>JAKOOJ010000017.1:2511250-3815000 GCA_022577455.1 Arizona elegans
TATTATACTTCTTCTTCCACAAATTAAACTCCTGACTGGGAATATGCCTACATTGGGCAAGAATGCTTGGCTTGTTTGCTGCTGCTCCATTAATGGATCCAGGAAGATCCTCCATGCTGAGGGGCACTGAAGTTTAGTGGAAAGTTTAAGCCTATCAGTGTCACTGCTGTTGGCTCTCATTCTGATCAGCATTATGGAATCTCCTCTGGATATTAATAGCTAGTCTTGAAAATGACGTCCATCATAGGTGAAATAACATTTCCAATCTCTAAACAACCCAGTGGCTTTAGAGCAATATTTATAAACGCATGGCACAACACAGGAGAACAAGCCAATCAAGACAAGATTTAGCAGTCCATCTGCATTTAAAAGACAAAGGCCACTCTTTTGAACATAGCAAACTCCACATTTTGGATAGAGAGGGCCTCTGGTTTGAAAGAGGGGTCAAAGAGGCCATCTATGTCAAAATTTAACAGCCCTCTCTCAAATAGGAGGAGGGATACAACCAGGGGTGGGTTGCTGGGGGTTCGCAGGGGTTTGGGAGAACCTCTAGCTAAGATTCTGTGCAGTTTGGAGAACTCCCAAATCCCACTCCTGGCTGGCCCCTCCCACCCCTCCCCTCCCAGGAGTCCCCACGCGGCCTGTTTTGGATGCAGGTAAGTGCAGGGCATGTGTGGAGGCACAGGGAAGGTGAAAAACGGGCCTACTGGAAGTTTGGGAAGGCTGGAAACGGGCCTCTTTCTGGCCTCCAGAGGACCTCCGGAGCCTGGGGAAGCCGTTTGCGCCCTCCTGAAGGCTTGAGGAAAGCTTCTGGAGCCTGGGGAGAGCAAAAGCCCCCCCCCCTGCAGTGGTGCAGGAGGTCGACTAGGCCACGCCCACCATGGCCACACCTACCCAGCAACCGGGCAGAGAATCCCTTGCTAAAATGTTTGAAGCCCACCCCTGGATACAACATCCTCTATCTCCAGTCTACAACACAATCCTTTCAACAGTTCCAAGAAGGCGCCACACCCATTTGCACCACTCAGTGACCCTGACACACAGATAAATACCCAGGTGGCCTCAAGGACTCTCTAAAAGGCTGCACATACCCAGCTTTCTGCAAGGAGTATAAATCCTTCCATTCTCCACCATCCAGTCAGAGCTGAAGAAGCTTCTTGGATGAGAAGCAAAACGTCTTCAAAGAAAAACCAGAAAGTCCAGTTACTTCTTGAGGGACAACCGTGACCAGCTCCATAGACATCAATATTCCATAGTTTACATCAGTGTTTCTCAACCGCGACAGCTTGAAGAGGTGAAAGAATTCCTGTTGTCTTAATGGGGCATAATACCAATGCAAGGGGCTGAAGGCTGTCACTTTAAGTCCTTGGAGATGTTTTCCTCTGAAATCCATGCTCTAGGCCAGGGGTCTGCAACCTTAAACACTCTAAAGAGCCATTTGGACCCGTTTCCCACAGAAAAGAAAACGCCGGGAGCCACAAAACCCTCCCGTGCCTGACTATTTCTTGAGCGGCTACAAAACTAGCATATGTAGTTGAATTAAATGTTCTGTTTTCTTCTGAAACTTTTCTTTTCTTGGATTTATCCATGGTTGGCCTACCGGGGATTGAAAAACTCAATAAATCGTGTGGTGGCGGGTGTCACACATTGGTGGTTGTGACGCATATTTTGAGTGAAGGGAGCCGCAGTAGAGGGGTGAAATCTCCAGAGCCGCAGGTTGCTGACCCCTGCTCTAGGCCAGTGATTTCCAACCTTGGTGGCTAGAAGATATATGGACTTCAACTCCCAGAATTCCCCTGCCAAGGCCATCAGCATGGGGTTAAATATCATCAATATGCTGTGATATTGGGCATATGTGCTCAGTTGGGCATCATAGCCCTGCTCTGCCAAGATACTTTCCCAGTGTCTAGAGCAGTATATTTCAATCTTGGCAACTTTTAAAGTGTGTAGACTTAAACTCCCAGAATTCCGCAGTCAGAATGCTGGGAGTCAAGTCCATATATATCTTCAAGCTGTCGAATTGAGAAACGTAGGATAAAATGACAAAATTGGCCAGAGTAGTAATTTCCTAGCTAGTTAAGAACACAGACAAGAGGCTCTTCACTACTCTGGGAATACTTTTATATCGATTGGTACAGATCACTGAGAATTTTGTTTAGTGCATTGTGAAAAGCAACTTACCAAAATCCAGCCATATTGTCATTAATTGAATGCAAAGATGTAGAGATTGCCAACGTTTGTCAAAAACAGCAAAAAAATAAAGCTAAACATAAATGTGTGAAAAACAGTGCTCAGACATGTAAGTTTATCTGCTTCTATGAGAGTTGGAATTCTGCCTTTAGAAATCAAACATAGATGCCAACTATAAAGGTACCAGACTGGGATTCAGCTGTCATGATGGCTTCCTCTAAAATCGTTTTCATCAATCTTTCATCACGAGTGGCACACAATTCTGTCTCTCCCTTCCATCAATTTCAAGATGAGCTGCTGACATTCAGGGGAGGCAGCCAGGGCTGAGCAAATGTTTCTCCAAATTTTCCAGGAATGCCTTCAGAATTGAGAATCAAAGCCAATATATGGCATTGTCTAATACTGCAGTCCTTATCACTTGTATAGGTTGCAATTTGCCACAAAAGTCTCAAGGAAATACACTCCTGAGAATGCCATCTTCCATTGCACATACATGTCCACGATCCATGGTCCCTTATAGAGTTCCTGGTTCCTGGCAGCCAAGTGTTTGAATATCTTCCCTAGGAAAATCAATTTCTAGCAATTGGATTATGGCACTCGGAGTAACTTTGGAGGAACACAAGGCCTCTGGCTTCAAGGCAATTTTTTGTCTTCGGGCTATTGTGCAGAACTGGGTCATAATACTACCTCATTGCTCATCCTATATGAAGACTGATTTTGTACAACCTAGCTAAGTCAGGAAGAAGTAGTGTTTTTGACCAGATGTAATTTGGAATTTTGAGAGCACGTGATGTACATTCCTAAAATGGAGTAATACTCACCATGATGGGCAGATACACCAAACAGTAATTTATCAGGAAGACAACTATTCCTTTAGGGTGCTCTGTATCATCTCAGCAAGTTCCAATTTTGGATATTAATAGCAACAGCATTTAGGCTTATATACCACCCATAGTGCTTTACAGCACTCTCTAGATGGTTTACAATTTTAAGCATTATTTGCATATTACCCCCAACAATCCTCATTTTTGAGGTCCTCATTTTATCGACCTTGGAAGGATGGAAGGCTGAGTCAACCCTGAGCTGATTAGGATCAAACTCCATTAGGCAGGTTAGCCGCTTAGTTTTACATAGGAATCTGCCCATTATGAGCGTAAGTCATCATGGTTGTAAAATGGTCAAATTAATTTTACATTATTGTTTTGTGACAGTTGTTAAAGGAATGCAGCAGTCATAAGTGTGAACACATTGTTCAGTATGGGCAAGCTTTTGCTAAAAACTGAAAGTGCCAGTTTTTGGCAAAACACGATCACATAACCATGGTGTCAGGCTTCCAAGGAATAAATCCACAGCAAGCAAGACTGTGAGGCAGGTAGATTCCTCAAAGAATACTTTTATTGAAATTATCATATTGGCACATATCTGGTTAAAACCGACTCTAAGGTCTCCCACGGTTTTCACCTAATTAAAAGTAAAAGTTTTCCCACTTTCTCAAAACAATCAGTTACGTGGTCCAATCGCAGAATGGGCTGGTATCCGGGTGGCATCACTCCGCCTTCTTCCCACCAGGTGTGAAAATGTCCTTGGTTCCCAAGAGAAAATATGTTTTTTTGGCCACAGATTCCCCTCTATCTCAATTCCTCCCTCCCTATCCCTCAGCTCCAGTGTGGCAACATTGAAGCAGTCAAAATCAAGGAGAGAAGCAACTTAGAACTAAGGAGAAATTTCCTGACAATTAGAACAATTAATCAGTGGAACAACTTGCCTCCAGAAGTTGTATATGCTCCAACACTGGAAGTTTTTAAGAAGATGTTGGATAACCATTTGTCTGAAGTGGTGTAGGGTTTCCTGCCTAGGCAGGGGGTTGGACTAGATGACCTCCAAAGTCCCTTCCAACTCTGTTATTCTATTCTAAAATGGCTTCAGTAGGTCAGCTTCATGGTTGACACCTGGGATGGTGCAAACTGCCATAAATCTGACTATGTTGCCAAGCACCCAAAGTCGTGTCATGTAAACTGCAGAGGTGGGGACAACTTTCAGCACTTCAGATCGGGGTCATAAGTCCCCTTTTTCAGACAGGTCATAACTTTGAACAGTTGCTAAGTGACTGGTCATACGTTGAGGATTACATGTACAGGTAATCCTTGACTTACAATCATTTGTTTAGTGGCCAGTCGAAGTTACAATGGCACTGAGGAAAGTGAATTATGACATTCTTTACACTTAGAACCCTTGCAGCATACCCATGACCACATGATCAAAATTTGTACACCTGGCAACTGACTCACATTTATGACGGTTGCCACATCCCACGGTCGTGCGATTCTCTTTTGCAAGCTTCTGACAAGCCAAGTCAATGGGAAAGCCACATACACTTAACAAGCGTGTTGCTAACTTAAAACAGCTGCAGGGATTCACTTAACCGCTATGGCAAGAAAGGTCGCAAAATGGGGCAAAACTCGCTTAGCAACTGTCTTGCTTAGCGATGGAAAAGTTGGGCTCATTTGTGGTCGTAAGTCGAGGACTACCTGTTGTTCTGCCCCAGCTACGGACCCCAAAGAACGCAGCACACACAAAATCCGTACAAACCTTAGTTTACTAAATTAAATCAGTCTTTTCCAAACAAAGGCTGTTAAATTAACAGCCGACAAGAATCCAAAGAATAATAACCGTAATCTTACTGTGGTTGGCAGAATGCCCAGAAGCAATTTGCAGGAAACTGATAAGAGAAACAAGATCAAGATGCGAAGGAATATGAACAAAGTTGTTTCCTGCAAATTGCCTCAGTCGTCGTCCTTCCTTAAATAGGCTAAGGGAGTGGCCAATTAGCCCCAAGCCTTAGTCTCATGGAGACCTCCTCCTGAGGAGCCACTCTTGCCTTTTGGCAGCTCTGCGCACCCTTGCATCGAGAAGAGGCTCCTCCTCTTCTTCTTCTTCACTTATGGGAGCTTCTGGAGGTTCTGAAGGTCCTGGCTGAATCACCGCCTCTGGCACCACATTTTCTCCAGCCTCCTCATTGTCTGACTCGAGAGTGCAGTACCACACCAGTCTCTTCGCTGTCGGAATCAGCTACTAGCTGCACAGGCCGCTGACGGGCCACAAAACCTGTACATTGTGATCCTAGTCAATCCCCTTGACTGATCAATTGTAACTAACCGGATTTCGCTTCTTGTCCAAATTAAAGCTTAAAGTCAGCCTTCGCCTATGTGGTAGTAACTTACCTCAGAGAGGGAAAAATGAAGGGCAGACCAAGAACATGATGGAGAGAGGATCCCTCAGCAACAGAAGCAGGATTGGAAGAGCTCCAAATGACGTTATGTGTTAATGAGAAAAAATAGCTCGCATGGTAGAATTCGCAGTTGCATTCTGCTGCCGAATGCCTCAGCTCTGACAAGGGTTTTTTTATTTCACCCTTTTCCTGGCTGTTATTTACACTCCCCCTCCTCCTCCTTCCTCCTGTACCTTAAGTATATGTATTAAAAATAACGCCTAGTAAATGTAATCAATGCTTGCAGTTGGAAAGGAAAACAACTGTTGAAGCAATTCATGTTTTCCTTGCCATTCACAAGCTTCATGCCTTAATGTCACACACACAACGCACAGCGTCATGAATTCCTCCCTGGGAATCCTGTACATAACAATGCCAGGAAGTGAAAATTGTTTCCCTTTTACAACTGGATGATTTAGATGGAGCTGGGACAATCTTTTGGTGGTTGAGGGCTACGCTTTGTATTTTGGGAGGCGGGTGTGTGTGTAAGGACAGTGATGTAGAGGGACCATCATACATATGTAGATAAGGCTTGGTTGGGGGTCACACTCCTTTGCTTTTTAAAACTGAGATACAGTTTTAAGCCTATTTTGTGTCTTTCTGGATTGGAGAGACTCTGAGGAAGCTGGAAGAAGAATGAAGCAGAACACTGACATGAACAATCGAGAGAGAAAATGCAAAACCGTTGGCAGGTTACCTCATGAATGGCAATTCAGCCTAAGTGGCCAGAAATCAGGAAAGAAGCATTTCGAAATATCCCAGGGGACTCTACCATAATTAACTCTTCGAAATTCCTCTTAAATTTCCAAGATTCTAAGTGAAATCTGGGTAGCTCTTACTCAGCCCTAAGGTTTCTTTCAGTTAATTAACTCTTTTCTTAGCAGATGATCCTGTATCAATAGTTCAAGCTTGGGGAAAGTTCAACTATATCCAGATATAACAATGCTTTCTATGTTCTTTCTTTTTTTAAAAAAAATAAAAATAAATCTCTCTTGCAGTGTCCGTCCTATGGACCAGTGGTGGGTTTCAAAATTTTTTACTACCGGTTCTGTGGGTGTGGCTTGGTGGGCATGTCATGGCTTGGTGGGAGTGGCAGGGGAAGGATACTGTAAAATCTCAATTCCCACCCCACTCCGGGGGAAGGATACTGCAAAATCCCCATTTCCTCCCAATCAGCTGGGACTTGGGAGGCAGAGAATAGATAGGGGGTAGGGCCAGTCAGAACTTTTACTACTGGTTCTCTGAACTACTCAAAATTTCCGCTACCAGTTCTCTAGAACTGATCAGAACCTGCTGAAATCCACCTCTGCTATGGACCTATGAGCCTCATGGAATTGAGTTGATTGTTGTTATCTATTTGTGTCATTAAAGTTTTAAATTGTTGTTAACCACTCAGGAATGGAATGAGATGGGCAGTTATATAAAACTTTGAGGGAGGGAGAGAGAGAGAGAGACAGAAGGAAAGAAAGAAAGATAGAAAGATAGATAGATAGAAAGAATGAATGAAAGAAAGAAAGAAAGAAAGAAAGAAAGAAAGAAAGAAAGAAAGAAAGACATGTCTCTTAATTTTAAATATAAAATTAAACACAAAAGAGTGGGAAATCTTTTTTCATATAGGATATAATCAACTTGTGGAATATGTGCCACAAGATGGGTTGTTGGCTGCTAATATAGATGGACTCAAGCGGCGTCTAGAAAAATTCATGAAGTACAGATCTATCAGTGGTCATTAACTTTGATGACTAGGAACTGCCTCCTGACCCAGAATCCATTCACCTCTATATAACTGGGTGGACAGGAACCACAGTGGGAAAGGAGGCTGCCTTGGCCCCCTATTTGGGGGCTTCCTAGATGCAGCTGGGAGGCCCTCATGTAGAAGGTATTGTCTGAGCAGCATGGTGGCTTCTATCAGTGGTGGAATTCAATTTTTTTTACTACTGGTTCTGTGGGCGTGGCTTGGTGGGCGTGGTGTGGCTTGGTGTGCAGTGGCTTGGTGGGCGTGGCAGGGGAAGGATACTGCAAAATCTCTATTCCCACCCCACTCTGGGACCAGCCAGAGGTGGTATTTGCCGGTTCTCTGAACTACTCAAAATTTCCGCTAGTGGTTCTCCAGAAACTGTCAGAACCTGCTGAATAGTACCCCTGGCTCATATGCTCTTCACATGAGGAGGAAGGCCAGCCCATTTCTCAAATAGTATCCTAAAGGTAATGACTGATGAAGTTCAAGAAATATTAACACAGATGAAGGGTGTGTATGTGTGTGTTTTCTGTGGAAGGAATATAGACCAGATCTTGGAAACAGGGAAGGGATGAGTAAGCTATTAAGAGGGAACTTTGACCAAAGATTATGCCATCCTGAGAAAAAGGAAAATGTGAAAAAGAAACTCCATGTCATCTTGATTTGGTTTACTACAAGATGGAGAAGAAAAGAACTTGGACAGGATTTCAAGATTTTAGTATTGTATCCTCTAATAAAGAGCATTCCTGAATTTCCCATCATGCCTGTATCTTGGCCAAGCCTACCTTAAAGAGAAAACAGTTCTCAAGTTCCTTTGCCTGGAATTTTTTTTTTTTTTTACATCTGCCATTGAGTAAGCCTGCTGGTGCATGGACCCATCATAAAAAACTTTGCTACAGGGAGCAGTATTGAAGCTCGGGAGCCAAAGATGAGGAAGCATAAAATTGAAGCCAAAAGGAAATAAGGAGGAAATAACATCTTTCGGTTCTCAATGTTCCCCATTCTGGACACTTCCAAATATTCCAAATATTTATGTAACTTCTTCTCTGGTAATATTGTACTGCTAACTAGAGCATATAAAACATTTGCTAGACCAATTCTTGAATACAGCTCATCTGTCTGGAATCAGCACTGCATATTGGACATTAATACAATTGAGTGAGTCCAAAGATATTTCACGAGAAGAGTCCTCCACTCCTCTGCTGGCAACAGAACACCTTATGCCACTAGACTCAAAATTTTGGACTTAGACAACTTAGAACTATGCAGTCTTCGGTCTGACCTAAGCGTAGTACACGAAATTAACTGCTACAACATCCTACCTGTCAATGACTACTTCAGTTTCAACCACAACAATACACGAGCACACAATAGATAAAAACGTAAGGTAAACCACTCCAAAGTTG
Source organism: Arizona elegans (assembly GCA_022577455.1). Classification (NCBI taxonomy): domain Eukaryota; kingdom Metazoa; phylum Chordata; class Lepidosauria; order Squamata; family Colubridae; genus Arizona; species Arizona elegans. The sequence continues at coordinate 2,519,853 of JAKOOJ010000017.1, forward strand.
ATTGTAAAAAATATGACTTCAGCAACAGAGTGGTCAATGTCTGGAATGCACTACCTGACTCTGTGGTTTCTTCCCCAAACCTCAAAACTTTAACCTTAGACTGTCTACTGTTGACCTCACCCCATTCCTAAGAGATCCGTAAAGGGGGCGTGCATAAGCGCACCAACGTCCCTACCGTCCCTGTCCTACTGTCCCCATTTATTCGTACCCATTTCATGTATTCAAAATCATGTTTATACTTATCTCTGTTATCTTATACATGCTTGACAAAATAAATAGATAGATAGATAGATAGATAGATAGATAGATAGATAGATAGATAGATAGATAAATAAATAAATTAAAAAAAAACATTCTGAAATGATGACTCCCAGAATTGCCAAACAATTTTCTCAGTTGGGTGGTAGATGTTTAGCACATCAAGTTGGCAAAAGGTACAGTTATAGGTATACGAAAAAGATGTTGAGACCCTGGAAAGGTGCAGAGAAGAGCAACAAAGATGATAAAGGGGTCAGGAGACTAAAGTTTATGATGGACAGTTGAAGGGAACTACATATCATGTCTGAACTATCGAAAAGAAGGATTGGGGAGGGGGACATGTAACTGTCTTCCAGTACTTGAGGGGCTGTCACAAAGAAGAGGGGATTGATTTATTCTCCAAAGCACCAGAGGGTATGACAAGTCTCTTTGAGACCGCCTTCTGCCGCATAACTCCCAGCGACCGGTAAGATCCCACAGAGTTGGTCTCCTCCGGGTCCCGTCAGCTAAACAATGCCGACTGGCAGGCCCACGGGGGAGGCCCTTCTCTGTGGCTGTCCCAGCTCTCTTGAACCAGTTACCTCCTGAGGTCCAGACCATCCCCACCCTATTGGCCTTCCGAAAAGCGATGAAGACTTGGCTTTTCCGGCAGGCCTGGGGCCATTGATCTCGCTCTTGCGATCTGGCGAGATCCGGCCATGAATGGTGTGAATGAGTTTTTAATGTTTTTAATGGTTTTAATTTTTCAATGTTTTTTTATAATGATTTTTTAAAATGTGTTGTGAGCCGCCCTGAGTCTTCGGAGAGGGGCTGTTACGATATTTTTCAGGATCAGACTCAATAAGTAGAATAAGAATTAGATATTCAAATAAAGCACTGTTTATTTATAGAAGGCATTCTATATTCACTGAATATTCACAGATAGAAGCACAGAAGGAAAGCATACAGCTCCTTATATATACAAGGGGTGGAGCTAGATATAGGAGTGGTTAAGTATGAATATATTAAGTAGTGAAGAATAAATTAACCCCTGATATCCTGGTCATGTACTATTTACATAATAAAGAATAAGGCATTTACTTGTGACAAATCCCCCTCTAAATGCCGATTCGATATATTACAACAATTACATTCAGATTCAGAACAATATAAAACTTGTAACTTAGAAATCAAGTATTTATGCTGCTTAGAAGGCAAAGGCTTTGTCAATATGTCAGCTATTTGCTCTGATGTTTCGCAATGAACTGCTTTAATAAATCCATCCTGAGATAACTGCCTCACATGTTTGAATTTTATATCTATATGTCTGGACCTTTGTCCAATAGCATCAGATCTAGATATTTCAATAGCAGCCTTGTTATCTTCGTGTATGATAAATGGTAATGAAGGTTTCTTCCAAGTGTTTGACAATAAATCATTAAACCATACGAGGTTATTTGAGGCTTTAGACAAACAAACATATTCTGCCTCAGTCGTTGAGGTGGCTACTAAATCTTGTTTACCAGTGTACCAGTAAACTGGACAATCGTTAAGGAAAAATATATAGCCAGATGTGCTTTTTCTACATGTGGTATCACCAGCCCAATCCGCATCGGCATAACACGTGAGGATGGGCTCTTTGACATTATTAGGTTCCAATAATAAACAGAAGTCTAAACTATTCTTTAAATATCTTAATATTCTCTTGACAGCTTCCCAATGATATAATAATGGTTTGCTGACGTGTCTAGACAACAAGTTGAGAGGCAAAGCAATATCAGGTCTAGTCCAATTGGAGATATATAGAAGGGAACCGATGACTGATCTGTAAAGAGTATTATCTTTGAATTCAGGGGATGACTCATCTGTGTTCCTCAGGAAATCAGTTTGCATGGGAGTATCACAGGGTTTAGCATTGTTTAAGTTACATTTGTTCAGGAGTTCTATAATCTTATCTCTTTGAGAAAGTTTGAATCCCTTTTTTGTTTTGCTAATTTGAACTCCAAGATACTTATTTACCTTACCTAATGATTTCAAAGAGAAATGTTCATTTAGTTTTGTTACAAATGTTTCTCTCTTCTCTTTGTGTTTACCTATATACAAAATATCATCCACATAAATTAACACGAATTCTAAAGAGTCATCCTCTTTTTTAACAAAGAAACAGTTATCAGCAGTAGTGGCATTAAAATTCATAGTTTTGAGCACTTTGACTAAACATTCATACCATCTTTTGCCAGATTGTTTCAGCCCATATAAACTTTTATTTAGTAACCACGTTTCATTTTTGTTTGTATATTGACTGTGAGGCGCTCTTACATATATCTCTTTATCTAATTTTGCATGTAGATATGCAGTCTGTATGTCGTATTGGAATACATCAAGGTTAAGTGCTGATGCTATGACCAGTGCAGTTTTAACACTCTCAGTCCTTACGGTGGGAGAGTATGTATCCGTGTAATCCTCGGGATATTTTTGTGCATAACCTTGAGCAACTAGTCTAGCTTTGTATAAGGTGTTGCCTCCTTCTAAGTTTTTGATTTTATATATCCACCTAGTACCAATAACAGTTTTATCTTTAGGTACATGTGTAGGTGTGAATACATTTAATTTCTGCAAACTATCCATCTCTTTAGTCATGGCTGATTCCCACTTTTCCTTTTCTTCGGGGGGAAGTTTTAGCACTTCCTCATATGTGTTTGGTGTTGATGTTTCTCCATCCATATACATTATATAATCTTTGTATTTGTTTGGTATTTGGTTTCTGTTATTCCTGATTGTCCTTTTTGGTCTACTATCATTGTCATGTAAATACCAAGCTTCCTTTTTTGTTAATGAATCTGTCTTTATTTTGTATTGACTGTTTGTCCATGTTTTGTTTTTGTTTTTATGTATGTTGTGATTGTATTCTTCTCCAGTTCTTTCCTCTTGGTGTTTAGTGTTTGTATAGTTGTTTGGGAAAATTTCATTAAGATGTATTTTAGACCAGTTGGCCTGTTCATGGAATACAGCCATTCTGGAAACTATAAATCTGTTATTATTATCGATAAATCTGACCCTTTTGTGCCTGTTTCGTAACCCATGAACCTGAGTCTCCTAGATACGTTCTCACCTTTACGTCTTAATTGCTTAGGTATGTGTACGTCTGCAGTGACTCCAAATATGTGCATATGAGCTATTTTGGGTTTCCTATTATACATCATTTCATATGGTGTCTTGTTAACAATGCTGGACCAAGTTCTATTTTGTGTATAATTGGAATATTGTAAAGCTTCTGACCAGAATTGTTTTCCTAAGCCAGCGTCTTCTAATGTGCATCTAATCATGGTTTGTAATGTTGAGTTCTTTCTCTCTGCCACTCCATTTTGGAATGCAGAGAAAGGGCTAGACGTGTAATGTAACATCCCTTTGTCTTCAAGCCATTGGGAGAATTCTTTTGACATGAATTCACATCCCCTATCTGTCATAATTTGTTTTATTCTAATATTATGTTGTGTTTCTATATTTTTCAGGATCAGACTCAATAAGTAGAATAAGAATTAGATATTCAAATAAAGCACTGTTTATTTACAGAAGGCATTCTATATTCACTGAATATTCACAGATAGAAGCACAGAAGGAAAGCATACAGCTCCTTATATATACAAGGGGTGGAGCTAGATATAGGAGTGGTTAAGTATGAATATATTAAGTAGTGAAGAATAAATTGACCCCTGATATTCTGGTCATGTACTATTTACATAATAAAGAATAAGGCATTTACTTGTGACAGGGGCAGCATATAAATTTAATTAATTAAATTAAATTAAATTAAGAAATAATGGGTGGAAGCTTATTAAAGAGAGATCTAACTAAGAAGTAAGGATACAATTTCTGACAGTTGAAAACAATTAATCAGTGGAATAGCTTTACTCCTGGAGTTGTGGGTACTCCATCATAAAGGTTTTCAAGAAAAGATTGAACAACCATTTGACCAGGATGATATAAGGAGCAGGGGGTTGAACTAGAAGACCTCTGAGGTCCTTTCCAGCCTTATCCCAAAGGTGCTTTTTCAGGAGGCAACGGGACTTTCTTGTTTTTCTCTTTTGAAGATGTTTTGCTTCTCATCCAAGAACCTTCTTCAGCTCTGACAGGATAGTGGGGAATGGAAGCAGGAGTGAGATGTAAAATTTGTTACTACCAGTTATGTGGGCGTGGCTTGGTGGGTGGGTGGGTAATGTGACTGGGTGGGTGTGGCCAACTTTTTTTTTTAACTTTTCAAAGCATTTTTTCTAATGCTTTGAAAAGCCTCTGCCGATCAGGCAACTCAGCTGGGATCGTCAGAGACTTTTCAAAGCATTTTTTTTACCACCTCTTTGGCCAAGAGGTTGCAGATAAAATGCTTCGAAAAGCCTCTGATGATCCCAGCTGAGCTGCGCAATCATTAGACGCTCTTTTTTTTAACTTTTAAAAGCATTTTTTTGTTGGAAGAGATTGTAGAAAAAATGCTTTTAAAAGAAAATAAAAAAGCCCCTGATGATCGTGTGGCTCAGCTGGGCATGGGGGGGGGGGACGCAGGGATTTTTGCTACCGGTTCTCCGAACCACCCGCCACCATCGCTACCGGATCGGGTGATCCGGTCTGAACCGGGAGCATTTCACCCCTGAATGGAAGGATTGATATTCCTTGCAGACTGCTGGTCATCTGCATCCTTTTAGCTGGTCATTGAAGCATTTGGAGGTTTATCTGTGTCCTCAGGGTCACCTGAGTAGAGTAGACCCTAAAAGGATGCAGATGACCAGCAGTCTGCAAGGAATATCAATCCTTCCCACCATCCAGTCAGAGCTGAAGAAGCTTCTTGAAGCGAAACGTCTTCAAAAGAAAAAAAAAACAAGAAAGTCCAGTTACCTCCTGAAAAAGCACCTTTGGGACAACCATGAGCTGGATGACTGAGAATCTCTACAGACTTTCCAGCCTTATGATTTTATGTTCTATATCTTTAGGTTGATAACATCAATGCAATGCATATTTTAAGTGTGGGTTTTATGATCCCTACTGAATTCCACAGTACTTCTTTTGCATTTATTTTAAGCCAAATGTCTCTGAGACTGAAGCTGAATTGTATGAAGTGATTTGCATTAAGAGGCTCTGCAAAATTTCTGTAGCTAAAAGCTGAATCAGAAAAGTGGGGTCGAAGAATAAATTTTTCTGGGTATTCTACTTATTTCCCACTTTTAAGCACTCATGCTGAATTATATATCTTTTCTTTTTCCTTCAGGCTGGGATATCCTAATCTTATGGGCTGAAATGCATCTTTGCTTTTTCTATTAGGCCTTTCCGCACAATTTTTTTTAAAAACAAAGCATAACTAATCTGGCCTGTTGGCTCCTTTGTGAAGTCAAGGTCATATTTCCCATGGCAAAGAAAGGTCTTCATATGATTCCTTTCTAAAAACCTCAGCCCTCCCCCCCATTAAAAAAAAATGACTAAGCAAAGCCAAGCAGCTAAGCCATAATTTGACAAAATTAAAACAACCTCAAAACGCCAACCCGCAGGACTTTTAGTTCAACAGAGTAGCCCATCCTGGAAACCACAGAGAAATCAAGAGCTCTTTTTTTGCCTTCTTCTCTGACCACTGAATGTATTATTAACGTTCAAGGTTGGTTGCTTCTACTTCGCCTCCCCCCCGCCCCCCCCCGCCCCCCACCAACCAGTTGGCTCATAAAGCTCTCCGGGAAATGGATGATTCGCAGCAGTTTTCCAGAACTTCCTTTCATCCACTGATCTTCCCTCACATTTGCTTTTTTGGAAACCAAGAGGACCAAAGGAAACTGGTGCAAAATAAGTTTCCTCTGTGCTCAAGTTCTGTACGGGAACTTTATCCTCCCACTATATTTTCTGGAATCTTATATAGGGTGGGCTTCAAAAATTATAGCAAGGGGTTCTCTGCCCGGTTGCTGGGTGGGTGTGGCCATGGTGGGTGTGGCCTAGTCAGCCTCCTGCACCACAGTTGGGGGGAAGCTTTTTGCCCTCCCCGGGCTCCAGAGGCTTTCCTTGAGCCTCTGGGAGGGCAAAAACAGCCTCTCCAGGCTCCAGAGGCCTTCTGGCCCTCTTTCCGAACTTCCAGTAGGCCCGTTTTTTGCCCTCCCCGAGCCTCCGCATGTGCCCTGCACTTACCTGCATCCAAAATGGGTCATGTCGGGACTTCTGGGAGGGGAGGGGTGGGCGGGGCCAGCCAGGAGTGGGATTTTAGGGTTCTCCGAACTGTACAGAATCTTAGCTAGAGGTTCTCCTGAACCTCTGCGAACCCCCAGCAGCCCACACCTGATCTTATCCCTCAAATGGAGCATAGCCTGAAAGACAAAACTTAGGGCATGGGGCTAAGATTAGCTTTCTTTAATCACAGTTTACTGCACTAATCATAATGGGCAGGGTTCAAGCAATGTGCTTAGACAGAAACCATGATTTACAAATCATGTGGCTGGGTTTGTGCAACCACCGTAAAGCCTCCTCGTTCAGGACTTTGGATGGTCACCGAACAAGTAGTTATTAAGTGAGGACTACCTGTAATGCAATTTGGGCTCCATTAGCAAAGCACCTGAAGCTGAAATATTTTGGCCACCCTACGAGAAGAGGTGAGAGGGAACTTGGAGTCCAAGTGGACAACCATTTAAATATGAGCCAGCAGTGTGCCACAGCTGCCAAAAAAGCCAACACAGTTCTAGGCTGCATAAATAGAGGGAGAGAATCAAGATCACGTGAAGTGTTAATACCACTTTATAATGCCCTTGGTAAGGCCACACGTGGATCCAGTTTTGGTCTCCACAGTGTAAAAAAGATGTTGAGACTCTAGAAAGAGTGCAGAGAAGAGCAACAAAGATGATTAGGGGATTGGAAGCTAAAACATATGAAGAACGGTTGCTAGAATTGGGTATGTCTAGTCTTATGAAAAGAAGGACTAGGGGTGACATGACAGCAGTGTTCCAATATCTCAGGGGCTGCCACAAAGAAGAGGGAGTCAAGCTATTCTCCAAAGCACCTGAAGGCAGGACAAGAAGCAATGGGTGGAAAGTAATCAAGAAGAGAAACAACTTAGAACTAAGGAGAAATTTCCTGACAATTAAAACAACTAATCAGTGGAACAACTTGCCTCCAAAAGTTGTAAATTCTCCAACACTGTAAGTTTTTAAGAAGAGGTTGGACAACTATTTGTCTGAAACGGTATAGGGTTTCCTGCCTAAGCAGGGGGTTGGACTAGAAGACCTCCAAGCCAGGTGCCTTCCAACTCTGTTATGCTATTCTAAGAGAGGACTCACTGAAAAAGACCCTGATGTTGGGAAAGATTGAAAGCAAAAGGAGAAGGGGACAGCAGAGGATCAGATGGTTAGATAATCTCATCGACACAATGAGGATGAATTCGGGCAAACTCAGGGAGACAATGGAGGACAGGGGAGAAGGGAGGGACTGACGTACTGTGGTACATGGGGTTGCAAAGAGTCTGACACAACTTTGCAGTTGAACAACAACAAAAATTTCAGCACCACTTTGAAAATAGGGAGCACAAGAAATTATTCTCAGTTTGACTAGCAAAATTAATCTTCAAATGCTTTTGTATACTATGGTTTGATATTTGCTTAACTTTTTTTTCTCTCTCCGGACCCCTCCCCACTTTTAAAAATTAACAGGGGACCCCAAAGGAGCTTTTCTTTCTATGGGTTATATTTATCAATATTTACTGTATTAAAAATTAAAATTGATGCATTTGCTGCTGCTGTTACCACTTCTCATGATTGTTTAATGGCATTTTAATGCTGTATTATTTTTCAACATAGGCTGGCAAATGATTTTCATTTCTTGGATCCCTGAGAGGAATCTTGGAAGAGCCCTGAGGGTCCTAGGATCCCACTTTAAAGAAACACTGCTATAGACAATCCAATGCTGAAGTGGGCTGTATTTTTCATAGTCCAATTCATTTTATTCATGAAGGATATTGAGAATATCAGGAGTTGCTGCAGACCGAATGAATTTTTTTTAAGGTTACTACTGTAGCATAATTTTTGTTAGACTTTTCTAATAAAAATATGTGGATGAATATCTCCCAATATTTTCACAGTGTCTTTCCTCACAACAACAACCCTGTGAGGTGGATAAATCTGAGAGAAAGTGATTGGTCCAAAATCACACAGTCAGCTACTTCCTGACAGTGAGAACAATTAATCAGTGGAACAATTTGCCTCCAGAAGTTGAGAATGCTCCAACACTGGAAGTTTTTAAGCAGAAATTGGATAACCATTTGTCTGAAACAGTAAAGGGTTTCCTGCCTACACAGGGGGTTGGACTAGAAGATCTGTCCCTTCCAACTCTTCTCTTCTCTTCTCTTCTCTTCTCTTCTCTTCTCTTCTCTTCTCTTCTCTTCTCTTCTCTTCTCTTCTCTTCTCTTCTCTTCTCTTCACTTCTCTTCTCCTCTCCTCTCCTCTCCTCTCCTCTCCTCTCCTCTCCTCTCCTCTCCTCTCCTCTCCTCTCCTCTCCATATTTCTATTCCATTCCAATCTCTTCCTATTTCTCTTCCATTCCAATCTCTTCCTATTTCTCTTCCATTCCATTCTACAGTTTAGTTGCACATAAAAGTTAACTCCTGGCAATAATATGCAACTGGCCTGCAATCCCATCTTTTGGGTTGTTTCTAGGCCACCGGTTCTATTTTCTTGTCTAGCCCACAGCTGTGAGATGATTTAGTAATCTCCCACCCAAACAGTAACTCAGTCCAACCCTGTTTGTTTTTATGGGATTTAAGATTCACTATGCTGTATATTCTGGTCAGCTCCTTCCAGCCGCCTTCACTCTATCCCGAATAAGCACCACAGGGTTTTCATGCTGTATATTTTGATATGTATTCAGGCTTAAAAATAAATATAGCAGCTTTTTTTTTTAATGTGAAGCATAAATAATCAATCTTTTTCAGCTTTGCGGTGGCTTTGCATGATCTCACACAATGGCTTGGCACTTTGCAATTGCCTTGAATCTCAAAAATATACTAATTTTCTGAGATGTGGTTGATACCCTCATATTTCATGAGATAGTAGGCAAACATTCTGAAATATCATGAGACCTTAGGAAATGTTATGGCAATCTCATGTAAGATTACCAAAATCTATGAAATGTTGGAGACCTTGAAAGATTTGGGGCTGTTTATTATTATTGTTGTTGTTGTTGTTGTTGTTGTTATTGTTGTTATTATTAGTGTTTACTTTCAAATACAATTTTGGAAGTCCCTGGCACTGGGAGGTGGGGGCAGGAAGAAAAGCTATCATGTTTCTATGGGAACTGCATAGCCAAATCTTGGCAGAGACTGAACTACTATACTTCAACCAAAATGTCCTATTCCTATTCTTATGTCCAGTTGCTATAATTCTTTATCTCAAGGATGCAACTGGAAGATCAGGAGATAGGATCAGAAAGGAACAAGCATTATGGAATGTGTAGTCCCTGATTTAATGGTCAGATTGCAGTCTGAGTTTGGAGGCAGCAATGAAGTTCAAGAAGAGGTGGACCAAAGTCAGCCCAAGGCTGTTGCTACGTAGTTTGGAATGGAGGCTGGATGGTCTGCAATCAGAGATGCTTGTATTGATACGGTATTTTACCCATAAGGGTGTTAAGACTACATCAATGTTTCTCAGTCTTGGCAACTTGAAGATGTGTGGACCTCAACTCCCAGAATTCCCCAGTTAGAATTCCCATCAGAGGGAGTCAAGCTATTCTTCAAAGCACCTGAGGGTAGAACAAGAAGCAATGGGTGGAAACTAATCAAGGAGAGAAGCAACCTAGAACTAAGAATAAATTTCCTGTCAGTTAGAACAATTAATCAGTGAAACACCTTGCCTCCAGAAGTCATGAACGCTCCAACACTGGAAGTTTTTAAGAAGAGATTGGACAACCATTTGTTGATGGTATAGGGTTTCCTGCCTAAGCAGGGGGTTGGACTAGAAGACCTCCAAGGTCCCTTCCATCTATTCTATTATTCTATTCTATTCTATTCTATTCTATTCTATTCTATTCTATTCTATTCTATTCTATTAATGCTATTCTACTCTACTCTAATTCTATTCTACTCTACTCTAATTTACTCTACTCTACTCTACTCTACTCTACTCTACTCTACTCTACTCTATTCTACTCTACTCATTGCCATGATTGAGAAACACTGGATTAGATGATTGATTTGAAAGATTTTTCCATCTTTTTGATACACAAGACACCTTGTGAAGGATCATCATCACAGGTAAAATTGAAGAGAGTCAGCAAACAGATTTAATTTTCCAACAAGCGGATTTCCCTCAAGAGGCAAAGCCTAAGAGGGTTTGCAATGCATTGGATTCAGGGCCTGTGAGGGTGTGAATGTAACACTTGACTGTAGCTCCTTGCCTTTTCTTGCACGAAGGTGCCAATAAGAAACACATTTAGCTCTGTTTAATTATTCTACTGGGTCACTACTATTCCTATCGTTCTTCACTACAGTACATAATGATAGCATCTATTTAGCCTACAGTTTCAGTTGCCTCTCACACCTGGAACAACCAAAAGAGGCATCCATTCTAAATACTCTACCCTAGTTGAATCCTAGATCTGATATTGCTTTAGAATCAGAAGTGCCTTCAAAAGAGGGTCCATAAAGTTAAGAAGACTGTCTCAAAGGGTGTGATCAAAACTTTTGCCTGTTTTTTTTATATATTGGATGTGCACCACAACACACACAACAAACAGGCACAGCTGTTGCGGCTAACATCTTGACTTTTTGTGATGCACACACACACGGCCTAGAGCACAGATCTGTTTTCCTCTGGACAGAGTCCATATTTGTCCTTGGAGACGTGAGCTAGATGTTGCATTCCCCAAACTAGTGAGAGATCCCAGATCAAACACTAAATTTATATATAAACTCACTTAAAATAAAGCCTAGTTAATAGGTTGCTCTTCTGCAAGGTATTGAAGAATGCTCCTCCCGTGTTACTTTAAACATTAATATTTGGTAACAACTTTGGGAGGTCTTAGAGCAGTGGTGAAATCTGAACCGGTTTACTACTGGTTTGCTGCTACACATGCGCAGTGTGCACCATGCTCCAAGTGTGAGGTGCGCATGTGCAGTGCAGGCCAAAAGGAGGCATGAGGTAAGTAGAATAGCATGCGAGGGGGAGGGGTGATCAGCTGTGGCGCGCAATTTTTTTTTTTACTTTTAAAAGCATTGCTTTTAAAAGTAAAAAAAAAAAAAGCCTCTGATGATCGCGCTGCTCAGCTGGGATCGTCAAGAGGCTTTTTTTTACCTTTTAAAAGCATTTTTTTCTACAACCTCTTTGGCCGAAGAGGTTGTAGAAAAAAATGCTTTTAAAAGGCTCTGACGATCCCAGCTGAGCCGCGCGATCATCAGAGGCTTTTTTTTTTTTACTTTTAAAAGCATTTTTTCTACAACCTCTTCTGCCAAAGAGGTTGTAGAAAAAATGCTTTTAGAAGTTTTTTAAAAAGCCTCTGATGATCGCGCAGCTCAGCTGGGCATGGGGTGGATGGGTGCAGGGATTTTTTGCTACCGATTCTCTGAACCACCCGCCGCCATCGCTACCGGATCGGGTGATCCGGTCCGAACCGGGAGCATTTCACCCCTGTCTTAGACAGAGAGCTCAAATAGTGCATTTCTGACCCAGTGCAGAAATGGAGCAGCTACGCAGGCCATAATGTAATTTAAAAAGCAGGGCTTCATGTTACCTAATGATAGGGCTGGTCCTCTACAAATCCTGATTATTATATATTCTCTGCGAATGTTTACTGCATATGTGTTCCTTTTTTTTCCCCCAAGCAGTGCTGGCTTAGCATGTCTAAACTGGGAGAGTATTTATCCCGTGTAGAATCTTTGGCATCAGATTCCTAAACAAACCTCCTTGGAAACCCTTTTAGTGGTGAAATAATTTTGGTTGGAGCTCAATATATGCATGGCCAGTTTGGGAAATCTTAAGCTATCAGCAATTTGAAGCTAGCTATTTTTTTTTCTTTTTTGGAATATTCCAAATACAGCCAGGGATTCAGGGAAGATGTGCTGTTCGTGTGTCAAAGACATGGCTTAGAGGAGATTGCAAAACTCAGCACAGACTAAACCGAGCCTGCTAAAACAACTCTGCTTGGAACGGGTTTTTTTTTCTTTCTTGCTGGGGACCCTAAGCAAAAAAAAAAAAAAAAAAAAAGTGAAATAAAATAAAAAGTTGTTTCTGAACATAGCTTGCAGGAGTGACTGTTTTATTCCTGAAGTGAAAATAATTAGAATGACGTTGCTATTTTCAGGTGAGAATTTAGACACTGTCTGAGCATTAATTATGAAAACTATGACTATTCAACCTCAACTCTTTGATCTATAAAATGGGCATGAAAGTGAGAAAGCTATATTAATTTATTTTCTCACTTTAATAGCAGAGAGAATTTGGGGACTTTTTTTAAACGGCAGGATGCTTTCTATCATGCTGTTTCTATGGTGCAATGCTTTCCCATTATCCAGATGCAACATTGTTAGGAAATATGGCCATGTTTTTGTGTCATAATTTAGATGCCTTTAACAGAAAATTTGACATAGTTCTGGAGGACAATTCCATTAATCATGAATATAGTCTTCTATTCAGAGATGTACTGACATGATTCATATCTTGTGTACTGAATTACACAGTGCTAAACTGTGGTTGGTTCACTCATCATCTAAACAAAAACATCATAAACCAAATGAGGACTTGAATGATGGATAAATGTAGCCATTATGATGTTTTAAACCAGATGTAATAAAGTATGAAGGCAGCTAATTTATCTTTTAGCTAGTAAGTTGTGGTTGGTTGTTTAACCATAACTTAAGCTGTTATGTGATTATCACCTCTGGGTAGTATTTCAGATTTTCCAGATAAACTGGTACATCCCTCCCATAAATAGCCCAATTAGTCTACAACAGTGTTTTTCAAATTTGGCAACCTTAAGATGTGTGGACTTCAACTCCTAGAGTTCCCCAGAAAGCATGTTGACTAGGAAAATCTGGGAGCTGAAATCTATACATCTTTATGTTGCCATATTTGAAGAAACAACAACATTGGTCTACTCTACAAGAAGGCAAAAAACTACACCAGTGTTTCTCAAACATGGCAACTTTAAGACATGTGACTTCAACTCAGGGGTGAAATCCAGCAGGTTCTGGAGAACCGGTAGCAGAAATTTTGAGCAGTTCAGAGAACTGGTAGCGGAAATTTTCAATAGTTCGGAGAACCGGCTAATACCAACTCTGGCTGGCCTCAGAGTGGGGTGGAAATGGAGATTTTGCAATATTCTTCTCCCAAGAGTGAGGAAGAAATGGGGATTTTGCAGTATCCTTCCCCTGCCATGCCCACCAAGCCACGCCCACCAAGCCACACCCACAGAACCTATAGTACAAAAATTTGGATTTCACAACTGCTTCAACTCCCAGAACTTCCCAGCTAGCATGCTGACTCTGGAATTCTGGGAATTGAAGTCCACGTCATAAAGTTGCCAAGTTTAAGAAATATGGTACCATACCCAAGTCACACTTGTCTCCTGTTGGTTTATATGAACTCATCCTTGCCACTTGCTTGGCACAATAGGGAAGTGTGTTGCATTTTGGGACATTTTTTTTGCCAACTTCCCAGCTTAGATTCACATCAGGCATCAAAAATGATAGCAGCCCAAGACAAAAGAAGATTCAGTATCTCCAAGAGAAGATGTTCCAACTACTACACACTACAGGTTTCTGAAAATATCTGTCTCCCAATCCTTTGTTGTCTCCTCTCTAGCTGTTGCTTTACAACCTTTTGATCTGGACCTGTAACCATCAAACCCCAGGGATGCTAGTCATATCACAGCTATGACTGGAGACTTTCATTTATGTGCGCTGAACCTGGGAATGTCTGAACCACCTACAGCTTATCTTCTGCATTGCTTGACCTTTTGACCTCTTTCTGATTAAAAGATCTACCCATCCATTTATTTCTTCTCTTTTAAGTAGAGGGACCTGTAATTTATTCCATTTATTTATTAAACAAATTGGATATAGCTGCCCATCTCCTAAAAGTAAGGTGTTGCCATGTTGTGTGCATCCATCCTATGTTGTCAGCACACTATGCCCTCCTCTTCTGGTGAATTCCACTCCACTTTTTCTTGCTTCCCTTCCCTACAAGAGACAACCAGCATTTTATAGCTGGTAAACATAATTACACAACATAGTTTGCTGTGATGTGGTTTGTTTGTTTTTGGTTTAAGATGCAGTGTGCATGCAGCTTTGTGGCTTATAAATCCCAATTTATAGCAGGTGCTATGTTGTGTCTGTCATTTATTCAATAAACAGTGGTTAAATAGACAATGGTTGAAATTGTTGTTGAACTGGGCTTTTTATTACTTTCTATTTTCAGACCTTTAAGGGTTTTTTTTTTTAATTACACATGCATGTACATAAAATGAATCTGAAGTTTGCTCATTTGCATCTTCAAATAGGTTGGATGACAGCAGATTATTTCACATATTCTACGAATCCTGGTTTGTTTAATAATCGCTGTTGAATAAATGATTTTTCACCAAGTTCTCACAATATGCTACTCAAAGAATGTAAAAAGTGCAGCCAACAGCATCTTAAGACAGAAACCGTCTTTGCATTTTGGGTAGTTTGGACCAGATTTGGAATCATAAAGAGATGACCACAGGATGGCAGCAAAGAGCTCACTTTTTCTGTATCTCGTTTCTGCCATCTACTGTTCATCTGCCTTTTTACGCACTCAACATTTGGTGATGTAAAGGGCTGTTAATGTAACCTTGAGAAACAGGAAGCAGAACTGCAATAGAGACAATAGTCACAGATTCAGTTATTATAACTTTATAATAAAAGTAGTATTAGCATTCATAACTTTAGTCGACTTCAAAGGGCTGAAAGGTAGGCAGTCCTTGATTTACAACTACAATTGAGCCCAAAATTTGTTGCTAAGTGAGACATTTGTTAAGTGTGTTTTGCTCCATTTCCTGCCACAGTTGTTCAGTGAGTCCTTCAGTTGCCAAGCGTCTTAATTTTGATCATGGGATCATGGGGATGCTTTAACGGACGTAAGTGTGAAAAACAGTCATAAGTCACTTTTTTCAGTGCTGTTATAATTTCAAACAGTCACTAAATGTACTGTTGTAAGTCAAGGACTACCTATAAGAGCCGAGATGGTGCAGTGGTTAGAGTGCAGTACTGCAGGCTACTTCTGCTGACTGCCTGCAGTTTGGCAGTTCAAATCTCACCAGGCTCAAGGTTGACTCAGTCTTCCATCCTTCTGAGGTGGGTAAAATGAGGACCCAAATTGTTGGGGGAAATATGCTGACTCTGTAAACCGCTTAGAGAGGGCTGGAAAGCACTGTGAAGTGGTATATAAGTCTAAGTGCTATTGCTATTATAGTCCTACATTTGGGTGAATCCGAAGGGGCAAACCAGTGCCCAACCACACAGACCTTAGAATACCACTTCATCATTTAAAACTCCTTAACCCTCTCTTCTCCTGCTCATTTTTGGAGTATAGCCCTCAATCTGTTAAACCAAGCCTTTTCTGTCCCTTCAGCTGATGAAAATTGTGGAACTGTGCTAAACCATAAACCAGGGGTGTCAAACTCAAGGCCCAGAGGCTGGATCCGGCCCATGGGGTGTTTAGATCTGGCCCGCAGGGCCACCCTGTAAACAGCAAAGGACCAGCCCGCGGTGCTTCTGCTGGCAAAAACAGAGCTCAGGAGGGCCACATGCAGCCCTTCCGAGCTCCATTCTCACTGGCAGAGGGTTGCAGAAGAGCGTCACAGCCCAAAACGGAGCTCAGGACCCTGTTTTCGCTGGCAAAGTGCTTGGCTACCACAGGCGCCCCCAACACGAGTGATGTCGAGCTGGCGAAGCCCACCCTGGCCCGAAATCAAACACAAACCTGATGTGGCCCTCAATGAAATTGAGTTTGATACCCCTGCCATAAACCATGATTTATGAGATGCAAGGACTCGGTTTGTATAATATCCCAAGTCAAAATCAAATCAATTGCCCTGTCATTGTGTTCCCGGACACAATACGCCTCTATACTAGATAATGCATGAAAGCCTTAATTTCACATTATAGTTCCTGCAAACTTGTAATGGAGCCTACTCAGGAGAACTCTATAAGTAATCTCAATTTAAACTTCAAACTTGGGTAAAGGACTGTTTGTGAAGAAGGCAGTAAGGTGATGGAGGGCAGCATGGCTTTGTCGACCTGCTACAGAGATTTAACATGTCTTGCCAATACAAACTATGATTTATTGTAACGTGTGAATGCACCTCCACATTGCTAGAAAACCAATATCCAACTTCCTTGTAAACAACAAGACATACCATAATTTGTTTGTTCTTGCCTTATTAGCATGTTATGTGAACGCAGCCACTGGCATGTGTGAATTAGTTTATAGTTTAGCATCAGAGGTGGGTTTCAGCAGGTTCTGACCAGTTCTGGAGAACCGGTAGCTGAAATTTTGAGTAGTTTGGATAACCGGTAGTAAAAATTCTGACTGGCCCCACCCTCATCTATTCTCTGCCTCCCCAATTCCCAGCTGATCAGGAGGAAATGGGGATTTTGCAGTAATCTTCCCCTGGATTGGGGAGGGAATGGAGATTTTACAGTATCCTTCCCCTGCCATGCCCACCAAGCCATGCCCCCAAGCCATGCCATGCCTACCAAGCCACGCCCACCAAGCCATGCCATGCCCATCAAGCCACACCCACAGAACCCGTAGTAAAAAAATTTGAAACCCACCACTGCTTAGCATGTTCTTTAATCCCAGACAACTCTAGTTCCTTTAATAAGTCTTGATTAGACTTAAGAGCATTGCAATGTGTAATCAAACATCAATCCGTATCGAGGGTATTGATCACTGAAAGTGTAATGAGTACATGGCAGGATAAAATAGCTTCTGGTTCTCCAGCACAGAATTTGATTCTGAACTCTGTCCCACGCACAGATGCCAAATCACTTGGCTTCTGCACAGGGAGGGCTGGAGAAATGCTGGAGCCTCTGCAGATGCCAAAATTGCATTCCCTCACACGGTCACAAACATGTTTCTCTTATGGAAATCCCACCCCATTTCACTGCAATCAATCTGTCATTTCTGTTCCTGAAGTTACAATGGGATGCGGTCCCAGCTTTACTGAAAACTTTTTGGAAACACAAAAGCAGCCAAGTTCTTTTTTGGAGATCTCTTTAGATGCCTGTTGCAATTAAGGCATTACCAGAGATGGGTTTCAGCAGGTTCTGACCAGTTCTGGAGAACCGGTAGGGGAAATTTTGAGTAGTTAGGAGAACAGTTAGGAAACTAAAACTAAACTAAACTAAAAAACTAAACTAAAACTAAACAGGTAGTAAAAATTCTGACTGGCCCCGCCCCCCATCTATTCTCTGCCTCCCAAGTCCCAGCTGATCGGGAGGAAATGGGGATTTTACAGTATCCTTCCCCTGGAGTGGGGAGGGAATGGAGATTTTACACCTTCCCGTCACACCCACCAAGCCACGCCCATCAAGCCATGCCACGCCCACAGCATCGATAGTAAAAAAATTGAAACCCACCACTGGGCATTACCTTCATATGCATTTGTTTTTTTGCATAGATGATTACCTAGGGTAGATTAGCCAATGCCCAGGTGACCTATTTATTAGAGGTACTTATATACTGCTTCAGTGTGGCAGATTAATAGTCATAGCAATGGCAATATCAGCAGTATCAACAACTGACAATGTAAGAAATAGTTTAAAAAAAAACCAATTTACAACTAAGCCCCAATTGGAAACAAACCACGTTTCTTCTGAACAAGCTCAAGTTCCCTAAGCTTTGGATGTGTAGACGTTTCCACGGTTAAAGATAAACAGCCCCAGAGTTGGAAGGGACCTTAGGGGTCATCTAGTCCAACCCCCTGCTCACGCAGACGACCTGTACTAGGGATTCGAACCGCTGAACCGCCGACTCAGCCACTGCGTCTCGTGTGAACCCAGCTTGGGTAGAAAGTTCCCTGTGATATTTCAAGCGGGAGTGTGGCCGAACGTCACTCCCTCTCCTACCCCGCGTATTTTACTCAGATAATTCAGATTTATTTTTATTTTATTTTTTTAAAATTTAAATGGTAGTAACCCTTTCCAGGCACCTCAACGGAAGGCGGGACGTAGATCAACCCAACCAACCAATCAACCGAATTGGAAGGGACCTCGGAGCTCGCCTCCAAGCCGACCCTGGTCGTTTCCCGGGGGTGGGGAGCCTCCATCCGGCGCAGGGGGTCCCGCCCGCCCGCCCGTCCCTTCCAGGCGGCGCGTCCGGAGCCCGGCCCGAAGGCGGCGCGCCACCGCCGGGCTCTCCGCGGGCGTCCCCGGGCCGCCTTGGGGAGCGCAGAGGGCGGGGCGGGGCGGGCGTCGCAGCCAACCAGGCGGCGCGCGGGGCGGGCGAGCCGGCGGCCGAGGCAGCCAAGATGCGGCGCTGATCGGGCGGCCGGGGCAGCAGGTGCGTCTTCTTCAGCGCCGCGGCTCATGATGTGCCTGGAGAGCGACGGCTCGTCGGGCAGCGGCCCCCCCGGCTGCGGTGGACGCCTTCGGGTCTCGGCGGCGGCGGCGGTGGTGGCGGTGGCCGGCGACGACGACGAGGAGGAAGACGACGGCGGAGGCGGCGGAGACCGGGGTTGTTGCGGACGGGGCGGCGAGGTGCAGACGCTCTCCGGCGCTCTCCCGGCGCCCGGCGGAGGAGGCAAGAGCGCAGCCAACGCCGAGCGGGGCTGCCAGGCGGCGCCCGCCGCGGCTCCCAGCCTGGGTAGAGCCCGCGTGGCCGCCGCCGCCATCCTCAGCATAGGCAACGTGCTCAACTACCTGGACAGGTACACCGTGGCAGGTGAGACCGTCCGGCCGCCTCCGCTCCTCGGTCTTTTCTCCCCTTTTTCGCCCGGTCGCTCTTTTTTTTCCTCATGAGCCTCGGCTTCCCTTCCCCGCCCCTGCCGGGCTGCTTGGAACCGCGCGTCTCTCTCTCCTCCGCAGACCTCCCCGCTCCCCTCCTTTCTCCTCCTTTCCTCCCCGCTTCCTTTCCCGGTGTGAGTCCGCCTGGACTGCCCTGTTCGGCGGCGGCGGCGGCTGGTTTTAATCGACCGCTGCTTTCCTTCCTCCTCCGTTTGAGCCTTTGCCTTTTTCCCTTCCTCTCCCCTCCGTTCCTTCCCCCCGCGGCTCCGTTTCTCCTCTTCCGATTTTTTCCCCCCTTCCTTTCGTTCCTCTCTCCCTTCCTCCCTTCCACCCCGTCTCCTCTTCTCGCTTCTCTCTCTCTTTCTCTCTCTCTCTCGTCCTTCTTTCTCTCGGCCGTTTGTCTTTTTTTTCCCCCTCGCCTTCCTCAATCTCCCTAGCGAGCACTTTGCCCGGCTTCCATCTGCGCGCTCGCTCGCTCGCTCAGCTGGCTGCTGCCGCAGGGACCGTTCAGCCCGGCTGTTGTGGCGAAGGCGCAACTCTTCGCCTTGCGCTGGATACAAAGGGAAGATGCTCTGCCCGGGAAAAGGCAGAGTACATGCAAACGATCGGTGTGTGTGTGTGTGGGGGGGGATATATTTGGCACCTCTGGCCCCGCTGCTTCTCTTAAAACTGGAGAAAGAAAAGAACTGACCAGCTTCAGGATGATCTGGGTAGGAGCTTCAAGGTTTAGCCGGCCAATGTTGCCTTCTTGCCTTGCCACAAAGAGAATGAATGAATGAATGAATGGGTGTGCATAGATATATATATATACTGCTCAAAAAAATAAAGGGAACACAAGCAGAAGACATCCCAGATTTGAATGAATGAAATAGCCTTATTAAATACTTTGTTCTTTACATACAGTAGTTTATACACTGCTCAAACACCTAAAGGGACCACAAAACTACTGTATGTAAGGAACAAAGTATTTAATAAGGCTATTTCATTCATTCAAATCTGGGATGTCTTCTGCTTGTGTTCCATTTATTTTTTTTGAGCAGTGTATATTTGTAGAGAAAATGTTATCTTAAAAGGGGTGTTTTTTCCCCTCTCCAGATCTGAAAGATGCCCATTCTAGAAAGCCTTGCTCTGTTTCTTTCCCAGTGGATGAATTGCATTGCTTAGGGGAAAAGAATGCCTCTCTCACCCACCCACCCACCCACCCCAATCCTCCTCAGCCTGCAAAAGGAGATTTTTGCACCATTGACTTCCACGTTGTCATGAATGGTCCCTCCCCCTTCGGTTTTCCAATAATTGGGATTTGTATCAGAGGGGCAATGGAGTGATTCTCTCTACTGTTTGATGTACTTCTCTGGGTTTGTCCCTTGAAGTGTGTGTGTGTGTGTGTGTGTGTGTGCGTATGCACAGGCACACGGGTCTGCCGCTGTGTTGACAGAGGGAATCTAAAGGACTTATCTGAATGCTCCAAGGGTGACAAGTAAAAGCTGTTGCGAGGGAGATAAGGGCGACTTTGAAAATGGAGTGGTAGGAATTCTTGTGTATTGGCAATACCACTGGGTGCAACCAACATAAAACCAGAATTTATATTCTCCACTTCCCCTGGTGGGTTTATTCAAAGAAGAAAAAGCATCTGCTTTTAAGCAGCCACCTCTTAGCTGCACGTGCTCGAATAGTCATCCTATGGAGATTGAGGTTCTTTATCCCCAAAGGTGTTTAAAAAGAAAGGAGCGCACAATTTCCTTGCTTTTCCCTTCTACACATTGCAGAGGGTTGGACTAGATGGTCTTTGAAACCCCTTCTGACTTCTCTATGCAACGGGGGGGGGTGAAAGCGTTCTCTTTGAAGTGAGAAAATAGGGGAGGTTTTTTGCTTTTGGGGGTGTTGCCTCAGGGGAAAAAAACCCCCTATATTAAAGAAATTGCAGGGGGGAGACCTGAGTTTTGGTAGCGAAGAATTGGGAGTCTGCTACCATCTATTCCATCTAATAAATTTGCTGGGAAAAGGGGCTACCGCAGCTCCCTCTGATATCTTGAAGAGGAGCTGTGTGCATCTGTGTATGAATGAGTTTTCCCTTGATAGCTTGAACACCTTTGGAAAATGTGTTCCGTCAAAGGACACAAGAGCTTGATATATCAGTTTTAGCGCAGTCAGTAGACTAAATCTATTCCTGAGCGAAGTGTAGGCCTTTTTTCTTTGTTCTAGTGGTCAGGAGGGAAAAAAAAAATTCTTATTTTCCTGCCTCA
Source organism: Arizona elegans (assembly GCA_022577455.1). NCBI lineage: Eukaryota > Metazoa > Chordata > Lepidosauria > Squamata > Colubridae > Arizona > Arizona elegans. Next base: position 2,541,303 of record JAKOOJ010000017.1, read on the forward strand.
CAGAAATGTGGCAAGGCGGAGTTAGGAAGAAAAGGCTATGATCTGGGAGTTTGTCTCTGAATTTGGATGCCTCTAAATTCCAGGTTTTCACCGAGCCCTTTCAAAAGGAATCTTTATTATTAAAACAAGATAGTCTCGATTTAGGTGTGACAATTTCCCACAGGCCATTCAGTGGCCATTCATTGTTACAAAGGGATGGGAATCTGGGCTTCCCGTGTCTGTTGTCAAGCTGGTTGAGGATAATAGGGTTTATTTAGAAGACTATATAGGTTGAGAAAAGTTGCATTGAAGTACAGATGGTCTCCGACTTAACAATCCTTCGTTTAGTGACCGTTCAATGTTAAAACAGGACTGAAAAAGGTGACTTACGGCCATTATAGCATCCTCATGGTCACGTAATCAAAATTTGGGTGCTTGGCAACCAGTGTGTATTTATGATGGTTGGAGTGTCTTGGGGGGGGGGTCAGGTTATCATCATTTGCCACCATTCTAGCTGACCTCTGATAAGCAAAGCCAATGAAGGAAACTGGATTTGACGGTGTGTTTCACTTAACAGCTGCAGTAATTCACTGAACTGTGGCAAAAAGGTCATAAAAATGGGTGTGACTCACTGACAAACCGCTTTGCTTTAACAACCGAAATTCTAGTCCCAATTGTAGTCGCAAATCGAGAATTTTGTCCTGCATATTGCATATTGTCTTTACTAATGTTGATATACCATTTATCTAAAGCTAAAAATCTTTTTTTCATGCCTTGCACTAAGTCACAGTACTGTAATTGTACTCACGCTTTATCTTACACTGACATAACCATTATTCCAAATCATAATAGCTGGTTTCATACACACTATACCAACTCCAGATAAAATACGCCAGACTTTAGCACCAATACTAATTCTAAACACTGAACATCTGGAATTGGGAACAGGTAGGCAATTCCTAGAGCAATGACCCCCCCCAACCTGGCCCCCAAAGAATGGGGACTGCAGTTCCCAGAATCCCTAGTCAAAGTCCCAATAGGTTTAGAAAGTGGTAGGATAGAGAAGGATGCCATGTACTGAGAGCCAATGGATTTGTCGTCATATTGCAAGATGCAAAGTAAGGCTTGCTGTCTTGCTCAAAAGGGCATAGACACAGTAGTGGCTTGCTGTGACATTGGAAAGATCTTCCAGTTGTGAAATTAGCAAGCCTCTCGTATCAGTATTTAGAAAATGCAAAGCCCTATTTAAGATCTATATGGAGAAAGGATGTCGGTCAGTGTGAAGCGTCATCTCTGAGCCCATTGGAGATGCTGTAGAAGTTCTGGTGCCAAGAGGTTTTCAGGATCTGTATTAGAATAAACAGGCACCAGACCAGACTCAACCCAGCCAAGAGAAGTAGCTTGAGAGCAGGCCTATAATCCTTGAGTCCTCTGAAACCACATTTCTTGTTAGACATGCAGGTGGAAGCCTGTCCCAGAGGACATTGGACCACTCCTTTTAGCACTGATGATGGTACCTAGTTGGGTAATGAAATGTCTATAAGGAAACAACCAAACTCAGAGAGTTTGGACCCCGTGGAGCAGCTCTGTTTGGTGTGTCAGTTGTTGCCTTACTTGGAACAGGTTGGTCTGAGAATGGTTACTCATGCCCTAATCATCCCTAGTATGGATTACTGTCATTATCATTTCATGCCCTTGAAAACCACCCGAAACTTCAGCTGAGACAAAAAAAGAGAGGGCTGTGTGCTTATTGACCAATCCCATTACTGTTATGTTATACCACCACTGCAGAAGCTGCGTGGCCTATAAAACCCTATATATCAGTGATGGCGAACCGGGATGGGAGCGTGTGAGTGCTCGGCTGGGCTGCACCCCGGAAGAGGAGTTGCCCAGGGCACATGCGCATGCCCAAAAATGAACTTCCGGTTTCTGGCCAGCTAGTCTTCCGGGTTTCTGGTGTGCATGTGCACACAACGACCAGCTAGCCGGCACACATGCTCACGCAGGAAAACAGAAGACCAGCTCTTCCAGTTTCAGGCATTGCTGCATGCACGAAGACCAGCTGATCGTCGTGCTTGCATGCGTGCCAGAAACCCGGAAGAGTAACAGGCAAAATAATTAAAATTTTATTTAACTAAGCTTTCGTCACCAATCTGCTGACATTGTCAGAGTATTAAACTACCATTACAGAGATCTCTGCCTTTATATGCCATTAATCAATTTGGCCCTTGCGCGTGTAATAGACCCTTCCACTATTAATATACCTGGAACTCGTTTAGAATAGTTTGTAATATATATATATATATATATATATATATATATATATATATATATATATATATATATATACTGATATATATCAGCTTTCCTAAATAGAATCTTACTACCCACCTGAGTGACAAGAGAAAACCTACTAAAAGTTGCTCCTATTGTGAGGTGTAGTGGGAGGGAGATAAGTGGCAACCATTCATTTTGGGGGCTCTTCTCCTCCAGTAATGGTGGCCCCCACCTTTACGACATTTCTGAAAAGACTTTTGAGTCTGATTTATAGAATAATCAGCACCAGTGTGCTTTTATTATTGCTTGTTGTGTTGTTACAGTCTTATTATTATTATTGCCCTGCATTGCTGTCCTGCTGCAACGGACCTGTACACCAGGGGTGGGTTCTACTTACCTTTACTACTGGTTTGCAACGGGGCCACGCGCATGCGCAGAAGCATTCTGATGACATCAGGGTCAGTGGGTGGAGCCTCCTGCCAGTTTTACTACCGGTTCTATAGAACCGGTGCTATACACAGTATTCGATCCACCTAGGTCTGGATTTCTCAACCTTGGCCACTTTAGGATGTGTGGACTTCAACTCCCAGAATTCCTAGCCAGCTGGCTGGGGAATTTTGGGAGTTGAAGTCCACACATCTTAAAGTGGCTAAGGTTGAGAAACCCTGATCTAGATTAAGGTGATCGATATAACTCCTATGAAGATCAAACCTTCATCTAGATTAAAGTGACTGATAACTCCCATGAATAAATTTTAGGAAAAGGCTGGTTCCTTATTCACCTGGCTGTAGATTTTTCAGGTAGCAGAAAACCCAAGTGCTGGAATAAGGATTTGTGTTTATCTGGAAGGTTATCACGATACCAAAATCCCTTGTGCTAACTCAACAGCATACATATCCAACAAAGCTTCCTATTGTTATGTGTGTGTGCTTAAGAGAAATAAAAGTTTTTAAATGCCTCATATAGGAATGAAAGGAGGACAATGGGGTTTTTAAAAAATTTTTATTCTTATCTTTGGGAGAAATCTGCTTACGTATTAGAAAAAAATCTCATTCTTGAGAAAGGGGGAGCCAGGAGCTGGTTAAGATGTTAATTGTGGGGAAAAGATGGTGACCAGGAAACGCCTGTGTAAACAGATTTGGCTAATATCGGGCAGTTTCTTGGAAAGCGACCTCTCTTTAATTGTCGCATGTTCTAAACATTTCCCTCTTTAACTCAGCTTTAGATTTGTCAGAAGAAAAGATACTCTGTTGAAGTTACTGACTTCATACACCAGACTAAGACATGTTGTGTTTGTTTGGTTTTGGCTTTCTATGATTTGTGAATAAGCCAAGTGAGGCTTATTCAGGAAATCACGGTTAAGCAGCCTGCTTTAGCAAAACTTGGGAGCTTCACTCGGTAAAATTCTACATGGGTTTAGTACAGGAATGGGCAAATATGGCCCCTTTATGACCTGTGGACTTCAACTCCCAGAATTCCTGAGCCAGCTTGGCTGTCTCAGGAATTCTGGGAGTTGAAGTCCACAGGTTGTAAAAGGGCCACAGTTGCCCACCCCTGGTATAGTAGGACCAGGTATGGGCGTGCAATCAAACTCGGCTCCCCTTAGCCTCCTGCTAGAATAGAATTCTTTGTTGGCCAAGTGTGATTGGACACACAAGGAATTTGTCTTTGGTGCATATGCTCTCAGTGTACATGAAGAAAAAGTAAAATGTATTAGTCAAGAATCATAAGATTCAACACTTAGTGATAGTCAGAGGATACTAATAAGCAATCAAATCATACCAGGAAACAATAAAAACAATATACACCCAACATGGATATAGCCATAAGTGGGAAGACATAGGTACTAGTAAGGATGAGAAGAAGAATAGTAATAATAATGCTAGGTATTCTCACTATCGACCATGAGTATTTACATTCCAAGGGGTTCGGCGTATCTCTTGTGGTCCAACAGGAAAGGTGTGTGATTGGCATAGTCATAAGGGCTATGCTCAAGGGTAGGCCTAGAGTTATGATGAATCAGGCTAAGGCGTGCATCCTGACTGAGCCCTCTTGAATGTGTTACAAGGAACTTTGATAAACTAAAAACTCGACAGGATAGGTGCTGCTCATTTTTTGTGACGTAGAAGGGTGTCTCAATCCAGCCTACTTTTCAGCTCCATGTACGATAATTCAGCCACTTGCTTAAGTGCATTGTGTGAATGCAGCTACAAGTTGTCCTCAACTTATAACCATTCATTTAGTGGCCGTTCGCACTTGGAACGGAACTGAAAAAAAGTGAGATGTAACTATTTTTCACACTTACGACTGCTTGACATGCCCATGGGTCACATAATCAAAATTCAGACGCTTGGCAACTGGTTCATATTTATGATGATTTCAGGGTCCCCTTTTGCAACCTTCTGACAAGCAAAGTCAGTGGGGTAGCCAGATTCACTTAACAATTGTAGCAAGAGAATGGCGCAAAACTCACTTAACAACTGTCTCGCTTAGCAATGGAAATTGTGGGCTCAATCTGAGGACTCCAGCAAGTTTGTGCGGTCCTTATTAAATTCCTTACAAATAGTCCTTCACTTACAACAGTTTGTTGAGTGACCATTCGAAATTACAACGGCACTGAATAAAGTGACGTATGACCGTTTTTCACACTTACAACCATTGCACCAGGGTCATGTGATCATAATTGGAACACTTGGCAACTGGCTCACATTTATGATGGTTGCAGTGTTCCCGGGGGGGATTACGCCATCCCCTTTTGCGACCTTCTGACAAGCAAAGTCAACGAGGAAGCCAGATTTGCTTAATGGCGGTGGTACTAGCTCAGAGGTCTTCAAACCTGGCAGCTTTAAGACTTGTGGACTTCAGCTTCCAGAATTCTCCAGCCAGCTATGCTGGCTGGAGAATTCTGGGTGTTGAAGTCCACAAGTCTTAAAGCTGCCAAGTTTGAAGACCTCTGTACTAGCTTAATAACTGCGGTGATTCACTTTCACAATTGTGGCAGGAAAGGTTGTAAAATGGGACAAAATTCCCTTTAACAAATGTCTCCCTTAGCAACAGAAATGTTGGGCTCCGTAGTGGTCGTAAGTCGAGGACGACCTGTATTTAATTCAGAATCTAATTAATTCAGAAAAAGAGCTTTAGCAGCTTTTTCCAGTTGACACTTCCATCCCCGCCTGATTTCTGCATTGAAGGAGGAGGGCTCATCCCCTTCAAAGGGAATCTGTTCTGTTGAGTAGCTCCTTTGCACTGCAACCTGTCTCCTAATATTTATCTCTAAATGGTTTCTCTGCAGTTTCCACCTGCAGGTTCTTGTTTTGCCATCTGGAGAAAGCAGTAAGCCTGCTTCAGGTTTTTATTTCCCCCCTCAATGGTTCTTTGTTCATTCTCTGCTCAATTTCTTCATCAGGCAACTTTTAAGATGTATGCACTTCACCTGCCAGAATTCCCCAGCCAGCATGGCTGACAGGGGAACGCTGGAAATCCACACGTCTTAAAAGTTGCCAAGTGTGAGAAACGCTGCGGCTGCTAAACTGCATCCAATTCTTTCAGCTACCGGCACTGCTCCTGGGATTCACTCTAGCTGTGTGGTGCATTCCCTAATTCGGCACTCAGACCTTGGGACTTCACTTAATCCGAGCGATGGCAGTTGTGTATGTGTGTGTGTAAAACCAAAAAACTGAGGGCTAGAATCTTAGAAGTTAATGTGGCATGTGACAGAGTCACCAAAGTAATTGAAGCATAATGGGTGTGCATATCCTGTGTGCTCACGTTGCAAATGGAAATGCAGCAGCCCAAGGTAATGAAAAAAAAATTAGCCTGGTTTAATTACTGAGGGTGTACCGAAGGGGGGCCCCCACCCCACCCCACATCCCGGCTCCCTCTAATTTGGAATCAGTGATTCAGTCCTTGGGTGAGCTCCAGATAAGTGTCAGCAGTGTGTGTGTGTAGGTAGGTAGGTATATGTGTGTGTGCTTCTCTTTGCCTGAGTGAGTGCAGATGAATCAGGTCACCAGGTGAAAAATCCGGTTTGTATCTCAGGACAGGTGGCAATTAGCACACGCGGCTCTCGGCTCTCGAATGCCTTCAAAGCATCTTTTGCTCATGAATAATGCAGGTGCTGGGGAAAGTAGGCAGAGGCCTCTTCTGCGGAGGAGTTAAGGGAGCCAGAGGTTGGTACATCTACAAGGCCACTAATCCAGCGTGTGTCAGAGCTGAGGTGTGGTTTCTGCCTTGGTCCCCAGCTCTCTTTCTCTCGCTCTCTCACTTGGCCTAAGAATAAGTCACCGACTGAACTGGCTGGGTGAGAGATGACCTGGTATCTGTGAACTCATTTCCTGATACCTGGGAGTAAATATTTTGAACTTTGGGTTCCCGTGGGAACTTTAAAACTGCCCCTGAGTTTGTTCTATCAATGTAGAACAAATGTATTTTTCTTCTTCTTAACATAACAAAATAAAGAAAACCACTTACTAAGGGATATTTAGTCTCCTTCTGACAAGATGGATGGCAAATAAATTATATACAAATACACATGCATACAAACTGACAGACAGAAAAACAGATGTGTGTGTGTGAGAGAGTGTGTATGTATGTATGTATGTGACCTGGTGGCTCAGTGGCGCTGAGCTTGATCGAAAGGTCGGCAGTTCAGTGGTTCGAACCCCTAGTGCCGCGTAACGGGGTGAGCGCCCGTTACTTGTCCCAGCTTCTGCCAATCTAGCAGTTCGAAAGCACGTAACAAATGAAAGTAGAAAAATAGGGACCACCTTTGGTGGGAAGGTAACAACGTTCCGTGTGCCTTTGGCGTTTAGTCATGCCGGCCACATGACCATGGAGAAGTCTTCGGACAACGCTGGCTCTTCGGCTTTGAAACGGAGATGAGCACTGCCCCCTAGGAGTTGGGAACAACTAGCACATATGTGTGAGGGGAACCTTTACCTTTACCTATGTATGTATGTATGTATTTATGTATATGTGTATGTGTATGTATGTATGTCTTATCTATCTATCTCTATCTATCTTGAGAGAGACAGAGAGCGGGAGACCCTGGGTGCTGCTACATGTTTTTTATTTTTGTTAAAATATATAATATAAATGTACTTTTTGTTTTTACTTGTTTTATTGTAAACTTGGAATCACCTAAAATTGAGGCGATACTTGATACTTGACTATATAAATAAATACATTCTGGGAATTGAAATCTTAAAGTTGCCAAGTTTGAGAAAAACTGGGCTGAACGCAACCAATTCTTTCAGCTACTGCAGAACTCATTGGATGTAGCTCTGGCATATTCCCTAGTTTGGCACTCAAACCTAGGGACTTCACTTAATCCCAGTGATGGCATAGTGTGTAACCAAAACAATGAGGTCTAGAACCTTAATGTGGCATGTGACCGAGTCACCAAGGTAATTGAAGTGCTCAGTAATGGGTATACATATCTTGTGTGGCTCACATTACAAAGGGAAATACAGCTGCCCAAGGTAATGAAAAAAATAGCCATATATTTGTGTGTGTGTGTGTGTACCTACATATACACATACAACCATACATATATGCACATACACATGGACACGTAAGGAGAGATACAAATTGTTAATCATTCATAGTTGGCATTTCTGTCTAAAATTAATATTAACCTGGTTCATCCATCGTGCTCAGCTACAAGAGCCTTAGACCTAGTGTCACATGTGAGTTGGGTCATGGGTGAAAAAAGTAGGTTTCCTCAGTTCAGTTAGTGACTAACATAATGTTTCATTGGGTTTTCTTGTCAACAGTACAGAAAATAATACAATATTTTAACATTGCAAGCCACCCTGTGGTAAGATGGGTGACTAATAAATTTGATTGATATGTAAATACGTAAGTAGGTAAGTAAGCAAGTTAGCAAATAAATATATACATACATCCATAAAATCATTTGCCATTCTCTTCTTCCTCATTTTTTTTCAAGCTCCCAGTGTTTAGATTTTACTTTTTACCTGAATTTCAACAAGCCTTGACTAACCCACAATAGAATAATGATATTATATCTGTATTCACCTGGATTATATATGTGCAGCAATCTGCATTCATTTCTGGAATGAAATTATACATATAGGCAGAGCTGCAGCAATGGGAACGTGAGTCCCATGAAAACCGTTGGCAACACCTGACTTGTCTGTCTTCACTTCTAGGAAGGGAAATGCAGAGGATATGAGCCCGGGCCTTGTCATCCTGAGTAGGAAAGGACTCTGGTGACAGAATAGATGAGACATTTGCCAAGCCACATTCCACAGGTAGCTACTGGCACTGTGTACTTCCCTCCTTGCAAATAATACTTCCGGGGAGACGACACATTACCCTTTGGCACCTCTGGAATGCTGTTTGGCGAGGCATCAGTGCTTCTGACTCATCCTTTGCACCTCTTTTGCAGATTTCTACCTTCTTCTGGCTTCCAGTTTCCCATTTCTAAAATTCTGGGTTTACAATCCTCTCTTTATGTTACTGTTCCTATGGAGAAGTCATTTGAAACACACCTGTTCTCGTGTACAACTCGGGAACCTGGGCGAGACTTAGTTATCCTCTCAGAAGGCCTGTTGGCTTGCTGCAATCTCATGCGAGGTTCTGATCCATTGCTCAGTCTTCCTCTTTTGCAAATGCCGAAGGCTTTTCATTCTCATGAAGCCAAAAACCTCTCGTGTTTGAAACAGAGCTGAGCTACAGAGCACCTTGGGGGGAAAAACTTCCTCTGATTTTGGGGCCAAGGAATGGAGTGATTGATTTTTATTTCTTCAGCAGTAGCAAGAATTTCCTGGAGGAATTTGTTTTTAGTTGTAAACCCCCCCGAGTCATTTGGGAGGCAGCCCATGAATAAATTACATTAAATTAATAAATTTCTAGAGGGCAGGAATCTTCCGTAATGGGAAAAACAAGGGCAGGATTGAAAAGTCCTCTTGGAAGTGAATGGAAGCTTGGGAATAAAATATAGAACATTCACATTTTGCCCTGGGCTATCTTATAATTAAATAAGTGCACATTCCCCCAAATTCTCTTATCCTCTGAAACAATTTGTAAAGCAAATTCTCTTTAATTAAACTGAAGGAGAATGGTAGGAAAAACTGCTGGATTGATACTACCTTGAAGTGTGTAGTAGGCATAAGTTGCCAAGTGTTGATTTTTGAGATCTAACTGCAAAGCTGGGTTCACACAACATATTAAACCAGGTGAAAATGAGGCTGAGTCATTTGAGTTTATTGTATTGTAGGAACGAACCCAGCTCTTGATTCATTTAATGAGCAAGATTTTTATACTGCACCACAGTGTGGTTTATGTTATGCAATCACAGCAGCTGCATTCTTATTAAATCTGAATTTAGGGATGAATCTGTGGTGTGAAGACTTTCCTAGAACCTCTGAAGGGAGCCAAATAATAGTTGTCTGAACCAGCAATGAGACCGTATTTCAACAAGGCATTTCGAAAAAAAAATATGAGTGACAAAATAGGATCAGACTACCAGAAGATGAAACCATCTCCACCAAATAAGGATCATTGGGCACATACATCCTAAAATGAGTGGTTGGGTTCCTCATCATTGTTTATAATTAAATAAACCACCATTGCCTGGTTTTGTACAACATACAATACTATGATCCATGGTTTACAACGCACAGTGGGCAGTTAAGTATAAACCATGGCTTGGTGCAGTGGTGAAATTCATTTTTTTTACTACTGGTTCTGTGGGTGTGGCTTGGTGGGCGTGGCAGGGGAAGGATATTGCAAAATCCCCATTCCCTCCCCACTCTAGGACCAGCAAGAGATGTTATTTGCCAGTTCTCCAAACTACTCAAAATTTCCGCTACCTGTTCTCCAGAACCTGTCAGAACCTGCTGGATTTCACCCCTGGCTTGGTGTTCTACATCAATTTCATCTGGGGAGTGCCGCAAGGGTCGGTCCTCTCGCCCCTTCTGTTCAACATTTATGTGAAGCCGCTGGGTGAGATCATCCGTGGTTTTGGGGTGAGAGTCCACCAGTATGCTGATGACACTCAGCTGCACATCTCCACCCCAGACCACCCCAACGATGCCCTTGATGTGATGTCTCGCTGCCTGGAGGCCATGCGGGTCTGGATGGGGAGAAATAGACTCAGACTCAACCCTTCCAAAACCGAGTGGCTGTGGCTTCCGGCGTCCCGATATAGTCAGCTGGTGCCATCGCTGACTATTGGGGGTGAATCTCTGCCCCCCACAGAGAGGGCTCGCAATCTGGGCGTCCTCCTGGACGCACGGCTGTCTTTAGAAGAGCATATGACGGCCGTGGCCAGGGGGGCTTTTTATCAGGTTCGCCTGATTCGCCAGTTGCAGCCCTTTCTGGACCGGGACGCCTTGTGCACGGTCACTCACGCCCTTGTCACCTCCCAGCTGGACTATTGTAATGCTCTCTACATGGGGCTCCCCTTGAAGAGCACTCGGAGGCTCCAGCTGGTCCAGAATGCAGCCGCGCGGGTGGTTATGGGCGCAACCCGTTATGCCCATGTGACACCCCTCCTGCGTGAGCTGCACTGGCTCCCAGTGGTCTTCCAGGTGCAATTCAAGGTGTTGGTCACCACCTTTAAAGCGCTCCATGGCATAGGACCCGGGTACCTCCGAGACCGTCTTCTGCCACCAATAGCCTCCCACCGACCAGTCCGTTCCCACAGAGAGGGTCTCCTCAGGGTGCCATCAGCCAAGTTATGTCGGCTGGCGACACCCAGGGGGAGGGCCTTCTCTGTGGGAGCCCCTGCCCTGTGGAATGAACTGCCCCCAGAAATGCGTAAGATCTCCGACCTCCATGTATTTCGCTGTGCCCTCAAGACCCTGCTGTTCCGCCAAGCTGGGCTATCAATGTAAATTTTTAAATTGGGTGTTTTAAATTTTTGGGGTTTTAAATCTGAGCCGAAATTATGTAACAATTTTAATTAATTTTAACTGATGTCTGTCTTTGTGTTTTTAATAGGCTGTACACCGCCCTGAGTCTTTCGGGAGAAGGGCGGTATAGAAATACAATTATTTATTTATTTTATTTATTTATCTCAACAACACATTCAGGTAGCTAGTTATATGAGCTGTGCTGAACCCAACTGAATTTCCTAAACATTTCACTACCTTGTTCTTTTTGCCTGCTGCAGAGGTCTCAAAGTGAAATTGTACTTTTCTCAGTTTTATCAAGTCCAGGTAGTACTTGACTTACAATCATTCATTTAGTGAACATTCAAAGCTACAACAGCACTGAAAAAAGTGACTTTTGACCATTTTTCACACTTAAGCATCCCCATGGTCACGTGATCAAAATTAAGATGCTTCACAACGGACTCATATTTATGATGGTTGCATTGTTCTGGGGTCATGTGATCCACCTTTTGCGACCTACTGATGAGCAAAGTCAATGGGGAAGCCAGATTCACTTAACAACCAGGTCCCTAATTTAACGGCTGCAGTGATTGACTTAACAGATATGGCAAGAAAGATCGTAAAATGGGGCAAAACTAGCTTAACCAATGTCTCACTTAGCAACATAAATGTTGGGCTCAATTTTGGTCATAAATCGAGGACTACCTGTACTATAGCCAGAAGAGAGGGCATTGTGAAACTAGAGGGAGCCCAAATTTAGCAGGAATATAATAGTTGTTGAAGAGAGTCCTCAAGGCAACTGAACATTTTGGAGAGGCAAAATTAAAAAAAATACGACATAGCAGGTAAGGGAAAAGAATGAATGGGGTGAGGTCTGCTGGAAGAATACACGTATCCTCAAAAAGAGAGCCAGAAGATTTTTGTCTAAGCATGGTTATGTTTATGTCATGGATTTTATAATACCTTATTTAGGTGGACTCCAAATTTCAGCAGACAGACACTTGAGATTTTTTTCCCTCAGTTAATGGAAAAATTGCCAATTTTACTATTTCCTCAAGGCAGAGAATGCTCTTTCTCCATTTGGAAATCTGGCATATATTCCTGTATTTGCTTCTCCATCCTGATTCTAAATAGTTGGGCTTTTAAAAAGCCTTTGTTTTTAAAAGTTATTAAGGGGGGCAAAAAGACTATAATTGTAATTAAGACGAAAGCTGTGTTGCTAAATGCGAGCAGATTCTGTGGATGGATCCCTGTCTCTGCTGTAAATTCATGCAGGGAGTTTTGCTAAATCAGTCTATTTTGGGGGGCAATACTGTTTCTTAGGCTGAGTTTCCCTCTTCGATTGAGGCAAGCCTTGTAGCAAATAACTGGGCAAAGCTGTATTCCCTCAACCCTATAATAATTCTTGATTTATTTATCTGGTACCAAAATGCAGCAATGTGAGGCCTTGACATTTATTTATTTTTTTTGTATTGCTTTTAACGTTTTTGATTGCATAGATGCAATGGAGAACTGGGAAAGGATAACTATTATTCTGGTTTTCTTGTTGGTTCTTCAGATTGCCTTAAAAATGAGCTTCTTTTCAGGGTGGGAAGATGTTTGGTTGATCGGCATAAGCAGTAACTGCTTGTGCTTTGGGACTCAGCAACACAGATCTCTTCAGCATCTTGGCTCAGTCAGTGGCTAAGACACTGAGCTTGTCGATCAGAAAGGTTGGCAGTTTGGCGGTTTGAATCCCTACAGGTCTCCTGCGTGAGCAGGGGGTTGCAAAGATTAACCCTCTCTTGTTTGTGAACATTTGTTGTTGTTTTCACTTGAATACAGCTTTAAAACCGGGGTCCAGATTTGACCCGATTGGTTGGCAGGGAAAAGGAAGGGTTTAATGGTTTCCCAGTGATTTATATTCTTGATTAAAAGCACAAGGTTTTCATCTGCAGGCAATACAATAACAAATGTATTCGATTGGTTGTTAATATTAGCTGCCTCTTTTCTGGAGTTTTATGTGGCATATCTGGTTCTCCCACCACTCTTGTTTTATTCTTGCAATGGGCTTGTAAAATAGGTTATATTGAGAAATAGAGATTTTATGAGACTCGGAGTTACGTTTCCTTCCTTCCTTCCTTCCTTCCTTCCTTCCTTCCTTCCTTCCTTCCCTCCCTCCCTCCCTCCCTCCCTCCCTCCCTCCGAATAGAATAGAATAGAATAGAATAGAATAGAATAGAATAGAATAGAATAGAATAGAATAGAATAGAATAGAATAGAATAGAATAGAATAACAGAGTTGGAAGGGACCTTGGAGGTTTTCTAGTCCAACCCCCTGCTTAGGCAGGAAACCCTACACCACTTCAGACAAATGAAATAGGTTATATTGAGAAATAGAGATTTTATGAGACTCAGAGTTTCCTTCCTTCCTTCCTTCCTTCCTTCCTTCCTTCCTTCCTTCCTTCCTTCCTTCCTTTCTTCTTTTTCTGTCCAAAAGACCCAAGTAACTTACTTTTTTTCTGGCAAATAAATAGGGTGCTGGAGGCAAAGTGTGTTTTTATTTAAAAGAATCCACTGGGAAAAATGTGGACTTATTCTGATCACTACACCACACTGTCTTTGCTGAAGGAAATAAATAAGTGGATAATAAGAAATAGCCATTGTTTGCTTATTGTAAAAAAAACAGCATGGAGGGAAAAGATTAAATGAAGCATCTGTAACTCGATGCCTTCCAGAAGCCTAGGACTATAACTCCCATCATCCCCAACCTAGAATATTCAATGATGGGAATTGAAGTTAATTGTATCTGGAACACTGAAGTTCTCAATAACCTGACAAGCAGGGGTGGGTTCTAAATTTTTTTCTTACCGGTTCTGTGGGCGTGGCTTATTTTGTGGGTGTGGCTTGTAGGTCATGTGACTAGGTGGGCGTGGCTAGCTGGTCAGAGTCATTTCTGGAAGGTCCTCGCACTTACGACCCGACTCGTTTGTTTGCTTTTAACACTGATCAGCTGTAGGACGGCCCTTTGAAGCCCCGCGGCAAGAGTTTAAACATTTTTTTTCCCCAGCTGGGACTCAGGAGGCAGCAATAGATTGGGGGTGGGATCAAATAAAAGGTAAGAATAACGTGGGGGGGGTGGGAGGACGGGGGGGAAGAACCGGTTCGGTGATGTCATATCGTCACCACTACCGGCTTGGCCGAACCGGACTGAACCGGGAGGAACCCACCACTGCTGACAAGGAAATGGACCAAGGTTTGCTACATAATTCCAGTTTTATAATTAACTATAGGCCAACATATCAATTTTTGTGGAATCTTTGCATGCCAGTATGCTTTTCAGGTTTTCTAGTGATGGATTGCCAAGAATTTTCCAATAAACAAAATGTTAGGTAATAACTCTGAGAGATCATTTAATCTTCTCTGATGGAGTGCTTAGCATGCATAACTTCTGCAGTATGAATAAAATGTGGCTTTGCACCTATTTATCTTCCGAGTTATCTGATCCTGTCTCCTTTGCATTACCTGTAAAAAGTGCTTGGTACAAATAAATTCAGATCTTTCTCTCGTAAGCTGTAGAGCACACACCCTTGACTTTCTCTCGACAGTGGGAGTACATGTGAATGAACATCCTGCCTGCTGAAACTTCCCTGGCTTTCTTCTAAAACTCTTGGAGTTATTTCCTGGTTTCATTAGATGATTCCCAGGAACTGGCATATGAGTCTGTCGGGGGGGATGCCTTTAAATCCCTTTAAATGGGATGCAGAGGGCTGAACTCTCAAAAACAGTAGGTGGAGCCAGGTAGATCTAATTTTAAATTGAGCTCATTTACACCCTAATTAAAATGAAATCTAATGAATGCTATTAGACTCTAGTCATATATTTAATTATTCTGTCATGTTAAAATGCTAATTGGCAATGAGTTTTGAAGAGCCTGGGGGACACATCCTGACTTTTGCATATCTTTTGAGGAAGTCACAACCTGAAACCCCGGAATCTAATTCTTAAGACAAAAAGGCAGAGCACCATGCATATGTATACTACAAAAACTCTTGTCATAACTTTTAACTGAGTAAAATGGTGCATCATAGGGCAACATTTTTTTTAATAAAAGTGCCTTAAATGGGTCACTTTAATTTACATCCAAAATCTGGGACCCATGGCCACTGAGTGAATAAAATTTGGGGAAGTTGTGGGTGCTTCAGTGTTACTGGTTGCTGCTGCAGTCACATGATCTTTATTTTCAACATTCTGTGACAGTTTCCCAGCCAGTCTTGCAATCCCTTATTCCCTCCCAATGGTGAAATCCAAATTTTTTTTACTACCGGTTCTATGGGCGTGGCTTGGTGGGCATGGTGTGGCTTGGTGGGCATGGCAGGGGAAGAATACTGCAAAATCTCCATTCCTACCTCACTCCAGGGGAAGGATACTGCAAAACCTCCATTCCTATCCAATTCCAGGGGAAGGATACTGCAAAATCCCCATTCCTGGGCCAGCCAGAGGTGGTATTTGCCGGTTCTCTGAACTGCTCAAAATTTCTGCTACCGGTTCTTCAGAACCTGTCAGAACCTGCTGGATTTCATCCTGTTCCCTCCTCTACCCAGCAGCAGCCACTTACCTACCTGCTGGAAAAGGGAAGGAGAAGGGAGGAAAATTTCTGATGCTCCCTGTCTTATTCCCACCAATGGGGAAGCCAGAGGGAGTTGGAAGTCATTCCTGCTCCCACTCTTTTTTTTTTTTACAATGGTCATTCTGTTTCTCTGTTTAGGTAAGGAAATATCTCTGAATCAATGTCCCAACAGGGCATGAGTTGTCTAGTAATTTTAGAATAGAAGAGAACAGAATTCTTTATTGGCCAAGTGTGATTGGACACACAAGGAATTTGTCTCCGGTATGTCAGCTCTTGGTGTACATACAAACAACAAAGCGATAGGTCATAGATCATAAGTCATAGTTACAATCATTAATCATAAGGTACAACAAATCAGGGGTGAAATCTAAAATTTGTTACTACCGGTTCTGTGGGTGTGGCTTGGTGGGGGGGGTAATGTGACTGGGTGGGCGTGGCCTTTTTTTTTTTCCTTTTAAAAGCATTTTTTCTACAACCTTAAGAGGTTGCAGGAAAAAAAATGCTTTTAGAAGCTTCTGGCGATCAGGCAAATCAGCTGGGATCGCCAGAGGCTTTTATAGGCATTTTTTTTCCTACAACCTCTTAGGCCGAAGGGTTTGCAGAAAAAAATGCTTTGTAAAGCCTCTGACAATCCCAGCTGAGCCGCGCGATCATCAGAGGCTTTTTTTTTCCCTTTTAAAAGCATTTTTTTCGGCTGAAGAGGTTGTAGAAAAAATGCTTTTAAAAGTAAAAAAAAAACAGCCTCTGATGATCGCGCAACTCAGCTGGACATGGGGGGGGGCGCAGGGATTTTTGCTACCGGTTCTCCAAATCACCCGCCGCCATCACTACCAGATCGGGTGATCCGGTCTGAACCGGGAGCATTTCACTCCTGCAACAAATGATAAATGATAGATACTAATAGGAGAAGGTATTAGGAAAGATGAGAAGATGAGAAGGATAATATCAATACAGCCTACTACATGGGTAAATATCTTTGTATTCCTAAAACAATGCTGTGGGAATTAAGTGTTCAACAGAGTAATGGCACAGAGGGAAAAAAAACTATCTTTGTGTCTAATTGTTTTGGCATGCAATGCCCTATTAACTTCATTCATCTACTCCTCTGCTATTCTCTTCCTGCCACCTTCCTTTGAAACCACTCATTTTTGCTCCTAGAAACGAAAATTCCAGCCCAGCAACAGTTCTAGATTTCTAGTCTTAACACTGCAGGAAAAAAAAAAGAAGGAAGAAATGAAAAGCTGTCGCAATGGCATGAATTTTAAAGGTTGCCCCAGGTCTTAAGGTTGTTCTCAGCTGCCGAAACTGCTGATTACCTTTCTTCAGTGATCTCTCTCATAAACATCTGCTGGTGTTGACATCTTGAAGATGTAATATTGACTTCATCATCATGATGGTTTTATGATGTGACTAAAGAAGCAGATTTGCTGGCAAAGCTGTCATTTTGTAAATGCTATTTTATTTCCTCTAGATTTTTTTTTTTTTAAAAAAAACCAAAAACAAAATCTCCTTAATCTTAGGGTCAAACTCGGTGCTGCATTCTTAAAATTTTTATCTGGTTTACCTACAAAGCGGTGCAGTTTTACAATCGTAGATAAAGCCTGCAAGAAAGGGAGAGAGGTTAGATTTGTACATTATACAAAACTGTGGTTTACTGCATAAACCACCGCTGGCTGGGTTCACCCAATGTGCTCAGTCATAAACCTTGATTTAGGAATCCCCAAGTCTTGGGTTCATATAATCTACTAAGGCAAAATGAAACAATCATCTAACAATCTTCAGTTGCTGCCGTGTCTGTCTAACATACTCCTTCCATATCTAATTAATCAAAATCTTTTAAATAAAACAAAGTATTTAGAAAATTGGTAAATGGGGAAGTGGGGTCCTAGCCTCTATAGCAGTGTTTTTCAATCTTGGCAAAACATTAAGATGTGTGGACTTCAACTGCCAGAATTCTCCAGCCAGCAGTGTTGGCTGGGAAATTCTGGGAGTTGAAGTCCACATATCTTAGTTTTGCCAAGATTGAAAAACACTGCTCTGTAACATCATGTTTTTTTTTTTGTTTTTTTTTTTGCAGAAATGTCTTTGGGCTCCACAATGTCCTTATGGCATTGTGTGTGTGTGTGTGTGTGAAGGGGGAAGGTGTACATACTAATTCGCCTTCTTATGGCTTGCTGTGCCTTCCTCACAATCATTTTGTAAGCATAGCAATCACATGCTCTCAATATTCCAGCTGTAATCCCACCTTAAAAAGTTTGCCTCCTTCTGGTTTGGCATTGTGTGTGCATTTAGGAAAAAGTAGGCAGAAGGGAGGAAACCATTAAGAGTGAATGAGAATGCCTAGTATGGTTGTGTGGGCTCTGACCACATCCAATTTAACTTCTGACTCTGCTAGTAGCAGGTAGGTGGCCTCCAACTGTTTCCTCAAAAGAGGAAGAGTACATTCTAGCTATGTTATTTTCCTAGCTTATACGAAGTTTCCTCTATCCAGCACTTGGGTGGGCCACATAAAAGGGCAGAATAAATAATTTTGTTGTTCGGGTTTTTAAGTCATGTTCGATTCATCACTACCCCATGGACCAAAGCACACCAAGCCCCTTGTTTTCTACTGTCTCCATGTGTTTGCTCAAATTCATGTTTATTGCTTCAATGACACTCTCTAACCATCCCATCCTCTGTCATCTCCTTCTTCTTTTGCCTTCAATCTTACCCAACATCAGAGTCTTTTCCATTGAGTTCTCTCTTCTCATTTGGTAGCCAAAGTATTTGAGCTTCAGCTTCAGTATCTGTCCTTCCAAAGAACATTCAGGGTTTGATTTCCTTTAGGATTGACTGATTTGATTGTCTTGCAGTCCAAGGGACACTCAAGAGTCTTCTCCAACACCATAATTCAAAAGCATAATTTCTTTGCCTCTCAGCCTTCCTTATGGTCCAAATCTCACAACCATTCTTTTTTTTTTTTAATTTGATTTATATGCTGCCCTTCTCCGGAGACTCAGGGCGGCTTACAATGCGTTAAGCAATAGCCTTCATACTTTTGTATATTTATACAAAGTCAGCTTATTGCCCCCACAAACTGGGTCCTCAATTTACCTACCTTAGAAAGGATGGAAGGCTGAGTCAACCTTGAGCCTGGGGAGATTCGAACTTGCAGTAATTGCAGGCAGCTGGATGATAATCACAATGCTATCAGTCTGCTGAGCCACCAGGCCCAGTTTCATTACCAGTTTCATTCATTACCACTGGGAAAACCATAGCTTTGACTATACTGAAGTTTGTTGGCAAAGTGATGTCTCTGCATTTTAATATGCAGGGAATAAATAATACAGTATCAATAATCAGAAACTAGGATGCTCAGGGACAAGATTCATAATAGGTTGCATTTGGCCTCCCTTTCCTATCTCTATTTGTGGAGATCTCTAACATGTGGCTAGAAGCTGATTGGATGGAAGAGAAGAAGATCCATATATTTTGTCTTCAATTATTGTGCAGGATGTTTGCTGTAAAATACAACAAAAACATGAATGAAACCACCCCATTGCTCCCTGTTTTAGCTGGGGTGAGATGGAGAATTTTTATATTACCCCATTTCCCCGAAAATAAGACCTATCACAAAAATAAGACCTAGCATGTTTTTACCCATACACCTAATATAAGCCCTACTCTCAAAGTAAAGGTGCTTAAGGTACTTAAGCACCTGCGCAGCCAGCCGCCCAGCCATTCTGTCTGGTTGCTTATGGTGCCACCACCAGTAGAGGCCCCGTTGCAAACTGGTAGTAAAGGTAAGTAGAACCCACTGCTGCTCCTGCCCCACTGCAAGCAAGCAGAAGAAGTGAGCCTCCCGTACATGAAAAAATAAGACATCCCCCCAAAATATGCTCTAGTGCTTATTTTCAGACCAGTCTTATTTTCCTTTGGACCCCAAAATAAGCACTAGGGCTTATTTTCAGGGGTGTCTTATTTTTTTTCCATGTATGGGAAAATAAGACTGGGTCTTACTTCTGGGGAAACACGGGTAGGTAGTCCTCAACTTACAACCATTCATTTAACAACCACTTGAAGTTAAAATAGCGCTGAAAAAAGTAACTTATGACTGGTCCTCGCCCTTACAACCACTGTAGCATCCCCACAGTTATGCTTGGCTTTTGGCAACAACATGTATTTATAACAGTTGCAGCTTCCCAGCTTCCTGTGATCGCCATTTGAGACTTTCCCAGCTTCCAATTAGCAAAGTTAATGGGGGGGAAGCAGGACTTGCTTAACAACCACGTGATTTACTTAACAACTGCAGTGATCCACTTAATACCATGGCAAGAAATGTCAAAGAATTGGGCGCAGTTCACTTACCAACCACCTTGTGGTTGTTAGTGGAGAACTTGCTGTAATCCCCTTCCTTCCAACTTTTGATCTGATACATTACAGATGCATCAGATGGTGTACAGCTTCCTACTTGAGCAGGGGTTGGACTGGAAGACCTCCCAAGCCTGACCAGGTGGCTCAGTGGCTAAGACACTGAGCTTGTCGATCAGAAAGGTCAGCAGTTCGGTGGTTCGAATCCCTAGTACAGGTCTCCTGCGTGAGCAGGGGGTTGGACTAGATGACCTCCAAGGTCCCTTCCAACTCTGCTACTGTTAAACTCTGTTATTCCCTAAATAAATAAAAATAAAATAAATGTGAAGGGGGAAGGGGTCGCTCTAATATGATATTTTCCTGATGTACCTTTTGTAGCGTGGAGTAAGCAGGAACAATGCAGAATGACCTGGTGTATCAGTAAACTTCTTCTGAATTTATTTGGAAGGTCTGGAAAAAGCAGCAACAGGATTGGTTTGCCTTTCGCTTCTGCAAGATGCGTCTATTTTTGAAAAGGGGGAAGGAGGCAGGCGGATGCAAAAGGAGCTGCGGTAGTAAAAGCGTATGATAATTACTGGCATTCGCTCTGATGGCATCCAAAGTGTATTAACGTATGTAATTTAGAAGGCAGAGCTTTAGATTCAACTGCAGTGTTGTGAGGTTTAAGGGGAGCCGAAGGGAGAGGTGCATGCTGTGACTAGCTGTGGTATTATTTGTTGGTGGGGTAGGGGAGGCTAGCTTCAGGCTTTTGAGAGGCCCTTGGGAAAGGAACCTCAATTAATCCCTCCTGACTGAAATTTGAAGAGACAGGAGATACATGCTGGAAGTCATCTTCAAGCATGATGACTTGCTTGGCATGTTATTCAAATGCTATTCTGCACAGTTTGGATAGGATGGATGTTCTGACCAATCAAACAGTCAACTGTATCTGTTTCTGGAGGTAGTCCCTGAAGTACCCCAATCAGGTTGAAGCATAACTTTTCATTTGTTCTGGGCTGGGACATCCTTGACTCAAAAGTCAAGATGGCGTCTGTGACTACGTGATTTAGTCTCTGCCTCTATAAGTGTGATGCGACATGCATAAAAACAGGTTAGGGCTTTAATCTCGACCAAGGGTCTCGAAATGTGGCAACTTTAAGACTGGTGGACTTCAACTCCCAGAATTCCACATCATGGCTGGCTAAGGGATTCTGGGAGTTGAAGTTCACCAGTCTTAAAGTTGCCATCTTTGGAGACTCCTGTCCTGATCTAGACCCCTGATCTAGATCTTTTCTTACCAATTCCAATGAATTCCCTTGGTCTTGGGGATTTCTTTAAAGAATGGTAGAGATTAATTTTTTCTTCTTAAACCAGCTCAAATTTCCCATTGGGATGAGAGGTGGTATTCAGCCGGTTCGTACTGGTTCAGGTGAACCGGTAGCAAAGATTGTGGGTGGCCATGTTCCCCACCCCTCCTGGCTCTATGCCATCCTATTTAGGCACGGTTTTGAGGCCGGGTGCATGCGCGGAATATGCATGCACAAGCAAAGCGCATGCGCAGAAGGTCGGGGACATGCGCGGAAGGTGCATGTGTGTGCGAAGTGAGCATGCGTGTGCACGGCAAAGTGGTAGCAACAAATGTAAAACCCATGGCTGATTAGGATGTGTAAATAAGGGCAAAAGAGATGCCTCTTAAAAGCCTTTTTAAAAAATTAAAAAGGATCTAAACCCCTGTGCCATCTTCTCCGGGTTTTTTTTTTAATGAACTCCCCTCCAGTCATCCCAAATCTTATTTAAATTTATTGGTTCCCCTTTTCAGTTGTTTTTAGGAAGACCTTTTTTTCTCGAATTCATTGCTTCCCTGTAACTTAAATCCATTATTTCATGTCCTGAAGAACAGGACTTCTTTCTGTATGACATCCCTTCTGATAACTGGAGAGTACCATCCTGTCGTCCCTTAATCACCTCTTCTCAAAGTTAATTATTCCCAATTCCTTCTGTCAATTCCTCACTTCAAAGACCACCTTTCTCTTGAACCACTTTGACTGTAACCTCCTTCAAGAGTGAAGCCCAGAGCTGGTATGTTTCTCAAGACTTATTATGTCATTCACACCAGTGGTGGGTTGCCCCCGGTTCAGACCGGTTCACAAGAACCGGTAGTAAAACCAGCAGGAGGCTCCGCTCACCGCCTCAGTTGTCGTCATTGGCGATCTGCGCATGCGCGATCCCATTGCAAACCAGTAATAAAGGTAAGTAGAACCCACGCCTGATTCACACATAATAAAATGGAAATCTAATAGACTTCTCACTTCCATTAATTTAGGAACAGTTGTTCAATTGATGCAGTTTGTAATTTCACTGGCTTTTTTTTTTTTTTTGCAACATGTTGTGTTGTTGATTCATATCCAGTTTGTAAACAGCTACTATTCCAATCTCTTTTGCGCATGTACTATTACCAGGCCAAGAATCCTCCACCTGGCCTTGCACTTCTCTTCCCTAAGAGGTAAACTTTGCATTTTTCTCCATTAAATTTAAGCGTTATCCCTTTTATCTAACCTTTCAAGGTCATTTGGAATCTTCTTTCTATCTTGTAAGTATTCGCTATCCTAGTTCAGTTTTATGTTAGCTACAGCATTTCCTCTATCTCTTTTGTTTCAGTAATTAATAAAAAAACCCACAGAATATAGAGGCTAAAGGCTGAGTGTTTTTGTATCAACTTACGACTCAAGTACTCAACTTTGAATGCCATTTTTAGCTAGCTATGCCTGCATTTAATTGGCATATTATTCAGCCCATATTTAAGGCTGATAGGCAGAACGCCGTACAGGACCTTATAAAATGCTTTTCTGGAGTTAACTTTCACACAATCTGCTAAAGAGGGATTGTAGAGGAGGCAAGGTGTGTAGGCCAAATTGCTCTTGGTCTCTTATCCCTGCAGATTTTTTGGCAGGATTTTGGAAGTTGTTTGTCCTTGCCTTCTTCTTTCTAGGGTTAAGAGAGAATGCCTGGTTCAGCGTCACCCAGCTGGCATCATGTTCAAAGAAGGAGATGACAATGGCATCCTTAACTTCAACATAAAACTGGATCTTGCTAAAGAGATTACCTGATTGAAAAATAGGATAAAGTTAGTCTGCCAAGCCTTGTTCTTGATAAATCCATGTTAATTCATTTAATACTTAGATAATGAGAGAATAAGAGCCAGTTTGATCTAGTAGTTAATGTACTAGGCTAGAAACCGGGAGACTGTGAGTTCTAGTCCCACCTTTGGCATGAAAGCTGGCTGGGTGACTTTGGGACAGTCACTCTCTTCCAGCCGAACCCACCTCACAGAATTGTTGCTGTGGGGAAAATAGGAGAAGGAAGGAATATTAAGTACAGGTAGTCCTTAAAATATAACCCCAATTGAGCCTGAAATTTTCTGTTGCTAAGTAAGAGCCTTGGTGGTAAGTGCTGTTAAGTAGCACTTAGCTGCCAGCTGCCTGCAATTACTGCAAATTCAAATCTTGCCAGGCTCAAGGTTGACTCAGCCTTCCATCCTTCCGAGGTAGGTAAAATGAGGACCCGGTTTGTGGGGGCAATAAGCTGACTTTGTATAAAAAAGAACACCGCTTTGGGGGGGGGGGCGAAAGCCCTACTAAGCAGGTATATACAAAAGTATGAAGGCTATTGCTTAACGCATTATAAGCCGCCCTGAGTCTCCGGAGAAGGGCGGCATATAAATCGAACGAATAAATAAGTAAGTAAGTAAGTAAGTAAGTAAGTAAGTAAGTAAGTAAATAAGTAAGTAAGTAAATAAATAAATAAATAAATAAATAAATAAATAAGACAGTTGTTAAGTGAGTTTTGCTCGATTTTATGACCTTTCTTGCCATAGTTGGTAACTGAATCACTGCAGTTGTTAAATTAGTAACAGGGTTATTAAATGAATCTGGCTTCCCCATTAACTTTGCTCGTTAGAAGGTCACAAAGGTGAGATCACATGATCCCAGGACACTGCCACTATCATAAATATGAACTAGTTGCCAAACTTCCAAATTTTGACCATATGACCATGGGGGATAGTGTAATGGTTGTAAATGTGAAAAACAGTCACAAGTCACTTTTTTTTCAGCGTCGTTGTAACTTTAAATAGTCGTTAAACAAATTGTTGTAAGTCAAGGACTACCATAATTGTATGTTTGCTGCCTTGAGTTATTTATAATTCCCTGTGTCCCCTCAAAAAAGACATCCCCTGATAATAAGCCCAATCGGGCTTTTGAGCGCATGGCAATAAGGCAAAGCGCTTATTTCAGGGGTTCAAAAAAAAATAATAATAAGACAGGGTCTTATTTTCGGGGAAACACGGTAATACGGACAGGATAAAAATATATAAATAAATAAAATTCAATTATAGCACTGTTTTCATGGTGATTACAGATGAATACTTTTATGATTGACATTGGTATCTTCCTGCAGAACTTTGTGGGAGTAGCTTATCTGAATCTACCGTCTTTTCTGAAGACGGGGACAAAAAAAAAATCAGACTACTAGCACCTTTCCCAAGTAATAAATTATATTAAACATAAGCTTTCCATGAGTTGCAGCTCAGTTCATCAACTGATCAAGCGAGTTACAGACAGGAACAAAATCTGGCCTTTTATTTGTCTGGCACTTCTCCATTTCCCAGAGTTTCTCAAATATATTCTCTCTGCATTTTCTCTATCTGTGGAGCGTGACTCTGTTTTTGTATTGCAAATTACCAATTCTAACTACCTGGTGCAGCGTTTGAGCCCCTATAATTTAGCTGTGGCCTGTTGCTTGAGATTTTGGTCTGTTGACAATTAAGCGTATGAGTTTGCCACAAAATTATTGCTTGGCCTGATAGTTCCCTAGCTGTGTAGTTTTGTAAGACAGTAGCTACCAAATCATTCATACTTAAAATAGCCTTTAAGCCCCAGTAGGAAAAAAAAGTTCTCTGTTGCATAAATTCACTTCCCTTTTATGAAACCGTGTTTCAGAATCCTGAAATACGTAGGAGGAATAGTAAATTGTTTTGTTTGCAGCGTGCTTGCAACTCAGGGAAATTCTACAGATTGTTTAATCTCCCCTAGGCAGGGCTGTGCGCATCACACACTTCTCAGTATGCAGTGTAAAAAGAATGGTCGGCGGACAGTTTCTAGGTTCTATCATATCTCAAGACTTAAAATGGACACCTAACATCAAAAACATCATCCAACAAAGAATGTTCTTTCTGCGCAAACTCAGAAAGTTCAAACTGCCCAAGGAGCTGCTGATTCAGTTCTACAGAGGAATTATTGAGTCTGTCATCTGCACCTCTATAACTGTCTGGTTTGGCTCTGCAACCCAACAAGACAGACCCAGACTTCAGAGGATAATTAGAACTACAGAAAAAACAATTGCTACCAACCTGCCTTCCATTGAGGATCTGTATACTGCACCAGTCAAAAAGAGGGCTGTGAAAATATTTACAAACCCCTCACATCCTGGACATAAATTGTTTCAACTTCTACCCTCAAAAAGACGGTATAGGGCACTGCACACCAAAACAACTGGATACACGAACAGTTTTTCCCCCGAATGCCATCACTCTGCTTAACAACTAATTCCCACAACACTGTCAAATAATTCACTAAGACTGTATTACTATTATTCTCTTCCTTACTAGTATCTACCTCTTCCCACTTATTACTATAACCATGTTGCTTCTATCTTTCAATTTATATTGTTTTTATTTGTTTCCTAGTACGATTTGATAGCTTATTAGTAACTTTGACTATCACTAAGTGTTGTATCTTTTTATTCTTGAAGAATGTATTTTATTCTCCTTATGTACACTGAGAGCATATACACCTAAGACAAATTCCTTGTGTGTCCAATCACACTTGGCCAATAAAGAATTCTATTCTATTCTATTCTATTCTATTCTATTCTATTCTATTCTATTCTATTCTATTCTATTCTATTCTATTCTATTCTATTCTATTCTATATGTTTTATGGGAAAGTAGAAAAAGCAAGTTTCTAGACCTCAAGGCTCGAAGGCCAGCCTCAGGAGAACTCAGAATACCGGGGCACAAAAACACACACACACACGCGAATACCGTGTCTGAATCAGCCGTTGAGATGACAAAGTTGCTCCTTTCATTTTCATTCTAAGAGCTGATTGCCTCACTAATACCAAAAATAAAATTAACCACATGATAAAGCGTCCTGCACATGCCTGTTTCAAATTAAAATTTCTAGGAGATTTTGCAGGTCTCTTTGTTAACAGGGATTCTGTTAACAGTATGGAGTCTGCTGTGAAAAGGAAAAAAAAAATATTGGTGTGAGAAAAAGGTTCCAAAAGCTTTCATGTTTTCTGCCTCTGCCCCAGTGTTTCTCAGTCTCCGCCACTTGAAGAGTGGGGGACTTCAATTCCTAGAATTCCCTAGCCAGCATATGCATATGGGGAATTCTGGGAGTTGAAGTCCACACCGGACTGAGGTTGGGAAACACTGCCCTACACTGCATGTGGGGCTAATTTTGTGCTGTTTGAGAAGCAAGAACTAATTATGGGGAACACTGGTTTCTACCCGCCCAATTTCATGGAAATTTGAACATCTTGTTAACAAACAAAACTCTCTCTCTGCTACATCAGCCACTCTGCTTAAGCAGAGGCCTGTCTCATTCCCTCTCCTGTCTGTATTTCTTTTTTCACAGTGTGGTCTTAATTTGTTTTCTCCCTGGTAGTTTGAATTCTTTGTAGATTACAGGTTTGTCGGTGGAATGGCAGTTCCCACAATGCTGTAATTTGGCCGTCCTTCCAACTGGCTGCCCTTGCGCCAGAGCTGGCGCCTTGCTTCCTTCCAACAACTCTGGTTGGTGTCTTTGATAAATTACCAAACTGAGGATCAGATGGGAGGTGTGTTGGGGACTGGATGTGCAGAATTGATGTTTTTACGACAGCCTTGCCTTCCTTCCTCACTGTTTATGTTTTTGCTGTCGTTTCCTCTGTCTGCTTTCTACTCTTCCCTCAGCCTCTCTCGTAGCAAATTGTGAGTTCTTCGAAGCCCTCTCATTTTCAAGTGTTGTGAAGCATCTGACACAATGTTGTGTGTATTGTTTGTAGATTGCATCTTTCCTTTTAACTGTCCATTCAAGCAGTGCAGTACAATTAAAAACTCATACAATATTTTAAAAAAACAAACGTAATAAACATAAAAACATTGCTAAACAGAAGCAGGGACACTACAACCAAGATAGATGCTACATGGCAAATAGGCAATTTGCTACTTGGGGAAAAATCCTTTAAAATACAACACATTTTTATGTTGGTGCCTACAACATCAAACAATACTGAATGGATGCACAGGGCCTGGCAATTAAGGAACCAATAAATAAAACTCTGGTCTTATTTAAAAGGATGCCCAGAGGTATCCTCCTTCATTTAATGGGATTCTTCTTTCAAGTGTCAGTTGAGTATGGCTGTTCCAAATAGCAGTACCAAGATCCTTGATTTTAGAATGCTTGAGTCATAGAACATAGAATTGGAAGAGACCTTGGAGGACTTCTAGTCCAGGGGTGTCAAACTCAATTTCATTGAGGGCTGCATCAGGGTTGTGTTTGACCTCAGGGGGCCGGGTTGGGCATGGCCAGCTCACTCTTGTCAGGGGGTGCGCCTGTGGTGGCCTGAGCGCTCTGCCAGGAAAAACAGACTCCCAAACTCCATTTTCAACCGCGACAGCCTCCTGCAACCCTCTGCTAGTGAAAACAGAGTCTGGGAGGGTCGTGTGTGGCTCTCCCGAGCTCCATTTTCACTGGCAGAGGCACCACGGGTCGGTTCTTTGCCGTTTCCATGAGTCAGATCTAAGCATCTCACAGACCGGATCCAGCCCCCAGGCCTTAAGTTTGACACCCCTGTTCTAATCCAATCACATGCTCAAGCAGGAGACCCTATACCCGGGTTGGCGAACCTATGTCACACGTGCCATAGGTGGCACGCGGAGCCATATCTGTGGGCACGCGAGCATTGCCCTAGCTCAGCTCCAGAGTGCATGTGTGCGCTGGCCGGCTGATTTTTGGGCTTTCCGGTCCTACCGGAAGTCGAGAAATGGGCCATTTCCGGCCTTCAGAGGGCCTCCAGGTGGTGTGGGGAAGGCCATTTTTGTCCTCCCCAGGCTCCAAGAAAGCCTCTGGAGCCTGGGGAGGGCGAAAAATGGGTCTGGGGCAGGGCACATTGAATTATGGGTCTGGGCACGCACACGTGCGACTCCCCCCCACAAGCAACGTCCACTTTTGGCATGCGACGGCAAAAAGGTTAACCATCACTGCCCTATACCATTTTAGACAAATGGTTCTCCAGTCTTTTTTTTTTTTTAAAACCTCCAATGATGGAGCACCCACAACTTCTGAAGGCAAGCTATTCCATTGGTTGATTGCTCTTGCGCTTAGGAATTTTCTCCTTAGTTCTTGTTTCCTGTAAGGAAATCAAGTCTTCAAGTTGTCCAGTGACCCCATGAAAGAGTTTATGACGGGAAATTCCTCATCTGAGAACTTTAGTCCTAGGAGCTGGTAGATGCATTTCTTGGTTGTTCTGGGGTTTTTGTTTTTTTGTTGTTGTTTTGGTTTTTTTTCACTGCGTCAAGCCTGACCTAGAAACAACCATCAACAGTAAATCAGGAGTCTCGCACAAGCAGGGAATGAGAACAAAATAACTAGGAGGCAAATTTGGGGAACCACCCAAGAATGCCTTAAAGATCAGAAGAATCTTGGGGTTTAGTGGAGCTCAGCTGGAACACAAAGCCCTCTTATACAGTATTCCTTCCGCTTCCAAAGACCCAATAGTTCCAGGGGTCAGCAACCTGCGGCTCTGGAGCCGCATGTGGCTCTTTCACCGCTCTGCTGCAGCTCCCTGTCACTCTAAATATTCGTCACAACCGCCAATGTGTGACACCTGCCGGCACGCACTTTATTGAGCTTTTCAACCCCCGGTAGGCCAACCATAGATAAATCCAAGAAAAGAAAAAAGTTTCAGAAGAAAACAGAACATTTAATTCAACTAAATATGCTAGTTTTGTGGCCACTCAAGAAATAGTCAGGCACGGGAAGAGTTTTGTGGCGTCCGGTGTTTTCTTTTCTGTGAGAAATAGGTGCAAATGGCTCTTTGAGTGTTTAAGGTTGCAGATCCCTGCATTATACCTTATTGTGAAGCTGCCACATGTGATTCATTGGCTCACCCCTAGGGGCAGATGTTCATAGATCCTTCAGCTATTGATGAAAACTCGCATATCAACACCAGGTTCTAGATGGAGACCACAGAGGTGGCTCTCCTGCCCAACCTTGTTGAGAGAGAACTGGGCAAAGAATGTTGAAATCCCAGGCTCTAACCTAATGATGTCCTCCATAAGAGTGTTTTTGAGCAGCTCCTGCGGTTGAATAACAGCACTTTCTTTCTAGCACTCCTTGGGTCAGTTCTGTCAAACGCCCTCTTGGATGCCTGTCCAAACATGATGCTTAGAGTTGGTACCTGCAGCAGCTAGTTTACCAAATCTCACAATACAGTTTTACTGAAGTTGGTTGATTGATTGGACAATGTCATTTTCCTCAAAAGCCTGGAGTATTCCAGAACACCAGCTCTTATTGGGTGTCCAGTATATTTCTGTTAAGCCACAAGCCTTGAAGTTTTGATCAGTTGAGAATAATATTTCATCTAGCCAATGAAAAGGGTTTGCAACTGTGTCACTCAATGGTTTGGTACATCTTTATTGTTTAAGATGCTATGGCAAGGCATTTTGTTATGATCTGTTACAACTGTACATCAGCACAGCTATCCTGCTGGAGTTGCTTTGCATGAGGATTTATTTCTGGCACGGGATGGAAAGATTACTTTAGAACAAAATAACAGAGTTGGAAAGGACCTTGGAGATCTTCTAGTGAGACCTAACCCCTGCCTAGGCAGGAAACCTTACAGCACTTCAGACAAATGGTTATCCAATCTCTTCTTAAAAACTTCCAGCGTTGGAGCATTTACAATTTCTGGAGGCAAGTTGTTCCACTGATTAACTGTTCTAACTATCAGGAAATTTCTCCTTAGTTCTACGTTGCTTCTCTCCTTGATTAGTTTCCACCCATTGCTTCTTGTCCTACCCTCAGGTGCTTTAGAGAATAGTTTGAATCCCTCTTCTTTGTGGCAACCCCTGAGATATTGCAACACTGCTATCGTATCTCCCCTAGTCCTTCTTTTCATCAAAGTAGACATACCCAGTTCCAGCAACTGTTCTTCATATGTTTTAGCCTACAGTCCCCTCATCATCTTTGTTGCTCTTCTCTGCACTCTTTCTAGAGTCTCAACATCTTTTTTAACATTGTGGTGAACAAAACTGGATGCAGTATTCCAAGTGGGGTCTTACCAAGGCATTATAAAGTGGTATTAACACTTCACATGATCCTGATGAGCTTTCAAAGAGGTCATCTGTTTCCTGAAGAAGAAGAAAACTGTTCAAATCATATGCATTTCCCTTCAGAATTGCTTTCTTCGGCCTGAGGCTCTGGAGATAATGCTGGATGCCATCTCCTGTGGTCATATTGGTGGGAAATGATAGGAAGTTGTCTACCTCTGTAAAATATCAATGTCTAGCATGTTAAAAAAATATGCTTCTTCTAAAAGTACTTTTCAACAAGAGCTGCATCAGAACATTTAGAAATTAGGTAGTCCTGGACCTGTGACCACAATTAAGCCCAGATTTTCGGTTGCTAAGCGAAACATTTGTTAAGTGAATTTTGCCCCATTTTACGACCTTTCTTGCCACAATTGTTAAGTGAATCACTGTAGCAAGTTATTAACATGGTTGTTTTGTGAATCTGGTTTTCTCATTGACTTTGCTTGTTGGAAGGTCACAAAAGGTGACACTGCAAGAGTCGTACATATGAGTCAGTTGCCAAGCATTTGAATTTTGATCACATAGCCATGGGGATGCTGCAATGGTCGTAAGTGTGAAAAATGGTCATAAGTGTGAAAAATGGTCATAAGTCAGTTTTTTCAGTGCCATTGTAACTTTGAATGGTCACCAAATGAACTGTTGTAAGTCGAGGACATACTGTCCTGTAGTGGTTTGTTTATTAGTTGCAGAAGTGTGTGAAGTTGGCCAACTTGTTTTAAAATTCACCCAGCTGCAGATTGTGGGACCTTTTCTGCTAAGGAGAGGTTGAGCCTTGAGGTCAATTGAGATGTTTATTTTAATTGCACGGTTGCCCATCAAACAAGTTTTGTTTTTGTTTTTAATGTATTTGGGGATGACTGATTTTCACTGGCATTGTAGCACAGAAGAGGGAGAAAATTTAACTACTGCAGTAGTGATCTCAAGAGAATAATCTCTTACTCATTGGTGTTAAGAATTTTTGTTGATGAATGAATGGAAGGGTTTTTTTTTCTCCTGTAGCACTTTTAAAATCCTTATCTATTAGCGTTTATGAGCTGCTTTTCTGAAGTGCCATTTTTTTTCTGATGGAAATCATTCAAATATCACACGTTTCTGAGTGTTAGGAGCAGGTATCCTGGATATTATGAGGAGATTTTACAAAAAAAAAAAAATTTAATAGCAGGCCTGCAGTTCATATCCAGTGATATAATTTGGAACAACTTTCTGGCTAAATCCATAAAACTCCCAGAACTGGATCAAGTAAAGACTTAGCAAGTACATCTACAGTATACATAACATGCCAGCAAGGTTAATGCTAACTTTGGTTAGAAATTTGAAGGTTTGTGTGTTTTGTGAACACTGCCCATGGGGTTATTTTAAGCATTCAGTGAATTGCTGAGTTCAGGAACCAAATAAAATGCATACCTTCCTTTTTCTTTTTCCTCTGGAAATGTATAAACTGAGTGCCTATTCTGGTGCCTATTGCTCGGTGTGTTAATTCATACACTGCCTTATAAATAAATCAGAAGTTCCTGCTTGGAATAACTCCTTCTGCATTCCCACATGGCTATAAAGAGTGCAGTCCAGCCTCTGGCAGCTGCGCCTGAGGGCTTCTGATTGTGAGGGACTCCCTTGTTGTTCCACTATCTCCATCTGGTCTTCTTTCAAGCTGCAAGAACCGCTCCCTTTATCTAATCACACCTCTTAATGGCTGACTCAGGTGGTCTGTGGGTGGACAGAAATGATACCAAAACATAGCCTGAAGCATTGAGAAAGGCAAGATGGGGGGAATTAGTGTACTTGGTGGTATTTTGAGATTTGCAGAAGTATGCATAGGAAAAAGTACTCATGAAGGGACAAACAAATACAGGTAGTCCTGTATTTGAATCTGTATAATAGCACTTAGCAATAGCACTTAGACTTATATACTGCTTTATAGTGCTTTACACCCCTCTTTAAGCGGCTTACAGAGTCAGCATTTTGCCCCCAACAATTTGGGTCCTCATTTTACCCACCTCGGAAGGATGGAAGGCTGAGTCAACCTTGAGCCTGGTGAGATTTGAACTGCCAAATTGCAGGAAGCCAGCAGTCAGCAGAAGTAGCCTGCAGTACTGCACTCTAACCACTGCGCCACACGGCTTATTCAATTCAGGGAGTAACACAGATCAACTGCATTTATAGAGATAGATGAAAGATAGATAATAGATAGATAGATAGATAGATAGATAGATAGATAGATAGATAGATAGATATAATCCTGTATTTGTGATTTATGACCACAATTGAGCCCAACATTTCTGTTGCTAAGTGAGACATTTATTAAGTGGATTTTGCCCCATTTTATGAGCTTTCTTGCCACACTTGCTAAGTGAATTACCGCTGTTGTTAATAGAGGTAGTCCTCAACTTAGGACCACTATTGAGCCCAACATTTATGTTGCTAAATGAAACATTCTTTGGGTGATTTTCGTCCCATTTTACAACTTTTCTTGCCATTGTTGTTAAGTGAATCATTTAAATTGCTAAGCTAGTAACATAGTTATTAAGCGAATCTGGTTTCCCCATTGATTTTGCTTGTCAGAAGGTCACAAAACGGGATCACATGATCCTGGGACAAAGCAAAGGTCATAAATATGAGTCAATTGCCAAGTGTCTGAATTTTGATTACGTGACTTTGGGGGATGCTGCAACAGTCCTAAGTGGGGAACACCGGTCATTTTCAGTGCCGTTGTAATATTGAATGGTCACTAAAGGAACTGTTGTAAGTTGAGGACTACCTATATAAGAGGTCAGTTGCGAACTCCTACAATATGTAGACTCTACGGTTGTTTACAGACTTTTTCTTCTGAAAATAAATGCCTTCTTTTCCTAACAATATAAACAATTTGTCTTTGCAATAGTGGTGAATATCTGTAGCTCGGGTGTAGGATGAGGATGAAGGTTTTTTCTCTGAGCTTGTGGGTTGGTTTCTGAATGTTTTGTTACTTTTGCGTCTTGCCTTTAGAGGTGGGAGTCAAAACAGGCAAGAAGGTGGGTGTGGCACAGAGGTGGGTTTCACATAATTTTACCACCGGTTCGCCACACACCAAAAATGTGCGCACATGCCTTCCACGCATGTACTTTGCTCGCGCGCGCAACTTGCACGCATGTGCACAGCTTAGAAAACGTGACTAAATAGGATGGCATAGGGCCGGGGCGGGTGGGTGGTCCCACCCGCAGGTCCCTACTACCACTTCGCCAAACCGGCTGAGTACCACCATTGGTGTGGCATCTGCTATCCTATTTTCTCTGCCCCCCCACACCCCAGAAGTGGGTTTCAGCAGGTTCTGACCAGTTCTGGAGAACCGGTAGCGGAAATTTTGAGTAGTTCGGAGAACTGGTAGTAAAAATTCTGACTGGCCCCGCCCCCGTCTATTCTCTGCCTCCCAAGTCCCAGCTGATTGTGAGGAAATGGGGATTTTACAGTATCCTTCCCCTGGAGTGGGGTGGGAACGGAGATTTTACAGTATCCTTTCCCTGCCACACCCACCAAGTCATGCCACGCCCACCAAGTCACACCCACAGAACTGGTAGTAAAAATTTTTGAAACCCACCACTGCCCCACCCCATCACTCGGACACTACTGCTTGCTCTGTCCCTCTCTCAAAGTAACTCAAGGTGGGGCATGGGCCAGCCTATTGTTTGAGGGTG
Source organism: Arizona elegans (assembly GCA_022577455.1). Lineage (NCBI taxonomy): Eukaryota > Metazoa > Chordata > Lepidosauria > Squamata > Colubridae > Arizona > Arizona elegans. Next base: position 2,575,446 of record JAKOOJ010000017.1, read on the forward strand.
CACAGTACATACATTAACAAAATAAACCAAGAGATTAACCTTGTTTTCCTAGTGACCTCCCCAAGTTAAATTAGGCTGGTAGAAGCAGATGGGTCCAATATTATCCTAGGAGCTGAGTGGCTTGCTTCCAACACCACACGAGTCCTCTGATCCAGATGTGCAGTTGGCTTAACTGGCTAAAATAGCGAGCTATTAAAAAAAATAATGAATTAGAACTCCAAGTATGGGTAAGCATACCCTTCATACCTTTCCATCCTGTTGAGACAAAAAAATTCAGCAGTAATTTTATGAACCACATTTTTATAGCTAAGTGCAGTACAAATACATCAAACATGAGATGCCATGTATCTGCATAGTATCTGCAATAAAACAAATTAACAATGAACGATCTAGTGTGATTATAATCAAATCTTAAGTGTCTTTCTTGCAGTGGGTATAAGGAGAACCATGCAATCAAATGTTTCGGTCAATTGTTTGTCAGTTTTGGAATATCCTTTTTAAGTTTTCTAGAAAAATACACCAGGTTATAGGATTACAGATAGACCTCAATTTACAAGCAATCATTGAGCAACCTGTCAAAGTTACAACCGCACGGAAAATATATATACACCCGTGATGGCGAACCTATGACACGTGTGCCACAGGTGGCACACGGAGCCATATCTGTGGGCACGCGAGCATTGCCATAGCTCAGCTCCAGCGTGCATGTGTGCGCTGGCCAGATGATTTTCGGGCATTCTGGGCCTGCCTGAAGACAAGAAATGGGCCATTTCTGGTCTCCGGAGGGCCTGCGGGGAGGGATGGGGAAGGCCGTTTTCACCCTCCCCAGGCTCCAAGAAAGCCTCTGAAGCCCGGGGAGAGCGAAAAATGGGCCTACCGGGCCCACCGGGCCATCACGTGCCAAAAGTGGGGGGAACACGGGGGGGGGGTCGTGCACACATCCACAGGGGAGAGGGGTGCATTGAATTATGGGTGTGGGCATGCGCGCACACGCCCCCACATGCTCCCCCTGCTTTTGGCACGCGACGGCAAAAAGGTTAGCCATCACTGATATATACAGTATCTCCTATATTTCAGGTTGCAACTTGATCCAAAACTGGAAAATAGTTTAAAGTCAGGTGAAATGCCATTAACGTTACTTAAGTGCAGGGTTGCTAATTACTGGCTTTTAGGAAATTAAATAAAGAGTTGCTACAAGCAGCCACTTTTCCCTTTAATTTGCTAGGAAGCAGAGCAGGAAAAAAAAGAAGAAGACCTTTTAAGTCTTGGGAGATGTTCTCCTTGTACCTCTGTGTCACCTGTGAAGTTCCTTGCCCTTTGCTCAACTCTCTGTCTTCCCAGGCAACGTTCGGATGAGAACAGACCTGCGCTCTGGATGTGTCTGCTTTAATGAGCAAGATGAAAGACTCGATTCAAGTGCAGCTTTGCCGCTAGAAGGCTGTACAAATCAGGCCTGGCATTCCTTAGACTTCTGGCTGAGGCACAGCCAGCCTTTGAAATCACCACACACGTTTCTCACCTCCAAAGGCATCATTCTTGAGGTCTGATGTAAAAGCAAATTGCTCACGGAGTCTAGGTGGCCGGTTTCGGTTTGCAGTGGAATTTGGTTCCACCACTTTGCGCTGTTTCTCAACGTTAGAACAGGGGATGGGAACAGACAGAACCAAAAAGCTGAGCTGGGCTGTAGCTCAAGGGATAAGCATGCAATTTGCAACTTGCAAGGCCTCAGAATTCAGCCTTTGAAACGTTCAGATACGCAGGTAAGTCCTCGACTTACGATCACAGTTGAGGCCAAAAATTTTGTTGCTAAGCAAGACAGTTGTTCAGTGTGTTTTGTCCTGTTTTGTGACCTTTCTTGCCACAGTTGTTAACTGAATTGCTGCAGGCATTAAGTAAGTAACATGGTTGTTAAGTGAATTTGGCTTCCCGAAATGTGATCGCATGATTCCAGGACGCTCCAGCCATCATAAATATATGCCAGTTGCCAAGCGTCCGAATTTTGATCATGTGACCCTGGGGATGCTGCAACAGCTGTAAGTCTCAAAAATAGTGATAAATCACTTTTTTCGGTGCCATTGTAACTTCAAATGGTTGCTAAATGAAATGGTTGTAAATCAAGGACTACCTTAATTGGGGATTTTGGAAAGTCACCTTCTAAAGGTGCTGGATTGCAACTCCTAATATCTCCTGCCAGAATGGCGCATGGGGAAAAAAACCCTAGAAATACAAAATGTAGCATCCACTTTCCAGCAAAGCATGGCGTGTGACACCCATAAGCTTCTTAAGTCTGCCTCCAGGTAACTGTTTTGAAGCCCCCCAGGTACTCTGTCACATTCAATTTCTTTTAAAGAGTCTTTTAATAAAAATGAATGGAATGCTGGCATCCTCTTAACTCCAATCAACTTGTCTTTTGGGGGAACACATCCACACAGTATATAAACAGCACAACAAGTTGATTGTGCCGAAAAGGCTCTTGAGGATGGGGGGCTCTGCAATGCAGAACAATTGTGCTGGCTTCTGTTGGTTTGGTTTTTTTTAACACATCTCAGCTCATCTATTCCACAGCAAGAGTCACTGTTTCTAAGGCTGTTCTCTCTCTCTCTGGTTCCCTGAGTTAATTGCATTTCATCTTTCCCTTCTGAACTTTATAATTATTTGTTCCATGAGCTGGAGCCGAGCCAGAACCCTTTGGGGGAAGATGGAATAGCTCAGATCTTCTTCCCACAGGAATGATAACACAAGAGGGAGAACCTGATTGGGCAAAAGGAATGGCTCTGCAGAGGGCTGGGTAATGTGGCGCTTGGCGAAACTCTTGCTCTCTTACTGAGAGTGGGACGGTTTCCAAAGACCAAGTGATTATAGCTCTAGGAAAGTCTTCCAGAGTGTCATAAGTAGCTTGGGAGCATAGCAACTGCTGCTAAATCGCTTTACATTGGGAATAACTTTGCGGGAAGCTCAAATTCTCCATCATCCTTGGAACTCATGGCCACTTTGGGGCAGGTGCATGCAATAAGTTTGTATGGGTAACCCAAGTCACCCAAAGTCACTTAACCAATTTTCTGAGTTCACACCATGCATTTGAACCAGAAACTAATCAAAGCTTGTACAAGACTACATTGTTGTGTAAAAACACCAATTAATGTTTGTTTGTTTGTTTAAATAGCTGCATCTGTTTACCTGGGTTTCTTATAGGAATAAACAAAGGACACAGCCTGAAAATAAGAGGCTTTATGAACACCCTAATTCTCTCTCCCTTGACTTAGGGCAGAGGTCTTCAAACTTGGCAGCTTTAAGACTTGTGGACTTCAACTCCCAGAATTCTCCAGCCGGAGTTGAAGTCCACAAGTCTTAAAGCTGCCAAGTTTGAAGACCTCTGACTTAGAGCTTCCCTAGACCTGCCCCAGAGCTATGTTGGCTGGAGAATTCTGGGAGTTGAAGTCCACAAGTCTTAAAGCTGCCAGGTTTGAGGACCCTTGACCTAGAGCCACCCAAGATTATATGGCTTGAATTTGGTGGCAAAGAAACAAACAACAATATGGCTTTCTGCTAATTTTCTCAAAGAATGAGTAAATAAAACAGAGGCAAAAATACATAGACCGGGGTAATGAACCTATTTTTTTAAAAAAGTATTCTAGTTGTAACACTCCCCCCCCCCCCGATATATATATATATATAATTTACTGAGTTATTGTCAGAAAACTGAGACAGAGATAGAGGCAGGGGTGGGCTCCTGGGGTTTCGGCAGGGTTCGGGCGATCCTCTAGCCAAGGATCGCCGGGGTTCAGCAAACCCCCAAATGCCACCCCTAGCGGGCCACGCCCATCCTCCCCCGCCCCTCCCAGAAGTTTCCATGCAGCCCATTCATCATTCCAGGTAAATGCAGGGGCCGCACAGAGGGTTTGGGAGGGCAAAAAACGGGCCTACCAGAGGTTCCAGAAGTCTGGAAACAGGCCTGTTTTCGGCCTCCAGAGCCTCCCAGAGGCTTGAGGAAAGCCTCTGGAGCCTGGGGAGGGCAAAAAGCCCCCTGTGGTGCAGGCGGCGACTAGGCCACGTTCACCATGGTCACACCCACCCAGCAACGGGGCAGCAAACCCATTGCTGAAGAATCTGAAGCCCACCCCTGGATAGAGGGAAAAAATCCTTAGGAAAAGTTTGTTTGTTTGTTTGTTTGTTTGTTTGTTTATTTATTTATTTATGCATGCTGCCCTTCTCTGGAGACTCAGGGCGGCTTACAATGCGTTAAGCAATAGCCTTCATACTTTTGTATATTTTATACAAAGGCAGCTTATTGCCCCCACAAACTGGGTCCTCATTTTACCCACCTTATAAAGGATGGAAGGCTGAGTCGACCTTGAGCCTGGTGAGAATTGAACTTGCAGTAATTGCAGGCAGCTGGATGTTAAATGCTGCCTTAGTAGGAGGCATTAGCCTCCTACGCCAATCCTACGCCATATGGGCAATGCATTGCAAACCTGTGGCATTTTGGGTAACATGCCAGCATTCACCAACAACTGGCAGCAGCTGTTCTTGAAAGCATGCCTCATTTTCACCTGATTTCCAGAGAGTACATGAGGTATGCCCTGCTGCAGCCTCCAAGAACCTCCAGAAATTGCACCAAAACTGGGCGTGCTTTCACATGGTTTTTTGGAAACTGCAGAGGCATTGGAAGAGCGTTCTCCAAAACCACTTCAAGAACTAAGGTCTCGTGCCACTCAGAGCGGCCTCAAAGTAGGCCACAGAGCTATCATTTAGATGAAAGTTAGTGGTACATGGCAGATCCTAGGGAGTGCTAAGCCACGGGGCAATTGTGCTGTTCCCCAAAGTTTGTGTGGCTTGAGATTGGTGTAAGGTAGCCTTTTTCGAGTGGCCCAGGCCTCAATTTCAGGTCCAGCTTTGGTACTGCTGCCAAGTGCTACTATTCAGGGGTGGCTGAGGGGTGGGGGGTAGAGAATTGTTTCTCTTTTGTTCTGAGAGGGGCGGGAGTTTTGACACACTAGCGGAGTCAAGCATTTTCCAAATTTTTGACACGCCGAGCCCAAAAGTTTCGCCATCATTGCCCTATGGCCATTGCAGATTTATTGGCGTATTTAGAAAATGCTTGACATTAACAAAGAGATCAACCAGATGCTAGCTTAAATAATTCTGGAAATGTCCCTTCTTTTCTAATGTACTTGGGATCTGTTGTACTCGGTATGCCTTTCCTTGGAAAATTGAAGTGGAGTTTTGGGCAGTGTTTTTGACAAAATGAACACTGAAAGATAGGTTTGTTTAGCACAGAGGTACTGGCGGGAGCTGGTGCTGAATTCAGTTTTGCTTCCCAGACCTGTTGTTTTTTGTACATGAAATAGTAAAGTTAAGGAGGGTGCAGAAGCTTAATCTATGGCCAGAGATTAAACTGGCCTGTTTACGTGTGTTTCTGTCTATGGGAATTTTATTTGCATTTATTGTTCTGTCCCTTGTTCTCTATCTCTGAAAATGACATAATGGTATTTTTGTTGCTAAATGTTGCTGATAATGATAACAGATAATTAGGCTCCCATTCGAATGTTACTTTTTTTAAAAAAGCAGGTCATTTCATATAAACATTTAATCCCATCCAGCATGAATAGCTATTTCTCTGTATGAACAACTATGTTTACATAACAGGTATACTCATGGTTTACTTACCTACTTACTGAATAACCCAGTTGCTGGATTCATCCTGACACTGAATCACAGACTCAACTAGCTGGTTTTTCATAACATACTGAGCCAACCAACTACATTTAATTTGGGATACTGTGAGAATCCGGTCTATAGGTATTTGTCTGAGTATAGAAGTTAGATTTCTTACTTTCAAGTCTTCTACAAATAAGGATTTCAAGTTTCAATCATACATTGATAAATCTGGTGCAGCAAATACACATACAGCTAGTCCTTGATTTATAACAGTTTGTTTAGTGACCGTTCAACGACAGCATTGAAAAAAGTAACTCATGACCGTTTTCACACTTACGACCGCTGCAGCATCTCCATGGTCACATGATCAAAATACAGACGCTTGGCAACTGATTCATATTTATGACAGTTGCAGTGTCTCGTGGTCATGTGACCTTCTGACAAGCAAAGCCAGATTCACTTAACAACCGTGTTACTAACTTAACAACTGAAGTGGTTCACTTAACAACTGTGACAAGAAGGGTTGTGAAATGGGCCAAAACTCTCTTAACAACTGTCTCTCTTTGCAACAGAAATTTTGGGCTGAATTATGGTCATAAAATCAAAAACTACTTGTATTTCCATTTGGATGAATGCCTTTCCAGATGCCTTGATCAAAAATCTATTGAATTCTCAGCAGTCTATGCAAACGTTCTGTTGCATGAAAACTGGGATGCTTGCCCACTGAATAGCCAGATCTGGGAAGCTATTATTCCTGAAACAAGATTATCTTAATTTATGGATTTTCTCTATCACGTTTGTGTGTCTCCCGAGTGGCAGGGTGGCCTAGTAGAGAAGATGCTCACCGTCCACTTGGAAGGTCGAGAGTTCAATCCTAGGTAGCGGCAGATGTTTCTCTCCTAGGGTGCAAAGAAGAAATATCTGCTGCGAACTCCGCATAGTGTCAGGAAGGGCATACGGTCAACTCTATATGAATTAAGGGATTACAGAGTCTTTTTTTAAAAAAGGGAGTTTGTGTTTCTCCTATGAATATCATTCGCTGCATGTTTCCTACAGCAGCTTCCTTCTATTCTCTATCTGGTTTGGCATTTGCTGTTTATTACCGCTGCTTGACTAGTCACTTGGGTTCATGGCTCAAACTCAGGCATTTCCCTATGGATCCTCAGCAAACTCAGTCTGTATAATAGTCTCATAAATATATGTATGAGGATGGCAATTAATCGGCTTATGCATGTTTTAAGTAATCTGTGCAGCAGTTGCCAAAGACGAAGGCACCATTTCTCATGGAAGGGTGTTTCCTGGTTGCTGTCATTCTCCTGAGACATGTTGATGAATGTTCTGATCAGCAAAAACTTCTGTCTGCCACCAGCAACTCTTTTGCGTATCTTCAGTTGCATAAGGTGCTTTTGCTCCAGTGAATGCACCCTTTGAATTGCTAAAATGCTTTTTTTTTTTTTTTTTTTTTGGTTTTGCAACTGCTGTGTCAAACCTATATATCTAGGGAAAGATCAGTCTTCCTTTTGGCTATGTCAGTTTCTCATGCGCTCTTCCTTAAATCCCTTCAGTTTCTGTATCTATCATTTAAAAAGAAGGAATATTTGCATTGCTTTGAACCACCTAACCTCAACATATACTTGAGCTAATGGTATGGAGCTTTTTTTTTTTTTTTTTGTGCCTTCAAGTCAGTTTTAACTCCTGGCAACAGCCCTGACTAGTCCTTATGGTTTGTTTTACAAGATTTCCGAAAGTTGTTTGCCCTTGCCGTCTTCTAAGAGCTGAGAGAGAGGGACTGGCCCAAGGTTATCTGGCTGATTTTGTACCTAAGGTAGAACTGGAACTTGCATTCTTCCATGTGGTGCCTTACTCAACTACCCCTGTTTCCTCCAAAATAAGACATCCCCTGATAATAAGCCCAATCGGGCTTTTGAGCGCATGGCAATAAGGCCAAGTACCTTATTTCGGGGTTCAAAAAAATATAAGACAGGGTCTTATTTTCAGGGAAACATGGTATATCAAACTGGCTCTAAGGGTATGAAGTCCCGCCTGGACTACTGTAATGGTCTCTACATGGGGCTCCCCTTGAAGAGCACCCGGAGGCTCCAACTGGTCCAGAATGCAGCCGCACGGGTGATTATGGGAGCGTCATGGCGCTCCCATGTAACACCTCTCCTGCGCGAGCTGCACTGGCTTCCGGTGGTCTTTTGGGTGCAATTCAAGGTGTTGGTTACCACCTTTAGAGTGCTCCATGGCTTACGACCTGGATATCTACGAGACCGCCTTCTGCCGCCGAGACCTCCCACCGGCCAGTATGCTCCCACAGAGAGGGGCTCCTCGGGGTGCCGTCGGTCAAACAATGTCGACTGGCGGCCCCCAGTGGGAGAGCTTTCTCTGTGGGAGCACCTGCCCTCTGGAACGAGCTCCCCCCGGAGATACAGATGATCCCGGACTTAAGAACTTTTCACCGGGCTCTAAAGACTTTCTTATTTCACCAAGCCGGGCTGGCCTAATTTTTAAATTTTTTAAATTTTTTAATTTTAATCTGAATTTTAATGGGGTATTTAAACTGTTGGGCCAAATTATTCAATTTATTTTAAATTGCTTTTAAATTTTGTATTTTGTGTTTTTACCTTTGGCTGTTCACCGCCCTGAGTCCTTCGGGAGAAGGGCGGTATATAAATTTAAAAATAAATAAATAAATAAATAAAAGTGCCATTCTTTTAACTTCAAAGTAACCTTGATCAAAATTAAATTAGATAACCATTTGTCTGAAGTGGTGTAGGGTTTCCTGCCTAAGCAGGGGGTTGGACTAGAAGACCTCCAAGGCCCCTTCCAACTCTATTATTCTGTTACAATGCTTTCCTGATAAATTGGACTCCTGTAATGAGCAGGAGGTCGGACTCTGTAAACTAAATATCACCTTTCAACTGTATAGCAGCATTTAGAAAACATGCCAGGCATTAAAGCGAGTTAGCAGAGAACGCAGTTGCTGTGTCCTGTGTCCCAAGACAATGTATCCCAAGGACTCCCAGCAATTTATGCCACGGAAAACAACTATAAATAACAGTGAGGGATCCTTGGTGGTCTCTGAGCTTGGTTGTTTTCTTGCAGGCATTTCATTACCCAAACGCTGATGATGTTACCTGGTTTGGGTCATGACACATCTGCAACAAAACAACTAAGCTCAGAGAACACCAAGAACCCCGCATTTCAATTCTGAACTACAAAGATCCTCCTTTATAATTAACAGTATTAATAACAACTATAGTACTACTAAGGGATGCGGTGGCTCAGTGGCTAGGATGCTGAACTTGTCAATCGAAAGGTCGGCAGTGTAGTGGTTCGAATCCCTAGTGCTGCGTAACGGAGTGAGCTCCCGTTACTTGTCCCAGCTTCTGCCAACCAAGCTGTTTGAAAGCACATAAAAAATGCAAGTAGAAAAATAGGGACCATCTTTGGTGGGAAGGTAACAGCGTTCCGTGTGCCTTTGGCGTTTAGTCATGCCAGCCACATGACCACGGAGACATCTTTGGACAGCGCTGGCTCTTCGGCTTTGAAACGTTCCCCCCTAGTGTCGGGAACGACTAGCACATATGTGCAAGGGGAACCTTTACCTTTACCTATAGTACTACTACAACAGTATTCCAAATCAACTGTGATAGTTGTCTCAACATAAAAGAACAGTAGCATTATTTCACCTCGGTTCCCTTAAACAGCAGTATTCTTCTACGGAAGTCCTACGAAAGAGTCCAGTTTTAATGTTTCATTCAGAATGACTGGCTTTCCATATCGTATTCAATCATGTGGAAGGGTTACACGTTGAGCAGTCAAGAGAACAGACTCAGATGATCCAGTCACTTAAATTCAAGGGAATTAATCTGAAAGACTGACTGAGATAGTTCCTTGCCCTTCTTTGAGCTTTGAACTCCCATCTCCAGAAGCTCAGTCTGAAGCTTCAAAGACACAACATGACTAGTTAGGTAGGCTTGAAGGTGGACATGAAAGAAGTCAAATACATATAATATAACTGCTACTATCAAGCCCAGAAATCAAGTCCTATATATGCCTGAAATAGACAGAGAATTTCATTCCAAGCCCTGTTTCTCTTACTTTTACAAATGAATGGATTTGCTGTCATCATGACTTAGGGCAAAGCCAGCAGACCTATTTAACATTTCGACAGCATGGGTATGGACATTCTTGGAAAATGGCAGGGCTAATTGCAGTACCTTTACCGGTAGGGATACAGCTGAAGTTAGTTTGTTTATTTCCTTGTTTTAAGGTTAGAATGCAGTATTGCAGGTTAACCCTGCTCACTGCTTGCAGTTCAATCCTGACCAGCTCAAGGTTAATTCAGCCTTCCATCCTTCCCGAGGTCAGTAAAATCAGGACCCAAACTGGTGGGGGGGGGGGCCAATATGCTGACTCTTTTAAACCACTTAGAGAGGGCTGTAAAGCACTGTGAAATGGTATATAAATCTAAGGTCTATCGCTAGTCCTATGGACTCCTATCTTGTACAACAATACTTGATGGCCCACAACAACTCTTAAAAACAAGAATAAAAACAGAACCCATTCTTCCCATCATATGCCATTCCAATCAGGCTATTAGCCTCCTGACTCAATCCTTCATCCTCCAACCCACAATCTGTGGCGGGGAAGAGCCAGGTCTTCATGGCTTTCTAGAAGACTAAAAGGATAAGGGCCCCTTGAATCTTAGGTGGAGCACAGTTTCAAAGGGCTGAGACAGTTGTAGACAAGGCATGTCTCTGAGATCTCTATCCAGAGGTGGTATTCAGCAGGTTCTGACCAGTTCGGGAGAACCGGTAGCGGAAATTTTGAGTAGTTCAGAGAACCAGTAAATACCGTATTTTCCGGCGTATAAGACGACTGGGCGTATAAGACGACCCCCAACTTTTCCTGTTAAAATATAGGGTTTGGGTTATACTCGCCATATAAGACTACCCCTCTTCCAACACACACCAAATAAAAATTAAAAAACATCAACTGGCTCAACACAATGTAAAAGCAGCTGTGCTAGACCCAAAATGGCCCCTGCAACTAGCAGGAACCTCACACAGCCACAAAAAGCCCAAAAAAACAACTTTCACACTTTACACACACACACACACAACACAACACAACTGGCTCACCCACAATGTAAAAGCAGCTGTGCTAGACCCAAAATGGCCCCTGCAACAAGCAGGAACCTCACACAGCCACAAAAAGCGCAAAAAACAACTTTCACACTTTACACACACACAACACAACACAACACAACTGGCTCATCCACAATGCAAAAGCAGCTGTGCTAGACCCAAAATGGCCCCTGCAACAAGCAGGAACCTCACACAGCCACAAAAAGCGCAAAAAACAACTTTCACACTTTACACACACACAACACAACACAACACAACTGGCTCATCCACAATGTAAAAGCAGCTGTGCTAGACCCAAAATGGGCCCTGCAACAAGCAGGAACCTCACACAGCCACAAAAAGCCCAAAAAAATCAACCTTCACACTTTACACACACAAAATTCCACATACAGCTTTGTGAGATTTTGTGTGTTTGTGTAGTTAGAGTGAAACACTACAGAAAGACACCACATCTCAGAAAGCTGCACAAATATTATTTTATTTTTATTTTTATATGAAAACTAAATTTAAAACTTCCTAAACTTTAAATGGCTAGGTCTAAAAAAGAACAACTAAAAAAACCCCAATTAACTATTTTTTTAAAGCTCCCAAAGGGTTAAAAAACTTACCCAATAGAACAGGGGTCTCCAACCTTGGCAACTTTAAGACGTGTAGACTTCAACTCCCAGAATTCCTCAGCCAGCTTTGTTTTTACTGGCTGAGGAATTCTGGGAGTTGAAGTCCACAACTCCTGCCTGCATGATTGCAGGCAGAAAGTGGCTTGCTGATGGAATGGATTCAGGCAAGCGAAGCAAGGCAAGCGTGGCGATTACCAGCTAAGGTAAGCAAGCTGGAGGGGGAAAACTTTTTTCTTTTTACAGGGCTCTGGGCTCTGGCATCCCAGCTGAGTTGCCTGATTAGCAGGCAAAGCTGGGATCGTCAGAGCTTCGATCGCCAGAGCCATTTAAGGCTCGTTAGAGTCTTTTGGGCTGGTCTGCCTGGTTACAGGAGAACGACACCCGGCGTATAAGACGACCCCCGACTTTTGAGATGATTTTCATGTGTTAAAAAGTCGTCTTATACGCCGGAAAATACGGTACTATCTCTGACTGGCCCCGCCCCCATCTATTCTCTGCCTCCCGAGTCCCAGCTAATCAGGAGGAAATGGGGATTTTGCAATAACCTTCCCCTGGAGTAGGGTGGGAATGGAGATTTTGCAGTATCCTTCCCCTGCCATGCCCACCAAGCCATGCCCACAGAACCGGTAGTAAAATTTTTTGAATCCCATCACTGCCTCCATCAGATGACAGCATTTAAGGGAGGAGACCAATAGCACATCCACTCTATCTGACCTAGTGTGATCGGCAGATATGCTCAGAGAAAAATGGCCCACAGATAACTTGGCTCTGTGTTATGGAAGGTTTTAAAGGTGATAAAGGTAAAGGTTCCCCTCACACATATGTGCTAGCCGTTCCTGACTCTAGGGGGTGGTGCTCATCTCCATTTCAAAGCCAAAGAGCCAGCGCTGTCCGAAGACGACTCTGTGATCATGTGGCCAGCATGATTAAACGCCAAAGGCGCACGGAACGCTGTTACCTTCCCACCAAAGGTGCTCCCTATTTTTCTACTTGCATTTTTTACGTGCTTTCGAACTGCTAGGTTGGCAGAAGCTGGGACAAGTCACGGGAGCTCACTCCGATACGCAGCACTAGGGATTCGAACTGCTAAACTGCCGACCTTTCTATCGACAAGCTCAGCGTCTTAGCCACTGAACCACCGGGTCCCTGTATCAAAGGTGATAACCAGCTTGCTATTCTTCGCAGATGTTCTTGAGCCTTCTTGTTTATATTTGTCTCTTGTGGTGGGCTCAGTTCCCATTCTTTTTAAACATTAAAAAAATATTTTTTTAAAAAAAAAAATTAACACGGGATAGAAAGCTGAACAAATGAGAAGCAGAGGGTTGCTGAGCATCATGTTGGGGGATCCAGGACTCAGGGTCATATGTGAACCTAGATAACGGTTGACCAAAAAACCCTTTGATGATCTCTGTCTTGTGTATCCTTAAAGCAGTACGCACACACATACACACACTGGGGAATTTGTGGTTTTGCATGTGCAGGGAGGAGAAGAAATTAGGAAATGTAATTGAGGAAAGGAAGTAAAAACAGCAACTCCCCAGAGGAGGCTTTCAGGGCAAAAAGTCACCCGTGCAATAGTTGCTTCTCTTGAGTGCTCTTGCGTCACCACCGCAGTTTCCAATTTAATTCTTCTGAAATGATAGGAAAACAGTTGCAGGGCCCAGAGGAGGTCCAAACAGGCGTGAGGGTGAAATAGGAAATTGGCTCGCTCCAATTAGTAAAGCAGATTTCCCCAGACTCTTTCCTCCCAAGCTTATTCGCGCTGGAATTGAGGGTCCCTGTTTTCATTCTGTCAGCCGTAGTGAGGTGTCGAATTAGGCCTGGGGACTTAGGAAACCATCCGATTGCTCCATGTCTAACAATTGGAGTTGAATGCCAAGTTTTGGGTTGCCAAAATGACACGGTAGGACTCGAGAATTACAGGTAGTCCTCGACTTATAACAGTTCGTTTAGTGACCGTTCAAAGTTACCACAGCACTGAAAAAAAGTGTCTTAGGATCATTTTTCACAATTACGACCAGAGGTGGTATTCAGCAGCTTCTGGCCAGTTCTGGAGAACCGGTAGCAGAAATTTTGAGTAGTTCTGAGAACTGGTAAATACCACCTCTGACTGGTCCCGCCCACATCTATTCTCTGCCTCCCGAGTCCCAGATGATCAGGAGGAAATGGGGATTTTGCAATAACCTTCCCCTGGAGTAGGGTGGGAATGGAGATTTTACAGTATCCTCCCCCTGCTACGCCACCAAGCCATGCCCACCAAGCCACGCTCACAGAACCGGTATTAAAAAAATTTGAATCCCACCACTGCTTACGACCTTAGCAGCTTTCCCATGATCAATTGATCGAAGTTCAGACGTTTGGCCACTGGTTCATATTTGTGACCGTTGCAGTGTCCCAGGGTCATGCGATCCCCTTTTGCGACCTTCTGACAAGCAAAGTCAATGGAGAAGCCAGATTCACTTAACAACCGTGTTACTAACTTATCAACTGCAGTGATTCGCTTAACAACGGTGACAAGAAAGGTTGTAAAATGAGGCAAAATTCACTGGACAACTGTCTCACTTAACAACAGAAATTGTCAATTGTGGTCGTAAATCGAGGACTACCTGTACAATGTTTGTCAGTTGTACGGGATGGAGATAGATACAAGCCACAATAGAAGAACCCCCAACTTTTCCTTGCTCAGCCATATGAGGATTTGGGATGATATTCGTTGAATGTTGGCGAACAGGAGGAAGGAAATGAAAAATGGGCCTCTTTATTCTTCTTCCTGCTACTATGACCCATTTGTGAATTTCCCTCCTTCTTTATCTCTTTCCGCTTTCATTCATAGATCGGAAGCTAACAGTTCCAACAGCTGTATTCTGTAGGAATATTGTATGTCTATCTTGCTCTTCATAAAAATGTAGAAGGTCTGTGTTGCAGTGGTGGGTTGCTACTGGTTTGCCCCGGATTGAGCGAACCGGTAGCGCCGGCAGCAGGAGGCTCCGCCCACCCACACGGATGTCTCTGAACATGCGCAGAAGCTTTACGCACGCACACATGCACTCGCCCACGAGCGAACCATTAGTGAACGAAATTGAATCCCACTACTCTGTGCAGGATCTGTTTAAAAGAGAGCCTTGGTAGTACAGTGGTCTAAGGCACCCTGTTATTAAGCTGGTTATTAAGACCAGCTGCCTGCAATTACTGCAGGTTCGAATCTCGCCAAGGCTCAAGGTTTCTTCCATCCTTTCTAAGGTAGGTAAATTGAGGACCCAGTTGTGAGGGCAATAAGCTGACTTTGTATAAATATACAAAAGGATGAAGGCTATTGCTGAGCACATTGTAAACCGCCCTGAGTCTCCGGAGAAGGGCGGCATATAAATCAAATTAAAAAAAAGAAAAAAGAAAAAAGTGCAGGTAGTCCTTGACTTACAACAGTTTGTTTAGTGACTGCTCAAACTTACAACAGCACTGAAAAAAAGTGACCTACGATTGTTTTTCACACTTCACAACCATTGCAGTGTCCCTGTGGTCACATGATCAAAATTCAGACGCTTGAGATGTATGCATGACAGTAGCAGTGTCCCGGGGTCATGTGATCCCCTTTTGTGACCTTCTGACAAGCAAAGTCAATGGGGGAGCCAGATTCACGTGACAACCGTGTTACTAACTTAACATCTGCAGGGATTCACTTCACAACTGTGGCAAGAAAAGTTGGAAAATGGGGCAAAATTCACTTAATGACTGTCTCACTTAGCAACATACATTTTGGGCTCGATTATGGTCGTAAACAAAGGACTACCTATACATTTTAACAGTATGTGTCATGTTGACTCTCACAAAATAGCTCCCCTCTCCAAGTCCATCCTGAACCACAAGACATCGCAATGGCTCACAACTGTCTAGAGTCCAATTCAGGTGATATATAAAAGTCATAATCGGTAATAAAACTCAAACCTGCTGTCAGAATTCCAAATCTTCAAAAAGTTGATTTATTCCAAATATGCATTCTCAGCTTTAAAGTGCCCAGATTTTTGCAGGAGAGCAAGGGGGATTTTGCTTGGGGCCTGAAATTGCATCTAAATTATTCCAGCATAATTAGCGATCCAATCATCCTGCTCCAAATCTCTCCATCCTATTGTATTTTTCAAAAAATTAATTGAGAAAGCAAAATATAAAATATTTTATTTTGTTTTGAAATGGGGCTTCCTGAGTGCCCTGTCGATATGCACATCCTTGGTGTGTCTTTGTGTGTGTGTGTGTGTGTGTGTTTTGTTGGATTTGTGCCTGAACCATCTCATGCGATATATCTTTTCTTTGCAACATCCCCAAATAAATCAATTAAGGGAGGATCTTAATCTTCATGTGGAAGATGGCATGCTTTGTAGAGGATGGTCCTCTAAGTGAACGGTCATTTAATTCAAGTCTGATTTAAGGATTAAACAACAAAAGGAGTTGCCATATATAAATCTTGACAGGGGGGGCCTAAAAAGTCAGCATGGCAACTGTAATTGCACAATTGAATCCCATCTCTTTTTATGCACATCATGCAACATATGTAAAAGGGGCAGGACTTCAATTGTTTGGTTGCAGCTGCCAAAATTGATTTTTTTTTGATACTGAGTGTTAGCAATTATTTCCTTCTTTTTTTCTCTTCTTTCCTTGATTATCCCTGTTTCTTACTTTTCCCTTTATCTTTTCATTTCTTTTTCTTTTTTCTAATTTTTTTAATGCATCCTGGATAAAATTATTTCTCAATAAAAATTATATTTAAATATAATTTCTCTCTCACCTATTATTTCTAAATTGACTGAGGGGTCCAGAAAGGAAGGGTTGGAGGTTGTGGAGATCAACCTTGGATTTGGGAATGGTGCCTTTTGTCAGGCCTGGAAGCCATCTTTTACATCGGGCCTTCAGGCCTGCCACATTTTCTACCGTGAGAAAATGGAGGGGGATATATGGAGTATGGGAGATATGTAGTCAAATAACATTCCTTTCTCAGAGAGTCAAGGACGCATTGCCCTGGCACCTGGAGTCAGATGACTGGGAGGTATCTCCAGTTTGGACAGTGGATGATTGGACCATGTGATGGACATGAGAGTGCTGGGCAGGGACTTGAACTTTCACTTGGGTGGGGAAAACCTGGAAACTTTCAGATTTGGGTTTTCCCAGATGTGCCAATATGACATCTCTAATAAAATGGAACTTTGAGGAATCTCGAGCTTTGGAGTCTTCTTTCGTTGGGGGTGTTACTTGGAAACCTGACACCTTTTTTGAGAGCACATTGTATTCACAGGATGGCTGATCTGGTGAATCCATTTACCAGAAAGAAAGTCAATGGTAAGATCTGTCTATGGCAGGGGTGGGCAACTGTGGCCCTTTTACAACCTGTGGACTTCAACTCCCAGAATTCCTGATACAGCTAAGCTGGCTCAGGAATTCTGGGAGTTGAAGTCCACAGGTTGTAAAAGGGCCACAGTTGCCCACCCCTGGTTTATGGAGATTCTCAATCATCCAGGTCATGGTTGTCTCAAAGTCAAAGGTGCTTTTTTTTCCCCTCAAAAGGCAACTGGACTATGGGTTTTTTTCCCTTTGAGGAAATTTTTTTTTCCCTTGAGGAAGAAGATGTTTCACTTCTCATCCAAGAAACTATCAGAATGGATGAAGCAAAACATTTTCTTCCTCAAGAAAAAAACATTTCTTCCACAAGGGGAAAACAACGACAATACATAGTCCAGTTGCCTTTTGAGAAAACAAGCACATTTGGGACAAATGGTAAGGTCCATTTCCCCCCTACTCCAACCCCAGCTTTTCCACCTCAGCTTATCTTAATCTTTTTTTTTTTAAGCAAAATTTTCACATTTTTGTTTTCTAAAAATGTCTTTGGCATCTATCGACATCCAGTAGTTTATGATAACAAGGGTACTAGAATCTTTGTGTGTGAATATATGAACTTCCTAAAGAAAGTATAGGCAGTCCTAAATGTACAACTTCATTTAGTGACCATTCAGAGTTACAATGGCACTGAAAAAAGGGACTTATGACCATTTTTCACACTTAACAACAGTTGCAGCATCTTCATGGTCACTTGAACAAAATTCAGAGGCTTAGCAATTGGCATGTATTTATGATGATTGCAGGATCCGGGGGTCATGTGATCACCTGTTGCCACTTTTTGACAACCAAAGTCAATGGAGATGCCCGATTCATTTAACAACCGTGTTATGAACTTAACAGCTGCAATGATTCCCTTAACAACTGGGGCAAGAAAGGTCACAAAATGGGCAAAACTTACTTAAGAACTGTCTTGCTTAGCAACAGAAATTTGGGGCTCAATTGTGATCGTAAGTCGAGCTTTATTCTTTTTTTAGTGACCAAGTATTCTTGGTCACCTTTTCTCTCCAAGTGCCTAGTTGCCCACCCTATTTTAGCATGAGGCTTTGAACACGTGGGACATTTCAAAAATTTGAACATTTGAACACAGTGGCGCAGTGGTTAGAGTGCAGTACTGCAGGCTATTTCTGCTGACTGCCGGCTGCCTGCAATTTGGCAGTTTGAATCTCACCAGGCTCAAGGTTGATTCCACCTTCCATCCTTCCGAGGTGGGTAAAATGAAGTAAAATCGGGATTGTTGGGAGCAATATGCTGACTCTGTATCTACTTAGACAGGGCTGTAAAGCATTGTGAAGCGGTATATAAGTCTAAGTGCTAGTGCTAGTGCTATTTCGAAAAATGCCACCATTCCCAAATCCAAGATTGCTCCCCGCAACCTATTCCCTGATTGAATAAATGTTTGTCATTAACGATTCATCTAACCAGTATTCTTGTTTCCTCTCCAGGTGTTTTGCTAGATATCCAGCAACATTTTGGGGTTAAGGACAGCGGAGCTGGCTTGCTACAGACAGGTAAGCACACCTCTTCTAATTTAATTTAATTTTAAGGTGTCAGGCTGCCCAATTCCATAGCAACTCTGGGTGGTATACAGTACTGAGCACAAAATTAACAGCAATAACAAAGATAGTGAGCCTTCTAGAAAAAGCGACAACCAGTAGCTTCTCAAAATAAAACATTCACATTAGGGACCCACCACCTGAGTAAAGGGGGAGTATTCTTTTGGAGGGTAAACCCTGGTTTTGTACTTCGTTTGTATTGTTTTCCTTGTGGTCTTCTCCTGCACTTTGAAACCAAGGTTGTGGCACGCTTGTGAATGTGTGCCAGGTTTGCTTCCAATTGCAATTAACTGGCAAATGGACACAGTCTATGTGTCTCCATTGTTTGCTATACTTGAGGAATGAAGCTGAGCAGTAACTGATGGGAATACTTCAAACCTCTGCCATCACTCTGTAATATTCTCTACAAGCAGTAAATATTTACAAGCAGTAGCCTCTTCATAGAGAGCCAGTTTGGAGTAGTGGTTAAGGTGCCAGGCTAGAAACTGGAACACCGTGAATTTTAGTCCCACCTTGGGCATGAAGCCAGGTGGGTAACTTGGGCCAGCCACTCTCTCTCAACCCTAGAAAAGAGGCAATTGGAAACTACTTCTGAAAAACCTTGTTAAAAGAAACTGCAGGGACTTGTCCGAGCAGTCTCTGAGAATCGGACATGATTGAACGGAAGAAAAATAAAAGGTTGTAAGACAAATAGAAGCCAAAATGTGGGAACCCAGTTTTCTCTCTATGATGCAATATTAGTGCTGACTGAGTCAAGAGAATGGAATCATGAAAGGTTTAGGAAAAAAATAAATAGTACAGTAAGGCATCTGAATTCATCAGACCTGCAGATATTGCTGGGAACCTGCCACATATACAGAAAATCTCTCTTTATTTTGCTTGCAAATGTTTACATTCATGTGGTATCCATTACATTTAGAAGGGTGAAGAATCCTGGTTCTAAGACCGTTGCCACTTAAGGATGTCCAGATCATTTTGAATTGGGTTCCTGCCAATGTTACAGGAAATAATTCACTCAGTCTATCAAATTTTCTGTTTTTTAAAAAAAGCAAGAGCTGGCACCCTTAACACTTAGCAGTGCTAAGTGCTTGTCCATACAAAAAGCTGAAAGTTCTGGAAAGTCATAATGATCTGGCAGCTGGATCTAGATAGCTGGCTAGGTGATACTTTTTCTGAGAAGAGAAATTAGGCTACATTTGCAAAGTGGATCATTACGATTGCAGATGGTCTGATGTTTTCTCATCTCTGCTAATGAGAAGTTGTTTCTTGCCATTACATCTAAGGCAGTGTTTCTCAACCTTGAATTGTGTGATCACCTTTTGTGACCTACTGACAAGCCAAGTCAATGGGGAAGCCAGATTCACTAAACAACCATGTTACTAATTTAACAATTGTGGCAAGAATGGTGGTAAAATGGGGCAAAAGTCACTTAACAAATGTCTCGGTTAGCAACAGAAATTTTGGGCTCAGTTGGTTGTAAATTGAGGATTACCTATACCAGCATCATTTGTATATCTTTGTTACTCCCCATACAGACTAGATTTATTGGCTTATCCCAGTTAAGTTGGAAAAAGTACTATTTTAGTAGCTTTAGTTCAAGCTTTGTTTTAAGGAAGCAATTACTCAGATAAACCATGATTTGTGAAAGTTCCTTCTTTTTGTCTATGGGGATTCTCAGTCATCCAGGTCATGGTTGTCTCAAAGATGCTTTTTAAAGAGGCAGCTGGACTTTCTGGTTTTTCTTTGAAGATGTTTTGCTTCTCGTCAAAGAAGCTTCTTCAGCTCTAACTTCCATTCCTAACCATCTTCCATTCCCCACCATCCAATCAGAGCTGAAGAAGCTTCTTGGATGAGAAGCAAAACATCTTCAAAGAAAAACCAGAAAGCCCAGTTACCTCTTGAAAAAGCATCTTTGGGATTTCCTTCTTTTTCCATTTTCCCTGAAAATCTCACGGAAAACCATCTATGCTAAGCAGTGGCATCTAAGGGTGTAGCTGTGTTCCAAATTAAGATTTGGTTTGCCTTTTTGAAATGTAACATTGAGTCATGATTTGCTGAAAGAGAGGTTTTGCAAAATATCCTCAACATCCTATAGGCGTAACTGTGTTTGTTTAACCCACTGCAGCAAAACCCACAAAGGATCTTACAACGTTAATTATTTCTTCATCTATGTATTCAGTTTACCTTCCATCTAAAAGCCAATCCCACACTGATTTTTTTAAAAAAATCAACTAATTACAAAAATATCAGGCAATACTATGGAAGGTAACTTTGTGGATTGTAGCCTTTTCTTTGTAACCTTCTGGGAGGAGGCTTCGTGGTATCTGAAGCAGAACAACTAGATTCTGTAATAGCTTTGTACCATATAGTGTCAACCTAGTTAACTCTCAAGACTCTTTTTTCCACTATGTATTAAAAATGGACTGAGATAGATAAATAGGTAGGTAGGTAGATAGGTTAGGTAGGTAGGTAGGTAGGTAGGTGGGTGGGTAGGTAGGTAGGTAGGTAAGTAGCAGGGGTGGGTTCTACTTACCTTTACTACCGGTTTGCAACGGGTCCGCAAAGCCACTTGCTTCGCTTGCGTTTTGCGCTTTGATGACATCAGGGTCAGTGGGCGGAGCCTCCTGCCAGTTTTACTACCTGCCAGTTTTACTACTGGTTCTATAGAATCGGTGCAAATGGGGGGCAACTCACCACTGGTAAGTAGGCAGGTAGATGTAGATGTAGATGATGTAGATGTGTGTTTATACACAGCATATGTACATGTGTATGGATGGATGGTTATGGGTGTGTCTCTGTATGTGTGTATTTCTTTGGAGTATAGATATAAATTGTTTGTGTGTGTGTACACACACACATGTACACACACAGCATATATACAGTGTGTGGATAGATGGGTATGGGTGTGTGGGTGTGTCTGTATTTCTTGGGAGAATAGGCATCAGAAGTTCATTTTAATGTGTGCTGGTGTGTACACAGAAGAAAATGACAATAAAGGTTATCTTATCTTAACACTATAGAAATCAGGGTGGATTTGATTTAAATTGAGTTGATTTAAATCACAATTTAAATCATGATTTAAATCACTGGTAAAAAGGCTTGATTTAAATCAACTCAATTTAAATCATAATTTTTAAAGAGCAACTGTCATCTCTGCTACTCCTTTGACCCACTGTTGATTCACTGATAGTCCCAGTGTTGCAGAATATACAGGCTCATGCTACATAACTAAGCTCCATTTCATGCTGAATAAACTAAATTATTTATGTATCTTAAATAGAAAACTATCTTACGATAGATTTTTACCCCCAAAGTTTTTTATTAAAATAAATTCGATAAAAATCAAAAAAAAAATCCAATTTAAAATTTTAAAAAAATCCAATTTAAATCAAAAAAATCTGATTTTTTTTTGATTTTTTTAAAAAAATCATTGATTTTTATCCACCCTGATAGAAATTAACATAGCAATATAATTCAACTCCAAGTAGGTTTGGATTAGTGTAGTTAATGAATCCCACAAAGTGGTTGTATTATTTAAATTCACACTACTCAAAGTGATATTTCAGTGAAAATAAGGTAATTGGTTCCAGCTTGCTAGAAATAGGCAATGAAAATGTTTAAACATAAATATTTATGTGCATATTAATAAAATATTGCAGCAAAAGATAAAAAGAATGTACCTTTAAATTAAATATATGGTTAACAGAATCACAGAGCACAAGTAGTCCTTGCCTTTTTACTGTAATTGAGCCCAAAGTTATACTCATAAGTTGTGGGAATCATTAAGCAGGTTACCATAGGACCGTGCCTGATTTTATGACTTTTTTTGCAGCGGTCATTAAGCAAACATGGCAGATGTTAAGCGAATTTTGTAGTTGTTGAATGAGTCGGTTTTCCCCAATGGGTGTTATTGCTGGAAGTAAATACTAGAAACGATCACAAACTGCAGAAAAATACAGTCGTGTGATCTCAGGATGCTGCAAACAGTCATAAATGCATGCCAGTTGCTAGGCGCCCAAAATATATGATCATGTGACTGTATGGGGAATATAGGTAGTATCTCAATTTATGACCAGAATTGAGCCCCAAATTTATGTTGTTAAGCGAGACATTAGCTATGTGAGTATTGCCCCATTTTACTTTTCTTGCCACATCTGTTAAGTGAATCACTGCAGTTGTTAAATTAGTAATACGGTTGTTAAGTGAATCTGGCTTCCCCATTGACTTTGTGTGTCAGAAAGTCGAAAAAAGGGGATCGCATGACTCTGGGACACGACAACCGTCATAAATGTAAGTCAGTTGTCAAGCATCCAAATGTAAATCACATGACCGTGAGGGACGCTACAGGGGTCATAAGTGTGAAAAATGGTCATAAGTCATTTTTTTCAGTGCCGTTGTAACTTTGAACAGTCATAAAATGAACTGGACTACCTGTACAGCTATTCGAACTTCGAAAATGAGTCATAAGTAGCTTGTCCTGTTTTAGCATTTCTATGGCCACAATTATGTCATTCATTTACAGCAAACTGCTGCTCTAATGTGATAACAAGCCTCTTTTAAACTCGTACTGCTTCCCTCTAATGCAAGGGTGTCAAACTCAAGGCCTGTGGGCCAGATTCGGTCTTTGGGGTGCTTAGATCTGGCCCGTGGGGCTGCCCTGGAAACAGTGAAGGACCAGCCCGCAGTGCCTCTGCCAACGAAAGGGGGCTCCCAATCTCTGTTTTTGGCTGGGACGGGCTCCTGCAACCCTCTGCCAGGGAAAACGGAGCTCGGGAGGGCCGCATGCGGCCCTCCCGAGCTCCGTTTTCCCTGGCAGAGGGTTGCAGGAGCCCGTCCCAACCAAAAACAGAGATTGGGAGCCTGCTTTCATTGGTAGAGCACTCAGGCCACCACAGGCGCCCCTGACATGAGTGACGTCAAGCTGGCCACTCCTACCCTGGCCACGCCCACCCTGCCCTCCCGAGGTCAAACACAACCCTGATGAGGCCCTCAGTGAAATCGAATTTGACACCCCTGCTCTAATGGAATCTTCCTTTTCTCTGTTTCGCACACATGAAGATGAGCGGTATCTAAAACCCCAGCCGCAACTGCACATACTCTAACGTCACTCTAACCAAGTTTTGGGTCTCATTAAATACGACCTGGTATCAATTTACCAATTGCATTAAATCAAATATTGCATTCTTCTGACTTGCACCACAGTTTAATCGCAACCTATCTATACAGGTAGCCCTTGACTTACAACAGTTCATTTAGTACCAATAAAGTAGAATATTTGTAGCTCAGGGTTGAAACGAGGGGTCCTTGGTGCTCTCTGAGCTTCCTTGTTTTCTTGGAGACGTTTCATTACCCTAACTAAGTAACATCATCAGTGCTAGTCAAGTATGGATGATGTTATCTAGTTAGGGTAATGAAACGTCTCCAAGAAAACAAGCAAGCTCAGAGAGCATCAAGGATCCCTCAGTTCATTTAGTGACCATTCAAAGTTACAACAGTCCTGAAAAAAGTGATTTACGGCTGTTTTTCACATGTACAACCCTGTCCCGGGGTCATGTGATCCCCTTTTGCGACCTTCTGATGAACAACGTCAATGGGGAAGCCAGATTCACTTAACAGCCGTGTTGCTAACTTAACAACTGCAGTGATTCACTTAAATAGCTGTGGCAAGAAAAGTCATAAAATGGGGCAAATTTCACTTAACGACTGTCTCACTTAGCAACATACATTTTGGGCTCGATTATGGTCATGAAAGTCGTGAAATGGGACAAAACACACTTTAAAATGTCTCGCCTTGCATCATAAATTTTGGGCTCAGTTGCTCGTAAATTGAGGACTACCTGTGCTAGAATCATGTGTACATCCCCCTACAGACTAGATTTGTTGGCTTATCCCAGTTAAGTTAGAAAAGTACTATCTTGGTAGCTTTGGTTAAGGAAGCAGTCATAAGTCAAGGACTACCTGTGAAGGCCTGGATGATCAGAAAGGCCTTTAACTGATGTTGAAGCCTAACAAGAGTTGGCATCAACTTCAACTGAACAGAGAAGGGATTTAATTTGTTGGAAGGTTCCTGTGGTCTAATCGTTCAGATGTTGATTTAGGGCCAAGGAGACCAAGGTTCTTCTCTCTCTGCAGCCATGGAACATTACTACAGGTAATCCTCAATTTACAACCATTCCTTCATCAACCATTTGAAGTTTAAAACATTAGTGAAAAAAGGGATTGGTACCTCACACTTGGTGACTGTTACAGCATCCCCATGTGATCAAAATTTGGGTACTTGGGAACCATATGTATTTACAACAGTTGCCAGGATCATGTGATCAACATTTGTAACTTTCCCAAGTGGCTTCCAACTAGCATAGTCAATAGGGGAAGCCAGGCTTGCTTAATGACCACCTGATTCACTTAACAACTGCAGTGATTTGCTCAATAACCATAACAAAAAAGGTTGTAAAATCATTGCAGCTCATTTAATGACTGCCTCGCTTATCAATGGAAATTCTCATCCCTATTGTGGTTATAAGTCTAGAGGACCACCTCTAGATGATTGTGAAACAGTCCCTCTCTCTTGTTCCCACCTACCTCACAGGATTGTTGTAGGGAAACAGGAAACAGTCTATCTCCAACGGTCTAAAAATACTAATGTGATTGCAACGTTGTATTCGAGTTCTGGAGAAATTGATAGAAACTAATCAGTGTCTTTAAAACAAATAAACCAAATATTTTAATAGCTTTTTTTTTTTTTTTTTTGCTGGTCCTTTCTAAAAACAGACTATCCCAACATTCCTTGGAACGGAAGTCCTGCTATTGCAAGGCCAGATGGCTCAGAGGACAGGAAAGGGAAGGGAAACTTTAGAATTGTTACGGGAAAATGAATGGGAAAAAGCCCCGTTCTAGAAGTCAACTATACCCTGGGGAAGGAGAGAATATTTGAATTGTTCATTAATGGAAACTCGACAGAATTTGCCCTGTCAGAGTCGAGCCAGTGGAAGTAACCACAATGAGGTTGTCATTCATGACAAAAAGGAAAAGTTTGCCTTGCACATGAGGTTTGGAAGAAACAGCGAAACTACCTTTATTTTGCATGAATATCCCATAATTTTTTTTTGGGGGGGGAGGGTGTCTTCGAGTCAGTGTTGACCCTCTGCAGATTCCTTAACAAGAAGTACTTTGCCATTGCCTCTTTCCAAGGGCTGAGAGAAAGTGACCGGAGCAAAGTCAGCCAGTTGGCTTCATGCCTAAGGCAGAATTAGAACTCACACTCTCCCAGTTTTTAGCCTGCTGCCTTAACTCAGGGCTGTCAAACTCATGTCGTCATGGCGGCGTCACATGACGTATCGGGACTTTTTTTCCCCTTTGCTAAACTGGGTGTGGCCAGCGTGTGATGCATCCGGCCCGCAGGCCATGTGCTTGCTAGCCTTAACTACTACACCAAACTGGCCCAATCCATATTTAGCAGTCTGAAATAGTCTATTAGGGTTGAAAAAAAGGGCTTTTCAGCAGTGATCCCTTTATTAGGGAATGCTTTTTTCCAAGTGTTGCAAATTTTATTAGACTTCAGTTCCCAAGGCTTTAGCCAGTATCAGGGGTGAAATCTAGCAAGTTCTGACAGGTTTTAGAGAACCGGTAGTGGAAATTTTGAGTAGTTTGGAGAACCAGCAAATACCATCTCTGGCTGGTCCCAGATTGGGGTGGGAATGGAGATTTTGCAATATCCTTCCCCTGGAGTGGGGAGGGAATGGAGATTTTGCAGTATCCTTCCCGTGCCATGCCCACCAAGCCACGCCTACCAAGCCACAGCATGCCCACCAAGCCACGTCCACAGAACCAGTAGTAAAAAAATTTGAATTTCACCACTGGCCAGCATAAATGATGACAGTTCAATATCCAAAGGTCTGTTGGATTTTCCTCTCTGCTTTGTTCTCTTAGAAGTCATGCCTCGCATGCTTTCCTTCACTTATTTAATTTTATTTGTATTCCATCTGCTGTCCAGAGGAACTGTTGTGATTAGGCAGGTGGTAAATGAATGACTTACATCAAATGTATACAGAGGTTTGAATTTTTTTCAGCACTCCTAATGTAAATCCCTTTCCTTTCCCTACTTTGTAGGATAAAGTGTTGAGGTGGGAGTAAATTTTGTTTGATTTTAATCAACAAATATAACAATCCTAGGAAGAAGTATAAAAAGGGCAAGTGCAGTTAGAAGCTATATTCTCCCTTCCGCAGGAGCAAAGGTTAATTAAACATTTAAACGACTGGGAAATTGGCGTCTTTTAGGAACTGTCCGATTGGAGGATTGCATTTGCTTCTAAATGCAATTCATCAAAGGGTTTTAAAGAGTTAGATCAGTGTTTCTCCACCTCAGCAACTTTAAGAACTGTGGACTTCAACTCCCAGAATTCCCTAGTCAGTGCTGGTTGGGGAATTCTGGGAGTTGGAATCTTAAAGTTTGCGATTGAGAAATACTGGATTAGATCAGTGGTGAAATCCAGTTTTTTTTTACTACCGGTTCTGTGGGCGTGGCTTGGTGGGTATGGTGTGGCTTGGTGGGCGTGGCTTGGTGGGCGTGGCAGGGGAAGGATACTGCAAAATCTCCATTCCCTCCCCACTCCAGGGGAAAGATACTACAAAATCCCCATTCCCTCCCTACTCCTGGGGAAGATATTGCAAAATTTCCATTCCCACCCCACTCTGGGGCCAGCCAGATGTGGTATTTGCCCATTCTCCGAACTACTCAAAATTTCCGCTACCGGTTCTCCAGAACCTGTCAGAACCTGCTAGATTTCACCCCTGGATTAGATTCTGATCATCATCATTGGGTGGGTAGATAAAACCCATCCATGCTCTTCGTAATTCTATGGAAATAGAAAATGATTTTAAGATTGATCAGAAAGCACAGTTCCCAAAAGTATTTGATGTTGGAGAAGACTAAGCTAAGGACTTATCAAAGTCACTGCATAATTATTGAAATGCAGAAAATAAGCAAAGAATGGAGCAAATGGCACCGGTCTTCGTTTTGCCCTTCACGAGCTAGCATCCTGTCACTTGTCACCCTCCCCCCCCATATATGTCTTTTCTTTGTTTTGATTAAATTGAAAAAATAAGGACAGAACAATTCCAGCATATGAAATTTAATGGTTTTGGCAGGAGTCTTTATTCGAAATGATGATGATTTGACCTCAAGAGACATCTGTACAGGAACATAGACTGCACTGGCTATGACTGCCAAATCATATCATGAATTATTCTTTTTCTTTTCTTAGGGCCACATGATATGCTGGAAGTTAACTTGCAAAGGTTTTTCCCGCTCCCCACTCTCTTGTTAGATTGTCAAATGCCACTATGAATGGCATGGTATCTATTTTTGAGAGCCATGGGAAAAGGGACTAAAGGTTTTCATCCAAACCACTTCAGTTGCTAAATTTGTCCACTTTCTGTAGATTTTCTGGAGCGTGGTTAACATGGACCTGTTCAAACACCACAAATGCAAGTTCCCCCTCTTTAATTTTAGAGAGGATTCCCTTTTCTGCTTCCAAGTCTCAGGAGCTTATTTTTTTTCCTCCTCCTTCTCTCTATAATGGTAGTCAAAAAAACTGTAGTTACTATTTTGCTCCCAAGCAATGCTTTGTAAAAGTGAATTTCATATCTCCCAAGCAGGAGAAAAAAAAAAAACGGGCAGTGCAAAAACCTTTGCAGAAAACATGGTTAGAAAAATCCTGGAAGCAGAAAAGGGAACGAAGAAGATGGAATGAGAATCAGATTTCTCATTTTAAAGTCTGATCAATTCTCCATGCTCCAAATTATGATCCAAGATTCCTTGCTTTCAGGCTATTAATCTTTTTCCACCAAATTGTAAAAGCATGTTGATCTGTTTAGAAGAGCTGCTTTAAAAATGCAGCATGTTCCCAAAGTAGCATATAATACATAATGCAGTTATAGCAAAATGCACCTAAGAGCAGAGCAAAACCACTAAACAGTGATACATACATTCTCCTTTCTGTGAAAATAATCTTATAAATAAGCCACGTTCACTGCCCATTTAAAAAGCAACCAGGAGTGGCATATTGATAGTCCTCAACTTACAACCATTCATTTAGCAACTGTTCGAAGTTACAACGGCACTGAAAAAAGTGACCTACAACCGATCCTCGCATTTATGGTTGCAGCATTCCCACGATCACGTGATCAAAAATCGGGCACTTGACAACCTGGATGTATTTCCAATGGTTGCAGCATCCCAGGGTCACGTGATTACCATTTGCGACCTTGTCAGCTAGCTTCCGATAAGGTCAATGGGGGAAGCTGGATTCACTTAACAGCTGTAGTGATTCACTTAACAACTATGGCAAAAAAAAAAGAGGTCATAACATTGGGTGCGACTTACTTAGCAATCTCCTTGCATATCAATAGAAATTCTTGATCCCAAATGTGGTTTGTAAGTCGAGGACTACTTGTAATCATAAATATTGAGGAAAGAAGTTGCAAAGGTGCTTTTTCAAGAGACAACTGGTTTTTCTGGTTTTTCTTTGAAGACGTTTCACTTCTCATCCTAGAAGCTTCTTCAGCTCTGACTCCATTCCCCACCATCCAGTCAGAGCTGAAGAAGTTTCTTGGATGAGAAGCGAAACATCTTCAAAGAAAAACCAGAAAGTCCAGTTGCTTCCTGAAAAAGCACCTTTGGGACAACCATGATCTGGACAACTGAGAATCTCCATAGACTGAGGAAGGATGTTTCATATAAAGAGGCAACAGTCGTTCTGCATGAGTGGCCGCTATTCATCCTTCTTGAGAACTTACTCTTGCATGTTGCAATTGGAATATGAGCCAGAGTTTGCTTCCCAAAATAAATGCAAGTCTTCAACACTATATCGTTATGAGACACATAGACCGAGTTCTATATGGTATGGAAGCAATTTGGGAAAAAAAAAACATTTTTTGTAGGAATTAAACAACCAATCAATCATATGTTAAAATCATGGATAATTCAAGCCTAATGCTAGTAATGCTAATTTGACTAGTTTACTGTTTTGTAGTGCAAATCCAAAATACTGGGTTAACTGAGTCATGAGCTTCCTTATATGAAATCCTGCCATTGACTGGCCCCTAGTTTTACTTTCTTTGAGTGGTGGCCACGCCACCTAGGCAAATACCATTCTGAACTCTTAACATCCCAAACAGCTTTGGTGACTAACAATAGGAACAACTGGATTTAAGCCTCCCTGAATACAAATGAGTTACTGATTTGTGGCTGTTTTTGCCAACCGCAATCTGTTTCCAGCTATTCTCATGTGGCTCTTTTTAATTTATATTTTATTGCTTTTTAACTAACAGCAAAAAATGAGTTTGAAAAGGAGCAAAACCCAAGGATAATAGTGATAGAGATATATACAGTTATCTAAGAGAAAAAAAAGAAGACATAAAAAAAATAAAAAATATAAGGGAAAAACACAAATGTGAAATACTTTCATCATAATACACAGTTACAACTGTGTATCTATATATACTTGTCTAATGCAAATATTATTCAAATACATATATAAAAGAGCTGCGGTGGCACAGTGGTTAGAGTGCAGTACTGCAGGCTACTTCTGCTGATCACCGGCTGCCAGCAGTTTGTCAGATTGAATCTCACCAGACTCAAGGTTGACTCAGCCTTCCATCCTTCCAAGGTGGGTAAAATGAGGACCCAGATTGTTGGGGGCAATAAGCTGACTCTGTAAACCACTTAGAGAGGGCTTTAAAAGCACTATGAAGCGGTACATAAGTGCTACTGCTATATATTTCTAATATATTTACAGTAAAGGCAAAGGTAAAGGTTTCCTCTGTCCAGTCGTGTCCGACTCTAGGGGGAAGGTGCTCATCTCCATTTCCGAGGGAGCCAGCATTGTCCAAAGACGCTTCCATGATCATGTGGCCAGCATGACTATACACCAAGGTGCATGGAATGCTGTTACCTTCCCACCAAAATGGTACCTATTTATCTACTCACATTTGCATGCTTTCGAACTGCTAGGTGGGCAGGAGCTGGGGCAAGCAAGGTGAGGTGTAGCATGGTTCGCAGATCTTGAATCTGGGTTGTTAGCTTTCCCGGTTGTTAGCTCAGTGTCTTTAACCATTGAGGCATTGTGCCCCCTATGTTTACAGGATATTACCTTTTTTAACCTGCTGCGTTGTATATCAATGAATCCCACGTTTCATTGAGCTCATCTATACAAAGTCTACATCTATAGGCAATCTGCTTATAAGTGGCACCTGCAGTCAACTCCTCAATGAGTAGATGGAGCTATACATTTGTCTTTCCAATACTGCAATACCAAAATAAGTATTATAGCCATGGGAAGGGCACAGAGAATTGTTTGCGTTATCCAGTTGTCAGATTCCATGCACTAAGTATATGGTTCCAAAGAATATTATCCCCTGAAAATTTTAGCTTTGGTTGCACACAATCATATTTATATAATCCACTCCTTTCTCCCAAAACGTAGTAAGTATAGGACGTTGTAGAAACACATGTTTCAAAGATGCATTATCCTTCTTTCATCTCTAAGAAAGTGTTTTTTTTTTTGACAAGTCTGTTCCTTTTTTATACAAAGCTATTTTCAAGTGAGTTAGATCTGTGGTGTAAATAAAGGAGGAACTAGACCTAGGCAGGCATGGCTTTGAAGTTGAGGATTACCTGTAGTTCTGGAAGGACAGATAGCTAGTCTTGGTTGAGATATACAGATAGCTCTTGATTTTAAATCTATACCCACCTATCTTTAGTTGCTCAACCAAGACTGGCTATTTGTCCTTCCAGGTTATGCCCTGATTCTCCCTCTCCCTCTCCCTCTCCCTCTCCCTCCCTCCTTATCCCCATCGCCTATCCCTTCCCCACCCTGCACATATTATCCATGTGGTTAGACTTTGTGCAAGAGGTTCTGCTAACTATTCTTTTGGGGGGTTTGCTCTCCTCACACCTTAAGATGAGAGATGGGTTTCAAAACCCATTGCTACCGGTTCGCTTGTGAGTGCGTGGGCACTTGCGTGTGACGCTTCTGCACATGCACAGAAGCATCCAGGCAGATGGGTGAAGCCTCCCGCCACTGCCGCTACCGGTAGCAACCCCTGCTTAAGATTTTGTTCAAGGCTAGTCTAAGGATTCAGGGCCAACCCTGTCATTAGATAGAGTGAAGCTGTTCCCTCCTGGTAGGAGACCTCCAAGTATAGTATCAGATAGTCTCCCTTGTGCTGTTAAATGGTCCTCAGCTTTAGAGAAAGATCCTCATGAATGCCGTTTGATCAGCATCTGTGTCATCTGACTCATTGAACTCAGTTTGTGCATTTGGTTATGAAGTAGTCCTTGCATTTTGTCTAAGCACTGGCAGAATTGTGTTGTCTCAGCTCCTATAGGTGTTGACTGCAGAAAAAAATGTCCATGACCATCTGCAGGGTGTCCTTTCCTTTCTCCATGATAACTAACTGGGACTTGGGAAATATTACAGTGTGTGGATTGTATAAGGAGAATGTAACAGCAACAGAGTTGGAAGGGAGCTTGGAGGTCATCTAGTCCAACCCCCTGCTCACGCAGGAGACCTGTACTAGGGATTCCAACAGCCGAACTGCCAGCCTTTCTGATCGACAAGCTCAGTGTCTTAGCCGCTGAGCCACCTAGGCAGGCTGTTACTATTGCTATTACTTATATATTAAAAATGTTATTCATATACTAAAAAAAAAAAATAGGGAATCAATACCAGAGTTGAGTATTTCTCTGTTTCTCTTCTGAGCATGTGAAAATATGAATGTTTGCAGTATGTATTACTAAGTTTACTTGTTTGGCCAGGTAAAACTAGGAAAGTGGAAAATATTTGGAGCCCTATCATAAAAGTACAATCTTACCACTAACTTTTATTATCCTTGACGTCTGGTTTATAATTAATCCAGAAAAACTGTCATCTCAGGAAAAGTGTTGCAGTCTGTTGCCTAAATGTGAATTAAAAGTTATCTGCTGGAGTGACTGAATGATATACCCACCTCTGTTTCCTTGATGTTTTAGGAAAAGAAGTTTGACTTTAAATTACGGTTTCCATCCTAGGAAGTTGTTACTTTTGCAGATGCAAGGGCTGGGGTCTTCTCTTGCAAGGGAAAAAAAACCTTCTTGTGTGATTAAAAAAAATTACTTTTGCAGAGTTAGGGTTAATTTTGCAGCTGGAATTATTCGCATGGTATCTGCAGCCTCCTGGCACCACCCTGCTCCTTAAAGGAGTGCATTTTTCTTATAATTATTCATCCTGGCAAAAAAGGAACATAGGATATCCTTATCCAAGATCCCAGGGGTTATTATGGGAACATATATGTTTACTTTGCACTCAGCAGATCTCATTCACCGGGTTTTCAGGCAAAGTGTTTTTGCCTAGCCCAGCAATCCCATCTGATTTTCCAAATAGTTGACTAAGACTGACACTTGAAGCTTTTCTGGGCCAAAAATGGTCTTTAGTTTCTGAAAGATAACAGGTGCAAACAGGAAATCCTCGACTTACGATCACAATTGGGACCAGACTTTCTGTTGCTAAGCAAGAAGGTTATTAAGTGAGTCACACTTGATTTTATGACCATTTTGCCACAGCTGTTAATCAAATTATTTGTTAAGAGAATCAAGTGATCATTAAATAGATCCAGCTTCCCCTGTTGACTTGTTGATCAGAAGCCAGTTGGGAAGGTCGCAAATGGTGATCATATCATCCCAGGAACTCACCATAAATACATGCCAGTTGTTAAGTGCCTGAATTTTGATCAAGTGACTGTGGGTGCTGTCATGGCCATAAGTATGAGGACCAACCATAAGCTACTTTTTTTCTATAAAAAAAACTTCGAACCGACACTAAACAAATGAATGTAAGTTGAGGACCACCTGTAATTTGGTGAAATGCCACATGCTTTGCATGCCAAAAGTCCTAAATTTGATCCATGGCATTTTCAATCCCAATTAGTACTGATGTGGAAATGCAATTTTTGTTGTTGTTGTTTCTATAGAGGCTGTTTCTTGTGATTTTATAAACTTCGCAATAGCTAGAAAGGAGAGTGTGCACCAAGGGTGAAATACTACCAGTTTGCTCTGGTTTGGGTGAACTGGTAGTTAGCTACCGGTTCCTCCGAACTGATACTTCCGACGATCAGCTGTGTAGCGGGGTTTAGCTAAATTGCGTGCCACAGCTGATCCCCCCCCCTCGCTGTTCCACTTACCTTCCCAAGGTTCCTTTTGGCATATCCTGTGCATGCACGCACTCACAGCACCCACCGAAAGGAGGCTTGGGAAGGTAAGTAGAATTGGGGGGGGGGGGTATTGGATCAGCTGTGCAGCAGGGTTTAGCTTTGCTAGAAAGCAGGAAATCCTGCTAAATCACACACCACAGCTGATTTCCCCCCCTCGCTTCTACTTACCTTCCCAAGCCTCCTTTTGGTGCGTAGTGTACATGCGTGCATACAGCATGCATTTGGTGCACACTGTGCATGCGCAGGCAGTATGCATTTGGCACATGACACGCATGCGCAGCCAGCAAACCAGTACCAAACCGGTTCGGATTTCACCACTGGTAGGCACCTTTTCTGAGAAACACTATATTGTTGTTAATTGCCCTTACTGCAATATTAAATATTTAGGGATTGCTTGATCATGAATGGACTGATAAAATCTTGAGCTTTAAAACTTGCCTACATTCAAACTGCTATTATTGGTGAAGTTGTAACCAGATCTGACCAATTTTCAAATAGTCTTCTATATCATAGGAGAGCGGGTAGAGTTTATTAGGTATACCATGTCTGGACTGCAGACATCCAGCCACTAGGTGGGAGCAAATAAGGTATTGTATCTCTCTTTGCTGCCATCTAGTGGCAACCTGATTTTACAATCAAAGTTTTATACTGTATTAGCTATAAACATAGATTGATAAATTGTCTTGGGCTATGTGGATAGCTGCAAAACCTCCCCAAATTCTTATTAAGAGTCGGAAGGCATTTAAGGTTGTTGGTACCATCATCAATCAAAAATGTCTGTCACAGAATGCACAGACAAATGTGCATTCAGCTACCAGCATAGAAATGCAGAAACATCCATTCTTTGCTGTCATCTTATAGTTGTCTGGATTTTTGCAGCCCGAGATGGGGAAGCTCTAAAACAAAAGAAGCCATCAAGTTCCAAATCTTCCTCAGTATTATTGCTATGTAAGCTTACAGTTAGGTAGGTAAGTCTATAGATAGGGTCCTGCTACTGTCATTTTTGAAATCTCCCATGAAAGACTGTTATAATTGGTGCCTGAACTTCCTGGCATCCTATGTCAATGCTGGTCAAAAGGTGAGGTGGCAGTAAGTTAGGCGAGATGTTGGAGACATCTGCCAGACCAAGTGGTCAATTCTGGGGGAAGACAGATAAAACAGTGTATCTAGGGGTGGGCTGCTGGGGGTTCGCAGGGGTTCGGGAGAACCTCTAGCTAAGATTCTGTGTAGTTCGGAGAACCCCCAAATCCCACTCTGGGCTGGCCCTGCCCACCCCACCTCGCCCCTCCCTGGAGTCCCCACGCAGCCTGTTTTGGATGCAGGTAAGTGCAGGGCACACACAGAGGCTCAGGGAGGACGAAAAACAGGCCTACAAGAAGTTCAGGAAGGCCGGAAATGGGCCCATTTCTGGCCTCCAGAGGCCTCCAGCACCTGAGGAGGACATTTTCACCCTCCCGGAGGCTCGAGGAAATCAAACACCACCACCACCTGCCGTGGTGCAGGAGGCCAACTAGGCCATGCCCACCATGGCCACGCCCACCCAGCAACCAGGCAGAGAACCCGTTGCTAAAAATTTTGAAGCCCACCCCTGAATGTATCTCAAGAGTTCGCATCTTACTATTGTAAGCATTCCTTGGGTCATGATAACAGAGTTCCACATGGTTAATTAAATGGAGATCACCAGGAAATACCAGAACTGTAGGGCAGATTGTGGAATTGAGGGGGGGAAAAACACATCCTGGAGAAGACAATGGCAAGCCAGTTCCATACCATTGCCAAGAAAACTGCATAAATCACTAGGGTTCTGCTGCCCCCACTGATAAGCCCATTCATTATTCATTCTTTCAGGGGCCCTCGACTTTACTGGTAACTGCCAGAAGCGCCCCATCTCAATTTGTGATTGAATATGATTTGTGTAAACTTTTGGGTAGGTCTAAAATTGTCTAGTACCTGGAGGGAAGAAACTCTGCCTTTACTGAACGTAAAGGCATGAAACTGGGTTTTAAAGATAAGACTTAAGTTTTGCATTGGATCAGACCCAGCTATTAAATTATTCCTACAGAAGTGGTTAGCTTGTTGGCTGCTGAAAAGTTATAAATAGATCTCAAGTACAGTAATAAAAGTTTCATCTCTGTGACTTCGGGGCAGAGGGTTGACTAATTCTCTGAGGCTCAACAGAATGTATGATGAGAATGATGGCTGAATATTCAAAAAGTGTTCCAATATTTCTGACTATGTTGATTATTCCACATCCCATTGCTGTCCTGATCATCTGCTCATCCAGTCTCCTTTTGCTTGCATATTTGAGAGAAAATTGGTTCCTCAACATGACTCCATGTTTTTTTTTAAATCATTCTCAGGTTGCTGTCAGAGTTCAAGGCCATACAGGTAGTCCTCGACTTACAACCACAATTGGGACCAGAATTTCTGTTGCTAAGCATGACGGTTGTGAAGTGAGTCGGGCCTGATTTCCCAACCTTTATTGCCACTTAAGCAAATCACTGCAGTTGTTAAGTGAATTCTATGGCCATTAAGTGAATCTGGCTTCCTCCTCATTGACTTTGGCTGTCTGAAACCATCTGGGATTGTTGCAAATGGCAATCACATGACCCTGGGCACCGCAACCCTCTAGATCAGTAGTGGGTTGCCCCCGGTTCGGACCGGTTCGCAAGAACCGGTAGTAAAATCAACAGGAGGCTCTGCCCACTGCCCCGGATGTCATCATTGATCCTGTTATGAACCGGTAGTAAAGCTAAATAGAACCCACCCTTGCTCTAGATACATGCTGGTTGCAGTGGTGGGTTTCCAATATTCTTACCACTGGTTCCTTCTGTGCCTTCCGTGCCTTCCGTGCATGCGCCCAGCCTTGAAAATGTGATTAAATAAGACAGCATACAGCTGAGGTGGGGGCGGGGCGGGGCAGGCCCACCCTTGATTTCCACTACCAGTTCACTCGAACCAGTACAAACCGGCTGAATACCACCTCTGGCTAGTTGCCAATACTCTGAATTTTGACCACATGACTGTGGGGATGCTGCAATGGTCATATATGCGAGGATGGATTGTAAGTTAGGGTTTTTTTTAATGTCATTGTAACTTTGAACAGTCAGTGAATGAATGGTTGTAAGTTGAGGACTACCTGTATTGAACCAAGCTCCACAGCTACATCTTCCCACCCTTAAAAAGACACAAAGAGACAAATCTCTCTCTGTGGTTTTGTTTCTTTTTCTTACCTTCAATATCAGTTCATAGATTTCGCGATATCTTTTCATCTAGAAGAAGCCTGATAGTGAGAGAGAGAGAGATGTGATTTCAGTGGTTAGAAAGTAGTATTGCAGGCAAACTCTGCCCACAGCCTGGAATTCGATCCTGATGGGCTCAAAATTAATTCAGATTTCCATCCTTCTGAGTTTGGTAAAATGAGGACCCAGATTGTTGGGGGCAGGATGCTGACACTGTAAACCTGTAAACTAGTGCTATAAAGCACTATGGGATGGCATATACAGTAAGTCTAAGTGCTATTGATATTGCAAAGAAATTAACAATTAGAGAGGCTCGGTCTGCCATTGCTGATGATCACATTCTCAAAAGGGCTTTGATCCCCTTCTGAGAAAGGCAGATGGGGAGTGAATGACTATGCCCAATAATCTCAATTTAATTCCACAAATAATTAACTATGAGATAAACTCTTAAAACCCAAACCACATTCAGGAGAACAATTCCAAGTGCAAATTTGAATTTCAACCTCCTTCAAACCTGAGAGAAACCTTCATCTTAATGACTTGAGAGAACCTTTCACAAATCACAATATCTTTTATGATTAAATGTTTAAACCCCTTCTGCTTTTTTTTGGTGGGGGGGCAAATATGATATTTTTTTCCTGTCAAAGAAATCAAAGAGCACCTTTAAATATCGTGACAGAGAACTAGGTTGCCGGTTGACTGGCATTTCCCGGGGTGGAAAAAAAAAAACTGAGCTGGCAATCATGGGTAACAGCGCGTGAAGGAATCCATGAAGCCTGGAGAAAATGAACTATTTTATTTTTTTTATTGTCTTGTATAATTAAAAAGAGAGAGCAAGAGAAATTCCAAGCACACAGATGCGCGCACATGTGGGCCCATCCACCCACCCACATCGCACCACAAAAGAACTGGGAGAAATTAAAAACAAAAATCATCCCACCTGTATCAGGGTGCGGTCTGACCACTGAAATCAGAAATAGATACAGAGAAATCCATCCTGCCTGGATAATTAAACCTTTCCTGTTCTGTCACCACAATTGCAACGAAACAGACGTGTTGCTCATTCTTCATTCCAAACTACGATTCCAAAGCTGTCACTTTCAATTGGAAGGGCGTCTGTCATTTTACTTATTTTTATTCACCTGCCCTTTTGTCTGGTATTTTGGGGCCGGCAAGAAACACACCCAGTTGCGTATAGGAAACAGAATCTTTGAAAGGTGCCATTTAAAAAAAAAAAAAATCATCCTGTGTGACCTGCCTCTGAAAGAGATCATCTTTTGTGACGTAAGGCTACAAAAAATGGAATCTGAACTGAACCTCTGTTTTTTCCCAGGTTTTATTTTTAAAGACTTCCATTTTGAAAAAAGAATATTTAACCTTTTAAAGTTGTTTGAGGATGCCAGAGAAATGTATTGTTCTCTCTGAAAAGTCATCCCCATTCTGAGCTTGTGTAATGTAAAATGTACATTGGGCATTTGGTAACATGTGGCTTTCAATCCGAGTCTTATAGTTGGACCTGAGAATGCTGGCTCATATGAAAGACAATTAATAATTCAGAATTAAAAATTGATACATTCTGCATTAAGTTATGGTACATAGCTGCATTTTGTTTCTGGCCTGATTTCTATCCTTGTTTTTGTGATGTACATAGTAGTCATTAGCTGGACTAATGCTTAAAGCGAATGCATTAGACCAGCCAAGACCATTCCCCTGGCAGGGGAATTCTGGGAGTTGAAATCTACATATCTTTAACAGATTAACAGAATTGGAAGGGACCTTATAGGCCATCTAGTCCAACCCCCCCACTCTAGCAGGAGACCGTATACTTTTTCTGACAAATGGCAGTCCAATCTTTTCTTGAAAGTCTCAAGTGATGAAGCTCCCACAACTTCCGAAGGCAACTTCTGTTCCATTAGTTGATTGTTCTCACTGTCTGAAAGTTCCTCCTCATTTCTAGGTTGAATCTCTCCTTGGTCAGTTTCCATCCATTATTCCTGGTCTGGCCTTCAGGTGCTTTAGAAAACAGCTGGACCCCCTCCTCTCTGTGGCAGCCCCTCAAATGTTGGAACACTGCTATCATGTCTCCCCTGGTCCTTCTCTTCACTAGACTAGCCATGCCCAGTTCCTGTAACCGTTCTTCATCTGTTTTAGTCTTCAGTCCCCTAATCATCCTGGTTGCTCTCCTCTGCACTTTTTCTAGAGTCTCAACATCTTTTTTATAGTGTGGTGACCAAAACTGAATGCAGTACTCTAAATGTGGTCTTACTAGGGCTTTATAGAGTGGTATTAGTACCTCACTTGATCTTGATTGTATTCCTCTATTAATGCAATTTAGGATTGCATTGGCTTTTTTAGCTGCCGCTGCACACTGCTGGCTCATATTTAGCTGATTGTCCACTAAGACTCCAAGATCCCTCTCACAGTCACTGGTATTAAGCCTGGTTTCCCCCAGTTTATATGTGTGCTTTTGGTTTTTCTTACCTAAGTGTAAGACTTTACTTTTCTCTACATTGCATCTTTAAAGTTGCTAAGGATGAGAAAGACTGCATTGCACTGAGAAGGTAATAGATAGAGTAGAGGGAAAGGCTGCTTTTAACATAGGTAGAACTCAGGTTGGGCATGCTGAAGTTCCAGCTTTGGTCCCTTATATCTCTAGTGAGGACCAGGCTTAAATGAGAACAGTGATGAAAAAGTAACTTTGCAACCAAACCATGCATTTACTATCTTTCCAGGTCTACAAAGCAAAGTTGAAGTAAAATCATGGTGGCTGTTTCACTTAGCAACTACTTAATGACTAAGTTGCTGTTCCCAATTGTGGTCATTAAATGAAGAGTACTTGTCTGGTTACAGAAATTAATGTCTGTCTAATTAGACTAGATGGCAGACCTTCCACCAATTTCCCTCCACCACCCCTTCATTTTTTTCCTAGTTAAATGGGAGCTCCTCTCTCTAAGACTTTTGGGCTAGCTATGGGTGTGATAGCTGGCAGGCAATCTTTCTGGCAAGCTGACCGTCATTGTCTGAACTTTTTTTTAAAACAAAGTGAATATTCTCATGCTGCCATCTGGGTTCTGCCAGCTTTTTTTTTTTTTGTCATTTTATTCTTTTGTTCTCAAATCTTTTTCCCTAATTGTACCGCCTCTGTCTTTAAAATCTCTATGTTGCCTTTTCTTTCATTGCACATCAACAAACCATCTAATTAAAAAAGTGACTTCTAGGTCTACAAAGAATATAAAATAGATTTAACACTGATTGTGTAGAAAAACATAGTATCTTTCCAGCCAACAGTGAGTGATAAGGTATACAACCATCAGAGTTTTGCAAATATTAATTTTCCATATTGTAAAGACCAAAGTATTTTTTTTTTAATTTGATTTATATGCCGCCCTTCTCTGAAGACTCAGGGCGGCTTACAATGTGCTCAGCAATATGCTGAGAATGTGCTCAGTATTGGTGTAGGAGTAGGGAAACTCGGGTTTAAATTCATCCTCTGCTCACTTTGACATTGTTACTATCTTGAGTGAAGGTGATATGTAAATATACAGGTAGTTCTCGACTTACAATAGTTTGCTTAGTGACCGTTTGAAGTTACAATACAATGGCACTGAAAAAGTGACTTATGACGATTTTCACACTTATGACTGTTGCAACATCTCTTCAGTCACGTGATTTACATTTGGATGCTTGACAACTGATTCACATTTATGACAGTTGCAGTGTCCCAGGGTCATGTGATCACCTTTTGAATTCTTCTGACAAGCAAAGTCAGTGGGGAAACCAGATTCACTTAACAATCCTGTTACTAATTTAACAATTGCAGTGATTCACTTAACAAAAGCGGCAAGAAAAGTCGTAAAATGGGGCAAAACTCACTCAACAAATTTCTCACTTAGCAACATAAATTCCGGGCTCAATTGTGGCTGTACGTTGAGGACTACCTATAGTCCTCGACCTCAGTCTATTCATTTAACAAAGGTTTCAAACTTATGACAGCCTTGGAAAAAGTGATTTACAGCCAGTCCTTGAAGTTATGACTGTTGCACCATCCCCATGGTCCCATGATCACAATTCGGGCACTTAGTAATTGGCTCACCTTTACTATGGTTGCAATATCTTGTCATGTGAACATGATTTGCAACCTTCCCAGCCTGCTTTCAACAAGCAAAATCAATTCATGACCACATGATTCACTTAACAACTACGTGATACTGTTAATGCC
Source organism: Arizona elegans (assembly GCA_022577455.1). Lineage (NCBI taxonomy): Eukaryota > Metazoa > Chordata > Lepidosauria > Squamata > Colubridae > Arizona > Arizona elegans. Next base: position 2,616,522 of record JAKOOJ010000017.1, read on the forward strand.
TGTGGAAATTCAATTAATGACCACAGGGAAAAATGGTGGTACAATCAGGTCTGATCATGTGACAATTGCATTACTTAGCAATCAAAATTCTGGTTCCAATTGTGGTCATATATTGTGGACTATCTGTAGCATCTGCAGCTTATGAAGTATTCACCAATGGTTTGAACGGAAGAGCCGAATCTATCATGCATTCCCAATGCATCTGGAAGGTACCAGGTTAGGGAAAGCTGATATAGATGATTGATACTTTGTTTTTGACTTTCCAAATCAAATTTCAAAAGTTTGGGAATTGCTGACCCAATCCATCTCTTCCTTTCTGTTCTTCTGCAGTTTTCATCTGTAGCTTTATGGTGGCAGCCCCAATATTTGGCTATCTTGGTGACCGTTTCAACAGGAAGATTATTCTTAGCTGTGGGATCTTCTTCTGGTCAGCCATTACCTTCTCCAGCTCCTTCATCACTGAACAGGTAAGAGCTTTGCAGAGGGAATAATATGTGCTCTGCAGCTGGAGGAGCTGGTCAGGTGAGACGTGAGCTTTTGGAATGAAAAAGAGGGTGAGGCATTCTGGAGAGGTGTATGGCTCAGGAGGGGATCATCTGTTCTACTCATATAAAAATACCCTCAGTCTCCAGCACTTTGAAAGAAATATAAAGCTCTGGCCAACCACTTGATGTAGACCAGCAGGGGTTGAACTCTGACAACTTTAAGACAAGTTGAAATCCACAAGTCTTAAAAGTTGTCAAGGTTGGACACCCCTGATGTAGATGGTATTACAAAGGGGAATGGACAATTAGTTTGCTTCGCACACAGAAGACTCAACTTTAGTCACTGGTATCTCCAGCTAAAAAGAGCCATGGTGGCGCGGTGGTTAGAATGCAGTATTGCAGGCAAACTCTGCCGACTGCCAGCAGTTCAATCCTAACTGGCTCAAGGTTGACTCAGCCTTCCATTCTTCCGAGGTTGGTAAAATGAGGACCCAGATTATTGGGGGCAATATACTGACTCTGTAAACTGCTTAGAGAGGGCAGTAAAGCACTGCGAAGCAGTATATAAGTCTAAGTGCTATTACTATACATCGGAAAAATCCTTGGCTGAAATCCTACTTTTACCAGTCAGTGTAGACAGTAATTGAGCAATGATCTCATTTAGCCTGCTGTCTCTGAGAACAGGCAGTTTTCCTGCATGCTAGGTAAATCTTGTGAGAGAGCATCTATTTTGCATAGAAAAGATCCCAGCCCTAATCTTTAGCATCGTCAAGCTGGGTTGGGAAAGACAGCCGTGTGAAATCTTGCAGAGTTATTACTAGCAATATTGAACTAGATAGATCTATTGTTTGATTTGTTGTGATACAGAATCATTGAAGGTCATTGCCTAGCAGAATCCTTGTTTTTCCTTCAGAACTTGTGATTGTTCAGTATCTCAAGATGGATTTGGAAACATGGACCTTACCCCTGGATTGGCCACCTGGTCAGATCCAAGCCAATCTTCCAGATTAGTATCAGTTACATACTAGCTTTCTGGCTTACTGAAATATATCAGGAGTACCCCATCTAGTGTCTTCTAGATGTTTTATAGAATTCTCACCTGTTTCAAACAAATCCTCAGAACATCAGCAAGTTGCCAGATTGTCATGTCAACCTTCACTCTAGTTTCTTTGCACTTTGCCTTTACAAAGTCCCAAATAAGTTGCTCTTAGATGGAAACTTTTGAAATAAATTAAGCAATCATTCTTCAACTCCATCAGGAAATGGCCATTGTTCAGGGCGAGCTATAATTCGTCCACTTTCTTTCAATTATTTTCTAACAGTTGCAACTATAATAACAGGCCTCCAAAGAAAGAAGTGGAGCTTTGGATTTGACCTCTTGGTCTTTGGCCAAATATAACAATTTTTAGCGATTTTATGGCCATCACAGACTGAAAGGTGGCAGCCAGGACATTGTGACCTTACAATGCAAGGAGTCTAAAATCCACTGTATTAATGAAGCTACTTGGTACCAAAAGGAAGGAAGGCTGTTTCTAAGGTGATACCTAATTTTTTTTTTACTAAAAGTAGCATTACCCACCACCAGCCTCATGTTTTCTGCTTTCAGGAGCTTTAATATGGGAACAGTGTAAATCAGGGGTGTCAAACTCAAGGCCCGGGGGCCAGATCCCGCCCGCAGGGTGCTTAGATCTGTCCCACGGGGCTGCCCTGGAAACAGCGAAGGACCGGCCCGCAGTGCCTCTGCCAGAAAAAACGGGCTGACAAGCTCCTTTTTCGGCTGTGACAGCTTCCTACAAACATCTGCCAGCGAAAATGGAACTTGGGAGGGCCGCCCACGCCTTTCCTGAGCTCCGTTTTCACTGGCAGAGGGTTGCAGGAGGCCGTCGCATCCGAAAATGGAGCTCGCCAGCCCGTTTTCACTGGCAGAGTGCTCGGGCCACCACAGGCGCCCCCGACACGAGTAACATTGAGCTGGATACACCCACCCCGGCCATGCCCACACTGTCCCCCTGAGATCAAACACAACCCTAATGTGGTGCTCAATGAAATTGAGTTTGACACCCCTGCTATAAATGAAAAAGGTATTCTGGTATGAGAGTGAATGCAAGATCTTTTAACTTTTTACAGGCAATGAGGACATAAAGTAATTCATTCCATTCCTATGATTAGTGATTCTGAGGGTACATACCATTAGTTACACAGCCTTCCCAGACTTGCATCATTTATAAGGTGCAAAAGATGCTCCAGTGGACTATTAGACTGAATCTTGGAAAAGGCCCACAACTCTTCTTCAGAGGCCCTGCTTGCAAATTTGGCATAATGTTAAGTGAATTTGACAAGCACTAGGCCCAGTGTATCTTCACATTGATATCTTATCGGTAAAACTCCCATCTCAGACTTACGTATCTTTGTCAGCTTTTAAATGGATCCTGAACATTTTTTTTAGTTTGATCTGCTTTTAATGATGATATCAAATTGAACAACAAAGAGGTCCCTGCTGCTCTGTTTTAACTGTTTTATTTCTTATATTGGTCTATATCACTGTTTTGGTTACTGCTTCTATTTAATAATTGTAAGAGACAAGGGGTGGGCTTTGGTATTTTTAATTGTAGGGAGGGAGGTCCTAAGGTGATATAAATAAATGAAGTTTGCTTTGTGTGAATCTTCCCTGTTACAATTAATCAAATATTGAAAGTCTGTGAATCTATGAATTTATTCTGTATAGTTCCCAAAGATAGGACAAGAACCAATAATATCTTAACAGAGGGAAATGCAAATTAGAAATAAGAATGTTCTGTCATGAGAACTTGCCTGCTGGAGTCATGGATTCTCCATCACAAGATTTTCAAGCAAATATTAGAGAGCCATTTGCTTGGCTGGGCCAGTGTTTTTCAACTTTGGCAACTTTAGGATGTGTGGATTTCAATTCCCAGAGTTTCTCAGCCAGCATATCTGGCTGGGGTATTCTGGGAGTTGAAGTCCATAGATCTTAAAGTTGCCAAGGTTAAGAAACATTGGCCTGGGGTGATCAAATGAGAATTCCTGCCCAGGAGGTCAGGAGATTAGACTTGAAAATCTCTATTACACACTATGATTCTATGATGACATCAAGATTTAGCCATAATTCTTGACAATATAGCTGGGTGTGATCCTAGTTTATTCCCACACTTAAGGTTTGGACTGGTTGTGAAACTTGTCCCTGGCTATCTAAGCATTCATGCCTATCACTTATCACCACAAGCTTCGTTCTTAGAACAAAGTAAACGACAGATTCAGATTATTCAAGATCGTTTTCAATAGTTTCTTGATTTCTGGAAATATGTTAAGTTTGGAAAATCAAACCTGGTTTTTTAAAAAAGACCACATTAACATCTGTGTACATTTTAGTACACGTTTCTTCATTTTACTTGCAAATTTTGCCTAATGTATACTACTCTTCTGTTCCAAAATAGATCCCATATGGTACATTATTTAATGAATATATGCATTTTTCTGCAAACGGCTTCTTAATGCACATTTTGAACATTACTCTATTGGTTTGAAAATGCAAAATGAAGTAAGGTTACATTCAGATGTCAAATAAATCAGTTTTATTTGTAGCTTGCACAGTTGAAGGCAAATAGAGAAAAACACCTTGATTCTTCTAGTATTCACCTGTTCTCTATCCCTTAAAGTACTCTTCTATGAGAAGAGATACTGAAACAAATCATACCACCAGGCTATACTTCAAGTAAAAGTGTCATCTTTGACTGTTTTTTTTGTATTAAAATATGCTTTTACACATAAGCAAGAATAAACCACTTGTTACATGGAATTTCCATCTCTGTGTTTGACACAAGCTGCCATTTAAAAATGGTGTTGTCTGCTTTGTTCCATAATTCTGATTTAAGATTCCATTATTTAGTCATTCATATGACCAAAAACACGTGAAGAACATTTCCAGGACATAGATATGGCTAGACTAGAGAAAAGAAGGACTAGGGGTGACATGATAGCAGTATTCTAGTACTTGAGGGGCTGCCACAAAGAAGAGCAGGGTCAATTTATTTTCCAAAGCACCAGAAAGCAAAACAAGAAACAATGGAAGGAAACTAATCAAGGAGAGAAGCAACCTGGAGATAAGGAGAAACTTCCTTACAGTGAGAACAATTAACCAGTGGAACAGCTTGCCTTCAGAAGTTGTGGGTGCTTCATCACTGGAAGCTTTTAAGAAGAAACTGGACAGTCGCTTGTATGAAATGGTATAGGTCCATGATGACGAACCTATGGCACACGTACCACAGATGGCATGCAGTGCCCTCTCTGTGGGCACGCGAGCCATCGCCCCAGTTCAGCTCTGCCGTACATGCATGTGTGCCTCCTGCCAGCAAGCTGGTCTTTGAGTCTCTGCCATGCATGCGTGGGGGGGGAGCACGTGTGGGGGGTACACGTGCATTGCATTTTGGGGTTCGGGCACGCTTTGAGCACTTGGTCTGGAAAAGATTAGTCATCCCTGGTATAGGTTCTGCTCAAGCAGGGGGTTGGACTAGAAGACCTCCAAGGTCCCTTCCAGTTCTATTCTGATTGTGATTCATTTTGTAGAGACCAAAACTCTACAAAGGAAATTCTATCTATATTCTCTCCCTGTAACCAGCATGAGAAGGAAGATGAACATTGCAGGTTCTACCTTTTTATTCTGTTGTGTCAGGCTATGCCAACCATAATATTTGGGGGATGGGGAGGGGAGGTTAAGTATGGGATCATCCAGCAAGCTGTTTTGAATTATGCAACCACATTGATTTTAGGACCACACGTGGAAGGGTTTGCTTTGCGTCCACATATCAAGGCTCTTTAGTTGTCACTGCTGTTAGGTGACACACTGTTAGCTGCTGGGAAATGGAGCTTGCCTGTTTTGAAACTTGGTTGCAGAGGCTAATTAATGCATACCTGGTGAGATGAACCAAAGCTGGCTCAGTCACTCCGTGGAGCGATTTCCCTCCAGTGGAGAGAAGCTGGCTGTGTTTCATTCATCGCCGCAGACCAACTGCATTCCAGAGATTGTTCTTCTGCCGTCACACCCAGATGGGGAATGGGCAGCTACTTAGCCAGCCTGCCACTTGATCCCACAGGTGAGCTATTTTTATAAAATTAGGATTGCTGCCTCCTAGGGAGGGGCAGAAGTGCATGGCATGTCATTCCCACGGCCATAATACCCAGCACAAATTATGTATCCCAAAGGAGACCTAGTTCCCAAGCCCTGCCTTATACACTTATTGGATCATTTGACTTTCATGCCCTGTTCACACCTCCCAGTTTTCCTGTCGGTAAAATGGAAAGGATAGCAGTTTGTTGTTTGCAAGGTTGGCTTGTCAGATAAAAAAAATTATTAGCCCATCTTATACAAAGCGGCATGAGAGAAACACTAACGATGTGTAAATCTGTCCATTCGGGAAATGAATCTTTCCAGAGAATTCTAGAATGTTCCATTTCCCTGCCCTCCATTTTTGGATCAAACTGCTTGTGCTTTGGCAGGTTTACTTCTAGAAATTTCTGAACAGCCCGCTTCCCACAAAGTGACATGGATTGGAGGAGTTTTGGCATGGCCCAGAAGGAAATGGAATCTTTTTGGAATTCTCTGAAAGATTCAATTCCAGATTGAGAAATTTTGCATATCTCTAGCGAACACTCCTAGAAATAGTGTGCTGATGATGTTGGCTGGAACTGAGGCCATGTCCCTATGTGTCCTTCAGCCCAACAATTTTTCCCATGGTGTCAAAGATCATAAAAGGGCTTCTTGTGAAAATGGGTGGAGTTGAGGAACTGTCAGATGAAATGCAGAAAGAATTGCAATTTTTCTTATTTGCTAAGTGAAAAATGCGGTCCATACTCCACACCCTTTCCTCTGTAACAGCCCTTCAAGAAGGCTGCTGTCTCTTTTTCCATAGTGTTCCATGGGGAGACATGATAGCAGACTCCCAATGCTTGAAGTACAGTCACAGGGGAAGATAAAGATAAAGGTTCCCCTCATACATATGTGCTAGTTGTTCTCAATTCTAGGGGGTGGTGCTCATCTCCGTTTCAAAGCCAAAGAGCCAGCGCTGTCCGAAGATGTCTCAGTGGTCATGTGGCCAACCAAAGGCGCATGGAACGCTGTTACCTTCCCACCAAAGGTGGTCCCTATTTTTCTACTTGCATTTTTTACATGCTTTCGAACTGCTAGGTTGGCAGAAGCTGGGACAAGTAACGGGAGCTCACCCTGTTACGCGGCACTAGGGATTCGAACTGCTGAACTGCCGACCTTTCGATCAACAACCTCAGCGTCTTAGCCTCTGAGCCACCGTGTCCCTTTTTTTATTTCCCCCATAGCTCACGAGAGTAGGCTTTTATAGCAGCAGATCCAAATTTGAAACAAAGAGGAATTTTCTGAGCATAAGACGTACCAAGCACTGAATCAGGCTGCCCCCTGAGACTTCCATCACTGCAGGTTTTCAACCAAAGTTGAACAGCCACCTGTGTGGGGGATACTGTCAGGATTCCTGTCTTTGGGTGAGGGTTGTATTTGAAGGCCCCCTAAGACCTGTTCCAGGGGGAGATATCATGAAGCAATGCCTCAGGGTGTGTGTGTGGGGGGGAGCCTTTTTTAGATTTGGAAGCGAGGACAGTCTGACAGGTTTCAGGGCAGCGGAAGGATACACAACAGACATCAACACTCAGCAGTAGCATCCTGTGCTATTCCTAACCAAAAAAAAAATGTTCAAAACAAATAAATTCTCAGACAACCTGAGAAGACAGAGAGAAAGCAGGATGGGGACGGGGGGGGGGGGGATCCCTGTTCCTTAGGAGAAGAAGATTTTTGACAAATTTCTGCCGATTTCACCACAGCATTAGCTGAAATGTTCACTGAGCATAATAATCAAAGGTAGTTTATACAGGTAGTCCTTGGTGAATGACCTCAATGGAGCCCATAATTTCCGTGATTAAACAGATACTAACACAGTTGTTAAGTGAATCTGGCTTCCCTGTTGATTTTGCTTGTCAGAAGGTCGCAAAAGGGGGTCACATGAGCCCAAGACACTGCAACCATCATAAATTTATGCCAGTTGCCAAGTGTCCAAATTTTAATCAGATGCTAAATAGCATTTTAATCAAAGTCACTAAACAGCATTGAAAAAATGGCCATTTTTCTTACTTATGGGGGTGCTGCAATGGTCATAAGTAAGAAAAATGGTCATGTCACTTTTTTCAATGTGGTTTAGTAACTTTGAGTGGTTATTAAATGGATGGTTGTAAATTGAGGATTATCTGTAATGGCCATAAAAGAAATTCCAAAATCCTCTTCAGATAATACAAGAAAGAGTGTGACAGCTTTTGAGCTCAAAAAGGGGACAGCTCTGATGGAGCAGTCATAGCTGCCATATTGATTTTTTTTTTACCCTGTCTCTGCAGGGTACAGATAGTCCTCGACTTACAACAGTTCATTTAGTGACCGTTAAAAGTTAGAAAGGTACTGAAAAAAATGACTTATGACCATTTTTCACACTTATGACCATTGCAGCATCCCCCTGGTCACATGATTTACATTCAGATGCTTGACAACTGATTCATATTTATGACAATTGCAGTGTTCTGGGGCAACCTTCTGACAGGGGAAGCCAGATTCACTTAATAACCGTGTTACTAATTTAACAAATGTGGCAAGAAAGGTCATAAAATGGGGCAAAACTCACTTAACAGATTTTTCACTTAGTAGCATAAATTCCGGGCACAATTGTGGTCGTAAGTCAAGGACTACCTGTTTCATGCTTTGGCAGGCTAGTAACTACCTGAGGAGGGAGGGATTAAGATCAAGTGGACAGTTCCGAGTTTTTCCTTGCCTGTGTTGGGGTCCTTCTCATTTAACCATGGGCTGCCCCACACTGGTAATTATGACATCCCATCCAACCAAGTCGGAAGTATGAAGGAGAAAGAGGTAACACACATATGCACAAACAACCATGAATGCTGTTCATGGGCCACGTGGCCAGGAAACCAATATTCCCTTTTTCTATTTTACTGTCCACTAGGTAATATGGTGTTATGAGGCAACCATTTTTTCCCCAGACCTCAGGATAGGAAATAAAGCTCTATCATGGCTCCAGAGTATTACCGCAGCTTACTATCTTGAGGTAAACTTGTTTGTGCCTGCCTAAACAAAAAAGGTAAAAAAAAAAAAAACCAACCCTTAATTTTGAGCTGTCTATATCTTTAGGGATAAAAATACATACTTAATTATTTTAATGGCTGTGTGTCACAATTCCTCCAATTTCACCAACCATGGTGCAGCAACAAGTGAGCAATTTAAAACTTTGGCCAGCAATGGTTTGGGTTTTATTCTCGATAGCAAAAATAGGCTATAAACCATTAGGGTGTGTCAAGACTGCAGAAAGGTCTGGCTAAAAATATGTTGTTGCATAAGGCAAAAGTACAATTTTGCATAAAGAAGTCAACTCAGTTGGTAAAACTAGCGAGAAGACAATATTTCCAGAGTTTCAATGAGGAGCAAACCTGAGACCATGTAGCTTCCTCTACTTTCTCTTCTCTCCATTCTCCACTTCCCAAAGATAAGATAAAATCTGACATCTGTATGGAATCTGCAATACTTGAAGGATTCAGTGCTCTCGTTCATAGTACAGGTAGTCCTTGACTTACAACAGTTCATTTAGTGACCGTCGAAAATTACACAGCACTGAAAAAAATGACTTATGATCATTTTTCACACTTATGACTGTTTTTCACACTTTGGCCATGATCAAAATTCAGACTCTTGGTAACTGACATAAATATGAGTCAGTTACCAAGCATCTGAATATGGCAGTGGCAGTGTCCTGGGGTCATGCAATCCCCTTTTGCGACCTTCTGACAAGGAAAGTCAATGGAGAAACCAGATCCACTTAACAACCGTGTTACTAGCCGAAAAACTATAGCACTTTACTTAACAACTGTAGCAAGAAAGACTGTAAAAAGGGGCAAAACTCACTTAACAAATGTTTCACTTAGCAACTTAGGAATTTGGGCCTCAATTGTGGTCATAAGTCAAGCTCTACCTGTATTTTATTCAAAATGCTCACTTGCTAATTAAGAGCTAGCAGCATGGTGTAATGGCTAAGATGCTAGGCTAGGAGCATGAAGGGCCTTTAAGATTGGTGACCTTGGGCTAGTCAGTCTCTCTCTCTCCCCCTCTCTCTTTCTCTCTCTCTCTCTCTCCCTCCCTCCCTCTCCCTCTCCCTCTCTCTCCTTCTCTCCCTCCCTCTCCCTCTCTCTTCCTTTTTTATACAAAGCTATTTTCAAGTGAGTAGGATCTGTGGTGTAAATAAAGGAGGAACTAAACCTAGGCAGGCATGGCTTTGAAGTTGTCCTGTACTTCTGGAAGGACAGATAGCTAGTCTTGGTTGAGATGTACAGATAGCTCTTGATTTCAAATCTATACCCACCTATCTCTAGTTGCTCAACCAAGACTGGCTACTTGTCCTTCCAGATTATGCCCTCATCTCTCTCTCTCTCTCTCTCTCTCTCTCTCTCTCTCTCTCTCTCTCTCTCTCTCTCTCCCTCCCTCCCTCCCTCCCTCCCTCCCTCCCTGCCCCTCTCCCTCCCTCTCTCTCTCTCTCTCTCTCTCTCTCCCTCTCTCTCTCTCTCTCAGTCAAAATGCTAAGAAGTAACACTATTTTGCTAGGCCTTATTTTATACTCATTGAAAATTCACTGTGTAAAGACAACCATTGAGTTTGGTCAACCATAATTGAGATGTCTTGGTTCTCTTGCTTTTTTAAGAACTTTGGTCTTCTTTTAAACTAAGAGATATTTCCCAAGTTTGTTAGGGCTTTTCTTGAGCATTTCTCTCTGGTGTTTTTTCTGCATAGTAATGACAGTCACTTCCTGAACCTCAGAAAAAGACAGTGTGATCTCCGTTCTCCGTTCTCCAAGGAGCAAAGCAGTTGTCCTCAACCCTGACATTTCTCGGGTCTCAAAATACTGGGGTGGGGGAGGGGGGTTGGAAGAAGCCATGGTTTGTCATTTCTAGAAATTAAATTGGTATGAAATAGATGTAGCTTTGTAGTGTAGATGTGACATTTGGTGGCAAAAGTTTGTCTAATGGCACGCCAGAATTTTGTTCATGGAATAATTAGATGAGTGTTGATAGCTTATTCTCTGCATTATAAAGTGTCTGGCACTTAAGAAATGTAATGAAAAATATGCATAGTATAGAGGAAATGAACAAAAACGTTTTGACCTCCAATAACAGTGGAATTTGGGTTACCTATTGAAATAGTTGGCTAGTAGATTCAGGGTTGAGAAAGCAGAGAATTACTTGATGTAAGGATTCATTAATATACAAAATTCACGGCAGAGAAGATTATTTATTAGAGTGTGGGCAAATTTCTAGAAAAAGAGAAGTGGATTTAGGAAAAGTACTTAACAGAATAACAGAGTTGGAAAGGACGTTGGTAGTCTTCTAGTCCAACCTTCTTCTCAGGCAAGAAACCCTAAATGAAACAAACAAAATGTTAAAAAGTTATTAATGAATTTACTATACATAAATATACTATAGGAGCTATTGGTGGCACAGTGGTTAGAGTGCAGTACTGCAGGCTTCTTCTGCTAACTGTCAGCTGCCTGCAATTTGGCAATTCAAATCTCACCAGGCTCAAGGTTGACTCAGCCTTCCATCCTTCTGAGGTCGGTAAAATGAGGACCCGGATTGTTGGGGGCAGTATGCTGACTCTGTAAAACCACTTAGAGACGGCTGGAAAGCACTGTGAAGCGGTATATAAGTCTAAACACATAAACACAGCTGTAAATTGCATCAAAAAAGACTTAAATTTATTACAGTATAACATGAGCATTTTTTCTGGTGCAGATTTCTGCCATGGAGCTTTCAAATTAGAATAGGATCTTCAGCAAAGAGCAAAAAATTTCGTATAATGATTATAATGCAATTTTGGTGTCCTTTATCTGCAATTTATTTTAAAGAAACTAGTTACAATATTAGTAATATAATGGGCTTCTTGCCCACTTCTGCCTTCAGTTAGGGACCAAATGATGGCCAAAATGAACAGCTAAAATCTTATGTTGTTTGTTAATTTATGGAAGAACAATAATAGCAGGGATAATCCATACATCCCTTTTAAGATTGAAATGGGAATTGCTTTGTTCTCATTATTACTCATTCTTTTGTTTGTTTGTTCATTTCTATACCTTGCACGCTCCTATCCTGCAAGACAAACTGTGGTGATTAAAAATAGAATTATTAAATAATAATGAGAATCAGAAAATAGCACAAAATACTATTGAATGTAAAAATTGTGGTGTACCAAAGCAATAAATAATAAATAAAAAAATAAAATAAAATATAAATAAAAAGGGAGTTATAAATATAAAATAAACTTGCATCAATAATTAAAATCTGGCAATAAAATAGGGTACTAGGAAAGAAAAGCTAGAGTAAAAAAAAAAATGTTTTAAGGTTTTTCTTAAAGCATAAGAAGGAAAAAGCTGTTTGGACTGACTGGGGATAGAATTCCAGAGTATTGGAGCTGCATCAATTCATTGTTGTGAATTTATGGGCTATTAAGGATCACAGCTTAATAATTAATAGGGCTGTGAGGAATGCACAATGTGAAAAAGTGAAGAGCAGAGCTTGTCTACACGGAAATGCTAGGCAGAAAACTTCCTTCATGCATCAGCAGCTGTTTTTGGGGGGTGGGTTAAGCAAAGCCATTCAGACAAGGAAATGAAACCATTCATGGTAGACAGTGATGTTCAAAACATAACAAGTTGTTTTCCTCTTGTCTTTGAGGAAATGTCAGGGGTGATTCAAATGTATAAAGCCACAGGGAGGATTTTTTCGGATGAAAAATTATTGGCTACTTTCTTTAAATTGTATCACGTCAACCAAATTGTATCCCTTTGATCGGACCAAAGGGAAAACTAGAGAATTTTCCAAAAGGAACAAATAGCACTACAGACAGGCCATATTAATTGATGGACCAGTGTTCCGATTTCAGTATACACCAGATACCTGTCTCTATCTCACAGATCAATGCTTCTCAATCTTGGCAATTTGGGAATTCTGGGACTTGAAGTCCAGACATCATCAAGTTGTAAATCATAGCGGAACTGGGAGGATTTTTTTTTTTAAAAGAGATTTATAATTCCACATATTTAAAGTGTCTTAATTCCACTAAGTGTGCAGACTGCATGTTCTTAAACATTTTGTCATAGCCAGACGATTGTAGAAACTTGCTAAACATGTTTCCATTATGAAATATTTGTGGATTCTTTTTCCAGTTGCAAATGGTTAATGCAACCTTTTCATGTTCGGAGCACCCTTCTTTTTTTCCTTAATTTAGCATTTGTTTTTCAATCCACTGATGATGTTCATTCAGAAGGAAACAAGAAATAGGCATGGGGGCCTCAAAATAGAAATGAAAGATAGGAGCTGTAGGGACCTGGAGCTATGGCACTTAGGCAAAAAACAGTTATTTTGGTAATATTTTCTGCCAGAGATGTTCTTTCTGCTTTATGAACAACACTTGGTCTTATATACATGCATAATTATCATTAAATCATAAATATTCAGTGACCTCAAGTATTGTGATCAAGGATACCAGCTGCTTAAAATGACCAGATCCAGTGGTGGGTTGCTACTGGTTCGCCCCAGATCGGCCGAACTAGTAGCAGCAGTGGCAGCAGAGGGAGGCTCCGCCCACCCGCCTGGATGTCTGCGCATGCGCAGAAGTGTCGCGCAGGTGCGCGAGCAGTAGCAGCCGAAATTGAAACCCACTACTGACCAGATCCCAAGCAAGTATACAGTAGTCAATGAGCACATCTCTTCATGTTTTTTCCATTCTAACCAGTAAAAACCAGAAAGCAGCCCCCTCCAGTCTCCCAGTGCTAAAGAATTCATGTTCCACCCAGCATCTTTCATTTTTATAATGCAAAATGCCTGACAGTAGAAAACACCTCAAGCTGTTAATATGCAAGCAATGAATGGCAAATTGCCATTGTTTTTTGTTGTTGTTGTTTCAGCCCTTCTGTGAAACACAATCTTTATTTCTGGTCTTCTTTCCAGATTTCTTGAAGGTGGGAGGAGTGAACTGTTTTGACAAGTAGTAAAGGTTTTTCTATACAGTGCATTGTGAGAACAGGGTTTCTTGGAGCTTTCCAAAATAAATTTAGTTATAGCATTGATGTCCTTGACTTCTTGTAATCTCATGCAGACAGTTGGGAGTATAAGTAAAAGCGGAAACAAAATGTGGCATGTACTTTCCCAGGATATTTTGTTCTATTCTTCTTTGCTTTATCTTTCTTCTTCCCACACCATCAAAAATTTATAGTGACTGAATATGCTCAATTCACATTGGGCTAATTGGGACACTTGTAAAGGACTCTTGTAAAGATGAGGTTACCTCTAGTTGGGTTTTGAAATGTCTGCAAGCAAACAGTCAACCTCAAAGAGCTCCAAGGACTCCACAGTTCAATCCTGAGCTACCTAAATTCCTGACTATTGGAACATATTATAGATCTGTGATGGCAAACCTATGGCACGTGTGCCACAGGTGGCACATGGAGCCATATCTGTGGGCACGCGAGCGTTGCCTTAGCTGAGCTCCAGTGCGCATCCGTGCACCGACCAGCTGATTTTTGGGCCTTCCAGTCCCACCGGAAGTCAGGAAATGGGCTGTTTCTGGTCTCCGGGGAGGTGGGAAAGGCCGTTTTTTGCCCTCCCCAGGCTCCAAGAAAGCCTCTGGAGCCTGGGGAGGGCAAAAAAACAGACCTACTGGCACACTGCTAACCTTTTTGGTGCTGCGTGCCAAAAGCAGGGGGAGGTCATGCGCGCATGCACAGGGGTGTGGGGGAGGCATTGAATTATGGGTGTGGGCACACGTGCAATCCCTCATACACTCCCCCCGCTTTTGGTACACGACAGCAAAAAGGTTAGCCATCATTGTTATAGATGTTGCATTTCATCCCTTTGGAATGAACTGCCCCCGGAGATATGGAATATCCCTGATCTCCGTGCTTTCCGCCGTGCCCTCAAGACCCTGATGTTCCAACAGGCGGGGCTAAACATATGAACATGTGAATGATTTTTTAAATGTGATCTAATTCTGGGTTTTATTTAATTGACCAAACTAAGTAATAATTTTAATTAGCAATTTTATGATGTTTGTGTGTCTATATTTTTCTTGACTGTACACCGCCTTGAGTCCTACGGGAGAAAGGCGGTATAGAAATATAATAAATAAATAAATAAATAAATAAATAAATAAATAAATAAATAAATAAATAAATAAATAAATTTCCTTGAATATGGGTGTGGCTGTTCTGTCTACCTAAGGAACCAGGGGTGAAATGCTCCCGGTTTGGACCGGTTTGGACGAACCGGTAGCGATGGCGGCCGGTGGTTCCGAGAACCAGTAGCAATGGCGGTGCGAGGCCCCGCCCACCCGCCCGGTCGTCGTTACTTCCTGGTTAAAACCTGTTTTTTACCCTCTGCGCATGTGCAGAGGGTCTGTGCTCACACGTGATGTGCTCACACTTATGAGCGAAGTGAGCGCGCATGCGGGGCGTGTGCACTTCCGAACCGGTTGGGAAGGTAAGTAGATTTCATCCCTGTAAGAAACTATAATCAGAATGACCTCATTTTTAAAATATAACAGTCTTCCGCTGTCTGGTGACCCCAGAGGTATCAATCTACAGTTCCCATCATCTCTAACTAACATCGCCTAAACATCTGGACTAATTTTTTGAAGCTTGGTAAATGTTGGATTAGTCCCTACAGTTACTTGGCAAGGTTTTTCAGAAGTGGTTAGCCATTGCACCTTTCCTAGGACTCAGAGAGAGGGACTGGCCCAGGGGTGAAATGCTCCCGGTTCGGACTGATTCAGACGAACCAGTAGTGATGTGGCCTGTGGTTCCGAGAACCGGTAGCGATGGCGGTGCGAGGCTCCACCCACCCGCCCAGTTGGCATTACTTCCTGGTTTTAACCAGGAAGTAATCTGTTTTTTACCCTCTGTGCATGCGCAGAAGGGTTTGCGATTGTGCAGAGGCTCTGCGCTTGCACATGATGTGCTCATGCTTGCAAGCGAAGCGAGTGCGCGGGGCACATGCACTTCTGAACCAGTTGGGATGGTAAGTAGATTTCACCCTTGGACTGGCCCAAGATCATCCACCTGGTTTCATACCTAAGGCAGGACTAGAATTCACAGTCCCCCACTTTCTAACCTGGTGCACTACACCAAACTGACTCCCTATCTAGAAGAATACAATTTCTGTCTATGTGAGTGGGAGGAGGGATCACCTTGCTGTTTAATTTACCTGCCTGTTTTCCTAGTAGCCAGTCAGGTGCTTTCAGAAAACTCAGATGCCCGGTATAAAGATAATTGCTTCCTTTCCTTGTGTGCCCCAGGCATGTGGTTATTAGATGGATATGAACATGGATACGAACAGGCAAGTTTCTGGTAGATAATTTTAATTTCCTTTATTGCCAAAAGGGCCAATAAACTGGCATTTCATTGCTCTCATCAGGACATCTATTTCTAGGAGAAAAAATGCATGCAGGAATGGTTTCATTCCAGTTGGTAGGCTAAGTTACTGGAATTAACATGGGAGCCAATTCTCATGCTCCAAGCTTTTTTTGTTAATGAGAGACGTTTATGCTATGTTCTGTTGTTATAAAAAATGCTAAGGCAGTTTACAATACAATAAGTACATTATTTATAAATAAATCCAACCTGGAAAATAGTTACTGCATACCAAAGGAGAGGGAACCGTACTTCCAAGCTGCCACATTGTCCTTTTATAACTAACCCAGAGACACAAATCAGTACTGATTATGTTCCCAAAGTGAGTGATATGACCTTACGCTATTTGGTTGGCGTTTCATATTACTTTATTTTGGATTATTTTGATCCGTCCTTTGCTGTTTTCAAGGTGGCTTGTAAATCAACAGAATAAATAGACATCCGGTTTTTTTAAAAGTGAAACAGCAGTTTGTTATAACACAGCAAGAAAAAAAAAAAAAGCAAAATTCATTATGTAGCAGAAATGCAAACAGCCTCAACGAGAGAATCATAATGACCTGACACTGGTTCTAACTGGCTGCCAAAAAGCTAAATGTAACAGCCTCCAGTAAGTTTAATTGACACCTGACTTAGGCAGTTCTAAGTCAATTAATCATAGGATTCTTAATTGATTCTATATCTGAATGAACTTTCTCATAAGCACATTCCTGACTATATGATGAATATATGAATATATGATAAAATATTCCTAAAGAGATTTTCCTTTCTCTTTCACATGAGAATATATTCTAAGGCAACATTTGTCACCCGCGGGTTTGGTTAAAAACACAAGGTGTGAGATTTAAACATCTTCTTCCATATTTATCGCAGGACCTTTTTTAAAAATCAAGCAGTTACCTATTTATCGCATTTATATCCCACCATAATTGAAAGAATTTTGATGACCTCCAAAATATTTTTTTAAAAAATTGAAGCATCAGCAATATCATTCAACTTAAAAAAAAATTAAATCTGCATCATGAAATCATAACCCAGTAAATCAACCATTACAAATCAACCATTACAAAAAGGTAGAAAAAAAACAATAAACCTCCCTCCCAGAATGAAAGAATAGAAGATGAAGTAAACATGAATTTAAGTGGAACACTTTCCAAAATATCTTCCTTTTTTTTATATCTATCTTCAGAGAAGAGCTTAGTTTTTAATATCAATTCATCAGGGAGGAAGCTAGTCTGATCTCCCTTAGGAGACTTTTCCAAAATACCAACATTGCCACTGCAAAGCAGCATATTCTAGATTTTCTGTCTTCATCTCCTAGAAATGCAGAATTCCACTTTAATTATATGTAAACTTAGTATAAAAATGCTAGAGAATTCTGGAAGCCGGCACTCAGACAAATCAGTCATCAACAGGCACATAGAGATAAGCAACATCTACACACCATTCAAAGGAGACAATCAAAAAACCAAAACATCTCACCAGCAATCAAGTCCAGATCAGCAGAGACTAACACCAAGATTAGCACTAGACCAGGTGTGTCAAACTCTATTTCATTGAGGGCTGCATCAGGGGGGCCGGGTGGGCATGGCCGGGGTGGGCATGGCCAGCTCGACGTCACTCATCCCCCCAGCCCCATTCAGGCCACCACAGGTGTCCCCCAGCATGAGTGACATTGAGCTGGCCATGCCATGGCCCAGGGCTTCGGGACCCAGGTTCTAGATGAGGGGTATCAAATTCAAGGCCCGCAGGTCAGATCCTCCCCACGGGGTGCTTAGAATTGACCTGTGGGGCCACCATGCAAACAGTGAAGGACCAGCCCACAGTGCCAGTAAAAATGGACCTCGGGAGGACTAGACCAACAATCAAGGAAATACCAACTCAAACAAGCTAACAGTAAACAGCAGCCTAATCAATGAACCACCAAGAATTCTCCCACCAACACTGACAGGGCAAGCCACTAGAATGGGCCTGCAATTTTAAATACTCAAAGCACCATTTAGACCCATTTCCCACAGAAAAGAAAACACCGGGAGCCACAAAACCTGAGCGGGCGTGGCCAACTCGATGTCACTCACTTCTACCAGTCACATGACCCACTAGCCACGCTTACCCAGCCGGTCATTAGGGCAGAGAACCAGTTGTTAAAAAACATCGGGAACCACAAAATCCTTTTGACATCTCTCTCTCCCCCTCCCTCTCCCCCCCTCTCTCCCTCTCCCTCTGTATCTCTCCTTCTCTGCCCTGGCTGCTTCTCCATCCCCCACCGTTGCCCTTATCTTCTCAGGCCAGGTGAGGGGTGACTGGAGGGGAGGGCGAGGGGTGGGGCCAGCCAGTGGTGGGATCACCTGACAGGGAGCCACAGCAGATGGCCCCAAAGAGCCGCATGCGGCTCCAGAGCCGCAGGTTGCTGACCCCTG
The DNA here is from genome assembly GCA_022577455.1 of Arizona elegans. Taxonomy (NCBI): domain Eukaryota; kingdom Metazoa; phylum Chordata; class Lepidosauria; order Squamata; family Colubridae; genus Arizona; species Arizona elegans. The sequence goes on from JAKOOJ010000017.1 coordinate 2,634,966, forward strand.
CACTAGAATATAAACAGAGAGCAAACCGAACTCTTTTCTACCACTGAAAATGTTACCTAGTTTGGCAATAAATGTCTGTAAGAAAACAACACTAAGAGCTGGAGAAGGGTTATGAGAGACCACCAGAAGCTCAAAGACAACCAAGGGTCCCAGAAACATGTTATATATTGTTGATTGCATTGGAGAGTTGACCAATTGTGGCTGGCTAAAATCAGAGTTTTGTCATTTGGAGATAACCACACATTTTGATATCATGGCCACTTGTGGACAAACAAAAGACTGTAATTTTTTCATAGAGCCTGGAACTACTTTAAAATACCAGTGTAGATTTAATGGCCTGCTTGATTCCAGAGTCTGTGCTTCTTTCTTTCTTTCTTTCTTTGAAAATCATTTTGACTGCCCATCATACAGCATCTGCACAGCTGTCTGTGAAAGCAGAGGGCTCTGTCTAAACAGGCAAGTTGTCAAATACTATTCTTCCTTCGCTTGTATATGAGGGGAGGGCACAGATCTGAGATGGGGGAAGAAACAAGCTGAAACTCAGCCAGATATCTTACCAGTTCATTCATTGCTCATGACCCTTGCCCAGGTGTTAATGCTAGTTCCTGAAATTTCAGTGGAAGGGGGTATAGTTGTAGCAACAGCTGCGGCTGCTATTGTCAACGAAGTTCATTAGCAGTTTCTTTTAAAAAAAACACATCTCGCTTGTGACATACAAGCATTTTGATATCCTTCATTATTTCATTTGTAGCATTTTGAATTCCATTTCATTTTGGCGAACTCGATATTTAAAAAACATGCTATTAAACCTTTTTAATCAAGCTATTCTCCAAAGCACCTGAAGGCAGGACAAGAAGCAATGGATGGAAACTAATCAAGGAGAGAATCAACCTAGAAATAAGAAGAAATTTCCTAATTGAACAATTGATCAGTGGAACTGCTTGCCTTCAGAAATTGTGGGTGGAAGCTGGATGTTTTTAAGAAGAGATTGAACAACCATTTCTCTGGTTTTGTTTTGATTTGCTCCCATATAAATTGGTTTTGCAAAGTATTATTTATGCTGAAAGGAAGCAATGGAAATATGCAATGGATATATGGCAACGTATTGGTTATGAATTTGCCTCTTATTGCTGATACATAACTTATGTTGTCCCAGTTAGGGGTTTTCATCAATACTAGCAGACTAAGTCCTTTAATCGGAGATCTCAAGGAATGAAACTGAAGCATTCCTTGGTACTAAATGTAGAGCTCTGCCACTGAGCTAAAGCCTCATATGAGCATTTGAAACTGAGTCAAACCACTGGATTGTCAACTGCTACAAGTTTTTCTCTCATTTTTAAAAAATTCTCTGAAGAGGATGCTATGCCTTAAAATCCTTCCTTGTAATAAGCTGGAAACACACATAAAACACACAATATTCCTTTTTCTTTTTTCTTAGCTTAATCAGGCTATGGTTTATAATTTAGTGTCATTATGATTTGTTCAACAAATTATGGTAAAACAAATAGGCTAACATGTGTTGTGAATCCTATACTATAGAATCATGTCATTATGTTTTATCTGCCTGCTTGCCTACTGTACCTTCCTATCTACTGTACTTAAGTGTCTGTCTGTCTATATTAATCAAAACCCAAAGGAAGCTCTGGGTTAGCAAACAAAAATCAGTAAGAGCAATAAATTTAAAAAATGTATAAGATCAAAAAAAATTATTCATAAATATCACAAAAGCAAAAATAAAAATCATAGTGGAGGAAGGATAAAAATAGCCACCTCAAACCCTGTTAGCATTGGAAATTAAATACTACTGCATTTTTGAAAAGTGCTATCCATTCTTTACTGTGATTAGAATCTTTTATGTTCTAAGACAATCATCTCAGTAATGAACAGCATCAATCATCTCTAGTCCTTATTTTGCCATTTGAATTTATTAATTTGGGACCTACTTCCTGAAGGAACAGATTCCAAATTTGCTCCTTCATTTGTAAGATCTCTCTTCTGATGCTTGAGAATTGCTGTCCTATTTCCACATTGTTACTGTTTTTTCTTCTGGGACAGACTTCTTACCATTTTTATCACTGTACACTGTGCATATTTGAACTTTTCAGTTTATTTTTTAAAACTAGCCCACAACTTTGCAGAAAAAGATCTCTACTAAATCATGATGGCATTGCAGTTCTGAATGCATAAATTTAAGATCCAGCAGGGTCATTTGTACTGGTTAGCAATTCTAATGAAAAGGATAATCTTTTCCAGTTCTGTTCCTTGTCATCTTCTTACCAAAAGATTCTGGGAATCTGGTTTTCTTCATGTGCATACCATATACTCTGTTCCATTTGTGTTCTTATGGTATCACTCCTTGGAATGCTTTGCTCCCAAAGGTGAAAAGCATCAAAAGAAACACTATAGTTTTTTTTTTTTTAATGTGGGATCAAATGCACGAAATCCAGACATTTTACGCACTCACATATCCACACACATTTTTGAAGCCTCAATCACATCATATGGGTCTTTCTAATGCTTCATGACCCAGGATTTAAGGATCATGTGCCTTTTTGAGACAATAAGGCTATTGCCTTTGGGCTTTAGACATACTTCACCAGATTATCATTTTGTCAGTAGCCACAAATCTTTTGGGAAGCAAGAATGCAATTCTCATCTTGTGAACTATTTGGGAGCAGAGCAAAAGGAGCAAGACAAGAACTTGTTAAGACATTATTAAAGTATGGATTACTTGCTTGCTTGAGTTATATCACACCAGTATATGAACAGTCAGAACTGTGTCGTTAGCATAAATCCAATAATGGATATGTATTTAAGTGGTAAAGCATTTAACTGAATGAGATGCGAAGTGAGAGAACAGTCTCATCATTGGCATCCTTCAGTCTCAAAAGACTATGGTATCATGATCTGGAAAGAGGTCCTAAAATAGCATCTAGTGTGACTAAAAAGGCCAAATCAGTATTAGCTAGATTATCCCATTGAAAGAGAGAATTCTTAGGTGCTTAAGATGACTTCCATCACACCCTCCAAAACTGTGGCTGTTATTTTGCCTTGTTGTGCTCTCTTTTCATTCCTATAGACAGACGCTCTGTTTTGGTAGCTGCTTTGGTCCAGTTGGTTTAAGAGAAGGAGAGATAACCGGTTTTGCTGGCTTTGTGATTGAAATAATTGAAGATGTTGCCATCAGTATGATGCTGTCAAAGCCCTAGGACACTCATTGGCCTTCAGTATGTGGTTGTCAGAGAGCCAGAATGAATTAAGGTCAAGCTCTTGAGTCTTTCTCTAAATTAGAGAAATATCAAGAGCCACTTGTTCCTATCTCCTTACCACGTATTCTGTAGGTTTCTACTGAAAAACATATCCTGGTCTTTGCTAAGAGCAGCTGCTGTATGGCATACATAAAATTATTCAGTACATACTCAAGTTTGGATTACATTTCAGGATTAAAAAAAAAAGTTTGAAAAGAGCATAGAAAATGAAAGGGCAGGAAAGGAATCCATAAAGTCAACCATAGTCATTATCTTATTTTACAAAGAATGTAACCTCCCATGCTCTTAATGTTGAAAACATAAGGCAGCAGGGTTTGTTTAATTGGGCAATCTCAGCATATTCTAAATGTTTCGTTATTGCAACAAAATTGTAGAACGAGATGCAAAGAAGAAGTGAGAAGAACACTCAGGAGGGAGAAGAATAAATTGGAATATTGTGGAGCAGGGCATGGATACCCAATTGATTCAGTTAAAGGGAGCATCATGGTGCTCCGTGATGTTCTCTGAACTTGGTTGTTTTCTTACATTTCATTATCAAACTAGGTAACATCATCTGTGGTGAGCATCTTCTTGTACATCAGCAAGTTGATTTGATCTATGGCTTTCATTATTCTCAAGCACTTTGTTGAGTTAGCAGAAGCAGGAGTTCCTTACATTCCTTACAATGAGATCTCAGCAATGGGTATTATTGGTTGATCCCCCCCCCCCTTCCTCCATCCAAGTAAACAGCTGGATAACAATATTTAGAAAAAGCTGAATCAATATGCAAGGCTCGCTTCTGAAGTTTTTGGAGAGTAGTGAATGGTTGCTTGCAGCATCTTGAGACAGACCACCGTGATAAGATGTTGAGACTCTAGAAGGAGTACAGAGTCATTGCTGCAACCAGAATGGACTAGTCACTAGACCTTCCCAAGCCTGACTGACCAGCCTTAGCACCAAGCCAAGCCCAACACCACCCATCAAACTTAAAGAAAGGAGCCTGAGATGGACAAGTGAAGACTAAAGACTCTCTTCAAAGGTCAGAAGACAACTGGAAAGACTATGGAGGGAGGGTGGAAATTCATTGTAAGGTTTTCTTTCCTTGCTTCATTTAGTGCAGAGAAGAGCAACAAAGATGATTAGGGGACTGAAGGCTAAAATATATAAAAAACGGTTGCTGGAATTGGGTATGTCTAGTTGAATGAAAAGAAGGACTAGGCAGTGACATGATAGCAGGGTTCCAATATGTCAGAGGTTGCCACAAAGAAGAAGGAGTCAAGCTATTCCTGGAAGTTTTTAAGAAGAGACTGGACAACCATTTGTCTGAAATGGTATAGGTCCTATACTATAGGGTTTCTTGCCTGAGCAGAGGGTTGGACTAGAAGACCTCCAAGATTCCTTCCAACTAATTCTGTTCTGTTCTATTCTATTCTATTCTATTCTATTCTATTCTATTCTATTCTATTCTATTCTATTCTATTCTATTCTATTCTATTCTATTCTATTCCATTCCATTCCATTCCACTCCACTCCACTCCACTCCACTCCACTCTACCCTACCCTATTATCATTAATCAATTCTGTTATTCTGTTATTAAGAACTCTGTCCAAAAATACCTATGGATTGCTTACATAAACAATGTGTACATTATGGCATAAATGCAATGATGTCTCAAGGAAGCTTCTGTTTTTAAAAACAGAAAGAAATAACGTACTTGTTTAACTGGTTGGAATATGTTTATCCTGCTAGCCTCCAAAAGACTAACAAACATCATTGAAAATTAAAAAATACAGTGAAACTTCAGTTTTATAGTTCTTGATACAATGGACTCTGCATGCAATTGACCAAATCCTACCATGATTTATGGCATTTGCATAGTGATGCAGTTATGTCAGTAATATCACCATGCCAATGGTGCAAATGATATAATTTGCAATATTTGTATCACAGCAATGCTACATTCTTCCATTTGCTGGACTTTAGAGAATATCACATCTCCCCACCCACCCCCTGGTTGGTTTGTTAAAATAAAGTTATAATAGCAATTTTTTTTTCTTGTAATTAAAAAACGGTTACCTCATTTCATCTTAGTGCCATCTTAGGTCTCCATGGTTAACACCTAGGAGATGGAATTCTGAGCTATATTATCATTAACTTGGAGAAGTTAATGTAACAATATATTAGATATATTAACCCCTCTATAAGAAAGACCTTTCTGATGGTGAGATCTTTACAACAATGGAACAGTCTGCCTATTGAGGTTAAGGTTCTCCTATGGATAGTTTAATATGTTTTCCAGCACAATAGAGAGGGTTGAATCAGACAATAGCAATAGCACTTAGACTTATATACTGCTTCATAGTGCTTTTACAGCCGTCTCTAAGCAGTTTACAGAGTCAGCCTTTTGCCCCCAACAATCTGGTCCTCATTTTACCCACCTCAAAAGGATGGAAGGCTGAGTCAACCTTGAGCCGGTGATATTTGAACTGCCGAACTGCAGCTAGTAGTCAGCTGAAGTAGCCTACAGTACTGCACTCTAACCACTGCGCCACCTCGGCTCTTTGGTCCTTGGAGTCTCTTCCAAGTCTACATTTCTATGATTTTACATCCTATCCTTTATGCATTTGCTTTCTCTCTGTGTGTGTATCTTCCATCAACTTGTTTAATCACCTTTAAAGCTGCTTAAATTGATGGCTACTCCTGCATTTTGTAGCAGTGAGTGCCATAGATTAATTATACATCATTCTGAATCTCCTGTCATTCAGCTTTAGTGGGGGATTTCTGAATTATACTATTTAATGGGAAGGAAAAATCCTTACATTGATTGTCCTTTCCATTTTAATTTTGCTAACATCTCTCTCTCTTCTGAACAAAGTTATCTTTAGGTGTATGTATCTCTATGCATGTACACATACTTCATCATTTGTGGAGACACGATGTACAAAATTAAAAATTCACCACCCTCTTTCTTCTTGTTGCCTGATTAACTCACGTTCCACATTTTTCTTGAACATCACCATTTATTTTAAAATGAGTCTTGGCTCCCCTAGGCATCAGCAAATCTGCTTGATATTCTAGAGTGGTTTAGCATTGGGTAATGAACAGTCATTAAATGGCCCTGAGTCACAAGTTTGCTTTCTGCTTTTAGGGTTCAGCCTACGCACATCTGTCTACTGTATGACAAGGACAGCTGGAGACGTTTAATTAGACCTATAATTATAGGGCATGTGGTAACATTGGTGCTCTCAAAAGGGGTTATCAAGGTGGGGCTGCTGACTTGGAGAAGGAAAGGTGAAGGCTTATTTGTCCATGGTGCTTAACCAAGGTGCTGGACAGCAAATTTTACCTGCTTTGGGACAAGTGCAAAGGTGGGTTTCAGCAGGTTCTGACCAGTTCTGGAGAACCGGTAGCGGAAATTTTGAGTAGTTCGGACAACCGGTAAATACCACTTCTGACTGGCCCTGTGCCCATCTATTCTCTGCCTCCTAAATCCCAGCTGATCAGGAAGAAATGGGGATTTTGCAGTAACCTTCCCCTGGAGTGGGGTGGGAATGGAGATTTTACAGTATCCTTCCCCTGGAGTAGGGTGGGAATGGAGATTTTACAGTATCCTTCCCCTGCCATGCCCACCAAACCATGCCACACCCACAGAACAGGTAGTAAAAAAAATTGAAATCCACCACTGGACATGTGGTAGAATCTTGGTAGCTTTTAGTGGGGGGGAGAAGCAATCTTGACTTGGGATGCTCAAAAAGCAGAAAATAAGGTCTCTGAGTGACTATATAACTGGGCTCACACATTATGCTAACTCCAAGTTTCTTTTAATTGTGGTTTCTTGGACAAGCCATAGCGGACAAGTTGACACAAAAGCTAAGCCATAAAACAGGATTTTGCAAGCCATGTAAGCCTGGTTCACACACACACACATCATATCAAACTGAAACCAGACAGGATATATTGTGTCTTGGACATCGTGTGAGCTTGACTTGTGTTAATTACATATTTTTTTCTTCCATCTCCCTTTTAATTTTCACTTGTAACCTGAGTTTTCAATACTGCTGAGATAGCTGGCATCCTTTATAATATTCTACATCAGTCGTCCCAAAGGTGCTTTTTTCAAGAGGCAACTTGGACTTTCTGGTTTTTCTTTGAAGACGTTTCTTTCGATTCTCATCATCGACATCAGTGTTTCTCAACCTTGGCCGCTTGAAGATGTATGGACTTCAACTCCCAGAATTCCCCAGCCAACATTTGCATTCACTGGCTGGGGAATTATAGGACTTGAAGCTGAGAAACACTGATGGCCCCAAACCTCATACGATCTCTCAACCCACCCTGTTATCTTGTAAAGTCCCTCTTCCTTGTTTGAAATTATTGAGATAAGCCAGGGATTTGGTGGGTGCTATTAAATGCCTCTAAGCATAACGATGCATGAAACCACCACACTAAGAATATTACTCCCTAGAGATGCATCATAGTTTCCATGTTAATCAATTCCTCCATCGAACTTCCTGGATCATTATCGTGTGTGTGTGTGTGTGTGTGTGTGTAAAACCAAGGCACAAAGATTGCACAGAGTTTTTTATAGCTGTGGAAATTGTATTAACAATGAAAATACTGATTCATTTTTTTCCCCTCCTGACTTTCCCCTGCAGTACTTTTGGCTGTTCGTCCTCTCCCGAGGTTTGGTTGGTATCGGCGAAGCTAGTTACTCTACCATCGCTCCAACTATTATCGGAGATCTCTTCACCAAAAACACTCGGACACTTATGCTGTCGGTCTTTTATTTTGCAATCCCTCTGGGCAGGTATTTACTTGTTTATTTATTTATTTATTTATTGGTTCGATTTATATGCCGCCCTTCTCCGGAGACTCAGGGTGGCTTACAATGCGTTAAGCAATAGCCTTCATACTTTTGTATATACCTGCTTAGTAGGGCTTTCGGCCCCCCCTAAGCGGTGTTCTTTTTTATACAAAGTCAGCTTATTGCCCCCACAATCCGGGTCCTCATTTTACCTACCTCGAAAGGATGGAAGGCTGAGTCAACCTTGAGCCTGGTGAGATTTAAACTTGCAGTAATTGCAGGCAGCTGGTGCTACTTAACAGCACTTTAGTTTGCTGCGCCACCAAGGCTCTAAATACATATCCTTGCTAATTTCATATTCTTGTCTGGGCTAATTCATTTCTTTTTCAAGATGTAAACCTTTCATCTTCAATGCATAGTCTCCCAAGTTCTCTAGATTCCTTTAGATTAGCCCTGTTAGTCTACAGCAGGAAAATTGAGGTATGTTCGTGGCATTGCTTTAAGATTCAGAAAATTCAGTTAATCAGAACCAGGGAATATTACATCTTTGAAAAGGCTATTAATGGCCAGCTGGCTGGCTGAAAATATTAAAGGGGACTCCACATAGAGCGATTTTGCTATAGATGTTGTTTGTGATGTTAGCCATCCTTGAAAATGTTGGATCTGGAGCCATTTTATGGAGCAATGAAGCCCTAAATTAATATGGTAATACCAAAATAATTTGATGTAATAAAACAGCAGGCAGTTTGAACCACAATTGCAAAAGACATATAACCCAAAATACGTAATATTTCTGTAAATTTTCATAGGATATTCTTCTTCCCTGCAACCTTATTTATTTTTTTAAAAAAAACTATCTGATTGGTTTTAACTTGGAGTTTTTGTTATGTTTTGCTGTTCCAACTTCTTATTATTGTTGCATAAGATTTATTTGTTAGTTTACTATTGGTCATCTTGAGCCCCTGGAATGATAGGATGGGTGCACATTTTATATATGTAGATAGAACATTAATGAATTTATAATCTACTTTTTAGCAGATTTTATACCTGTCATTCTATGCCTAATGGAATTATGCCACTTAGTTACTTGATAATCTTCATTAACCTTAGTTCAATAAATAAGGATCTAAGATGGTTCAATAAATAAACTAGCTGAGACATTTGAAGAAAAACTATCTGAGAGAATTCAATAAATAAAAATCTTTGTACTTTGGCTAAAAACACTAATTGGGTTCCTATTTCTAAGTGGGGGGCCCTCTTTGTCATTAATCCTATAGCTATTTCTCATTTGCTTGTTATTTTCTGAAAGGCTCAAAGAGAAATAAAAGAGGATGGATATGAAATGTAGTGGTTACTCAAATTTTCTTTGGTCATCTTAAATTTTACTTATTTGGAGGATGCAGATGACTTATAATCACAAGACACAGGATGTGCCAGATTATTTGTGTTAATAACAAGTAGCATTTAGACTTATATACCGCTTCACAGTGCTTTTATAGCCCTCTCTAAGCGGTTTACAGCCTATTGCCCCCAACACTCTGGGTCCTCATTTTATCCACCTCGGAAGGATGGAAGTCTGAGTCAACTTTGAGCCTGGTGAGATTTGAACTGCCAAATTGCAGGCAGCTGGCAGTCAGCAGAAGTAGCCTGCAGTACTGCACTCTAACTACTGCACCACCGCAGCTCAAAAATTGTATTTTTTTCCCCTGCTTTTCCTCTAGCAACGCCAGGCAGCATTTATTGAGCTTTCTTTCTTTCCTTTTCATCCCTGTAAGTAAATGTGGCTGAAGAAAGGGAAGAATTGGCTTAAACTCATCCAGTGATTTGACCTGGGTCTCCCTAGCCTCAGTTCAAAAACCACTAGGGAAGATCCTGGGATCATCAGCCCACTGTTCCATTTTCTATGTATACCTGACAGCAGTGAACTTCTGAATAAACTTGTTGAAATGGCAGTTTGAAGACCAAAAGGGGTCTTCAGTGATTTAATTTGTACATGTTTTGCTTGGTTTCTGAGGTAATCTGAAGTTGAACAATAAAAGGGACCGATCAACTTGACTGGATTTCCACAACATATTAAAGCACAGAAAACTCTTCTCGGGGTCAAAGCTCACCACATTTTGTCTGTTGTGCAAATGCAGCAGCTATGGCTTTTCTAATCTGGTTAAATAAATCATGGTGATATCGCCAGATACACTATTGTACCGCTTGCATTAGAAATACACCATGATTAAGTAGATAATGTGTAGGGTCAGTGGACCATACAAGCACTCTGAATTTAAGTGGGGGATAAACAGCATTTAAAATTGCCATGTATATGAGTTAAAATGCACTCAGCCAGGTGTATCATACAAACACCTGATTTTTATCCAGTGGGATATTTCTCCAGTCCTCAAAAGAGATTGATTGATTGATTGATTTGACTTATATAGCTGCCCATCTTAAATACCATAACCCTGAATGGCTCTCAGAAAAAAAATGAAAACAAAAAAAACTGTAACAAAAATGCCCAACACTTACACATTCTAATCTATCCAAATTCACGTCTACTGGGCTTCTACTGTACTTTACTCCAACTCTCAAATAACTCCCTGGAGAAAGTGGAAAGAAACTTTGCACTCCCCGAAAAGGAACTTCTGATGCAATTAGTTTGATCATATATTTCTGGATCCCCAGGTACTTATTTGATCCAGTTAACGGCTGATCAGGTTTAACATGTTGTGTATGCAGGACCGGTAAGTCATTGGTACCCTGTGTTGGAATTTCACATAATTGGTTTTGGGCTGAACTACAAACAGTGGAGTCCTTGATGCTTTCTCATCCTGGTTGTTTGCTTTCAGATGTTTCATTACCCAGCTAGATAAAATCATCTGTATGAGAGAATATGAGATTTTTCTCCCAGTTTATATGCAGTAGCTTGCTCTGCCAGGGTTGATGAGGGTGTGGTGAATTTCCTTAATTAGGGTATTGTTTTCTGTTTGTTTGTTGATTTGATTGATTATCTGATGAACTATAAACTCCAAATCACACCCTTTTCTGCCTCTCTCTACACAGGCACACAGCATAAACAGTAGGATAGCACTTCATGTTCAGCACTGTTGTTATACTCATTGGTTGAGCCCAGATGTTCCCTTGGTGTTTACTGCCTCAAGGGTGAATTTGTCATATTTAATACTGCATCAGATGAGTTAATGTGCAGATAGGCGGCTGTTGATCACCAGATGCTGAGGATTTTTTTAATTATGTGCCATCAAATTAGTAGCAACTCTTAGAATCCAGATAATGTAGATAAATCTTCTGCAATTCTGCAGTTTCCAACAATGCAATTTGTGTCCAAATTGTGATAATGTCTGATAGTGATTTATTTTACTTTACTTTATTTTATTTATTAGTCATATTTCTATGCCGCCCACTCTCCGAGGACTCTGGGCGGCTTACACCAAAGACAGTATACTAAATAGCATATTGCCCCCAACAATCTGGGTCCTCATTTTACCCACCTCGGAAGGATGGAAGGCTGAGTCAACCTTGAGCTGGTGAGATTTGATCCGCTGATCTGCTGAACTAGCACTCAGCTGAAATAGCTGCAGTACTGCACTCTAACCACTGCGCCACCTATAGAAAGCTATAGTTCAAATACCTGGAGAGAAAAGGATTGTTTTGGTAACTCAACCATTCATGCTACTGGACTGGGACATAAGAAATTTATTTTCATCCAAATATGTTAATTTGCACAACAAAAATTCTAGGCTAAACCGGATTGGTTGCTTGCACCAACTGGTTGCTGTCTGAATAGAGGGCTGTTTCGTTTTGTTAACCCAGATATAGTGATTAAGCAATGCTGTGTTTACTCAGCCCTAGTATTGTATGGTATTTACCATACAATGTAATTTATTATTTTTCTAGATGTAGTTTACAATTTGTACCGTGTTAAATTGGAAGTCTGCCTATATGGTAATTGTAGCTTTCTTATAATCCATTTTCAGAGGCTTGAATAATACCCACAGGATCGCTCACTGAGAAGCAGGCGTTGTGAGTTTGGTAATATATATATATATATATATATATATATATATATATATATATATATATATATATCAATTTTCTTACTTCTTCGTAGGGTCTATGTGTGTTTTTCTTCTAGCCAGGTTTTCCCTACGTAGCCAAGGTTTTTTTGTAGCTCCAGCTCAGTAGAATCTCATCTACTCGGTTCTGGGCTTTTTTCCAGGTGCTAGGTGTTAGAAAGGAAAAAAGCCCAGAACCGAGTAGATGAGATTCTACTGAGCTGGAGCTACAAAAAAACCTTGGCTACGTAGGGAAAACCTGGCTAGAAGAAATATATATATATATATATATATATATATATATATATATATATATATATATGGAGAAAATGAAGGGCTGAGTATGACGTGATATGACAGCAGTCTTCCACTATTAGAGGGGCTGACACAGAGAAGATGGGTGGGGGGTCAACCTTTTCTCCAAAGTACCTGCGGGCAGGACAAGAAATAACGAGTGGAAGATCATTAAAGAGAGGCCCAACCTAGAACTAAGAAGAAATTTCCTGACAGTGGGGACAATTAATCAGTGGAATGGCTTGCCTCCATAATGATATAAGGCCTCCTGTTTGAGCAGAGGGTTGGACTAGAAGACCTCCAAGGTGCCTTCCAACCCTATGATTCTATGTTCTATGTCCCTTTCCATGGGACCAAAGAGAGAGTCGGAGCTCAGATGGAATGGAATGGAACTGGAAGGGACCTTGGAGGTCTTCTAGTCCAGCCCCCTGCTCAAGCAGAAGAACCTATACCCGTGTTAGCGAACCTATGGCACGCGTGCCCGAGGTGGCCTGCAGAGCCATCTTTCCGGACACACGAGCTGTTGCCCAACTCACTTGCAGCTACGCATGCACGCATGCCCCAGCTGGTGTTCAGGTCTCTGCTGCGCATGTGTGCAATTCCATCTGGTCTTCGGAGCTCTCCTGTGCATGTGTGTGCATTTGTGCATGTGCATGTGAGTACCTGCGTACAGCACTTGCATGCACAGATGGCATTCATGTACATGCATTGCACGCATGAAAACTGTACGCATGCACAGTCGGTATAATTGCGCGTGCAGCATACAGAGGGGGAACTGCGCAAAAGCCGCACACATGCACAGATGCATGCGTAGCGCATGGGGAGCCATGCAAAAGCTGCGTGCATGCACCAATGGTGCAGTTGTGCCCACAGCGCCCGGGGGAGCACATGAAATCCGTGCGCATATGCAGATAGTGTGGTTGTGCGTGCAGCGCCCGGGGGAGGAGCCACGCATAACCGAAGTCCGTACCTGTTTGGCACTCAGTAAAAGGTTCGCCACCACTGCCCTATTCCATTTCAGATAAAAACATTTCAGTTGTGACAACCCTTTTTTTAAAAAAAAAGAAAATCAGCTGGGCTATTCTGCTGGCTGACGGCTGCCCTTGGTGCATGTTTTTTCCATGTAGGCTCTCTTATCAGTCGGGCACATTCTTCTCACTTGTGGACAAGAGGAAGTCTCCATCTTCACAATGCCTGACCCCAAGTTTGGCAAGGTTGGAGACAGGGTGGGCACGTGAGGCTCGCCACCAAATTCCAAACAGTAAGGCTGTTTCCTGTGGAGAAACTTAGCCCTGTGTGTTTATTTCCATTGGGGGAAAGCTTTCCCGTAATGAGCCGGGTGACAAATGTCTACAAGAGGATGTATTTCTGCTTTTGCATAGCGTACCAGTTGGGAGACAAAGGCTTGAAAGCATTCCATTTGCTCTTCAGGAATGAGTATCTATCTATCTGCCTGTTTATCTCCTCATGGTAAGGCCAGCTATTTTTCCTGAAGGTTTCAAGGAAGCTTGGCTGAGTTCTGGCTATTAACATTTCTTTCCTGTGGCATTTTTGAATAGCAGCCATTCCTGTTCCTGCAGCCTTGTAAAAAAGCCTGCAGATTTAGAAGCCCCCCCAAAAAACCATATTTTGCTCAGGGGTGAAATCTAAAATTTGTTACTACCGGTTCTGTGGATGTGGCTTGGTGGGGGGGTGTAATGTGACTGGGTGGGCGTGGCCAATTTTTTTTTTTACTTTTAAAACCATTTTTTACATGTAAAACCATGTAAAAAAATGCTTTCAAAAGGCTCTGACGATCCCAGCTGAGTTACCTGATCAGCAGGCAACTCAGCTGGGATCGTCAGAGCTTGGCTCTTCAGAGCCATTTAAAAGGAAAAAAAGGCTCTGATGATCGCGCGGCTCAGCTGTGCATGGGGGGCGGGGGCAGGGATTTTTGCTATCGGTTCGCCGAACTGCCCGCCACCATCGCTACCTACTCACCCGAGCCGGTCCGAACCGGTAGCATTTCACCCCTGATTTTGCTATGATGAGGTGGGCTGGCTGCAGAACCATGGAAAGTTCAGCCCTTTCTCCAGAAGGGGAATACTTGGATTTCCCTAGAAGGGGAGTACTTCCCTAGAAGGGGAGTACTTGCCTCCCCAGAAGGGGAGTACTTGTGGGTGCTCCGACACTGAAAGTTTTTAAGAAAAGACTGGGCAGCCATTTGTCTGAAATGGTACAGGGTCTCTTGCTTGAGAAGGAGGTTGGACTAGAAGACTTCTAAGGTTCCTTCCAACTCTGTTATTCTATTAAGGCTCCTGTACAGGTAGTCCTCGACTTACACCCATTTTTAGTAGCCATTCAGAGTTACAGCAGCACTGAAAAATGTGATTTGCAACCAGGGTTGGGCTTCAAAAATTTTAGCAAGAGGTTCTCTGCCTGGTTGCTGGGTGGGCGTGGCCATGGTGGGCGTGGCCTAGTCGGCCTCCTGCACCATGGTGGGGGGGGAGGCATTTTTGCCCTCCCCGGGCCCAGGAGGCTTTCCTCAAGCCTCCGGGAGAGCAAAAACAGCCTCCCCAGGCCTTCTGGAGGCCTTCTGGAGACTTCTGGTAGGCCCGTTTTTCACCCCCTCCAAGCCTCTGCATGCACCCTGCACTTACTTGCATCCAAAATGGGCCACGTGGGGACTTCTGGGAGGGGAAGGGTGGGTGGGGCCAACCAGGAGTGGTATTTGGGGGTTCTCCGAACTGCACAGAATCTTAGCTAGAGGTTCTCCCGAACCCCTGCGAACCCCCCTGCTTATAACCAGTCCTCACATTTATGATTGTCACAGCATCCCCATAGTCAAAATTCAGGCACTTGGCAACCAACATGTATTTATGACAATTGCAGTATCCCAGGGTCATGTGATCACCATTGGTGAGCTTCCCAGCCAGCTTCTGCCAAGCAAAGTCAGAGGTGGGAAGCAGATTGGCTTAACAACTGCATGATTTCCTTGACAAATGTGGCAAAAAAAAAAAAAAATAGTTATAAAATTGGGCACGACTCACTTAGCAACTGCAATGGAAATTCTGGTCCCAATTGTGGCCGTGAGTCGAGAACTACCTGTATTTCTCAGCTTGACGTAGATGAACTGGCTTTTGTTTTCTCTTGTCATCCACTCCCTTGCTGAACACAAGACACTTGTCTCCAAGGCATTCCTGTGGGAACCATGCAAGGTTTTAAATATAAGGCAAACGTATAATTAATTAAATGAATTGTATAATTAAATGTAATATATGCGCTGGAAACATCCACTGCAACAATACATTGGCATATATAAGAAGGATGTGGAGGAATTAGGAGTGCAGAACTGAAAAGATGGTGAAAGGCTTGGAGGCTAAATTCTGTGAAGGACAATGAAAAGAACTGGGTATGTCTAACCCAGGGAAGAAAAGGCTGTGGGGACCCATGATCACAGTCTATCAATAATTGAAGGACTGTCACAGGGAAAGGGATGGATTTGTTCTGCATAGTACTTGAGAGAAGGGCAAGAGGAAAAGACAAGTGGAAGCACAGGTATAGTATAGGTTGTTGTTATACCTGAATCAATACCCTGTTTCCCCGAAAATAAGACATCCCCTGATAATAAGCCCAATTGGGCTTTTGAGCGCATGGACTAAAATAAGCCTCCCCCCGAAAATAAGCCCTCCCCGAAAATATTTAAATGCAGAGCTGGAAATCAGGTAAGACAGCAAGAGGAGCTCCATCTTGCTCCACACGCCCCAAAATAATAAGACCTCCCTGAAAATAAGGCCAAAAACATATAAGACTGGGTCTTATTTTTGGGGAAACACGGTAGTAGCAATTGTGAGGGGGATCTTGGAGTCTTAGCGGACAATTGCTTAAATATGAGCCAGCAGTGTGCTGTAGCTGCCGAAAAGGCCAACATAATCCTAGGCTGCATTAACAGTAGGATAGAATCAAGATCACATGAAGTGTTGGTGTCTCTATATAATACCTTGGTAAGACCCCACTTTTTGATCGCCACAATATAAAAAAAGATGTGGAGACTCTAGAAAGAGTGCAGAGAAGAGCAACAAAGATGATTAGGGAACTGGAGGCTAAAACATATAAAGAACAGTGACTGGAACTGGGTATGTCTAGTTTAGTGAAAATAAGGACTAGGGGTGACATGATAGCAGTGTTCCAATATCTCAGAGGCTGCCACAAAGAAGAGGGGGTCAACCTATTCTCCAAATCACCTGAAAGCAAGACAAGAAGCAATGGATGGAAACTAATCAAGGAGAGAAGCAACCTAGAACTAAGAAGAAATTTCCTGAGAGTGATAACAATTAATCAGTGGACTAACTTGCCTCCAGAAATTGTGAATGCTTCAACACTGGACATTTTTAAGAAGAGACTGGACAACCATTTGTCTGAAATGGTATAGGGTTTTCTGTCTGAGCAGGGAGTTGGACTAAAGGACCTCCAATGTCCTTTCAATTCTGTTATTGAGAGAGATCCATACTCAAAATAAAAAGGGGGAGTGGAATAGCCTATCTCCTGCAGATGTGGATATCTGCACACACCTATCACTGGTTTCAAACAAAGGTGGGATAATCATTGTAATATAATGGCTAGAGGCATTCGACTAGAAGTTTTCCAAAGTCCCCATAACTCTTTGATTCAACAGATATAAGAAGAGCTCAATACAGTAGATTAGACCAAACTCCAAAAAAAAAAAAAAAAACAGATCAAAGACTGATTAGCTGGTTTCTTCTTGGAAATCCACACTTAAAGCAGTACGATAATATCAATTCTTTACTACAGAGGTCAGCAGTTTCTCAAGTGTGTACACCACAAAATAAAACCAGCATTTTTGTTTGAAAAAGGCCCAAACCTCAGATTGTTTAGCAGATAGTCTCAAATGAATAACTCTATAAGGAAACCAATATTTCATCAGATGCCAGCTGTTTTTTAAAATTGTTCAACATTTATTTTAGGGGTTGAATAAACCAAATATGTGTATTGTGAAAATTTTTACACCTGATAGCCTTCCTTATACTTGTGCTGCAACTAATGCTTGTATATATACTGTATCCTGCATCCTTTAAGTGGAAGTTGTGACTAAACATTTTGTTACGTTTTGTTTTGAGGCTATCTTTATATTTTCATCAGTTGTCAGCCAAATTCCCAAGAATTCCACAAACAAGGCATGAAGTCAATCTCATTCAAACTCCTAATATTTGTATTTATAGGAGAACTCCCTTTAAAACCAGAGTAGTTAACACAACGGCATTTAAAAATCCACCCCTTCGTTCCTTATTATATACAGCAATTCAAATACTGACTGCTATTTGCACTACTTAAATAACAGCTCCAGGTTTGGAAATTTAGGCTAGTGAAATGTTAACCTTAATCAGCATAAGGACTTAAATAAAATCTGTGGTGAGAAAACTCATTTAGTGGCAATTTGCATTTTGCAGCATCTTCTGGGATACCAAAACACATTCAACCGTCACGGGATTTCTCTTTGTTTTGTTTTTTTTTTTCCATAAATATCTTTGTTTTTTTTCAGATTTCACCTTTTTGTTTGTCAAAGTTCTAGTTTGGGTAGCTAAGCATTGGCACTCCCACCTGACCATTAGAAATAGAAGAAGAACATATGTAGAAAAATGAAAGATTAAAAGGATAGAAATATTCCTGGTCTTCTAGAATGGATGATTCTTTTAAATTCTTTGACATTGTTTTCATGAACAATTGATTCTGTAGCCAGATTTATGTATTAATAAGGCAGAAGGGATTAATTTGAATTTAGCATAGCATTGTTGTCTGAACCCAGCTATTTACTGTACAGGTAGTCCTCGACTTATGACCACAATTGAGCCCAAAATTGATGTTGCTAGGTGAGAAATTTGTTAAGTGAGTTTTGCCCCATTTTATGACTTTTTCTTGCCACATTTCTTAAGGGAATCACTGCAGTTGTTAAATTAGTAATACAGTTGATAAGTGAATTTGGCTTTCCCCATTGACTTTGCTTGTCATAAGGTCACAAATGGTGATCATAAAGAGGACACTGCAAACCGTCATAAATATGAACCAGTTGTCAAGCATCCGAATGTAGATCACATGATCATGGGAATGCGGCAATGGTCATAAGTGTGAAAAATGGCCATAACTCACTTTTTTCAGTACCTTTGTAACTTCAAACGGTCACTAAACAAACTGTTGTAAATCGAGGACTATCTGTATGTGTAAATAATGTAAGGATTCAAGCTGCCTCCCCCTCACCAAATATTCCCTTTATGTCCACTATGTTTTTTGTTCTGAGATATCACCGAACATTCGTGAGAGCTCCTTTATTTTTGGGCAAATGGGTACCCTGTGGCTGACCATGCCCACCCTGGGAGCAGTTTTATGAACTGGCACATATTCCATTTTATGAGAATGCCTGCAATGTATTTTCAAAATGTTGTATATACTCTGCCCAAAAGGATTGTCTGATGCTGAATTTACAGCATGCTATTTTTATGAAGCTAATTCTGGTTCATATTTCAATAAACTTCAGTTAATCAAAGGTTCTTAGAGCCCAGATATCATAGTCCTCTCCTACATGTTCTAAAACTAGATAACTATGCAAAACAAAATAAATTATGGGTAGTTCTCCACTTACGACTATTTATTTATATATATTTATTTATATTTATTAAATTTTTATATCGCCCCCTCTCCCGAAGGTCTCAGGGTGGTGAACAGCCAAGATTAAAAAACATACAATATAAACATTAAAATACATTTAAAACAAAATTAAATCCAAAATGGCTCCCCAATTTAAAACACCTTACCCATAACCCTATAATTAAAATAAATTTAAAATTTCCACATTAAAAGGGGGAAGATTTAGGCCAGGCCAGCTTGATGAAATAGAAGAGTCTTAAGTGCGCGGCGGAAGGTGCGCAGATCCGGGATCCTCCTAGTTCCAGATCGTAGGTGCCCCCACAGAGAAGGCTCTCCCCCTAGGGGCCGACAGCCGACATTGTTTGGCCGACATCACCTGGAGGAGCCCCTCTCTATGGGAGCGTACTGGCCGGTGGGAGGCTATTGGTGGTAGCAGGCGGTCCCGTAAGTAACCAGGTCCTAAGCCATGGAGCGCTTTAAAGGTGATAACCAGAACCTTGAAGCGCACCCGGAAGACCACCAGGAGCCAGTGCAGCTCACGCAGGAGAGGTGTTACATGGGAACTCCACGTACCTCCCATAACCACCCGTGCGGCCGCACTCTGCGCCAGTTGGAGCCTCCGAGTACACCTCAAGGAGAGGTTCAAACAGTGCTGAAAAAAAAGGAGTTATAACCAGTTCACACTTACCACTATCATAGCACACACACACACACCCCACGGTTACATGATCAAAATTTGGGCATTTGGCAATTGGCATACATTTAGGATGGTTGCAGCATCCCAGGGTCATGTGATTGCCATTTGCAACCTTCCCAGCCAAACTCCGACAAGCAAAGCCCATTGGTGGGGGGGTGGGGAGAGAGACGGATTTGCCTAACAATCATGCAATTCACTTAATGATCACATTGATCCACTTAACAACTGCAGCAAAGAAAAAAAAAGTTGTAAAATCAGATGCAACTCAAGAGTCGTCTTACTTAGCAAAGGAAGCTTTGGTCCCAACTATGGTTATAAATTGAGGACTACCTGTACTTCTATTATAGTGTTTTATATCGATTTTGCTAGCCAGACTTTCCAAAATGAATCCTGGGCGTTATAGTACAGAGAAGATTTATTTATTTATTTATTTATTGGTTCGATTTATATGCCGCCCCTTCTCCGGAGATTCAGGGCGGCTTACAATGCGTTAAGCAATAGCCTTCATACTTTTGTATATTCCTGCTTAGTAGGGCTTTCGGCCGCCCCTAAGCGGTGTTCTTTTTTATACAAAGTCAGCCTATTGCCCCCACAATCTGGGTCCTCATTTTATCTACCTCGAAAGGATGGAAGGCTGAATCAACCTTGAGCCTGGTGAGATTTGAACTTGCAGTAATTGCAGGCAGCTGGTGCTACTTAACAGCACTTTAGTCTGCTGCACCACCAAAGCCACCAAGATGCCAAAATATTTCATGATAGATCTATAGGAAGGGTCCAATAAAGCCCTCTTAGTGCTATAATCCACTGGAGTCTTGGTACAAAATAAAAAATCCATTAAAATAGGCCAGGCAATTGAAAAACTGCCTTTATGAACCAAACATAATTATTTTTAATGAGATCACTGGGACTCTGCCTGTGGTGCAATGTTGAGCTTGTGTGGATTTTTGTGATTGCAAAAATATATATAGCTTGGGAGTGTGTAGAAATCTCTTACATTAGAAATTTAGAAGCTTGTGTAATATTATTACACAACTTATTTTCCAAAGCACCAGAGGGCAGGACAAGAAACAATGGATGGAAACTAATCAAGGAGAGAAGCAAACCTGGAATTAAGGAGAAACTTCCTAAAGTAAAGACAATTAATCAGTGGAACAGCTTGTCTCCAGAAGTTGTGGGTGTCATTGGAGGTTTTTAAGAAGAGACTGTCACTTGCCTGACATGGTATTAGGTCTCCTGCTTGAGCAAGGGGTTGGACTAGAAGACCTCCAAGGTCCCTTCCAGCTCTATTCTATTCTGATCCTGTTTCTGATATTATTGGGTTGGCTACGCTTAAAGTGCTGGATGAGTAATAATAGGAGCATCAAGGAAGCAACAACATTAAGTGATTTCAGGATCTCTTTACAGCCATCTATTTATCAACTAAAATCTGGGTAATCCCTGAAATACTGTAATGTCTTGATGGAC
Organism: Arizona elegans; assembly: GCA_022577455.1. Lineage (NCBI taxonomy): Eukaryota > Metazoa > Chordata > Lepidosauria > Squamata > Colubridae > Arizona > Arizona elegans. Next base: position 2,656,174 of record JAKOOJ010000017.1, read on the forward strand.
ATGTTTCTTTCTTGATTTGGCAACTATGGTAAAATGAATCCCGTATATCTGGAGCCATTGGGAACTCAGGCTGGCTCAAAACCTGACCAAATAACTAAAGTCATATTTCATTTTTTTTCCTGTGTGGTTTTATCTTAATCTTTTTTTATTTCTTTCTGTTTTCTAGTGGCTTAGGATATATCACGGGATCAAGTGTCAAGCAAGTAGCTGGAGATTGGCACTGGGCCCTGCGGGTGAGTAAGTGAGCAGGATTGTCATATCTGCATTGCAAAAATCTAAGTCACCACAAGATGGCAGCAAAGAGAGATAGGACACTCCAGCTCTTGGTTGCTATCTAATGATGGTCCAGTTTTTGCAGCCTGTGTATTGTAGCTCTAGTAATGAACTCCTGTTTAGATTTAACACATTTGTATAGAACATCTGAATAAATATCATGCCTTTCTCCCTGATTTAAGCAAAATTTATAATTCTGCGGAATTCAGGTGCAACATAATGGCCTGATATATATTTGATGTACCTGATTTCTGATGTATTAAGTCCTGATGTGTGGTTTGTTTGGCTTTAACTTAACATGTTCTGCAAACCTAAAAATTGCAATTTGTAAATCACAGTGTTTGGCTTTGTGTGAAGTATGAATACAACAAGCTGTGGTTTGTTTATTCAACCAGAGTTACTCAGCATGGCGTGCAGAGTGATGCTTGTGGAGAGAAGATTTGATGGAAATGAAGATTTATCCTCTTATATTATTTTGGACATAAAGTTTTGCAGTTGAGTGAAGTTACAGTAGAGGTTAATTGCGCTACAATTAGAAGTAGGCTAGGAAATGATTTGTGGATGTCGCTTACTGCCTGTTTTTTTCCATGCATATTTATTCCTTCAAAATTCCCAGAAGGTTTGGATGATGATATGATTGTAGGATCTGGACAATTTTCCTGTGACCAGAGGTTGCCTTTTAAATGGTTCTACATGGTCAGCCAGAGGTGTGGCTTATATTACAATGTCAACGGTGCATCTGAGGCCAACGTTTGACTCACCATGTTCCTTTCTGAAGTGTTTGATGGGGTTGAAGTAGATGGGAACTCGGTAGCTCCAAAATGACTCATTTGGGTTCAGTTAATGTGGCTGTGGATTGTCTAATCAGATCCATGAGTGAAGAGATTGGTTTGGCTTATTAGTGGATGAGTGTAATGGGTTGTGCATGCAGGGCCACTGTGTTCCTGAGGTATATTCGGAGGTGTTGGTAGAGGTATATGTGGGAAAATGATGAGAGCCAAAGACCAGAAATGGACCATTACATTCTTCAATGACTTTTTGCATTCTGCTAAGCAGGATGTTGTTCCCAGCAATCCATTCCTGTTCTTCCCCCGTTTCCCCCCCTCCCCAGCCCTCTTTTGAGTGCTTCAGCTTTTTTTCTTTTAGGTTTTTTCCATTTCCTCTCCTCCCCCCACCCTCAATTTTGGCAAACCTCTAAACTTGCCAATCGAATAGCAAAGTTGAAAGGGACCCTCGAGGACTTCTGTTCCAACCCCCTGCTCAAGCAGGAGAACCTATACCATTTCAGACAAATGTTTGTGCAAGATCTTTTTAAAAACCTCCAATGATGGAGCACTCACTCACAACTTCTGAAGGCAAGTTGTTCCACTGGTTGATTGTTCTTCATGTTAGGAAATTTCTCCTTAGTTCTTGGTTGGTTCTCACCTTGATTAGTTTCCATCCCTTGTTTCTTGTTCTTCCTTCAGGTACTTTGGAGATTAGGTTGACGGTGACCCCCTCTTCTTTGTGGAATATTGCTATCATGTCACCCCTAATCCTTTTTTTTTTCATTAAACTGGACATACCCAATTCCTGCAACAATTGTTCCTATGTTTTAGTCACCAGTCCCCTAATCATCTTTGTTGCTTTTCTCTGCACTCTTTCTAGAGTCTAAAACATTGTTTTTATATCATGATGGCAGAAAAACTAAACCATCAACCAAATTATCTCCCTTTTCTTTATCTATTATTCTGAGTGCATAAATGTTGGCACTCATAAACTGATCCTCAGAGTAGAAAGAATTATAGTGAAGTGCTAGTAGTACTCTATATTGGCTGTTTTGACTATTCTGTAGCCTTATCACACTGACAATGTTGCTTTTACAAAGATCCGAATTAATTTAAATGCAATCCCTACCCATTCACCTTCCTACCTAAAAAAATGTCAGAGAGAAGAATTCTATTTAATCCAGCTATATATAAAACTTGGCCTAAAAATGAAACAGCTAGTTTCATGTCTAGGTTTTTTTTTTAATTTGATTTATATGCCGCCCTTCTCAGGAGACTCAGGGCGGCTTACAGTGCGTTAAGCAATAGCCTTCATACTTTTGTATATTTATACAAAGTTAGTTTATTGCCCCCACAGACTGGGTCCTCAATTTACCTACCTTAGAAAGGATGGAAGGCTGAGTCAACCTTGAGCCTGGCGAGATTCGATCTTACTTTAATTGCAGACAGCTGGTGTTAAATTACAGTGCTCTGTCTGTGAGCTATCCAGGCTCACAGACAGAGCCTGGATAGTTTAATGAAAAGAAGGATTGGGGTGACATGATAGCAATGTTCCAATATCTAAGGAGCTGCCAGAAAGAAGAGGGGGTAACCTATTCTCCAAAACACTTGAAGGCAGGACAAGAAGCAATGCGTGGAAACTAATCAAACAGAGAAGCAACCTAGAAATTTCCTAACCATCAGAACAATTAACCAATGGAACCACTTGCCTCCAGAAGTTGTGGGTACTACAAAATTGGAAGTTTTTAAGAAGTGATTGGAAAACCATTTGTCTGAAATGGTATAGGGTTTCCTGCCTAAGCAGGGGGTTGGACTAGAAGACCTCCAAGGTACCTTCCAACTCTGTTATTCTGTTATTCAGCTAAATTGAAACCCTGTATTTTTTGCCATTTCGCACTGAGATTTCCACCTCACCTCTCTCCCATAGTTTCTCTTTCATTTACTCCCCTCGTTTGTTGGAGCACATACAAAATCTGTTACACAATTTAGGGCGCTTCCGATTTATTTATGCCAGTTTATTGTTGAGATAGCAAAGGCAAAAAGGTAGCCTCAGTCCACTGTTCTTAATTTCCCTTATTATTAAGCATAAAGTATTTTTTTTGTTCTGTTCGGGGATGCATGAGAGAGGGGAACACTTTGTCTCACTTCACATTTCTTTTCCTGCACCGAGCCATTCTTATTTCCTTCTATTTTATCCCCCTGGGGACCCTGATAAATGTGCTAGGGAAGACTAGCACACAATGCTCAGAGCAGACACACACAAAAATTGGCCTGGATGGAAAAATAGTCGAGAGGAAATAAGACAGCAAAACTGCTTACTGACCTTTGACTCTGCTTGGATTCCGGCCATCCGAGAGGTGATTGCTGTTTTTTCGTCACTGGAGTTCTGCAGAGGTGGAATTTTAGAGATGGTGCCATTTAGAAGTGTTGAATACCGTCACATGCCTGGTTCAGAATAAGCATCTTTATGCAGGTTAATTAGTTCTGTTTTGTAGATGAGATAGAATTTGCATGGCATTTTCAAATGCTGAGAGGACATTGAATGCATGATTTAGGTGGGTGGTTGTTTTGGTTTTTTTACATCAGCATTATAAATTGTGCCAGCATAATTATCTTTCATATAGTTCATGCTGTAGATTATGGGTAGGAGGGAAGGGGAGGTTCACTTAAGATTGCAAGTGAATTAATGAAAGGAGAGATTCAGTTGATAATAGCTTAGTCTATTTACCAAGGAATAGAATGGAGATAAGTTGGATGTTTCTCTCAGATATTTTATGCTGTTTATATAAAACACATAGCAAATAGCAATAGCACTTAGACTTATATACCGCTTCACAGTGCTTTTACAGCCCTCTCTAAGCGGTTTACAGAGTCAGCCTATTGCCCCCAACAGTCTGAGTCCTCATTTTACCGATCTCAGAAGGATGGAAGACTGAATCAACTTTGAGCCTAGTGAGATTCGATCTGCCAAGCTGCTGGCAACCGGTGATCAGCAGAAGTAGCCTGCAGTACTCTAACCATTGCGCCACCGCGGCTCTTAATACACACACAGATACGTACATTCATAAATTTCATAATAAATTGTATAGCATTACAGGTAGTTCTTGTTTAGCAACTGTCTCGTTTAGGGACAATTTTCAGTTGATACAGTGAAAGACCTTCGCAGATCTGTAAAGCAAAGGAATACTGAAATAAGATCATAAGCACAGTCACAGTTTTCATTTAGCTAGTGATTTGTTTAATGACCAAGTTGCCCAGCCCAGCTGTGGTCACTAAACAAGGACTACCTGTTTGCTGTTGACTTTGCTGTTGGGGAATATGCTGAATTAATATAATTCCATAATTTTTGATGGTGAGGTAGAACTTCCTTGGCAACTTGGCTATGTTGTATGGAATTTTTCCAAACTTGGTTATGAGTTTGGAAAAAAGTAAAGGAGGGCATGATGTTGTATTAGATCATTATATATATGACATGGAGAAAGTTGACAGGGAGATTTTCTGCCGGACAACCAAACTGATTCTGATTAATTTGGAATCAAAACTTTATCACTTTAAATTCACTTGTAGGAGAAGTTCTAAAAATGGCTGGTTTGAAAATGATTTCATTGCCTGTGTAACCCCCTCCTTTCAAGTGCTATAAATAAGTTGACACGCATGGAGATAAATAATTTGCCCTCCAGACTTTTCAGACCTCGGTTCTGAAGATTCGACCCCACCATTCCAATATTTTCTTTGCAATTCCCAAGGCAGGAATTTCTTAATTTTATAAGAAAAATAGAAGAGGTGAATTTCTGCTCTGATCTAGGAATCATGTTCTTCGTCTTGAGTTTTGATGTCAGATCATTCGCTCTGGGCTATTTTCTCAGCTGTTTTTCTTCCCCTTCTTCTCTTCCAGGTTTCTCCACTTTTAGGTATGATCACAGGGACACTTATCTTAATATTTGTACCAGCTGCTAAAAGAGGCAATGCTGAACAACTGGGGGCACAGCTGAAGGCCCGGACCTCCTGGCTGAGGGACATGAAGGCCTTGATAAGAAAGTAAGGCAACCCTTCTTAGGGTTGATTTTAAATTTTTCTATGTTAGAAACCAACTTGAGATACTTACGGGTTCAAAGCCAGACAGCTGGGAGTAACATTTTTTAAAATTGCCACAATATTCCACTTCTCCAGCTTCTTTTTCATGAAGCTACTGATGACAGCAACTATTCAGTGCAATGTCAACACCAATGATGTGCTAAGTGCCTTGTATATTACAGAAATGATAACAGCCCTTTCCTAGGGGACTTTTAATTCCTTTGTATCATCATATTAAGCTGGTATGGTTTTTCAACCTCAATTGTCATGGAGCGGCAGTTTTATGGTAGAAATTAAGAATAATAGAATAACAGAGTTGGAAAGGACCTTGGAGGTCTTCTAGTCCAACCCCCTGCTCAAGCAGGAAACCCTATGCCATTTCTGACAAATGGTTGTCCAATCTCTTCTTAAAAACCCCCAGTGTTGGAGCACATAGAACTTCTGGAGGCAAACCAGTCTACTGATGAATTGTTCTGTCAGGAAATTTCTCCTTATTTCTAGGTTGCTTCTTTCCTTGATTAGTTTCCATCCATTGCTTCCTGTCCTGCCTTCAGGTGTTTTGGAGACTAGGTTGACTCCCTCTTCTTTGTGGCAGCCCTTTAATTATAGCTGCTTAATTATAAATTATAGGTATCAAACTCTGGAAGAGTTTTTGAGATTATTTCTGGGCTACTGTATATGAGTAAGAAGGATCAGGTGTTTCCTGGGCAGATCTGGTTTTTTTCTTCTACTCTGTTCAAAAGACTCATTTACTGACTTACAACCCCCTTTGTCTTCAGTCGCAGTTATGTGTTTTCGTCCCTGGCTACCTCTGCTGTTTCCTTTGCCACTGGAGCTTTGGGGATGTGGTTCCCTGTTTACCTGCATCGGGCCCAAGTTGTTCAAAAAACAGCTGAGATTTGCACTTCACAGCCCTGTGGGACTAAAGACAGGTAAGGTTTTGTTCTATGTTCATATTCCCCTATAACCGTGATGGCCAACCTATGGCATGCGTGCCCGAAGTGGCACGTGGAGCCATGTCGCTTGGCACGTACGGCATCACCTGTTCCTCTTCCGGGTTTCTGGCATGCATGCCCGCGTGATGATCAGCTGGCCTTCGTGCGTGCGGCAGTGCTGGAAACTGGAAGAGCTGGTCTTCCATTTTCCGCGTGAGCATGCGCTCTGGCTAGCTGATTAAAGCACGCGCATGCGTGCCAGAAACCCGGAAGACTAGCTGGCTGGCGTGCATTCATACGCCGGAAACCGGAAGTTCATTTTCGGGTGCATACATGTGCCCTGGGTAGCTCCTCTTCCGGGTTGTGGCCCAAAAGCGAGTGCAAACGCCCTTTTTGGCACTCGGGGCCGAAAAGGTTCGCCATCACTGCTCTAGAAGCTATAAAATATTTCCTCAGAAGATGTTCACATATCGTTGGCTGTATTTGCATTATGGTATAGCAGACGCTGCTCTAAACCTCCAGAGGAAGAGTGGGCAGTACAACATTTTAAATGAATAAATGAAATTGCCATGTTCAGAGACAGCAAGCATGAACGTACCAAGAACTAGAAGGAGTGAGACAAGTGCAGGAGAAGGCCATTACTCACATGTCCTGCTTGGTGCTTCTTGGCAAACAGGCCTGGTTGGCCACAGGACCAGAGAACCTTCACTGGTTCCTCAGATAATCAGAAACCGAGCCTTCCTGCTTAGATGCGGTTCATTTGAAGATACCATAGGCTGGGAGTGAAACAAAAGGAGGGTTAGTCCTTCTTTAGTGACCAATATTGGGACTGACAATTTGGTTGTTAAAGAGACATGGTCACTAAGTGAAACACCATATTATTATGATTTTACTTCAGTTTTCTTTTGTAGACCTGCAAATGGCCATAAATCGAAGCACTGGTTGTAAAATTACTTTTTCATGTGAATGGTGGCTAAATAAGTCAGTCACTAAATGAGGACTAGCTGTACTTTTTTCAGTTCAGGCTGTTCTTTTGGGCTTTTTTAGAGATATCCAGTCTTAATACTTAATACAATCCACCAAGCTTTTTACAGATTTTATTTTAAAAGCAGGAATTTACTTATTTGTATTTCTTCCTGCCGCCATGACAGTGTTTGAGTTCTGAGAGGAAAATAAATGCAGGCCATTTTGTCTTAAATTCTATCTGATCATATTACTTCAGTTGACCAATAGTGGTTTTACATACATTTTTATTTTATTTTTTCCTTCTGTACTTTTGCCTCCTTTGCAGTCTTAATTGTCACAAGTACCATGAGGGGCAGAGGTTCATATTTTGTTTAATGATAATAGAAATGAAAGTTGAATGATTTAAGAACAGTGGAATGTAGGCATGGAATGGCAAAAAATAGCTTGTCCAGAGATACCGTAAGTTTTAAATACACTTCTTAAATGCAAATATTTTTAATTTTCCATTTATTGTCAAAAACTCAGATCTGAATTATGAAAGAACCTAGAATTCCCGTGAAACTTGAGAATCTCCAGAACTTGCTTTTTTTTTTTTCTGAATTCTTTTGCAGGGGTTTAGTCCATCGATCTCCATGTAGCACCTCTTACTCATTGCCTTGCCTTGCTAATCAACCCTCCCCGCTGCCTCTCACCTACTGCCTTGTGTATAAAAATAAGTACACCTAAATGAGAAAAGGTTTTTATTTCTGGAATCGTTCTGTGTCCTTAGCTTGATCTTTGGAGCCATCACCTGCTTCACTGGATTTCTAGGCGTGATCACTGGGGCTGGAGCTACCAAGTGGTGCCGGGTGAAAACACAAAGAGCGGATCCTCTAGTTTGCGCTGTCGGGATGCTGGGGTCAGCCATCTTTACCTGCTTGATTTTTGTTGCAGCCAAGAACAGCATTGTAGGAGCCTATGTAAGTGATCAGTCTGGAAAAGGGGAGGCTGAAGTTGGATTTCTCTTCCTTCATATATCTATCTGCAGATAAGCCTCATATTATAGCTGTAATGGAGCCTATCCATTATGGTTGTTAAGTCCTACCGGTCGGAAAACAGATCTGTTATGTGGCCGACCCATCTATATAATGATGTTTGTAGTGGTCATTAAGTGATCACAGCAATTGTAAAACAAATGCAATTGTTAAGCAAATGCCATGGGTCAAACGTATAATTCGCTGTGGCACACTTTTGCCAAAACTGGAAGTGAAAGCCAGTTTTTGTCAAAACCGTCATGAAATGCAGTCACAAGACTGCAGGATGTTGCAAACGTATATATATATCTAGCCCAAAAATTAGCCCTAGCTTGATTCTACATGTGCGTCCAATATAAGCCCTACCGCCTAGTTAAGAACCCTCCCACTCCGTTTTACCTGGTTGCACAAGGTGGGTGAGGTGTACAGGTATAAATCAAGCTAGGGTGGGGATGAGGGGTGGAGCTGCCCCTTGTGCCCTGCACATACTTACCTTAGGACAGTTGCAGCCAGGCCTTCCATGCCTTGACACCTGCCTCGCCTTGCCAGCTACTTCTGCTTCCGCTTGCGAGTGTTGCCCCCAGCCTCCATTTTGCCATCAGAGGTCTTCTTCTGGGAGGGGCTGTCGGTACCATCGCCATGAGGTGAGAGAGTGGAAAAGACATCCTCTGAAAATAAGACCTAATGCCTCTTTTGGAGACATAATAAATAAATAAAACAAGACCAGATCTTAAGGAAGGTTAGGGGAGAATGGGGAAGAAATAATTATATTTTCCCTCCAGGCCTTAACTTCTTTTGTTTTGCACATTGCAACTTCTGGTTTATACATTTCTTCTGGCTATGCCCTAGAAGGAGAAGACAGAGTAGAGGCTGATGCTTCCTGGTTTTCAGGAACAGTCAATCTATTGCCTTCTGGCATTTTAAATCTCAGGAAGTATGAATTCAGAATTCCTATATAACACCCAGTTCATTTCCCTGCTTTTAAATCTCAAAAAGAGGGTAAAGGACAGTGCCAAATACAGTGGTACCTTGGTACTCATTGTTAATTGGTTCAGGGAGGCATGATGAGTACCCAAAACAATAAGTACCAAACAAATTTTTCCCATAAGGAATAATGTAGTATGTCACAAGGCACCCAACACTGACAAATTCTAGCTTGTGCATTGAGCACCAAATAAATGATGAGTATCAAGACAAAATTTTAACATCAAAATACGTTAAGTACCAGATTCAATTAATTTCAAAGCAGTTGAGTACAAAGTTGAGTGCCTGGAGTCTCCACACTTGAAAATGGACCTTAGCCGATGCTCTGATATACTAACTGGTGACCTTGATTCTATTCCAATGTATTAAGTTCCCTTTATACATTATTAATGCAGTTCTTTGAACGCTGATCCTTCTGTAGTCAAAATGGCCCTGCCGGTAATAAAATTAACACCACTGAATAGTTTTTGGAAACATGCATAAACCCAAAAACTATTAGCTGTGATTTAAAACAAAGCTATTTCAAGGGCTCCAAGTGCTTCTAGGACGTTCAGAATCACCACTTTGCATTTTGAGTTCAAGATAATCTAAAATTGAAATGTTTGGCATACCTTTAGCTGCAACCAGAGTTCCTCTTTTGTGTAATCAACCTATATATTTAACTTCCTCTCCATCAAGGCAGATTCCCTTGATGGAGTTCTTTTTTTTTTCCAGACCCCATTTTTTAGCATGCTCTGCAGCTTATGTTTGTATTTATGTCCATGTTTATACTGGTAGAATTATTGTTAGCTACCTTGAGAATTTAAGGAAGTATATAAATACTACAAATCAGCAGAACATATGGCGTTGCAAATGTTGCTGGATTCTAGCTCCCTTTATCCCAGCCATAAGCCATGTTCAGTAACATCTGGAAGTTCCCTGTTCCTGCTATAAATATATTTCTCACCATGGTTGACCTCTACCTCTTTTTGAAATACACAGAATTTTTACCAGTTTCTAAACTTCCTCCTTATAAACATATAAAAATATAAGCTTACAAACCTTATAAAACTATAAACATTTTATTAATAAAATGTTATTATTTAATAAAAATTTCCCCGATCACAAATAAGTAAAATAATTTTAAAAAAACCTTTCCTCCCTGTCTCCTCCACCCCACAGATAAGGTTCAGTAGATGTTAACAGTAAATTGCCATGCATTCAGAGCAGTGGTGAAATGTAAAATTTGTTACTACCGGTTCTGTGGGCGTGGTTTGGTGGTGGTGGGTTATATGATTGAGTGGGCATGGGCAACTTTTTTTTTTTAACTTTTAAGACCATTTTTTCTACAACCTCTTCAGCTGGAGAGGTTGTAAAAAAATGCTTTTAAAAGCCTCTGACGATCCCAGCTGAGTTGCCTGATCGGCAGAGGCTTTTCTTTTTAAGAAACATTTTTTCTACAACCTCTTCAGCCAAAGAGGTTGTAGAAAAAATGCTTTTAAAAGCCTCTGATGATCTGAGCTGAGCCGCACGATCATCAGAGGCTTTTTTTTACTTTTAAAAGCATTTTTTCAGCTGAAGAGGTGGTAGAAAAAATGCTTTTAAAAATAAAAAAATAAAGCCTCTGAGGATTGCGCAGCTCAGCTGGGCACGGGGGGAGGCGCAGCAGGGATTTTTGCTACCGGTTCTCCGAACCACCCACCGCCATCGCTACCGGATCGGGTGATCCATCCGAACCAGGAACATTTCACCCTTAATTCAGAGGTGGTATTCAGCCGGTTCAGACCAGTTCGCCCGAAACGGTAACGGAAATTGTGGGTGGGCTCACGTACCTGCCCCGGCTCTATGCCATCCTATTTAGGCACATTTTTGAGGCCGGGCACATGCATGGACAGGGCACGCACCAGGAAAGCATGTGCACAGAAGGTTGGGCGCATGCGTGGATGGGGCGTGTGCGAACGAAGCGACCACACATGCACGCAAGCTCACATTTGTGAACCAGTAGGGGAAAGTAAATGAATACCACCCCTGCGTGCATTCAGTTAATATTGAGGATGCAGTCTTTAAAACAGAACCACCAAATTGTGGGATACTTCTCAAACTTGCATGAATAAATTGTATATGTCTACTGTTTCAACCACAGGTCTGCATTTTTATTGGTGAGACTCTTTTGTTTTCAAACTGGGCCATCACAGCTGACATTCTTATGGTAAGTTGATATGGAAGTGTAACTTGCATTTAATTTACTGGCATAGGGCTATGTTTTGCAATTGGGCAACTGTTGTTGGACTCAAACATTAAGCTTTGACTACCAGTATGTGCCTAACATATTATATTAATGCATTTCCTTTGTTACAAACTAGATTGAAGGCTAATCTAATTAGAAGTAATCAAGTTTAGTTGTTGGGCAAATGCAGCTCCTAGAACATTAACTGGCCTGGTTAAATTTGTTTGTTCGAATGCGCCCTCTGCCTCATCAGCCATAGCTAGTATGGCTAATTTTCTCCTGCAAGATAACCATTGCAATGTTCCTCATCAAAGTTGCTAGGAAGAGACTTGCACTATAAATAACTTCCATTTAGTCTTATTGTTTTGTCACTCTTCACCTTCACCTCCTCAGGTTCTTGCTCTTTCTCCGCATAATACACACAAACATGTTCTGCAGGCAGGCAGGCAGCAATGGCGGGCGAAGGCAGGTTAGCAATGGTGGGCAAGCAGGCGCGTAACTTGGGCGTCCTCCTGGATGCACGGCTGTCTTTAGAAGAGCATATGATGGCCGTGGCCAGGGGGGCTTTCTATCAGGTTCGCCTGATACGCCAGTTGCGTCCCTTTCTGGATCGGGACTCCCTATGCACGGTCACTCATGCCCTTGTCACTTCCCGCCTCGACTACTGCAATGCTCTCTACATGGGGCTCCCCTTGAGGAGCACTCGGAGGCTCCAACTGGTGCAGAATGTGGCCGGGCGGGTACTTATGGGGGCGACATGGCGCTCCCATGTGACACCTCTCCTGCGCGAGCTGCATTGGCTTCCAGTGGTCTTCCGAGTGCACTTCAAGGTGTTGGTTCTCGTCTTCAAAGCGCTCCATGGCTTAGGACCCAGTTACTTACGAGACCACCTTCTGCCTCCGATAACCTCCCACCGGCCAACACGCTCCCACAGAGAGGGCCTCCTCAGGGTGCCGTCTGTCAGGCAATGTCGGCTGGTGACCCCCCGGGGAAGAGCCTTCTCTGTGGGGGCACCCGCCCTCTGGAATGAGCTACCCCCAGGGATACGACTAATCCCGGACCTCCGGACCTTCCGCCGGGCCCTGAAGACTTTTTTATTTCAGCAAGCCGGGCTGGGTTAAAAATCTTTTAATTGGGGAATTTTATGGGTAAGTGGTTTTAAATTGGAGAAGCCAAAGATAATTTAATTTCATTTTAATGTATTTTAATATTTGTATTGTGTGTTTTTAATTCTGGCTGTTCACCGCCCCAAGTCCTTCGGGAGAGGGGGCGGTATAAAAATTTAATAAATAAATAAATAAATAAATAAATAAATAAATAAATAAATAAATATGGAATGACTGGGCGGGAAGGGGTGGGGCCAGCCGGTGGTGCGATTTGCCAGTTCACCAAACTGCGCAAAATAGTAACAACCAGTTCGCCCGAACCAATCCGAACCGGCTGAATCCCACCCCTGGTTCTGCTTCTTCATTTGGAGAGCTGTCTCCTTCTTTAAACCTCGATAGAAATTCCATTCTTCAGCTTTCTAGAGACCATCTCTCATCTCTCACTTCTAATTACAGATTTTCCCAATAAGGGCATAGTTTTTCCCACCATTAAAACAGGAGGTCTAGCTTATATATTTCATGTTGTGTAGATGTAGCAGGGAGGTGTCACAGCAAGTGGTAGCACGTAGTCAATCTTGGCTGTTCTAAAAAAAATGGCTAAGCAGAGTCGGATCTGGTTAATATCTGGAATTGAAGACTGCCATAAAATCTCAAGGCTATAGAAGTTGAATTTCATCCATGGGAGATTAGTAGAAAGAAGCAGGTCACCATAGTACTACTGGAGACCTCTTGGCTGCTTTCCCTTCTCATTCCTCTGGATTTTGATACTGGTCCTAAAATTTATGGGCATTCTTCTTAAATGGCCTTTGCCACTGGCCATTTCCATAGGATGTGGGCATCAAAAACAACAATGGTTTAGAGATGCCTTCTGCAGTGCTATGAATAGTCTTGCTTGTTCTCTGTGGCGGGAAGAGGACATCACTGGGAAACCAGAGCTTTCTCCAGGCCTCTACTTAAGGAAGTATGTTTGGCCAAACAACCGTATCTGTCCTTTGGGCAGCAAAATCTGGACAACTCCCATAGTAAAAATTTAGTTTCAGCTTTATTTTATTCTTCAAAATGCCAATCTACTTTTGTAACTGACTACATCTGCAAACTTGGGCAGGAACTACTTTTTCACTAAATGTTTCTTCCCCCTATCCCCATGATCAGCTACTCTCAGTTGATTAAAACAACCTACATAGCTTATGGATCTCCTGATTTGCTCCTAATTCATGCAGTTCAGGAGCCCTGAACTGGACTGCAGTTTAGTTCCAAATTAAAAAGGATCCAACTGAGCCTTCTTCTGATAGAATAGAATAGAATAGAATACTTTATTGGCCAAGTGTGATCGGACACACAAGGAATTTGTCTTGGTGCATACGTGCTCAGTGTACATAAAAGAAAAGTTACATTCGTCAAGAATCATAAGGTACAACACTTAGTGATAGTCATAGGGAAACGGTCAATATAAATCTTAAGGATATCAGCAACAAGGTTACAGTCATACAGTCATATGTGGGAGGAGATGGGTGGTGGGAACAATGAGAAGATTAATAGTAGTGCAGACTTAGTAACCAGTTTGACCGTGTTGAGGGAATTATTTGTTTAGCAGAATGATGGTGTTCGAGGAAAAACTGTTCTTGTGTCTAGTTATTCTGGTGTGCAGTGCTCTATAGCATTGTTTTGAGGGTAGGAGTTGAAACCATTTATGTCCAGGATATGAGGGGTCTGTAAATATTTTCACAGCCCTCTTTTTGACTCGTGCAGTATACAGGTCCTCCATGGAAGGCAGGTTGATTGATCAGTTGCTCTCCAGTTATGTTGAAGTACTATATCCACCCTCTGCAGACAGAACATCCAGTAGCATAGCTTGTGTGTGTGTGTGTATGTATTCATTCAAGTCACTCTTGATGATTGCCTGAACAAGTCCCTCCAGAGTTCTTAGCAGCCTTTTCAGACAGATGGTTGCCATTGCCTTCTTCCCATGGCTGAGAAAGAGCGATTGACCAAAAATCACCCAGCTGGCTTCAGTCACTAAGTCGGGACTAGAACTCATGGTCTCCCCTTTTCTAGCCTATTGCCTTAACCACTGCACCAAACTGGCTGATGTTCGCTGTATGATGGTTCCTATCTGAATATTGTTAAGTGGGGAAAGGGAGCCCTGGTGGTGCAGTGGTTAACTGCAGTATTGTAAGCAAACTCTGCCCACAGTCAGAAGTTCGATCCTGACAAGGCTCAGGGTTGACTCAGCCGTCTATCCTTCCAAGTTTGGTAAAATGAGGACCCAGATTGTTGGGGGCAATATATAAATAATGCTGAAATTGTAAACCACCCAGAAAGTGCTGTAAAGAAATAAAGGGAGATATTTAAGTGAAAATACAGTTGCTATTTCTAAAAGAAAAATTGTTCAGAATGATTAAATGCTATGATGTTTTAATCTTTTATCTCCCTCCCTCCCTTCTGCATTCCATTTCAGTATGTGGTTATTCCTACACGCCGAGCAACAGCCGTAGCATTGCAGAGCTTCACCTCACATCTTTTGGGAGATGCTGGAAGTCCCTACCTGGTTGGATTTGTAAGTATACCCTTGGCACACCTGAGGAATAGGATAAGAAGCTGGGTTCTTGTGAGAATGACAATTCTCACTAGCTCTGCACGCACCCGGGCTTTGTGATTGCATTTAATGCTCTTAATCTGGCAATTCAATGAATCCATGTTCTGAGTTCATACAAAACATTTGGGATATAAGCTAAGCCAACAGTCAGGTTTTGTTTAAGTCCACACATCCAGGGGTGAAATTCAGCAGGTTCTGACAGGTTCTGGAGAACCGGTAGTGGACACTTTGAGTAGTTCGGAGAACCGGCAAATACCACATCTGGCTGGCCCCCGATTGGGGTGGAAATGGAGATTTTGCAATATCTTTCCCCTGTAATGGGGTGGGAATGGAGATTTCGCAGTATCCTTCTCATGCCACGCCCACTAAGCCACACCACACCATGCCCACCAAGCCACGCCCACAGAACCGGTAGTAAAAAAATTTGAATTTCACCACTGCACACATCCCAAAAAAATCTTTAGCCAAGTAACACTAACTTAGCATCGTGTGTGATGTGAATGCATCTTCTAGACCTTTATTATTAGAGTTGTTTGTCACACCTCTCACTTCGAGGTTACTCTTTATCTGAAGGTGTGCACTTTGTTGAATGAACTGAGCCACATATCTACAGAAGAAGAAAAGAGAGTACCATTAATGAAACCAGAAAGAGACATAGGGACGAAGTGTTTTTGGCACGACACAATTTTCTGCTTCTTCAGATCCACAGTTTAGGATACCTCTCTGATTTCTGTGGTGATTTTGAATTTAAAATATTTTATTTTAAAGTTTTCTATGTACTCCTTTCTTCTCCTATTATCCTCACAATCCTTGATGCTACAGACATTTTTTTGGGAGTAGTTGGGGGGATGTTCCCAATCAGGATGCTAGCCCAGACAAATTCTGCCATTTGCGGATAATTAGAAAGCCTCCCCAAAGTGATAAGGGATGGGTAAGGTATTCTTTAACATAATCTTTCTAACAAAGATAAACGTCTCCCTCTCCTGCATTAGGGAAATGAGATGGAAGAGTAACTGACATCGCCACTTAACACTTCAAGAGGGAGCTAGTTACTTAGAAGACTCCTCTATGTTAAGCACCCTAGTTTTGGTTTACACTATTACTCAGGGTATTTCTAAAACACAAACACATGCATACACCCACATGCCAAATGTGGTGCTAACTTGGGACCACAGAGCATATTGTTTTCCTTGGTTCCTCCAATCATTAAAATAAATGTATGCTTATTGCCTGATATTATTTAGCCATCTAGCCCAGATACTCTACTGTGATCTGGGATTTTCCCAACTCTATCTGGAGTTTGCCTAATTAGAATCTGAAGCAAAACGGGTGTTCCAACGTGACTTCACCCCAGTTCTAAATGAAGGCTCTGTATACAAAGAGATTGCTCAGTAAATGAATTTGAGTTGAGCCTTAGATGTTGAACCTAGGAAAATGCCTCATACAGCATCAGGTAATGGATTCCTTTAACACTGAAAAGTGTTGGTTCTACCACGTTTCCAGTGGAGAAGTCTCCCTTGGTTGATAGATCCTTTAATAAAATAAAAGGTAAAGATTTCCCTGTCCAGTCATGTCCGACTCTAGGGCACAGTGGTCATTTCCGTTTATTGGCCAGAGAGCCTGTGTTGTCCCAAGACTGTTGGCTTATCTTATATCCCAAATGTTTCCATCACTGGTGGGATTCAAATAATTTAACAACTGTTTCTCTGCCCTAATGACCGACTGGGTGGGCGTGGCCATGGTGGCATGGCCAGGGCATGTGACAGACAGCACTGAGCCTCCTGCACCCCCCTGGGAGCAAAAACTGGCCGTGGGAAGTGGCGCTGCCCCCCCCATGCCCCATTTTGGGCCTAGGAGGCCTCTTTGCAGCCTTCTGGGAGTGAAAACGGGCCACGGGGGGTGCCACATATGACCACGTTCTGTTTTGGGCCTAGGAGGCCTCCCTGGGAGCCAAAATGGGGTGTGTGGGGACTCCTGGAAGGGGCGGGGAGGGGAGGGGCAGAGCCAGCCAGCAATTTAACTACCGGTTCGCCTGAACCGGCTGAATCCCACCACTGGTTTCCATGGTCATGTGGCCAGCATAGCTATATGCCAAAAACATATGGGAAGTTGTTAGCTTAGTACTGTACAAAGTGGTACCTATTAATCTACTCGTACTTGCATGCTTTTGAACTGCCAGGTGGGTAGGAGCTGAAGCGAGGTACAGACGCTCACCCCATTGTGCAGTGCTCCGGTCTCGAACCCGGGCTTTCTGCTTTCTAGTTGACAAGCTCAGTGTCTTTAACCATTGAACCATCATGCCCCCTTCAGATTTTTTTCATAGAAGATTGCAAAGTTGGCAACTGGAATTTTTGCACCTGGGAAAAATGGGTGGTTTATCTCTGAACAAGGTTCCCACCATCCTCTTATCCCTGGAGGATCTAGTCTGGGAGTTACACCCACTTGTGGAGAGACTTATGCCAACAAAAAGAGAAAAACATCGCAATGGGAAATCCTGCCTAACAGTCATGGGAGGAGCCAGCCAGTTAACTGTAAGAATGTCAGGATTTGTTTTTTTGTGCAAAACTGAGAAAGTCTCACAAATCTTGGCAAGGAAGCAGTTGGTTTCCCCCATCCCATTTCAAATAAACTATGTTGGTGACAAAGAGAATGTCCATAAATAGGCTTATCTCTGTCTGTTCCGTCTCTTTCCACCCCCTCCTTTTCCCTTCTAGATCTCCGATGTGATACGGCAGAGCACAAAGGAGTCGCCACTCTGGGAATTCCTCAGTTTAGGCTATGCGCTGATGCTGTGCCCTTTTGTTGTGGTCCTCGGGGGGATGTTTTTCCTGGCCACGGCCCTCTTCTTCCTAAGCGACAGAGCCAAAGCCGAGCAACAGTGAGTACCTCTCAGTGGTGTGGGAAAAGGAAAACAGCATGTGTTATATTTTTAAAGAAGGGCATTGTCATTTGCCATTTTGGCACTGGTATCCAATTTAACCAATGAGAAGAGCCACGGATGCATTTCCAATCTGAACAGTGTCAACCTCAGCTTGAAACTCCAATTCAAGAAATTGAGGTGCGAGATTGTGTGCTTGGAGACTCCAGCAAGCTTTAATAATGAAAGTGTTATCATTTCCAGATTTGCTAGTAGATCAGTCTTTTGAGTACTACTGTGGGGGCCATTCAGTTGCTTTCTTATCAGTCCACATTATCTAGAAGAAGAGAGACTATAACTCTTTCTTTCTCCTTGCTCTTCTTACTGCTTTGTTGCTCCTGATAGTCCATATGGGGGTCTTTTTGGTAGAAGTACTACAGTGCTTTATTGAAAGCAAAAGGAGATGGGGACAGCGTAGGATGGGATGATTAGATGGTTAGATAGCGTCATCCATGCAATGAACATGCATTTGGGCAAACTCTGGGAGGTAGTGGAGGGTAGGGGGGCCTGGCATGCCATGTTCCATGGGATCACAAAGAAAGGACTTAGTGACTAAACAACAACAGCTATAGTGCTTTTCTGTTGTCTTCTTCCCACTCTTATAGGGGTTCATAAATGATAACCAGAAATTCGAGTTGCATTTGAAGTCCTATTAGGAGCCAGTGCAGTTCAAAAAGTAGTGTTGTTACCTAGATATACCGAAGTGTACTATTTCTACCCATACTGTTGTATTCTGGATCAGTTGCAGCTTCTGGGTGGTCTTCAAGGACAAGCCCATGCAACACACATTTCAGAAATCTAATCAGGAAGGGACCAAAGCATAAGTGAGGAGGACTTCCAAACCCATAAATAAGGACAATTCTTTTCTTATATAGCCTATTTACTGTTATAGTTCCCTTGTCCGGTAGTTGAGTCCAATGGATAATTGCTAAAGTCCACCCAGCTGCATGGGATCCATTCAGTTCTCAGCTCCTACAGTTCTGCTTTTATTTATTGCCAAGGGCTATTTACCCACTTTCTTGTACTCTGAAACAAGAAATAAAATAGAGCAGCATTCTCTAGAGGTTGAATCCATGGAAATGGGAATTGCCATCAGTGGGAACAATGAGAACAGAAAGAGAACACTATTGATAGGAAAGACACTGAAGATACGTTCGCCAAGCAGACTTGCCATCACATCCTACTTGAAGACTAGAGGCAATTTATTTCTGTGAGATGACTAATATTCATTTGGCAAAGCTATCCCAGAATGTCTAGACGCTGGCATCATTATTCTTCAGCATTAACTTTCTAATGCATCCTGATATAAATATGTAAATAAATAACTTTATTGTCATTGTACGTGTATACACAGTATACCCATACAACGAAATTCACAAAGACCAGGTCCAACACACATAATAATCCCCAAACACATCCCCACCCACCACAGTTCCCCACCCCTAAACCACGCAAACATCCACACAACAGACCAAGTAATACTGCCCAACAGCTCACTGATGGTGGCCCTTTAGTTCATTGTTGAGTGCAATTATAGCTCTGGGATAAAAACTATTCAGAAAACGTGTGGTCCAAGTTTTAATTGTTCTGTATCTTCTGCCAGAAGGCAACAGTCCAAAAAGATTGTAAGCAGGATGGGAAGAGTCTCTGAGAATGTTATGCAACTTTCTCAAACAGCGAGATTTGAAGATGTCGTCCAGGGCTGGTAGCTGAAGTCCAATGATATTCTGGGCAGTTTTAATGGTTCTCTGTAGCCTTTTTGTCCACTACAGAGCTGCTCCCATACCATGCAAGAATGCCGTATGTCAGGACACTCTCAATGGTGCTGCAATAGTAGGACAGAAGTAGATGCTGAGATAGATTTATCTTCCTGATATAAAGACCTGTTTATTCTCCAAGGTGGACCTATTCCTCTTTCCCCGTCACTGTCTCTGTTATGATTGTCTTCTGCAGATGCCCAGAGTTCCACCTGCTTTCCTAAAAATGATAACGATAGTGCTGTACCACAAATTCTGCCCTCTTTGATCACGCATGCAATGCCACAATGCAGAGGATATGGTTTGAGTTGCAACAACAGCATGATGCTACTTTCATTGCAGTTTCAAGATTGTTGGGTGATTTGAGGCCAGTCAGTTGTGGTGATAAATTGAGTGCTACCAATACATTTCTCTGTTTGCTTGAATATATATCAAATTCTTGGATGTAGAGATATTGCCTTTAAAAGCTATTCTTCCTGAGGCTTTCCTGTAGCTGGTTAAAAAGAGACACAAATCTGGGCTCATGTTTTTCAGCACGGATTTGGATCATCTCACCATTGGCAACTCCAGTAACTCAGAAGATGCTACCACATGATAGGCAGAAGAGATTTTTGGGGTTAGTTCATGTGTGTATGTGTTTTGTTGTCTTTTGGAAAGTTCCTTTACATACTTGCCAGGACAAATAGGGGCAACCTGCTGTCTATTTGGAGTATGTGTGTTTATGGTGTGTGTGTGTGTGTGTGTGTGTGTGTTTATCTGATTCCGAAAGAAAACTTAGAAATTGGCTTCATCAGGGAGAAAATAATTCTGGATTAAGCTACTTTGTTTTGACTTGTTTTGGTTTTGTGGGCAGATGTTTTAAATATATGTGGCTCTCTCAGCATGTTTGTGGGGCAGCTCTTATGTTATGTAAAATGTTTGGGGCCAGATTTTGATTCCTACATTTTTTAAAGCCTATTATGAATTTAGAAGTATAATTCATCCCAGTTCCTCTGCGGCTTAGCCTAGCTGATGATCAAACTTCCTCACGTTGTAATGTCATCCAAGCGCTGTACATGAAAGATAATCGAATTCTGCACAAAGGAAAACTAGATTCTGGGTTTAAATGACAAAAAAAATTGTCTGCAGCTCAACAGTTTTGCATATTCTACTTTTGCTAAGCAAGAAGTGATGCATTGTGGTAAATCCTCACCCTACCCACAACCACTGAAATTCTAATTCATAGGATATATGACACGATGAGGACTAGCAATATTGTTGGTTGTGTCGTAAAGGAGGCTTCCATGAATTTTAATTGTGGATACAGTACTGCAATTTATTTTGTCTATCCATTTCGTATTCTAACTGGTCCCTAATCCTAGACTTACAAAATATCTTAGAGATCATTTAGTCCAGCTCCTTGGTCAATGTAGTGCAGTGTTTTTCAAAGTTGGCAACTTTAACATGTGTGGACTTCAACTCCCACAATTCCTCAGTCAGCATGCTGCCAAGTTTGAAAAACATGGCTGTAGAGTATATAAAAAGATTTCCACTGTCCTGTGGTGTCTAACTTTAGGGGCCAGTGCTTCTCTTCATTGCCTAACCAAGGGAGCCAGTGTTGTCCAAAGATGTTTCCATGGTCATGTGGCCAGCATGATTATATGATGCATGGAACGCTGATACCTTCAAATCAAAGTGATACCTATTTATTTACTTGCATTTGCATGCTTTCAAATTGCTAGGTGGGTAGGAGCTGGGGCAAGGACAAGAGCTCACCCCTTCACATGGTTCTTGGGTCTTGAACTCTCAACCTTCAGGTTGACAAGCCAGGCATCGTAACCTCTAGGCCACCGTGTCCCCCCCTTTTTTTTTCAATTTGATTTATATGCCGCCCTTCTCCGGAGAGTCAGGGCGGCTTATAATGCGTTAAGCAATAGCCTTCATACTTTTGTATATTTATACAAAGTCAGCTTATTGCCCCCACAAACTGGGTCCTCAATTTACCTACCTTAGAAAGGATGGAAGGCTGAGTCAACCTTGAGCCTGGGGAGATTCTAACTTACAGTAATTGCCGACAGCTGGTGTTAATCACAATGCTATCAGTCTGCTGAGCCACCAGGCCCTTTTGTAGAATATATATATATTTATTTATTTTATTGTTTATATTTATATACCGCCCCTCTCCCGAAGGACTCGGGGCAGTGAACAGCCAACACATAAAACACAAGAAATACAAAATTTAAAAACAGTATTAAAATCCAATTTAAATTAATTTGGCCCACAATTAAACACACCCCTGAATTAAGACCCATAATCAAACAATTTAAAAATTAAAACAATTTAAAAGAGTCAGGCCAGCCCGGCTTGCTGGAATAAAAATGTATTTAGGGAATGGCAAAAGGTGCGAAGATCCGGGATCCGCCATATCTCCAGGGGCAGCTCATTCCAGAGGGTAGGTGCCAGGTGCAATATCCAGGTGCAATTTCTGTATCTTTAAAAAACTGGCCCTCCAAACCTCTTAGATAGCTGGTGTCGTATAGTGGTTAAAATGATGGACTGAAAACACTCAGATTCAAGTTCCCCACTGACTACAAAATTTGTAGTGTGTTTTTACACCAGCCCTTTTCTCCCAGCCCAACCTCCCTAACAGGGTAGATTATATGGTAGAATTTGGAGAGATTCCACCCCCCCACCACCTCCAAATACTTTGCAAGCTTCCTAGAGCTGCCTATAAAAAGAGAGTCTAGAAATGCAAACTCAATGCAATGCTGTTGTTGTTGTTATTGTTGTTGTTATTATTATTATGGTTGGTTGCACAGTCAGCTAGATGTTTAGGATGGATTTGGCATTTATTCACCTATCTAAAGGTCTAGGATAGGGTAGATGTTTATCCTTGACGGTGTTAAAGATATTATTTCCATCATCATTATCTGCAAGGCATGAAACCCCTCATCCCAGTCCCTGAGACAGTCTGTCCCACCACTTTCTGTATCTTTAGAAGTGTTTTTAAATATCTGTTTGTCTGTATGGATGCAGGCTTGATTTAATCTCTGTCTGCAAAGTATTGCAAGTTCTGTGGTGTGGAAGGAATGCAGTGTTACCAGCCTTCAGGGATTTAAAAATAAACAAAAGAGGATTTTTTTTTTCTTTTTTAAAAAAATGGCAAATTTGGCTGCAAGACCTGAAATTAAGGAAATTATTAGGCACAGGAAGAATTGGCAAACCTGCTAAACTACAGAGGAAGGAAAAGGGATGAGAAAAGAATCTCTGTGAGCAAGTACTGTTTCCTTAAAAGCTGGCTCTCTTGTTTATCAGAGGCAGATTGGAAACAAATGATTTGTAACACATGAATTCTATAATTATTTAACCCTATTGAGGAAGCAATACAACTGCAGTCCCATATTTGTGGTGGCTGTTAATTCATTTTTAACAACATAAGGATGTAAACAGCACCCCGTTGGATCAGACCCCTGGCCAGTGGTGGGTTTCAAATTTTTTTACTACAGGTTCTGTGGGCGTGGATTGGTGGGCGTGGCATGGCTTGGTGGGTGTGGCTTGGTAGGCGTGGCAGGGGAAGGATACTAAAATCTCCATTCCCACCCCACTCCAGGGGAAGAATACTGTAAAATCTCCATTCCCACCCCATTCCAGGGGAAGGATACTGTAAAATCTCCATTCCCACCCCATTCCAGGGGAAGTATACTGTAAAATCTCCATTCCCACCCCACTCCAGGGGAAGGATACTGTAAAATCCCCATTTCCTCCTGATCAGCTGGGACTTGGGAGGCAGAGAAAAGATGGGGATGGGGCCAGTCAGAATTTTTACTACCGGTTCTCCAAACTACTCAAAATTTCCCTTACCGGTTCTCCAGAACTGGTCAGAACCTGCTGAAACCCACCTCAGCCCTTGGCCCTTCTAATCTAACAATCTGTTCTCTAACCTGGCCCTTTTGCAGTTGAAAATAAGGAGTAAGTAACACCTTATAAATAAGAAAGAGAAGAGATTGCTCTTTTTGCATTAAGAAGTTAGAAGCATCAGAGCTGTCAGTAACTTGGAGAAGGCAGAGTGAAAAAAGTTATTGGTGGCTTTTTAGGTTTATCTAAAGGGTCGTTTGATAATGGCCTGAATTTGGGAATCCAGCCCAGTGGTGTAATTCAGACTGTTGGCAGCTGTCTTGTGGGATGCTTCTACCATCAAAGATTGGTCTGCATAGAGGGTTTCTGAGCAGTATTCCTGGCAGCATTGGTTACGGGAAGCAGAAGTGACGCATGGAGCTTCTTTGCTGTCCCAAAGAAGCTCAAATATCAGACGAAATTATACAGCTAAATAACATTGCTGGCCAAACTCTCTGGTTTGTTTTGTTTGACCAATCTACATTTAATTCCAAATTCAGGAGGTTGCTGTTTTTACACACATTCAGCTGCCTTAAGGAGAACTTAAGAAGTTCTTCACACCAGATCGGACTATTTAAGGACTAGCAAACGTTCTTCAAGAGAAAGATCTTTCTCTTCCGGCAGAGAAAGATCTTTCCTATTTTATGCAATTTAATCTTTGAACAGCAAATAGCTGGGACCGAATGAAGATTATCTATATGTAAATTGCATGCATATATGTATGCAAGCATGTGTTTATCCTATATATGTGTCATCCATCTCACAGAGAAGTGTGACTCTGGGTGGTTTTGCTACTAATCTATAGATCTGCAGTAGCACAGGATCTTGGGAAGAGACTATGGAAATATTTATCAGCAAAACAGTTTGTTGGGAGATCTTCCAACTTTTTCTAGGTGAAAAGAGAGATAGACATGGGAACAGAGGAAGTTGCTTAATATTGAATTAAATCTAGCTCAGTACTGCCACTAGAGGTTTGCACAACATCCTCAATTTAGAGTGAGCCAGCTAATCACTTTAAACCATAATCTCATATATGGGCAGAGGTGGGTTTCAGCAGATTCTGACCAGTTCTGGAGAACTGGTAGTGGAAATTTTGAGTAGTTCAGAGAACCAGTAGCGGAAATTTTGAGTAGTTCGGAAAACCGGCAAATACCACATCTGGTTGGCCCCAGAGTGGGGTAGGAATGGAAATTTTGCAATATCCTTCCCCCAGGAGTGGGGAGGGAATGAGGATTTTGCAGTATCCTTCCCCTGGAATGGGGAGGGAATGGAGATTTTACAGTATCCTTCCCCTGCCACGCCCACCAAGCCATGCCATGCCCACCAAGCCACGCCCACAGAACCGGTAGTAAAAAAATTTGAAACCCACCACTGTATATGAGCAAATAGCAATAGCAATAGACTTATATACTGCCCCATACTACTATATACCACTCTCTGGGTGGTTTACAATGTCACCATATTGCCCCCAACAATTTGGGTTCTCATCTTTACTGACTTCAGAAGGATGGAAGGCTGAGTCAATCTTGAGCCCCATCAGGATCAAACTCCAGGCTGTGGGCAGAGTTTGCCTGCAATATTGTATTCTAATCACTGCGCCATCAGGGCAAAGCATGTTATATTAACACAACAATTGCATTTTGTTAACCTGTAGTTTTTTCGTAGCTTAGTATGTTGTGTGAACTTAATCATTAGCTGGTCCCAAGTTTTATTTGATGGTCTTTCTCATACCTTCAAGAAGACAAGATTTAATCTGGGGCCTTCGGCATGATAACCAGCCACTTCTGCAGCTGATGCTGTGGTCCTTGGACTGATGTTCCATGGCTAATGTCTTCTGGTGTAACAATTTGCAGACGACAGTGGTGCCTTAGGGATCATTCCAAGAATGCCTATAAATTAGAAGTGAAATGCTGCCTCCTTTCCAGGCACAAAAAGACAGTTTGGGAATGTGCATTTTCCATTAATTAAGATCTTCCTCGGCTGAAGTTTCTGCTGAAGTTTCTGGTGGTTCTACAACAGTAGATCTGTTACTTCTTTAACCGCTTCGCTTCTCTCATGGTCTCTCCATAAATCTGATCTATCTCCTAGTTCAGGATTAGACAATCTGTGACGGATGTTGGATTACAACTGAACTTTGTGACCTTTTGAAGGGTTATAGGAGGCCATCCAGATATGCAATGTCACCGAAAGGGACATGGTGAAGTCACAGGATTTGCTAAGAAATAAATCCGGGCATAGATAGATTTTTTTATATACACTGACCTGAACCAGCAGGGAATGAGAAGACTCATTATTTATAAATCTAGGATTGTTGAGATTAAATAATACCTATTAATAGCTCTTTGCTACCCTATAATCATATTTAAAACCAGTTGTTGATAAATGCTAAAATGCCTGAGTGTTCTTCCAGGCATATTTTTAACTAGATTATGCAGAGCTCATATATTTAGCCTTGGATGACACCAAAACAATCTTTTATTTTATTGGTTTGGTCATAAAACATATCTTTTTAAAGATGGATGATATTTTCACAAATAACAAAACAAAACAAGAAAAGAAAAGAAGAAAAGAAAAGAAGAGAGGAGAGGAGAGGAGAAGAGAAGAAAAAGAAGAAAAGAAAAGAAGAGAAGAAAAGAAAAGAAAAGAAAACAAAACAAAACAAAACAAACACAGGACATTCCCTATTAAGAAGAGCCCAGTAGCGGTCTGCAGACTGAATACACTGAAGATGTTATCTAATTTGGGTAATGAAACATCTGCAAGAAAACAACCAAGCTTAGAGAGCACCAAGGATCCTTGAATATGCTACTACAGGATGGGTTGTCCTCCAGGTACCCAACCTCCTGGACCAGTTGCCAAGACTATTTAAAGACAGCAACTAGGTTTTTCGCTTGATCCATATTGGGATGAGTGACTCAGGATGAGGAGGTACTGAAAGAATCACGGGAGACTGCAGTGCTTTCAGGAAGATGAAGCAGATGGGAATACAGGTAGTTTTCCAGATGAAGGTCATGGCACAAGAAGAGAAAACGGGTTCCTGCAAGTCAGCAAAGGGCCATGCAGGTGGTATCAAGAGGAAGAGCTTATGCCAATATAATAGTGGCATATCTTCACTAAAGGTTCCTGAGAATAACAAACTAACAGAGTTGGAAGGAGGTCTTCTAGTGCAACTTCCTGCCCAGCAGGAGATCCTATATCATTTTAGACAAAAAACTGTCCAATCTCTTCTTAAAAACCTCCAGTGGAACATCCACAACTTCTGAAGGCAAGCTGTTCCACTGATTAATTGTTCTCTGTCAGGAAATTTCTCTTTATTTCTTGGTTTCAAGCGCCTCACCAGACCCAACAGGGGGTCTTTTAACTAGGACAAAAGTTGGAGGGTGGTGAAACCAGAACCAAACACAATCCGCAGTGCAGAGTAAACAATTTAGACACATTCAGGGTCTCCAGAACCAGGCACTTGACATACCAGAGCGCTAAGGGAACTAGCCTGAGTCATCGCAGACCCACTCCTGATAGGTTTTGAGAACTTCACTAAATGATGGATAAGCAAATATTATTCCTCCTTCAAAAAGGAGGAGGTGGTTTTGGGAAACTATAGGTCTGTTGGCCTCTAAATAGATGACCAAGCAGCATGTATGCAAACAGAATGGGCATGCTACAGATCGGTACAGGCAGTCCTCAACCTACAACCATTCATTGAGTCACCATTTGAAGTTACAACAGCACCGGAAAAAAGTGACACAATCGTTTTCCACACTTGCAACCATTGCAGCAACCCCATGGTGATCAAATGTCAGGCATTTGGCAACTGGGATGTATTTATGACAGTTGCACTGTCCCAAAGACATTTAACCTTCCCAGCCAGCTTTCACCAAGCAAAGTCAATGGGGAAGCAGATTTGCTTAACAACTGCATGAATTTGGAGTGATTCACTTAACAACTGCGCTAAAAAGGTGGTAAAACGGGGGCAAAACTCATTTAACAACTGCCTTGCTTAGCAATGGAAATTTTAGACTCAGTTCTGGTTGTAAGTCAAGAACTACCTCTTCAATTAACAGAAGCCAGAATGTTGGAGACGATAAATGACAAACAAAATTTATCTTTGTCTTTGATAGAGTTCGTAGCTTATTAGATCAGGAGAATGCCATAGCGCTAATGCAAAGCTTTCGGTGGAGTTTCTTGTGATATTCTTCATAGAATAGTAACCTATGGGCTTGATGCAACTATGGATCAACTCCTGACCTGTGGCCAGAGAAATAGTACTGTAGAAGTCCTGTCCTCATACCTGGAGGTTTGAATGGGGAGGGTTCCAACAAAGTCTTGCATTTCAAGGATCTGCTGGTCACAGTCACTGGAGAAAGCAATTATGTTTGGAAGAGTTAGTGGTATAAGGCTGTAAAAGAACATGGCAACTAGACACCATCAAAGCTGATATCTGTTCTGCCCCAGTTACGGACCCCAAAGAACGCAGCACACACAAAGTCTGTACAAACCTTTATTTACTAAATTAAATCAGTCTTTTTCAAATAAAGGCTGTTAATTAACTTTCTTAACACCCTACAAGAATCCAAAGAATAAATAATTGCAATCTTACTATGGTTGGCAGAAAGCCCAGAAGCAATTTGCAGGAAACTGATAAGAGAACTAAGATCAGGACATGAAGAAGAGTGAACAAAGTTGTTCCCTGCAAATTGCCTCAGTTGTCGTCCTTCCTTAAATAGGCTAAGGGAGTGGTCAATTAGCCCCAAGCCTTACTCTTGAGGAGACCTCCTCCTGAGGAACCACTCCTGCCTTTTGGCAGCTCTGCGCGCCCGTGCAACAAGAAGAGGCTCCTCCTCTTCTTCCTCTTCACTTATGGGAGCTTCTGGAGGTTCTGAAGGCCCTGGCTGAATCCCCGCCTCTGGCACCACATCTTCTCCAGCTTCCTCATTGTCTGACTCGAGTGCCAGCTGCACAGGCTGCTGGCGCAGTACCACACCAGCCTCCTTGCTGTCAGAATCAGCTACTAGCTGCACAGGCTGCTGACAGGCCACAATAATACCAGCCAGAGCATAGAAAAACTCAAAGAAGTAGTGCAAGACTGGTAGATGTGGCGAGACCTGGAGAGATGTGGAGAGAATCAGCAAGAATTATACACAACTGAATGGATAACATCATCATCGTCGTGGTCATCATCATCGTAACAATGTATTATATTTAGTCCCTGATAGAATGACACTAACCCTAAGTAAATCATCATCATCATCATCATCATCATCATCATCATCTTTTAAAGACCCCATAATCCCTTGCAGGATGGAGTCTTGGGCAACTGAATGGAGTTGAGTGTTTACTGGCCGGATGCCCTTCCTGTTGCCAATCCGGAGATTGTTTCAGCAGATATGCTCTCATTGAGCCCAGAGAGAGAAATATCTGCCGCTACCTACAATCGAGCTCACAGCCTCCTGATTGTGAGGCGAGAGCTCCACCTCTAGGCCACCGCACGACTCACTGACCCCAAGTAAAATAGGTACAAAATTTTGAGGCCCTCCTGGTTATCTGTGAGGCAATCTTTTGTATGTTGTTTCCATCCATCAATAACATCTGGGCAAGTTGATATGCTTCAGGTCCCACCTGTCAATGCTATTTTAGCTACATACAGAGTCCTGCTCAAAATGCATACCCAGTATTGTATGCTTTATATATAGATATAGATATATACAGTATATCTTGAGCCTCCTGCTGTCAGTTTCCAATTGGAACTTTAGGAAAGTTTGATCTTTTGCTTCCAGCACCCAGATGCTTAATGATGGGTTGTTTAAGTATCCTTTAAATTCCGTTGCCTGAGGAGAACAGAACAGAATGTTGATTTTCCTTCTCTTTTTTAGTATGGTTTTTAGTCCTCTTGTGATTCTCTGGGAGGAAAAAAACAGAGCGCAACTCAACGGCAGTCCTGAATTACTCCCTCTTAAAATTGTCGAAGCAAAACAGATTCGGTCCAAATGGAACATTAGGGAAATAAGTAAAATTGTAACAGAAGTTTGGTGACAGTAGTGGGACAAAGAGCCAAGACAACAAGAAATAAACAAATTTGTTTATTGAAAGTGATCTTGAAAGTGCTGGAAGCTATTTGGAGGTGTCAGAAATGAAACAGTTGTCTGATTTACAGAGTTATAAGGATTTTGATGCAGAATTTACAGACTTTATAAAAGAAGCCATGAATAATCATACTGCAGCTATAAGTAATCAAATAGCAATTCTTAAAGGGATAACAACAGAAATGACTGAGGAGACAAAAACAAGTACGGAGCATGATGACAATTCAGGAGATATTCTGATTGCAGCAGAGAAGGTGGAAGAATCTTCTCAAGAATTTTCGAGCTTATTCTCTGCTCTTTTTGGAAAAATTGATAGAATCTTTCAAAATTATGACTTGGTTTGGAAAAAAGTAGTAAATGACCAGACTTTCGAAGTTCCAGAAGATGAAGGAGATTTGCTAGTGGCATTTATACATTTAATAGAAAAGAAACAACTGAACTTTTTTTCACAAACTCTTGACAAACTTTGGTCCTACAGACGAAGGAATGAACTGATTTATATAAGCAAGAAGAGGCGATTTGGGGGCTCTAAGTCAGAGGAAATTTTCTCAAAAAGGGGACAATCTTTGCAGTTACATCAACCTCAAATTAAAATGAAAAACCTCCTCAAAATAGAAGTAGGAGGGATGCAGAAAGACTGGAAAAAATATAAAAAGAAAGCAAGAATGGAAGATTAACCTTTTCTTTTGGCTTTGCAGTTGTTCTACTTATGGTTAAAAATGATTATGTTTTAGGTGTTATAACTACTGAGGGGGAAAAAGTATAAAGTTAAATATTGATTTTTAAATATGATGCATTAATGGTTGAATGTAAGATTAATCTTTTTTGGTTTTCTAGTTTATGTATTAATGGTTAATTATGTTGATGATTATCTTTTAAAATTTTAAAAGTTGGAGGGAGGAATAATGAAGGGGGGAAATTTAGAAACTTAAAAAATGTAGAAATTTAATTAGTGAATACCTAAGGTTTATTTTTTGTTATGATATTTCCAAATATCTGAACTTTGAGAAAAGTAGGAGGGGGAAAAATGTTTTTGCAAATCAATTGAATACTTTACTGATATATTAAGAGAATTTTTAAGGTTTGAATGTTTAATATTTGTTAATGGTTTTAAAACTCTTAGAGTTATTGGATTATACGCTACTTTGAGTCTATAAAAAGGGAGGTTGATAAAATTGTAAAAGGGGAGTTAAGGGGTCTTGGGAGTTATTAAATCTTGCAGTTAGCTAGTTTATTTTAGCAAATGTTTGGTGAAATCTATGCCCTGTTTTTGTTCTGGGAAGTCGGGGGTGGGGGGTGGTGAGGAGGGGTTGAAGATTGAGTAAGAAAAAAAGAAATAAACAAATTTGGGCGAGTAGGGAAGTAAGACGAGGAAAATGACGGAGAAGATTGGAAAAAATCAACAGCAAAGAACAGAATAAGACGAGGAACAAATTATAAGGACTAGCAACAAATTGCATACAGATCAGAGATGTATAAAACGGTCTCATTTGGTTC
The DNA here is from genome assembly GCA_022577455.1 of Arizona elegans. Classification (NCBI taxonomy): domain Eukaryota; kingdom Metazoa; phylum Chordata; class Lepidosauria; order Squamata; family Colubridae; genus Arizona; species Arizona elegans. The sequence goes on from JAKOOJ010000017.1 coordinate 2,687,218, forward strand.
ATGTCTCTTCCTTAAATGTCGACTGGTGAATTTGTTCTCCCTGACTTTTGAGCATATGAAATCTATTTAAATATAATCATTTTTAACATGTAAATGTTAGTACAGGTAGTCTTTGACTGATGTCCATAATTGGCAACAGAATTTCCACTGCTAAGCAAGGCAATTTTTACATGAATCACATCCAATTTAATGACCTTTTTGTTAAGTGAATCACTGCAGTTGTTAAATGAATCATGTGGTCATTAAGCAAATCTGGCTTCCCTCATTGACTTTGATTTGTCAGAAGCCGGTTGTGGAGGTCGCAAATGAGGATCACACGACCCCAGGATGCTGTAAATACAGGCCAGTTCCCAAGTGCTGAATTAGGATAACCATGGGGATGCAGCGATGGCCTAAGTCTTAGGACTGGTCATAAATCACCTTTTTTCATGCCATCGTAATTTTGAATGGTTGTAAGTCAAAGACTATCTCCAAGGTAGTCCAAGGCCTAGTATTTTTTTCAGAAACTGTATTGAAATGTGATTATAATTCTTGAGAAGTGGAACTAGTGATGAGTGATGAGTCCATAGAAAGAGCTATGCCCTTTTTCCGAAAAACTATTCATACACCATGTTTAATTAGGTTATTTCCACAGCATACTGTGCAGTGGGGGGATTCAAATTTTTTTATTACCGGTTCTGTGGGCGTGGCTTGGTAGGCGTAGTGTGGCTTGGTGGGCGTGGCTTGGTGGGCGTAGCAGGGGAAGGATACTGTAAAATCTCCATTCCCTCCCCACTCCAGGGGAAGGTTACTGCAAAATCCCCATTTCCTCCCCATCAGCCGGGATTTGGGAGGCAGAGAATAGATGGGGCGGGGCCAGTCATTGGTGGTATTTACCGGTTCTTCGAACTATTCAAATTTCTGCTACCGGTTCTCCAGAACTGGTCAGAACCTGCTGAATACCACCTCTGGATTAACCTTGGTTAATCTTAATTTTGGCTAGGTCGTGTTGTTTTTTTAAAAAACAGTAAGCATGGCTTAGCCAAAACCCCAATAACCAGGTTAAGCATGTAGGGTTAAGCATGTAGAAAACAGCCATATTGTATCCTGGCAGGCCCCTTGCAGGAATTATTGCTGCTATATTTCAGGAATTAAAAACCACAGTTAGTAAAAGTAGCAACTACCGTTTAAAAGTGGAAAGAAAGACAGTTGCAAAGCAGAGCCCTGGGGGTGATGGGAATTTTCCCCATCACTTCATTGTAGACAGAGATATCCACTTTAGATTTACTTCTTGATTGTTGGTCTGAGGTTAATCTTGGAGTTAATCTATGCTCATCTGCGCATACCCCAATCAAGGAACTGTCAAACAGGCTGACAGTAAACAGTTCAAGTGAAGAACCTACCAACATTGACATGGCAAGCCATTACCGATAGTATATAAAATAAGAGTAAACCACATGCCTTACTAGCACTGATAATGTAACTTAGTTTGGTAATGAAACATCTGCAAAAAAAAACAACCAAGCTCAGAAAGCACCAAGGACCTCTAATAAGAACCCTTCTACAGCCTGTGAAGCGTTCTAAAACTGAAGTTGTTTCCAAGGCTGGACTTTTATCTCTAATCTTGGAGAAGCAGAGCTTGGTTTTTGTAAAGGCCAGTCTTCCCGTAGGATGGTATCCTAAATTCAAGGAAATTCCAGTTCTCAAATTGCTTCAGTGATTCCCATTCTCTTTCCTTTTTTGTGTGTGTTCGTTTTAGTTTTCCATTTGTTTGCTTGCTTGTAAAAACAGATCTGGATAGAGAAACCTTGGGACAATTTTTTTTTTAAAGTATGCATGATTCTTTTGGCAATTTTATTATTCTTTCTTTCTTTAGAATTCTTTATTCCTTATTGGCCAAGTGTGATTGGACACACAAGGAGTTTGGTGTATATGTTCTCAGTGTACATAAGGAGAATAAAATACATTCATCAAGAACAAAAAGATACAACACTTAGTGATAGTCAAGGTTACTAATAAGCTATCAAATCGTACTAGGAAACAAAAACAATATAAATTGAAAGATACAAGCAACATGGTTATAGTAATAAGTGGGAAGAGATAGATACTAGTAAGGAAGAAAGAAGAATGGTATACTGTATACAATAACCTGTATATAATAATAGTATATTGTAGCATTTAAGAAATTAAGACACATGGGACAGGGGGCCAAAAAAAAAAAGATAAAAGGGCCATGGTATTATTAAAATAGATTATAATGTTCAGATAAAACCAGCACTTTACCGGCGGAAGAGGTGTGTGTAAATGCAAACACAGCCTCCGGGTTCTTCAGTGAACCTTTGCATGGTGTTGAATTAGATCCTTTTCTGCATTCCATTAAATAATACTTAATGACTCATTTTGGAGCGTTAGGCTAGGTTAAAATAACAGCTGCAATAAATCCTTAATTATTAAAGTACACAATCATTGTGGAATAAGATTTAGTCACTTGCGGTGGGAAAAAATTCTGAGAATTTCTGCAGGTAGCTACAGTATGCGGAGAGAATGCAGAGAGGCTTTGAAAAGCGTGAATAGGCATTAATTAGAAAAAGAAAAAGAAAGGGAACCGTTCCAGAATTCAAGGGTTTATTTTTCCTCCTGCTGCTCAAATAAAAGAGATTTGGAGCTAGTTCCTTGTCAGGGAGGAAGCAGCAAAAAGCCTAACTCTTCTTCTACCTTGAGAAGAACAAAAACGTTTGCAAATCTCCCGGAACAAGTTTGGGTGATCTGTGATTCCAGCTCACATACCAGCCCTCAAACTTATCCTTGTAAGCACTCTGCAGCACCTCTCCTGTCCCTAATTGCCAAATTAATCATAGGGTTTCCCACTGTTTTGAAGGAGAAAGCAAATAGTAATTGACTTGTAAATCATAAAAATGGCTTAATGCTTTTAAAAAATGAAGAACATCTTTCCATCAAAAGATCTGAGCAAAATCATAGGAAGTCGAGGCCCATCCGGTTATATATAATCATAATCATAAGTTTATTTGTCAAGCATATATAAGATAACAGGTAAAAGTATAAACATAATTTGAATACATGAAAAGAGTAAGTAAAAAGGAATATTAGGACAGGAACGGTAGGCACGCTGGTGCACTTATGCCCGCCCCTTACAGACCTCTTAGGAATGGGGTGAGGTCAACAGTAAACAGTTTAAGGTTAAAGTTTTGGGGGTTTGGGGAAGAAACTACAAAGTCAGGTAGTGCATTCCAGACATTGGCCACTCTGTTACTGAAGTCATATTTTCTGCAATCGAGTTTGGAGCGGTTTACCTTGAGTTTGTATCTATTATTTGCTCGTGTATTGTTATGGTTGAAGCTGAAATAGTCATTGACAGGAAGGACATTGTGGCAGATAATTTTATGTACTATGCTTAGGTCAGATTGAAGTCGGCGTAGTTCTAAATTGTCTATGCCCAAAATTTGGAGTCTGGTGGCATAAGGTATTTTATTGTGGTTAGAGGAATGGAGGAATGGGGATTTTGCAGTATCCTTCCCCTGGAGTGGGGTGGGAATGGGGATTTTGCAGTATCCTTTCCCTGGAGTGGGGTGGGAATGGGGATTTTGCAGTATCCTTTCCCTGCCACGCCCGCCAAGCACAGTACTGGTAGTAAAAAAAAATTGAATTACACCACTGGGTAAGCACTTGCTGGCCTTTCCCATTTGGAAAAAAAATAAGATCACTTGAAATCTGGCACAATTGTAAAATGTTTGTAAGATTCCCATCCTCTCTGGCAAGCATATTTATTGGTCGTAGTGGGAGTTGCCATTCAACACAGCTGGAGAATTCCAGTATAGAAAAGGAATATGTGGCTTTTATAGGCCTCACTTTCTTCAGGTTAATCCTCAAGGCATGTACTGTATCTACCCTTGTGGTCTTTCAGCAGCCTAGAAGGAGTACTGGCTTAAGAGTCTTCCTTGTGATTTAAAGAAAAATAATACTAGGTATTTGTGTAATCCAGATGGGTATTCTTCCCCTTTTTTTTTTTTTTTTTTTTTTGGCTTTTGGCTTTTGGCTTTCAACCATTTGTTTCAAACCCTTTCTCTTTCTGTCACTGAGTCAGAATTACAGCTTGGCCTTTTCTTTTGTTTCCTTTTTCTCGGTGTTTTTTGCCGGTCTGCTTTTACTGCATCTGCTTTAAATATCTCCTTTGTTGTGTTGCTGTTTTTAATCTTACCCGTCACGCTGTGTTGCTTTTTGTTTCATCCTTGTTGTGGATGTATTTAGAAAGTGGCATGCTATTTTGGAAAAGAAAGAAGGCAAAATGACAAGCTATTGTTCTATGTTCTGTGTTCTGAGTTCTAAGATCAGATACTGGGATTTGAAGGCTTTTAATTTGATGGGGGGGGGCTGTTAAAAAATTAAAAATGAGACTCGGTAAGACGGTGTGAGGAAAAATGCTTTTGTCTTGATATGCAAATTATGGCAGTCATCCAAACAGCAGCTCTCGGTGTGCATTATACCATTGTACCAAACAGAAATCCATTCCTGACAAAAGGAAAATACTTTGTGGAAATCGTGTGGGACTTTTAACTTCTAAGAGCTTTGCTAATTGCCTGATTGTATCTTTTTAAAAAAATGTAATACCTGATCTGAATGAGTTTGAGGAGTGAGGAATGCAGAGCAATTGGTAAACCAAAGCTTATCATTCACATTTTCACTTTTCTGGAATTTTACTCTGCCATATATTTTTTTTTTAAAAAAAAGGTATTAGGGAAAATCTGTAGAAAAATGCATAGTCATGAAAAGTGTATCGTACAGGAGAAGAAAGTTTGAAATACTGTGTATGAACAAAAGAGCAAATACATTTGTATTGGTATGGAGAAATGTGTAGCCAAATATTTACAAACTTTGGCAGGCATTTAAAATCCCTAAATTTAATGAACTGAATCTGAGAGATTTACAAAAAAAATAAGAAAATGAAATTGACAGATCATTGGTTTATTTACCCATATTAAAACAATAACAACAGCGTACAACCGATATTTAGTTTTGGACTGTAGTATAATCCCACCCAGTGTGACCAGAGCAATGGGCATTACAGATAGACCTCAATTTATGACCATTCATTAGCAACCATTCAAAGTTACAGCAGCATTGGAAAAGGTAACTTTTAACCAGTCCTAGCACTTATAACAATCTCCACATCCCTGCGGTCACATGATCAAAATTGGGACATTTGGCAAGCAGCCTATATTTACAGGTTGTAAATATAGTTGTAAATAAAAGTCCTGAGGCCATGTAATCACCATCTGCAACCATCCCAGCTGGCTTCCAAGAAGCAAGAGACAAAGGGGGAAGCCAAGTTTGCTGAATAACCACAGTGTTTTGATTAATGACCGCAGCAAAAATGGTTCTAAATTGAGCACGACTCACTTAATAATCTCCTCACTTAGCAACGGATGTTCCAGTCCCAATTGCCAGTTTGGCAATTCCAAGACCCAGTTTTGTCTAGTCATTAAGGCTACAAAGTGGAAGATTGTGAGTTCAAGTCCCGCCTGGCTCAATAAAAGCCAGGTAGGTGACTTTGGGCCAGTAACTCGCACTTAGCCCAGCTCACCTCACAGTCTTGTTGTTGTGGAGAAAATAGGATGGTGTATTAGATAAGTTCGCCACCTTGAGTTGTTTGTAAAAGTAATAAAAGTGGGATACAAATAAGTAAAATAAATAAAAATAAAAATTGTGGTCATAAATTGAGGATTACCTGTATCATTAACAACCAGAGGTCACTAAACCTCCCAACATCTAACCACTGAGGAAGACCTAAGGCAGGGTTTCCTAACCTGAGAAACTTCCAGACGCTGGGAATTCTGGGACTCAAAATTGCATATCTGGAGCCTCTTTTGCATATGGGTTTTTTTCCCCTTTCTAAATTACTTACCTATGCAGAAAGAATAGATGGGTCATGGTATAGGTCTTGGCAATAGTATGTGTTTATATTAAAAAAAAATCTCCTCCTATATGATTGTATGCTTGTGTATGCAAGTTGTGGAAAAAAAGCTTGAAACTTGACAATTCCATTTCTTTTTCCCCAGGGTAAATCAACTTATGATGCCTCCAACCTCAGTGAAAGTTTAAGGACAGCGGTAAGTAACAAAAGCAATGATTAAAGCATCCTAAGAATTCTAGGAATTTCTAGGGCCTGCTTGGAATTCTAGTAAATGCTGTTTTGGGTCCACCCCCCTCCTCAAAAAAGGCAATTTTATGATGAGAAGTTACTTGCAATAAAATAGCTGCATTCAGATGAACAGTTAATAAAGGTAAAGGCTCCCCTCGCACATATGCGCTAGTTGTTCCCGAGTCTAGGGGGCGGTGCTCATCTCCGTTTCCAACCGAAGAGCCAGCGCTGTCCAAAGACGTCTCCGTGGTCATGCAGCCGGCATGACTAAACACCAAAGGCGCACAGAACACTGGTCCCTATTTTTCTACTTGCATTTTTTACGTGCTTTCGAACTGCTAGGTTGGCAGGAGCAGGGACAAGTAAAGGGAGCTCACCCCGTTATGTGGCACTAGGGATTCGAACTGCTGAACTGCCGACCTTTCAATCGACAAGCTCAGCATCTTAACCACTGAGCCACCACATCCCTGGAACAGTTAATAAGCCTGTTGAAATGAAATGACAATTTTGATTGCAGATGAAGTCTCTTCACTTGACCTGCTAAATAACATCAGGAAGTCTTCATAAACTACAGTGTATCTTTCCAGTTCATCCAGACTGCTTAGCCAAGGTTTTAAACCATGGGTAGGATGCCCTGGTTAGTGTCCATTTTCTCTACTGAACAATTTGTAAAACATGCATCAGGTAAAACTGAATTACAGGACGTTTTTACATGCAAGTTGGCCATGTTCATTCAACATGCTTCACTTTGATTAGCCCATTTTGTGGATTCGGCAGTACAGTGAATCATAAATTAACCTGAACATAATGAAAGAAAAAAATCTAACACAGTGTCACTGAACTACATGTCTGAATGCATCTGCTAAGCATTTATTTGACCTGATTAAACATATTGTGTGAACAGTGAGTGTTAATGTATGACAAAGATAGATTAAGTTTGGCTATGAATTAAAAGGAATGCATACGTCTCTTTGAAATACCTTGTTTAGTGACTATGTTTTTAGAGTGTTCTCAGTTACAATGGCTATGAAAAAGTAACTTTGCCTCTAGTCCTCAAATTTATAACCTTTGAGGTCTATACAGCAAAGGAAATCCTAAATAAGATCATAACATTTTAGTGTTTCACTTAGTAACCACTTTGCTTAATGACCAAATTGCTCATCACAGAATGAGGACTACTTGTAGTTTAACTTCTAGTGTGTGAGTTACGTTTGTATATCCCACTAAACTATTCAATATTTCTTTCATGTTAACCTTCATGAATTAAACTTTAAGATAACAATTTTCTCTAATATCTCAAAAAGGCATCTGTATAGCCCAATGCACATTTAGCTAAATGCAACTGGAATGAAGTAAAGGAAGTATTAGGGAATGTTGAAGCCACTTAGTAAAGCATCTTGCTTCCCATACACATAGTTGGAGCTGTGGGAACTCAGAATACAATACTACATTAGCCCTGCCCATCAGCTTGGTCCACTCTCTTTTAGTAATTGGGGTCTAGATATCCACTCTCTCTGATTCTGGTAATTCTTTGGAATTACTGAGGCTTGGCGGCATTGCTTCTCTGTGATAGCATCAGACCTTTGAAATGTCCTTCTAGTGGACACCTGGTTGGCTTTCTCTTTGATTATGTTCCAGAAGCAGCTCAGATCAGAACTCTTCAAAGGGCGTCTGGGTCATGAGATCATTTTGGTCAACCTTATCAGTTGGTTGTTGTCAGGATATGTATATCTTTGTAGTCGGCGTTTACTTGGATTATGGATGTTGTTGTGTTTTTTTTATTGCATACTTTGACATTTGTAAGACTACCCAGAATCTTATGAGATTGTGGCAGAGTATAAATGTATGTGTCTTTGTGAGAGAGAGAGAGAGAGGCAGGCAGGCAGGCAGGCAGAGGGAGAGATATATGATGGATAGAGAGAGAGAGATGAGCGATGATAGAGATATAGACAGATGAGAGACAGATGGGGGAAGAGACGATCTCTGAGATAGATACATAGATAGATTATAGAGATAGATAGATAGCACAGAGAGAGAGAGAGATCTGACATAGATACAGATACTGGTGTGTATATATATATATATATATATAGAGAGAGAGAGAGAGAATACAGTAATCAACATCTTGCCTCTGTAATAAAGAGCCACATTGTACTCTTTTAATAAGAAAACCCAAGATGCAGCATTGGGCTTTTGCTTTAAATGATCAGTTATTCACAAAGTCTGAGGGGACACTTTCAACAGAATCCTGAATATATTTTTCCAGCCAGTCCAGCAATTTGCAGCCTGTTGGATTCTGGCCACGGCCACTTTAATGGTCCAAGCCAGTACAAAAGAATGGGCTGTAGATTTTTGACTGTCTCTCTGTGAAAGCATCTGTATTCTTCTCCCCACATTAACAGTTCTTCTTTGTTTCCTTCCCCGCAGCTGACATCTCGGGCAATGAAGGCAATCTTTCGTAGCTGCCACTAAACCCCAAAATGAGCACCTGTGGAAGACAACCCCCCCTCCTCCTCCCCCTTCCTCATATTTGGAGCCAGAGGAAATCCAGACTCTCGGACACAATGGGTTGGTGGTGTTTCAGCAGAATGAAGGTGTCTGCTGGGCACACAAGGAGCCTTGTAGTCTGCAGAAGCATGGATGACAACTTGCTCCCAATCTGGATGGATGCTGATTCTTTCATCCTCCCATCTCCCAAAAGGGACATCTGGAGAACTGAATATACTTGATTTTTCATCCAAGGAAGACACACCCACTTCTGCTAACGGAGCAAGCATCTAACACTATTTAACACCCTTGCTTTGGTCAGCAATCCTGTCTTCAGGTAGAGACATTATACCAGCCTCCCCAAAGCAGTGTTTTGCCGTCTGATTAGAGCTCCCCAGATATGTTTTCTGCTCTTTAATAATGCACTAGGATACCATTTTTTTCCTGCAAGACACCAAAAAGATTGGATTAGCTGGATAGTTTTTTTTTTCCTTTTGCTTTACCTAAGACTGTCATTTGCACTAGCAGTTTACTGCTGGAGCTACCTCAGACCTATCAATTGGGTTTTGGGTTTGTTTGTTTTTTGGTCCAGCATGACTGGAGATTTATAATTTTCCAAGGGGAACATCAGGGTTTTTCCCCCCCAAGTCTCTTGAGAAACGGGGAGACATGACAGCAAGTGTTTACTATCAACAGTTCTACCAATGATTCTCCAGGCCAAAAAAAAAAAAAAAGAAGAAAATTACTAGACTGACCATTTCCAGTGGCAATATCCTCCTCACTCTCTTTTTTAAAAGAGAGAACAGTTGTTTTTCTGTTTACAAACTAGAGCGGAGAACGGCCTTAAAATCCCATCCTAAATTTTGCATAGATGTTGAAGTTCTTTGCTCCTGAGGGAGATAGATGGCTTCTGTTTCTGAGAAGGTGGTAGACAGTTCACCCTTTTGGCTTTGAGAAAGGACACGTGGCTGCAAAGCCCCGTTAATCCCAACCAGTCCTCTGTTCATCTCATCTCTTTTCCACGAGATCTCCAGGAAACTGACAGCCTTCCAGATGTCAAAAGTAGAGACGGAGCAGAAATAAGTTCCATCTGAAATGGATCTTGGCTACAGTTAAGTTTCAAACAGCAGATTTCAATAGATTTTCCTTGCATACACGTGCCGTGCACGCATACACAGTTTTCATTAACTCATCTTCATTATGGATAGTAGCTCCACACTGCAGGACTATTTCCTTTCCTGCCCCTGTAGAGTTATCCAGATTTGCATGGCATCAGTCAATTCAGTTGCCCTCATTCTGAAGCTGAAACATTGTAGGATCAGTGTCTGGAATCCTCCAGCTCCTTCTAAACTTCACTGGCCCTGATATGATCTGCAAAAAATTGTTCCCTACCCTCTTTTTAGGCTCCAATTTAGCATGTAACTTTGTTCCAAATCATTGTAGTAGGGAATCTAAACAGCACTAAGGCAAGCAGACTAACCCAGTGCTGGATCCGATAATGCCAGCAAGAGATCTCCCAGCCAAAGAAGAGAGCCAACTCCAACAGATATGGCCAGTCCTTCTGAAACTCAAGATTACTTGCCGGAATCCCATTTAGCAGAAAAGAGCATTTTGTTTTGGTCCTCTGCTGACCCACTGGCAGTGCCACCTTGAAGGAATCCAAAAATTGTAAAACTAGAGCAAAAGATATGACTGGGGATGCTAAACGAGGCTTTGAGAGAATGAGAACAAGTGACTAAGCTTGGAGGTTATACCAAAGTGGAAGAAAAAGATCTTTCTTGAGCAGACATCAATAAATATCGAAAAGAGCCTCGATTTTCTATTGTCCCTTCGGTCATGAAGGGAAGTCAACCCAGCTCTCTTCCTAAATGAGACTAATTAGTTTTCAAAGATCCCAGCAAAATGGGAAGTGATGCCACTTCCAACTCCCCATTCCATCTTCCAGCCAGGCCTGATTTCGAGGAATTGGCATTTCTGTTCTCAGACTTTTCACAAAAAGAGACGTTTTAATGATCACTTTGACAAGTGGAAAGCACGGAAGCGTGATACTAATGTTTTTCTTGTTATACAAGGCAGGACTCCAATTGTTTTTTCTGATTTTCTTTCAGAAGCAAAAATCGAACAAATGGCTATTTTATTTTTTAAAGGACAGTGAAATTGATTATGGATCTCAGAGTATAAAAATAAAGCAGTCAAATATATATATAAATGAATATATAGATATATATATATGTATACGCATACATAATGTAAATTAAGAAATAAAACATATTTAAACAGTGGGTGCTGGCGTTCTCATTTTTTCTGTAATTGCTGCTGTCCTGCCCGCTGCACTGTGTTAATTTACACTATGAGGATGAGCAAAGTAGTTGATGTTTGCTTTGAAATACAACTACCGAAGTCTACGGGAGCGTCTGCCAAGATAAGAACAGAGGAGGGTTGCCAAATTGTGTGTGTGTGTATAAGGACTTTCCTTGTATTGGTTTTCCACAACCTGAGATGTTGGCCAGCAGTTTCTACAGAATATGGAAATGAATGGCAGTTGGGAAACTATAAAGGTAAAGGTTCCCCTTGCACATAGGTGCTAGTCTTTCCCGACTCTAGGGGGCGATGCTCATCTCCGTTTCTAAGCCGAAGAGCCAGCGCTGTCTGATGACAATTCTGTGCTCATGTGTCCGGCATGACTAAATGCCGAAGGCTCACAGAATGCTGTTATCTTCCCACCAAAGGTGGTCCCTATTTCTTTACTTGCATTTTTTACGTGCTTTCAAACTGCTAGGTTGGCAGAAGCTGGGACAAGTAACGGGAGCTCACCCTATTGTGCAGCGCTAGAGATTCGAACCACTGAACTGCCGACCTTTCAATCAACAAGCTCAGCGTCTTAGCCACTGCGTCCCCTATAATTATAATTATAAACTATAATTATAAACTATAATCCACATCAAAGACTTGCCAATTTTGAGGAAACCTATTACTGTATGCTAATCGTTAATTCAATCCAATGCTGGATTGAAATCAAGAGTATTCTCTGCTTGTTCTTTATATGCAGACACAAAAGCAGATAGCATCAACTGTTGACCTGCCAAAAACATAGGAAGTTAGTTTTGAAGATACTAGGTTAGTTTTAAAAGCTTCGGTTTCAGATAAACTATTTTCCACAAAAAGGCATCTACTTCTTCTCGTTTTCACTCCTGCTTCTATAGGGGTCCTTGGTGCTCGCTGAGCTTGGTCATTTTTCTGCAGATGTTTCATTACCTAACAAGAAGGACCTCCCCAGGTCAACCCTCAGTTTACAGATATCCTCCTCTATGTCCTTAATATAAAGTATTATACACAATAGTGCTGCAGAATATACATTTCTTGCAGGGTTGGCAGGAGAGCGCATTATTCAGAGCAGTGTTTCTCAAGCTCAGCCACTTTAATTTGTGTAGACATCAGCCCCCAGAATTCCCTAACCAGTATGCTGGTTTGGAATTCTGGGAGTTGAAGTCTACAGTGGCCGAGATTGAAAAGCACTGATTTAGAGGATATTTCTTTGGAGTGGAAACTTACTGGTATCTTGCACTCTTAAATAGTATGAGTTGCAGGAATATTGTAGCTGCTGGGAAAAACCAATCCAAGCATCATCTTAAGTAATATTTTCCATTGTCATGTTAGCCTGATACATAGCATATTATACCCATTCAAACTTAAATTGTTTGCAAACAGAAGCACAGATTGAGTGAGGGTTTCCAGAGGTCCAAGATCCTGTGGAGGAAACTGATGGTGTTTAGATGAGAAAATAGAAGGTTAAGAAGAGAGAACAATCTCCAAATATAGAAAAGGTGTTTTTTGCTGCTCTAAGGAGCTGGACTTTAAACATTCGGTGGAAACGATAGAAAAGCAGGTTTTTACTCATTTTTAACTCATCTTCAAGGATAAAATAGGATGAGATGAGATAGAAAATAGAATAGAATGAATTTGGAATGGAATAGAAAAAAATGGCACGGCATGGCAAGAATAGAACAGAACAGAATAGAATAGAATAGATAATGAAATGAAATAGAAATAGAAATAGAATAAAAAGAATGGAATGGAATAGAATAGAATAATAAGAATAGAACAGAACAGAACAGAAACAGCGTGTTATGGATTGAGATGTTTCAAACAAAAGTAGGCAATGTTTTTACATTATAAATTTCCCTTGAATGGAAGGAACTTCAATAGACTTAAATTAAATCTATACCTTCAACTATTAACATTCTATGCAAACATTTAAAAATAGCATCTTCTGCATGGAAAACTTCTTTGCTTGCTCAGAAAAGGGGGGAAACATACAAATAAGTAATACTTAGACTTCCTTCCTTTCAAAAAAAAGCTGTATAAGGAGGCCAAGATTGAGGTTTTTAAGAAATTTGTAGCAAGGAATTGGACCAATTCTTGGAAGGTAAATCTTTCAGAGGGCTAGAGCCATAAAATGCTTCTCATTAGATTTTTTTCCTTCATACTTTTTTGGCTCATTTCACTGAGCTGCTGTACAAGTGTACACATTTAAAACATTAACAGTCATTCTGGCCCTGATAACTACAAATCATCCATTTCCAAAGGGCTTCCAAAACCAATTTAAAGTTTTTAATCATCTTTTGCCACCCTGTCCTTGTGGGGCTGATTGTTCTGAAAGAGAGAAGCCTACAATGGAAGTGTTCCACTTACTAGTCTATCTCTCGAGAAATCAGTTCCTATTTATAGGAACAGGATTTGAACTAGATGGATCTTCGGTCTTCTCCAGAAAGCTTCCCCTCCTATTCCAACAATTCTAAGATTCAATATTCCATAAGTGGCACCACAAGAAATAAATGCAATTCATTGTCACAAACTGCTACCAGTCATTTTCTATTTATATAGAATAGGGCCAAGAGCCTGGAGCATTACAGGTAGTCCTCAATTTACAACAGTTTGTTTAATGACCATTCAAAGTTACAATGGTGCTGAAAAAAGCGATTTATGACTTATTTTTACATGACCGTTGCATCATCCCCATGGTCTCATGATTAAAATTCAGACGCTTGCCAACTGACTCGTATTTATGATGGTTGCAATGTCCCAGGGTTTTGTGATCTCCTTTTGTGACGTTCTAACAAGACGCTTAGCAATGGGGAAGCCAGATTCACTTAACAACTGTGTTTACTAATAAAACAACTGCAGTGATTCACTTATCATCTGTGGCAGGAAAGGTCGTAAAATGGGGCAAAACTCCCTTAACAACTGTCTCACTTAGCAAGATAAATTTTGGGCTCAATTTTTTGTCATACGTCAAGGATTACCTGTACTGCTTTGGTCTAATGTTTCTCCAGCTGATTTGGGAAGCACAGATTATATTTTGAGGGAAAGTTGTAGGCATGCATATGTTTTCTAGACCAGTTGGTACCCACAAGACATAATGGGGCATCTCTCAGATTCTCTGCAACCTGGACTTTCGGTTGCAGCTGCGGCGAGAACGGCTGGAAAATAGCGGGCTCTGCTGAACCCCACAAAAATCCAGCCAGTAACTGCTGCTGGGAGACCCTTCGGGGTCATAGCCTCCTTGTAGGAAAGGTGAAGGAAGGAGAGGCGCTTCGCTGGCCACGAAGAATTCGCAAATTCCTCGTTAGGTCCGAAGCAAACTCTCCCAAAAGGCAGCAGGCACAACAGCCATTGCTGGCAGTCATGAAGCTGGGACAATCAGGATCCAAGATTGTGCAGGAGCGGTGTATGGACAGAACACTGAAACTGGGTGAGATAATTACCAACTGTTACTCTAATGACTTGCAATAACAAAAAGAATTTTTTTAAAAAAAGATTCTCTGCAACCTGGGAGTTCTCACCCCCGGCATATTTGGAGAACATGAGGCTGGAAAACTCTGTTTTGGGTAATGCAAGCAGGCATTTAGTCTTCTCAGAAGCAGAGAGCATATTTCCAACCTCTAGTCTGCTTTCTGACAAACCTCTGACTAGATTAATCTGCTAGCTATTTGCAATGAGTTGTTTCCTTTAAGGTAGAAACAAGAATACATTTGTTCCCACTGTTCATCAGAAAAAAATAAAGAAGGGGGAGAATCTAATGGCCATAGATCTCCTATGACTCCCCTCGCCTTAGCATCCCAGTTAAATCCCAAAACAGAGAAACATGATGCAAAAGACCTTTAGACGAAAAGTGACATATACCCTGTTTCCCTGAAAATAAGACATCCCCTGATAATAAGCCCAATCGGGCTTTTGAGCGCATGTTTTAAAATAAGCCTGCCCCTGAAAATAAGCCCTCCCTGAAAATGTTTAAACGCAGAGTTGGAAATCAGGTAAGACGACAAGTGGAGCCCCATCTTGCTCCACACGCCCCAAAATAATAAGACCTCCCTGAAAATAAGGCCAAGCGCTTATTTCAGGGTTCAAAAAAATATAAGACAGGGTCTTATTTTTGGGAAAACACGGTAATAACCGCTCCAAGTCACTGCAGGCTTTGGGAAAGCTAATGGGATAGTAAGGTATAAACTCTTGCAAAATAATACTTTTCTGAAGTATACTGCCCAGATTAGCATACTCTGAAATGCTACTAACAGCTCAGAGTCATTTGGAGCCAGGTGGCATAAACATTCAATGCTTTTTCTGAATGTACGCACTGTCTGTTTATTGTAAGAAGTTTCACCCATTCTAAGACAAGATGTGCAAAAAGTACAAATTTTTCAAACGCATCTGAGCCAAGGCATGTCATTTTAGTCTTTAATTTTATAAAGATTTTAAAAAATATTTTTATTTTTTTATTCAGAAATATAACTTCTGTCATTTAACTCCAAGTAACCAAAGCAACCTATATTCAACATCATAGCTTGATGCCTTCTATTATTAAAACCAAGGAGCTGGAATTGATCCAGACGTTACAAGGAGTTTGCTCCAGAGCACCTCGTTTTCCAGGAGCAATTTTTAAATTACACTGCTGGGATCATCAAATTAAACTCATTCACACATATAAATCCAGAATGTGTTATGCTGTTTGCAGCTTGGCTCTTCTGGAAGCCATGCCAGATGACATGAATTGGGAGAGGGGAAATTGTTCCTGGCATCACAGGTAGGAAGTCCCAAGACTGTTTATGGCAATGGAGTCCATTATCAAAATAATACAGCAGACCAGTTTTAATTCTGCCAGCTGGAATCCAGAAGCAGATTTCCCCCACAACTTTCGAAACACATTTCCCAGAGGTTGATAAAAACAGTCCCGTCTGTCCCCAAAATTCAGTCAGTCCCCTTTTTCTTTCCTTTGGGTTGCTGCTTTTTCTTTTTCACTTGGCCACGTGGCCCAGCAGCTCCTTTCGTGGTCCCTGGGGACTGAGCCTTCTTCTTTGCTGGAGGACCCTGCTCAAATGTTTCCCTCACGCCCTCTTCCGCTACTCGCTTCTTCTTCCTCTTCCTTTTTTTCTTCTTTCCTTCTGAGGGACCCTCAGCCTCACCAACAGTAGGGGTTCTGCTGCTGCTCTCAGGACCATTCTCCTTGGACTGACCGGGCTGGGCCTTCTTGCGGTTCTGACGTTTTTTGGTGGCTGGCAAAAAGCCCTTTTTCTTCCGCTTTAGGGACTCAACCACAGTTCCGTTTGCAGGCTGAACAGAGACTTTTACCTTCACAGGCCGCCTGCAAATCAAGAATAGGAAAGGACCGGTAACATCCACCACTTAGTCTTAATGCCGTATTTCTCAATCTCAGGCACTTTAAGATGTGTGGACTTCAACTCCCAGAATTTCCCTACATGAATGGCTGGGGAATTCTAGGAGTTAGTCCACACAACTTAAAATTGCTAAGGTAGAGAAACACTTACCTCATCTTAATGCCTCCCCCTATATCAAACTACAACTCCCATCCACCACACCAAATAGGGACTTCCATCATTAACTAGCCTTTTCTTTTTAAGATCGCCCATGGAAGTTTTAAGAAACAGAAGTTACAAACTGAGCATTCGGAATTTATTCTGATCAAACAGGCCAATTCATTATGTTAGAGCAGGGGTGTCAAATTGGCAGCCCGCAGGGCACATGTGTCATGTGCAGGCCACGCCCACCCCCAGTTCAGTGAAGAGAAAAAAAAACGTCATGATACGTCATGATGGCAACGTGACGCAGCGAGTTTGTCACCTGTGTGTTAGGGGAACTCGGGAGGGGGAGAACTGTTAAGGGTCACCATCAGCAGGACTACAACGCCTGGGGGTTGCGATTCCAGGTTTTCTTTTCTTCAGGAGGCCAAGCTTTTGTGAACTGTGTTAATTTCTAAATTCATTTTCCAAAATTAAAAGGCCTGATCAGGAGGGCCAAGGGGTTGAATGGTGCATGGAGCTTCCCCTTCTATGTGTGTGCCTTCATGTTTGTGTTGACTCCTGGCAACTGTTCTAATTATTGAAATTTTCTTGGCAAAATTTCAGAAATAATTCCACTTGCTTTCTTCCTAGGGTTGAGAGAGAGTGACTGATCCAAGATGACCCAGTGACTTTGTGCTGAAGGTGGAACTAGAACTCCCAGTCTCCTGGCTTTTCTAGCATGGTACTTTAACCATGACACCAAACTAGCTCTATAACTTACTTAAATCCCAGGAGTTTCATAACATTCCAGTACATGTTGTCAAGTTGTATGGACTTCTCAAAATGTTCCTGCTGACCCAAAGTCTGGAGCACGCCACGAAGCTCAGTCAGATCTATGCTGATTGCCTGAAAAGTAAATAAAAGAATACTAGAATTGCATTCAATAAAGAAAGTTGCTTAAAAGTGGTAGATATAGAAAGCAGAATTGCTCTCTTTTCCCAGCAAATTCATTGAGAAAAGGATACCAATGAATGATTCGCAATTTTATTTCATTCAGTCACTCATTCAATCAACGAATGGCTTATTGTATGTGTGGTCCCAGTAGGGATGACCAGTCTGATTCCTGGATTCACAATGCAATACTTGCCATCAAAACAAGCAAGTTCATAGTATAAGATTTAGAAGAAGAATAGAATAGA
Source organism: Arizona elegans (assembly GCA_022577455.1). Classification (NCBI taxonomy): domain Eukaryota; kingdom Metazoa; phylum Chordata; class Lepidosauria; order Squamata; family Colubridae; genus Arizona; species Arizona elegans. The sequence continues at coordinate 2,704,836 of JAKOOJ010000017.1, forward strand.
ATAGAATAGAATAGAATAGAATAGAATAGAATAGAATAGAATAGAATAGAATAGAATAGAATAGAATAGAATAACAGAGTTGGAAGGGACCTTGGAGGTCTTCTAGTCCAACCCTCTGGACTATCAGGATTAGTGGATTTGGATTAGTTCTTGGAATCAGCTGACTGAATGCTCAACCAGGTGACAAAGCAGCATTCTTCTACAGAATGCTAGAGGATCTGTTGGCCTAGACTAGAGGATCTGTTGGGCTAGATCCTCTAGTCAGGATCTAGTCCTCTAGTCAGGATCTAGGCCAACATCCCAAAATCTGGTGCCAGGTTGCTAATGTACCTATAAATACATATCTTGATGCCTGTTGACTCTCTCTTTACTGGACACCAGCCTCTAGCATTTTTCACTTCCAAGAATGCCTCTGGGCTCTTTTAAGCTTCTTAAAAAAATAAAAGTAGTGGGAAATTGCAGCCCAGTGCTTCATTTAGAAGTGGGCACACCTGCTCTGAAAAAGAAATACAAAAGCAGGAGTGGGAAGAGAACATCTTGCAGAAAGGAGCAAGGCTAGAAGTGGTTAGCAGGTAACATTTGTGTAAATGAGTGCCTTAATACTTTCCCCACAGAAGCCATATGTTGTCACCTTGCTCACTGCAGATTCTTAAATTCCAAATGTCTCCAAAATAAATAAATAAATAGAGGATACTTGAATTGGATGCTCAGATGTACCAACTGCGCCACTTGTATTTACATACTCACAAATAGTGAGGAGCCGTCGTGGCGCAGTGGTTAGAGTGCAGTACTGCAGGCTGACTTTTGCTGACTGCCGGCTGCCTGCAATTTGGCAGTTCAAATCTCACCAGGCTCAAGGTTCCATCCTTCTGAGGTTGGTAAAATGAGGACCCAGATTGCTGGGGGCAATATGCTGCCTCTGTAAACAGCTTAGACAGGGCTGTAAAGCACTGTAAAGCGGTATATAAGTCTAAGTGCTATCTATCTATCTATCTATCTATCTATCTATCTATCTATCTATCTATCTATCTATCTTATTTCTATATTGCCTTTCTCCCGTAGGACTCAAGGCGGTGTATACAGTCAAGAAAAATATAGATACACAAACATCATAAAATTGCTAATATTGATACTGCATGAATATTGATCCAGAGTTAATTCAGCACAGGTATGCTAACTTTAGAGTTTTGGGTGGTCTCTAAGCTTGGTTGTTTAGTTGCAGATGTTTCATTGCCCAACTAGGTAATATCATCAGTACAAGAATCTGTAAGTTAATGAAATGTCTGCCAATAAACCAACCTCAGAGAGCATCCCCCAAAAAATTCTATAGCTCAACCCTGAGCTACTTCTCTTCTCTTCTCTTGGATTCTTACTTTAGTCCAAAGAATTCCTAAACAAACAAAAAGTAGAACAATGACTTTTAAGTCCGAGGAAAACTTTGTGAGCAGTGAATATAAACAGGGAAATGTTGGCATTTCAAAGAAGAATCAGATAGTAAGAGGGACACACATACCTGTTGGGTCACTATTTTGATGAGGCAGCTCAATAGTTCCAGACACTTGATGACCTTCTCCCGGTCCACCTTAACTTTGAACTCGCCCACTTTCTTCAATGTCTATTTTTTTTAAAAAAAAAGGGAGGGGGAGGAGAAGTTATAACCCAAAAAATCACAAGAATGCTTCATTCCTCCTCCTACAGACCCTCGTATCTTTGCATCATTCCTGTAAAATAAAATAAGACTCTGACAGCTTTATGAAAATATAAACGTTCTTCATGCCAGGTTAGATTGCTGGCCTAATATGAGAAATACTGGCACAGATACGAGGAACTAAATTGAGCCTAGAGCGGGATTCTTGGCAGGTTTGCTAATGAATGATTTGGATTTTTAAAAGGCAAGAACTTCTCCCTGAAAGTCCATCCCTTACGGTTACAGGAACTGGGCATGGATAGTCTAGTGAAGAGACAGACCAGGGGAGACATGATAGCAATGTTCCAATACTTGAGGGGCTGCCACAGAGAGGAGGGGGTCATGCTATTTTCCAAAGCACCTGAAGGCCAGGCAAGGAATAATGGATGGAAATTGAACAAGGAGAGATTCAACCTGAGAAATTTTCTGACAGTGAGAACAATCAACCAATGGAACAGCTTGTCTTCAGAAGTTGTGGGAGCTTCATCACTGGAGGCTTTCAAGAGACTGGGCTGCCATCTGTCAGGAATGGTGTAGGGTAAGGAGTGTCAAACTCAAGGCCCGGGGGCCAGATCCGGCCCGTGGGGTGCTTAGATCTGGCCTGCGGGGCCGCCCTAGAAACAGCGAAGGTTTCGCTGGCAGAGGTTGCAGGAGGCCATCACAGCTGAAAATGAAGCTCGGGAGCCCGTTTTCTCCGGCAGAGTGCTCGGGCTACCACAGGCACTCCTGACATGAGTGACATCGAGCTGGGCACGCCCACCCTGGCCACGCCCACTCCCACCCCCCAAGGTCAAACACAACCTTGATGCAGCCCTCAATGACATCAAGTTTGACATCCCTGGTGTAGGGTCTCCTGCTTGAGCAGGGGGTTGGACTAGATGATCTACAAGGTCACTTTTTTTTTTCTTCTAAAAACAAACTAAGTTGCAGGAGAATGGAATATTTTCTTATATTGACATGAGAGTTGACCAATGTTTATTACATATAAGTTTATTTGCAACCATAGATTTTAGCAACATAGTTAGCCAGTATATTTTATCTCTTTCTAGAACTGTGCCTACGGAAGTAGTTCATGTACTTGGGTGAACAAGTATAGAGTGGATCCAATGTTGCTGTTATCTATCTCCAGCTCTTCTGTTAGAATTTGTTTAGGCAAGTTTATTTGTAAAGAGAAAAATGAAGAGATCCAGTTTTGTTTTTTCTTTACTTTAAACTTTTTTTTTTTTAAAAAAAAAGTCCCTTCCAACTCCGTTATTCTATCCTATTCTATTAAGGATTTTAATTGATATACCAGCAGCAACATAGGGAATAATTTATGTGTTACACATGGTCCTCGACTTACGACCACAATGGAACCCCAAAATTCCACTGCTAAGCGAGACAGTTGTTAAATGAGTTCTGCTCCCTTTTACAATCTTTCTTCCTACAGTCGTTAGGCGAATCACTGCTGTTGTTATGTCAGCAGCACGTCTGTCAAGCTGCGATCATTAAGTATGAAAGAAGGTCATAAGTCACTTTTTTCCGTGCCGTTGTATTATCGAACGGTCCCTAAACGAATGGTTTGTAAGTTGAGGCGCACTTCTATACGAAGTGCTCCTCCTATATTTCTCCTCAGAGTCTTAGAAGCCAAAATTGAATGCAGGGAGTCACAGGAAGGAGTGATGTGTTCAGAGTAAAATAAAGTAAAATAAAATAAAATAAAATAAAATAATAAAATAAAATAAAATAAAATAAAATAATAAAATAAAAATAAAAATAAAATAAAATAAAATAAAATAAAATAAAATAAAATAAAATAAAATAAAATAAAATAAAATAAAATAAAATAAAATAAAATAAAATAAAATAAATAAAATAAAATAAACAAAATAAAATAAGAAGATGCTTTAAAGGAGTGGGGAGGGAAATGTGCATAAAACACTAAAAGCTTGTCTAGAACTCTCATCAGAGACAGTCAGGCTGGCTAATAAACCAGGAGGAAGAAAATTACAATGCAAAACATCTGAAGGACGGGAAGGAAAGCTGATTTTACTGCTATTTTTACATACTGAAGAAGCTCTTCACTCCAATTCCTCCCTCGCATAGGAGAGCCTTTCTCTCCACCAGATCTCATTTCACTGAACTTTGCCTGGCAGTTTTGGAAGGGATTCACAAGTGAGAAGGAACTCTGGCCAAGCCATGTATCTTCTGGAGCTCCCCCCACCCGGGCCATTCCGGAATCCTTAAAAGAACAACCGTGCAGATTGATAATGAAGAAGCTTCACTGAGGCTAACATCTGGCTGCCCTGTGCCGCCTTGTGCCTCCTGGTACGCCCCTGTGATGCTGTGGAAATGCCTTCCCCGAGCAAAGGAGGATGCTGGTACCATCTGTGAGCCAATCGTTTATGGGGCCTGTTCCAGTTTGGGCTGCATCCGAGTTTTGCTGGAATGCAGCCTTAAATCTTCAAGCAGGTTATTCCTGGGCTGAGTCATACAGGTAGTCTCAGTGGTGGGATTCAGCCAGTTCGCACCTATTCGGGAGAACCGGTTGTTAACTTTCTAGGCAGTTGGCAGTTGACTCTGAGCTGTTAGTAGCATTTCCATTTGTTGGAAGAAATCTTATTTTGTTTTTCCCACTTTACAGGGCTAATCCTGTAGGGAAGGCAGGAAGGAAACATTCTGGTGTTGTTTCTAGCCTAAACTTTATTGCCCTGCTTACAGAAACTGCCTCTCTGGTTAACCCTTATTACATTGTAACAGCTAAGGCGAAGCGCACTTCGATGTGAGTGATGGTGAGTTGGCCACGCCCACACAATCACATGACCACTGAGCCACGCCCACCCAGCTGGTCATTAGGGCAGAGAACCGGTTGTTAAATTATTTGAATCCCACCACTGGGTAGTCCTCCACTTACGACCGCCATTGAGCCCAGAATTCTACGTTGCTAGGTGAAAAATTTGTTAAGTTAGTTTGGCCCCATTTTATGACTTTTCTCCCCACACGTTGGTTAAGTGAATCACTGCCGTTGTTACAATTAGTAACCCGATTGTTAAGTGAATCGGGTTTCCCCCATTGACTTTGCGTGTCAGAAGGTCGCCAAAGGTGGATCACATGATCTCGGGACACTGCAGCGGTCATAAATGCGAGTCAGTTGTCAAGCATCCGAAATGTAAATCACGTGACCGTAGGGATGCCGTTAACGGTTGTTAAGGGTGAAAAATGATCCTAAGTCACTTTTTTTCAGTGCCGTTCTAACTCCAGACGGTCACTAAATGGAACGGTTGTAAGTTGAGGACTACCTGCATTAGAAGGTAAATCTTCCCGTTTGGGCCGAGAGATTCTGACAGCAAAAATCTAGACAGAACAAAATCAAATCGCATCTGCTATCCTCCCCACCAGATCACGCTGCATTTGGCAACAATCGCAGCTACCGCCATGGGAGTGAGATGATAAGAGAGGCCCTTTATTCACAAACACAGGTAATCCTCAACTTACAACAGTTCGTTTAGTGACCGTTCAAAGTTACAGCAGCACCGAAAAAAATGACTTATGACCATTTAAGAGCCATAGTGGAGCACTGGTTAGAATGCGGTACTACAGGACAAACTCACTGCTCACTCCAGGAGTTCGATCCTGACTGGCTCAAGGTTGACTCAGCCTTCCATCTTTCCGAGGTGGGTAAAATGAGGACCCAAACTGTTGGGGGCAATAGGCTGACTCTGTAAACTGTTTAGAGAGGGCTGTAAAGCAATGGGAAGTGGTATGTAAGTCTAAGGGCTATTGCTATTTTTCTCACTTATGACCATTTCAGCAATCCCAGAGTCACGTGGATTTACATACGGATGCTTGACAATTGGTTCATATTTATGACGGTTGCAATGTCCCGGGTGTGTCTGTTTGTCTGTCATGTGATCAGCTTTTGTGGCCTTCTGACAAGCAGAGTCAAGGGGGCAGCCAGATTCACTTAACAACCAGGTTACTAATTTAACAACTGCCGTGACTCACTTAACAAATGGGGCAAGAAAAGTCGTAAAATGGGACACAACTCACTTAACAAATGCCTTACTTAGCAATGTAAATTCTGGCCTCAATTGTGGTTGTAAGTTGAGGACTACCTATAAAGGCTCGGTTGGCTGTAGATTGGGGGTCCTCAACACCCCCCCACCCCGGTCTGTGGACCAGCACCTTTCCGCGGCATGCCAGAAACCAGGTTGCACAAACAAGCAAAGCCCCATCCATGGGATACAGGCAGCGGGTGAAACTCCCCCTCCAGTCCGCGAAAAAAACTCTCTCCAGGGAACCGGTCCCTGGTGCCCGAAAGGTTGAGGGCTGATTACACATTTCCGGATGTACAGTTTATACACCGTTATCCTGCTCCTGCCTCCTCCATCACATGAGAATAAGTTCTGACTCCATTCTCACCTCCCCTCCTTCCCTCTTCCCTCTGGATAGGGATATAGGCACGAGCACCAACACATCCCCTCTCGGCTTTATTTCTGGTTGTCACAAGAGCGACTGCTTTAAAAATAGGGCACTCCCTGCAGCATTTTTTCTAAGGCTTTTTAAAATTCAGTACATTCTGCGTAACATCAAGTCTTCAGGGTTTTAAATAATCAATCACAGAAATCTGACGTTAATTTCCTTCGGGCGTATTTTTCAAATGGTTATTGTTTGTTTATGAGCCAAGGCCAATAATAAAATATATGTCAAATACTATATATTTTATATATAATCTCTACAAATCGTATTTATGTATCTATACACACACACAGTATACACACAAATACACTGGGGGGCGGGGGAGGAAGATAATCCTTGATTTACAACCATGTGTTCAACAGCAATCCAATCCATGGTGACAATCCACGGTGGCAGACTTGCACCAAGACTGTGATAACTCTGTACTGTTACATGGTCGTAACTCAAGGACTAACACCACCACCCCAACCGTGCATGCGTGTGTGTGTGTGTGTGTGTGTGTGTGTGTGAAGGTGCACATGCACACGTGCATAATCACCACTGCAGTCATCTGATTGCAGTCTGGTTGCTTGACAGGCAGGCCATGTATATAATCAATTGCAGTGTCTTCCTGTCATGTGATTTGTAACTTTTGCTGATTTCTGGCAAAAAAAAAAAAAATCCCTTAACCACATGATTCTTTTAATGACTGAGGTGACTTGGCTTTACAGTAAAAATGCCCCCCCCCCCCTCTGTTAGCAAACCTTAGCTATCGATAACCATCTTGCACCCACTATGGAGGTATCTGAAAACTAGTGATATAAAAAGAGGGCTGTTATCTCCCCTCCCTTCCTTCCTTCCTTCCCTTCCCTTCCTTTCTTCCTCCCTTTCCTTCCTTTCTTCTTTCCCTTCCTTTCTTCCTCTCTCCCTCCCTTCCCGTCCTTCTTTCCTCCCTCCCTCCCTTCCTTCCCTTCCTTCTTTCCTCCCTTTCCTTCCTTTCTTCCTCCCTTTCCTCCCTCCCTCCCTTTCTTCCTTCCTCCCTTCCTTCCCTTCCTTCTTTCCTCCCTTTCCTTCCTTTCTTCCTCCCTTTCCTTCCTCCCTCCCTTTCCTTCCTTTCTTCCTCCCTTTCCTTCCTTTCTTCTTTCCCTTCCTTTCTTCCTCCCTTCCTCCCTTTCCTTCTCCCTTCCTTCCTCCCTTTCCTTCTTTTCTTCCTCCCTTTCCTTCCTTCCTCTCTCCCTCCCTTCCCTTCCTTCTTTCCTCCCTTCCTTCCTTCCCTTCCTTCTTTCCTCCCTTCCCTTCCTTTCTTCCTCCCTTCCTCCCTCCCTCCCTTTCTTCCTTCCTCCCTCCCTTCCTTCCCTTCCTTCTTTCCTCCCTTTCCTTCCTTTCTTCCTCCCTTTCCTTCCTCCCTCCCTTCCTTCCTTTCCTTCTTTCCTCCCTTTCCTCCCTTCCTTCCTCCGTTCCTTCTTCCCTCCTTTTCTTCCTTCCTCCCTTTCCTTCCTCCCTCCCTCCCTTCCCTCCCTCCCTCCTCCCCTTTGAGGCAGTGTTCACTCTTGGGAACTATCCAGACAAGTCCCTGGAGTTTTCTCAGCAACATTTCTGAAGTTGCTTGTTGCTGTCTACTTCTTAGGGCTGGGAGAAAATGACTGGCCCAAGATTACCCAGCTGGCTTCTGCCTAAGGCAGAAATAGAACCCACAGTCTCCCAGTTTTCAGTCCGGTGTTTTAAACCACTACACCAAGCTGGCTTTTCAAATCTTCTTTACAGTTACATATTCTGACAATTAGTAACGTGAGATCAAGAGACGGGTGCATCTACCTATTATCAGCCTAATGGATAGTCAGTGCATCTGTTTGGATCAGGGAGAAACGTCTCTTGCACAGAACATGTAAAATGTTAAAAATTATCCACATAAACCAGGGAAGGGTGATAAGAAAACTGCACTGTAGCAAAAGATTGGAAATTCACTTTGAATGTCTTGATTCCAAATCCTGTCCTTAAATTTGGCCAAGGTTTTTATCACAGCCGAGGCTAGATATTGCTGGAGCAGTAAAGCTGCAATATGCCAAATATTTCCAACCTAAAACAATGGCTACACATTTAACTTTAGAAAAAAATACGAAGAAAACCCCTAAGGAATTCCAATTTAAAAATCAAACTCACCTGGAGACACAGAAGTATCATTAACAGATTAACAGAGTCAGAAGGGACATTGTAGGTCATCTAGTCCAACCCCCACCCACCCAAGCAGGAAACCCTACACCATTTCTGACAGAAGGCAATCCAGTCTCTTCTGGAAAGCTTCCAGTGATGAAGCTCCCACAACGTCTGAAGACAAGCCGTTCCCTTCCATTGGTTGATTGCTCTCACTGTCAGAATTTCCAGGTTTCCAGGTTGAATCCCTCCTTACTCAGTTTCCATCCATTATTCATCATTCATTTAGTCTAAGACAGTGCTTTAACATACTGGTTGGAGAATTCTGGGAGATGAAGTCCACACATCTTAAAGTTTCCAAGGATGAGAAACACTGATCTAAGCAAATGCTTGCAATACCGTTTACCTTGCAGTGGATTCAAATTCAGTATAAGTAACTCGGATGTAACTGCACGGAGATATTGAACTAAGTGAATACTATTATAGACAAGCATCGCACCTTCTCTCATTACTTATTTCCCCTTTCCTGGGCCTAGCTTCTCCTTCTTCTTCTTCTGTTTGCCTCTTTGCTATGTAATGCCTATAAGGTAATCCTTGACTTACAACTGACCATTTAGTCATCACTCAAAGTTACAATGGGCTTCCACTGGATGGTTCCTTGGAGAAGGAACACGAAGACTATTAACAAAAGAGGAATTACCGTATTTTTTGGACTATAAGATGCACCTTTTTCCCTCCTAAAAGGGAGTGAAAATTTGGGTGCGTCTTATACACTGAATGTAGCCCCGCCCACCCACTGGCCCCCACCCTTTGGCCTCTGCCTCCCAGCAATTTATCTCCTTGCAGCAAGCAGCAAGAAGAAACAGCCCATTTCAGCTTCAGCACAGCCTAATTAGCACAAATTGATTGTCCATTGGATCGTCCTCCCGTCTTTCAGCTGTTTCAGGCTGCAGGGATTGTCATTGCCTATAGCTACGCGGGCCTCGGCTGCTTGCTGCAAGGAGGTAAATTGCTGGGAGCAGATTTTTTTTTTCTTGTGCTAATCAAGCTATGCTGAAAACGAAAATGAAAGTAAAGCAGGCTGTTTGCTGCAATGAGGCAAAACCGCTGGGAGGCAGAGGCAGATTTTTTTTTCTTGTTTCCCTCACCAAAAAAGGTAGGTGCGTCTTATAGTCCGGAGCATCTTATACTCCGAAAAATACAGTAAGTCTGGGTAAATAGCAAAGTGTGAGTAAGAGATAAAGACTGTCCCATCTTGACTCTCTTTATTATAAAAAGGAGCGAAGGGGAAACACTGCCAGGCTTTCAAGAGTGATGTCAGCCCTTCTATGTAAGCCAGGTCAGGAAATAAGACACCACTAAAATTCTACTTTATTAATACAAGCTATAATACTAGATTGACAGTGTTTCACCTATCTCCCCCTTCCTCTTCTATCAAGGAGAATCAAGGTGGGACAGTCTTGAGTTTCTACAGACCCCTCACACCCTGGACATAAACTGTTTCAACTTCTAGTCTTGAAATGACGCTATAGGGCAGTGTTGGCGAACCTTTTTGACACTGAGTACCGAAACGGGAGCACGCGCACGGCAGGAAGCCGAGCTTCCGGTTTCCGGCTTGCGCATGCGCGCTGGTCACCTGCTCTTCCAGTTGCTGGCGCTCCCACAAGCACGAAGAGCAACGGGCAACGGCTGGCGTACCCAGAGAGATGGCTCTGCGTGCCACTTCCGGCATGCATGCCATAGGTTCGCCATTACTGCCATAGGGCATTGCACACCAAAACAACTAGATACAAGGACATTTTTCCCCCCATACCACTCTGCTAAACCACTAATTCCCACAACACTGTCAAACTATCTATCTAGTAAGGCTGTATTACTATTATTCTTCTCATCTTTCCTATTACCTATCTCCTTATCTTCTATAATAATAATAACTTTGTTGCTTGTATCTTACGATTTATATTGTTTTATTTCGTATCCTAGTATGCTTTATGTTGATTGCTTATTTAGTATCCCATGACTATCACTAAGTGTTGTATCTTCTGATTTGTGATGAATGTATTTTTACTATGACTGTGATCATGGTTTATCCCTTATTGTTTGTATGTACACTGACAGCTTATGCACCAGAAACAAATTCCTTGTATGGCCAATCTCATTTGGCCAATAAAGAATTCTAAATGTTTATCGAAATGTTTTCCTGTTTTCCCAGGCTAGGCTCATACTTTATTAACAGACACCACACACCTCTTTCCAAACTCATCTCTGTTGCTCTAAAACAGCCCCATTTTCAGTTTCAGCACTCACATCAGAGGTGGGTTTCAGCAGGTTCTGACCAGTTCTGGAGAACCGGTCAGAAACCGGAAATTTTGAGTAGTTTGGAGAACCCGTAGTAAAAATTCTGACTGGCCCTGCTCTTCATCTATTCTCTGTCTCCCAATTCCCAGCTGATCCGGAGGAAATGGAGATTTTACAGTATCCTTCCCCTGCCACGGCCACCAAGCCACATGCACCAAGCCATGCCACACCCACCAAGCCACACCCACAGAACTGGTAGTAAAAAATTTTGAAACCCACCACTGACTCACATGGGTTTTTTTTTTTTCAACACATGAATAAGGGTTACAAAAGAAAGAGGAATATGATGCGTATCAGGAAATGTAAAAAGTCAGATTGACTTGTCCTACCTCAGTAATTTGATGGGTGCTTTCTCTGATGAAATCTTCCCACTCTTTGCCAGACAATGAAAGCTTAAAATACTTATTCTGCAGGGCTTTCTGGAGAAGCAGACATGCCTGGGCCTGAAACAGAAATTTGGAGGGGTGGGGGGGAGAGAGGAGGAAAAAAAGGGAGATGGTCAGATATAATACTTTTTTTCCTCAGATAACAAGCAGAGAATTCACAGGGTAGTGGTTAAAAGATTCCTCGGAGCTTGTAGGAATGCTCACGAAACACTTTGTCTAAAACACCTTAAAACCAAACAGCAGATGGGTTGTCCCAACCACACAATCCAGGGAAAGGTGCAGTTTTGAAGGATTGCAGACAAAAGCCACAATTGTACTCCCTTGTTTTCCAAAGCACCTTTGTTCCTTTGAATCTGATGCATTGCACAGTTCTAGGAACCAGCCAAATTTCTCAAAATTCCAAAAGACACAGTTCAAATGTTATCCAAACCCCTCTGCAATTAGGTTTTCATACTAAAGTGAAACCCTAAATACCTTTGCCATTATTTCTGATATTTATCAAAAAGGCTTAAAGGTGCATCCTAATTGGTCAAAGGACTGCCGTGGGACGCTAATTGTGATATCGCTTTGCTCTGCATTTTTAAGCAAAACTGCCTTGTTTAATGCTAACAGTATTCAGATCAAAGCTCAGTAATATTTTGCACTGCATAGTTCTCCAAATTTGAGCTGTCTCTCAGCCCAACCCATCTCACAAGGGTTACTGTTGTGGGGTAAATAGGAGGAGGAAGGTGTGTTAGATTGATATGTTTGCTATCTTGAGGTATTTGTAAAAAAAATAATAAAGGTGGCATACAAATTAAACAAAAATAAACACTTAAAATTTTGTGAGACAGTTCTTGACCCCAACGTTTGCAGAAAGATGGATATCAATGAAGAAAAATATAGGTAAAGTCAATATGGCTGCATGTGGAAATGGAAAGGAAGTATGAGCAAACAAAGGAAAACCAATCTCTCCAAAACAAGGGTGTCAAACTTAAGGCCCGCGGGCCAAATCCAGCCTGCAGGGTGCTTAGATCTGGCCCGTGGGGCTGCCTTGGAAACAGCAAAGATCCAGCCTGCGGTGCCTCTGCCAGCGAAAACAGAGATGGGAGGGCTGCGTGTGGCCCTCTGCCAGCCTTCTCCCAGCAAAAACAGAACTTAGGAGGCCCCTCCATTTTGTCTGACAGAGGGTTGCAGAGGGCCATCGTGACTGAAAACGCAACTCGGGAACCCGTTTTCACTGGCAGAGCGCTCGGGCCACAGGCGCCTCTGACACGAGTGACCACTCCACATCAACTCTGGCCACGCCAACCCCGGCTCCCCAAGGTCAAACACAACCCTGATGAGGCCCTCAATGAAATCTAGTTTGACACCCCTGATCTAACATCTATTAACATGCCACTTACTTAAAGAAACATTAACAGAAGTAAAGCATGAATGAGAATAAATACAATGCTTAGCAAATGGTTCAACACCGAATAGTGAACAAGACAAGGATATGAACTGTCCCCTTGACTTTTTAATATACTTATTGTTGAGTTCAGTGGGTAACACGTTAGAGGCTAGGTTGTATGCTAAACACCAACTTTATTCAAACGAACAGATTTAACAGAACTCGTAACGCAAGCCGAAACAACTCGCCTGACAGCTCCTTAAATAGTTAGCTGTCAGAGCACACTAACCAATCAGCGGCAGCTATTCTCCCGCTCTCCCAGCTGCTCGCGTCCTAGCCAATCCTCGACGCCTGGCAACAGAGCCAGTTGCGCAGGCGTCGTGTCCACGAGTATCTAACACCCCTTCCCACCCAGATTGCGCACGCGTAGTCCTCCAAGTAAGCCGGACGACGACGGCTCCGGCCAGACCGCCTTGGCCCTGGTGTAGCAGTCAAGGTAGGAGGAGGAGGCAGTGCGGACTGGGCGGACGTTAGAGCTGGCGTGGATAGCGTAGGAGGAGGGGCCAAGTCCTCAATCACTCCAGGAGGCGGACTCCGAGCCATGCCGGGGAAAGGAGGATTCGAACTCGCTGCCGGACCTGCACCAACAGGTAAGTTTCCCGCCGAGAACGCTGTGGGTGGAGGAATAGGGTTGGTAGGCTCCCTCGTGTGGTCCCTGCCAGGTGGAGTTAAGGAATCCTGGCCCGGTTGGTCAGCGGGTGCGTCGGCTAGTCTTCGTCGAATCTGGTTTATATGTCGCCGCCAGACTCTCCCATCAGAGAGTAGGACCCTATAAGAGTAGGGACCAGATATTTGTGTGCTGTGACCCGGCAGCCAGCGACAGTCTTTATCAAAGTTCAGGGCGTAGACTAAGTCCCCCACATTGAAGACTCTCGGCGGCAAATGGGTTCCCCTAAATGGCTCCCCCATGTTATCAGGGTGCAGACGGTCCAGGGTCGTACGGAGCCGTCGGCCCATGAGCAACTCGGCCGGTGTGTGTTTGGTGGTAAAACTAGGTGTAGTGTGCTGTGCCAAGAGGTATTGCTGAATTTTGTGGAGACAATTTGATGAACCCAAACGTCGCAGCGCCTCCTTGGCAGATCTTACAGCCCTTTCCGCCAAGCCATTAGCGGCTGGGTGAGCCGGGGCGGTCTGAGCGTGCCGGATACCCAGCCGGGCCAGAAACAGTTGGAAAGGTGCTGACACGAACTGCGGCCCATTATCTGTGACAATGATATCCGGCAACCCATGCGTGGTGAAAAGGCCCTCTAGCAGTCCAATAATCGCTGCAGAAGTGGTGGCATGCATAGGGGCGAGCTCAACCCATTTGGAATGTGTGTCTACAGAGATGAGGAAGGTGTGACCCTGGAAAGGCCCAGCAAGGTCCAGGTGCACCCTAGCCCACGGGGCTCTGGACGGTTCCCACTCTAGAACTGGGGCCGCCGGTCTAGTGAGTTGGCACTGTGGACAGCGACCTACCCAGGCTTCGATGTCTTGATCAATGCAAGGCCACCAGACATAACTGCGCGCAAGGGCCTTCATGCGGACAATGCCCGGGTGAGCATTGTGCAGGCATGACAGAATCTGAGACCTGAGCTTGGGGGGCACCACCACCCGATTTCCCCACAGAAGACAGCCTTTGTTAACTGACAGCTCATGTTGTCTACGACTGTAAGGAAGGAATTCAGCGGTGGCTTGGGACTGTGGCCAGCCCCTGCGCACCCAGTCTAGGACCACAGAAAGAATAGCATCTGCCGCAGAATGAGTCTGGATGTCAGCGGCGGTCACTAAAGAGGCCAACTCATCCACAAGGAAAACAGAGGCTGCAGGGGCAGGATCATGGACTGCTAGAGGAAGAGGGCAGCGGCTAAGGGCATCAGCGTGCCCAATAGCCTTGCCCGGCCTATAGAGCAAATGGTACGAATAAGCTGCCAGAAATTCAGCCCAGCGAGACATGCGCGGGGACAGTATCAAAGGGGTTTGGCGATCTCCCGCCAAAAGCCCCAATAAGGGCTTATGATCCGTGACTAATAGGAAAGGGCGACCATAGAGATAGTCGTGAAAACGTTTCACGCCAGCCACGGCAGCCAGAGCCTCCCTATCGATCTGGCTGTAATTTCTTTCCGCTGGCGATAGGGTCCTCGAGTAGTATGCAATAGGTGTCTCCGCGCCGGAGGGCAAGACATGACTCAAAACAGCCCCCACCCCGTAGGGGGAGGCATCGCATGTCAACGAGATGGGCAAGTTATTGTCGTACTGCACGAGGACAGCATCGGAGGTGAGAAGGTCTTTAACAGCCTGGAAGGACTTAGCTGCCCTACGGTCCCAAAGCCAAGGAGTCTTGGTGTCTAGGAGCCGGTGAAGGGGCTCCGCCACCGACGCTTTATGCGGTAAAAAAACAGAATAGAAATTCAGCAGGCCAAGGAATGCCTGCAACTCGGCCTTATTATTGGGAATAGGAGCCTGCTTAATGGCATCCACCTTGGATGGGGCTGGGTGAATACCAGAGGAGTCTATGAGGAACCCCAAGAACTCTACCTGCGGGACACCAACTCTGCACTTATCTCTCTTAAGCCTTAAGCCTGCCTGTTGAAATCTAGCGAGAACAGCCCTAAGTTTGATGATGAGGTCGCTGTGGTCAGCAGCAGCAATCAGCACATCATCAAAATAGGGCACAACGCCCTCAAGCCCATGGAGCAAACGCTCCATGAGGCTTTGAAAAATACCCGGGGCCACGCTCACCCCGAATTGTAGTCGGGTACATTTGAAGGCCCCCCTGTGAGTTACAATCGTCTGGGCTAGGGCGGTGGCATCGTCCACCGGAAGCTGTTGGTAAGCTTGAGCAAGGTCAAGCTTCGCAAAGATTTTACCCTGGCCCAGAGAATGTAACAGATGCTGGACAACAGGCACGGGATAGTGGTTAGCCCTCAGGGCCTTATTGATCGTCCCCTTGTAGTCGGCGCAGATTCTAATGGTGCCGTCCTGCTTAAGGGGAATCACTATAGGGGTCTCCCAATTAGAATGCTCCACTGGTTGAAGAACCCCTTGAGCTATTAATTTATCTAATTCTTGATCAACTCTGGGCCGCAGTGCGAGTGGCACCCTCCTAGGCTTCAGGCGTATCGGCGCAACCTGAGGATCCAAATTAAAGGAAATGGGAAGCCCCGTGTATTTTCCTAAGGTACCATCAAACACCTCGGCAAATTCGTGTGCAAGTTTGGATAATGGGTCCGGACAGGTGTGGTGTATGCCGGACACGCCGAGGCTAAGGGCAGCAAACCAGTCTAACCCCAGGAGGGAGGGGAGGCGGTCTCGCACCACAATTAAAGGCAATTTACCCGAAAATGAATTATATGCAACCCGGAAAGACCCACAACCTAAAATGGGGATAGCCTTGCCCTGATAGTCTCTCAGCTTGATGTGGCAAGTTTGTAACTGTCGCAGAGAGATGGAAGGCAGTAGTGCAGAAAGTGTGGGCCAAGAAATCAGTGACTTGGAGGAGCCCGTGTCCACCTCCATCTTGCAGGGGACCCCCTCCAATTGAATAGTAAGAAAAATCTTGCTCCCCGTGACAGGAACGGAAGCATGGTTAACGGCCGCTGCTGCCACCTCACCCTCAAGTGTCGTAGCAACAGCCGCTGCGGGGCATCCGGTCTTCCTGGTCTTCATTCGCTTGGGCCGTGGTTCCCCAGCACCCTCAGGAACCGGAAAAACAGAGCGGCAGACCCTAGAAAGATGCCCCCGTTTGCCACAACGCCAGCAGATAGCAGACCAGAACCTGCATTCCGAGCGGTTGTGCGCTCCTCCGCATCCGAGGCAGCTGCTCTGGGAGCCCTTAACTGGAGGCATGCGAACTTTGGTCTTTGAGGTCTTGAGGCGGCTGACGTCCATTTCTCCCTCAGATGTGTCATCCTGGTCGGACTCTTCATAATGGACCGATTGAGGGGCGCTAGATGGTAATCCCCCTCCAGTCTGGTGACGCTGGATCTCGGCCGCGGACTTAGCAGACATCTCCGCAGCCCTAGCTTCGTCCAAAGCAATTGGAAGGGTCAGGTCTGCGCGTGCCAGTAAGCGTTGCTGAAGCTTTAGGTTCCGCACCCCGCACACGAGCTGGTCTAGGAGCATGTCATCCAGCTCCCTGAACTTGCAATGGAGTGCCGCCGAACGCAAGGAAGCCATGTAATCATTGATTGACTCCCCCTCCTTTTGAGCCCTCTGGTGAAACGCATGCCGTCTCGCTATCTTTGAGGGGGTGGGAGAGTAATGGTGCTTCAATTTCTCAAGTAAAGTCTCCCATGGCACAGCAAACACCGCCTGAGGGGCCACGAGAGCCCTAGCAGTCCCGAAAATCTCGCGGCCGCACAAACTAAGAAAATAGCCCCTCTTTCTGTCGCTAGATAAATCAGAGAGGTCATTGGCTTGTAAAAAACATTCAAACCTCTCCATGTACTCATCCCAGGTTTCCAGAGCTGACTCAAACGGTGTGAAAGGAGGGAGGGCGGTCGCCATCGTGTAGACTGGGTCGGCGGGAGGGCGCGGACTTGGCGTTGTCCTCCTGCTGGTGCCTGCAATCACCGTCACCTCAGACTTTCCCCCACCTTCGTCGCCACTTGTTGAGTTCAGTGGGTAACACGTTAGAGGCTAGGTTGTATGCTAAACACCAACTTTATTCAAACGAACAGATTTAACAGAACTCGTAACGCAAGCCGAAACAACTCGCCTGACAGCTCCTTAAATAGTTAGCTGTCAGAGCACACTAACCAATCAGCGGCAGCTATTCTCCCGCTCTCCCAGCTGCTCGCGTCCTAGCCAATCCTCGACGCCTGGCAACAGAGCCGGTTGCGCAGGCATCGTGTCCACGAGTATCTAACACTTATGGATAAATGAAGTAAGGAATTGTGGAATTCTTGAAGGTCTCCGAGTTTGGTTATTTTCAAGTTCAATGCCGAACTAAAGAAACTCTCTTGTATTTTATTTTGTAAGTAATGTTAAGCAGTGACGGTAGAAGTATGAATGGACATGTATTTTTGTATACAGACAATAACGAGCTGCAGGTGGGGAAAGAATGGAATGGAATGGAATGGAATGGAATGGAATGGAATGGAATGGAACGGAACCGAAATAGGAATAGGAATAGGAATAGGAATAGGAATAGGAAGGGAAGGGAAGGGAAGGGAACGGAACTGAACAGAACAGAACAGAACAGAACAGAACAGAACAGAATAACAGAGTTGGAAGGGACCTTGGAGGTCTTTTAATCCAACCACCTGCTTAGACAGGAAACCCTACACCAATTCAGATACTTTTCAGTTACTATCCACCACACATAATTTGCAGTGAAAGTTAGATAAGCTGTAGGATGGAATGAGACTTCCTGTTCTGAAAGCTAATGCATCGAAGACCAAAATCACTGCATTTGACAAGACATTGCAAATTATGTATCAATGGTTAAAAAAAAAAAAAGTAGGACAAATCGAAAAAGTGTGTACATTGGTACAACAGCAAAACCAGTACAATGAGTGGGGAAATTTTAAAAACATGCCAGCGTGGGTAAGAAAAGCAATAAATAGTATGATCAGAAGTGTAAACGCTGTGTAGAAGAGCATATCGCTGCTCACTTTGTTCTACGTTGGGGGTGTAGTGTGGACTGTTAAGAATGATGTATTCTGCAGCAGTTTGCTCAAATAGACCAGGGCCGTCAAACTCACGGCCCATGAGCTGGATGCGTCACACACTGGCCACGCCCACACCCGGTTTAGTGAAGGGGGGGAGTTACGATACGTCACGTGACGATGCCGTGATGACACAAGTTTGACAGCCTTGATATAAACCAAAGGAATGTGGACTGAGAATTGTAAGAGAAGAATGATTGGGTTGGGAGGAAGGAAAAGTCTGAGACAATGTGGCTGGATGAAGTTGATGAGATCCTTTGAAAAAGCCAACCATTTTGAAGTACAAAGGGCAAAGTAGCGACGTATGGATGTGTTAGACAAGGTTGGCTTTTTTTGGAAGAACTACAAAACATGGAAAAGTATTAGGAATGAATGGGGTTGGTATAAGCCAGATTTAGCAATGTTTCCTTTTCTTTTTCTCGTCTCAAGCCCTTAATTCCTTCGCCTTACTATTTCCGGCTCATTTCAGCACTCTACATCAGGTTGCTTACTCCAAAAATCCCTACGGGCATGAATTGATTTAGCACAGCTTTCAGCAAATGACTAGGCTGATTAACTTGTATTTATCAATTTTCCTGAATGGCACTGACATATCCACCCAAAGCAGAAGCACACATTACACCAATGCAGAATTCTAAGCCGTTCTCTGGGAATATATCAAAAGCTAAATCTGAAGACTTTGTACAAGTGGTCCTCGGTTTACAACAGCTCATTTAGTGACCGTTCAAAAGTTACAACGGCCCTGAAAAAAGTGACTTATAACCGCTTTTCACATTTATGATCAGAATAACAGAGGTGGAAGGGACCTTGAAGATCTTCTAGTCCAGCCCTCTGCTCAGGCAGGAAACCCTACGTGCCATTTCATGCAGATGGTTGTCTCTTCTTAAAAACTTCCAATGTTGGAGCATTCACAACTTCTAGAGGCAAGTTGTTCCACTGGCTAATTGTTCTGTCAGGAAATTTCTCCTTAGTTCTAGGTTGGTTCTCTCCTTGATTGTTTTCCATCCATTGCTTCTTGTCCTGCCTTTAGGGGCTTTGGAGAACCCCTTTGTGGCAATCCCATGGATACTGGAAGACTGCTATCATGACACCCCTAGTCCTTTGATCAGTACAGCATCCCCATGGTCATGTGATCAAAACTCAGATGCTTGACAACTGACTCCTATTTATGACCATTGCAGTGTCCCGGGGTCATGTGATCACTTTTGTGACCTTCCAACAAAGTAAATCAAAGTCACTTTCAATCGTGTTACTAATTTAACAACTGCAGTGATTCTTGCAGCGGCAAGGAAGGTCATGAGGCAAAACTCACTTAACTGTCTCAGTTAGGAAAAGAAATTTTGGGCTCAGTTGTGGTTGTAACAGAGGTGAAATCCAGCAGGTTCTGACAGGTTCTGGAGAACCGGTAGCGGAAATTTTGAGCAGTTCGGAGAACCGGCAAATACCACCTCTGAGTGGGGTGGAAATGGGGATTTTGCAGTATCCTTCCCCTGGAGTGGGGAGGGAATGGGGATTTTGCAATATTCTTCCCCTGGAGTGGGGTGCGAATGAAGATTTCGCAGTATCGTTCCCCTGCCACGCCCACCAAGTCATGCCCACCAAGTCACACCACACCACGTCCACCAAGCTACGCCCACAGAACCAGTAGTAAAAAAAACCACTGGGTTGTAACCTATAATGGCCCTTATTGAACTGGTTTTCATTTTCATAATGTGCTAAAGTCATGGGTGGGCAATTTGGAGCAAGATCTGGAGACGTTTAATATTCTGAAGAGGTTTGAAGGCTCTATGTTCAAAGTGGCGATGGAGTCGTTTTGACATTTTTCTTCATTCTCTTAAGCTACACTAAAGTTTTCTTCAGGCTTACATAACATTTGTCATGCATTTTGTGTTTCGACGTGGCAGAAAGTCTCAGGCATATTTAGAAGAGGATCTCTGGCAGCTGAAGAGAAGTAGCATGGGGCCAAACACCCATCATCCAAAAGGAGTCCAAGCTTGCATTAACTTCACATGGTTCCAATATTTCCTCTTTCACAATTGGGAGGAGAGGGTTAGCATGCTTGGACTCGCTCCACCTCCCATCCATCCCACAAAAAACAAGCTTTGTCAAGGCTCCAGATCAGTGTTTCTCAATCTTGGCAACTCGAAGATGTGTGGACTTCAACTCCCAGAATTCCCCAACTAGCATGGGAATTCCGGGAGTTGAAGTCCACACATCATCGAGTTGCCAAGGTTGAGAATCTTCTGTTCCAGATGTTTTGACCTACAGCCACCGGTCAAGCTCTCTGAAGCTGATGAGAGATGAGAGTCCCAAAATAATGTGAGTGATACAAAGGACTTAACTGGGGTTTATGGTCATGTGTGAATCTGCCTTTCTGGATGTTCATGCTGGACTCTCCATAAAATCAGGAGCAGGAGGAAATAGGAATCTCTACATAAACAATGAAATGTTCCATCGTACTTTACTTTGACAGTTTCAACCCAATTTCTCAGTTACACTTCATTATCTAATCTAGCACTGTCTTTTAGAAGATTCTTTGTAAAAATGTATTGGCAAGTCAGGATGGAGAACTTCCCCACTGGTTTGTTGCCAGCTATAAGCAAAAATACACTCCCAATAAACCTGGTGC
This sequence comes from Arizona elegans, assembly GCA_022577455.1. Taxonomy (NCBI): domain Eukaryota; kingdom Metazoa; phylum Chordata; class Lepidosauria; order Squamata; family Colubridae; genus Arizona; species Arizona elegans. Next base: position 2,725,567 of record JAKOOJ010000017.1, read on the forward strand.
TTCTTATTATACATAGAAGCCAACTATCGATTTATCATCTATCAATATATCCAAATGATGATTCTTTTTTTTTTTTTTTGGGAACCAGAAGTAATAGACTTTTACTATCGATCTTTCTCATCTGACATGTTTATACGAGCGTCAATTCTCAAAACCACCCAGCTAGTTTGGCATCAGAATATACCAGGGTGGGAAAGGCTGTTGCCTACAACGCGTTTGCCAAAAGAAGGAGATTCATCCCCCCCAAAAAAACAAATGTAATTAATGAGGACAGAAATATGCAAAAGAAGGGAGAGAAACCCCAGGAATTGCTTGGCAACAACTGTAGAATCAACATCTTAAGCAGAACCCCCCCCCCCAAAAAAAAGCCAGTTTTTGCTTATTACTTTATTTATGGTCTTTCTGCTTACCCTCACCGGTTTCATCCTGTCTGTAACAATCATGGAAAAAAAAACCCAGACTCATCCCATTTTATCAATAGATTTGTAGCATTACAAAAACAGCTACAGGGTTTGTTTGGGGAGGGGGCTTTGGGGGGGGCAGGATTTTAGAGATCATAAAGGGAGAGTTGGAGACTTGCATAAGACTGAGCTTCATGTAGCCATTAAGACAGGGGTGTCAAACTCGATTTCATTGAGGGCTGTCTGAGGGTTGTGTTTAACCTTGGGGAGGGGCGTGTGTGTGGCCAGAGGGGTCGTGGCAGGCTCGACATCACTCAGGTCGGGGGCACCTGTGGTGGCCCGAGCCAGTAAAAATGGGCTCCCGGGCTCTGTTTTCAGACATGATGGCCTCCTGCAATTCTCTGCCAGCGAAAATGGAGCTCGGGAGGACCGCATGCAGTCCTCCCGAGCTCTGTTTTTGCTGGCAGAGACCCCACGGGCCGGTCCTTTGCTGTTTCCAGGGCGGCTCCATGGGCCAGATCTAAGCACTTCGTGGGCCAGATCCAGCCCCCGGGCCTTGAGTTTGACACCCCTGCCATAAGATTTCACTTCAGCTTCCCAACTCACAGCTCAGCGGTAGCCATTAAGACAAGGATGGTCGAGCAAGAGTACTTGAGAGATCTGTCACAGAGAAGAGGGGGTTGACTTATTCTCCGAAGCACCTGAAGGCCGGACAAGAAGTACAGGTGGTCTTCAACTTACAACCAAAATTGAACCCCAAAATTCTGTTGCTAAGCGAGACAGTTGTTAAGTGAGTTTTGCCGCATTTTACAATCTTTCTTGTTAAGATTGTAAGCAAATTTGGCTTCCCCATTGACTTCTCTTTTGGAAGCCCTGCGTGCCCGAGCATTGAGGAGAGGCTTCTCCACTTCACTCTCTCCACTGGAAGGAGCCTCTGGAGAGTCTGAAGGCCCTGGCTGAGTCTCTGCCTCTGGCATCACATCCTCTTCAGCCTCCTCGCTGTCCGACGTGAATGCCGGCTGCGCAGGCTGCTGGCGCGACACCACACCAGCCTCCTCGTCGTCGGGATCAGCCACGATCTGCGCAGGCCGCTGGTGAGCCACAACAAACCTTGAGTCACAGGTGACCTGCACAATGAATGTCATGTTCCATGCCATGCCCTCTTTCCCTTGCAAGACACACCTTCTACAATGTTCACCTTACTTTTTCCCTTTTTCTGGACATCTGGGGACATTCCCAAACAAAGCCCTGGGCTGCTGTCACCTAACATTTTAATATTCTAAGAATGTCTGGGAGGCCTGGGAAATTTTGTAAATATAGAAGTTGCCAAAGGCTGATGTTTTGCATTACAGCAAACTAGTTTCCCATGTATTCATCTATTTCACCTGAAAGAATCGTTTAGAAAAAGGTGGGACAGAAACTTGATGGGCATAAAAGAAATATCTATAAATGATATGCAGGTAATCCTTGATTTACGACCACACATTGAGCCCAACATTTCTGTTGCCAAAAGACATTTGTCAAGTGAGTTTTGCCCCATTTTACAACCTTTTTTGCCACAGTCATTAAGTGCATCACTGCAGCTGTTAAGTTGGTAACACAGTTATTGTGGGAAGCCCCCCTCTCAAGAATGAAATATTTTGGGAAATATTAAAAAAGGCAAAATGTTCTATTTCCCCAAAGGAGAAATGGAGAAATATGTTTTTAGAGGCAGAAAGCAACCCCCAGTCTTTCTTAATAGCCCAAAGCAGATGCCAGCACTTAAGGAGATAAAGAGTTTATTGAAACAGGAAGCTAACTATCTAGATGGCTCCATTCGTAAGCAAAGCGAATACTGCAGGCAGGAATCCATTCAAGACAAGATATTTAGAAACTCCTTGCAGCAAAGTTTGACAGTTAACAAAAGCAGAATGGTAGGATTAGTACAGCAGCCCTTCACCCAAGATCCAGCACAGGACGAAAGCCATTAGCCACAATAGGAATTGCCCAACACTCTTTCAGAACACAAGCCCCTTCACTGCATAACCACCACCACCCCAGCAGCATTTCAGGACCTGTATATGAATCCTGGCACTCATCTAGTCACTTGGTCAGCTGCCCCAGAGTTACATGTGGTTGGTGGTTCTGCTTCATCATAAACTTTCTTTCCAATCAGCCTCCATGTTGTTTCCAGCATCTTTCTCCCTGCTTGAACCTGACCCAGATGCATTTTCCAACACCGCAACCGTCATAAATATGAATCACTTGCCCAGTGTCTGAATTTTGATCACATGACCACAAGGATGCTGCAACGGTCATAAGTGTGATTAACTGTCATAAGTCCCTTTTTTTCCAGTGCCGTTGTAACTTCAGTCACTAAACAAGTTGCAAGTTGAGGACTACTTGTATGAGTTTAATCCTTATGCCAGGACAGGCTTTCCAAACCTTGGGTCCACTGGATGTGGTGGACTCCCAATTCAACAGAATCCAGAGCCAATGTCCATGTCGGCTCAACTTCTAGGAACTGCAGTCCCATACCTTGGGGAGTACCAGATTGTGATATAGCAGGGAGTAAAACTTTCCAATTCTGGAACAATTTGTTTTGTATATTTTTCCAACATTTGTTTGAAAAGATCTCCTGACGGATATTTCAAAGAGCTTCACTAGATCCACTAATGAGAAGAGAGGACTCATCGGAAAAGACCCTGATGTTGGGGAAAAATTGAAGGCAAAAGGAGAAGGGGATGATGGAGGATGAGATGGTTGGATGGTGACAACAACACAAGGAACAGGAATTTGAGCGAACTCCAAGAGACAGTGGACACCCATGCCTGAAGACACCCATGCCTGAAATCACAAAGTGCTCAAAATATTGTTCAGCAAGTCTGAGCTTTAATATAAACAGGTCCCCTCTTACGTGTTCCCAATATATGTATATACTATATATCCTGTTTGAGAAGATGAGAGAAGGCCAGCTCCACTGGTTTGGTCATGTCCTAAGAGCAGCACCTTTCACCGTTGCTAGAAGTCAACAGCTGGCAACCTCGCAGCCGTCCAAAACAGAGATGACAAGACCCCATCAACAAAGATATGCAAGCCATGGGCCTGTACTCTGGAGACACAGCTGAATGAACAAAGTGGTGCTCAATGATCTGAAAAAGGAGAAGGAGGAGCAGGAGCAGGAGGAGGAGGAAGAGGAGAAGGAGGAGGAAGAGGAGGAGAAGGAGGAGCAGGAGGAAGAGGAAGAGGAGAAGGAGAAGGAGGAGGAGGAGGAGGAGGAGGAGGAGGAGGAGGAGGAAGAGGAGAAGAAGGAAGAGGAGGAGGAGGAAGAGGAGGAGGAAGAGGAGAAGAAGGAGGAGGAAGAGGAGAAGAAGGAGGAGGAAGAGGAGAAGGAAGAGGAGGAAGAGGAGGAGGAAGAGAAGAAGGAGGAAGAAAAGGAGAAGGAGGAGCAGGAGGAGGAGGAGGAGGAGAAGAAGGAAGAGGAGGAAGAGAAGGAGGAGGAGGAAAAGGAGAAGGAGGAGGAGGAAGAGGAGAAGAAGGGGAGGAGGAGCAGGAGGAGGAGAAGAAGGAGCAGGAGGAACAGGAGGGGAAGAGGAGAAGAAGGAGAAGAAGGGGGAGGGGGGGAGAAGGAGAAGGAAGAGGAGAAGAAGAAGGAGCAGGAGGAGCAGGAGGAGAAGGAGGAGGAGGAAGAGGAGGAACAGGAGGAAGAGGAGGAGGAAGAGGAGAAGGAGAAGAAGGGGGAGGGGGAGGAGAAGGAGAAGGAAAGAAGAAGAAGAAGAAGAAGAAGAAGAAGAAGAAGAAGAAGAAGAAGAAGAAGAAGAAGAAGAAGAAGAAGAAGAAGAAGAAGAAGAAGAAGAAACAACTATATAAACTATATATCCTGTTTGTCTGTAATGGACCCAACATTGTTTCTGAGTTCCAGCAACAGAGAATATCTGACATGGTCTCTTGTTGCTGGTTGTCCCTTGTGGCCCTTTGCCTGATTCTCTGTCAGCTCTGGTTGTTATGCCTCTGTTGTAAGGTTGCCCGAGTATTTGCTTGAATATAAGATTGCATTTGCTGCAAATCCATGCCAAGTTGTTTTTCAGGCAGGAATGGAACACAACATTTCACAACCATTACAGCTCATGGCTGTAGAACCATGTTCATCTCGTTGTCTTTAACGCACCATTTCTTCTAATAACCTTCTCAGATTAGCCAAGAACATACTGTCCTTTTAAAGCGAAAAATCTGTTACAAGGCTCCCTTTCCCTTGCTCTCCGCCAAATTCTATTGCCAAACTCATGTTAGCTCTCCCTATTTATTTCCTCAATTCGCTCATTCCCAGATAATTGGCTGTCTTCACCTTACAGTTTCTGCAGTAATGAATCAGAATAGGGCTGGAAGGGACCCTGGAGGTCTTCTAGTCCAGCCCCCTACTCAAGTAGGAGATCCTATGCCATTTCAGATAGGTGGCTGTCCGGTGATGAAGGACCCACCAACTTCTGAAGGCAACTTCTGTTCCATTGGTTGATTGTTCTCACTGTCAGAAAATTTCTCCTTATTTCCAGGTTGAATCTCCCCTTGTTTAGTTTCCATCCATTATTCCTTGTCTGGCCTTCAGGTCAGTGGTGGGTTTCAATTTTTTTTACTACCGGTTCTGTGGGTGTGGCTTGGTGGGCATCGCATGGCTTGGTGGGCGTGGCAGCGGAAGGATACTGTAAAATCTCCATTCTCTCCCCACTCCAGGGGAAGGATACTGCAAAATCCCCATTTCCTCCCGATCAGCTGGGACTCGGGAGGCAGAGAATAGATGAGGACGGGGCCAGTCAGAATTTTTACTACCGGTTCTCCGAACTACTCAAAATTTCTGTTACCGGTTCTCCAGAACTGGTCAGAACCTGCTGAAACTCACCTCTGCTTCAGGTGCTTTGGAAAATAGCTTAACCCCATCCTTTCTGTGGCAGCCCCTCAAATATTGGAACACTGCTATCCTGTCTGCCCTGGGAGAGAACGTCTCCATTGTCCTCACTGTTAGGAAGTTTCCTTGATTTCCTCTCCTTGATTAGTTTCCATCCATTGTTTCTTGTCCTGCCCTTTGGTGCTTTGTTAAATAAGTTGAACCTCTCCTCTATGTGGTAGACCCTCAAATACTGGAATACTGTTATCGTGTCCCACCTACTCCTTCTTTTCTCTAGGCTAGCCAACCCCAAATCCTGCAACTGTTGTTCATTTTTAATCTCCAGGCCTTTAATCATCTTAGTTGCTCTTCTCTGAACTTTTTCCAAAGTAACATCTTTTTTATAATGTGGTGAACAAAACTGGGTGCAGTATTCCACCTATTCAGCGGGGACTATTCTCTTAGCTACTCACAATGAGCAAGCCCACTCTCCCCTTGCTAACAGCATCCATTGATGAGATAAGCTCTTCACCCCTCACAGCTGAGCATGCTATCTCTCTAAACACGCAGCCTTCCTTGTCCTTCTCCTCTTCCATTTCTCTTCTATCAAATCTCACTTGCAAACGTCCTTATTCACGTACAGGTAGTCCTCGATTTACAACAGTTCGTTTCGTGACCGTTCAAAGCTGCAACAGCAGTGAAAAAAGTGAGTTGTGAAAACGTTTTTCACACAACCATTGCAGCATCCGCGTGGTCACGTGATTAAAAAATTCAGACACTTGGTAAGCTGACTTATATTTATAATGGTTGTAGTGACCCAGGGTCATATGATCTTGATCTAACTTCAGGGCTGTCAAACTTGCAGCCCACGGGCCAGATGCATCACACACTGGCCACGCCCACTCCCAGTTTAGTGATTGGGGGGAAAAGTTGTGATACGTCACGTGATGACACGAGTTTGACACCCCTGATCTACTGTAGGAAGTTAGCACCCACCCCTCTCCTAGAAGAATGAAATATTTTAGGAAATATTAAAAAAGGCAGGATATTATATTACCCTGGATGCGAAATGGAGAAACACGTTTTAAAGACAAAGTAGCTTTCTGCCTCCCCCCACCTTTGTCAATGGGCCATTAAGGCCTCATCCAAGCTCACTCATTCCCCCCCCCCACCTTTGTCAAATGACCATCATCTGCAACACAATAGGACCCATCTAGCAACAGAAACTCACCAAGTGGCACCTGGGAAGATTATATCAACCAGCAAGGCTAGCTAAGACCCCCACCCCCTGGGACTCTACCAATCAGGGTACTCTTCCTGTACCCCAGGAAGTTCAAAGCTCAGAGAGGGCATAAAACTAAGGCACACTCAGCATCTCATCCCTTTTCTGTTCAGGAACTCAAACCATGTGATCCTGTCCACTATTAAACCACCTTTCCAAGCAGTCTCCATGTTTCCAGTCTCTTTTTACCCACTTGGAGCTGAACGCAGATGGATATTTCTTCCAACACTACCTTGTGTCCAATAACACAGGTACACCAATTTAGTTACAAGCCAATTCAGAACTTTTTCATCAATTTGTCTTTCTTAGTAGATGCTTGGAGAATATCTTTGCAGGTCTGTTTTAAATATCTGGTTGTTGTTGTTGTTCATTGCGAAGTCATGTTCGACCCATCACAACCCCATGGACAATATTCCTCCAGGCCTTCCTGTCCTCTACCATCCCCTGGAGTCCATTTAAGCTCACGCCGACTGCTTCAGTGACTCCATCCAGCCACCTCGTCCTCTGTCGTCCCATTCTTCTTTTGCCCTCAATCTTTCCTAGCATTAGGCTCTTCTCCAGGGAGTCCTTCCTTCTCATTAGGTGGCCAAAGTATTTGAGTTTCATCTTCAGGATCTGGCCTTCTAAAGAGCCGTCAGGGTTGATCTCCTCTAGAACTGACTGGTTTACAAATATTCTGCATGTGGTTTCAGTGAAGGCTCTGACACTGAGAGGACGAACCAGCAGAAGTCTACTCAAAATGCAATATATTCTCGATTGCCAGTGAAGTCTTGATGTAAAATGAGGGGGTGGACATAAGGCCTCTTGAGCAATTTTCCTTAAAGGTCCCTTTCAACTTGTAACTGACCTTGTAACCAAGTAAATATGTTTTCCTTAAATCCCTGATTAATGGATTCAGTGCTCCTCCCATCTCCAATGTTGGTATAGAGTCTTGTCAACCTCATATCATTTTAAAAGCCAGCTCTCCAGGCTTGGATACAATTCTGACAGTTTACAGAGATTATTCAGCCGTATAGGTACCTGTAGACTACCTGGACACATTCATAAAGTGGATTTTGTCTGTTAAGAGACAGGTTAGCTAGGCTTCCGTGAGTAATTATTCCATTCTTCTTCTTCTTTTTTTTTTTTGCTCCAAATTCTCATTAGGCTTGGCAATCGGTGGCCATTGGTTGCTTTGGAAAACCTTATCTAAACAAAGACCACGAAATGAAATGGTACAAATGGTCCTAAAAGATAGGCTGTATGTACATCAATAACAATAAAAACAACACATGTCACAGCAATATCCTGAGAGATAAAACTACAGGTAGTCCTCAACTTACAACCATTCCATTTAGTGACTGTTTGAAGTTACGACGACATTGAAAAAAGTGACCTATGATAAGTTTTGCACAAAATTTGGCCGCTTGGCAACTGGCATTTATTTAGGAACGTTGCAGTGTCCTGGATTATGCCATCCGTTTTGTAAACTCGCATGTTTTTTTCCCCATGTACATGTATACATCCAATCTAGACTTTGATGATTCTATGGGTCATATATATGTGTGTATGTAGGTATATCCATAATGGTTATCTTTTGAGAGCTGAATGCAACGAAATTTCATTTTAATGTATGCTGATTAGTGTACATTTCAAGTGACAAAGTTCTATTCTATTCTATTCTATTCTATTCATCACCTTTTTGCAACTTTCCGACAAACAAAGTCAATAGGGAAACCAGCTTCGCTTAATAATGGTGTTACTAACTCAACAACAGCAACAACTTAACAACTGCGCAAGGGAGTAAAATGGGGCAAAACTCACAAATGTTGAGTTTTAACAACTGTCTCACTTAGCAATAGAAATTTGGGGCTCAGTTGTGCTCATAAATCGAGGACTACCTGTACTGTAGTGGGGGCACTCCAAGAAACTTCTAGAAGCCACTCAACTGGGGAAGGTTTGCTAGAAACATTACTAAGAACAGGTTTGTGGGGAGGGGAACCACAAATAGTCCCATAATGGAGCCCACCCATCATGGTTATAAGTCATGACAGTTTTATTTTACTTTTTTTTGCCATGGTCATTAAGGAAGCACTGCAGTCATTAAGCAAACCAATGGTTTGCAATGGCTGCGGTTTTGCCAAAAATTGGAAGTAAGTGCCATTTTCAACAAAGCCATAATAAAATGTGGTCACATGACCACAGGGCATGGCAAACGGCCATAAATGTGGCTGTGTTTCCAAACCCACAAAGTTCAGTCACATGACCTGGTTGGGGTGGCCATTGGAACTTCAAATGTGGAACGTAAGTAGCCCCAAGGTAAGTCTGTCATAACTTCAAACCGTCACTAAATGGTGGGTCATAAGTCAAGGACTAACTGTAAAGCAACAACATTTGTCTTGCTAAAGAGTAGATAAACTAATGTGATACAAACATAATCACCTGCCAACTATGCTTTCTCACACTTTCAGGATGAAGAGAGAAATCTTTATGCTGAAGAACAAGCAGACATAAATTGCAAATTACATTGGAAGAATGAAAGACCTTGTAGAAACATCCATATGAAAAGAATGAAGGGTGATTCGATTATCCATTTTTATGAGACCTCAGTTGTCCTTCATCCAACATCAGATTAGTAACAAGAAGTGAGAATCTTATGGAACTTAAAAACTAACAATTTTATTATAGCATAAAGTATTTTGGATTACAATTGATCTGCTAATAATAAATTTCAGTTTTAAGAAGCCAAAAGATTCTTTCTCATCCCTAATAACATCTTTATGTTTGTATTTCATCCTAAAATGAAAACACATGTGTACAATTTTTAAATTGTGAACAACACTGAAATATCTGAAGCATACACATTAAATCATATGCTGCAGTCCAATTTTCACTGATACTTAAATAGGGTTGATTAAGGTTACGTTAGAATATGCCTGGAACAAATTTCTCCCCAAATCTTACTTTTTGTCAACCCAAACTGATTTTCTCAAACAAAAGAACTTCCTTTAAGAGAAAGAGATTCAAGCACGATCAACTTAATTACAGTTTATCAAAAAGGCTAGATTAATCTTCTATGCCTAAATGAAATTAAAATATTTTCAGTTCTAATAAAATTAATGTGATAACGACAGGATTCGTGATATTTTCTTGTGAATGAACCTTATTTTTATTGTGCACACACACACACAGACAAACACGCACACATATCTCATTCATGTATGGTTTGTTCCGGTAGCCCACTTATCATCAGATTGTCCTGGTTACCCAACATGTGATGCAAACCTTGTTAATCCAGGGAATGTTTGAGCTGGCTTGATACTCCTAGTTTGCAACACTCTCATATTTTGAGCTTGGCAGGTGAAGTGTTAAGGGGTTTTTCCTCATGGACCTCTACTGGTAAAGTAGGTGCCAGCCAGGATTTGAACTTCTGACTCCCACATAAAATGCAGCACTCTAACCCAGGGGTCTGCAACCTTAAACACTCAAAGAGCCATTTGGACCTGTTTCCCACAGAAAAGGAAACACCAGGAGTCACAAAACCCTTCCCGTGCCTGACTATTTCTTGAGCAGCCACAAATCTAGCATATGTAGTTGAATTAAACGTTGTTTTCTTCAGAAACTCTTCTTTTCTTGGATTTATCCATGGTTGGCCTACCGGGGGTTGAAAAGCTCAATAAATAGTGTGCAGGCAGGTGTCGCACATTGGCGGTTGTGATACCTTATGACAGTGATACCGTCATAATTTTAAACTGTTTTTAATAGGGTTGTTGATTTTAATTTTATTTCATTGTGATTTGTACTGGAATTTGTCATTTTGTAAGCCGCCTTCAGTCCCCTGGGAGAATGGCGGCATATAAATCGCAATAATAAATAAATAAATACATATTTTGAGTGACAGGGAGCCGCAGCAGAGGAGTGAAAGAGCCACATGCAGCTGCAGAGCCGCAGGTTGTTGACTCCTGCTTTAACCACTACGCTATCCAGCCACTATAGTAGTAGACTGTTAGTATAGTAGACAAGCACCGTAAGACAGTGGTGGTGATAGATGTAGTGGTGCCAAGTGACAGCAACATCAGGAAAAAGGAATATAAGTAGCTGGAGAAATGCCAGGACCTTAAGAGGAACTAGAGAGAATGGTTCTTGATAGACTTGAACCCTGGGCCCTATTTAACGAAATAAAATTCAATGTAGAGAAAAGTAAAGTCTTACACTTAGGCAAGAAAAACCAAAAGTACACATATAGACTGTTATAGACTCATATAACAACAGAAAATTTGGGCTTAATTGTAGTCATAAATTGAGGACTACCTGCAAAGGGTCCATTCCAATGGGAAACTAGGAATCAGTTCCAGGTACATCTTTTGCATAATTTATTTTAAGAAGGTCTTCAGATATAAAAACCAAAAGTACACATATAGACTGGATGAAACCAGGCTTAATAGCAGTAACTGTGAGAGGGATCTTGGAGTCTTAGTGGACAACCAATTAACTATGAGCCAACAGTGTGCCGCAGCAGTCAAAAAAGCCAATGCAATCCTAAATTGCATTAACAGAGGGATACAATCAATATCAAGTGCGGTACTAATACCACTCTATAAAGCCTTAGAAAGACCACACCTAGAATACTGCATCCAGTTTTGGCCACCAGACTATAAAAAGTACATTGAGACTCTAGAAAGAGTGCAGAGAAAAGCAACAAAAATGATTAGGGGACTGGAGACTAAAATATATGAAGAACGGTTACAGGAACTGGGCATGGCTAGTCTAGTAAAGAGAAGGACCAGGGGAGACATGATAGCAGTGTTCCAACATTTGAGGGGCTGCCACAGAGAGGAGGGGGTCAACCTATTTCCCAAAGCACCTGAAGGCCAGACAAGGAACAATGGATGGAAACTGAACAAGGAGAGATTCAACCTAGAAATAAGGAGAAATTTCCTAACAGTGAGAACAATCAACCAATGGAATATATTGCCTTCAGAAGTTGTGGGAGCTTCATCATTGGAAGCTTTCAAGAAGAGACTGGACTGCCATCTGTCAGAAATGGTGTAGGATCTCCTGCTTGGGCGGGGGTTGGACTAGATGACCTGCAAGGTCCCCTCCATTAATCTGTTATCTGAGGATGTGAAAAGTAAAGGCCAAAGAGATCCCAGTGGTGGAAGGAGCACTTGGGGCAGTGATTCCTAAGCTGGGAGTGGGGCTCCAAAAGATCCCAGGAACCACATCACATCTCTAGTAAAGTGCAATGCTAGGAACAGCTAAGATGCAGGTAGTCCTCGACTTACAACTATAACGGAGCCCAAAATTTCTGTTGCTAAACAAGACAGTGATGAAGTGAGCTTTGTGATCCATTTCACGATCTTTCTTGCTACAGCTACTAAGTGAATCACTGTAGTTGTTAAGTTAGTGACACGATTGTTAAATGAACCTGGCCTCCTCACTATCTTTGCTTGTCAGATTGCAAAAGGTCGATCACATGACCCTGGAACACTGCAATAATCATAAATAAAGGCCAGATGCCAATCATCCGAATTTTGATCATGTCACGACGAGAATGTTGCAATATAAGCATGAAAAACGGTCATGTCACTTTTATCAGTGCTGTTGTAACTTCGAATGTCACTACAGGTAGTCCTCAACTTAACAACAATTTGCTTTAGTGACCATTCGAAGTTACACAGCAGTGAAAAAAGTGACAGGACTTTTTTTTTAACAGTTACCACCATTCCAGCATCCCCATGATCATGTGATCACAATTCAGATGTTTGGCAACCAGTTCGTATTTATGACAGCTGCTGTGTCCCAAGGTCATGTGATTACTTTTCACGACCTTCCGACAAGCCAAAGCAATGGCAAAGCCAAATTCACTTAACAACCGGGCTATCAACTTATCAACTGCAGTGATTCACTTAACAACTGATACCAAAAAAGTCATTAAATGGGGCAAAATCCACTTAACAAATATCTTAACAAACAACAGAAATTTTGGGCTCAATTATGGTCATAAGTTGAGGACTACGTATATACAAATGGTCGTTAAGTGGAGGAGTACCTGTACTGTGTGGAACCCTCAAATTGCCAGGTCTCTGGTAGAGGACCTGAGATCGAGGATGATACAAGACCAGCCATAGAGGTGAAAAGGGATTTGTGTTTAAAAAATTAAATAATTGGCAGGCTTCAGGTGTATCATATGACTTTTTTGCCATTTTATGTACAACAAATGCTGACATTCTAAGACTGAAACAGAAGGTTAACTGAATCAAAGAAGCGACTAAATGAAACAGCATTGGTTCTCCTGAATTTTAAGAAGAGAGAGAGAGAAAATGATCTATTGGCTCGCTCGAAATTAAAATAACTTAAGCGCTCGTCTGGCCTGAAGCCAGAGTCTTTCCCATTTAGCAGGACTTAACTCTTTTCCATCTTGTCTAGCGTAGGCAGCTTCCTTAAAAATAGGAAGAGAGAGCGCGAGAGAAAACGCTAATTAAATATGGAAAACAGGAAACTAAACCTAAGCTCATTTTGGCTCTTTAAAGACTAGATATTGTTGCTCTTTAGGATTTCAGCCGAATGTACTTACTGAGAAATAAAAAAGAAGCATAAATTTTACATACTCTGGAACCTGAATTTTTATACAAGTAATTTAACCTTTTTTTTAAAAAAAGCATGCACTGAACCTTTTAATCTCAATGAATCAGGATTTCTCTGGCTACAGCGCAGAGTATGAAGTCATCTTCTAATCAGTTATTGATCTGTTTTCTATTTCAAGACATTCTCTGTTTACCCTCTTTCTGCCAGTCCCCTTGGTCAACTGAACCCTCTGTAGTCATTAAAGGCTTGCTAAGAGAATACATTGCTATTGGTGCCATATCGCTAACACATGAGGTGATTTTTAATCACATGAGGTAAATCCAGCCACTGTGTTTTTTTAAAAAATCTGGTTCAGATAACAGAATAACAGAGCTAGAGATCCAACCCCCTGCTCAGGCAGGAAACCCAGTACCATTTCAATATCTCTGTGTATTAGTAAAGTTAATCAATACTGGATCATTCAATAAACCATGTTTAAATAAACCAGTTTAGCACAGGTGGGCACAACTGAGTTCTGTGGACCACTTGTATGGCAGGCCTCCCATACTCAAATGCCATTGCTTTCCAGAATCTGCTAGCAAGTTTTAACTTTGAATGTGACTAAAGAGAAGATGACTGAATCTATATGGGCTGAATTATCTTATTTATTTTGACATAATTTTAATTGCATTTCTATTGTTAAAATTAGTTTTCGTCCTGGCCATGCCACTTTTTTAAGCATGCATGATTCCTGAAGGATAAGTGTGGCCCTCAAAATGACATATCTATAGCTTAGCAAGATGTATAACAGGGGTCCCCAAACTTTGGGGGTTGAATTCAATTCTGGGAGTTGAAGTCCACAAGTCTTAAAGCTGCCAAGTTTGAAGACCTCTGATGTATAACAAGCTAGATAAACACCTTATTTGTAGGTCATTACAGGTAGTCCTCAACTTAAGACCACAATGGAGCCCAAAATTTATGTTGCTAAGTGAGAAATCTGTTAAGTGAGTTTTGCCCCATTTTACAATGTTTTTTGCCAGTTTTGTTCTGTCTCCCACACACTCCCTGGCTAGCCCGCAGAGGAGAACTACAATGCTGATCCGGCCCTCGAAGAAATCCAGTTTGATACCCCTGTCTTACATGAACCAAGATGTGTTTTGAAATGTGCATTTTCTTAAATAAATTCACTGGAAGTGATGCTAATGGGACCATCCGGATTAGACGTACCCTCCAGCCATTGGCAAAAGATCATGTGTGCAGGAGTATATTGCTGGGGGTCATATATTAACTCCCCTTTGCAGAGCCCCCAACAATCTTTCCCCCATCTCTTTATGTATCCAGAACTCCTGTATGTAGGGATGATGGGAGATACAGGTTTCCAATCAATCATACACAGCAGCAGCAAATACTTAAGAGCCCCTTCACACACTATTTCAGTGTGAACCTCTACAATGGCTGTATGCACACAATACACCAGATGACAAGCTAGCTAATCACATGTTAGCCTAGCATGTTGTGGTTAATTTATAGCTCAAATTGGGTTGAGCAACACAATGGCTCCTGTTGAGAGAGCATGTCATTCTCAGGCTTTCAACTTATATGAGAATTGAAAGAGAGAAGGAAGGCCTAGGTTCGAAACCAAATGTTAGGCCTATTGATTGGTTGGTTGATTAATTATGCCTAGTCTTTCCTTGCTATCTATCAGCCTTCTGTGTCATCTTTTAGCTTAGTCTGTCTTTTAGGATTGGTAAAAGACAAAGATAATTATATTACTCTTACTTTCTTTTTTTTAAAAACAATGGTAGAATTTTTTTAAAATAAAATAAATCAACACATTTTATTTAAAATGTGTTTATTTAAAATTTATTTTAAAATATAATAAATCAACACATGCTACTAAATGTGCTAGTTGCATTTTGTTAGAGTGACAAGGAAAAACAAAACAACAGAAAACTATGCCTGGCAGCAGGCAAAGCAGATTTATAAGTTAATAGTGATAATTATTACAGGCCATACTGTATGCAGAATGTTTTTACCAACTGGTGGAAACATCTATGCCAAAAGCTTTCAAAACCATAAAAGAATTAGGTTTACAACTACTGTAAGCAGAATGCAGCTATTATTCATGGAGGCACCCTTTATTTAAATACTAGTATATTTTTAAATATTTGGATTAGCTTTTAGCTACATTATCCCAGCAAACCAAGACATTTAAAAATTACTACTGCTGATCTAGTTATTTATTTATTATATTTGTTAGCTGCCTCAATCAAGCTGATTTCAGGATTTCAAGCACTGTTGTGATTAAAAAGACAATGGAATATTTAAGGGAAAGCCATTCTGATCTTAATTACAGGCATGATTCAGCAGTAAACACCTTCTAAAACTCTGGAAGAGTGACGGCTCCACTCCTGTGTTCACTCATCTGGGAGGAAACACCATGTAATTAACGGTACTTTTGAGCATGAATATGTAAATTGCCCACAACGTAGGGATAAATTAAGACTGGAAACAGGGGATCAAGAAAGAAAAAAAATAAGAGAATCCCCCTACACAAACACGCATTACACATGCTCGGAGGAAAAAGATGCATTCACACAGGGAGAATGATTTGAGAAAACCATTTTGACTCTTATCTCCCAGTGACTAGAAGAAACAGCCAAAGAAATGAAAACAAATTACATTCGTGGGGTGTGGGGTGAAGGGCTGAAAATCCCAATCGTGTTTGTTTGGTGTAGAATTTGGGAAGCAAAGCATCAGCACTTATGAACAGTATCATGATACGGAGCACAGATACTCCCAGGAAAACAATCTTCTCGCATCATTCTACATTCTAGACACGTCCTGAGATTAGAACTACTGGAATTGCCAACAGCACACTACGAGATAGACATTCAAGGCAACCTTTAGCAGCTCTACCAACTTGTCCTTTTCCATCTAATATTTATTCGAAGTTATTACGATTTGCAAATTGGGTGGGGGAGAAAAAGCCTGTTCAAAGATGTGGCAATCAGATCATCACATGGAAGGGTGCAATGGTTAGAATGCAGCATTGCAGGCTGACTCTGCCGACTGACAGCAATTCGATCCTGACCGGCTCAAGGTCAACTCAGCCTTCCATCCTTCCGAGGTCGGTAAAATGAGGACCCAGATTGTTGGGGGGAATAGGCTGTCCCTGTAACCTGCTTAGAGAAGGCTGTAAAGCACTGTGAAGCAGTATATAAGTCTAAGTGCTGTTGCTACTGCTAAGGGAGGCACACTGCAGAAAGGGTCAGCAGCCATTATGAATCATAGAAACATAGCAAAACCAGCAAGACCGAGTGGTTCTGGGTTTGGGGTTCGCTGGCTCAGGGAGAATTGCCACCTTTGATCTTGGATAGAGTGGCATTATCCCAAACAGATCCTGTGCGTAATCTGGGGGTTCTCCTGCACTCACAACTCCTGCTCAAAGAGCAGGTGGCGGTTGTGGCCAGGAGGGCCTTTGTGCGGATTATGCACCAGTTACGCCCTAGACCAACAATCCCTACTCACAGTCACTCATGCCCTAGCCACTTCCTGTCTTGACTACTGTAATACGCTCTACATGGGGCTACCCTTAAACAAGCTCCAGTTTGTGCAAAATGCAGCATGGTTTTGTACAGACCCGCTGTGCACATGTACCACCTCTCCTGTGGGAGCTGCATTGGCTGCCGATTTGCTTCCGGGTGCAATTTAAGGTGCTGGTTGTCACCTTTAAAGCCCTTCATGGCTTGGGACCAGGTTATCTGAGGAACTGTCTCTTGCTGGTCACATCTACCTGACCCATCAGACAGGGGAGGCAGGGAATGTTGCGGGTCCCATCCCCTAGGGCCGTGATGGCGAACCTATGGCACGCATGCCAGAGGTGGCACGCAGAGCTCTCTATGTGGGCATGTGCGCTGTCGCCAGCTGCTCTTCTGGTCTCCGGCGCGCACATCCACGTGGACAGCTGGTCTTCGGGGGCACTGGAGCACCGGAAAACGGCCCAAGGAACGGCCAAGAAACAGGCATGCGTGCACCAGCCAGATGTTCTTCGGGTTTCTAGTGCTCTGGCGCGCTCAAAGACAGCTGGCCAGCACGCGCATGCACACCAGCCAGCTGGTCTGCGCATGCACGCACATTCCGGTTTGGGCACTCGGTGCCGAAAAGGTTCGCCATCACTGCCCTAGGGAGGTACACCTGATGAGACCCAGAAGAACGGCCTTCTCCGTGGTGGCTCCCTCTCTCTGGAACACCATTCTCCCAGAGATTAGAATGGCCCCCACTCAAACGCTCTTCCGGAAGGCGCTGAAGACCTGGTTCTGCCAGCGGGCCTAGGGAACCCAGAGCGGGATGGAGCCCATTAAACGGCTTGTGTTATCTGCTGTTCCCAGGGTGGAGGGTGGGTGATTTTATTATATTATATTAGTTTTATTGTTTTAAATGAGGTTTTATATTCTGTAAAATGCCTTGAGTCGCTGTGTGCGAATAGGCGGCAATATACATTCAATAAATAATAATACTAAAACTGTGAGAGAAACATCCTAGTTGTTCAGTATTTTGTCATGCTCGTCTGAGGAAGTTTTAAGACAATGGCCTGCCAGATGCTGAACATGTTGGCTGAGGGTTTATTTATTTATTTATATTTCATAGTTCTAACCACCCATCTCCTTTAAAGATTTTCCCAAACTGGAAAATTGATAGGTAGTACTGAGCTACAGGATGTCTCCCTCTTCCCCTCCGAGTATTAATCATGATTTAGCATTATGTTTGTTTTATTAAATTATGACTTTTATGAATTATGACTTCATTATCACTGAAACTAGCAATTAGACACGAACAAAAATTGGATTTGCTCATTTACAAATCCTAATTAAGAAAGAGATTGGTTAGGATCAGAAAAGACAGGACACAAATGACAGAAGCCCAACAGAAGAATGCGTAGGAGGAAAAATAATTGTGAATTCTCCTCTTCTCGTACCTTCTTCAAACAGCATTTAGCATAACCTGTCCCAATCTTAAGACTCCATGTGTGATTGTAATGCAACTGTCATTATCTTGATTATGTTAGGGACTTTGATAGATGCTAATCATAATTAGCAGCGACACAGGTATAATACCATCCATAAAGGAAATTTGCAAATTCAGGGGGAAAGGAATGGGACAGGAATTCACTCATAACCTGGGCTCACAAATTATGCTAAACCATAATTATTTTAGATGCCAAAGCCTGGTTTTCCTAACACTAGGGTGCAAGTATTATAAGCGGGAGTGGCTGGGTTCAAACATTTTATTAAGCTAAAATCTAAGAAACAAAATTATCATTTAGTGAAAGGCGTACGCCTAGCGTATAATCTCCACTGGATCACCCACTGCCTAAAACACATTTTCCCTTCTCAATTGGTTTGCACCTGCACTTACCTGCTGGTGCTGCCGGGCTCCATCTGTGATCGACTTGACAACTACCTCAATTAATTGTTTGCACATCATCTGTCAGGAAACAAAAGACTGGCAATTAATAGGTTTGAACCATATTTGGAAATCTACTCTGCAAATAGACAACAAAAACTCCCTTAAAAATACCCACATACAGTTCAATTGATAAAGAGATGTCGATCAGACAAAAGGAAGAAGGTAATTAGTAGAACTCGCTGTCACAACATGAGGTGGAAGGGGATTTTAAAAGCGGATTAGGCAAATTTGTAGCAGAAACGATCAATATTATTAAGTGGGATGGCACCTACATCCCCTACGTTCAGAGATATTGCCTCTGAATACTAATTCCGAATACCATTTCTGAGCAGACAACCATTGGAGAAGACTGTTTCCTTCATGTACTATTTATATCCTGTGAGAAACAGGATGCTGCATTAAAAAGTTATTCTTCTCTGGTTCTATTGACATCACAGGCATTGTCCAGTACCTACTTCTGATACTTTTGCCACAACGTCCATGTGCCACTATGTGCCACAATGTCAGAAGAAGGAACCCTGCAAGAAAAATCAGCTCCATCATAGATTAGTCCAGAGGTGCACAACTATGGTAAATTTACAACTTATGGACTCCAATTCCCAGAATTCCTGAGCTGGCCATGCAGGCTCGGGAATTCTGGGAGTTGAAGTCCTCAGGTCATAAAGTTGCCACAGTTACCCATCCCTGAATAATTGATAAATGTCCTGTATGGGCTCCCTTGAAATGTGTTAGCTACAGCTCTCAAAATTTTCAGCCAATGTGGGAATTTGGGGGGGTGGGGTGTTGAAGCCCCAATACACTTCATCCTAGAGAAGATTGAGATATGGAAGACTACTCTTTGGTCAAAACAAAACACAAAACACCTTTCCTTTGAGGGAGGATACTTTCCTCACATGCATCTGATGGGCAACAAATAAACATGCATTTACCAAGGTCAATACAGGTAGTTCTCATTTAACAACTGTTTGAAATTATAATAGCAATGGATAAAGTAACTTTTATGGCCAGTCCTCACACTTACATCTGTTGCAGCATTGATCACGATCAGGTGATCAAGATTTGGATGTGTTGTGACCCAGGCCCAAGTAAGTAGTAGGAAAATCAATCAGTGAAAAAACAAACAAACTTTATTCGAACAGCTGAGAATTACTTCATTCCCAGCGTCGTTCAATTAAATTAAAGCAAATTTCTCCCAACACAAATTCCTCAGTCCTATCGCAAACCTGGTCCAATTAGGCAAACTGCCAAAGGCCTTTCTTGGCAAACGTTCAGAAGTCACAGATAAAAAAATAAATACAAGACGTAGACGACGAAGAAGATGCTACCAATGTTGTTTTCCGGCAGAGCCCAAATGCCGTTGCTGGTCTGTTTTAAGCCTTATGGGAGGGGCCAATCATCTCTTGGCCCTACTACCGAGTTGTCCTCTTTGCTTGAACTGCTCTTGCCTTCTGGCAGCTCTTCTCATGCGTGCATTAGGAACAGGTTCCTCCTGTTCCTCTGTCTCACTCCTATCAGTCTCTGGAGACTCTGGAGTCAGCACCTCACTCCCCAATGGCCCCTGAAAATAAGGCCAAGCACTTACAGTATTTCAGGGGTTCAAAATATAAGACAGGGTCTTATTTTTGGGGAAACACAGTAGTGATGTGGAAAATGGGAAAGTGAGGCATTTCACCTACCGGATGGCGTTCAAACAAGTCAAGAAACATGGCTCCCGTCAGCGGGCTCTTGCGTTTGGTCAGAAACAAGTTCAAAGCCTCCTTGTACACGGCAGTCACCCGTTGCAGATCCACACTGCCAAGATCAATACGCTAGAAAAGTAAAAAAAGGCGAAGGATGAAATATTTTGCAAATCAACTATCTTTACCGCAATTCAATAGTTCCTAAGAATAGCTCTTGCGCAAGATGTGACACAAAGGCAGGAAATAAAATTATGATTTACAGGTAGGCTTGCCTGTAAATGTGTGAAAATAGGGAATGCATATCGAAGTCACAGGTTTCAAAAAATTGTTAGAAAGAAGCAGACTGGATCTCACGTGGGTCTGGGTGGGAAAAAGTATACCGCGGCTTTAATGAATCATCTCATTGAATTAATAAGACTTTTAAATCAATGGCACCTTTTGGAGGTTTGCACAGAAGCCTGAAATCAATGATTTGATAAATAACACCAAAGTGCCAAGCACATGCAAAACCCAAAACACGTCCAAATAAGTTTTTAACGCCTGCACAGCTCTACTCCAGACATGCATATAAAAACACGCACGGATACATATGGGTAGCTCCCAAGTTAAAAGCAGCAATTGGCACCGGAATTTTTGCTGCTAAGCCGTGCAGTCATAAAGCATAACTGCAACAGGACCAACCACCGTCATTAACTGAACTGCAGCAGTTGCAAGCAGTCCTGGTAACTTCCTTCCCATCTGAGCTCCCTCTGACAGCCAAAATCAGTTTGCAAAATCAGTTTGCAAAAAAGAAAAAAGCAGTCTGTCAATCAAGTAAGTAGCTGCTGTCCGATGAGGATGGGTTGTGCAGCAGAGTGCTAGTGACTAAGGCAGCACAAGTGCAGCAAAGCTTGAGGTGACTGATACTAGGTGGAAGTAAATGCAACAAACCGGTGCAGAACAAGGGCCGTGAGGCATGGGGTAGTTGCTGCTTGGTGGGGTTAAGGAGTGAGTGGGTGCACAGGGGTGGAGGCCAGGTGTGAGGAGGCTCAGGGAGGGTGCTTGGGGGTCTGTGCGAGGGGTGGGGGAGGGATGCTCAGGAAAGGTGCTTGGAGGAACACAAATGGAGGGGAGGAGGTACAGCAACACGTGGGGAGAGGGCACAGGAGTGCACAAGGGTGGTGCAACAAGGCTCAGGGAAGATGTGCTGGAGTGCACAAGTGGCCAACGCAATGCAAGTACAGAGGAGCTGGGGGAGGGTGTGGAGTGGAGGAGACCTGCAACCTTCCCTGCTGGCTTCCCCATTGACTTTCTGGGGAAGCCAGAAGGAAAGGTCACAAATGGCGAACTGTGTGATCGCTGGTGAATTTATATAGTAAGCTGCCAGCCACCCAGATCACAATTGTGTGGCTGCGGGGATGCTGAGACACATTGACAAAACCTGGGGAATACCTGTAAAATTACCTGTATCTTCTTGTTTATTTAAAGTACTTTATGCTCTAGCGTTTTGCTTATAGTGTCATCTGAAAAGCTTGCTACAGAAGCAGCAAACTAGCAGCTAGCAACAGATTTGAAATGCATTAAGAGCTTAAAAATAATAATGATATTATTCAGCAAGCAAGGGAGAAAATGCCATCCCTCTGATAGTTCAGTGTCAGACTCCTCACAAATCCAGCCAAGATACAGCTGTGATTGGAAATTTCTGCTGGTGCATTTCCTCATTAGGTTCCGATTTTTGAAGAGCATCAGGATGCAGGAGGCATTTTTCGGTGACAGCTCCAAAATACCTATATTGGCAGAACAGAGCTGAGTTTATCACCCCAAGAGTGGTAAATGGGACAACCCCTTACCTGTCCAGGTGATCCTTCACCTTCCTCTGGATTTTTCTTTTTCTTTTTTGTCTGTGCATCTTCTGAAGCCATTTCATCAGCTGGTGCGTTTCCCCTCAATACTCGGAAAAGGTACAACGATCCACTAAAAACAGAATGAAGAAATAGCCAAAGAAAAGTGCTGTTAAATATACAACACTTCGCAGCAAAAAAAAAAAAAGGTATGGATTTACATATACGCAGGAGCCTAATCTCTGCATTTGCAGCATAATAAGAGCCGTGGTGGCATAGTGGTTAGAATGCAGTACTGCAGGTTACTTCTGCTGACTGCCTGAAATTTGGCTGTTCGAATCTCACCAGGCTCAAGGTTGACTCAGCCTTCCATCCTTTCGAGGTGGGTAAAATGAAGTCTCAGATTGTTGGGGGCAATATGCTGACTCTGTAAACCACTTAGAGAGGGCTTGTAAAGCACTGGGAAGCAATATATAAGTCTAAGTGCTATTGCTAAGTGCTATAACATTAGGTCCCTGGAGTGGCTCACAGAGATCTTTCGTAAAATTAAAAGGAAGCCCAATTAATAAAGCAAGCAAAGGGCTAATCAAGAGAATTCTACACTGAGAATGCAAGTTTAGTATTTATAATGTAAAGCACAGGCAAACATTTATTTTTAGTCAGCAGTGAGGAAAGTGCAATGTGAGCCTTCAGGGAAAGGTTATTCAATAGGAAAAGGAGCCTTCTTTTAATCACCTCCAGATTTAGATAACGATCCAAAGAAAGGTCTCTGATGAAATGTTCAATGCAAGGACTAAATGTTGTTCATTTAGTCCTTTAAGAGTCAGTGACTTTGGATAATGAGATTGGGGCAGGCATGAGAATAGGATAGGATAGGATAGGATAGGATAGGATAGGATAGGATAGGATAGGATAGGATAGGATAGGATAGGATAGGATAGGATAGGATAGGATTGGAAGATAGATAGATAGATAGATGATAGATAGATGATAGATAGATGATAAATAGATAGATAGATAACTTTATTGTCATTGTACGTGTATACACAGTATACCCATACAACGAAATTCACTTAACACCCAAAGACCAGATCCAACACACATAACAATCCCCAAACACACTCCCACCCACCACAATTCTCCACCGCTAAACCGCCCAAACATCCACACAACAGACCAAGTAATACTGTCCAACAGCTCACTGATTGTGGCCCTTTAGTTCATTGTCGAGTGCAATTATAGCTCTGGGATAAAAACTATTCATGGAATGGAATGGAATGGAACGGAACGGAATGGAACGGAACGGAACGGAACAGAACAGAACAGAACAGAACAGAACAGAACAGAACAGAACAGAACAGAACAGAACAGAACAGAATAACAGAGTTGGAAGGCACCTTGGACGTCTTCTAGTCCAACCTCCTGCCTAGGCAGGAAACCCTACACCACTTCAGACAAATGATTATCCAATCTCTTCTTAAAAACTTCCAGTGTTGGAGAATTCACAACTTCTGGAGGCAAGTTGTTCCACTGATTAATTGTTCTAACTGTCAGGGAATTTCTCCTTAGTTCCAGGTTGCTTCTCTCCTTGATTAGTTCCCACCCATTGCTTCTTGTCCTGCCCTCAGGTGCTTTGGAAAATAGCTTGACCCTCTCTTCTTTGTGGCAGCCCCTGAGATATCGGAACATAGATAACTGATAATTAAGGATTGGCCACTTCCTTTCCTATTATTTAAAGGAAAGAGCAGTTTCTTAACTGCAATCGCAAAGGTTCAGGCTCTGGGTTCTAAGATAAGAATATAGACATCTTTCAGTACAGATAGTCCTTGACTTATGACCACAATTCATCCAAAATTGATGTTGCTAAGTGAAACATTTGTTAAATGAATTTTGCCCCATTTTACCACCTTTCTTTTGCCACAGCTGTTAAATGAATCACTACACTACAGTTTGCTAGTCAGTTAACTAAGGTATGTAGGAAGCACATCGCAATAGTAATGCCTAAGCAGGGAGCTGGACTAGAAGACCTCCAAGGTCTCTTCCAACTTTGTTATACTATTCTATTCTAGTTGTTAAGTCAGTAACCCTGTTGTTAAGCTAATCTGGCTTCCCCACTGACTTTGCTTGTCAGAAGGTCACAAAAATGGATCACATGACCCCGGGACTCTGCAACCGTCATAAATATGAACCAGATGCAAAGTATCCTAATTTTGATCACATGGACAAGATGTTACAATGGTCGTAAGTATGAAAAACGATCCTAAGTCATCTTTTTTCAGTGCCGTTGCAACTTTGAACGGTCATTAAATGGACCGTTGTAAGACAAGGACTCCTTGTACTCAAGCAGAACTTAAAAAGGCATTTCATGCGTGCATGCTCTGGGCAGAGAACTTACCTGAAGTAATAGAGGGCTACCGAAGAGTCATTTTGCTTGCAGCTTCTCTTCACCAAACTTTCTAGCAAGGTGTGCAGTTCCTCCTGGATAGAGGACACATTTTTGCAGTATTGCTTGGATCTACACAAGCTGTTCCTAAAAACCAAAAAAAGAACATTCCACAAACAATGTTAACTATCACAGAGAAATCCCACAGTTGTGCTTAGCCTTTCTATCACACTGGCTCTAAGCAAGTCATAATTAAAATCCATGTAACTGCTACAATAACACAGATAAAACGCCAGGGAGGAAGTGGGAAGAAGGTACAGTAAAGTCATGGTTCTAAGCCAGATGTCCACAACTGGGAGGCCCTAAAGCTACAAGTCATCCACTAAAACAGGGGTGTCAAACAGGGTTGTGTTTGACCTCGTAAGGCCGGGTGGTGGTGGTTTGGGGGGGCGTGGTCATGGTGGGTGTGGCCATGGTAGGCATTTTTGGTTGGCAGAGAGCTGCTGAAGACCAGGGAGGCTGAAAATGGGAGGCGCAGGGCGGCCTCGCAGGGCCTCCGTGCAACCCGTTTATGGTACAGCAGAGTGCTGCTGAAGGTATATCAGGCCACGGCCCGGGGGTTGGGGACTGCATTAAGTGCAAGTCAAGATAATTAAAAACACCCCAAGTCAGCACAGGTAACTTGGCATGTGTATAGTTCTCTCTCTCTCTTCTTTCTCCACCCCCGCCCCCAGACACACACACACACACACACACAAATGCTTCTCTGAAACTTACGTGAAAATATCAGCAGTCTTCCGGAGATAATCTTGTTCTTGCTTGTTGGAGTCTGAGCTCATACTGTGCTCAATCACAGAAAGGAGAGGGTCAATGACACTGAAAACAAGAGGATTCCCTGCCTGCTTCATCAGAAATAATTCAACCAAATCCAGGACCTGAATGAAAAATAAACAGAGATGCGTATCACATTAACAGCAACCCCACCACTATAGGAAAAAGAAAAAAATCTGGAAAGAGTTATGCAGAAGGAATCCATGGTTGAACTCCTTTGCTGATTAACATCTAATCCATGGGAGACATTTATGAAATTCAAAAAAAAAACAACAACACACAAGCATACAATTCAGTGATTTTCAAATAGTTTAACAAAAAAAAATCCCTGCCACACTACTCTTTTGGTTGTTAGCCATAAAAAGAATTGCTAATTTAACGATCCCTCTACAGTTTTATAGTAATACTTGGAAATCATAATTAAAATAGCCCAACTGACAGCTAAGAAGTGAAAATGAGAGTTTTGTTTTCTTTGGCTCTAAAACAGATAAAGTTGGATAGTGCGCTAGAGAAGTAAAAAAAAAAACAACAACAACCCATGATTGAAAGGTTAAACAGAAAGGAAATTATCAAAGAAGATCATAAAGGATAAGGACATTTCAGTGACAGCCTCACCAAAACTGAAGTGTTAAAGCAATTATCTTCATAATGGCAACATACAGCCACAAAAACCTGGAGACTAAAACTGAGAGTAAGAAGATAGGATCTCTTTCAAATAAAGAGATTTGGAAAACAGTAACTTCTTCTACCAAGAAGAACCAATCAATCAGACATGGACCAAATAAAATGGCTATTCCTGTGAGCAGCAACTCACACAACTTGGGTACATAAGAGGAATGTGCAGTAGAACAAATTATTATATTAGGCAAGGTTTAAAGAAGCAAAAGACAATGGAAAAAATGTGTCAATTTCAGAAGAATCTATCTGTATTCTTCCAGAAGAATAGAATAGAATTCTTTATTGGCCAAGTGTGATTGGACACACAAGGAATTTGTCTTAGGTGTATATGCTCTCAGTGTACATAAGAAAAATAAAATACATTCATCAAGAATAAAAAGATACAACACTTTGTGATAGTCAAGGTTACTAATAAGCTATCAAATCATACTAGGAAACAAATAAAAACAATATAAATTGAAAAATACAAGCAACATGGTTATAGTAATAAGTGGGAAGAGATAGATACTAGTAAGTAAGAGAAGAATAATAGTAATACAGTCTTAGTGAATTATTTGACAGTGTTGTGGGAATTAGTTGTTAAGCAGAGTGATGGCATTCGGGGAAAAAACCTGTCCTTGTGTCTAGTTGTTCTGGTGTGCGGTGCCTTATAGCGTCTTTTTGAGGGTAGAAGTTGAAACAATTTATGTCCAGGATGTGAGGGGTCTATAAATATTTTCACAGCCCTCTTTTTGACTCGTGCACTATACAGGTCCTCAATGGAAGGCAGGTTGGTAGCAATTGTTTTTTCTGCAGTTCTAATTATCCGTTGAAGTCTGTGTTTGTCTTGTTTGGTTACAGAGCCAAACTAGACAGTTATAGAAGTACAATATGAATATGAATATGAATAGAAGACATTATAGGTAGTTCTCGACTTACAACAGTTCATTTAGTAACCATTCAAAGTTATAACTTTGAAAAAGTTTTATGATGCTTTTTTCACACTTATAACCATTGCCGCATCGCCATGGTCATGTGATCAAAATTTGGATGCTTGGCAACTGATTCATACTTATGATGGTTGCAGTGTCCTGTGATCAATTTTTGCAAATCTTCTTACAAGCAAATCAATGGGGAAGCGAGATTCACTTAACAGCTATGGCAAGAAAGGTAAAAATGGGGCAAAATTAAAATTTAACAAATGTTTTCCCATAGCAATGGAAAGGTTGGGATCAATTATGGTCGTACATTGAGGACTACCTGTATTGGAGATTGGTCAGATGAGCAATTGTCCATATTGTCACTGGGAGCCCTAATTTAACCTAATTAAAAGACAACAGTAGCTTCTTAATAGTTTAGAAATTATAAACCAGTGTTTCTCAACCTTGGCAACTTGAAGATGTGTGGACTTTAACTCCCAGAATTCCCCAGCCAGCATGGGGTTCTTAGTGGCTCCTTGATTAGAGTCTTGTTTTCTGCCTGATTGTTTGTCTAGTACTGATCCCCGTTTATCTCAATGTTGGCTGCTGGAGGATATGTTTTAGTCATTTAGCTTCTTTTCAGGTTTCTTTATTGTCTCTTTGTTTGATGTGTGCAAGTGTAATTTATCTATTGCTATACAACCCAAGTGCATTGTTACAGTTAGTCTTCGACTTACAACAGTTCACTTAGTGGCCATTAAAAGTTACAATGTCACTGGAAAAAGGGACTCATGACTATTTTTCACATTTACGACCATCACAGAATGCCCATGGCCACATGACCAAAATTTAGACGCTTGGGAACTGACTCACATTTATGACCGTTGCAGTATCCCAGGGTCATGTGATCCTCTCTTCTGACCAGCAAAGTCAATGGCAAATCTGTATTCACTTAACAACTGTGTTACTAACTTAACAAATGCAATGATTCACTTGCAACAGCGGTGGCAAGAAAGGTCGTAAAACGGAGCAAAATTCACTTAACAAATGTTTCACTTAGCAACAAAAATTTGGGGGCTCAATTGTGGTTGTAAGTCGAGGAATGCATGTATAAACCAAGTCCTTAAAATAATTGTACCCAACCAAAAAGGCTTGTGGCAAATAGATGGGGAAGAAATGGAGGTAGTGACAGATTTTATTTTCCTGGGCTCCAAGATCACCGCAGATGGGGACTGCAGGCAAAAATTAAAAGACGCTTGCTCCTGGGGACAAAAGCTATGGCAAATCTAGACAGCATACTAAAAAGCATCCTGCCAACAAAAGTGCGTATAGTCAAGGCTATGGTTTTCCCAGTTGCAATGTATAGCTGTGAAAGTTGGACCATAATAAAGGCTGAGTGCCAAAGAATTGAGGCTTTTGAACTATGGTGCTGGAGAAGACTCCTGCAAGTCCCTTGGACTGCAAGGCGATCAAACCGGTCAGTCCTAGAGGAGATCAACCCTGATGGCTCTTTAGAAGGCCAGATCCGGAAGATGAAACTCAAATACTTTGGCCACCTACTGAGAAGGAAGGACTCATTGGAGAAGAGCCTAATGCTGGGAAAGATTGAGGGCAAAAGAAGAAAGGGACGACAGAGAACGAGGTGGCTGGATGGAGTCACTGAAGCAGTAGGCATGAGCTTAAATGGACTCCAGAGGATGGTAGAAGACAGGAAGGCCTGGAGGAACGTTGTCCATGGAGTCGCAATGGGTCAGACACAACTTCGCAACTAACGACAACAAAAAAAAAAAGGCTTGCACATTATTGCTTTTGGGAGGGGACCGGGGGAGGAATGTCTTACTATTCTCACAAATTCAGAACTGTTTCTAAAATGAATTTGTTTGTGATTTTATTCAATTAATTCTTCTCCAATGTTTCGGAGCCCTGAAGAACTGCTTGACTAGCTCTCATCACATCAAAACCCCAAACTTGTACCAGATGTAAACCAATCACTAAATGAGACACAAAAAACAGTTTGGGAATGTTTATCAGCACTTATTTTAGTTCTAGTTCTGCTCCACATATTTTGGAACTTCAAGATTCCCAGCCAGTAATGTCCCAGGTTAGTCATGTTGTCTGGAAACGAAGGAACATATCTGCAGGGCATCAGATACAAGAAGGATAAGGGCAACTACAATGCTGCAGTGGAATTATTGGTGCTGTGCTTGGTTGTTTCCTTATAGTTGTTACATTAAAAAACTAGGTAACATCCCCAGTAAATGTGCAGATTGCTGGCTGTTTATATGCAACAACTTTCCCCTGGCAGATTTGGCAGGAGAGTAGTTTCCTTCTTAGTCTTTCCTTGATTACAGTCTTGTTTTCTACCTGTTTGTTTGTCTAGTACTGATCCCTGCTTATCTCAATGTTGGCTGCTGGAGGATATATGTTCTAGTCATTTAGCTTTATTCCAGGTTTCTTTATTGTCTCTTTTGGATGGTGTGCAAGTGTGGTTTATCTATTGCTACACAACCCACCAAAATGGGCAGGGCAAGCTACTATATATAAACAGATAGAAAATCCCACACTCACTGGCACTGATGATGTTACCTAGTTGGGTCATGAAATGTCTGCAAGCAAACAACCAAACTCAGTGAGCACCAAGGACTCCACAATATAACCCTGAGCTACAAATATTCTCTTTCATTGAAAATACTGCAGCTGTTATGATCTTAATTGTCAGCTCTTCCAAGTATGGGAGGTCAAGAAATAGATGTCACAAATCTACTGGAACTCTATTGTTACCAGATATAACAGAAACCTTTTTTCTTTCCTCTCTTATCTCATGTAGAATCAAGGTATGGCTATTTTAAATCTCTTTTTTATGCTTAACTTACTTTCCCAAGGCTGAGATGTTATTTACTCTTTAATATTACATCATATAATTATCTACATTAAGTGTTAATGGCCATATCATTCTTTGGTCAACATTACTTTTGGCTCCCTCTATATGAGTAGACTTTCAAATACCATATTTTTCGGACTATAACAAGCACCGGAGTATAAGACGCACCACAATTTCAAAGAGGTAAACAAGAAAAAACAAGTTTTTTGCCCTCCTCAGCTCCCAGGAGCACTCTGCAGGCCTCCCAAACCCTCTGCACATCCCGTTTTTGTGGAAAAACGGGGCTGTTTTTGGCAAAAACAGGACCCACAGGGCGGGGTTTCGGGAGGCCAAAAATGGCTGTATTCAGTGTATAAGACACACCAACGTTTCCATGCACTTTTAGGGGAGAAAAAGGTGCGTCTTATACTCCGAAAAGTACAGTAATTACCAAAGTTTCTTACATGGCAGAAACTGACAGCATAGAATCCTAAATATTTCTAGATAGCTATTGTGGAACAATTCTTTTAAAAAAAATCCAGTGACTGAAATTGCACAATGAAGAATGCTTAAGCTAGGGCAAAATTTCAATCCTCATGTAAGATTGCACAAGATCTCAAGTACAAGATAACAAAACAAAAACAAAAAAACCACCCCTTTTTGGCCATTGAATATTTTCACATTTGTATTTGGGGGTGTGGTATGCCACGCAAGAGATTTTACAAGAGTGGTGGACAGCTAAAATTATTGCTGATCTTAATCATAGGCCATAAACTCAAAAAAACAAAACAAAACCCTGGATTCTTACTTTGATTTTGAAGTCCCGGCGCAAGATTTTCTCCTTGCGCAACTTTTCCTTCTCATCTTTCTTGGCTTGGATGCGCTTCTTCTGCTCAGTAAAGAGAGATGAAAGCTTCTCATCGAGGGACATCATAGTCTCATCATCCACATCCTCATCACTATCATCTCCTTCCTTGGATGTAAAAAAAAAAAAAAAAGGACAACAAAGCAAAGGTTCATAGGCCAATTAGGCCACCCCAGCGATAGATTATGAAACTTAATAGTCCAACATGTCACAAAAACATACCAATAGCAAACTTATCCCATATACTCAAACTCAACTCAAAAAGATGATTAGGGGACTGGAAGCTAAAACATATGAAGAACGGTTGCAGGTACTGGATATGTCTAGTTTAATGAAAAGAAGGACTAAGGGAGACATGATAGCAGTGTTCCAATATCTCAGGGGCTGCCACAAAGAAGAGGGAGTCAGGCTATTCTTCAAAGCACCTGAGAGCAGGACAAGAAGCAATGGGTGGAAACTAATCAAGGAGAGAAGTTGCCAGTTGCGTCCCTTTCTGGACAGAGACGCCTTGCGCACGGTCACTCACGCCCTCGTCACTTCCCGTCTGGACTACTGTAACGCTCTCTACATGGGGCTCCTCTTGAAGAGCACCCAGAGGCTCCAGCTGGTCCAGAATGCGGCCGCGCGGGTGATTATGGGGGCGACTCGGTGCTCCCATGTAACACCGCTCCTGCACAAGCTGCACTGGCTCCCAGTGGTCTTCCGGGTGCGATTCAAGGTGTTGATTGCCACTTTTAAAGCGCTCCATGCATAGGATCTGGATATTTACGAGACCGCCTTCTGACTCCGACCGACCAGTACACTCCCACAGAGAGGGTCTCCTCAGGGTGCTGTCGGTTAGACAGTGTCGACTGGCGACCCCCAGGGGGAGAGCCTTCTCTGTGGGGCACCTGCCCTCTGGAACGAGCTGCCCCCGGAGATTTGTCGGATTTCTGACCTCCGTACCTTTCGCCGCGCCCTTAAAACGCTATTATTCCATCAAGCAGGGATGGCCTAAAATTTTATGGGAATGGGTTATTTTATTTTAGATGATTGGCCAAACTATTTAATAATTTTAAATTGTTTTTAACTTTTATATTGTTGGTTTTTATTTTGGCTGTGCAACGCCCTGAGTCCTTCGGAAGAAGGGTGGTATAAAAATTTAATAATTAAAAAAAAAAAAACAACTTAGAACTAAGGAGAAATTTCCTGACAGTTAGAACAATTAATTAGTGGAACAACTTGCCTCCAGAAGTTGTGAATGCTCCAACACTGGAAATTTTTAAGAAGATGTTGGATAACCATTTGTCTGAAGTGGTATAGGGCTTCCTGCCTGGGCAGGGGGTTGGACTAGAAGACCTCCAAGGTCCCTTCCAATTCTGTAATTCTATTCTATTCTAACTCATATAACCAATAGGAAACTCATCCTTGGAGCATTTAATATTACCATATTCAATCACAGAAAAGCTGAGAATTTTAGGTGCCAAAATGGACCTACAAAATTGGGCTTGGCTTATTCACAGATAAGCTTATCCGCAAATACATACCATAATCGTTTGTAATTTATATATTACCCATTTATATGGGTAGATAAGCCCATCCAGGGATAAATAGACCCTTGAATGCCATAAAAGTGCACATTGGCTTATCCATGGATGGCAGTTTTTATGGTATTTTGGTTAAACATTCAAGGGTTGGCTTATTTGCGGATGGCTTTATCCACAAATGTATACGGTTGCTGTCAGCATTGACATCCAGTCGGTCAAGCTGACTTATGGTATGTAGGCAAAGATTATATGGTGATTAAAGGAATGGGTTTGACTGGAAAGATTCAGATTCAATTTCTCACTCAATTACAGAATTTATATGAAGATTTGACGATAGTTCCTACTTTTCAGCTCCAGCTACCCAGAGAATTATTGATGCAAGAAAAACAGAAACAAGAACCAGAAATAATTTTACCAAAGTGCACCACTTAAAATCAAATATAATAAATAAATAAATAAATAAATAAATAAAATTAAAATAAATAAATAAAAAACAATTACTACCAACCTGCTTCCACTTAGGACCTGTATACCGCACGAGTCAAAAAGAGGGCTGTGAAAATATTTACAGACCCCTCACATTCTGGACATAAACTGTTTCAACTCCTACCATCAAAATGATGCTATAGAGCAGGGGTGGGCAAATGTGGCCCTTTTACAACCTGTGGACTTCAACTCCCAGAATTCCTGACACAGCTTGTCTCAGGAATTCTGGGAGTTTAAGTCCACAGGTTGTAAAAGGGCCACATTTGCCCACCCCTGCTATAGAGCACTGCACACCAGAACAACTAGACACAAGAATAGTTTTTTCCCAAACGCCATCTCTCTGCTAAACAAATAATTCCCTCAACACTGTCAAACTATTCACTAAGTCTGCATTATTATTAATCTTCTCATCATTCCTATCACCCATCTCCTCCCACTTTTGACCGTATGACTGTGACCTTGTTGCTGATATCCTTAAGATTCATATTGACTGTTTCCCTGACTATCATTAAGTGTTGTACCTTATGATTCTTGACGAATGCCTCTTTTTTTATGTACTCTGAGAGCATATGCACCAAGACAAATTCTTTATGTGTACAATCACACTTGGCCAATAAAGAATTCTATTCTATTCTATTCTATTCTATTCTATTCTATTCTATTCTATTCTATTCTAAATATGCAATCTAGTTTCATATATTTTATCTAGCTAGTTCTGCACAATAGAACATCTATCAGCCCACTTTAATATCAAGGAGGCTGCAAGGTTTACAAGCTCTTCAAAAAATAAATATAATAGGATGGGTATTTTTTTTAAAAAAAATCTTCCCGTTGAAGACTAAAAATGACCAGCAGCCACAGAAAGAGGAGTGCCATTTGGCTGATCTTTAATGCCAGCTGGCCAAGGCTGAGATCTGGCACAACAAAAATGTGTTGCCTACAAAATGCCATAAAAAAACACAAATATCTTTCCTACAGTTGCATTATTAAACGTCCCAAAACACCTTTTTTTTTTTTTTTTGGTAAAACAGTCAGCAGACCTCTTTGTGCAGTGCCAGCAGGAAGCAATAGCTCATCACTTCTCTAATATTGTATTACCCATTTTGGGCAGCGCAGTTCAGCGTTCTTCATGCAGAATTGTGTTCCTCTCAACACAGGAGCCTCATTGTTTAACTAAAGCCTCTTCTCCAATACCTACCAACGCATTCTCGGCTTGTAAAACATTCCTCAGCATGGCACGGAAGTTGTTGTCGGGTTCGTCCTCACCCTCACTATTTGTCTCCAACGCCTCTTTGTCGCTCTCATCGCTTTCTTCGGAGCTGTCTTCATCAGAGCTCTCCCCACTTTCTTCATCTTGATTCTGCCAGACAATAAAATAGGTTCCCCCCCCCCCCCCCGCACCTCTTTTAGCTGTAATTCCTAGTCCCTCTTTAGTTTCATCTTCCATACTGTAAGAGGGGGAAAGAATTGTACCGGTGGGATGGGAGGTCATACAAATCAAGAAGAGTAAGTGAAGGGTAGGGAAAATGAATCACTCCTAAGAATTACAATCAGGGGTGCTATTCACTTACTTTCCCTACCGGTTTGCAAATGTGAGTGCATGTGTGCCTAGCCTTCTGCACATGTGCTTTGTTGCCGTGCGTGCCTTCTGCGCATGCACCTGGCCTCAAAAAGGTGCCTAAATAGTATAGCATAGAGTTGGGGCAGGGAGGCAAGCCCACCCGCGATTTCTGTTACCGGTTCAGGCAGATCAGTCCGAACCGACGGAATACCACATCTGACTACAATGATTGGACAGGATTCCGTATCCCATTAATAGCAATAGCACTTATGTACCACTTCACAGTGCTTTACAGCCCACTCTAAGTGTTTTACAGAGTCAACATATTGCCCCCAACTATCTGGATCCTCATTTTACCCACCTCGAAAGGATGGAAGGCTGAGTCAACCTTGAGCTGGTGAGACTCGAACTGCCAAACTGAGGGCAGCCGGCAGTCAGCAGAAGTAGCCTGCAGTACTGCACTATAACCACTGTGCCACTATACCTGTCAGGACTCTCTCAGATGACAAAGCAAAATACTCAAGAGTCTATTTCCCAAGATAAATGAAGATTCACCTATTGTAGCCAAACTATAATATAATAATAAAAGAATTCCAGAGATTGCTGGGTTATCAGTGAGAGTTCTATTTATTTTACAAGCAATATTCCAATGTTTACACTTCTTTCTCCCATTTGTCCATGTGATGGGTTAGAAGCAGTTTGTCGTGGTCCGCCAACAGCCTGCGGAGCTGGCAGAGGAGTTGGAGAGTGAGGAGGCTGGGGAGGAACATGGGCCAGTCCTGGAGTCTCGGGAAGGCTTGGACAAGGGCTCTGCGTCAGAGGCAGAGATGGGGCCAGGGCCATCTGGGAGTTATGCGCGGACTCTGGAGCCTCCCGAGTCAGACATCAGAGAGGCAGAGGAAAAGGAGGAACCTGTTCCTAGTGAGCACATAAACAGAGCTGCCAGAAGGCAAGAACAGTTAAAACAAAAGGGACAGTTCGGGAGTAAGGCCTGGAGATGATTGGCCCCTCCTGTAAGCCTTAAAAGAGGAGCAAAGGCACGTGGGCCCTTTGCAGGAAAGCAACATTGTTAATTCTGTTCCCAGTTGGCATCTCTGTTTGATTCTGGACTCTGTGCGGCTTTGCCAAGTAGGTCTTTGGCAGAATGTCAAGGGAGATAAAGGTTGGTGATTATCCCGAAGGACTTCTCCTGAAGGACTCTTTGCAACTAATTGGGACTCAGCTGTGAATGAACGTAATTCACAGTTGTTGCAATAAAAGAGGTTTTTGGGACTACTCCTAATAACTCAGGAAGCCTAAATCACAACACCGTTCTATTCAGGCAGGATGTAATTTCTATCTGTTCCTTGTTTTAGTCGCAGCCTATTTTAATATTGGGTTGCCGACTTTTGACCGTATGATAACTATCGTTCACAATAATAGGACTTACTGTAATTTTTTGAGACAATTTCTTTCTCTTCTTCTCCGTTTCTTCCATGACGACAACAGCATTTTCTTCATCCTGGTCTTGTTGTGGATCCAGAACCTTTTGGGAGAATTTTACTTTTATCAAATTCCAATGCATTATCTCTGAAAAGAAACAAAGCAGCTACAACACAGGTTTGTACCGAACCTGAAGCTGACATGGGTAGCCATGGTTTATTGTAGTCATTTCCTATTCGTTTTCTAAGCTTTTTCTAGGTATTCTGTAAAGGGATCTAACGCGACTTCAGGCTCGCCACATTCTAACAGTAGGAAGGGGTGGTTTATTATTATGATGATGATGATGATGATTATTATTATTATTATTATTATGATTATGATTATTATTAATCATATTTCTATGCCGCCCACTCTCCGAGGACTCTGGGCGGCTTACAACAATTGACAGTATACTAAATAGCATATTGCCCCCAACAATCTGGGTCCTCATTTTATCCACCTCAGAAGGATGGAAGGCTGAGTCAACCTTGAGCTGGTGAGATTTGATCTGCTGATCTGCTGAACTAGCAGTCAGCTGAAGTAGCTGCAGTACAGCACTCTAACCACTATGCCACCTCGGCTCTGTAGGGTTTGTAGAAATAAGTGGGGATGTTATGGCTAGGTAGCATTCTTTCCCGTGGGAACTGAGAATGTGCCTGCAGATGGCTGAAGATGGAGTTTGGAGTCACTGGACAGTTGACTGGAGAATGAGTTGATTGGAGAATGTGACGGGGGGGAGAGAGTTTCAAACTTTTGCTTTTTACTGGGTGTAATTCCGGGATTTGGTCAGAGCCAGAGTGACACCAAGACCTTGTGAATTTAATAAACAGATGTTTATTGAATATGACTGCCTTGGACTATTCATTCTGGGGATTTATTCCTTGGAAGCTTGACAGTTTGCCTGTCAGGATCCTGCAGTTTTCTAGTTGCTCCTGAACATTAGTAACCTTGCTCATCAAGTGGTGAAGGCATCAGGCTAGAAACTGGGAGACTGTGAGTTCTAGTCCCGCTTTAGGCATGAAAGTTGACTTTGGCCAAACACTCTCTCTCTCTCAGCACAATTCACATCACAGAATTTTTGTGGGGAACAGACAATAGGAGGATGTTCACCATCTTATTTATCAATAATACTAATAAACAGGATAAAAACTAAAACAAAATAATGTTAAACAACTACTGGCATGGTCAATAGGCTGCTTACTCCCCAATGTAAATGGAAGTTATTTTCAGCAATAGCAGTTCATTCATATCCAAGCAT
The DNA here is from genome assembly GCA_022577455.1 of Arizona elegans. NCBI lineage: Eukaryota > Metazoa > Chordata > Lepidosauria > Squamata > Colubridae > Arizona > Arizona elegans. Next base: position 2,762,430 of record JAKOOJ010000017.1, read on the forward strand.
AAAAATATTTTACCATCAATTAAAGTTTCTATAATGATGTCTGACCATTGAAGTATTAACTGTCAGCTGTTCTTTCACAGAAAGCACAGAAGCAGAAGTCCCATTCTCCAATTTTACATTCAAAACAAACCTATACAGATAGTCCTCAACTTACAACCACAATTAAGCCCTAAATTTATATTGCTAAGTGAGAAATTTGTTAAGTGGGGAAATTTGCCCCATTTTTACAACTTCTTTCTTGCCATTGTTGTTACGTGAATCACTGCAGTTGTTAAATAATAACACGGTCGCTAAGTGAAACGGGCTTCCCCATTGACTTTGCTTGTCGGAAGGTCACAAAAGGTGATCACGTTAGCCAGGACACTGCAATCGTCATAAATGCGAATCAGTTGTCAAGTATCCAAATGTAAATCACGTGACTATGGGGAATGCTGCAATGGTCATAAGTGTGAAAAACGGTCATAAGTCACCTTTTTCAGTGCTGTTGTAACTTCGAATGGTCATTAAGTGAACTGTTGTATGTCAAGGACTAGTGGTAAATACATTTCTACTTAGATATACAAAAATGGATCAAATCACTCCGTGAGCTGCATGCCCAAATGGGGAGTTGAACCTAGGTCTGATCTGATTACAGATTAACAGAGTTGGAAGGGACCTTGCAGGTCATCTAATCCAATCCCTGCTCAAGGAGGAGACCCTACACCATTTCTGACAAATGGCAGTCCAATCTCTTCTTGAAAGCCTCCAGTGATGAAGCTCCCACAACTTCTGAAGGCAAACTGTTCCACTGGTTGATTGTTCTCACTGTTAGAAAAATTCTCCTTATTTCTAGGTTGAATCTCTCCTTGATCAGTTTCCATCCATTATTCTTGTCTGGCCTTCAGGTGCTTTGGAAAATAGCTTGACCCCTTCCTCTCTGTGGCAGCCCCTCAAGTATTGGAGCACTGCTATCATGTCTCCCCTGGTCCTTCTCTTCACTAGACTAGCCATGCCCAGTTCCTGCAACCGGTCATCGTATGTTTTAGTCTCCAGTCCCCTAATCATCCTGGTTGCTCTCCTTTGCACTTTTTCTAGAGTCTCAACATCTTTTTTATAGTGTGGTGACCAAACCTGGATGCAGTATTCTAGGTGTGGTCTCACTAACGCTTTAGAAAGTGGCATTAGTACCTCACTTGATCTTGATTGTATCCCTCTGTTAATACCACTAATCCAGACAGAGCATCAACCAACTCTCAAAAGACTCACGTCTAGGATGAGCTGCAGAGCACCCTTCGTCATGTGCTGGCAGACGAGCCCAAACACGTTTTTACAGACCCGTCGAATCAGCCCACTGGATTGAGCTAGGAGAGAAAGCAGAACTTCCACAATCACTTCAACCCATGCTGGCTCTCCTTCCTCATCTGAACAAAACAAAGCAAAGAAAAACCATATCATCAGCATTAATGTCTGTAAGACCGGTCTTTCCGAATCTTATGTCCTCCAGATAATTTGGGAAAGGCTCTTGCGGATCTCCAAATCGGCAATGATCACACTGCCTGGAAATTTTAGAAGCCATCAACCCAATGCAACTGAAGGTTACGAAGTCAAGAAGACGATGATAATCAACCTGGGATGGAAACTCACCAGTTGTAGCTGACTTTTTCTTCTTGGGCTTCTCACCAAAGGCTCTCTTGATACAATTCTGGAGATCGTTCAGAAGGTTCACGCACTCTGCTGGAGACTGTGTGAATTGCAGAACCCAAGAGGAAAGAAGAAAGCAAACTTATCAGTATTATTACATTTTTAATCTTGTTTTATTTCCCAAAAAAGTAAGGGTCACGTACTCCCTCTGTATATAAAATAAGTTAAGACTGGAATACATACAGGTAAAGGTAAAGATTCCCCTCGCACATATGTGCTAGTTATTCCCTATTCTAAGGGGCGATGCTCATCTGTTTCAAAGCCAAAGAGCTAGTGCTGTCCGAAGACATCTCCGTGGTCATGTGGCCAGCATGACTAAACATCAAAGGCGCACGGAACACTGTTATCTTCCCACCAAAGGTGGTCCCTATTTTTCTACTTGTATTTTCACGTGCTTTCGAACTGCTAGGTTGGCAGAAGCTGGGACAAGTAACGGGAGCTCACTCCGTTACGCAGCACTAGGGATTCGAACCACTGAACTGAGCGATTGACAACCTGAGCGTCTTAGCCACTGAGCCAACGCGTCCCCTTATACAAAGAGGTAGTCCTCGGCTAACAACAATTTGTTCAGTAACCGTTTGACATTACAACGGTACTGAAAAAAGTGACGTAAGGCCAGTTTTCACACTTATGACTGAACAGTCGTAACTTCAAAAAGTCACTAAACAAGAAATTGTAAGTCAAGGAGTACCTGTAAAAAAGATGCACCTCAAAGTTGGCCAGAAATGATTGAGAGCTTATCAACTCAACCTCTTGTCACCACCTGAGGTTATAGAATTGCCACAGAAACCAGGGAGAAAATGAATCCTACAATTCCTAATCAACAAATGATTCTTCACCCTGTATTCTGTATTATAACTAAGAATCAGGAATTTGCATGAATTCAGAACTAGGTCCAAAAATCTTCTGGCATACGTGACGTTACCTTGAAGAGGTGAATACCAACCAACAGCAGCAGGTGTTGGAAGGCAGAGGTCTTCATGCTGTGGCTTTTTTTATCTCTTTTTTTCAGGGCTTCCACGGTCTGCAACATCCTGTGACAAGGAAACATCATGTTTGAGACCCAACAGTTATGCATTCGATTTCAATTCTGCACCACAAACTGTCATGGAATCTCAGAACTTTTGCAATAAGGTAATGTGCAAAGATAAGGAATTACTGTACTTTTCTGAGTATAAGATGCATTTCCCCCCACTAAAGGAGGGTAGAAATGTTGGTGTGTCTTACACACCAAATACAGCCATTTTTGGTCTCCCATGACCCCATCCTGCGCGTCCCATTTTCGCCAAAACCAGGCCCGTTTTTCAAAAAACTGGGATGTGCAGAGGGTTTGGGAGGCCTGCAGAGTGCTGCTGGGGACGGCAAAATCGTGCCGCTTGGGGGCTTTGGGAGGCCAAAAACCAAGGCAGCCATTTTGTTTGAGACAGGCCACAACATCCTTGCAACATCCCAAATAAATTGGGGATCCCTGCCGTGCAGGGAAACTTACTTGTCCCAAGCCTCTCGCTCTTCATCATTAAATGGAACCACCATGTTAACCTGTTCCTGGTGTGAAAGGAGGAGGTTGGCATACTGCACAACACAGTGGATCCAGGGGTCTCCACTAGCTGTCAAACCGTGGAGGTGCTTCTTCCTCATTTCTTCGGCTTCAGCTGAGTCTCCCAGGGCAGGCATTGTGTTCAAATGCTGAAGCAAACTGCAGAGGGAAAAAAAAGAAATTCAGAAATTGCTCTGCCATACAACAGACTCAAGATTGGATTTCAAGCTGACATTAACATCAAAATGTTCAAATCCTGCCATGTGATTTTTTTTCTCCTAATTTAAACATTCCTGGTTCAGGAATAATGGAGAGCTAGTTTCTCCAACAGAGAATTCTATCATCTTTCCCATCCTCCATTTCTGTATTTCCATGGGCCACTATGGTCATTGCTGGATGAGTGGTAATTTATTCTTTTAAAATAACATTTTTGTATTTCATATACCCTAACACTGGCACATATCTTCTTTCAGGGACCTCAATTTTTGCCACAGCGATTCTAAAACCCCATGCTGTCCTATTAAAAAAATTAATTCAAAGCAAACATCTTCATATATTTTTGTAACATCCGTGTCCCGCTTTTCCTCCCCGAGTTTAAAACATTGTGCGTGATTCCTCTCCATAATATCTTTGTGAAGTAAATCAGCCAGGGAGTGATTGTCCCAAAGTCACTTCATGGCTCAGTGGGGATTTTAAACCCCTTTCCAGCCCTAACACAACCCTTTAACATACTGGCTATTTTTTAATTTGTCAATTATTAGATTTTTATCCCGTTCTTATTACTTTATAAGTAACTCAAGGTGGTGAATATATACAACCCTCCTTTCTCCTATCTTTCCCACAACAATTCTATGTGATGGGTTGGGCTGAGATAGAGTGACTGGCCTAAAATCATCCAGCTGGTTTTCATGCCTAAGGCAGGATTAGAACTCAGGTCTCCTAGTTTCTAGGACAGCACCTTAACCGCTACATCAAACTGACTCTCCTATTATTACTATTATATACTAGTCTTAGGAGAGTCAGTTTGGTGTAGTGGTTAAGGTGCTGGCCTAGAAACTAGTAGACCTGAGTTTTTACTATTCTACACTAGTCTTAGGGACATGGTGGCTCAGTGGCTAAAACGCTGAGTTTGTCTATCAGAAGGTCGGCAGTTCAGCGGTTTGAATCCCTAGTGCCGCGTAATGGAGTGAGCTCCTGTTACGTGTCCCAGCTTCTGCCAACCTAGCAGTTCGAAAGCACATTAAAAAATGCAAGTAGAAAAATAGGGACCACCTTTGGTGGGAAGGTAACAGCGTTCCGTGCGCCTTCAGCGTTTACTCATGCCAGCCACATGATCACGGAGACGTCTTTGGACAGCGCTCTTCGGCTTTGAAACAGAGGTGAGCACTAGAGTCAGGAACGACTAGCATGCATGGTGGGGGAACCTTTACCTTATACTAGTCTTCCGGGTAAGCCAAGCAAGAAAGAAGCCACATTTGATACCTGAAAAATGAGTCTGCAGCTACTGTACGAGACTGTTCATTCAGAGGAACTGAAGGAGAACTTTTTGTTTCTGTTATCTTCAGAAATCGTTTCTTGGTCTTAAAAAAGGCATGAAAGAAGCAGAATCTGAAAGAATGAGAGTTTTCTCAGTACATGGATAGAAGCTAGTCTTAATTACATTAAACAGAAACACGTCCTACCATGTGATCTGTCATGCAATGTTTAACCATGGTTGGGTGTGAATAAATAAACAAGCTGGATTTTCTCAGCCCTCAGCCATATTTTATGGTTTGTAAACCACACACGTTAAATCTAAACCAAACAGACATCCTTAGAGCGTAATCCAGTCCAAAAACCTTGTCGGAATCTCTAGAAACTTGACAGGGATACAAGAATACTGGGTTTTGTTTAGAAAACTAGTTTCATAGCTTCATTTGTTATAAGCTTAAAACCGGAACCGAAATATCCATCCTGCAAATGAGACAGTTTGTAACAGAGGCTGACAAAGCAATGGCCATAGCTCCATAAGCACTCGTGATGTTCCCAAAAGGTGTCCAAGCATTCCCTAAAATTAAATCATGTAAGATAATGATGATCAAACATTCACAAGATCAGTTTTCAGCATTTATACAATAGCTCTTTCAAGGTCCTGGGGATGAAATCATGATTTACAAACTTGAAAAAATGTTGGCCATTTTTAGAAAACGCATATTACTGCCCACTTTAGGTGCCTAAAACCTAAAAAGGCTGCCAAGAAGAGAAATTAAATTTGGTTTAAAACTGTTTCTCTTTTTCTTCAAAAAGAGTGCTCTAAGAGTCTTAACTAGGAGCCTGAGTGGCGCAGCAGACTAATGCTATTGTTAAAGGTAGTATTTAGCTTCCAGCTGCCTGCAATTACTGTGAGTTCAATTCTCACCAGGCTCAAGGTTGACTCAGCCTTCCATCCTTTCTAAGGTAGGTAAAATCAGGACCCAGTTTGTGGGGGCAATAAACTGACTTTGTATAAAATATACAAAAGTATGAAGGCTATTGCTTAACGCCTTGTAAGCCGCCCTGAGTCTCCGGAGAAGGGCGGCATATAAATCAAAATTTAAAAAAACAAAAACAAAAACTAGGCCTATTGTGTGAGATGTTGTACCTAAGGAGTTACCGTTTTGAGTTTTTGACTTCCCATCCTCTACATGTCCCTAGCCACTCACGTCGTTTCCTTTACCTGCAAATGTCCATGACAAGCTCATCCTCCTTGTTGACCTGAGGGTGTTCGGCAATTCCGATGAGGCGGCAGATGATCCATTTCCTTAGCCGTGTGACGCTGTGGTCAGTTACACTGATTGACCGAAAGAAAGCACCACAATGCCATTAACAGCTCTTTCATGTTATTATGTGTTTCTTTACAATCTTAATCTATTGCCTGTCCTCCAGCACCTCTCTAGGCAATTTTAACACATTAAAATAATTTGACACCATACAAAGGACAATAAAGCCTGCAGGACAGCAATGAAGCTAACATCTATTATCTCCCTTTAGTTATACAAAAGAGTGACTATTAATAATGGGCCAGTATGATGGGACTTGGTTTTAATGAACCATTTGGGGAAAGGGGCATCTGCTACTCTCAGATGTTCATCAGAGTGATTTACAATATTTTCATCAATTTACCTAATTTGCGTAATAGTATCCTTACATAACTGATGCAAGTATCCCAACTGTAAAATTAAAGTTAAATTAATGTATTTTTAACTGCTCACTTAGATTATTTCCAATGCAACTGATTTGTCCATTAGTTTGGAGGGTACTTGGAGAGAAATATAGCTCATTATATCCGGTCTACTAACTGGAAATCTGTAAATTGAGGTTTTATTACCTTATCACGGAATATCAAATGCTAAGAGGGATAAAATTCAGGCAATTGTATTGAAATTGGGGCACAATGTGATAGATAAAGCTACAGCCTTCCAAATGCTCCCTATCCTGCAATGAATATTCTCCAACCATCCCAAAGGGAAAGAGAGGCTCACCTGCTCGCTCTCTTCTCGTTCTGTCTCTTCGTAGCAAAATCCACACAGCAGTCCAGGTCTGGATTAAGGAACATGTTCTTCAGCCAGTCAATGTACTTTAGCAGAGCAGTGGGAAGAAGATGTCTCACCACTTTCCAGAAAGTGGGCACAACTGGATAACCTTGGTTGGTGAGAGTGGAGAAGGCAACCATCACTGCCAGCTGATTCTCAGGGCTGCTGCATCCCTCTAGGAATGAGTCAACGTAGGCGTCCATCTCTGGGGCAAATTTAAACCTCTCAGGCAGCTGAAAATCACAGATGGGTAAAGAGGGCTATGACTTAATGACTAAAGATTGTTGCATCTTCCGATATGAAGATGAATTCATTCATGAATTCATTCATTCATTTGCTTTTATGCATTTATAAGGCTGCCCAATCCAAGCAGGGTTACACACTGGGCAATATGTACCAAGGAGCCTTGGTAGTACAGTGGTTTAATGCACCCTGTAATTAACACAGCTGCCTGCAATTTCTGCAGGTTCGAATCTTACCAGGTTCAAGGTTGACTCAGCCTTCCATCCTTTCTAAGGTAGGTTAAATGAGGACCCAGTTTGTGGGGGCAATAAGCTGACTTTGTATAAATATACGAAAGTATGAAGGCTATTGCTTAACGCATTGTAAGCCGCCCTGAGTCTCCGGAGAAGGGCGGCATATAAATCAAATTAAAATAAAAAAATAAAAAAATAAAAGCCTTGGTGGTGCAGTGGACTAAGTGCTGTTATGTAGCACTTAGCTGCCAGCTGCCTGCAATTAGTGCGAGTTCAAATCTCACCAGGCTCAAGGTTGACTCAGTCTTCCATCCTTCCGAGGTAGGTAAATTGAGGACCCGGATTGTGGGGGCAATAAGCTGACTTTGTAGAAACACCGCTTATGGGAGGGGGGGGAGGGGGGACAAAAGCCCTAATAAGCAGGTATATACAAAAGAATGAAGGCTATTGCTATAAGTGCATTGTAAGCCGCCCCGAGTCTTCGGAAGAGGGCGGCATATAAATTGAACTAATAATAATAAAAATAAAAAGTGACAAAATAATCCCACATCATTGAAGCACATGGTCACACACACATAAATAAACAGGATAGTTGAACAATTAAAAGGGAAATCCACTCAAGTGAACCTGAATGCTAAGGGAAAAGATATCCTGACAGCTTTTCTAAAAGGAAGATGGAAGGGTTAACCACCAGAGAACCATTATCAAAACAAGTAGAAATACGCCCTCTATATCATCTGGTCCAGTGGTGAAATCCAGTTTTCTTTTCCTACAGGTTCTGTGGGTGTGGCTTGGTGGGCGTGGCAGGGGAAGGATACTGCAAACTCCCTGTTCCCTCCCCACTCCTGCTGGAAGGATATTGCAAAATCTCCATTCCTACCCCACTCTGGGGCCAGCCAGAGGTGGTATTTGCCGGTTCTCTGAACTGCTCAAAATTTCCACTACCGGTTCTCCAGAACCTGTCAGAACCTGCTGGATTTCAGCCCTGATCTGATCCCCAAATTCTTATAATCTCTGATCATGCTAGCTGACGATTATGGGAATCAGATTCCAACAAAGCTGGCTAGTAAAAGAACTCTAACCTAAAATTCCCTAAATTAAGGCAGTTCCCTTAGGAAAGATGCATTGCTCTTAGCAAAGCGCTATGTTCAATCCTCAGGTAGGCCAAAGTGGGGAACACATTTAATGAAAGCTAGAAGAGCAACTGCTCGCAGACAACAGCCAGTCAGACCAATGGTCTAGCTCAGTATAAAGCAGGGGGTCTCCAACCTTGGCAAATTTAAGCCTGGCGGACTTCAACTCCCAGAATTCCCCAGCCAGCTTTGGTATAAAGGTTAAGCTTATCATCCGAACTGATGCCCATTGAACAAAAGGCCAGTTTTCACAAAATGAAATAACAGTTCCCACACTGATCTCCCTGCTATTTAGAATGGTTTTCTAAATAGCAATGGGAACAGGTTGTTTTTCAGTTAAGTAGTTCAGTTAGCTCCTTCATGAAAATATACTTTCTGTTTCCTAAAGACCAGCCAATTATAGAAGAGAATCCACAGTTTCAAGCCAGGAATTTCTGCAGCCAGGGACTGCAAGTAGTTGCCATTCAGGAGCAGATTTATATTTAATTATACAAAGACCACAGGGACCTGTTCAGTGACATGATGACATCATCCGCAGGTGGAACGTTTGACCCTTCTGAGAAGGATTTTGTGGCAGGTAAAAGTGGAAACAAGTCTGTCTCACTCTAAGACCGAATTCACCCCTTTCAATCTTTACTTTTTTAGGTCTTTCTACTGAAAGTCAGAAATTTTGCCACTGATCGCAAGTGTCTGGGGGCCAAACAATAGGGGCTGGTCAGTTGTCCATCAAAATCTGTGGACTGAACCTGGGATATTCTAACTACAATTTTAAATTAGAATAGAATTAGAATAGACTAAAGCTGGAAGGGACCTTGGAGGTCTTCTAGTCCAGCCCCCTGCTCAAACAGGAGAACCTTTACCATTTCAGCCTTCAAGTGACTGTCCAGTCTCTTCTTAAAAACCTCCAGTGATGGAGCGCCCACAATTTCTGACAACAAGCTGTTCCACTGATTAATTGTCCTCACTGTTAGGAAGTTTCTCCTCAATTCCAGATTGCTTCTCTCTTTGATTAGTTTCCAACCATTGTTTCTTGTCCTGCCCTCCAGTACTTTGGAGAATAATTGCACCCCCTCTTTTTTGTGGCAGCCCTTCAAATACGGGAATACTGCTATCATGTCACCCCTAATTCTTCTTTTATTTTAGACTAGCCAAACCCAAAACCTGCAGCTGTTCTTCAATGGTTTAGTGTCCACTCAAATCTCACTGAGATCGCACAACAGCGACTTTACCTTACTCGTGACAACGTGGAATCCATACTGACGCATAGCTTCGCCTTGAAGAACCATCTTTAGCTGGCTGAGAGAAAGAAGTGGGAGGACACTGCCCAGCATACGAAAACACATATAGCTGAAGGAAGAACAGACATTTGGGTCAAAAGGAAATCAAAGTTCAGCAACAGAAATGTGGGACAAGTAAATAAGGCATTCTGCACTGATTCTGGAGCGAAAGTCAGACTGAACACGCTTGAGAAAATCACTGAAGCTGCATGAGAAAATTTACATTTTAAAAAGTATTCAGCAAATTCAAGGTTTATTCCCAATTAAATTTCTAAGGATGGTAATTTCAAAGCTACTAAGTTAAGATTCTGTTCCTGCCCTCTGGAACATTTCCTTGGAACATGGTCCCCAATATTGTTATATACTCATAAATCCAGATCTCATTTTTACTTTTTAAGCAGGCCCTATAGCAAGGTGGTTTACCGTCCCAGTCTCTGTTACATATTTGATATAGTTTGTAATTGTTTCTGCTGTTCTCTTGACATGAATCATAGTAACATTATTCTTTGTTACTTGTTTCTCTTCTTTATTTGTATTTTATAAAACCCTTGAGTTACAATTGAATCAATATCCATTCACTGATTACATAAATAAATATGTTACTGTTAAAATGGGGATATGAGCATGTCTATGAAAGCATGGGACTGTTAACACATTAATTTTAATATGTCTGATGCTGTAAGTATGTGCAGGTAATCCTCAACCTCTGACTTGTCGCTTAGCAACCATTCAAAGTTATGCCCTATCTGAAAAAGGGAACTAATGGCCAGGATCTGACATTCTAATGGTCAGGTCACCCCCCCCCCCAACAGTCTCATGATCACACTTCAGGTGCTTGCCAACATGAATCTGGCATTTACAATCGTTTGCATCATCCCACAGTCATGTGACCAAGTTTTCTCATGCTTCTGACAAGCAAAATCTATGGCTATGATGGCGAACCTGGCACACGGAGCCATATCTGTGGGCATGTGAGCGTTGCCCTAGCTCAGCTCCAGGGTGCATGCGCATGCTGGCCAGCTGATTTTCGGGCCTTCTGGGCCCACCGGAAGTCGGGAAAAAGGCCGTTTCCGGCCTCCAGAGGGCCTCTGGGAGTGGGAAAGGCTGTTTTTGCCATCCCCAGGCTCCTAGAAAGCCTTCGGAGGGTAAAAAGGGGCCTATCTGGCCCACCGTGCCATTGCGTACCAAAAGCAGAGGGATTGCGGGGGGGGGGGGGTCGTGCGCACATCCATGGGGGGCGGGGCACATAGAATTATGGGTGTGGGCACGTGCGTGCGTGACTCCCCCGCGTTCCCCCTCCTTTTGGCATTCGATGGCAAAAAGGTTAGCCATCACTGGTCTATGGGGAAGCCAGATTCACTTAATGACCGTGTTACTAACTTAACAAGTGCAATGATTCACTTAAAAACTGTGGCAAGAAAGGTCGTAAAATGGGACAAAACAACTTTCTCACTTAGCCACAGAAATTTTGGGCTCAGTCGTGGATGTAAGTTGAGGACGTATCTGCATTACGCCCATTCATTATATTACTCAGAGTCTCAGCAATCTCCAGATGAAATAGCCAAATGGATAGATAAGTTCAGGCTGAAAAATAATTCTTTCAACTTACCTGCAGGGTCCAACATTTTCTTTAAGCAGCCCGTTTTCTACAGCTTCTTTCCAGAACAGTTCAAAGGTTCCTTCTCTCAATGCCACTTTCATCAGGTCCAGTCCTACAGCTGGAAGAACCTTGTCCTTCCTCTCTGATTTGGCTGCCATTTTCAAAACTTCCACAATCCTAATGAGAAAAACAACTTCATTATTCTTTTTTGCTGTTGTTATTCCAAAGAGATTTGCCTGCAGGAGATGACCAGGCTGACCCTGAGGGAGCGGTAAATGCATCATCAGTCATGAGTTCCTTCATACCCACAAGAGATCTAAGTCCAACCCACCTTGAATTCCTTCATCTTTGTTAAGGAATTTGCAGAGTAACCCTTGAATAGCAAGGGTGTACACATGAAAGCGATTGAGAGTAGGTACGAATAACCACAGTCAACACACAGATACATTGAGTTGGGTTTACTTTCAGGAAATAGTAAGGCACAGTCCAATAAACAGTCCAGGTCATACACATATAAAGCAGGAGATAGCAAAACGACAGTCCAGGGATAATCCAATAACAAAGTCTTCTTACCAGTCATCGTAGTCATTCACAATAAACAGTTCTTCTGGAGTTGCAAACAGTAGCATACAGAGATATCAGAGAGCAAGAACAGCAAAGAGAAACAAACCATGTTTCTAGCTCTTTCTTAAGGAGATTGGCTACAGAGCTAACCAATCAGGACACAGTATGATGCAATACAGCAGTCTTAAAGCTATATAGATGGTTTATATATTGCCAACCCAACAAGGTAGGTAATAATCATTCCCTAACAATCTTTTTGGACTGCTGCCTTCTGGCAGAAGATACAGAACAATTAAAACTCGGACCACACATTTTCTGAATAGTTTTTATCCCAGAGCTATAATTGCACTCAACAATGAACTAAAGGGCCACCATCAGTGAGCTGTTGGACAGCATTACTTAGTCTGTTGTGTGGATGTTTGGGTGGTTTAGGGATGGGGAATTTGTGGTGGGTGGGTGGGTGTTTGGGGATTGTCATGTGTGTTGGACCTGATCTTCGGGTATTAAGTGAATGTCGTTGTATGAGTTTACTGTGTATGTACGTACAATGACAATAAAGTTATTATTATTATTCTTATCTATTAATTTCCCTTGATCGTTAGTAATTCAGATTCTTGTAGAAAGCTTAAGATTGCAATAAATCTTTACACTCATTTGACCTGCCTGGATCTCCTAATTTCCCTGGTGCCTGACATTAATCTGAACTACTAATAGCCAAGGGAAATTAACAGGAATTAAGAATAGAAGGAATTCAAAAATATGTCTAGTAAATGTTGGAAATGTAACCGAAAATCTGGCACATATTATCATCTGGTGGACTTATGCTAAAGCAAAAAAAAATACACATGTGGCTAGAAAAGATGTCAGAAAAACATGTAGAATCTTAAATGTGAACTTTTTTTAATTAGGTATAGTACTAGAAAAAATTGACAAAGTGTATATTTAATATTGTATGTATCAACAACAGCGAGGATTATACTTGCGCAGCATTGGAAAAATGAAGAAATACCGCTAGATGAAGAGATAATTAAGAAGATACCTGGACTGTGTAGAAATGAACAGACTTACAAGGAAGATTAAACAGAAAGAAGATACAGAATACTATCAAACATGGAATTTATTTTATCAATGGCTGGAAAAAAGGGGTAAAGATTAGGAATATAATTTGTATTGTTAAGCAAACAAAATAACCCAGACAACATGATGTTTATTAAGTACCAATTTTATTATTTTATTTTATTTTATTTATTAAATTTGTATACCGCCCTACTCCTGAAGGACTCAGGGCGGTGAACAGCCATAAAATAAAACATATAGATACAAAATTTAAAATAGAGATAAAATAAATTAAATAAATTTGGCTGAACCATTTTAAAACCCCAATAATTTAAAACCAAATTTAAAATTCCCATTTAAAAAGAGGAAGAGTTTAGGTCAGGCCAGCTTGATGAAATAGGAACGTCTTAAGCGCGCGATGGAAGGTACGCAGATCCGGAATCCTCCGTATCTCCGGGGGGAGCTCGTTCCAGATAGTAGGTGCCCCCACAGAGAAGGCTCTCCCCCTGGGGGCCGCCAGTCGACATTGTTTGGTCGACGGCACCCGGAGGAGCCCCTCTTTATGGGAGTGTACTGGTTGGTGGGAGGCTATTGGTGGTAGCAGGCGGTCCCGCAAATAGCCAGGTCCTAAGCCATGGAGCGCTTTGAAGGTGATAACCAAAACCTTGAACCTTGAATTAAATGTAATAGTAGAAAATTAATAAAAAATTATATTAAAAAAAGAATAGAAGGAATTCAAGATGGGTTGGACTTAGATTTCTTGTGGGCACGAAGGGACTCATGACTGATGACGCGTTTGACCCCTCCCTCGGGGTCAGCCTGGTCATCTCTTACACTGTCTTCATTATTGCTGGGAAAACGGGGGAAAAACCTTAACAAAACAAGGAAGAATTTAGAAAGCAGGCATCTGATGAACAAAACCCTTGATTCAGCTAACTGGTTCAAACCCAGAGCCAAGTCAAAATGTGTAAACCCAATCAAATATAGATTTCTTAAGCAAACCACAGTTTAAAAAGAATCCGTAACTTGCTATGTGCAAGCCTAGTCAGAGACTAGCAGAAATTCTTCCCGACACAGGGATATTTCTTACCCTTTCTTGGGATAATTTAAACATAAAATATATGCTCTACCTCTCCCTTATCACCCTTTCCTTGGAAACAGAATTACAGTAAAAGTAGTTTTTGCCTTACAACCACACTTGGGACTGGAAATTTGGTTGCTAAGACATATGGCCATTAAGTGAATAATGTGACAACCCAATTTATGAGGGATTTTTTTCCCCCATATTTGTTAAATGACTCACACAATCAAGTGAATCACATGGTTGTTAAGCCAATCTGGCTTCCCCCATTTATTTTGCTTGTCAGAAATCGGCTGGGAAGGTCGTAAATCATAATCATATGATTACAGGATTCTGCAACTGACCATAAAAGTGAGCCAGCTGTCAAGGGCTCAAACTGCAATATGTGAACATGATGCCATAACTTCAAGGATAAGTCATTAAGTCACTTTTTCCATGCCTTTGTAACTCTAAAGTATTGTTAAAACGAATGGTTCTTAGTTGAGATCTACCTGCACTGCAGTCCATTTCTAGTTAGTCAGTTATTTTCAATAGGAAGATAGGAATCTGCCATATACGTGGGGTGAGAGAGAGGTTTTCCCTGGATAGTTCGTTAGTTTTACTGACCTTGGGATGTTTTGAGCTGTCACAACAGCGGTTGTGCCCAAGAGAGCCTTCAGCTTTTCTGGTCCGAGAACTTTGGGGAATTTTTGGATGCCCACCAACAGGAGGTACAATTGACCAGGAGTGCTGAAAGCTGCAGTAAGTTCATCCTCCAAGATATTGTAAAGCACCTTTTCAAATACAGTCTCTGGGATCTGCAAACAACAATGTCCCAGGGGGGGAAAAATGTGGATAAATAATTATCAGCAGACTTTTATCTATGTAAGGCAGGGGTGGGTTCTAAACTTTTTTACTACCGGTCCTGTGGGCGTGGCTTATTTTGTGGGTGTGGCTTGGAGGTCATGTGACTAGGTGGGCATGGCTAGCTGGTCAGAGTCATTTCTGGAAGGTCCTCGCACTTACGATCAGTCCTCGCACTTACGACCCAACTCATTTGTTTGCTTTTAACACTGATCAGCTGTAGGACGGCCCTTTGAAGCCCCGCGGCAAGAGTTTAAACAGTTTTTTTCCCTCTAATCATCAGCTGGGACTCAGGAGGCAGCAATAGATTGGGGGTGGGACCAAATAAAAGGTAAGAATAACATGGGTGCGGGGGATAGTGGGAGGGCGGGGGAGGGAGAACCGGTTCGGTGACATCATATCGTCACCGCTACCAGCTCGGCCGAACCGGGAGGAACCCACCACTGATGTAAGGTTATATTTTGCCTTTACATCAATGATGTTACGTAGTAGAAATCAGCTACTTCACTAATCAGCAGTGACTGATGGGACAGGGGTAGGTCTTCACCTTTAATGAAAAGAAGGACTAGGGGCGACATGATGGCAGTCTCCCATCTGAGGGGCTGGCACAAAGAAGAGGGGTCTACCTATTCTCCAAAGCACCTGAGGGTAAAACAAGAAGCAATGGGTGGAAACTAATCAAGGAGAGAACCAACCTAGAACTAAACAGAAATTTCCTGACAGTGAGAGCAATTAATCAGTGGAACGTCTTGCCTCCAGAAGTTGTGGGTGCTCCATCACTGGAGGTTTTGAAGAAGAGATTGGACAACCATTTATCTGAAATGGTATAGGGCCGTGATGGCGAACCTATGGCACATGTACCCTGGGCAGCTCCACTTCCTGGTTGTGGCCCAAACGCACACACACTCCCTTTTCAGCACTCAGTGCCGAAAAGGTTTGCCTTCACTGGTATAGGTTTTCCTGCTTAAGCAGGGGGTTGGACTGGAAGACCTCAAAGGTCCCTTCCAACTCTGTTATTCTTTCTAATGGTATTAGCACCCCATTAGTATCAAGCTGGCCATTACAGTATATGAAACAAAATGTTTAACTAAGATGGGTGGCCTGCTCCAGCATCGTTTTCGAAGTTACAATGGCAAGACCAAAGAGCCTTTTGCCAAGGATTGTAAAAGGCAGGCAGACTTGGAAGAGGGAAGACAGCCTTTCAAATACCCTCAGCTTAAATCATGTAGTTTTGTAATCTGGACGAACAGATTAAAACTGTAACAAGTGAATCATATATTCTTACAATAACGATCAACAGTCTGAACCTTTTTCTTCTTAGGTCTATTGGTACCTCTCTCTCATTGGTGGCTAATGTCACAGCAGTTACAAAATAATTTGCCCTCACTTCTCAACACTGTAAATAGAAGCAGCCATGATGTGTCCATGCAATTGGTCATTCTCCACCTTCTTACCTTAAAGCAGATGTTTTACAAAAGCTTTTAACAAGGTCCCCTTTTTTGCAATTATCCTGTCTTCCTTACCTCAGAAACAATGTCAACTAATGTCTTCCTTGGGAGGTCCTTAAGATGGGCATAGTGGTCAGAAAGGCTCTGCAGAAGCTGGACACACTCAAGGAGAGCCTTGGAGTCCTAGGGAGATCAAAAACCAAGCTTTATAGTGCATCTTGTTGAACCCAGCCAACCCCAATTTGTTTAGCAAAGCTGTTCTGTCCCCGTCCCACACCCACACACCCACAGACGGCCCGGAGTTAATAAGCCACACGACAAAGTCTTTGAAGATAAAGCTGGCAGCAACCCAGTGGCTAGCTGCCAATTCAGATTTTACTCACACAAAACAAAGATTAGACTGCAAGCATTCCAATAAAGCAGGCAAAGTTTCAGCAATACAAGGATTAGTCCAAATGCAGTCCGACAAGGCAGGCAGAAGTCCAGTAACGCAGAGATCATGGATTATTTCTAGTTTTTGCTCGTCACAAACTGAACCGGCCACCACACCCACATTTATACCCTGTGGGGTGTGGTCCAGTGACTCAGCTAATCTCTGGCACACCTTCCCCTCTGCTGCGCACGCTTCTCCCTGCACCGCTGTCAAGGATCCAGCCAGCACTTATCTCCTTCGTCGCTGTCCACCTGTGGCTGCGGGAACGTGCTTGGCTCTGGGCCTATCTCTTGGCCTTCGGTGTCCTCCGGAGACATTGCCAGAGAGGAGGGTCCTGGAGAGGGAGGCCTTGCCAACTCCTCTCCCTCACTCTCAGAGTCTGCATCTGTCGATAGCCCAGGCTCAGGCAACGGAGCCACAACAAAAGCATGGTAACACTAGGCATGTCACTGGCAAAATCACAAAATTGCATCTCACTTGCTCGGCCATGTTATGCAGGGGAATTCAGTAGAGAAAGCAATTATGTTTGGAAGAGTTAGAGGTAAAAGGAAACCAGGCATCAAAGAACACGGTGTCTGGGTTCCAAATAACATACCCACAGCAAACAAAACTCTGAGGCAGGTAGATTCCTCAAAGTATAAGTTTATTGGATATGTCATATTGGCACAGGCTGGTAAAAACTGACTCTGATTATTCCCACAGTTTTCACCTAATTAAAAGTAAAAGTTTTCCACTTTCTCAAAACAATCAGTCACATGGTGCAATCAGGATTCTGTCCAGTTGCTATGTGACTCCAGTCCCCTCCTTCTGAGCACCTACAGGAATGTCCTTGGTTCCCAAGAGAAAGTATTTTGCTTTGACTACATCACCCCAACTATCTCCATTCCCCCCCTCCCTATCCCTCTCCTTCAGTGTGTCAGTGCTGAAATCTCAAAATGGCCTCAGTCAGGCCAGCTTCAGAGTTGACACACGGTGGCTGGACACCATCAAATCTGATACCAGCAGAGCATAGAAAAACTCAAAGATTCCGTGCAAGAACAGAAGTTGTGGAGAAACCTGAAATAATTCTATAACATTACCTTGGACAGGCGCCTGGATTGGAAGAGAGCTAGCACTCCAAAGAAGTTTCCAAACAGAGCGTTTCTGAAAAGTTTCTGAAACAACAGAAAGCCAGCACACCAGGAATGTTGGTTACAAACAAAGTCAGAAGTGTGATGAATTGGGGGAATGGTCTGACATTTTAACCCAGGTTCAGTCACAAATGCTTGGAAGCATCTGACCTTAAGAAAATGTCTATCTTAAAATGCTCAAATGCTTTAGCTGGTGTTTCTTCAAGACTTTCAACCTACTTCTGACTTCAATAAATACTTAGACTGCAAAATGTGGGGTTAAAGTTACCATAATTTTCGGAGTGTAAGACATACTTTTTTCCCCTCTAAAAGAGGGTGAAAATTTGAGTGTGCCTTATACTCCAAATGTAGCCCTGCCCACCCACCGGCCCCCACCCTTTTGGAGCTTTTGGAGGCTGCAAACGCAGCGTCTCAAATGGAGAGCCTCTGAAGCAGATTTTTTTTTTCTTATTTTCCTCCCCCCAAAATAAGGTGCGTCTTACACTCCGGAGCGTCTATACTCTGAAAAATATGATAGTATTACAGTTCCTTGTAGCAAAGGCTGCTGTACCGAGTCGTCCTTTTTGCTTTAGCTGCTCTTGCCTTCTGGCAGCTCTTTGCATGCGAGCACTAGGAACAGGCTTCTCTTGTTCCTCTGCCTCTCTGCTATCCGCTTCGGGAGGCTCCAGAGTCCATGCATCGCTCCCAGATGGCCCTGGACCCATCTCTGCCTCCGACGCAAAGCCCTCGTCCAGGCCTTCCCCTGACTCCAGGACTAACCCATTGTCTTCCCCAGCCTCCTCACTGTCCGACTTCGCTGCCAGCTCCACAGGCTGCTGGCGGGCCACAACAACTGGAGTCTTAGCTTGGCATGTGGTGAACAATAGAGTAAAAGGGTGTTTTAGCCAGCATTACTGGCTTCTGCTAGCCAGCTGGCTATACGGACTCAGCATGCTCCACCCTCTTGTTCCTGGTTGCTCCCGGCTGGCTCCAGCAAGTACTCTTCAGACCTGGATGGCTTCTGAACTGACCGCAGCTGGCTTGCCTTCCTCTCCCAGCCTGAGTCCCATCACCCAACACCCATCTGTGGCCCCATGCATTCCTCCCCCCCCCAACACACATATGGCAACTCCGAAACGGCGTATTGTGGCCACTTTAAATGGCACACTGTCTCAGATGTTGACACTGAAATTGTAAACAAATCAACAGTCTCACCTTCTTCACTCTACCGAGATCATATTTTTCCTTAATCTGTTGCAGAACTGCCAGGAGAGTCAGCTGCTCAAAAACTTGCAATACCTTGAAAAGAAAAAAATATAAAGAGAGAAAGCTGCAGAACATTCAGAATAAGTTACAGGGCTGTTCTTGAAAGGGCGAGATATTTTTTGATTCCTATTCTTGACCTATGCCAAACCTGTGACTACATTTACAGTTCCTTTTTTTGATAAAAAGAGTTATTTTCTTCTAAAAGTTCTGTCTGGGCTCACATATCACTAGACTACGGCAAGCATCCGGCTTGGTAATTTGTTGGCTGGATGAGTGAGTCATGGTTGACTGAAAATGTCTCCGAACAGCAGAAATGGCAACTATTGTGAAGAATAAAGAATTAACCTTTAGAGAACAAGAGAATGAGAGATCTCCACAAGCACTCTGAATGACAGCTCCTCACAAAGGAACTGTAAAACAGCTATGTCCCCTGGTTTTGAGCACCAGAAGCCAAGGGAAATGACATTAGTGGAGCCTTTAATAAGGACACGATGCCAGTTAAACTCACTTTCTAATCAAATTTGGAAAGGTTCAATTGAACTGCTTTATATGGCTAGTAAAGGTAGAGGTTCCCCTTGAACATATGTGCTAATCATTCCAGACTTTAGGGGGCGGTGCTCATCTCTGTTTCAAAGCTGAAGAGCCAGCAGTGTCCAAAGACGTCTCTGTGGTCATGTGGCCGGCATGACTAAATGCCAAAGGCACACGGAACGCTGTTACCTTCCCACCAAAGGTGGCCCCTATTTTTCTACTTGCATTTTTTACGTGCTTTCGAACTACTAGGATGGCAGAAGCTGGGATAAGTAACAGGAGCTCACCCCATTATACGGCACTAGGGATTCGAACTGCTGAACTGCCAACCTTTCGATCAACAATATAGTCCCGATATAGCCAGCTGGTGCCAACTCTGGCTATTGGGGGCGAGTCAGTGGCCCCCACGGCGAGGGCTCGCAACTTGGGCGTCCTCCTGGATGCACAGCTGTCTTTAGAAGAACATATGACGGCCGTGGCCAGGGGGGCTTTTTATCAGGTTCGCCTGGTACGCCAGTTGCGTCCCTTTCTGGATCGGGACTCTCTATGCATGGTCACTCATGCCCTCGTCACCTCTCGCCTGGACTACTGCAATGCTCTCTACATGGGGCTCCCCTTGAGGAGCACTCGGAAGCTCCAGCTGGTCCAGAATGCGGCCGCACGGGTAATTATGGGAGCGACTTGGCGCTCCCATGTGACACCTTGCCTGCGTGAGCTGCACTGGCTCCCGGTGGTCTTCCGGGTGCGCTTCAAGGTATTGGTTCTCATCTTTAAAGCGCTCCATGGCTTAGGGCCCGGCTATTTGCGAGACCACCTTCTGCCACCGATAACCTCCCACCGGCCAATTCGGTCCCACAGAGAGGGCCTCCTTAGGGTGCCGTCGGTCAAGCAATGCCGACTGGTGACCCCCAGGGGGAGGGCCTTCTCTGTGGGGGCACCCGCCCTCTGGAACGAGCTCCCCCCCAGGAATACGACTAATCCCAGACCTCCGTACCTTCCGTCGAGCTTTGAAGACTTTCCTATTCCAGCAAGCTGGGCTGGCTTAAAATTTTTAAAGGGTTTTTAAGGGTAATGGGTTTTAATACTTCGGGAAGCCAATTGGATTTAATTCTGCTTTAAATTATTTTAAATTTTGTATTGTATGTATTTTAATTTGGCTGTGCACCGCCCTGAGTCCTTCAGGAGAAGGGCAGTATACAAATTTAATAAATAATAATAATAATAATAAATAATAACAAGCTCAGGGTCTTAGCCATTGAGCCACTGCGTCCCTTACTATGCTTACACAGTCCCTTACACCTTACACTGCGTCCCTTAATATGGCTATTAGACTGGTGAAATGTAAAATTTGTTACTACCGGTTCTGTCGGCATGGCTTGGTGGTGGTGGGTAATGTGACTGGGTGGGTGTGGCCAACTTTTTTTTTTTAACTTTTAAAAGCATTTTTTCTATAACCTGAAGAAGTTGCAGAAAAAAATGCTTTGAAAAGCCTCTGACGATCCCAACTGAGCCGCACGATCATCAGAGGCCTTTTTTTTTTACTTTTAAAAGCAATTTTTCAGCCGAAGTGGTTGTAGAAAAAATGCTTTTAAAAGTAAAACAAAACCAGCCTCCGATGATCGCGCGGCTCAGCTGGGCATGGGGGGTGGGTAGGGATTTTTGCTACCGGTTCTCCGAACCACCCGCCACCATCGCTACTGGATCGGGCGATCCAGTCCGAACCAGGAGCATTTCACCCCTGCTATTAGAGACCTTCAAAAGAAGAAGCTTAATTTGAAAGGTGGTAAGTTTTATCTTCTTTAAGGAATTTTAAACAGATATTCAAGAGTTTAATATAGAATTGCAAAAAGAAAAAAAAGATTTTTAAAAAGTTTCAAATGGCCTGAGAAACCAGAAAGATTTGGAATATTGATTATTGGTGCTGTAGGATATTAAAAAAGCAAATATATAATTAAATAATATACCTGTAGGAGATGACTGAAATTGAATTAAAACCCATATTAGGAACCTAATTATGAGGCTCGATGAAGTTTGCAAATGAACACTAGAGGGAACTAAAGGACCAGGCAAAAAAAGTTAAAATGGCTAAGTTAGTTATAACTTTTACTTGTCTCAAAGAATCCTTCAAAAATGGACTAAGATATTAACAACTAATATCTCAAAATTGATTCAAATTTCAATGATTAAACATTTGATGAGAATTTTTTTAAAAAATAACTCTTAAACACAGACATTATAGAATTTAAGATACAGAAAGCAACAAAACTGAGTTTATCAAAATGGGAATACAAAAGACAACATCAAGAAAATTATATGGTCATGGAATAGCTATGATAAGAAATCCTAGAAATCCTGTCTTTCTATGGGATTTTACAAAATAGATTGGGGACAAGTTTGAAGCCTTTTTTTGAATGTCAATGATAGATGAAAGATCAAAACTTACAACGCCATTAAAATTATTTAATTGTGAAGAGTGAAAGGAAGGAATATAAAGTTGGACTATTTGATCAGAGATAAACAATGTGTTTTGTTTTCTGGTAACTCATAATAGACTTTTTGCTGAAGTAGGACTGAAAAGAGGATGACTCCTGGGTTGCGTATGGATAAAAGTGAGGTTTGGGAAATAAGAGGGATTGTAATTTTAAAAGAGGGTAAAAATGTACTGTAGTAGCTTATGCTTGATGTCGTGAAGGTTGCAAGCTATTTCTTTATTATTTTTTTGTTTATTTTTTCTTTTCCTTGTACCTTCAGAGATTGTCTTTTACTTTTCTTTTTCCTTCTAGTTTAATTTATATTAGCTTTTACTATGTTTACCAAAAATATCAATAAAATGATATATAATTTGTCTCTCTCTCTCTCTGTGTGTGTGTGTGTGTGTGTGTGTGTGTGTGTTTTCATTGAGGAACACCAACCTGTGCTAATGCCAAACTGAATCCAGGACGGGCCACTTCTCGGGTTGCTCCCAATCCGTCAATCAAACGCTTCAATGTATACTTTAAAAACTCATCATCCTAAAAGAAATTGCAAAGACATCCAAAGGGAATAAATTGGCATAGAAACTGAGTTTACCAACCATGCTATGTCATAACAGCTTCTTGGCTTTTAATATGCTACAACTCATCCAATTCAATTTTCTTCAATAAATCAAGCAACCCACACAGTAGGGAGATTTATGTGCAAGATCAAAAGATTCTATTTTAATACTAAAAACAAGTTTCACAAATACTGCATTGCAGTGACTTAATTTTCCACCGTTTCTCCCCAATAACATTTGCAAAATATGGGTAGAAAAGAAAGATCCGGAGGAAGAATTAAATTAAGCTTTTTTAAATCACATCATAATTCTTTCTTTATTCTTTTCAATACAATAGTGTTGGAAATAAATTGTGTAAACAGGGTCAGTGCAACCCTGTTTTTCTGTCAATGCAACAATTCCAAAAACTGAACACAACAGACCAGTTGTGGTAACAGCTGAGGACAGAAACTTAGCAAAGAAACAGAGTTTAAAGTATAGAATAGAATAGAATAGAATAGAATAGAATAGAATAGAATAGAATTCTTTATTGGCCAAGTGTGATTGGATACACAAGGAATTTGTCTTCGGTGCATAAGCTCTCAGTGTACATAAAAAATACATTCATCAAGAATCATAAGATACAACACAGGAAACTAAATAAGCAATCAAATCATACTAGGAATCCAAATAAATCAATATAAATCGTAAAGATATAAGCAACAAGGTTATAGTCATAAGTAGGAGGAGATAGGTAATAGAATAGTAATAAAGTAGAAGAAGAATAGTAATACAGTCTTAGTAATAGTTTGACAGTGTTGTGGGAATTATTTGTATAGCAGAGTAATGGCATGCAGGGAAAAAACTGTCCTTGTGCCTAGTTGTTCTGGTTAAATCTTTTTTTTAAAACTTTGGGTTTAAAAATGGGCTGTGATGGGATGCTGCCGCTTTAACAACCGGTTCGGTGATTGTGGCTTTGTGCGCGTGCGTAGTAACACAGCTGAGGCACGGCAATCCACTCTGCCGCACCAATCAGCTGAGAAGATAAAGGTAAGTAAAGCCCAGGGGCGGGGAGGCGGGCCGACCTGATCGTCGGAGTGAACCGGTTCACTCCTAGCTGATCATCGGAGCTACTGGTTTGCCCGAACCGGTCCAAACAGTAGAATCACACCCCTGGCTGGATTTGGCTAGGGAATGTCAAAGCATTCTATTAAAAAAAATCCCCAATGCACTCTTATGAGTGAGGTAATTAGGCAGTGGCTTAGTTACAATACTTCCATTGTAAGCCCCCTCTCCCTTCTAGTCATGTAACCCAGAGCATTTCATGCCCCGTCAGAGTCTAACTCTGAGATGGAAGAGGAACATCTGACAGAGAGCGAGAGAGTAGCTCTGTTGGCTGTGGAGGAAACTGGGGAAAGGCAAAGTGAGGCTGGGTAGAGCAGGGGAGAGTTAGAACAGGAGAGAGGTTCTGATGAAGACCAAGGGCCACCCCCTCCTCATCCTAGGGAACGCAGGGAAAGAACAGAGAAGAGAGCAACGTGGGTTGTGTGGTTTACGAGGGAGGAAAGGGCCCCGATCCCCTTCACAAGATACACAGCTGGAGTTTAAAAGGAGAGGCAAATGGGAGGGACGGTTGTTGGGAAACAAATGCTGAGTTTTTGTTTGTGTTGACTGCTTTATCTGAGTTCTTGGCATCCTCCTAACCAGTTTAATTTACGGCCATGCTATTTCAATTCTGGAATTCCTTATCTTGCTTGCCCTGCCGGATTAATTATCTTATCTTGCCCTGTTGAAATTTTGTCTGCTTACAGGTTTGTGGAAGGGTTTTTCTCCATACCGGAGAGTAAAGGGACGTTGGGGGCAAAGTTTGGAGCTAATAAAGGGCCTTGTACTTATTTTCTGGCTGTGATGCCCTTGTGCCACGCCCCGGGTCATCACAAGCAGATCTTATGCAGCCTATACAGTACTTCCTTGTACACATAAATATACAAACAGAAATATGTGTAAGACAAGGAGGTAGTACACACACACACACACACATAGAGGCAACACATTACTTTCTTACACAGAAATCCAGAAAATTCTTATTGTCACTATTAGTACAGGTAGTCCTCGACTTAAAACCATATATTTAGTGACCATTTGAAGTTACAACGGAACTAAAAAAAAAGTGACTTATGACCAGGTTTTACACTTATGGTCACTGCAGCTTCTCCATGATTGTACGATCTAAATTTCGAGCTCTTGGCAACTGACATGTATTTATGACGGTTGCACTGTCCCAGGCCATATGATCATCATTTGAAACCTTCCCAGCCGTCTTCCCACAAGCAAAGTCAATGGGGGAAGCCAGATTTGTTTAACAAACACATGATTCGTTGTAGTGCTTTACTTAACAACCGTGGGGGGGAAAAAATCACAAAATGGGGCAAAACTCATTTAACAACTGGCATGCTTTTGGGCTCAACTGTGATCATAATTTGAGGACTACCTGTAAACAGTTTAGAACTGAGATGATCTAGAAATTAGGAAGTATTAGTAAAACGGTATTAAATATACAATGTATGTAAAGTAACAGATATACCCAGTCTCCTCGAAAATAAGACATCCCCTGATAATAAACCCAATTGGGCTTTTGAGCACATGCGTTAAAATAAGCCTCCCTCCGAAAATAAGCCCTTCCCGAAAATATTTAAACGCAGAGCTGGAAATCAGGTAAGACGGCAAGAGGAGCCCCATCTTGCTCCACGCACCCCAAAATAATAAGACCTCCCTGAAAATAAGGCCAAGTGCTTATTTCAGGGTTCAAAAAAATATAAGACAATGTTTTCAGAGAAACACGGTAGTAGCATGCATAATAAGTAAGGAGTAGTATATACAATATGTAAGGAATAAGGGAACCACAAATATAAATATGTATTAGTAAAATGGTTTTAAATATACAATGTATGTTAAATAATATAAATATATTGATATAATAGTATGTATAAATAAGTAAGGAGTAGAATATACAATATGTAAGGAATAAGGGAACCACAAATATAAATATGTGAATATGTACGGGAGGAAAATATAAATTGTGAATATATATTGATACGGAACTGTTGCAAAATGGAAATTGTTTGTTCGTGTTTTTAAAGAAAAAAATAAATAAATTATTAAATAAATAAATTTAAAAAAGAATAGGGATCCCCAACCCCATGGACTGGCACCGGGATCCCATCCGTGGGATGCAGGAAGCATGAGAAATCACGCCTCTCTTCGTGGATCTAATCCCTGGTGCTCAAAAGGTTGGGGGCCACTGGTTTAGAAAGAACCCCAGATGCTAGACATAAACTTTTTAAAAGCCAGCATTACAAAATTAAAGATAAATGAAAAAACAAACCAGCCAAAAAGAAAAGAGAAAAAATAATTAAAATGTATAACTTATGAATGCAGAATTGTTAACATAAACATAATTGAAAAGTTATACAGATTAATTACCAACATCTAATATATTTATCCAAAATGACATTTGTGTAGAAAGGAGGCAATATACCAAGAAAAAGCATATTATTACAACTGATATATGATGTTTGAATTTGACTAAAGTTAATCTTTACCATGGAAGTTTTCAAACATTTCTGTCACTGGTTGAATTGTTGCATCAAAACAATTTCACACACTTTAAAATACCTTTGATCTAGTGACAATTTATGCATTGTTTGGCAATAAGAAATCTGGCTGCTAACAAGAGATCCTGAATCTATGTTTTAATTGCTGTAGAACATAAAGACAATAATCCTATTGTAAGATTCATCTTAAACAGTTTTTCTGTGATTTTTTCAATTTCATCAAAAACTTTTGAACAAAAACTAATTGGCCAGTGCCACCAAAGATAAAACAAATACCATTTTGTTTATACCCTTACCAATTTAAATAGATTGTATTTCTAAAGTAGTGCTGTAATCCCCAAATGAATTGTTTTTGTTGCCATTTATTGATACACAGTGAAATGGATTATTAAGAATTATATACTATAAAGTGTTTCAGACAGATTCTTTGTACAAAAACAAATTATGTTCACAATATTTTTAAAGGCCTTCTAAACAGTCTTTTATAATTAATAGGAATGCATTCTATGAAATGGATGAAATTATTATTAAACTAATTAAAAAAACACCAATTCTCCAATATTTTTAATGAGCTGAGATGAACTGAGATGACCTATATGATTCTTTAAAAAGCATAATATTAGGTTTAGTTGAAAAGGAGTTGGATCTTTTTTCTATTCCTTTATCATAACCTACCGAAATTGGTAATATAATTATAAAGTTATCACCACTGAATACAATAACATTCAGGTCTAATAACTTTATTCCCTGTTAATTAGATACCTAACTTAATAAATTCCTCTAAACTGAGCAAATTTGTTCTCATCCCAGAATGGTGGATGGCATATAGATTAGAAACCAACCATATTTCCATTTTATTGAAAATTTCTAAGGATGATTTAAAATATTGGTTCATAAAATAATGTAGGTTTTTTTTTTAAAAAAAATGAAATTATATAGCTCAGACTGAAGGTGAATTAAGTACCAGTTCAACTAATACAGGTAGTCCTTGTCTTACAACAGTTCATTTAGTGACTGTTTGAAGTTACGGCATTGAAAAAAGTGACTTATGACCATTTTTAACACAACCATTACAGCATCTCCATGATCAAGTGATCAAAATTCAGGCACTTGGCAACTGACTCATATTTATGACGGTTGCAGTGTCCTGGGGTCATGTGATAACCTTTTGCAACCTTTTGACGAGCAAAAGCAATGGGGGAAAACTAGATTCACTTAACAACCATGTTACTAACTTAACAACTTCAGTGATTCACTTAATAACTATGGTTTTAAAAAAACGGGGCAAAACTCAGTTAACAAGCATTTGCTTAGCAACATAAATTTTGGGCTCAATTGTGGTCACTAAGTCGAGGACTACCTGTACCACAATCCATTTTAAATCTTCCTAATCACATGAATTGTCTGAACTGAAAGAAATTTTTAAATCCTTTTTTCCCGGATATTGCTATCCGAAAAAAAAGATTTTTTTATTTTGTTTATACTGAGCAGCTTATCTGATTCTATGACTGATATAAGGATGCCTTATGTTCCTTATATTTTATTAAACTACCAGTGAGCATTGATCTTAAAAGAGTTTGAAAAAGAAGCTTTTTGGAAGGGGCGATTTTCCCACTAGATCCATGACAACCCTGTAAAAGGAGAAATCCCATAGAGTTGCTTCGAAGCAAAATGGGTGGCAAATAAATTTAATAGACAGCCAGAGGTACCTGTGGGTGGAATTAATCTACTCTCCACCAGGAGAGTTCCCTGGGTTGGTTTTTATCAGGCTTCCTCAACCCTAGATCTGACGTGGGGCAATGGTGAAGGTGCTGGACTAGGGGTAGGGAGAGCCATTTTGTACCCACTCTCAGCCGTTATAGTTCCCAGGGCAGCTTGGGACCAATTGCATTCCCTCAGCCTATCTACCTCACAGGGTTGCTGTTGTGGGGACAAACCAGTGGTGGGATTCAGCCAGTTCGCACCACTTCGGGAGAACCGGTTGTTAATTTTCTGAGCAGTTTGGCAAATTGGTTGTTGAAAGAAATCATTAGGGCAGAGAACTTGTTGTTAAATTATTTGAATCCCACCACTGGGACAAACAGAAGAGAGTGGTATGTGTAAGCAAGATGGATGGACTAGTATAGTGGCGGAGGGGAAGTCAACCTTGGCAACTTTAAAGTATTTGAACTTCAACTTCCAAACTCCCCAGCCAGCTAGGAGTTGAAATCCAAATATCCTAAAGTTGACAGATCACTGCCTCAGGGATAAATCCATATGGAGAAAATCTTACCTATGTGACCATTAGGAATCAACAACTATTAGATGCAGGGTGGATTTGATTTAAATCGAGTTGATTTAAATCACAATTTAAATCATGATTTAAATCACTAGTAAAAAGGTTTGATTTAAATCAACTCGATTTGAATCATAATTTTTAAAGAGCAACTGTCATCTCTGCTACTCCTTTGACCCACTGTTGACTCACCCATAGTCCCAGTGTTGCAGAATATACAGCCTCATGCTACATAACTAAGCTCCATTTCATGCTGAATAAACTAAATTATTTATGTATCTTAAATAGAAAACTATCTTACGATAGATTTTTACCCCAAAAGTTTTTTTATTAAAATAAATTCGATAAAAATCAAAAAAATCCAATTTAAATCAAAAAAATCCGATTTAAATCAAAAAAATCTGTTTTTTTTTTTGATTTTTTAAAAAAAATCATTGATTTTTATCCACCCTGATTAGATGGCATATCATCAATCCACTATGCGCTAGCCATTATCCTCCTGTACAAAAAGTCTGTACAGATTCTCAGTCATCCAGATCATAGTTGTCCCAAAGGTGCTTTTTCAGGAGGCAACTGGGTTTCCTTGGTTTTTTTTTTCTTTTGAAGACATATCGCTTCTCATCCAAGAAGGATTCCCCACTATCCTGTCAAGAGCTGAAGAAGCCTCTTGGATGAGAAGCGAAACGTCCTCAAAAGAAAAAAAAAAACAATCCAAGCAAGTCCAGTTGCCTCCTGAACAAGCACCTTTGGCACTCCTGTACAAAAGTTACGATCATAATCTAATAAATAGAATGTCTCCTCTTAAAGCCCCCTGCCATTCCCCCCACCCCCATCCCGGCAACTCCTGTCTTCCAACACCCTTGGAAGCCGCCACCGATAACCGTGCTTCTGAGTGCGTCCAAAGTGCAACCTAAAAAGAGTTAAAGATCTCAGACCTAGCATCGTAGGGAAAAGGACTCTTAAGGCTCTCTTCAACCGCAAGCACTTCCCCCGGGATCAACGCCCGATGCCTTACTTTCTTGTTTTCCTGCAAGTAGTTCAGCAGCCCCTCCGTGGCCTTCAAACGGATCGCCTGATCGGGCTTGGCGATGTCCCAGAAATAGTCCAGAAACTGCCGACTCTGCCCCAGGAGCCTGCCCGGCTGCGAGATCGAGGCCGAAGCGAGGCGCCCCGCCGCCTGCCCGCTCTTCAGGCTGCCATCGCCAGCCATGCTGGTTGCAGAGGCTGCACGTGGAAAAGCCCCCGTGATGCACCAGAGGAAGCACGTGGAAACCTCCCCTTCCGGGTTCAGGAAAAGGAAAAAGCTGCATCCCGCCTCCTTCCCACGTCCCTAAGTAGAAATCTCTTGCTCAGAGGCGAGATTGGCATCTTTGGACCCCGTTTCACCCTTCTCCAATCCGTATTCTCCAGATCCCTGGGAACTCCAACGCCTATGATCCTCAGCCGGTGGTTATTTCGAGAAACGGTGGTTTCAGCGGTGGTTTAGCCCAGTGTTTTGAATAGCATGGAATGGAATGGAATGAAGAAATTATGAGGAAAATGTGTGACTGTGCTGAAATGAGTAAATTGACATTTGAAATAAGAGAACAGGAAGATAAGCAATATTATTTGATATGGGATTTATTTTATCAATGGATAGATAATAAAACATGGAGATGAAATATGATATATGAAATGAAATTAAGATAAAATGTGTAAACACTTGTATTTTGTCAGGGGAAAAGAACATGTGTCATATATTGATATTTTGAAGATTTTGGGAGCACGAAAGGATTTTAACCGACCGAAACACTGTCTGTAATTGTTTGAAAGGATGATGTTTTTATGTTGTTTTTGTTTGAAAATAAAAAAAGGTTTAAAAAAATGGAATAGGAATAGAATAGAATAGAATAGAATTTTTTATTGGCCTAGTGTGATTGGACACACAAGGAATTTGTCTTGGTGCATATGCTCTCAGTGTACATAAAAGAAAAAGATACATTCATCAAGAATCATAAGATACAACACTTAATGATAGTCATAGGGTACAAAAAAGCAATCAGGAAACAATATCAATATAAATCGTAAGGATCCAAGCAATAAAGTTACAGTTATACAGTCACAAGTGGAAGGAAATCGGTGGTGGGAACGATGAGAAGATTAATAGTGGTGCAGACTTAGTAAATAGTTTGACAGTGTTTTGGGAATTATTTGTGTAGCAGAGTGATGGCGTTGGGGAAAAAAACTGTTCTTGTGTCTAGTTGTTCTGGTGTGCAGTGCTCTATAGTGTCGTTTTGAGGGTAGGAGTTGAAACAGTTTATGTCCAGGATGTGAGGGGTCTGTAAATATAAAGTTTTATATTTATATAATTTATATAAAATATAAATTATAAAGTAAGTTGTGTTTTAAGAATTCCCCCAGCCAATGGGAATTGAAGTCCGCACATTTTAAATAGAATAGAATAGAATAGAATTCTTTATTGGTGTGATTGGACACACAAGGAATAAAGGCTCTAGGATTGAGATGTGGTGGATGAAGGGAAGGTGCACAGATCTCTAGGGCAGCCAGCTTTAAAAAAAAAACCTTGGCAGCTTTTGATTGTATCAGCTGGATTTACAAGACACAAGAATGATAAACCAGCTATCTTGTTTTGTTAGCTCAAATGTGTAAGTTACTATAATTAGTTGCACCAACAGCTAGTTGTTGAGACTGGCTTTGGGATTTTTATTCACCTGTTGGGGTCCTTGGTGCTCTCTGAGCTTGGTAGTTTAATTGGAGACGTTTTATTACCTGACTACAGGTAACATCAGTTCCTGACAGATGGTGAATTTTCTCAGTGTTGATGGTTGTTCAAGTTGTGCTCCAGATACGTTGGGATTGCACCAAAGGCTTTTATTGATATTATTGATACGATTGGTACTATCTTCGCTTTTTTTTTGCCACAGTCATTCTACTTGAAGGTCTTTTTGTGCTTTTCTCCAGATTGTTATTATAGTTGATTGTCCCAAAGGTGCTTTTTCAAAAGGCAGCTGGACTTTCTTGTTGTTTTCTTCTTCCTTGAAAACATTTTGCTTCTCATCCAAGAAGCTTCTTCAGTACCTTGCTGATCTGAGCAATGACCTATATCTGGTATAGGTTTCTGTACATTGTGTCTCACTGTAGGAAGTTAGCACCCACCCCTCTCCTAGGAAAATGAGATATTTTAGGAAATATTAAAAGGGCAGAATATTTCCCCTAAAAAGCAGGCAGAAACTCAGCCCCTCCCACCTTTTTCAATGGCCATTAAGGCCTGGGCCAGTCTGTTCTACAAAACAAAGATCTACCTCCTTTAAGCAGAGCCATAATAGGAATTGCCCAAAGCCCCTTCATTACATCATCACCCAGCAAAGCTCAACCAAGCCTGGGACACAGACAACCTACAAAGTTACCCCTACATGGCCCCATGGGAGTCTGACAAGCAATCAGAATACAAGCTCAAATTCAAAAGCCCAGAGAGGGCATAAAACCCAGGCACTCTCAGCATCTCTTCCCTTTTTTTTTCTTTGCCCAAGATCTTCAAGGCATGTGATCCTGTTCATCAATAAACCTTCTTTCCAAGCAATCTCCATGTTTCCAATGTCTTTCTCTCCACTTGGAACTGAACCCAGATGGACATTTCTTCCAACATCACCATATTCTTTATGGGAGAGACACTCTTCATCTGGCTCCTCTGATGAGTCCTGTCCAGTATGATGAATGCCTGGCATAGCTCTCATCCTCCTCAGAACATGCAAACACCACAAGGTAATACCTACTATTATTAAGTCTTTTTATCCTAACTTTTTATATTTAATTCAAGGCAACAAACATACCCAATAATCCTTTCTCCTCCTATTTTCCCCCACAACAACCCTGTAAGGTAGGTTGGACTGAGAGAGAGGGACTAACTCTTAAGTCATCCAACAAGTATTTGTGCCACCTAGAACTCACATTCTCCTGGTTATCAAGCTATTTCAGCATTTATTGATAGATATACCTGGTTTTTGATAGAGGAAATCAAAGAAACTGCTGGAGGAGTTTAAAGCTGTGAGTAAAATCAAAAGAAAGAAAGAAAGAATTAAAAGTTCCCAATTCTTTATTTAGAGTAGAGGGCTAATAAAACTGTCTCAAAGATGCTTCCATGTCAACCCATCTTCAAGCTTAAAAATCTGTCTTGTTCAAATAATCATTATACAACTCATTAAGCAGTAAAATTATTTATCTCGCCATGATGATCGAGGCAAACACATTTTGGCAATTTATATAAGCATTTTTAGGGTGTTAGTATAGGTGAATTCGCAAACTGTAGTTTATTAAATAAACCATGATTAAGCAAGCCATCACCAGCACAGTGTGGCTCATACCTGGGCCACATATAGGACTTCCTCCATAGACAAGATCAAAACAGCTACTATGTTTCAGCAACAGTGCGGATCTATTGATTCAACATGTTTGCAGTGCAATACATTAGGATTAATGTCTATGGAGAGCCTCAGTCATCCAGGTCATGGTTGTCCCAAAGGTGCTTTTTCAAGAGGTAACTGGACTTTCTTTGTTTTTTCCTTGAAGACATTTCACTTCTCATCCAAGAAGCTTCTTCGGCTTCTTGAATTGAAGAAGCTTCTTGGATGAGAAGTGAAACGTCTTCAATGAAAAACAAAGGAAATCCAGTTGCCTCTTGAAAAAGCACCTTTGGGACATTAGGATTAGCTTTGTCTATCCAGTGCTATATGGGAGAAAGCCATCTCTGGCACATTTAAAGGTTTTTGGAAGAAATGTGCGGGTGCATATTCCAAAAGCAATTAGAAGAAAGGGACAACCAAAGGCTATAAAGTTCAGATTTATGGGCTATGAGCCAGGCTCAAAGAACTCACTAACAGAGACGAAATGATAGAAGGTGTTGAAGCTACAGGAACCTTGGGGGCAAGTGATCACGCAATATTGGAATTCAACATTATGCAAACACAAGTAGTAGAACAAAGTCAAACTAGAGTCTTGGACTTTAAGAGAGTTAATTTCAATAAACTTAGAGCTTGGGAAGGATTCCATGGATGAGAATCCTCAAGAGGAAAACAACTCAAGAAACTTGGGAATTTTTGAAAAGTGCAATTATAAAAGCCCAGTCTAGCACAATACCAATGAAGAAGAAAAATAACAGCTCTCAAAAGAAACCAGCATGGTTGCATAGAGAACTCTCGTAACAAATTGAAAGACAAAAAGGACAAGTATAAAAAGTGGAAAGAGGGGCACATAACTAAGGCAAAATATCAGCAAATAGTCCAAGCCTGCAAAGATGAAGTGAGGAAAGCTAAGGCTCACAATGAACAAAGGCTTGCGACAAAAGTAAAAAAATAACAAAAAAAGCTTCTTCTGACATGTTAAAAACAAGGAAAAAGTCAAGGAAACAATTGGTCCATTGCTGGTAGAAAGTGGCAAGAAGGTGACAAGCAACAGGAAGAAAGCAGAGCTTACTTTTTCCATCTGTCTTTACACAAAGGGAAAAAACAGTCCAACCTATCAAAAACAGCACCACAAAAAACAGACTAGGAACACAAGTTAAAATAGGGAAGAAAATAGTGAGCGCCTGTCTACCCTAGACGAGTTCAAATCACCAGGACCAGATGGACTACACCACAAGGTCCTGAAGGAACTGGCAGACGAGATCTCAGAACCACTGAACTATATCTTTCAAAGATCCTGGAGCACCAGGGAACTGCCAGAGGACTGGGAAAGAGCTGATATAGTTCCCATGTTCAAAAAAGGGGGAAAATGGATTCAGGAAACTACAGACCTATCATCCTGACCTCAATACCAGAGAAGATTCTGAAAAAGATAATCAAGCAACGAATCAGGGAAAACCTAGAAGGCAAACAAAGTAATAACCAAAAGCCAACGTGGATTTGTCAAAAACAGATCATGCTAATCTTATTGCATTTTTTGACAAAGTGACAAAATTAGTGGACTAGAGGAATGCTGTCGATATAATTTACTTGGACTTCAGTAAGGCATTTGATAAAGTAGACCATAACCTACTACTAGATAAAGTAGAAAAATGTGGGTTAGACAGTATCACCAGCAGATGGATTCATAACTGGCTGACCAACTGCACTCAACATGTCCTCAATGGAACTGCATCTACATGGAGGGAAGTATGCAGTGGGGTACCCCAAGGCTCTGTTTTAGGCCCAGTACTCTTCAACATCTTCGTCAATGATTTGGACGAGGGGATAGATGGGGAACTCATCAAATTTGCAGACGACACCAAGCTGGCAGGAATAGCCAACACTCCAGAAGATAGGCTTAAGATACAGAAGGATCTTGATAGACTTGAAAATTGGATGCTATCTAACAAAATGAAATTCAATGGTGAAAAATTAAAGTTCTATATTTAGGCAAGAAAAACAAAATGCACAGGTACAGTATATGTGGTACCTCGCTCAATAGTAGTAATTGTGAGAGGGATCTTGGAGTCCTAGTAGACAACCATTTAAATATAAGCCAGCACTGTGCAGCAGCTGCCAAAAAAGCCAACACAGTTCTAGGCTGCATAAACAGAGGGATAGAATCAAGATCATGTGAAGTGTTAATACCACTTTATAATGCCTTGGTAAGGCCACGCTTGGAATACTGCATCCAGTTTTGGTTGCCACAATGTAAAAAAGAAGTGGAGGCTCTAGAAAGAGTGCAGAGAAGAGCAACAAAGAGGATTAGGGGACTGGAGGCTAAAACATATGAAGAACAGTTGCAGGAACTGGGTATGTCTCATTTAATTAAAAGAAGGACTAGAGGTGACATGACAGCAGTGTTCCAATATCTCAGAGGCTGCCACAAAAAAGAGGGAGTCAAGCTACTCTCCAAAGCACCTGAGGGCAGGACAAGAAGTAATGGGTAGAAACTAATCAAGGAGAGAAGCAACTTAGAACTAAGGAGAAATTTCCTGACAGTTAGAACAATTAATCAGTGGAACAACTTGCCTCCAGAAGTTGTGAATGCTCCAATACTGGAAGTTTTTAAGAAGTTATTGGATAACCATTTGTCTGAAGTGGTGTAGGGTTTCCTGCCTGGGCAGGGAG
Organism: Arizona elegans; assembly: GCA_022577455.1. Classification (NCBI taxonomy): domain Eukaryota; kingdom Metazoa; phylum Chordata; class Lepidosauria; order Squamata; family Colubridae; genus Arizona; species Arizona elegans. Next base: position 2,797,987 of record JAKOOJ010000017.1, read on the forward strand.
TTGGACTAGAAGACCTCCAAGGTCCCTTCCAACTGTTATTCTGTTAAATACAGTAGTAGGTTTTGAAACAAACGTTCTGTAGCATTTATCTGAATTTTCCCTGGATTCCTGCAAATTCTAGACTGTCCCTAATTCTGCCTTTTTTCATAAAAGGATGACATATTTTATATCTCCTTCAGAGAAAGGGATTAGGATATCTGTGCAGGTAGTCGTCAACTAGGAGATTAGCTTCCAATTTATTCATCTAGTTTACTTCATAGAATCTTTAGAAAAAGGTGAAATTTAAAAAAATCATTTATGAATGGTATATAGGTAGTCTTTGATTTATGATCACAATTGAGCCCAAAATTTCTGTTGCTAAGTGAGACAGTTAAGTGAGTTTTGTTCCATGTTACAACCTTTCTTGTCACAGTTGTTAGTGAATCACTGCAGTTGTTAAGTTAGTAACACAATTGCTAAGTGAATCTGGCTTCCCCATTGACCTAGCTTGTCAGATTGCAAAAGGTGATCACATGACCCCAGGACACTGCACCCATCATAAATATGAATCAGTTGCCAAGCGTCTGAATTTTGATCATGTGGCCATGGGGATGCTGCCACAATCATAAGTGTGAAAAACAGTCACGAGTCACTTTTTTCAATGCCGTTGTAATTTTGAACGGTCACTAACTGAACTATTTTAAGTCCGGGACTACCAGTGTGTATGCCAAAGAGCATTACCTCATAAAATCATAAGCTTGGAAGAGGCCATGGAGATCTTTGAGTTCAAACCCCAACCCCAGGCAATTTATTTTTGGTTATTTATTAATTACATTTATATACCTACCCATCTCACAAAACAATAAAAATATTAAAATATTTTTTAAAATATTTAAAAAATCATTATTAAAAAGAAAATTATTTTTAAAACATAAAGTATTGTATACAAACCACACTGAGAGGGTAAAAATATCAATCACAGTAGAGCCATCTCAGAATGCCTTTCATTCCCTGGGACCCCCAAGCCTGCTGACATATTCAGGGCTTGAGGGACTTTTAAAACAATAGCAGGTATCCTCTAATCATCCCAGATAAATGGCTTTATTTGTTGATAACCTGAGCAATGGGCAAACAGCCCCACAAGATTCTACTGAAAACAAGACATGGAATTGGCCTGCATTAAAAGAAATCCTAAAGTTTGTTGGAAAAGGACAATACTTCTGTGCCACAATCCTGAGAAACATTCTTAAATCCAGCTATTGTTGTCCACTTTGACTGACAGCAGGATTTCAGGGACTAAAATATTTCTCCCATCCTTCTGAATGAGAGGATTCACTGTCACTTCATATGCAAAACTAAGGTATACTCTCAAACCTGCTTAACTGAAAATCGGACAAAAGAACAAATACATAAAATACAGTGACAGTGAGAGCACACTATTTTTTTCAAGCCAACAGGGTAAACATGTTTTGTGTATAATTTTGGTTAGTGATGGTTTTCTTTTTCCCTTTTCCCTTTTCAATCACATTTTTAGTGAAGTTATTTCTTTACTATATTGAAGTCATCCCTATGTTGAATTTTCCTCATTTTTAATGATGAAAACAGGAGGTACGTTTTATGAATAAGAGAAGGCAACAATATAGCATAGATCAATGGCAACACACAACTAGAAGTAATCAGAGACAGTTCAGTAACATACGCAATTCCTATCTCTTGATCTTGTGCATGTGCATTTTAAACTGGGAAAACGAGACACTTTATCGAAAATGTGCTTTATTGGCCCATGATTGGCAAAAATAAATAAATAAATACGTCGCTCCCTTTCCTTTCCCCCCCCCCCACCTCTGTCTACACCGCTTTCTAAATTAGATCAGGTAACTGGGGAAAGCTTATACCCGACCTCAAACCCCAACATGTGCTCTGCCTCTCCACGCCTTGGGTGATTTTCAAAATGAAAACCTCTTCCTGTCTCATGAGGTTACTTATGCCTCACTCTCTTTTTCCCATCGCTTTTCAATCAGGCAACGCCGAGGGCACTCCCGCCGCCGTCCGCAACGCGCAGGCGCAGGGAAACGATCGACTTCAGGCGGCGCGACGGGCAGCCCCTCCGTTTGGCCCGCTATATAAACGGCGCGGGGTCCTGCAGCGCGCGCTCGCGCTCGTGGGAGGCTGAGGCGGCAGGAGCGGCAGCAATGGCGGATTTCGATGCTTATGACGACCAGGCCTATAGTAGCTTCGGGGGCGGCCGCGGGTGAGAGGGACTGGGGCGGGCAACCGGGAAACGTAGGAGACGGCCGTTCTTCCGGCCAAAAGATGAGGAGGTGTACTTTTTCTCGGGCACCGAGGCTGAGGGGGAGACATGGGCGACCTCGCCCCCCGATGGGGAGGGAGCGACGCGGGGAGACGGGATTGTGATGTGAGGAGAAGAGGGACAAGGCCGAGCGGATTTGTTGCGAAGACTAGTGTGTGTTTCGATTAGGAACGAGTAACCTGTGCAAAAGGACTGGAAGGTTAAAAATACGAGGCAAGCGGGAAAACCCTTTGGCTTTTAAAGTTTACGAACAAGCGGGTTGGAAGAGGGTCCTGAGAAGGGAAAACTTGGTAATGTCCAGGAGGAGAACGATGGCCATAGTCTTAACACATAGTCTTAACAGTAACTTTCATTGTGGATGAGTCGTCGCCTGACAAAACAGGTAAATTAGCAAGAGTGTCTGTAAGGCAGTCTAACCCAACGCCTCTAGTTGTGTTATGCCTTCAACTCGCTTAATCGCCAGCTAAGGGTGTCTTGTGCTTTATGGAAATCGTGGCAATTAAAAACCAGCATACCTGGAGAGCAACAATTTGGGTGGATGGTTCTTTAGGCTAAATAAGTAACAGAGTTGGAAGGGACCTTGGAGGTCATCTAGTCCAGCAGTCACCAACTGGTGGTCCGTGAGAAAATTTTGGTGGTCCGCAGAAAAATTATTTGCATTTTTATATTGCAAGGGTCCTCAAACTACGATCCCTGCAATGAATGCTTGTATTGCTGCAGAAAGTCTTCCCCTTCGGGGTCTTTTTGTGCAGGTCAGAGGGGGGCAGAAATTCTGACTTGGGTTCTGCTTCAGCCTCCTGGTGCAGGGCTTTGGGCAAAGGCTGGAGGGAAGCACCGGAGGGCCTCGTTCCAGTGGGACTGCATCATGGCCTGAAACTGGCTGACCATCTCAGCCCGCTGAGCCTCCAGGTGCTGGTACCTGGCCTTGTGCTCCCGCAGGTCTTCCCTCTGCTTGGAAAGCCTATGCTCGTAGTCCTCAGTGAGGTGCTTCTGCTGAGCCTCCTTGTCGGTCAGATCCAATTTGAACTGAGCCAGCTGTTTTGCCAACTTTTTCTCATGGTTGCTGCTTAGCTCCAACAACTGCTTCCTGTTGGGGCCCTAAGGAGCCCAGGCAAGCAGGTGAGGAGTGGTTAGAAGGGGAGGGGTGAGTAGAGGCTGGTGAGACGCCCCTCAATGTGAGTGACATCAAGTTGGCCACGCCCACCCAGTCACATGACTACCTAGCCATGCCTGCCCAGCCAGTCATTAGGCAGATCATATTAGTGGTCCGCGGGATTTAAAATTATGAATTTAGTGGTCCCTGAGGTCCAAAAGGTTGGGGACCCCTGGTCTAGTCCAACCCCCTGCTCACGCAGGAAGACCTATACTAGGGATTCGAATCGCCGAACTGTTCTGATCGACAAGCTGAGTGTCTGAGCCACTGAGCCATGCTTGTGGAGAGAAGTTCATTTAAAACATCTTGGTGTGGTGTTGAACATTAGAAGGGTGGCATGAAAAAGAAAGAGGCTTGTTTTTTCAAGGGGCTTTTGAATAGTATTAGGAAGTGAATGACCATTCATTTGTTCTTTTAAGCCCTATTCCTTAATAAGTATGAATGGATAGTCAACTTTGTGCTCAAAGAATGGGACCTCATCCTTCAAATAATGTGATGGGAAGCTGAACAAGTGAAGGGGGCAGGAGAAAGAATTTGGGGCCTTTGAGTGAGAAGGGTTATTAGTACAGTGATGTATGTAACTTACTTTTTGATTGTGAATCTGAAGAAAATGAAAGTGCATAATGGAAGATGCTTGTGATGTTACAAAATTAAGGCACCAGGCTATAAACCAGGAGATTGTAAATTCTAGTCCTGCCTTAAGCATGAAAGTCAACTATAGGTGATGTAGGGTCAGTCCCTCAATCACATCCCAACCCATCTGACGGTGATTATTGTGGAGAAAATAAGAGGAAGGAATATTAGGCATCTTAGCCATCTTGAGTTATTTATAAGAATAATAAAGGTGGAAAATAATATGCCATAACATGCAGAGGTCAACATCTGTAAGCCTATTTGGTGATGACTGATATATAAAGATTGGAATGTAAGAGAAGTAAAAGATGTATTAACTAATGAAAGAAAAACAGTTATGTTTATGAAACTTGAAGAGTGGGAAGTTACTGAAAATGATTTGAACTTGTGCATATTTGATTAATACACAGAACAAAATTAACCTGTAGATTTGATTTTAAATGAAAGATATAAGGAAGTGCTATATAGATTGTTGGTGCATTTGAAATTAAAAATTCATACATTAGTGGCAGCTGAATATTACATTCTAGTGACCAGTGATACTGTAATAATTTACCATCAAAAGGTTTTTGAAAAATTGTATGCCATCCTGAATTGATGCAATTCAAAAGGTAAAATTATTCTGCTAGGTGACATGAATAGACTGGAGAAAGTTTAGAAAATGATCCAAGACTAAATGAGAATATTTACTATTTGGTAAGTAACTAGAATTAAAGGTTTTTGTTATTAAAATACATGGTCTATATTTATTAAATCTGTACATACAAAATATATAGAATTGGGTTAAGAAAAGTATGATGGCTTTATTTGGTATGGAACAGCCAGAGAATCACAGAAAATACAAGAGAGATGAGATGATTTGAATGTGCTATAGACCATATATTAATAGCATCAAAAGTGGAACCTGGGGAAAAAGTACATGGAAGAAAAAGAAATGAACGGAAGGAGGTAAGGGAAGAATGCCAATATAAAAGTTAAGTCCTATATGAAGAAGTATTTGAAAGTAATCTCCCAGCTCAATAGAGATTGAATCAAAGGAAAGGCCATGTGGAAGCTGCCTGAGTGAAAGAATTATGTTCCAGACCATCATAAACATGTTTGGAGTTATGCTAATAGGATTTCTACAAAAATAGGAGAAATAATTTGTACAGAGAGAAAATGATAACTCAGAAAATGGTAGTCATAGTCAGCCAGGAACAGTTAAATTTGGTGGGAGAAAATGTAAAGAAATTTTGATGGAATTTTTTTTTAATAGAGTGAAAAAAGGAGCTCAGAGCAGAGTGAATTGGATGAAAGATGAAAGTGATATTCAGAATGCTGAAAGAGTATTTTGGAGATTTCTATAGGAATGATAGTGATGTGGAAGAGTGGTGTTGAAATAAATCCTATAAATATCTAAAAAAAGAATAATGAAATGAAAGTCATAAATCCTGTAAGAATGTTGAAAAATATTAAAGTTGGTGATGTAATTGGAGAAATAGATGAGCTTTGCTTATAAACTGGACATGAAACTTAGGTTATTTGAAATGTTTATGTGCTGTCAAGTAGGTGTCAACTCTTCACAGTCACACAAATATTTTCTATAACAGTCTGTCCCTAACCTGTTCTTTCAGGTCTTCCAGTGGTAGCAAGACCTAATGCAAATAATTAAATGAATAGGCTTGAATTATGCAATGTTTTGCATGAATATGAAATTGAACATAAGAGCAACAAAGAGCGTAAGAATAAATGGGAATGGTTCGACATGGAGCAGAACATAAGAAAAAGATGCATGGTATCTCCCTGTCTAACATCTTTATGAATACATGTATAAAGAATACTTCTGACGTCATTAAAGGTGTGTTGGTTAGGGTGTGAATATGCAAGTTTATATGCAGATGATGCTGTGGTGTTGGCTGCGAACCTGAATTAATTGAAATGAATGTTAGATACATTCATGATGCCATGAGGAGTATGGACCTGAAAATCAACTCATCAAAGACTCAGATGGCTGTGTTTTACTGAAAAAAATTAGAGAAAATAGAGAAGTTGCTCACCCCCAGACTGCCTATCATTTTGGTTTTTAAGTTTGCATTTTTCTATTCATTTTTTTCTAATTTTAATTGTTTTAACTTATATTGTAAACTGCCCAGATTTGCTGTATCAGTGAGATGGGCAGCATAGAAATCAAATAAATAAGAATGAACATTTGCAAGTATATGTTAAAAATGAGTGCAAGTATATGAACTTTGTACTTTGATAGAATGCTTATTAGAGATAGAAACAGGGAAATTTTAAAATGTACAAATACTAGAACAGTGGTGAGTATGTGATCTGTTGTAAGGAATACATATTTTAACAGAACATAAGAAACTTGAATGTAGTAGGAATGTACTTGAGGTGTGTATAAGGCACATCAGGTTATGGGTGTCAACTGAACAAAAGTGACTTTTCTTAACTGCTTTTCTACAGTTTGCATAATTTTGGATATGTAAGTATGAGAAGATAAGATGGACTTTTTGGAAATGTACTTGGACTAATGAAATAAAGTGTCATTTTGTCTTTTATAAAAGAAGATTTAAAGATCAATAGAATTCTCAAGGTCAAATCTTAGCAATTTGCATAGATTTGACCTTGTTATTGGGAATTCTATTGATCAGGAAGATTTTCCTAGTAAACAGACATTTTTGCTTGGTAAAACCATTAAATAAATATTTGCTACTACTCAGAAGGTAAACATAGTGCATTATAAATCAATTAAAATTAGTTAATTGTTAATGTTTTTTCCTAAAACATGAAATTTTCATAAAACGGAATGATAATCTAACAAAAGTATTGAGATGTATTAATAGTAAGAAATGAGCCTAAAACCTCATCTTAGATTTGATTAAATTATTTACCCTTAAGCAATAATTTAATAATGTTTTGGTTTTTTTAAATCAGCTTACCTTGAATTTTCCTAATAGTTTTACTTTTGGCATATGATTTCAGTGTAAGCTTGTGCATCTTATGTGTTTGATCCCAAAAAAATACCGTAAGTGTAAGTGAAGTAAGACTCACATCTTACTTCAGTGATTCATTATAAGGTAGTATATTAGTCTCAAGATTAATTCTTTGGGAAGGAAATACTTTTAATCAGGAATTTATTAATCTGTAGCACAAGGCAAATCACTGTCCTTTGACTTTAAGAAAAGATTCAGGATTATATTTGTAAAAAGGACTAGGATAAACCTGGTATCAGTAACAAAATGGCTAAGAAGTGCCATTGTATTCTTTGGTAGGAATAGTAATTTTTGTTATTGTTTACAAGTAATCCTTAGCTCACTATAACAATTGGGATTGGAATTCCTGTTGCTAAGCAACACAGTCGTTAAAAGTACATCATTGTCCATGTTGCTTAATCACAACTATTTTGGCAGTCCTGATTGCTGTAATTAAACAAGGACTGCCATTATATGAGAACTTCACTTGAGTGCAACTTGGGACTTCCTCCTGATTTCCCATTGACTTTGTGGGAAACTGGCAGGAAATGTTTGAAATTGCAGTTGTATGACTGAGGCTCACTACAATGTAATTATGTGACTACAGGGACATTGCAACAGGCAGAAATATGAAGACCCATCGTAAGCATCATTCAGTGCCATTGTAACTTTGTATGGTCACTGAATGAATGGTTGTAACCCAAGAACTAGCTGTAGTTTTAAGTAACTACGTATCTTCCAAATCATTTAGCATTTGTTTTAACATGTTGGATGGATGATAGAGATGATATTAAAGGTAACTTCAGAGATTCTGAGCTAGTCCTTTTAGTTTTCTACGTCTTTATAGTTGGTCATTAGTCCAATGTGCAATTTGGGGATTTGCAACTCCTGTTTAATGTCTATGGAGATTCTTAGATCATCCAGGTCATGGTTGTCCCAAAGGTGCTTTTTCAGGAGGTAATTGAACTTCCTTGTTTTTCTTTGAAAACTTTTCGCTTCTCATCCAAGAAGCTTCTTCAGCTCTGACTGGATGATGGGGAATGGAATGATTTATATTACTTACAATCATCTGGTCATTTGCATTGTTTTAGTTGAGGCCACTTGGAGGTTTATCTGTGTCCTCAGGGTCACCTGAGTAGTGCAGTGGGTGTGGAGCCTTCTTGGAACTGCTGAAGGACTGTTGAGCTGTGCTTTTCTGCAGGATATTTTCTGCCCTGCGTCCCTTCACTGTTGGAACACAGATGCAAGGCTGTTGGGGATGAGTCTATGCTGTCTTCATTTGAAACTGAAGTGTAAATGGTTCCTGTAGTCTGCAATTTTTCTGGAAATCTGTTCATACTCTCACACTATTCGAAGGGTGTTCATCCTAAAGTGCATAGCTAAATGTCTATGGAGATTCTCAATCATCCAGGTCCTGGTTGTCCCAAAGATGCCTTTTCAAAGAAAAACGAAGTCCAGTTACCTCTTGAAAAGGCACCTTTGGGACAACTCTTGTTTAAGGAACAGTGGCAGCTATGACCAGGAGGGCTTTTGCTCCAGTTGCATTTTTCCTGGACCAAGAATTTCCTCTCATAGTCACCATGCTTTAATTACCTCCTGGTGAATTATTTGCAATGTACTCTACCCAAAATTGTCCTGGAAAACCAAGTAGAAAATATAGCTGGTTTATAATGCAGCCGCATGAGCAATTTCAGGTGCTGCTTAATCTATGATACATCCCTGTTCTGTGAGCTGCATTGGTTGGCAATATGTTTCTGGGTTCAGTTCAAGTTGCTGGTGGTCATTTATGAAGTTTTCCATGGCATGGGGCCAGATTATTTGCAGGCCAACCTCTCTTTGTTCACGTCTATTCATCAAGGCAGACAGAAAAGTCATGTTACTAGTCCTGCCCATTAAAAGGTGCCACCTATCAAAACCCAGGAAGAAAGCCTTTATTGCCATGGCACCAGTCTTATGCATTATCTCTCCAGAAGTCAGATTGGCCCAACTATATTGATCTTTCACAAGGCTTAGAAGATGTGGCAATGTCCCCAGCATGGGGATTGAAGTGTTGATTGGAACATTTGAAATAATTGAATTGATGATTATTTTTTATCCCGACACCTGCTTGTCTATTTTGTACATTTTGGTGTTTTCTGCTGTTTTTTTTTTCTTTTAATTTCTGGTTAACTACTCTGAGTCACTTGTTTGAGATGGGCAGCCATATAAATTGAATAAAATAAATTATAACTATTTTATTGACTAAGAAGCAAAGCATATCTATCCTCCCCTGAAATTTTCTATCAAGAGATTAAAGAAACTTGTGAGTCCGTAGGATAAAGCAATAACTTTCATATATAAAATAAATAAGAATGGGGACTGTAACCAAGGATTTGGAATCAGAATTGTTGTTCCCTGAATTTTTTATATAAAAAGTAAAATTAAAGTTTGCTGGTAAATAAAGACTATTTTTGTAGTGTAGAAGTAGTTTAAGAAACTAAGTAACAGTTCATATTTCTGTGAATTTGGTGATGCTGAGATTCTTTTTCCTCATTCCATGTTGCTTTCCAAAAAGGCCTTTGGCACTTATTTAGATCAAATACTTGATACATATAAGAGGTTATGTGTATCTTCTTGGATGTTTGCTACCTATAATTTTCTCCCAGTTTTTGCCAACTGGCCAGATCATTTAGAGTCTAAATCAGTATTGATCATGATTTCTCAAAAATTCTTTTCCCACAGCACCTGGTCATTTATAACAATTGAGCAGAAGAAGGAAAGAAGATGAAACAAGAGTGAACAAGATTTCCTTTGAGAATAGGGTGGCAGGCTTATATTTGATTCCAAAGATGTAACATAATTTCAGAATGTTGCTTTTGTTGAATAATGGAGTAGTAAGTAATCTTTTGAGTTTACTTTTAGTTCATGAATTTGTCAAATGATGAGTAAGGAATTGGATCAGCTTGATAAGGCCTAGTAAATGAAACACTGATTGTTTATATACCATGAAATTAGTGTTAGTGCTTGGTAAACACGTAGATAGATTTTCTACAGGATGATCTACCATAATCTGATCCTTTCCATCTTGCAACAAGGCATCTATCACCACGATATATGAGTCCATGCACTTGGTGCTGGTTATTTTCTTTTTTTCTTCCCTTCTATCTTTTTACCATTATAGTCTTCAAACAGAGCTAGATCTTTGCATAATGCACCCCAAATATAATAATTTAAGATGGATCATTTGTTCCTCAGATGACTGCGTTGGTGAAAATTTTCCATTTTAGGCAAAATTTAATGAGCTGCAGTACCTATTCCAGATTTCTTTTAGTAATTCCTGGGAACAAACAAAATCAACATCCACATTATCCTGTTGTTATTTCACAGTTAAGTTCCCTTTATTTTTATAGGAGAATTTCAAAATTAGTTATAATTAACTCACCTTTATTAATGCTTGAGTTCATATAGTTAACTGTACTCATAATGTTTTTATTATTGGTGCCAAGATTGTATTGGGAATTGTAAGTATATTTCAGCCATCTTATTTCTTTGGGAGATTGTGAACTACTAGAAGACAGGGCATACAAGAAGCTCTTGCTTAAGGACCAGAGAGTGCTTCAATTTTTTTCCACTTGCTTAATCTTCCCCCATCTCTGACCTATGCCATCCTATACCCCTGCTGTCCCCAGCTGATCTTTGCTGTCTTCTTCCCATTGTCTAACCCTTTGTGGGGCTTCTGTGTCAGTTCTGGGTGCACATCAGCAATGGAGGAAGAAGATGGTGAAGATCATCTGGGGCAGCAGTGGTGTAAAACAGAGTATGAGGCAATGAAAGGCAGAGCGGCCAAAAGGGCAGAGAAAGGGGGAAGCTACGGGGAAGAGGGGGAGTTGAAGTGGAGGCAAGTGTGGCAGGGAAGAAAAAAGCATGACAATAGAGACTACCAGAATTGCTGTCACTAAGTGGTGCAGTTCTATCATGTTTTAACTAATGACTACTTTGTTTAGTGATGGAAATTATGGCCCCAATTCAAGTTATTAAGCAAGGACTACTTGTATGAGTATTGGAATGAGATTTGGAGAGAGTTATCTTTGCTTCTTTTTAATCAGTATACATTTGAAGATAATTTTGATCTGAAAAAAATTTTTTTTACCCCATTGAACAAGCATATCTCAAACTTAGTTGGAAACAAAATGACATGGGCACCATTTATTGTTTCTGTGAGGCAATTCTATAATCAATATGCCACCACTTAAAAAACCCTATTGGTGGCTATCACATTGCAAATAACCTACAGGTAAGATTGCAAGAAAGTTTTCTCAGGTGCTTTTACTTCATATATGAAATACTGTGTAATTTTCTAGACAACTTAATCATGTTAATGCAGGTGAAAAGAAACTTAGGATGCACAATATTAGGAATGATCAAATGATTTATTAGTTTTATTAGTGTATGTTCAGGTCCCAGCTGGAGAAGTTTCCTTTTTTGCCTTAATCCAACATTATTCTTACAAAACACTAATTTTGTTCTCATGTAGTAGTATTTCTTTAAAATTTAAGTAGCATTTGCAATGGCAGAATATATCATAGGAACATTATCCTGTAATTATTTTTGGGATTTGGTCATCTATTGTGGTTCTTGAATCTTTTATTTTTTTTAAAGACTGCAGGCAGCTAACCTTTGTGTAACTAGGCAAGTAAGGAATACCATATTTGTACTCTTAACAGAAACAAAATGATGGCTCATGAAATAATAGCAGTCAATCATTACATTATATAGAGACTAGAGAAGGGATGTACATATACAAGTGCATATCTTTCTCTCAGGTTATATATGATAGGGTTCTGTTTATAATAATTCAGATATAGTTCAAAAACTGCCTAGCAGAGCAACACCAACATATGATCAAAGGCAGCCATGTTAATATGTCTTTCTTTTATATTTTGAGGAATATTGAGCCTGTTCACTATTCAAGTAGAGCCGCCTAAACTTTATTTGAGTCTAGATGATGAACAATTAACACAGAAGTGGCCTTGACAAAAGTTCTTGTATTTCTTTTATTTGGTGAATCAGAAATCCTTGATGATCTAATCACAAACCATATGGAAGTGTATCAGTAGCTTTGACTATTTCTGTTCTAAAATATATATAAAATAACATGTAGCTAGCATGTCATGTTTTAACTGCCTGCCTGACAGCAACTTGGTCATGAACTCCCAACTGACAGAACCAGATGGTCAGTCTACCTTGTCATTCCAAATACCTTTCACAATGATGGATTTCTGCACTCTTCACTCCTAACTTCCAGCCTATTAGATTAGTTAATAAAGTGAATGCTGTCACTTTGTTTCGGAATAAAATCATTCTATAGCAATAGCAATAAGACTTACTCTGTTTTCCCCAAAATAAGACATCCCCTGATAATAAGCCCAATTGGGGTTTTGAGCACATAGCAATAAGGCCAAGCACTTATTTCAGGGTTCAAAAAAATATGAGACAGGGTCTTATTTTCAGGGAAACACGGTATATACCACTTCACAGTGCTTTATAGCCCTCTCTAAGTGGTTTACAGAGTCAGCATATTGCCCCCAACAATCTGGCTGCTCATTTTACCCACCTCGGAAGGATGGAAGGCCTTGAGCTTTGAGCCAGTGGGAGCTGGCAGTCAGCTGAATTAGCCTGCAGTACTGCATTCTAACCACTGTGCCACCACAGTATTTATATCAGTCGCATTTTGTGGAGTATCCCATATGTTTTTGATCCACTCTTGAATCAACTTAGTTGAAAATGCATAAAGCATCTTGGATGTTGAGGGCACTTCAAGACATTTTATGTCTACAGTGGCATTGTTTATCACTAACACTATTTTCTCAGGTTTATCTTTTCTTTTTCCTGCATGAAAAATTAATAGGAAATGAATGCTTTACTTTAAATTTTAGAACTGGAATAGCCTTTGGAAGAAATGCAGCCCAAACTCCTAGAATGTCTTCCCTATAGCGTTTTCTTCAGATGAACTACTTTTAGTCTTGTTCAAGTCATCCTCCAAGATAATTCTTAAAGAATTCTTATGTCATTATTAATGACAGCCATTCAGGCATTTGGAGACCTTTCTTTTCTCTAAACTACATTACTCTAAACTAAACTTAAAAGCTGTTTCAGTTTTTTGCAGGATTTCAGCCATTTAGAGACTTTTCACTGACAACCTCTTCTGGATGTGCTAGATTTGTGAGACTTCTTTTCATGACTGCCAAGATTGGAAATAGTATTTTACTATCAGTCCTTTCCATGCTTAACTGTGAATTAATTCAGTAAATATGCATAGAGGTATAGCTACATACTGAGTTAAGCAATATGCATAGAAGAATACTTTCAAAATTTAGGGATACTCTTGAGATGTTGCTCATCCATTGCAGGAACTTTGTTGTAGATTCTGAGTGTTGTTTTCTTTCAGTGATTACACTTGGTGTTAGAAAGAACTGCTCAAGTTCTTAAACCTGAGACAAGTGGCCTTACTAAGTGTGTGTGTGAGAGACAGAATGTGGTTTTATGTTTGTACATGAATGTGAGCTGCTCTGGAGGTCTCTCTGCTCTAAGGTCCTGGAAATAAATGCATCTGTAAATATAATCCTTCCCATAAATCACTCCAGAGTGCACTCTGAAATATGCTGTGCCTTTTTCTCTGACTAATATAGCAAGTAGAAACTTATGAACTGTTCACAGTTGCTGATCTTTATTGGAAGTTCAGGAAATTTATTTGAGAAACTTTGCAGGAATCACAGGTGTTCTATTAAGGCATTTAATCATCCTCAGAAAATCTCTAAGGCTGCATTTTACTGTAGTTGCTAGAGAACTATTGCTCCATACGCTGCTCAGTGAATAGTTATATTTTCGAAAATGTTGTACAGAGCGCTATCATTTGCATCGACCACAGCTGTAGGCAAGAAGATGATATTGTTAAGGCTATATTTAATTCCAAGGGTTAGAAGAAGATGCATATCTCAAAACCTTAATTTTTTACATTAGCCTTGGCCAATGAATATAAGAAACATAAGTGATAAAAAGGATGCCTTAAGCCTCTGTGGTGATTTTATTCCTAAAAGTAAGGGGGAAACATTGAAAATTGTCTGATTTGGGGGAAGTGTTTGGAGCGGTGCATGTGTGCTGTAACCCCCTGCAAAGTTTAAGGCAGTAACTTTGCTCTTTAAAACCTTACCAAAATAAGTGGTCTGGCTTTATACTGATGTACATTTTTAGACTTTAGGAATTGTTAATGAGATGCTTGGGGATCTGCAAGCCACAGATTACCTCTACCTGGTTTCAAGGTTAGCCGCTTGATGCAAAAGTGCTCCTCCATATCTGAGTTTTCTAAGTGTGCCATAGCTGCTACTCCCACAGGGAGCACTCAGGTGTGAATTATAATCCTACCCTTGTCAACAGGTCTCGTGGCAGTTCCGCCATTGGTGCACGTAAACAGAAAGAACTTCCAACAGAGCCCCCCTTTACAGCATACGTTGGTAACCTCCCCTTCAACACAGTTCAAGGAGATATTGATAACATCTTTAATAATCTCAAGATAAGAAGTGTGCGACTAGTCAGAGACAAAGAGACAGATAAATTTAAAGGTAGGTGGTTTTATATCTCCCGTTTATCATAAAGTTTTGGAGTTATGGTAGCTATTTCTTTGTAGAGCAAAGGTGAGATTGAGTGTGCCTTCATGTGCATGTGTATATGTGTTTGGGCTGAGGACCATTTTTTGTATTTCTGTGGTAAGTCAGAAAGCACATTCCAAAGAGTGGATGGGTGGAGGGGAGTCAAAATCTAAGTTCATAATAATGTAAATTATAATGTAGTTTTAATGTTTAGATATAGAAAATAAAATCACTCCCATGTATTTAATAACTTTTTTTTTTGCCAAATTAAAGAAAGCAATTGTCTGTATCTTTAAAGGGATTCTGGGGACCACTACCATAGCATTAGAATTATGCCAACTTTTGTACTTTGTACTTTTAAATATTTCATAATTGAATGATACAGATAAATGTACATTGTGGTAGCTACATAACTCGAGTTGGACCAGGGGGATGTGTGATCTATCAGCCAGCATCTCCAGGGAAAACCTTAATGCTGGTAGCATAGATTGTGATCTTTAGGGAGAGAACCTCATGCAGCTCTTCCCAAAATAACCCATTGAAGACAAAGATGCTGATTGATCACAGAAAATGCCTGCTGCAGGAGTGAAGAAGGGCTTATGTAAAGTAAAGGTGTGACCAGCTGAAACCCTTAAAAGGAATAAGCAACATAAACCAGGTTTTCCTGCATGTCCAGCCATCTATACTTGCTAATAAAAATTTATGTATTTTGGTGAAGGTGTTGGACTAAGAGCAAGGAGACATGGGTTCTTTGTCTACCTGTAGGCACAGAAGCTCACTGGTGACTTTAGATCATTTAGATGTCACTCAGCCCAACCTACATCACAAGATTGTTGTGGGGACACACAACATTTTCAGGAAAATAAACAAGCTGTAGAGAACATAAACAGCCTAACAGTTTTACCCCAATACATATATTCCCTAGTTTTAAACTTAACTATAAATACACACACATTCAGTAGTAGTTGCTTATCTTATTTATGTAAGAAGACTTAACAAAGGGCTTCTCATCTTACCTGTAAGAAAAAATTATGAAGGAACAAATTTAAAGTATGCAGAATTTTTTGATCTTAAAATAGCTGTTTCAAATACAAAACAGCTGTTTTTATCTTATTAAATGTATCCTATCATTGTTTCCTATAAGTTTTATTGAAACTGATCTTAAAACATTCCAAATATAAAACATTTTGTATCCCTCTAGAACAAGTATTTTTATGTTTCTTTTTTTCTATAATCTGTATTTCAAATCAGGAAGTTGAATTATTAGGTGACCGAACTAAAGGAGCCAAATCAGTTTTATGAGAATGGTAAACTAATGATCATACGTGCACACCTAGTTTCCAGTGCCAAAATGACAGCGGTTTTCCTGATTGTATTTATGTGTATATACATTCATTCACACCCTTTTGAGTCAGTCTTGAGTTCTGGTGACTGCCTGGATAATTCCACGGAGCTTTCTTGACAACATTTCAAAGAAGTTAATCATAGCCTTTTTTCTACACTGGGGAGTGACTGATCCAAATTTACTCAGCTAGCTTTGTGCCTAAGATGGGATAACAACTCACAGTCTTAATGTTTCTAGCCTGGCACCTTATCTACACCAGACTGGCTCTCACGTATATTTATATTTATTTATTTGTTACATTTCAGGATTTTGTTATGTAGAGTTTGATGAAGTTGAGTCACTTAAAGAAGCTCTGATGTTTGATGGAGCAGTAAGTATAATACTCTTGTGAAATGTAGTTTGAAAAGATGTAGCCACTTTTATCTATAACCTACTTCAGGAACAATTTCTTTTTTTATTCAACCCAACAGGTTTTTGGCGACAGGTCGCTCCGAGTGGACATAGCTGAAGGCAGGAAACAAGACAAAGGTGGTTTCGGTTTCAGAAAAGGTGGCGGTCCAGATGACAGAGGTGACGTCCTGCATGGCTGTTCTTACGCACTGCAAATTGGAATGGTTGTATTAATGCCACCTTAAGCAGGCATGTCTTTGTGTGTAGCATTAAGTGTCAGCAGTGCACGCTGGCAATCTTCTGGCTTTTATGGAAGATAGAATACAGGAAATGATCTAAAATGCAGCCTCAGAGCCAGATAATTTCATACCATTAAGGAAATATTAGCAACTGGATGCCCTACAAAAAAATAATCTCATGAAATTTCAACAATCCCTACCCTTCACAAGACAACTGGGTGTCCTTACATGAAATCTTAAAATACATGAGCTGTTGTTTTTTTAAAAAATACAATGCTTCCCCTCAGCAATGGTTTAGAGGATGATGAACATCCTGGAATCTAGGAATATTTTATTGCTAATAAGAACTTCAAGGGAGGAACTTCCAAGCAGACTGAAAGAAGTGACAAAGTGAACATAGTATAGATTAATTAAACTAAAAATATTAAGTTCATGTTTATCTTTGATCCAATAGTGATAAAGGAGGCAAGTTACAGAATGTGATATTGCAAAGCACTGTCAGATCAGTGATAGAGTACTGGATTCAGATAGTCCTTGGCCAAGTCTCACTATGGGCACGGTTTTGCTGAGAACTGTAGTGTTGTTGTTTTTTTGTTTTTTTTTTTTTTTTGACAAAACCATTGTAAAACATGGTCATGTGACTGCAGGATGTGGCAGAACAGTCAAAGTGGCCCAAGTGCTGAGTTTGGTCATGTGACCACGTGGGAGGGGACAACTATCAGAACATCAAATCTGGGTCACAAGTAGCCCTCCTCTCCCTCCCCAATAGGTCTGTTAATAACTTCAAAAGGTCACTAACTGACCAGTCATAAGTGGAATTCTAATTAATAGGCTTCAGTTACTTTAAATGTAATTCTAGCTAAACATTAGGAAGATATATATTGTATGTATTATATATTGTATTGTATAGAATATATATTGTATGTTGAACAGTGGAAAAGCTTGCTAGAGATTGTTGGAGGTTCTTAAGAAAAAGCAATCATTCCTGTAACAGAACTTTCTAAAAGTACGGAAAATTCTTTTTCCTCCAATCCATGCCAATTTGGATGCAAAATTCAGAGAAGAAACAAAATATTCCAAGTTTTCCGGAACATTCTGTTCCTGAAATTGTAGGTCTTTGTACATGTGCAGACATTACCCTAGATATGTAGGCATAATTAGTTTCCTATGTCTAGAATTGAACCGAGTAGCTTCTGAGGGCCCTTTCTGATCTGTGATTCTTTGGAATTTGAGCTGTGCTTCACTTTGGGTTCCAAATAGGCACTGCAGAAATGCTGGTAAAAGACTCCAATTCTTGTGTACTATGTTCACAGCCTGCATACCCTGAAGCATCTTTTTGGAATCACTTTGAAGTGGACAGTGCTATGAATCGGTAGGCTGGTTGTCCTCCTTACTGTTCAAGCTCATGTGTTATTGGAGTTAGTTTGGAAACCTGTAAAAAAATCAGGTTTTTGATCTGTTCTGCATCCAGATCTTTGAAGATCTGGATGTAGATTTACCTATATTTTGTCTCCACCAAAGAGGATTTAATGTTTCTTCCTCTTTCTTTATGTACTTTCTTTTGCTGGAAGGCAAATATAAGTATGTTACTGTTTAATAGAACTTTTAGGTCTGCTGATTGGTTATCAAAAGCATTTCTTGGGTCTAATAAATAGTACATACAAGTGTCAGTTATATATACATGATAATTACTTTTGAAGATAAGGCTGACACGGCATATATTGAGATTCTAAAATGGAAATGAGCAGGTAAATGATCTCTGAGTGAACAAATTAACTTCTGAACTTCCTTGAACAATTGCCAAGCTGTTCCAAAATAGTCTGCTAATGCCCCTGTCTCTTTTGTTCCAAGGCAGACTTGAGATCCCAGGGCAGCATGTATCCCCTGGAATCGCCTCTAGCACAACTGTCAAAAAATAGTGGCATTTTTCTGCATCACTGTGAAGTGGGAAACATATAAATTAAGTGATTAGTTGGCTAGAAGACGTCCAAGATCCCTTCCAACTCTGTTGTTTTGTATAACTCTAAAATAGTTTAACCCAGGGGAAGTTTTTAGGGGAAAAAAATAAATCCATTTCCCCTGAAAATCTAAGAGGTTTGATCTTGCTTAAGCAAAAACCATTCAAAGATTTTCTTGCCTTGTTCTAAAGAGCTGCAATCCTACCCATCCAGATCAGAAGACTCCACATATTAATCAAATCCATATGGGTTCTGCCAGATCGGAAAATTTACAAGGTTGGGCTTTTCTAACAGGATTGCAAGTCTGCTGTCTTGTAGTAAAAAGGCGGCAGCAACATGAATTCCAAGGCTCTCCTCTGTACTAAGTGATCAGTTGCATTACCATGTTCTTGAAATCATGGATTCAGTGCAGTGCTGAACTATTTGTGGTTGACAGAACTGTAAAATAAAAGGGAATGGGTTTATTTGGCAATGTGCTCATTTCTTGGGCTTGCTAATACTGTACTTCATACATTGATGATGAGGCTTAATACTCCAAGATACCACATCAGCAGCTGATTAACTGGCTATATGAGTTTTGCCTCCCTTTCCATCTTCATAACGTAGTGTATTTAATGATTGTATGTAAATAGTTGCAGCTTAACTTACAAACATGAAATAAACTTTCTTTAAACTTTGATTTTCTGGGGATACTAGCTCATCATACATTTTCTTAATTGAGGCTTGAATTACACCTGGATATTCTCCCTTCTTTGACAATCCTTTCCCAGATTTTCAGATATCAATTCCACCTCTGATCTAGCCACATTCCCCTGCAGAATACGGTTGCCAGATTTTAATTGGATTGTACTGATTTAAAATAGGGGGATTTCTGACCAGTGGATGTGGAACCTTCTAGAACTTCCCGCCTTCCCCATTGACCCATGCTTGCAATTTCTTTTTAGGCATGGGCGGAGGTCTGCGGGAATTGAGAGGCGGTGGATGGGATTCCAGAGATGACTTCAGTGCTGGTAGCGGTATTTCTCTCTCTCTCTCTCTCTCTCTCTCTCTCTCTCTCTCTCTCTCTCTCTCTCTCTCTCTCCCTCCCTCCCTCCCTCCCTCTTCCTCCCTTTCTCTCTCTCTCTCTCTCTCTCTCTCTCTCTCTCTCTCTCTCTCTCTCTCTCTCTCTCTCTTTAAAATATTATTGATTTTTTTTTCAAATCTCTTGACACCCCACCCCCCCCGACATCCTGTTACTTTCTATTTGTCTTCAGATGTTAAGGCCAATAGGATGGAATTTAAAATATCACTTCCATTTTTTAAGAATATGGCAGTCATCTCTCTTGTATGTATTCAACTTTTGTGGAAACATTTGGTGTATATAGCTAGGCACAGAGATCTAAGAAAATTGGAGTTGGAATCCTAGAAGGCTAAGTATATAAATACATTGGGTTTGAATGTAAGAATGGTTTCTTATGTCTTGAATTGTTTTCAAAAGAACACCTGGCTTGATTTGGATTGTAAAGTTAGTTTACTTTATTGTCATTGCACCTCGTACAACGAAATTAAAGACCATCTTCAGGGTACATTATGACTGTAAAAATAAAACACAAACACACATCCTTCATATTCTGTACAATTGAATTGAAAACCCCTGATATTGCATTAATATTCTATGCTGTAGAATTCAATATAGTTACTGCTCTGGGATAGAAGCTGTTGTTTTTATTATCCTGTACCATCTGCCAGATGGTAATAGTTCAAAAAAAGGGGTGCCCAGGATGAGATGGATCTTTAAGAATGTTTTGAACTTTCTTAAGGCAGCGGGAGCTATAAAGCTCTTCCAAAGAGGGGAGAGGGCAACCAATGATCCTATGGGCAATGATGTTAACCCTCTGGAGTGTTGTCCTATCTGCCACTGTGCAATTGGCAAACCATACACAGGTGGAGTAAGTTAAAATACTCTCTATGGTGCAGCGGTAGAAGGTCACCAGCAGTTTTTCATTCAGTTATTGTTTTACTGAGAAGTCTCAGGTAATATAATCTCTGCTGGGCCCTTTTGACCAGTGCTGCAATGTGAGTGCCCCAGGCCAGGTCTTCTTTTATGATAACACCCAGAAACGTAAAACTGCTCCACTCGGTCTCCATTGGTAAGCAAGGGCTGGATGTCTGATCTATTCCTTCAATAGTCCACTATAAGCTCCTTTGTCTTATTGATGTTAAGGACCAAGTTATTGTCTCCAAACCATGAAAGCAATGAAAGTTCTAAATTATTCCATTTTACCACCAGCAGAACAAGTGGTTCATCTGTCTTCCTTTCCTTAGGATATATCAGCAGTTCCCAGTCCTGTAACTAAAGATAACCAAAGATAGCTTCTTTGGCCACCCCGTCTTTGAAAGCATGCTCACCTTCTAATCCAGCTGGTTTTTACTTATTTATTCAATTTCTGTAGCTGCCCATCTCAGCCAGGTGACTCTGGGTAGCATACAGTTCTTACAATTTTAACAAAATGGGGTAAGATCACCGTTTTTTCCTCTAGCAATACGTGTTAACAACAGGGAAGAAAGGCCCATGCATCATAGATTTATTTAGGTCTGATGTACAGAACTGCTTAAACTGGGTATGCTCCATGAGCCTAGCAGAAATGTCCTCAGGGAGGAGTTGTGTACTTTTACTGCTCTTTATCACTATTTAAAACGAACTTGGGAAATGTTTTCATATAATGCAAACTCTAAATTGTTCCCATTTTACAGAAAGGGGATTTAATATGTTGTGTTTGTGGAGGAGGTTGGCAGGAATCTAGATAATGGGCTATGCCGCAGAGCAATAAGAGGCTGAAAATACAGCCTCTTATTGCTCTGCTATACAGTACAGATTGTGCGTTCAGATGTTTCATTCTCTCCATCCTGATGAAATTGGTTTTTTTTTTTTTTGCCCTTCCCCATTTATTTATTTTTTTATCATCGCTTATATTAATTCTAATTCTTCTTCAAGTCAGATTGAGATTTTCAATATCATCACTCTGTCGATGGTGGTAGGTTACCCTTGCATCCTAATTAATATTTAGCTAGAATAGGGGCTGGCCATTAGTAGTTCACAGGACATTTCTTCAGTTAAAAATGCATCTAAGCAATAGCACCAAGAAGTAGACTGTTACCAAAAAGGAAGCTTTACTTCAGAAAATTCAACCTTGAAATTTATCAGAAGGCAGGAATCCTGGTTCGATTGTTGCAATCAGAAATCATAACCTTCAGTGTGTGAAGTTTGTGGACTTCTGCTCCCCTTGCTATATTCAACCTCACAACATCTGTATCCTAAGCACATCCTTTCTTTTATCAGGAAATTTAGCGGATCGGTACTGAGAATCATAAAAGCAAAACTAGTAATAAAATTGTATGGCACAACTAAGAAAAATAGCAACACTAATACATCCACAATCATGTAATTGTACAATTGTCCTAGTGCCATAAAAGTCACATCTCTCACAGCAAAAGATAAGCAGTGATGGGACCTTATAGAACAAATGGAGGTGCTACCAAAAGTGGGGAAAAAATTTGGGGGGGGGAGATATGTTCATACTCTGCTTGTATTATGGCCCTCCCCTCGCCGAACTGATAGAAATTTATATGGGCCTTGGTTCACTCTCTCTTTCTGGTGGGTTGTCAATACATGTCTGTGTCTTAGGGAGTTAAAAACTAGCTGGCTTTTAGAATGCTGCTCTTCAGGATGTTTGGATGGCCTGGAAAAATCATTCCATGAGCAAAGTTTTCCCTGGAACAGAGATACTAAATGCTATATTCTCTTTGATAGGTTTCAGAGATGATGACTTCCTAGGAGGCAGAGGTAGAACACGTCCTGGAGATCGACGAGGAGGTGCCCCACCCATGGGGGGCACAGGTCGTTTCAGGGATGGTCCACCAATGCGTGGGTCTTCAATGGATTTTCGAGAGCCAACAGAAGGTAAGATGTCTTCCTTTCTCCCCTGTCCCAGATAAAAAACCAACAGTTATTCACTGGTGTCACCCCAGATAATATGGGCTTGTGGTGCCAGATACTGGGTTTTATAGCACATCTGGAGCACCACAGGTTTCTTGCTCTGTATTATGGCAAAATGAGATAGCTAATTCTCAGCCCAGTTTTGTAGCCTACATTACTTAGGGGCTGTAATACAGTACAGGACTGTGCATTGCATGAATTCCATTTTCAGTACTTAAAAGGAAGCCCAGTGTGAGTCCCACATCCAACTACAGGTTTTAGATATTATAGGAGGATAGCCGCCGTTATCATTGATAGCGAAAAGTCACAAGGAGCTGGCTAGACTGGGAAATTTTCTGACATTGCCTGAGACCTTTTGATGTATGCTAGTTTAGTTCAGATCTCTAATGTGGTGAAGCTATAGCTCACAAAAATTATGCCTTTTAATAAAATTTGCTAGTCAGAAAAGTTAATATGAGACTTCTTATGGTTTCCATTGTAGATTTGTGTACCTTGGGCCATACTATGTGACTCTTCTAATAGTTGACTCATGGTAGAAGTCATAAGGTGTTGAGTGGGTAGGTGGGTGGAGGATGCATGGATGGATGGATGAGTGGGTGGGTGGGTGGGTAGATGGCTGGCTGGCTGGATAGATAGATAGATACTTGATTTTTAACAACTTTAGGTACTGTCCATCTCACTCTCAGAGTGACTCTGATTCCTTTACTATCCCTGGTTTTACTTTTTGTAAAAGTAAAACCAGGGTCTATTCTAGTAGATTGAGGGAAATTCTGGGGTCACTTCTGAGGATTTATAGAGGGAGGAAAAAAGTCAATTCCCCTAAAATCTGATGCTCCCTGTATTGTCTTCTGCCTGAGCAGATCTGTCCTGTTGAAACTGCAGTAGTGCCTTCTAGTGATGCAAACATATAACTTTGTCATTCAGGCAGGGTTGTAACCCAGGTAATGCTTCCTTTCCCAGCCTGGAGTCCTCCAGGTATTTTGGATCATTCTGAAACTCCCATTCTGGCTGAGAGTTCTGAGAATCGGTCCAGTACATCTGGAGGGCACCATGTTGAGCAATAATGCATGAGGGAAGTTTTCTTTAACCAGATGTCCTCCAAGCTGTGATGGGATGTAGTCTAAATAGCTAGACAGCTAGAAACTGAGAGAGACAAGAATGGATTACGTGGATAATTGCCACTGTGGATGACACCTTGTGCTTTCATACTGATTTAGTTTGGAAAGTGGTTGGGTTTTAGGGTGGCAGCTATGTTCTCCCGATCCCACTTGTAATGGAATAGGCAAACTATTGTTGCATGAAATGCCTTGCATGAAAGCCCTTCCAGAGTTGCAGGATATCCATAATAAGGACTGTTATCCATAATCCATAATAAGGACTATAGTTCGTCCATAACTCAGGTTGAGAAAAAAGCCATGTCACCTCTCAGCTTAATCTCCTCCTCTTCTTTTTCTTTTGGCAGAGGAAAGAGCCCAGAGGCCCAGACTTCAGCTCAAGCCCCGGACAGTCGCTACGCCCCTCAATCAAGTAGCCAATCCCAATTCTGCCATCTTTGGTGGAGCCAAGCCAAGGGAGGAAATAGTAAAGGAGCATGACTGAGGGCACTCAGGGGGCAAGAGTGGGGGAAACGGGATTGAGGGAGGGGCTGGGTGGGGGTGGGAGGAAACGCAAGACAGCCCAGAGTGTCTCACTGAGCTCAGAACATTAACCCTGCAGCCACCATTCCTACCATCTGACACTTGTCCTCCTTGAAACCGAAATGGAAAACAAAACAAAACAAACCAGAGCTTGTGAATGCATGTCAGCTGTTAACAAGTGGTTTTTAGCACATTTTTGGCTTCGCTGTATGTAGTGCCTGCATTCTCTTAAGTTCCCCAGCCCCAGACTTCCCTCGTTCCAGGCTCAGGGCTGGCTTCCAGCCGATAGAGCACCTCTTCCACAGTGGCTTTCTTTAATCCAAGGTGCTTCTTCCCCCTTTTCTTCGTTTCTGACTCTCTCTCTCTTCTTCCCAGACATCTGAGTCAGACTCCAGACCTGCTTACCTTGTTTCCCTCTGCCTTCTACAGTGCTTCTTTGTCGGCAGCATGTTCAGCCATCCCCAGTGACCCTCGACTCAAAAGAGTCCTGCCCAAGTGAAAATGTTGCAAAAAAAAAAAAACCCAAGCTCCTGCAACAGAGAATTTAAGCCACTGGGCACTTTGGAATAAATCCAAAGTCAGTTTCTTCTGGGATAGTTTAAAATGTAAACTGCAGCAAGAGCAAGAGATGCCCTCTGCTCTGGGCCCCACTGGCACTGTGCAGGGCTCTGCCTGGAGCAGAAGTTATGTGTCTGCATCAGAGTCTGGCATGAAAAATGCAATTTGATGCATTCTTGACTTGGCCTGTGTCATTCCCACTAGTGCTTAGAGGTTGGTGCTGTTGACATTTGTGCCAACTCTGTAGCACCCAGGACTTCCTTCCAACATATTCTGCATTTTATTTTATTTTTTCCACAGAATTGCTAATGGCTTTCTAACTAATTTCTTAAATAAAGTTTTTTTTTCTCCCTTTGGGAGGTTGGAGGCGCTTTGTTTTGAATGAAATGGTGTCTTAACTTCGCCATGCCAGCATTTTGATTCTTTCAGTATGTTTTGTGCTTTTCCTGTTCAGCTCCTCCAATAAGCAGAGGGGAGAGCACCACTTTATAGTTTCAACCGGCATCTTAACAGCACGGAGGCCTAGCAAACTGAGCAGCTGACAAATGTTGGTTCCCCTTGCGTCTCTGTGTGAATAAATTCTGCTGGAAAAAGCTGGATGCAGCAAGTAACCTAGAAGGAAAGAAGCATTAAACCGTGATGTAAACTTGAAGAGAAGTTTGTCGCCTGCTCAGCTGTTCAGTTTGTAGGATTCGTGGCTCAGTCTGGGCAGAGTGGGAATACCTGCAGTGCCTGACTTCAGTGCTCACATATCTTATTTGTAGCTTTGATACAAATAACAGGATAGAAACTGGCAGGTATTGGAGGCTTTCTCTTTTCTTGGGCTTCCCCTCCTTTTAAATGCTAAATCTTGTCCAATTTGTAAAAAAAAACAGGTCTTTCAGTTTGCAAAATTAATTAGACTTCCAAGAGCAGCTTTTATTTGGATATAAATAAAATGATTGGCAAAGATCTTCATGATTTACAAAAGAGCAAATGTTTCTTTTCCTGACCTCCTTGTAATTTGAGCATATTTTTGAGAATAAGAACCATTTGTTTAACACTAACTTTCTTTAAGACATGCACTGTGGTTATGTTCTAAACAAAAATCCACCCAATAATCTCGCTTCCACTGTAAGTAAGGAAGAACCAAGATTTTAAGAGCAAAAAACAAGATTTCTCCATGCAAGGCTCACTCAAGTCGATCCATTTGATTTTTAAATGTGTAAAGAGAAATTTCCAAACACTTAACACATTCTGCTTCATGACTAAGTAAATTTATGGATATGGTATTTTGTGAATGATCTTTTAAATAAAGAAAACATTAAGTAATATTTAAGGCTGGTCTGTGTTGAAGTTTGTTGGCAATTTTGGGACAGAAGAGCTAGCTTTTACCAACAGATTTCTTCAGTTTTCAGACTGGGTGTAATGTGGAGTGCTTTGGAGGGTTGCGTAAGGGTGCCAGTTCCATTGCTAGCTTCTGAACTCAAGGAATTTTTGTGAAGTATTCATTCTTGCAGCCCTCACGTGTATCTTTCTTTATCCTCTCTCTTACTTTTGTACATTGGGAAAGGAGCAAATTATTTTTATTATGAGACTAATTCAAGGTTTTAAAGTAAAATCCGTTCAGAAGAGAAAACAGGATTATGTTTTTTATTTATATTTGGTTTTTTTCCTGGTATAAATTTTCAGGGTAGTTGTTTGGAGCCTATCAAATTGATGGCTGTGTCTTCTATGGTTCCACCATATACAGTTAGTCCTTGACTTATGACCACAATTGAGCCCAACATTTCTGTTGCTCAGCGAGACAGTTAAGTGAATTTTGCCCCATATTACAACCTTCTTGCCAGAGTTGTTAAGTGAATCACTGCAGAATTTGGCTCCCCCACCCCCCCATTGACTTTATCAGAAAGTCGCAAAAGGTGATTGCATGACCCTAGGACACTGCAATGTTCATAAATACGAACCAGTTGCCAAGCGTCTGAATTTTGAACACATGGCCATGGGGATGGCTGCAACGGTTGTAAGTGTGAAAAATGGTCATAACTCCCTTTTTTAGTGCCATTGTGACTTCAAAGGTTATTAAATGAACTGTTGTAAATCGAGGACTACCTTTATGCCCCCAATTCTGAAAATGCAACACCAAATTATTATGGCGCAAGGCCGGATTGTGAAAGTTCAACCAAATGCAATATGAAAGGGTAAGCTAAACAATGCAAAACAATCTTGTAATGAGCAACCTAGTTCTGTTGTCCATTCTGAAGGTACCAGTGCCCAATCGCTAGGCTTACAGATGTATTCATATCTGTAATAAGTGTGTTCTTTCAAGAAAAATCTTAAACACCACTGGTCAGAAGAGCAGCCAGCCAGTCTTCCTATTAAGGGTTGGATTAATCTGGACTTTTTAAGAAAACATTCCAAGGCAGAGGGATAATCTCAACAGATGTGGATGGTTATGGGATGGTTAAGGAGCAGATTTGGGCAGGAGAGACGCCGTTATCCAGTGGTTAAATTCAATATGGGGCAATTCCTAATATATAATTTTACACATTTTCCTTAACAACTTTTTCTATAAGATAAACATAAATTTTGTCGTATTGATAGAAAAAAAATACTATGTAAGATGTGAAAAATAGGTACCTGGAATATATTCTGATTAAGGAGGAAAATGGATGACAAGGAAAAGGAAGGAGAGGTGAGCACATGAATGATACAGTGCCTATAAAGCAGGGATTAAGTACGTGTTCTTGCACCAAACAACCAGTATCCTAAAAGTCTTGATTTTCGCTATTTTTGTGAGAAATTTTAAGTCTAGTGTGGAAATCAGTCTCCGATTTTCTCAAGGGTTGTCGGTGGCATCATCTGGAGAAAAATTTCCCTATTTTTTGAAAAAAATATTAACCATTGCTGATGTCCAATTTCTTTTCATGTATTTTGTTAACAGATTGTCTGATGTAGAATATAATGGGGCATTATTGAAAGATGGTGGCATATACAATATAGATTTTATACTCTTCTGTTTGTGATGGCCATGAGGCCCAGAAGGGCAGTACGGCTGCATCTGATCGCTTTCACCCATTGAGCACCCATTGAGCACCTCCCCTAGCCCTAGCTTAAGGGATGTTATGAACATGGGCGACTTTTGCTTATGTATATGTTTACTTTGTCATGTTCTCATCATATGCTAAATAAATAATACTGTGCAGAAGGATGAAATGTGTGCTTCCCTGATAGCTGTGAGTGACATTAGATCTTATAATGAAGTTCCCAGATTAGATATAGAACGGAGATAAAGATAGCATCTCAGCCTCCCACAAGCTATGGTTCCTGAGTCAAACAGTGACATGATCAGTTGCGGCTAATTATGGTCACCTATTTTCTTTTTACTGTTAATTGCGTCTTCAGGACTATGAAGCTTTAAATTAACAACTATCCTCCCTCTACTTTCCATGTTTTTTGGACAATCCGTTTATTAGCGAGTGTATGTTTGGGTGTATTTTTTGTGAAAGTTGAAAAAAAATTGCAAAATAGTAATAATAATACAAGAAGTCCTAAATCTTGAAGAATGATTACCTTTTGAATTCCTTTAGAATAGGGGGTGTCAAACTCAATTTCTTTGCCGCATCAGGGTTGTGTTTGACTTTGGGGTGGGAGGTAGCTGGCAGTGTGTGGCCAGGGTGGGTGTGGCCAGTATGACATCACTCATATCAGTGGGGGTGTCTGGTGGCTCAACTGCTCTGCCAGCGAAAACGGAGTTCGGGGGAGTGCGTGCGGCACTCGCGGGCTCCATTTTCACTGGCAGAGGCACTGCGGGGTGCATCTGGGCCACGGACCTTGAGTTTGATACCCCTGCTTTAGAAGCTTGGTGACCCCCCAATAGTTGCACATTACATTTATTAACACACCAAATTAATTCTTCCCCAATCACTTGGACTAAACTACCTGATCCGTGAGAATTGGTCAAGACAAGTTCATGTTCCAGTTTTCTTACCCTGTGCCTTGGGGTTTATGAGAAAATCCTCGTCCAAACCGGAACCGCAGCTGTTGGGTTGAGTGAGTCACAGGTAACAGGAAGCTTGAGGCCAGCTTGCTGTTGCAGAGAGCAAGTAGCCACATACAGCTTTGAATGTGAGACCGCTGAGTAAGAAATGGCCAGAGAGTAAAGGATCAATAACTTCTGCCTCTTAGGAAACCTCTAAACTTTACAAGGTATGATATTTCAGCTTCTGTTGACCGTCCATTTTTTGCCTTCTGGATTTTATGCTAGCCCACTTCTTTCTGGCAGGATAAACTGTTAACAGTTCAATTTCTCTCGTGATCACTCATTTTTTTCCTTTTGTAAAAATTGAACGGGGAACAAAAGTGATTCCCCAAATTACAGACATAACCAAAAAAACTTCAGAAAATGTCACGACATGTGGTATAGGTTTATGTAACAATTTGGAATTCCTATAAAACCTATATGTTTTCATTTGTCTTAATTAAACTTAGTCCAGTTATTCCCAGCTCTCCAGGATGCCTTTGATAACCTCTTAGTTTTGTTTTTCTATGCAGATGGGCAGATTTCTTAAAATAGGCTGCAATCTGTTTATTTGTATTTTCATTTTTAAATGGTAGAGGCCATTCCTTGTTTCTCAGTATGCTCTCAAGTTTCTCGCGTTAAAACTATTTTTAAGTCAAAAAATCAAGGGAGAGAACTTTGTGAGTTCTAAAGGGATCTGATCACAGCTGTTCAGATTAACACATTTTAGGCATCTGATGAAGTGAGCAGTGGCTCACAAGACTTTAATGCCTTTTAATAACTTGTTAATCTGAAAAATTACCCACACTCCTGATTCTTGGCTATCATAGACTAACCCAAGCTTTGCAATGCGTAATGAAGGAGTAAGCAACTGGGTTTGAGCTGAAGGCAAGATTCTCTGGGTTGTAACCCTCTGCTATAGGGTCCTATTAAGACAAAATTTGTCAAATTCATACATTCATTTGTGTATTTATTTATTTTATGCTTGTGCACTTTGTCACAAGTTATTTATTTCCCTGAACGGTTGCAACTCTACATTCTGTCTTGGCTGCTCCTTTGAAGACCAAACTTCTTTATAAACCAATAGTCCATAACAGTGCGCAGTGATGCAGATTAGTGTGGGTAAAATCGCATTTGCCTTTTGTTTTAATCCACCAACTCCCCAACTGCAAGGTGCCATATTCTATGAAGTTTTGTAACTCTGCCATTTATAAAAGTATTTCCATTAGGAACAACTGATCTGTCACACTGGGAGCGAATTTTTTCCTCCTTAATATTATATCCTCTTTTTCAACTTGAGTTGCCTTCTGTTTCCACTGACAGAAGTCAGTGAAACAAAACTGTTTCCACTAGTTTTGCAGTCGGCACACGCTAACTGCCAAAAAGGCATCACACTTTTTAAAAAGTATTTTTAATGAGAAGCAGATTGCTGGCTGTAGGAGAATTAGCAATCGGATTAACAGAGTTGGAAGGGACCTTGTAGGTCATCTAGTCGAAGCCCCCGCCCAAGCAGGAGACCCTATAAGTCCTTTTTTGAAGAGATCTGTTTTTTCAGGAGTAGATCAAAATGTCAAGAGGTCTTTCTGTACCTAGATTGCAGTTCTATAAAGTAAGAAATTGCCAAAATCAAAAATTGTTCATTAGTGGAGATGTAGTATCTCCTGTGCTTCAGTTAAAAAATTACCGATCTCTTGTTTTAAACTTTACATAGAAGGTCTACTAGAACCTCTTGCCTGCCATCAAATAATTGGTATGTGTTCCACTTATTATGGCTATGATAGCACTGTCCCTTCTTTCTAGCTCTCAGTCACCAAAAATAAAACAATTTTAAAAGTATGGCTCCATTAGCAGTGAAAAATTGTTGTGCTGCTGTTTCTCAGCCTTCTTACTTTATTCTTATTTTGATAGCCGTCACGATGAGCAAATGATAGCTGGTGGTGGCTTCATTTATTGGAAAATATTAAACCAGAGGTGTAATATTTTAGGATATATATAGAAACACATATGCTTGCAGACACCCACCCACATCAGGCTTTATCGTAACATTTCTCATAAAGTACCGTTTCCCTGAAAATAAGACATCCCCTGATAATAAATTCAATTGGGCTTTTGAGCGCATGCGCTAAAATAAGCCCCCTCCTGAAAATAAGCCCTCCCTGAAAATATTTAAATGCATGCGCAGCCGGTCCCCACCATTTCCTCTGGTTTCCTCCATGTGCCCCAAAATAATAAGACCTCCCCAAAAATAAGGCCAAGCGCTTATTTTGGGGTTCAAAAAAATATAAGACAGGTTCTTATTTTTGGTTAAACACAGTACGTGAATTTAATGTAAAAAGTTCTGATCTATCAAAAATTGTTCATTATTAGTGGAGACGTAGGATCTCCTGCGCTTCCATTAAAAACCACTTGCTGGCAGAATGTCAAAAACTCCCCTTCCCAGACATCTCCACCATTCACATTAAGGCCCAATATTATTATTTTGGAGATCTAGAACAGAAATTGGATTACAATTTTGGTTCTGAAGGAATAACAATTACCTTTTTTCTGATCATTTGTGAAACTGAAAACACTAGAGCAGTGAAACAGAATTAGTACATTGTCTCTGTGGCAGTCAATGCATAGATTTAGTCAGTCTATGGGCGTGAATCTTTGAGTCAGTTGTCAGGGTTCCAAGTAATAAATCCATAGCAAGCAAGACTCCGAGGCATGTAGATTCCTCAAAGAATACTTTTATTTGGAATATCATATTGGCACATATCTGGTGAAAACCGACTCTAAGGTCTCCCACGGTTTTCACCTAATTAAAAGTAAAAGTTTTTCCACTTTTCAAAACAATCAAGTCACATGGTCCAATCACAGAACGGGCTGGCAGCCAGGTGGCATCATTCCACCTTCTTCTGACCAGATGTGAGAATGTCCTTGGTTCCCAAGAGAAAATATGTTGTTTTGGCTAGATGTTCCCCCTCTGTCTCAATTCCCCCCTCCCTGACCCTCAGCTCCAGTGTGGCAACACTGAAGTGGTCAAAAATGGCTTCAGTCAGGTCAGCTTCAGGGTTGACATCAGTATTGACTTCTGAAGATTGCCTGGAGAAGGACTTGGCAGGATTTTGGATTTATACACTGCCCATCTCACTATCTTGACTCTGAGCAATTTACAGATAAAAGCCATAAATATACAATATATTAAAAAGATACAGTTAAAAAGTTAAAAAAGGCAGAGGGAGCGCCCTCAACCTACCAACCATCTCCAAGGTTGCATATCATTTGTAGATCCCCAAACCGGTGTGAAGCCAAGTCTTCACATTTTCTGGAAGGCCAGAAGAGTGGGGAGCAGCCTCAATTCTGAGGGCAACATGTTGTATAGGGCAGGGTTAATGGCAGAGAAAGCTCTCTTGCCCTTTGTCCTTGCTTCCTTCTTCCAAGGGCCAAAAGATGTGACTGGTCCAAAGTCATCCAGATGGCTTCGTGCCTAGGACAGAACTAGAAATCATGATTTCCCAGTTTTTAGTTTGATGCTATACTTGGATCTTTTACATGCAAATAATTGAATACATCAACAATCAATGGCTTAGTAAGTTAATCAACAGCATCTTCTCACTTTATTCTATGCTGAAATAGTTTTTTTCTCCATTCCTTTTTCTCCCTTGAAATAGCACTTAGCACTTATATATCGCTTCACAGTGCTTTACAGCCCACTCTAAGCGGTTTACAGAGTCAGCATATGGCCCCTAACAATCTGGGTCCTCATTTTACCCACCTCGGAAGGATGGAAGGCTGAGTCAACCTTGAGCCGGTGAGACTTCAACTGCCGAACTGCTGGCAGTCAACTGAATTAGCCTGCAATGCTTCATTCTAACCACTGTGCCACCACGGCTCTATAATCTATAATCCTGTAAAGAGAGGTCTGAGAAAATCCCCAAACCTTCAAATAATTCCTAATTTTATATTTAACTGATTTTTAAAACCTTGCAAGAGAAAAGTTGATCAATATGATCATAATTTAAATACTAAACTTTACTTTGGATGGGCTCTAGGAATTTGAGGGGGGGGGCAGGTTTCCTTTGAGTCATTGTTAACTCCTGACAACTACCTGGTTGTTTTCACTTGCAATGGGGAGGGTTTCTGGTTACCCTCCCTGATCATGAATTGCACAATTTCCAGACCAAAACTGGTATATCAAAAGCCCCTAGATTTTTTTTCCTTGCTGGGTATGATTCTTTGTTTCCAACTCCCTTTGTTCCCCTTGAGATGTTGGGCAGAAGCTATAGATCATTTGTAAAGCATACGTTTTGACTGCAGAAGTTTCCATATCTAAATATGGCTGAAAACCTCCTCCTTAAAACCTCTGAAGGTGTTGTCAGTCAGTGTCAATAATATCAAATTAAATCAACCTGGGCACCCTCTTGTGGGTTATTATTAAGTGTGGACTTAATAAATGTGGACTTGCTAAGAATTCTGGGAATACACCCCAAATTCTAGATAGAAAACTTGAGAATCAATAAATTTTAAAATCCTGTTTTAGCTGCTCATTCTGTACCAAATTAAATAATTAGACTGGGATAAGTGGGAAGATGGATTTCCTAAGCAATCTGGAGTGTCATCAGACAAATCTGAATGTATTCAATCCAGTTCACCTGTTCACTTTGGAAAACTGATTCAAATCAGCATTTCTCAAAAGATTTTTGCATGACCCTTCACAACAGACTAACGTGATTGCTTCTTTCCCCAACCTTCCAGATCTATTGGATTTTCCCTCTCTAATTGTCCAGTTAGTCTGACTATTTTAATTTCCCACAATGTCCATAATAGCTTTAATTTGGCACTGGAGCACAATTTGTACTTCAGTTATCCCAATTAGTTTTAATATTTACTGTTACATAACTACAGTATCTCATAACATACATCCTTTGGCTTCACAAAATCAAGGTAACATTTAAGCACAATATAAAATAATATTTATTTAGTTATTGCACTAATGCACACATTGCCCAATCAAAAATATTCCAAATGGTTTACAATAGAAAAGCAGAGACTTTCAACTTCCCTCAAATGAACTTGGGAATGTACAGCATGTAATACAAGTAGAGAAGTAATCCCACCACCATGATATAGCTTCTTAAACATGGGCATATAGTTGAGTTCAGTCACATCCATTTTTCAGTTTCTACCCTTAGTGATCTAAACATCTCCTCTGTCATTCTTCATAGAGTGGAGTTTTTTCATAAACCAGGCAATAGGAGATCAAGCATTTGAGAATCATCTCATTCAATGTCCTCGTGCCCCCCCTCAGATAAGATGAATGGTGACAGTGCCTGCCCAATCGATCAAAAACTCAAAGGGACAATTAAATGCTGGGCAGAATATTCTAATGATTCCCATTCCTGCAAATGTCAAACATGCTGACAAAATGCATAGTGACCAGCAAGTGATCTGACCATGATAAAGGAGTGAACCACAATGTCCATCTTCACATCCCCTACCATCTTCTCTCAGATGAAAGCCAGATCTGTGTGCCTTTATACAACGGGTACAATACTGCCTGCAACAAGTCCATGGAGGCCATAAAATCACGAACCTACCCAGATTCCATACCAAGGACATAGCCATTGAAATCTCTTAGCACTAGAGGTTCCGCACCAGGCTATTTATGAGATCTAGAAACTCAAGTACAGTGATTGCTGGGCTCCAATTTGACCCTCTGGAACAATGTTATAAAGAGACACCCCCCCACCCAGTCATCCATATTCAACATCTGGTCAAAGGCAAAGTTTGGAGGAAAAAAACACCATCTCCTTCATCTACAGCAACCAGAGCTTTTTTCTGAGATGCAGGTCAAATTTGTATGCTCATTGTGGATAGGTGTGGTGGTCTAATTGTGCATTTAACTAACAACAGCCTGAGATCAAGATGACTTAAGGATCAGGCTATCCAGGAACAAGTCAGATGGGTTAAAAGGATTGGAACCAGATTGCTGGTCCCTTTTCTCCTAAAATGACCCACCCAACATCTCCCAACATTTTCCTCTATCTCTCATGGATACCAATTCCGTAACATTTTCACTTTTCTGTGGCTTTCCAATCTCTCCCATATTTTCCCACTTTTGACTCACACTAAATCCAGAAGGTGTCCTCACCATCATTGTTTCATTCCATCTTCTTCCACAGTCTCAATCTGCTTTCTGTTCCCCACCTTCCCACTCTTACATAGTGGTGATTTAGTCCAAGAGCTTCAGCAATGCACAAAATGGCCATCTCCATCTCCATCTCCATTCTCTCCTCGCTGTTTCCACTTCTAAACCATGTGTTCTTCCTTTTGCTGTCAGACTTATATAGCCCTTCTTAAATGTCTGCTACAACTTCTCCTTCATCCTTCATGTATAAAGCTTGAGGGGACCAGGGAAGAGGGTTTCCCTCTCTAGGTTAGTCCAATCCGAGTTTCAGATTTGACATCATTAGGGAATGAGAGGATAGCATATTTTATGTTTATTGTGGTCAAAAGATTTGACTAGAAAGCTTTAACAGCTTTCAGAGTCCTATATTATAGATAGCCATGTGCTAAGTCTTCTGGTTGAAGTTGGGCTTTAGACAGCAGTTGGGTTTGTGCTGCTGAATCAGCCTCCCATTGTGCAGTGACACCTCTACTTGATTCTGTGGCAGGATTGACAGTGAAATCACCAACACTTATAGTTCTTTGTGACTTCAGTCTGCCCCAGAAAACAAGAGTCTGGTGCATCTGAGGAGTTCATCGACACCATGATAATCACAGACTTGATCCAAGTCATCCAAGACTTGATACACACTAAGATGAAACATTAGATCTGGTTTGGGTTGGAGCAGTTGCAACACGTCCTGTAGAAGAACATTATCTTCAGTCCCTTATTATGGTCAGATCATTCTCTGACTGCTTTCCATCTTGCCAATGCCCTATCATCCCCAAATAATATCTATGCATGGCATTAAAGGCAACAACTAGCACTTTGAATTGCATTTGGAAGGAACCTAGGGGAAGGATATTCTATGTATAACCTGTTGAGCTCCAGAGGAAAGACAAGATATAAATCTAGCAATAAACATAATAAGGAAAGAGTTAGGGTAAACCCCTCACCATATCTACTGATTCTTCCCCTATTTTTGAATTAAGGCTACAAAGTGGTTGAAGATTGTATTCCTCACCTTCCTTGTCTCATCTATGTTGCTTTTATCTTTTAAAAGGCTGGAACTACAGTAAGATCAAGCTATGGGCCAAGTGGAGCTGATTTGGGGTGCCTTCTCCTTGATGATTCTGGGAGCCCTTATCAGCATGTGCATGAAATGTCAACAAACTGGTAAGGTTTTAATCCCTTATTTTGATTAGCTGAGATCTGAA
Source organism: Arizona elegans (assembly GCA_022577455.1). Classification (NCBI taxonomy): domain Eukaryota; kingdom Metazoa; phylum Chordata; class Lepidosauria; order Squamata; family Colubridae; genus Arizona; species Arizona elegans. Next base: position 2,834,116 of record JAKOOJ010000017.1, read on the forward strand.
ACCCAGATTAAACATAATTTGGTGGCTGAAATGCCATATTTGTGTTCATAAATAAAGTAAAGTAAAAGATTTTAGTCCGCTAGTCGTTGCTGTTGCAATATTTTCAGGATCAGACTCAATAATTAAAATAAGAATAGTATGTTTAAATAAAGCTCTGTTTAATCACAGATGGCATTCTATATTCACTGAATATTCACAAAATAGAAGCCCTGAAAAATGGCATACAGCTCCTTATATATACAAGGGGAGGAGCTAGATATGGGAGTGGTTAGACATACATACATTAAGCAATGGAAATAAGTTAACTCTTGATATACTGTACAGATACTATTTACATGATGGAGAATAAAGCATTTACTTGTGACAGTTGCCAAATATAGAGGGCAGGTTTGATCTCTGTTTCAAGGCCATTGAGCCAGTGCTGTCTGATGACATTTCTGCAGCCATGTGGCTAACATGACATCATGGAGCACTGTTACGTTCCCGCCATAGTGTTACCTATTTATCTATTTGTATTTGCATGCTTTCAAACTGCTCGATTGGCAGGAGCTGGGGTGAGGATGGGAGCTCACCCTACCATCACATGGAGCTCAGGTCTCGAACGTGGGCTGCTGGCTTTCCAGCTGACAAGCCCAGTGTCTTAACTGCTGAGCCACCGCACCGCCCATATATTTGTTCGTAGGGATAATAAATTGCAACCAATCTCGAATACATAGTACAGATCACAGTAATCTCTTATAAAGACAAAGCAGTGAGTAAGAATTCACATTTCTGTGCATATGTTCACTAAGCCATGTTACAAAAGCACGGATGTTTCACCCATCTGTAAAATGGTATGATGATGATCTCCAGCTCCCAACTCTGCAAATATACTTGAATTGAATTGATTTTCCTTTTTTCATCTCCCCTCTATTACTTGTTTAGTGGTTATTGCTCCTTTTTTCCCCTTATAATTACATTTTAGCTCTTAAAACTCTCTCCTGTTTCTGTTTCTTCTCCATCTTCAGGGAGTAAACAGGAGAAGGCAAATGTGGACAACCAGAGAACTCAGTAAGTAGGGATCATTTTCACTGTCTTTCCGAGATTGCAGTCCCAATGGAATGAGATGAATCCCAATGCAGTTAGAACTTTGGGGGCGCTCAACACTTTAAGAGACCAATCAAAAAAGCAACCAGTACAAAGCACCTCCATGAACACCAACTAACCATCAGAAGACATGACAACAGCTCTTTCATCTCACAATGTATGGACAGTCTCAGCGGTGGGTTCCACATATTCTTACTACTGGTTTGCCCCACATGTGCACGCTTGCATCGCGCGTGGATGCCTTTTGTGCATGCGCCCAGCCTAGAAAATGTGGCTAAATAGGACAGCATTATGTCAGGGCAGGTGGCTGGGCCCACCCACAGTCGCCGCTACCAGTTCGCCTGAACTGGTACGAACCAGCTGAATACCACCTCTGGACAGACTCAAGCAGAGGGTCCATTGGGAAACTATTGGCATTTTAGACTTAGCCAGATCCAACAGTACAATCTACAACCACTCACTTAGCCACCACAAAGTAACTTATGACTGTTTTTACGCTTATGACTGTTTTTACTCTTATGACTGTTGCAGCATCCCATGGTCAGGTGATCAAAATTTGGACATTTGGCAACTGGCATGTTTTATGAGAGTTGTAGTGTCCAGGGGTCATGTGATCACCTTCTGACAAGCAAAGCCAATGGGGAAGCCAGGTACACTTAACAACTATGTTACTAACTTAACAACTGCAGTGATGGCAAGAAAGGTTAATAGAATGGGATAAAACTTAACAACTGTCTTGCTTAGCATCAGAAATTGTGACTGTAAGTCGAGGACTGCCTGAACTAGAGAACCCCTGGAAATTTGGCATTCAGATAAATCAGCTATTAGTAGACACACAGAAATAAACCACATTTGCACAGCATTCAAAAGAGACAACAAAAAAGAAAACTAGGAAGGAAGCAAAAAGATTAGAGCATCTCTCCTTCAGCAGCCAACACTTAGATAAGCAGAGATCAATACCAGAGAAACAAGCAGAAAACAAAACAATCAACGAACCACCAAGGAGGAAACCACACTCTCACCAAAATGGCAGGGCAAACTACTGGATATAAACAAGGCAACAAATCCCACACTTACTCACACTGATGATGTTACCTAGTTCGGTACTGAGGTGTCTTCAAGCAAACAAGCTCAGAGAGCACTGTTGTGGCTCCGTTGCCTGAGCCTGGGCTATCGACAAATGCAGATTCTGAGAGTGAGGGAGAGGAGTTGGCAAGGCCTCCCTCTCCAGGACCCTCCTCTCTGGCAATGCCTCCGGAGGACACCGAAGGCCAAAAGATAGACTCAGAGCCAAGCACGTCCCCGCAGCCACAGGTGGACAGCGACAAAGGAGATAAGTGCTGGCTGGACCTTTGGCAGAGGCGCAGGGAGAAGCGTGCGCAGCAGAGGGGAAGGCATGCCAGAGATTAGCTGAGTCACTTGACCACACCCCACAGGGTATAAATGTGGGTGTGGTGGCCGGTTCAGTTTGTGATGAGCAAAAACTAGAAATAATCCATTATATCTGCATTACTGGACTTCTGCCTGCCTTGTCGGACTGCATTTGGACTAACCCTTGTATTGCGGAAACTTTGCCTGCTTTATTGGAATGCTTGCAGTCTAATCTTTGTTTTGTGTGAGTAAAGTCTGAATTGGCAGCTAGCCACTGGGTTGCTGCCAGCTTTATCTTCAAAGATTTTGTCGTGTGGCTTATTAACTCCGGGCTGTCTGTGGGGGTGCGTATGTGGGACGGGGACAGAACAAGCACTAAGAGCGCCATTATCCAATTCAATTCAGTTTATTACAGTCATAGATCAGAGACCAGAACAAATAAAAACACTCAGTGAATAACCAATTAAAAATTCTAGAATAAAATAATAAATAACAGATAAATATTGAATTGGACTCCATTATTCTAAATCTCTTGCTGGTAGTATACGACCAAGGGCAGGAGGTAAAATTTTACAACTTCAGTTAGAAGATTAAAAAGACTCTATAGAGAGCCACAAGTATGAGTGTTTGACCTATAGGAATAAAAAAACCTGGTCTGATTTAAGGCTGCTTTCTCTGAACTGGAGGTGAGCAACTTGTACACCTCAATATAATTTCAAACACTCTGAGTGAGGAGGGAAGGAGAAAAAAGCAGGGGTGAAATCTACTTACCTTCCCTACCGGTTTGGAAGTGCGTGCGCTGTGCGCACTTCCGCGCACCATCTTCACGTCCGATTTTAGACCTTCTGCGCATACACAAAACCTGTGCATGTGCAGAAGGTCAAAAACAGGTTACTTCCTGGTTAAAATCAGGAAGTAATGACATTCGGGTGGGTGGGCGGAGCCTTGTGCTGCCGCCGCTACCGGTTCACCAAACCATGCACCACCACCGCTACTGGTTCACCTGAACTGGAGCGAACCAGTAGCATTTCACCCCTGGAAAAGAGGGTGATGTCAACTTGCGAAGCATTCCTGTCCTGCTCTCAAGTTGCCATAGGCAAGGAGGACAGGGAATTGAGCCTTGCAGCTGCATCGAGGAACTTGCATTTCAGTCAAAACAAAGCACATTCCAGCTGGCAACGTCAAGGTCATCTCCACGGATATCCACAATGGCTGGAGGGAGTGACTTCTACAACCCGCAAAATTGCTTTTTTTGGGGAATGTGACTGATGACACCTTGGGGGGAGGGGAAACAGGGTCAGAGACAAGGCGTGAATTAAGTGAGGTCAGAGTTGGCTTCCCTTGGTCTGACATGAAGCTCCTAATAAATAACTGGATTTCTTTTGAAGCTTGGCTTGAGGCTCATGATTTAATTAGGGCATCGGTTGGAACCCTGACAGGTGTTGCAAAGAGGAGTGGTCTGCCCCAAATGTACTGAGTTTTCTTCTTGCATTTGACCAAGCTTGGTTGGCAACCCAATCCAAAGAGTTCCAAAAGTACTTTTTCAAAAGGCAACTGGACTTTCTTCGTTTTTCCTTGAAGACATTTCACTACTCTTCTTAGAAGCTTCTTCAGTTCTGAGAAGCAAAATGTCTTTAAGGAAAAACAAAGAAAGTTCAGCTGCCTTTTGAAAAAGCACCTTTGAGACAACCATGACCCGGATGACTGGGAATCTCCATAGACACTGATCCGAAGAGTTGGCTCCAATCTGGGATTCTCCACTGGAAAAGATAAGTGGTAAACATCAACAGCCCCTGTGTGCAGCTGAAAAACCACAACTCTCTTTATCTTATAATATAATTTTGGGTTACTACTTCTCACCATTCCCATGGCCTATTTTGAACAGAAAGAATCTTCCTTGCCTTGGCATTTCTGCTGCACTGTAAATTAATCCCTCTTCAGTTTGCCTTAGCCATGAAATAATAAATTTATCCTGGACTTTGGGGGACATGAGAAACCCTGGAACTGTGAACAGGCACTAAAAGAGGCAGTTGCTAAACAAGGACTACCTGTAGGAGACAATAAATGGGCAATTCATTGCTAAGAACGATCAGATCCTCATGACATAGGATTCAATGGGATGGCGTCCTCCCAGTTTCTCTTTATAGGCAACCTCACAAAAAATGGGATTGATAAATTCGTTGTTTATTAAGACATTCTTATTTTTTATTTTTTATTTTTTTTGGACTCCTGGACATTAAAAATATTTTCCCTGATTTTTTTTTCCAGGTGTGAAGACCGACAGGGTTGTGATCAAGGTCCCTATTTAAGTAAGTGCCTGTTGCTCCTCTTTCTCCTCCCCCACCCCCATTTTAGAGGAGGTGAGCAAGTATTCTCTCAGACGCAGTTTTATTTTGCCAACAGCGGAAGAAGCTTTGTGGTCAAGTAGAAAATGGAGTTGTGGCCATAAAGTAATGCATACCCCAGCCATCAGTGGAAGTCAGGTCCAGAAATAACAGTGAGAGTCTGATCCGAGGGACCAGTTACAAGCAGAAAGAACCAGCTGGAATTCCTTTCTGTATTAGGGATCTATTGGATCAAACCAGTGGTGGGATTCAAATACAGTCAGGTCCAGAAATATTGGGACATCGACACAATTCTAACATCTTTGGCTCTATACTCCACCACAATGGAGTTGGAATGAAACAAACACAATGTGCTTTAACTGCAGACTGTCAGCTTTAATTTAAGGGTATGTACATCCAACTCAGGTGAACGGTGTAGGACTTACAGCAGTTTGCATATGTGCCTCCCACTTGTTAAGGGACCAAAAGTAATGGGACAGAATAGTAATCATAAATCAAACTTTCCCTTATTAATACTTGGTTGCAAATCCTTTGCAGTCAATCACAGCCTGAAGTCTGGAATGCATAGACATCACCAGATGCTGGGTTTCATCCCTGGTGATGCTCTGCCAGGCCTCTACTGAAACTGTCTTCAGTTCCTGCTTGTTTTTGGGGCGTTTTCCCTTCAGTTTTGTCTTCAGCAAGTGAAATGCATGCTCAATGGGATTCAGGTCAGGTGATTGACTTGGCCATTGCATAACATTCCACTTCTGTCCATTCAAAAACTCTTTGGTTGCTTTTGCAGAATGCTTTGGGTCACTGTCCATCTGCACTGTGAAGTGCTGTCCAATGAATTCTGCAGCATTTGGCTGAATGTGAGCAGTTAATATTGCCTGAAACACTTCAGAATTCATCCTGCTGCTTTTGTCAGCAGTCACATCATCAATAAATACAAGAGAACCAGTTCCATTGGCAGCCATACATGCCCATGCCATGACACTACCACCACCATGCTTCACTGATGAGGTGGTATGCTTAGGATCATGAGCAATTCCTTTCCTTCTCCATACTCTTCTCTTCCCATCACTCTGGTACAAGTTGATCTTGGTCTCATCTGTCCATAGGATCTTGTTCCAGAACTGTGAAGGCTTTGTTAGATGTTGTTTGGCAAACTCTAATCTGGCCTTCCTGTTTTTGAGGCTCACCAATGGTTTACATCTTGTGGTGAACCCTCTGTAGTCACTCTGGTGAAGTCTTCTCTTGATTGTTGATTTTGACACACATACACCTACCTCCTGGAGAGTGTTCTTGATCTGGCCAACTGTTGGGAAGGGTATTTTTTTCACCAGGGAAAGAATTCTTCGGTCATCCACCACACTTGTTTTCCATGGTCTCCCAGGTCTTTTGGTGTTGCTGAGCTCACCGGTGTATTCCTTCTTTTCGAGAATGTTTCAAACAGTTGTTTTGGCCACGCCTAATGTTCTTGCTATCTCTCTGATGGGTTTGTTTTGTTTCTTCAGCCTAATGATGGCTTGCTTCACGGATAGTGACAGCTCTTTGGATCTCATCTTGAGAGTTGACAGCAACAGATTCCAAATGCAAATAGCACACTTGAAATGAACTCTGGGCCTTTTATCTGCACATTGTAATTGGGGTAATGAGGGAATATCACACACCTGGCCATGGAACAGCTGAGAAGCTAATTGTCCCATTACTTTTGGTCCCTTAACAAGTGGGAGGCACATATACAAACTGCTGTAAGTCCTACACCGTTCACCTGAGTTGGATGTACTTACCCTCAAATTAAAGCTGACAGTCTGCAGTTAACGCACATTGTGTTTGTTTCATTCCAACTCCATTGTGGTGGTGTATAGAGCCAAAGATGTTAGAATTGTGTCGATGTCCCAATATTTCTGGACCTGACTGTAATTTAACAACCTGTTCTCTGCCCTAATGATTGGCTGGGTGGGCATGGCCATGGTGGGTGTGGCCAGGGGGTGTGACAGGCAGCATTCGGCCTCCTGCACTGCCCTGGGGTGCAAAAACAGGCTGCGGGGGTGGGTGCGCCACCTCCATGCTCCATTTTGGGCCTAGTAGGCCTCCCTGCAGCATCCTGGGAGCGAAAACAGGCTGTGGGGGGCCGTGCTGCACACACACACCATGCCCTGTTTTGGGCCTAGGAGGCCTCCGTGAAGCCTCTTGGGTGCGATAACGGGCCATGGAGGGGCACGCTACACATACCCCCACTCCCCATTTTGGGCATTGTAGACCTCCCTGCACTTACCTGGGAACCAAAATGGGGCGCATGGGGACTCCTGGAAGGGGCAGGGAGGGGAGGAGCCAGCCAGAAATTTAACTATCGGTTCACCCGAACCGGCTGAATCCCATCACTGGATCAAACCAGAGACTAAGAAAGACACATAGTATGCAGACTGGATCTTGGTGGAAGGAAGGAAGATTTGTATCTGTTAGAGATACGACTCATGTACCCAGACTGATACCGTACTTAAGTGAACAGTATTAGAACTGCACTTAAGTGAACCAATCCTTTTTGGATTATAATTTGCCTCATTTCTCATGTAACAGAAACTGAATGGTTGGAATTTGAAATCTGCTTCCTCTAAAACATTTACAAAAATATTTCTTTTCTCAGGTTCCGTGTCAAAAGAGTCACAGATGAAAGAGACATACCATACGCCAAAACAAAGGTAGCTTGCACAATAATAGCCATGGAATATTTTGGTGCCCTCAAATTTACAGAAGTCGAATATCCTTCAGTTAATCCAACATAATTGTAGGGTCCAAATCTGGGGAGAAGGGGCTTCATTATTTTGGGAGGTGAGGTTCCTACTTCTTAGTTAAACATCCACAGTAGTTATCAAATCATAATAATTCTCAGTGAGAGCAGAATCAAGAAAACTGAATTGGAAAAAATAATAACATATTGAAATCAAAATAGACAGATTATGGAAAAGATTTTACAAAATCATTGCTACAGTTATGTCAGCCCTAAGGAGAAAAACATGTGAATTTTTACAATAATGATATTTTGGCTAGAATAATTTTGAATTTGCAAAAAAATAAAATAGAAATAGAAATAAAAATCATCCTTGCTGGGCCTATAACTATGTTCTATCTTAAGATGTTATATGGATAATTGCTAGGTTCCTGTCTGGACCTTGAATTTCCAAAGACTATCAGTCAAATAGGTGATTCTTTTTGTTTCTTTTTTGTACTGTATTAGAGATAGAAATAAAATGCAAAAAACAGAGGTTGGTTGTTTCTAGCAGGTGGGCTACATTTTCCTTAACAGATTAACAGAGTTGGAACCAGTGATGGGTTTCAAATTTTTTTACTACTGGTTCTGTGGGTGTGGCTTGGTGGGCGTGGCATGGCTTGGTGGGTGTGGTTTGGTGGGCGTGGCAGGGGAAAGATACTGAAAAATCTCCATTCCCATCCCACTCCAGGGGAAGGATACTGTAAAATCCCTATTTCCTCCCGATCAGCTGGAACTTGGGAGGCAGAGAATAGATGGGAGTGGGACCAGTCAGAATTTTTACTACCGGTTCTCCAAACTACTCAAAATTTCTGCTACCGGTTCTCCAGAACTGGTTAGAACCTGCTGAAACTGACCTCTGGAAGGGACCTTATAGGTCATCTTAGTCCAACTCCCCACTCAAGCAGGAGACCCTACACCATTTCTGACAAATGGCAGTCCAATCTTTTCTTGAAAGTCCCAAGTGATGAAGCTTTTTTTTGATATACCTATTTTTTGTATAGGAGCAACCAGTGGTGGGATTCAGCCAGTTCGCACCTATTTGGGAGAACCGGTTGTTAGAAGAAATCATATTTTGTTTTGTTTTTCACTTTACAGGGCTAATCCTGTAAGGAAGGCAGGAAGGAAACATTCTGGTGTTGTTTCTAGCTTTAACTTTATTGCCCTGCTTACAGAAACTGCCTCTCTGGTTAACCCTTATTACATTGTAACAGCTAAGGCGCTTCGCCCATAGACATGAGTGATGTTGAATTGGCCATGACCACTGAGCCACAACTACTCAGCTGGTCATTAAGGCAGAGAACCGGTTGTTAAATTATTTGAATCCCACCACTGGGAGCAACCAAAGACTCAAAATCTAACCCTCACAGAGATATTGGATGCAAATGAGATCCAATAAAAGCAGAAAGAATGTGTTCCTTCCCTTGACCGGGTCATCTATAAGAGTAATCAGTGTATTTTCCTTCTTGTACCCTGATCTGAACCCAGATTGAAAGGGATTTTGAATAAGTGCTTCATTTCAGAGTCCTCTATAACTGACATTCTATCACCTTGACCCCCAAATAATTGGAACAAGGCACGGTTCTTTACCTCCCTCCTGATAAGTCTCTAGATAAAGTTTGGTAGATCTTGCCTATTGCTTTTTTTTTTTTTTACTTCTGCTGAGCAACTGTCATGGTTTCATTTCTAAATCTATCCTTTTTAGCAAAAGCAGAAAACTCTCCAGCTTTAATGACCTTGGTAAGTATAGTGCTGACCAGGGGTGGGTTCTACTTACCTTTACTACCGGTTCGCAATGGGAGCACGCACGCAGATCACCCACGATGACGTTGTGGCAGGTGGGCGGAGCCTCCAGCCGGTTTTACTACCAGTTCTATAGAACCGGACCGAACCGGGAGCAACCCACCACTGGTGCTGACCATTTCTTGATTAAAATAGCTGTGGGGGTAAAGTGGCTGGATTGCAGTACTGCAGGCTTACTCACTGCTCACTGCTAGGAGTTCGATTCTGACCAGCTCAAGGTTGATTCAGCCTTCCATCCTTCCGAAGTGGGTAAAATGAGGACCCAGATTTTTGGGGGCAATAGGCTGACTTTGTAAAACCGCTTAGAGAGGGCTGTAACGCACTGTGAAGTGCTATATAAATTTAAGTGCTATTGCTATTGCTAAACTCCAAAAGTTGGAAGAGCTCTGTGTTCTTGCTGTATTTTGCATGAAACATACTTTCACAAAAGACGAAATTGGAACTTCTGAGTCCATGGATATCATAGATGAAAGAAGCAGTAGGAGCAAGCATAGTTTGACTCCTTCTTCTTTGTGGCAACCCCTGAGATATTGGAACACTGCTATCATGTCTCCCCTAGACCTTCTCTTCATCAAACTAGACATACCCAGTTCCTGCAACCGTTCTTCATATGTTTTAGCCTCCAGTCCCCTAATCATCTTTGTTGCTCTTCTCTGCACTCTTTCTAGAGTATCAACATATTTTTTACATTGTGGCGACCAAAACTGAATGTAATATTCCAAGTTTGGCTTTACCAAGGCATTATAAAGTGGTATTAACACTTCATGTGATCTTGATTCTATTTATAAATTATTTATAAACAATTTTATTTCATGTATTTACAACTGCCTACCTTGCCAGTGTTGGTGGTGGCATGGTTTTCTCCTTGATAGTTCCTTGATTACGGTATTGTTTTCTGCTGAATTGTTCATCTGGTGAGTCCCAATCCATCATGAGGTCGTGAGGCGAATCTGACTTCCCCCATTGGCTTTGCGTGCTGGAAGCCAGCTAGGAAGGTCGCAAGTGATGATCACATGACACAGGGACACTGCAACTGTCATAAGTACATATTGGTTGCCAAGCACCCAAATTTTGATCATGTGACCATGGGGCTGCCGCAACGTTTGTTAAAGTGAGGACCGGTGATGACTCACTGTTTTCAGTGCTGTTGCAACTTCAAATGGGCACTAAACAAATGCTTGTAAGTTGAGTACTACCGATATAAGGAAGCAAATTCCACACTTCCTAGCACTGATGAGGTTACTTAGTAATATAAAGATATTAAGACGAAGAATGAATTGTTTACTTTACTTTACTTTTACTTTTATTTGACTTATATACTGCCCTACTCCCAAAGGACTCAGGGCGGTGAACAGCCAACAATAAAATACATACATACAAAATTTAAAAAGCAGGAATAAAATTGAATTAAATAGTTTGGCCCAGACAAATTAAAAAACCCCAATCAATTTAAAACAAATTAAACTTTGAATATTAAAAATATTAAAAAATATTAAAAATTATTTAAAAAGAGGGAGAAAGTTAGGCTAGGCCCGCCTGATGGAATAAAAAGGTCTTAAGAGCGCGGCGGAAGGTGCACAGATCCGGGATCCTCCGTATCTCCGGGGGAAGCTCGTTCCAGATAGTAGGTGCCCCCACAGAGAAGGCCCTCCCCCTGGGGGCCACCAGTTGACATTGTTTGGCTGACAGCACCCGGAGGAGCCCCTCTCTATGGGAGCGTACCGGCCGGTGGGAGGCTATTGGTGGTAGTAGGCGGTCTCGTAAATAACCAGGTCCTAAGCCGTTTAAAGAATAAAAGAGAACAAATATGAATAAATAGCAATAATTAGAATTTAAGGGCAAATTAAGATGTTGTTTATGTAAGTAAGCATAGAAATATTGAGACTTGATAAAAAAAGGGGGGGAAAGATTTTGGCAAAAACTGTAATTGAGTAAAATGTATTTGAATGTGATTAATTGTATAAGATAAGATATGGCCAATACTCTGTCAAAAAAGATGTGGGTGAATGTGGCGGGGGGTGGGGGAACCAATAAAACTTATTTTAAAAAAAAACTTAGTAATGCGATAATGAAATATCTGCAAAAATAAATATCTTTACTTACTTACTAAGCAAGTAAACAACTAAGCTCAGAGAGTAGAAGGACTCCACAGTTCAGCCTTGAGCTATAGATATTTTCTTCTACTGATTTTTGCACTGGCAGAAGTTTGACCTATTGTAGATTATTTTAAATGTAGCTTTCAGTTCTTATATTTTACGGGCTGCTGGATTGTTTAAAAAAAAATACCTGGCGCTGAAGTCTGTCTGGCTTGCTTAAATTTGGATCTACTACAGGTAATCCTCGACTTACGACCACAATGGAGCCCAACATTGCCGTTGTTAAGTGAGACATTGGTTCAGTGAGTTTTGCCCCATTTTACGACTGCAATTGATAAGTTAGTAACCCAGTTGTTAAGTGAATCTGGCTTCCCCATTGACTTTATTTACTTTATCAGACTTTACTCCGATCTTTAATCTGACAAATTTTGCTCGTCAGAAGGTTGCAAAAGGGGATCCCACGACCCTGGGACAAAACAACAGTGTCAGCCTCCACTTTTATATTGCTTATTTATGACAAAATGGTCATAAATATGAACCAGTTGCCAAGCATCTGAATTTTGATTGGATGATCATGGGAATGCTGCAAAGGTGGTAACCGTGAAAACAATCATAAGTCACATTTTTCAGTGCTGTTTGTAGGGTCACTAAACGAACTGTTGTAAATGGAGGACCACATGTAATCCATTTTCAGTCACTTGGATGTTCAGGTTTACCTTTTTTTTTTTAATTTGATTTATATGCCGCCCTTCTCCGGAGACTCAGAGCGGCTTACAATGTGTTAAGCAATAGCCTTCAAACTTGCATACACCTTGCATACCACAAGCAATTTATCTACCTGATCTGGGTATTAATCCATACATTGTCTTTTCAGAGGACGATTCTCACTCTCAAACAGAGGACGATTCTACATATGTGTAAATTTTCTATCAATATAATCTTTGGGGTAGTGGTGAAATCCAATTTTTTTTACTACCGGTTCTGTGGGCAAGGCTTGGTGGGTATGGTGTGGCTTGGTGGATGTGGCTTGGTGGGTGTGGCAGGGGAAGGATACTGCAAAATCTCTATTCCCACCCCACTCCAGGGGAAGATTACTGCAAAATCCCCATTCCCACCCCACTCCAGGGGAAGGATACTGCAAAATCTCCATTCTCACCCCACTCTGGGGCCAGCCAGAGGTGGTATTTGCCAGTTCTCCAAACTACTCAAAATTTCTGCTACCAGTTCTCCAGAACCTGTCAGAACCTGCTGAATTTCACCCTTGCTTTGGGGTCTTTAGTTGAAATTTTTACCATTTTAGGCATATGGATAAATTAATTTTTACTGGTGACCACTGTAATCCTCACTTCCAAAAGCCGTGGTCCATCTTCATAGAGTTTAAAGAATTAACAAACCTATCTATTAAGGTAAAAGGGCTTGTTAAGTCTAACAAACTTGAAGTTAAGGTCAGGTTCAATTTAATGGTGAGGGAATGTCAAAATCACAGGAAAGTAGTACAAAAGTCCCCTAACCTCACCTTCTGTGAGTAGCCTTTCCTAGAAATCACAATGGCTGTGCTGGTTGCAAATTCGAATTCCATAATCCAATGTATCTGGAAGGCTCTGCTACATCAAGATGCACCGTATTCCTACTTAACTTGGAAAAATCTTTTCTAAATAAGGTCACTGTTGTCTTTTTTCTTCCTATCCCCTTTTTGTTTTATAGTATTGTTAAAGGGACATGGTGGCTCAGTGGCTAAGATGCTGAGCTTGTCAATTGAAAGGTCGGCAGTTCAGCGGTTCGAATCCCTAGTGCCGCATAACGGGGTGAGCTCGCATTACTTGTCCCTGCTCCTGCCAACCTAGCAGTTTAAAAGCACGTAAAAAATGCAAGTAGAAAAATAGGGACCACCTTTGGTGGGAAGGTAACAGCGTTCCGTGCTCCTTTGGCATTTAGTCATGCCGGCCACATGACCACGGAGATGTCTTCGGACAGCGCTGAAACAGAGATGAGCTCCGCCCCCTAGAATCGGGAATGACTAGCACATATGTGAGAGGGGAACCTTTACCTTTACCTTATTGTTAGAGTGGTTACTCTCATCGTAGAGAGCCTCAAAAAATCGTTGCTCAGATTTCTTGTAAGACATATTAGGGAAGAGAATCACTGAATTTAACCCTCTCCTAAGCTTTCTGATTCTCTTGTAGAACCATAAAGCATCCTTCTCTAGCCAAACATCTCGTGTGTGAATGTGAGTGTTTCAGCTTCACCTTCCAGAATTTATTAATTCAATTTGGCACCAGGTTGGGGGAAAGCTGTGCAAAACTTCCCTTCCAGGCCAAGAGAACATTTTGATTGCAGAACAAATGATGCAAAGAGGCAGTGGGTGCCTCTTCACTGGATGTTTTCAAGCAGAAGTTAGACGATTGCCTGTCTGAGATGCTCTGATTAATTTGATGGCACCTTCCAACTTCTATGGAGCACCACAATCCGGAGAGGATATATAGAAAAGAATTTCTGGGCAGTAGCACCTGTATCCCGAAGTCTTGCTTTGGCTCCTGTTGTGTAGCTATTGGGTTGCCTGTCAAAGCTCTTTTAAAATTGGCTCCTCGGCTTTCAAATTAGATTGATTTTCTTACCTTAGCTCAGCCTTCTGTCATCTGCTATACTTCGAATATGTTGCAGCTGTAAATCCCAGAGTTTCCAACTGTTAGCAGTGATGGCTGGGCATGTTGAAAGGTTCAGTTGCAATGTACCCAGGAGATGGCAGGTGGTGTAATTTATAATTTGCCTTTGCTTTTTTTATTTTGCAAGTTAGAGCATGCTTGGGTATGAAAGGAGATCTAAGAGTTATTTACACCTGATGAAGATGGGGGAAGTTTGAATCCCCATTCAGACTTGATAGCTCAGGCTGAGTGATTTTTGTTCAGCATTTTATCTTAGACCTATTTTGTAGGCTTGTTGAGAAAATAATTTTGATTCTTTGAATAAGGATACCACATGTGTGAGAAAGAGCAAATTATTTATGATTCTGTTTGTGGCTTGGGTGGCTCTGATTCAGGATGGGAAATCAACCACAGGCATTGAAATTTAATTGATATTCTATTTTTTTCCAACCCTCTGCTTTCATCCCTTTTCCATTCTAGTGAACCCCTCTCTTCACATCATTACCACAATTGGCAAATAGCCACAGGACTATCAAGTGGTAAGTGGACAAGCCAGATTAAGTAACCCATAACCTATAATCCACTAATTTCTGAGGGGTTTTTGGTGCTCTCTGAGCTTGGTTCCTTTCTTGCAGATGTTTTATTATCCAAATTAGGCAGGGGTGTCAAACTCGTGTCATCAGGTGACGTATCGCAACTTTTTTCCCTTCACTAAAATGGGGGTGGGCGTGGCCAGCATGTGATACCTCCGCCATCCGGCCCATGGGCTGTGAGTTTGACACCCCTGAAATTAGGTAACATTATGCCAAACTAGGATGAAGTTACTTAGTTTGGGTAATGAAACATCTGCAAGAAACAACCAAGATCAGAGAGTACCAAGGATCCGTCATTTCAACCCTGAGCTACAAATATTCTCCTTTATTGGTACCCACGAATTTCTGTGTGGCAATTGCACCGTTATTTTCAATTTTTGTTAACCAAACCTGGCCTAGGAGGAAAGTACAGGTAGTCCTCACTTTACGACTATTCATTTAGCAACTGTTCAAATTTATGGCAGTGCTGAACAAAGGCCTGCAGTATCCGTGTTGTCATATGGTCAAAAATTTGGCCTTTTGGCCACTTACAATGCTTCAATTCCCTCACTTATCTCTCCCCCCCATCTATGTTTTTCTACCTTTTGTCCGCCATGGCTCCTGCTACCCTAACTGACCCTTCCTTGTCATCTTTTTGCTCTTTCTGCTGACCAAATATAGCCAGCTTGACCCTTTGCAAGGCAGCTGCTGGCCCCGTGAAGCTTTCTTCCCCAAGTCATGTAAGCCGGTTTCCTCACGAGACTTGGGAAAATGGCCTCAGATAGCCAGCAACTGCCTGGCAATGAGCAAAGGTGTGTGTGTGCGTGTTTGATCAGCAGCAGGAGCAAAAAGCAGTGGGAGGAAAATGGTGAAGGTCAGCAGGGGTGGCAAACGACAGGGGAGCAGGGGCCTCAGAGTGCAGAGTGGGCTAGGCTGAGGGGGCTGAGGAAGCTTTGCGCCATACAGACAGAGTGCCTGAGGCTTCCTGGTGCATTGTGGCTTTGTGCTGTGGCTCCTTAGGACGTGTGGCATTACTCCATGCTGCTAGGGCTTCCTTGGGTGCTGTGCAGGGGTGGTATTCACTTATCTTCACTACCGGTTCACAAATGGGAGCACACGCGCCACCTCCACGCATGCGCAGAGCGTCAAAAATGGGACGTGATGATGTCCGGGCGGGTGGGCAGAGCCTCCGGCAGCCGCTGCTACCAGTTTTCCCAAACTGGATAGAATTGGCTGAATAGCACCACTGTGGCTTCCTTTCATCCAGTGCCAAAAAGGAATAGTGTTGAGGTGCCCTTTCTCTTTCTAATACTCTTTTTTTCCCTTCTCCTGACAGCTTTTTCCTTCCATGACTTTTTCTCCTTTGACAGACATCTATCCTTTTTCTCCTCTGTATAACACTTCCCTTCCTCCTCTCCTCTCTGACATGGCCTTCCTTCCTCTCTGAAGATGCAAACGATGGGTTGCCTCTCAAGGAGCATGTTCATACAAAGGTCACCATGGGATGCACATAATGGGCAAAACCATGATCGTTCTCCTTAGCTGCATTTGGAGAAACATCTGTATAATAGCAGTAGCTCTTAGCACTTAGACTTATATACCGCTTCACAGTGCTTTACAGCCCTCTCTAAGTGGTTTAGAGAGTCAGCCTATTGTCCCCCCTTCCCGGTAATCTGGATCATTTTACTGACTTTGGAAGGATGGAAGGCTGAGTCAACATTGAGACGGTGAGAATCGAACTGCCAAACTGCTAGCAGTCAGAATTAGCCTGCAATGCTGCTTTCTAACCACTGCCCCATCACCATGTCTAGTGGTTCTTTACTACTTTGATGCTTTTTTTTCAATCTCAGCTTTCCCCTCCTTTTAGATGATGATTCTCATGGATACCAAAATGTGATTGGGACAATCAAAAGCAATCGACGTAAGTTCTTTGGAGAATATTCCTTTCCTGTATCAAGCCAAATAGTTATCTGCCCCATTCAATTGCATACTGCTGTTGCCCAATATGACTACAAACTCGGATATGACGATCTGCTCTAATCAGGGGTGAAATCCTCTGAAGTCTGCTACCGGTTCTGTGAGTCTGTTATGCTGAGTGCGTGCTTTGCGTGCGCAGCACTAAAAAAGGAACATTTTGAAGCCTTCCGAGTCTGCAAAGGTAAGTAGAACCGGGGGGGGGCGGGGGGCGGGAGAGATCCGCTGTGCCACGCAATTTAGATTAGCTAGAAAGCAGGAAATCTGACGATTCTAGCTAATATAAATCATGCATCACAGCTGATTGTCGCCAAACTGATCATCAGAAATACTGGTTCACTAGAACCAATAGCATTTTTTACTACCGGTTCACCCGAACCGGTCCAAACTAGTAACATTTCACCCCTGGCTCTAATGTCATATGAATGCACAGCAGGGGTGAAATGCTCCCGGTTTGGACCGGCTCCGGCGAGTAGGTAGCGATGGCAGCGGGCAGTTCGGAGAACTGGTAGCAAAAATCCCTGCCCCCACTCCCCATGCCCAGCTGAGCCGGGCAATCATCAGAGGCTTTTTTTCTTTTAAATGCCTCTGACGAGCCAAGCTCTGACGATCCCAGTTGAGTTGCCTGCTAATCAGGCAACTCAGCTTGGATCGTCAGAGCCTTTTAAAAGCTTTTTTTTACATGGTTTTACATGTAAAAAATAGTTTTAAAAGTAAAAAAAAAAATGGCCACGCCCACCCAGTCACATTACCCCCTACTAAGCCACACCCACAGAACTGGTAGTAACAAATTTTAGATTTCACCACTGATGCACAGTCTCACATTCCAGGCATATACATTAAAAACTGCTCTGGAGGACTGGGAGATTGTTTCTTCTTCTGGTTTCTATTACAGAAAGCACTTTCCAATGAAGATCTGTGTGATAATATACCTCAAAACTAAGCATCCCAAACGGTGCTTTTTTCTAAAAACAACAACTGGACTTCATTTTTTTTCTCCCTTTGATAAAGTTTGCTTCTCATCCAAGAAGCTTCTTCACTTCGGAAGAACTAAAGAAGCTTCTTGGATGAGAAGTGAAACGATTTCAAAGGGAAAAAAAAAAACTAAGGCAGTCCAGTTGCCTTTTAGGAAAAAAAGCACCTTTGGGAAAACCAGGACCTGTATGATTGAGAACCTCCATAGACATTCAGCATTAAGCATTTTTCACTTTGCCCAAGGCACTCTGTTCCACTTATGCACCTGCTAAAATTCCACTCACCTGCGGGGATGGAGAGGATGTCAAAAACAGGAAAAATGGTAATAATAAGTGAGGTTAAAAAATTAAGAAATAATAACCTGCTCTTTACATCTCCTTGTCTCTTTTTTTTTCCTCTAGTTTTGGCAGATGAAGACATCTACGAGAACAACCTAGCAATTCAAATATGGAAGCAGGCACAGATTTCAGGTAAACTCAGCCCCAAAATCTAAAAGCAGAGTTGTTCAATGGATGAAAAAGGATTGCAGTGGTTCTCAACCTTTTTTTCACCACAACCCCCCCTGTAAATATCGTTTGTGGCCACGGATGCCCAAGACTCAAAATTTAAATTATAACATTTCTTTAAGCCTTCGCGGACCCCCTGTGATGATACTGTGTCCACAAAGAGGTCTGCAGACCACGGGTTAAGAACACCTAATCCAATGATGGCAAAGAGTGCCCAAACTGGAAATAACATGCATGTGCATGCGCCAGAGTGCCTGGAACCCAAAGACCAGCTGGCGTGGATGTGCGCACGCCGGCCAGCTGGTCTTTGGGTTTCCTGCACTCGCATGTTTCGCGCACGCTGGAGCACCAGAAACCCAAAGATCAGCTGGCCGGCATGCATATGCCTGTTTTTTGGCTGTTTTTTCAGGCTCTTTTTCAGGCCATTTTCCGGCCTGGTTTTTTGGCTGTTTTGGGATCATTTTCAGGCCATTTTGGGGGCCGTTTTCAGGCCATTTTGTGGCCATTTTCAGGTGCTCCAGTGCCCGCGAAGAGCAGCCGGCTACAGCACGTGTGCCCACAGAGAGGGCTCTGTGGAAGGAAGGAAGAGAAGGGGAGGAGAAGAAAGGTTGTGGCAAAATAAAGAAGGGTAAATGGTAAAAGAGCAGCCCCGAAAAAGTAAAAATCAAAAATGAAAGTTAAAAGATAAGATGAATGAAAAATGGTGAATAAATGACTGTACATGTAAATATGTTTATGAGAAATAAAAATAAAAACTTTTTTGAAAAAAAAAAAAGAGAGAGAGAGGGCTCTGCATGCCACCTCTGGCACGCGTACTGTAGGTTCTCCATCACGGAACTAATCTATTACACATAGTTCAACTGAAGCTAATAAATGCTATCAGTGATCTTGGCTAATGAAAGGCTGTGATCTATGACATAAGAAAGGCTGGCATATAAGAGGAGAATAGGAGCTGAATTCAGTATGATTTGAAAAGAGATTTAGGATTGAGGGCACTATTACATAGGAGGTGCTGTCAGGATTAGTTAACGTCTTATTAGAGAAAATAACAGAATCCCCAAATCCTTAAACACCTGAAGGTTTTATCGGCTGTATAATATTATTTATAGTGTTGCATTGGCCTCCAACCAATAATGGTGGTAAAGTGATAGAACGTCAGTTGCCTTCTAGTTTTTATCTGGATATTTCAGTACTTCTATGTAGCCCTAACAAGCTTCTTGTTCTGTTCTGCTTATGCATAATTATTTTCTCTCTCCAGAAAGCGACAGTGCTAATTGTGAAGAAGAAGAATCGATTTACATCAATACAGAACAATATAGCAGGTAATTATGCAGACAGGTCGTGCTCTCCTGCACTGGGAATGATACCGTATGCATGCAGTCATTGTCAACGGGAATCCCTAGTTGTTATGTCTTCTCGTAAGAGATAAAAATAATTCTAATTAATTTAATGCGAAAGTATGTTTTTAGAAAGACTCAGTTTCAAAATCTGGCAAATTCTATTGAAGGACTCTTAAATATATTTTCCATTCTAAAGCAAAGCAAATTGTTTTCTTTTCAAGCTCTAATCGGTTTTTCTCAACCTCGGCAACTTTCAAATGTGTGGCCTTCAACACCCAGAATTGGGGTTGGGGAATTCTGGGAGTTGAAGTCTACACATCTGAAAGTTGCCAAGGTTGAGAAACACTGCTCTAGTTGAATGATGACATTGGTGAATGTTGTCTGTAGAAAACTAGGTTATTAGAAATCAAAGGTTTTTTTAAAAACTCAGTCAAAATATTGAAATATCAGAGCATGCAATGGAACTAAAGGGATTCAGTGATAGAACTGGGTATAGATAGTCCTTGACTTATGACAGGTCACTCATAAACTGTTCAAAGTTACAACGGATTGCCCCAAAAGATATCTATGACCTGGTTCCAAAGTTCCAAAAATGGCTGCCTACCCCTGCAGTCACATTACTGTTTTGGACATTTGCCAATCAGCCTATTTGTAGTATCCTGCGGTCACATGGATGCAATTTACATTTTTGCAAAAGAACCCAGCATTTACCATAGTGTAAGACACACTCCCCCCGCCCAAAGAGGCTGAAAATTTGGGTGCGTCTTATACTCTGAATGTAGCTTTTTCAAAGCTTTTTTTCAGCCCTAACAAGGCGCTAGCGAGTGAAGCATCTTCCGAACTTCACCTGCTTTTCTTATTGCTTCTCTCTCCAAAGATCAGCTGTGCTTTAGAAGCTGTTTTTTATCCCCAAGTAGGGGATAAAAAGTGCGCACACGGGCTCAAAACCAGCAAACTAATGTGCTGAAGCTGACCAGACTAAGGACGCTAGCCAGATGAATACCTGGTAGGCAGATTCCCCCCCCCCCCCCATTTTCCTCCCCAAAAACTAAGCTGCGTCTTATACTCCGAAATATATGGTACTTCTGGTTCTAGCAACAGCACCAGCACTTAGACTTATATATTGCTCCATAGTGCTTTACAGCACTCTTTGAGCAATTTACAAATTTCAGCATATTGTCCCCAACAATATGGGTCTTCATTTTACCAACCTTGGAAGGATGGAAGACGGAGTCAACTTCAAGCCGGTCAGGATCAAAGTGCTGGCAATAGGCAGTTAGTCTGCAATACTGCATTCTAACCACTGCGCTACCATGGCTCCTATAAAACTGTCTACAGTGAACAATAGGTTCATTTAACAACTGCCACAAGAAAAAAATATAAAATTGGGTCAGTAGCTGATGACCTGATTTATGACCATCAGGATTTAAGGCCGTAATTGCCAGAATCAGTTATTGTCATAAACTGAGGACTATCTGTATAAGGCAAGACTGTGATCATACTGCCAATCAGTAGTCATTGTGATTGAGTGCAGGAGATCTGGTAGTATCTTTTCAGATCCACACATTTGTTAGTGTAAAAGGGTACTACCAGATTCTTCCTGGTGTTTTGGTTATGAGCTTCCCTCCAAAACCATCTAATGCAGGGGTGTCAAACTCATATTGGGACTTTCCCCCCCTTCGCTAAACCGGGCAGGGGACAGGGCCAGCATGTGACACATCTGGCCCGTGGGCCGTGAGTTTGACACCCCTGATCTAATGTGATTTCCATTTGCATTAAAAATACATTTAAACCTCACCCCGAGAATGAAGTGTTACATTTTTATTTTCCCAACTCTCAAGGTAGAGATGCCCATTTGTGAGAAATTGGTATCCTAAATTTACTTCTTTTTAATGGGTTAACCTGAGATTCAGGCAGTATCTTTCCACCTGTGATTGAAATCTTCCAAGGGCCGAAATCCAAAAGGAATGAAAGCATCCCAACGCCAACATGCCAGAAGACAGGATAACAACACTGAAATGGCTTACAGGATTGTCGCACCTTGTTCTTTCCACATCTTCCTGGCCCTACTTGTCAGCATCTGTTATTTCTGACTTACTTTGCAGTCCTCAATATAATTTATCGCAATCTCCTAGAGAGTGAATCTTGCTTTGGCAATATTTATGAGGCACGTATGGACTTTAGGATAATTTTTAGAAATCTGCAGAAACGACAAGCTCCACAACATTAAATAAATAAAATGTGAATAAGTCTCTGTTTTCATTCCTATATTTGTTTTGGGGATAGATACTCACAGCATACTTACTGATTATACTTACTGATTATATTATTATAGTTGGATGTGCAGTAAGCCAGATATTTAAACTGCATTTGGCATTTGTGTCCACCTATCGAGTCATTCCCAAGGACCTGGGATAGGCAAATGTTTTTTAATAATATTAAAGTATCATCGCAGCTATTCTAAGTAAAGCTGAAATTGAAATTGACTGGTTTTATCCATGCTGTCTTTGTTCAAGTAGTGCTCAGATGTTTTCGGAACTGCACCCAATAGCCGTGTTACTATTGGTATTAGCTTTGCTTTCTTTTCCAATAGTCGTTTACATTTATTTGTGTCTTTATATTTTGTGATTTTTTTTCTCCAGTTCTTTCTCTTTTATTCTGCTGTTACCAGGTATTACAAGGTCCACTATTAATATTTTGAGACAGCAGCAGTCGCTCTGGTCAAAGGAAGATGACAGATTAATTTCTAGACCAAAAAAAAAGCTAAAAAGCAGAAAAATAAGCCTTCTGCATACAAAAGGATCAGAAATAGAATTACACCTTTTAGTTTCTTTTCTTGGATTCTAGAAGGCTGGAGAGTACTTTTCCCAAAAAAAATAGTTTGGGAATTCCCCATTCCACCCCAGACACCCATACCGTTTTCCCCAAAATAAGACATCCCCTGATAATAAGCCCAATTGGGCTTTTGAGTGCATGCGCTAAAATAAGCCCTCCCTGAAAATATTTAAGCGTATGTGCAGCTGGTCCCCGCCATTTCCTCTGGTTAGGGAGACAGAGCTGGAAATCAGATAAGACGGCAAGAGGAGCCCCGTCTTGCTCAATGTGCCCAAAATAATAAGACCTCCCCGAAAATAAGGCCAAGCGCTTATTTTGGGGTTCAAAAAAATATTAAGACAGGGTCTTATTTTCAGGGAAACATGGTAGTTCAATTCTTTCTAAAGGATATGTACAAAATTAAACAGATTAACAAAATAGTGGTTTAGGGTTGTCAAGAACAAGTTTTAAAAGCAAAGTTGGAAGAAATTGGATTTTTGTTAGGATAGTATATTAATACGGTCACGTAGAAGAGACTACAGAGGCATGACTGAATCTAAGGGGCTTGAGAATTAATTGTATAAAGTTACCGAACGTAACTTAAATTCAGGACATAAGACAAATGTATTTTAATCTTTGGTTCCATCTAATGCTATTAAAGAGGCTGAATAATTTAAGGAAGACTATTTTGATTCTTAAATGTATGAGAGGAAAAAAATGTATTCACATTCCTGAACAATATCATTGGTGTAGAAAAATTTATGGTTGATACTTTTTATAACAAACTTTTATTTAACTGTAAAAAAACACAGATCGTAAGAGAAACCACAGCTTTGACAACTGTATTCGCACCCACCAACTATATGCTAAGCCGTGCACTCATACTTTGGTTGCACAAAGCAGCTAGTCAGTTTGCAAAAATCTCCTCCTTCTTGGCCAACTTGCCGTCCATCCTCTCAGCTTGTGGTGGGAGCAGCAGTCTTCTGACAGAGGCGGGCTAGTAAGCCTGCCATTTGTAGTAGCGAATTTACTCCTTCTACTATCTTCATGTGCGTATAACCGATTTCCTAATCAAAGAGGGGGAAGAAAAATAAAATTCAAATGAACTTCCTGTTTTTCCTGGTGTAAAGATACAACATTTCAGTACACATTCATGAAATCACAACCGTTGTATTTTCATGTTGCAGCTACGTATGCACATGCAAACTGAGATGTGGAAGAGGAAACCCCAGAGGAAATACCTCAACCAAACAAGAAAACTCACCCCTGAGTAAAGCAACAAGTGTTGCACTAAAACTATCCTCGGAATTCCCACCATCATTTGATGGAGACAGTTGTATATAGGTAGTCCTTGACTTACAACCACAATTGAGCCCAAAATTCCTGTTGCTTAGAAAAACAGTTCAGTTTTGCCCCATTTTACCTTTCTTGCCAGTTGTTAAATCAATCACTGTAATTGTTAAATTAGTAACATGGTTGTTAAGTGAATCTGGTTTCCTCACTGACTTTGCTTGTCAGATCACCAAATGTGATCACATGACCCAGGGACATTGCAATCATCATAAGTTCATGCCAGTTGTCAAGTGTCCGAATTTTGAACACATGATCGTGGGGACTCTGCAACTGTTTTAAGTGTGAAAAATGGTAATGGGTCACTTTTTCAGTGCCATTGTAATTCTGAACGGCCACTAAAGGAATGATTATAAGTCGAGGATTACCTGTTGTAGAAAAAAAGGATGGATTAAAAAATTGTGATATGTCAGTAGATAGAAAGGCAGGGATACACCATCTCTGAACCAGGAGGCCCTCTTAACATCACTCAAGCACTAGTCACAAAGTTGGATTACTGCAATGCATTTACATAGAGCTTTTCTTGAAGTTCACCTGGAAGGTGCAGCTGGCCCAGAATGCAGGGACATGGCAGTCTTGGGCACACCTCAGTATACTCATATGACTTCATGATTATCTTCTCTAAAGCATAGTATCAGCTTATTTGGGGAACTGCTTATGTTTCATGGTCTCTGCCCATCTAGGAAGATTTTTCATTTATTATTCCATTTGTACGACCAACCATCTGATCTAAGCAATTCTAGGTGGCTTAAAACGGGTAAACGCATTCCAATAAAACTATGTTGAAAACCAATATGCATATAAAACTCATCTGTAATCCATTTAAAACAGAAAAGCATGACTTACAGCAGAAATAATTCTACATCAGCTCAGCACAGCCTTTGGCTGGAGCTCTCAATCACTGCCAGACCCTGAGGCAAAGTGTCAGAGCCATGTCTTCATGGTCTTCCTAAAGGCTGGTTTGTTGGGCCCATCCAAGGTCCTGGTTAGGGGAAGGGACATTATGTTCCACAGGACGGGTGCCACAACAGAAAAGGCTCTCTTCCAGGATCGTACTAAACAAAGCTCTTTGGCCAATGGGACCCACGTGCCTTTCCTGCCAGTTCTGGCAGAGATCAGGCAGAGTTGATGCACATCAAGTTCCGTCAAATAGTAAAACTTAGGAGCTGTCTTCTTTGTTACGGTTCCTGCCCTCTGGAATGAGATCTTCCTGAGATCCATTTAGCTCCCTCCCATTCCCACGAGGTTCTCTTAGACCTTTGGGTTGAGTGTTTCTGGACTTCTGAGTGATTGATTGATTGTACTTTATCTGGACACTTAAGTCATTTCAATTGTTTTTTAATGTTTTCCTATTGCAATTGTAAGGGTACCCAGAGTAATTGTACTAAATAAACAAAATAAACATATCCAACAGACTCGTGTATAATACGTGGCATGAAGTGGGGTGTATGTGTGTGTGTGAGGCAGCTTCTTGAAAAACTGAAGATTCCTTTTAAGTTGTCAATCCTTCTGCTCCTAAATGGATGAAGAAATCACTTCAAGTGGAGCAAGACAGAGATGTGCAATTTTACTTTGGGATGTAATGGAATTCACTAGTACTCTTTTCACCTATTTAAGGAAGAAGTTTATACAGGATTATAAATGGATTTATGTAAAGATCCAGATGTTAGAAAGATTCATTCTTCAGGCACTTGGCTTGCATAGCCAACCTTGCTGCTTACACCAGCAACATCCCACAAAACCTAACCTTAATAAACTCCAACTTCAGATATTCTGCCATTTGGAATGTTTTACAGACTCGGAAAATATTGCCGATGATGTCTTCAGGTGAGTAACCAAGCTTCCATAAGTGAGCAAGAATCTGAAGAAAGAACAAAACTATCATTTGATGTCTTGACAGCTTTAAAGATGTATATCCAATTTCTCAAACACTGTTTTTAAGACAGCTCAAACATAAACGAGAAGGAATATAATCACAATTAAATTATAAAGATAATGGACTTCAAAAAAGAGAACAAAGAGGAAGATTTGTGACTTTTTTCATGACCCCAGCCAATTGTTCTTTAGAACATATAACTAAAGCCATGGCCTAGGGCAGGGGTGACAAACTCGCGTCGTCACATTGTTGTTACGTGACGTATCACAACTTTTTTCTCCTTCGCTAAAATGGGGGTAGGCATGGCCAGAGCGTGATGCATCCAGCCCGTGGGTCGCGACTTTGACACCCTTGGCCTAAGGCAATATATAAAACAACCCACAAGCTCTTAAAATGGTTGTGAGAAAGAGATCCTTTTATAGGCTTAGTTCCTGTCCTATGTTCAGACCAAAAAGCAAAAGAGGCAAAAGATATGCACTCTTCTTGTGCCCACCTTATAAGCTTCATCGATGTTCGCATTGACACAATGGCCGATCATCTCCTTCACCAGCAAAGGATGGGGCTCATCGCATACCTATGGCAAAAACAGAAGCACCATGAAGCCAAAAGCCCCCAATGCTATTGAAAACAGATTGAAAGCCCCCCTCAATGCTTCTGAAAACAGTTATAGTCCATCTCCATAAAGAAAGATAAGTATTTGAACTACACAAGGCTGCACAGGTCCTATAAGACCTGGAAAGATATGGGAACTATTAGTCTGCTAAAGTGAAACTGGTTCGGGATAATTTCATATGAACTCAGTAAAACACAGTCCAATCTCTTCAGCCTCTTTGTTTCAAATGAGCACAATTTTTTTAAAAAATGTGTAACACAGATCCACTTTCCCCCTCAGGAAATTGGCATCCCAATTCATGATCTACATATAAAGTTCTTCCATGAAACTGGTTGCATATCGGCATTAACAATGACCAAAGTAGATGGTATAGTGTTTAGAATTCTAGTTCCAAGATAGGGAAAAAAATTAGCAAGACAACAGGGTAGACAGTATTGAAGTAAGTAGATCTAGAGTCTGATCTGGCATAAAGCAACTTCCTATGTTAGAAGTGAGGTGGGAATATCACTCACATGGTGATAAAATTTTTCTTCGAGGAAGGCATTCTTAATATCAGGGTTTTTTTGGTGGGGGATTTTTAAAAAGGGCAGCAAACAAGAGGTGCCAATGCAAAAGAAGAATCATGTTACCTTTAAATACAAGACAATAAAATACATTTTAGGAAGCAATTTTCTTCAATATAACATCCCTTCCACCATTTTGCCAAATGGCCTTTATAATTTTGAAAAAAATTGCAGATCTTACTAGTTCTGACGGGCAAAAGAAAAACTTCCAAAAGAACAGAATATATATAGCTTAGAACTTAAGAGCCTTGATAGTACAGTGGTTTAGTGAACCCTGTTATTAACACAGCTGCCTGCAATTTCTGCTGGTTCGAATCTCTCCAAGGCTCAAGGTTGACTCAGCCTTCCATCCTTTCTAAGGTAGGTGAAATGAGGACCCAGTTTGTGGGGGCAATAAGCTGACTTTGTATTAAAAAATATACAAAAGAATGAAGGCTATTGCTTAACGCATTGTAAGCCGCCCTGAGTCTCTGGAGAAGGGCGGCATATAAATAAATAAATAAAAAAAAAGAACTATGGATTCCTTGGTGCTCTTTGAACTTGGCTGTTTGCTTGCAGGGATTTCATTACCCAGCCATGTAACATCATCAGTGCAGTTTTAAAGAAAAAACTTTAATTAACCTTAAATACATTCTCACTATTGATGAAACCAAATCCGGAATGGGTAGATTGCAAGTTGTTTAGTGCCTGTTAAAAGAATGAAAACATACTATCATTACTATGTTAAAAAAAAAGTTATCCTTAAAGTTTTAAAGATCTACAGAGTTTCTCAATCAGGAAAGAAAAATATCTGGATGTGACAAAAATGGCATGATTTTTGTACAAAAAAAGAGGTTGGGGTATGGTTTGCAGAAGTTAATTTTTTAAAAAGTCTCAAAAAGGGGAAAGAAACTCTCCCAATAAGAACTGAGCATCAACAGTGGGCATAAATCAATGGCTGGCAGATTGCAGCATTGGAAAGAAATCAGGAAATGGAATATTGCAGATTTCCACATGAAGCCACTTAATACTTTGTACAAAGCCATCATTTGAATAGTTATAATTCAGAGTGCTGAAAGAACATTTTAATAACAGTGGAAATATTACAATCAAACTATGGCAGGATGGTAGACAATACTCCCACTTTGGTTCTATCTGAAGAAGCCAACTCATTTTCACTTTGGGATGACATCAAAATTCGTTTTATCCCAAATGAGTGGTCTTAATACATTTAAACCCCACTGAAGTATTGAATTTGGAACATTTCTGTGAAGAAGTTGAATATGTGTCCAGGTATATGTTAGACAATGTGCCAACTCTTTTCTCCAAGGAAGGCAGCCATGATCAAGCTTCATGATGTAAACTTGTGTTACTTTCCACAAAGATTTCAAGCTGACCCATGAAATTATATTGTGTTCACAAAAGAGATTGCATTGTCAGCTGTAAAAACTGCCACAGCTAGGAAGACTTGATTTCTATAATGCAAGTTAATCCAACCATTAATAACTGTGTAAATTGGACAGGCAGGGAGGGAGGGAGGGCGAAAAGAGGGAGGGAGGAAGCTTGGATTTTCAAATCAGTAACTTTCTTGTAAAGCATTTGTTATGGTTTTTGCTATATCAATATTGTATCTGCACTATATGTCACCAGCAGAATCAAAAGACTTTGCTATCCATTTGTTTCTCCAGTGCCCAGTTTCACCCAACAAAAACAGGGGAAAGTACTATACGGCAAAGCTATTTAATTTTACCAATAGCAAATTCCCGTCTCAACTTTGGATGCTGACAGAATTAAAGAAGAAGCTGCAGAAAGACACTACCCACCTGTCTCATGTCTCCCTGGGCTGTGAAGATAATGGCTTCTAGACCATCATCTGTATATTGTAAGTTCTCCTTCGCGATGATTTTCATTAGCCTCATAAGAATCTGGGCATCTGTCAACTTGGTGTATCGCAGAACTGCACAGCGAGACTGGATGGGTTCTAGAGGGCAGTGAATTTAGAGGCGAAATTACATTTATTTCTTGTCTTTATTATTTTTACAAATAATGCAAGGTGCCAAACCTACCTAATACAGGTAGTCCTCGACTTATGCTCCCAAGTGAACCCAAAATCTCCATTGCTAAGTGAGACGGTTGTTAAGTGAGTTTTACAATCTTTCTTGCCACGGTTGTTAAGGAATCACTGCAGTTATGTTAGGAATACAGTTGTCATGTGAATCTGCTTCCTCATTGACCTTGCTTGTTAGGAGGTTATAAAAGGTGATCACAAGACCCCAGGACACTGCAACTGTCATAAATATGAGGCAGTTGCCAACCATCTGAATTTTGATCACGGGACCATGAGGATGCTACAATGGTCGTAAGTGTGAAAAACAGTCATGAGTCACTTTTTCAGTACAGTTGTAACTTCCAACAATCACTAAACAAATTGTGGCAAGTGAAAGACTAATTGTACCTTTCCCCCCCAAAATAACAACAACAACAACGAGGTGAACGGGGCTAAGACTGTGTGACTGGCCCAAAATCATTCAGTTAGTTTTCATGCCTAATTGTTTTAATGCAACTGAATGCATTGAATTAAATTAAATGCAATTGTTTTAGGAACACTGGAAGAAAATCATATTCAGCATCAACCATTTGTCCATTTATCTTTAAAATGTCTACCGTTGACCAGTAGCAGCTGCCAGGATTTGAGGTAGGAATTTCACCTAACACATAACCCTGTTGGGAAATGCCAGAAACTGAACCCACAATTTCAATTATGAGAATATAGTCTCTTTTTGATTTGGCCTATGTACTTTGCTTTGCATAAAAGGGAGTTGGTTTTAGCACCCATGTCTGTGTGGACTGCGGCAGAATGGTTCAACATCCTTTCTAGATTTGAATTGAAGCTGCAGTCAAGCACAGGAGATTTTGATGTCTATCTTCTCTTACTAAACCAAAATCACAGGTCACCAGGAATTGCTCCTGCCCAAACCTCTGTTTATGTCAGAGTCCCCTGCTACATCATTCCTTAAAGGTATTCAGAACCAGTATTACTTGTGCACTGCTCCTCCTATGAAGGGAATCCAGAGCAGTGCACAAATAAATAAAGCTTCTTAAAGACCAGATATGAAGGACCCCACCGGAACTTGGCAAACGGGCCGTTTCTGGCCTCTGGAGGGCCTCCAGGGTGGTGGGGAAGGCCGTTTTCACCCTCCCCAGGCTCCTAGAGAGGCTCTGGAGCCTGGGGAGAGCAAAAAACGGGCCTTCCCCACCCACCTCCAGGCCCTCCGGAGACAGGAAACAACCTGTTTCCCTACTTCCGGGTGGCCCAGAATGCCCGAAAATCAGCTGGCCAGTGTGCACATGTACGCCAGAGCTGAGCTCACGTTCCCACCGATATGGCTCCATGTGCCACCTGTGACATGCATGCCATAGGTTCACCATCACGGTCCTATACCATTTCAGACAAATGGTTGTCCAATCTTTTCTTAAAAACCTACAGTACAGGAACACCTACAACTTCTGGAAGCAAGTCGTTCCACTGATTAATTGTTGTACTGTTGACATTAGTTCACTCTATTTTATATTTAATTTAATCCCATTTTTTTTCACTGTGCTCAACAGAATTAACAAAATAAACAACAGAAAGCAAAATTTGTTAAAAAGCAGCCATCCTGGAAAAGATGTTACCTTAAAATATTTTTACCCCAATATAAAAGCATATCTTAAGCAACTATTGAAAAGTAGATGATATGGGAAAAGTCACATCTCCTTCGAGTTTCATACTTGGGATGCCACTTTAGAAGGCCCCATATGAAACCATAAGCCAGAACCACAGACAGGGCCACAAGATGGACTTCCCAAGTGATTCTAATGCTTGGATCCTATTAGATTCAATAACCTTTGAAAATATTTTTAAAGTACTTTCATATTTAAAAAAATCTACCACCCACTGAAACCATGAACTCAATAATGGGACCAAGATCCAGTACCTACATAAAGAGGCATAAAATCATGCTAATTAAGTTCTTCTTAATTAGCTTTTTTAAAATATGCAATTCCACACTGCTTGAATGAACCAAACAGACCTCTTCAAACATTGTTTGCAGCACACCAGCCATCTTATTTACTCTGGTTCAGAGATTCTGGGATTTTTTCACCTTTTGGCTCAAGTCCAGTTTTCATATTATTAAGTGTTTACATACTGTGAGG
The DNA here is from genome assembly GCA_022577455.1 of Arizona elegans. NCBI lineage: Eukaryota > Metazoa > Chordata > Lepidosauria > Squamata > Colubridae > Arizona > Arizona elegans. Next base: position 2,864,973 of record JAKOOJ010000017.1, read on the forward strand.
TTGATCTCACATCACTGTACAGTGTTTGCAATCTACTGACTGTTTTTGAAGGGGAACCACGTGAGAAGATCTCCTGCCTATGCACATGTTGCAAGCGGCTATCACAGAGACTCCTCACATGATCCTCAGTGATGTGCCAAATAATTATAAACAATGCCACCCTGGGTGAGTGAGAACATGTGCAATCTCACAAAGCATTTACACAGTGGTTTTTCAAAATGTTCAAGACAATTCTACAACTGCAATTTTACAGCAGCTTTTCAAGCTTGGTTGTTATTAGAATGTCTGCATATATGAGTTAGAGCAGGGGCCTGCAACCTTGACAACTTTATGCATGTGCTGGCTGAGGAATTTTGGGAGATGAAGTCCACAAGTCGTAAAGTTGCCAAGGTTGCAGACCCCTGAGTTAGAGCCAAGAATAAACTTCTGAGGCAAGCCCACTGCAGAGTTAAGTTTCAAATGTAGAACTTCTATTACTCCCACCTGCTCTTTTACACCAGCCCTAAACAACAACTATGCCTTACAAGAATTCTCTTATAAAGCAAAAGGACATTGCCTTTAAGCATCTATCTTTACTTTGATGCTTGCATTGTGATAATAGAAATGTTTATTTCCGATCTAGGAATAAGTGAGAGAGATCCACTCCTCCTTTCCAAGTGGCCCATGGTACTTACCTATGATTTTGTCAGAGGCATTGCAAGCCAGAGCAAAACGAGTCGTTTTAGAATAAATTTCCATAGTGCGTCTCAAGGCTTGCTGGGCTCCATCTGTCATGCTGGTGGAGGAACAATAGAAAAGGCAAAATAAATTTAATCCATGTAAAATGCCTGTCATCATTGGACAATATACCAATAGCAGGACATGCTATTTACTAATGTAAACAGTTTCACTCTGCCTGACCTTAAAGAAAACAGGTTTGCTTTTCTTATTTATGCTGCATAAGATACAATAACAATCATTGCCATATTGCATCGGCTGTAGTTACAGGTAGACCTTGCTGACTGCCCCGTTCAGCAACCATTCAAAGTTATGACGGTGATCATTATTACGAAGGCGTGTCTTTGCCTAACCCAGTGTTTCTCAACCTTGGCCGCTGGACGATCTGTGGACTTCAACTTCAACTTCCAGAATTCCCCAGCCAGCTCTGCTGGCTGGGGAATTCTGGGAGTTGAAGTCCACACATCGTCCAGCGGCCAAGGTTGAGAAACACTGACCTAACCTGTTCCCTCCCCCTTTGGGGAGCAGAGAGATTGAAGAGGAAGGGAAGACAAGAGAATAAGACGGCACATAATGGAAAATACACTTTGAAAGAAATGTTGTGGCACTTGGAGTTGGAATCACAAGCACGCTACACAGACAGCCTGGTGTATTCCCTAGTGTGTGCCTAATTACTTTCTTGTGGTCTCTTCCCCTCCAATGAACATAGATACAAACATTAATATCCTTTTTGCTAATTATCCCAGTTGTAGGGTGAGCACTCCAAAGGGCAAGGGAATGGGAAAAAGAAAGCACAGTCGCAGTCACATGATTTCTCACTTAGCCAGTTCTGCTTAATGAAAAAGCTGCTTGTCCCAATTGTGGTCAGTAAACGAGGACTACCTGCATATGTTCTGAAATGCACCTTGTGCTTTATACGAGTTGTGCCATGGAAAAACAGAATCACTCTGCCATGCATGGAGAATTTCTTTTTAAAAAGACAGCAATGGCTTAACCGTCTAGAAATAACTATTTCTTTTCCTCTCACTAGAAGGATAGTGGACCTTCAGTTCTTAGTTTGTCTGCCAAAATCCTCCCAAATTTCACCAACAAAATAGAGTGCTTTGTTGGCAACATACTTCTTTTAAATTAATTTCAAATTGGTAACACAATTGTACCAGTGGATATGCCTCCCGTGGTTCCTGAAGCTAAAATAGGAAGCATAGTGCCCAGGCTTTAAATGTTTGTCAGCTTCTGCACAAATGGAAGGGATAGGAAGAGGTTTCCTTTGCTGGAAACTACCCAGCCTTGCGTTTCAGTAAGAAATGATCTGGGACAGAGTGATCCCACCACTATAACACAACTGAGAAGTACACAATGGAAAAGTAGAGCTCTTGCAAGTATTTAAATAGTTGCTTAAAAAGTCGCTCTGGACAGGAAGCTAGGCACCATATAAATTTAATAAAATAAATACTGTGAAATTAATGAGTTATTATACAATGTAGGTGATTGTTGGAGTGAGGAAAAAAACCTATTCACCTGTCTGCTTCATCCAAGATAATTATTTTATGCCGGCCTTTTGGAAGTGTGACTTTTTGTTGCGCGAACATCTTGATTTTGTTCCTGACCACATCAATGCCTCTGAAAGTAAAATGCTCAGTTATTACTGAATTGTTATTCACTGATATTAAACCTTGAGAGGGAGCAGCATGATCTTTGCAAGCTATTTTAGTAAGCCTTGTCAGTTGAATAATGGAGTAAAATTGCCTAAATTAAACCCAGCTCTCCCTCTAACTTTTGATTCACCTGTCATTTGATGCGTTGAGCTCCAAAACGGCATCTTTCAATGCAGAGCCCAAAAGTGCACGAGCCAGACAAAGAATGCTAGTGGTTTTTCCAGTTCCAGGTGGGCCCTTAAAAAGAAAAGAAAAATATTCCAAAAGGTTTAGTCATCCCATTGTTAGAGACAACTTGGAATTTGGAAATTTTGATGTTATTTCTTGAAACATGTTACCCATAAAGGTTTAATTCTAGAGAAGCTTGCAGACTTAAAGTATAATCAATGAGAGTTAATTACACAAGTTACTGGCACAAACAATACAGTAAGTGCTAACACTTGTTGTATTTTATACTTAATAGTTACTTAAGGGATTGTCTCTCCCCAATTGTTTCTATTTGTCCTATCTGGCAGGAAGAGCATACTCTAGGTCAGAGGTCTTCAAACTTGGCAGCTTTAAGACTTGTGGACTTCAAGTCCCAGAATTCTCCAGCCAGCTTTGTTGAAGTCCACAAGTCTTAAAGCTGCCAAGTTTGGGGACCCCTACTCTAGGTAGTGTCAGCTAAGAAATGTCAACAGATGGGAACCACAAGGAAAGCATTTTCTGTTGTGGCCACAGTCCATAGGAACATCATTCCCTTGTGATTAGATTAGCCCAGTCCTTGCTGGTCTTTCAAACTTGCCTTTTGCCTTACCTAGCCCTGGGCCTAGGTACCAGCCAACCTCCTAACTATGTGGATGATAGGTTAGGTTATGCGCAGCTGCTAAGTGTTTCTATTTTTATTTGTTCTTATATTGGGTATTTTGTGTTTTTATTTGTTTTATTGTAAGCCACCTAGAGTCACATAAAAGTGAGATTGGCAGCTATATAAGTTGAATGAATGAATGAATAAATAATGAGAGTCTCATAACTACCTTCTTTTACCAGCCTGTGACTTACATTTTTAAAGACGGCATTTAGCTTGGAGACAAATTATTTTGTCAATACTTACAGCAATAATAATATTTGGAACATTTCCTTCTCTTGCAAACACCTAGGGAAGAGAGGGAAAAAAGGATAGTTACGGTAATTAGAAATACAAGTTTCTGTACTTGAAAATTACAGTAGGTACTCCAAATTTTGGAGAATTATGACCATCAGTGTTTTAAAACCTCTTGCAACTTTCTTATATTTTTTGCCTTCCATAATGGTCTTCCATACCTATCTTCTAAACAAGTTCTCTTTTTTAAGTTTGAAATAAGATTTTACAGGTGGTAATATAAGAAAAGGAACCTCTTATTTTTCTATGTTTAAATTCTGTACTAAAGAATCATCTTCAATATGTATTGAGCAAGTAACAAACGAAGAATTCCATACAACATGCTGTCACTTATGGTGATAAGTGCCCTCAGTTTTGGTATTCAGACAAGTACTTAAATACAGGATTGTATCCACTGCTTTAGCCATCTATTACTTTTTTTTCTCTTACTCTTTGGCGTTGTCTCATGGTAAACAAAAATACATAAAAGAGGGTATCAGAAAATGATTCACCCTCTGTAATTTAGTGCCAAGAACAAAAACAATTTAGAGTCCTTATAATAACAACACTTCCTAAACTGGGTCTAGAAACAATGTTTGAAATGAGCCCAACATAGAGCGCTAGAGCATTAGCTGTAGCCATAGGCAACCGAGAATTCCACACAGATATTTGGATATTGTCGTCTTCTAAAGCCAACAAAGAAATGCAGCTCTCCTTCATTTTGGTGCCAGCTCATTGCAGGAAAATAACTCCCCTAGTTACAAGACCTACTTAGACCACATCTTAAAATTTCACAGCCATTGAAAGAAGTATTCTTCTTACAAGAAAGTGGTTTCCATACCTCTAATCTGCTAACAGTGTCTTCATTGCCAACAATTTCCGACATCTTCATTGGCCTGTATTTTTCAACCCTGTTGGACAAGACACATTAACACTCTTCCCCTGTGCCATCGGCAAAAGAAAGGAAATGCAGTTTAAAGAGGCTGGGAAACTGGGGGAACTGAAGCAGAAAATAAAGTTTGGAAACAAGTATGGAGGGGGGAGGGAGAGCAGGAAAAAGAGAAATTAAGTTAGTAAGTACTAAAATAGTTTCCCCCAATTGGCATCATCTAGTTGTATTAAACAGCATATTGCCTGGGTTCATACAATAAGCTCAATTCTAAATTGAGGAGTAGGACAAAATACAGTGGCTGATTTCACATGGCATATTATGTCCACATCATGTTGTGGTGAAAACCTGGTTCCTACAACATGCTGACCATGTTGTGCAAAGTCAGAGATTATTTTCCGAAAACACAGGAGCATGTTGGCTGGCTAGAAGTTACACATTTTGCAGTCTTAAAATATCTGGAGAGCTTCAAGTTGGGGAGGCCAAATTGTATGGGGTCTCCTGCTTGAGCAGGGGGTCAGGCTAGAAGACCTCCAAGGTCCCTTCCAGCTCTATTCTGATTGATTGAAATCAAGAACTGCATCCATTTTTTTGCATCATAAAATCATAAAATATGGATAATCAATGCAAGAACTTAGCCCATAAGCTTTTATTTTCAGTAAAAACCATATAACTGTTTCCAAAAACACTTGGAAGGACCAATAAGGGAAAATATTGGTAGCTCAGGGTAGAAATGAGAAGTCCTTGGTGCTCTCTGAGCTTTATTTTTTTGTAGACATTTCATTATCCAAACTAGGTAATATTTTGCTTGCACAACATAAACAGATCTGTTCCAAATCTAGCAGCTGCTGGTGCCCAACATGCAAAGCTTTATTAGTATTATGAACTGGCCAGAATTTTCTGTGACTTAGTATAACAGCAACTCTGAGTCACTGGGAGTTGGGCAGCAGACTTATTTAATATTGTTATTCTGCACAAATGAAACTGCTTGCTTGATGATAGTTCTATGGCAGCATCAAACACAAACTGTTGAATTTTGAAAAAAACTAAATACAGGTAGTCCTCAACTTGCAACCGCAATTGAGCCCAAAATTTTTGTTGTTAAGTGAAATATTTGTTAAATGAGTTTTGCCCCCCCCCCTTTACCTTTTTTGCCACAGTTGTTAAGTGTATCACTGCACCTGTTAAGTTATTAAAACGGTTAAGTGAATCTGTCTTCCCCATTGACCCAAAGTCTTCCCCATTGACTTTGCTTGTAAGGTCGCAAAAGGGGATCACATGACCCTGGGAGTCCCCATGAGTCCCCATGAGTCAGTTGCCAAGCTCCTAAACTTTGATCACATAATGGGGACGCTGCAATGGTTGTTTGACAAATGGTCATAAGTCCTTTTTTTCAGTGTTGTAACTTTGAAACAGTGGTGAGTTTCAAAACTTTTTTACTACCAGTTCTGTGGGTGTGGCTTGGTGGGCATGGCATGGCTTGGTGGCCATTCCCACCCCACTCCAGGGGAAATTTACTGCAAAATCCCCATTTCCTCCCGATCAGTTTCGGGAGGCAGAGAATAGATGGGGCGAGGCCAGTCAGAGGTGGTATTTACCGGTTCGCTGAACTACTCAAAATTTCCACTACCGGTTCTCCAGAACTGGTCCGAACCTGCTGAAACCCACCTCTGCTTTGAACGGTCACTAAACAAACTGTTGTAAGTCGAGAACTACTTGTAGACTGGTCTTGTGGGAGTTTATCTGGGAACTGCAGAGATTAAGTTAAGAGTAGCATGGAAAAATCAACCAATAACCCAGAAGAAATCTATGGCAAACAATTTTCAGTTGCCAAGAAAACTGTCAGGCTATGTAGTCCACTGGAGCTGAATTTAACATAGTTGAGAAGGGCTTCAGCACAGTATGCAGATTAGGTGGGTCGTGTGAATGCTGCCATCCTGACTACAGGTTCCTATAAAGCCTCTCTCTCTCTACAGATATATACACACACATACACATATGTAATTTTTTATTATAGATAAAAATGTGCCATCCAGTTCAGTGGTGGATTGCTACCAGTTCGCCCCGGTTCGAGTGAACCAGTAACGGCGGCGGCAGCGGGAGGCTCCGCCCACCTGCACGGATGTCATCAAATACACTCTGTGCATGTGCAGAAGCGGCGCACGCACGAGTGAACCGGTAGCAAAGGTAAGTGAAACCCACCACTGATCCAGTTGGGGGTCAACTTTTTATGACCACCTTGATAGATTTGGTCTATCATTAACCCTGGTCTTTCAGGTCTTCCAGCAATGACTTTCTGAAATGCCTCTGCAAAATCCGTTTTATAAACGTTTTAAATAATCGGTCCTCATCATTATATTTTCATGCCACCTTTTAAATATGTAATTCTAAGTTATGAACTTACCTAATACTCCTTTCTCCTAAAATTCCCCCCAACAGCAACAACCCTGTACGGTGGATGGGCTGAGAGTTACTGGCCCAGAGTCACCCAGCTGGCTTGCAGGCATAACAGAATCCTACAAATCACCATCTTCTGATTTCTAGAAGCTCAGCACCTTGACCACTACACCAAACTAGCTTTCATTTCCCTCCCAAAACCTAGAAATGCCAATGCAAACCTCGATCGGCCACTAGAGGGCAGGAAAAACGCTTTTAAGCACTCCCTCGCTCTCTGCTGCCACCTAATGGCCCTTCAGAGTTTTGCATCCCAAGTCTGCTAAGCGGCTCCCATGCAATGCCTCGCCACTCACCTCCCCAAAGTCACAGTCTTAACACTCCCACAAAAAGAACACCGGCTTTCTATTGCTGCGCCATCAACCGGCTTTTCCTCATCTAACTGTCCGGACCCGCTTACTCCACGGCTTCCCAACCCTCAACAACATCCTTTGGTGGGCCTGCCGTTCCCTCCCCGGTTCTGTTTCTCACCAGGGCAGTTCATAATGGCCGCTCCCGGCAGGAGAAGTAGAAGTAGATGCGACATCAGCAGCGCTCCCGCCTGGTTTCCCTCCTTCAAGCGACTTCCCCGTCTCGGGTGCCGCCATTAGGGTCTTCCCGCCGAAAGGTTTCCAAACCCCGCCCCCTATTGACGTCAAGAAATGCGCGGGAGGCCATTTCGACTGAGGGCAAAGACCGGGTTAGTCATGCGGGTTTCAAAAACTGACGCTCGCGCCATCCCTGCTGTCATTTCTTTTGCCCTTAGTTGGGTCCTGATGTCGCTGAGCGTCCTGGTGCCCATCAGTGGAGTTGGATTGAGAATCTGGATGTTAATCGTGGAAGCTGTGACTCTACGATAAGAACCCACCTGGAGGAATTCTGATTTAATTCAAAATGATTATGACAAATAGTTTCTTATTTTGTATGTCTAAGCTTTCACTTGCTACACGGCAGGCAGAAATCCAGCCGGTGAGGTTTTTTTTCTTTGTCATTTCATCTTAGTAGGAGATCGGGAGGAGCAGCATTTGGTCGTGTGTATGTGGGGTTTGTGCTCAAGTCAGCCATGGGACAAAAATGATGCGTTAGCATTGCAGAAAAAAATTAAGATTAAGGAGAAATTGGACAGCCATTATTCCGGAATAATATAAGGTCTCCTGTTTGAGCAGGGGGTTCTAGAAGACCTCCAGGGTCCCTTCCAATTCTTATTCTGTAAACCGTATTGTGTTACGTTCAGATGTGGCAATGGCTGTGGGTATCCCAGTAGTAAAGACAAATAATATATATATATATATAATAAATATATAATTTATATAATTTAACATGCAGCAACACATGACAGCAACTTCATTGCTTGCAAAGAGTGGTAAACATGAAATCATAAGCATCACCTTAAGGGGATTAATATGCAAAGCACAGAGAGACAGAGAATGTGCTATTGAGCTGATGAATTTGAGTGGACTAAAGTTATCTCTCTAAAAGGACCGTGCACACATGCCTCTTGTTTTCCTGTTCATAAATTTAATAGCTGCTGCTCGGGAGCGTTAAGTGAGCATTAAGTATTGCCCAATAGTGTTGCCCAAAACTTGCTATTGCTCAGGTTGTTGAGGCTTTCTACTTCAAAAAGAGAAATCAACTCTTATTAAATAAATGTTTAGGTATAGCCTCCTTTACTCCTTTACCTAAATAGTTAATGTTGGGACTATGTGAACCATCCATGTGGTTTCCATGACCACAGTATGGAAGTGGTTTGCGCCAGAAAACGGGGAAGGAAGAGGGGATCGGTAACGCCATATGCATCACGGTGCCATTGCACAAAAGAAGCAATTTATCTACTCCATATCCCTTGTGTCATGTTGTGAATGATGCATATTACATCATTTGTGACATTAATGTAATGACACACATTGCGATGTGTATGACTTTGTCCTGACTTCTTCCTGATGCTTATGGTTATGGCTTTTTTCTGGGATTTTCCCCCTCAGTTCTTAGTGGTGATCTCCTATCACTTTACTAATCATATCCAAATCTCCTTGGCTTTTTTCAAGATCAACTAAGATTGATTGGATATTGCTACTTGCCTCAACGTTTTGAGATCCTCAGCAACTTGACATGTTATTAAGGACTTAGAAAATTGGGAATATTATAATTGTATTCCTTGGGAATTGTTGAGATCTGTGAATAGCAGCCCCATGTGTTTAACTGCAAAACTGCAACTGGCAGGTTTCCCCCCCCCCCCCCCAAGGGAGGTGCACTGCACTGGCCCTGCACTTAATCTTTCCTCCTGCTCTGGTCATTGGGTCCCCCTCCACAGGAAGGAGAATGGAAGAACTTCCTGTTGATGTTCTATCTTGTGCCAAATGACAGAATTGCAATTGTCCCGCCAAGTTGATCATAGAATCCTCTATAGAGGAGAAGGAGGCAAATGACTGTTCCTTTTGTATTGTGAGCAATAAGATGTTCCTGAATTCATTTCTGTTCTATTCCTGTGTCCTAGATTATTTAGCACCAAATACTAGATTCTGGTTCTCAATTCCTGGGTTATCTCAAATAGCTGCTTTAACAGCCCAACACTGTTTTGATTGGATTTGCATATTGTACTTCATCCATATGTCTTTTTTTTATTTTGTATATTCAGTGACAGGTCATTTTGGTTTCTAAACCCTGGTTTATAGTTTAGCATTATTGCCAATCCAGCCAATTATGGCTTATTTAATGAACCAAATTAAGCAAGCTATAGCTTAGAAGACTAAGCGAACCAGGCCAGAATTATTTTGCAGTGTATGATTCTGTTGGAAGGAATTCAGTTCATTCTGTTCCTTTTTTTACTCTGTCCTTGCAATCAAAAAGAAAATCAGTTTCACCCCCTTCCTATCAGCCCACCTTCAAAATGATGAATGAGTTGTTTCTTTTTCAGAAGCTGAGATTGCAAACCATTAACGCCAAACTTCTTGGCAAATAGCCAGCAAACAAAAGTCCTTCTTGGGTGTCGCTCAAGCTGTTGTCGCAAGAATTGTGCAGTACCCGTTCAGAAGTGGGTTACTGATTTGCGGCCTCATTGGGTCAGAATAATAAGTTGTTAGAGCTGGCTTCTCTTTGTACTGTCTTTGTCTGCTTCAGGGATGACCTTGACCCGAAAATGATGGATAAAGCAGCTGTAAGGTAGATGGCAGCATATGGGTTACAATAATAGGGAGAAAACTGCAGATTTTTTCCTGCACCACCCTTCACTAAGCACCCTGCACCTGGTTGTGATGAACTATAAGTCCCATCATTTTCAGCCATTATAATAAAAGACATTTGAAGGGCATCAGTTTGAAGAAGGCTGGGCTATACCTGTCTTTCATTTTGCTTGGTGATACAGGAAGTACCATAAGGTATCTGGAATACCTAAGAGCCATATTCCAAACATAACTTAGGGCACCAGGGTGGAGTAGGTTGAAGTAGGGTTTCCACTATTCTCTGGTTGTTCTTCTTTTTCCAAACCTTTTTTGTTCTGCATGTTGCCATTGCATTTCTTGGAATGCAAGAAAATTGTGGGGTCTCTGACTAGTATGATCCATACATGATCCATCTATGTCTTTTTTTTGGCTTCAACTCATTATGCATATTGACACAATTTTGAGGTTCTCTATGAGAAATAATCTATATAAGTGGAAAAATGTTAAAGAGCAGATCTAAGAGCTGTATGGTAAAGTTTCTTCTGAGTAACCCAGTATGTTTTAATTTTTAAAAAGGAATCTAAGTAAGCAGCCCTTTATGCAGAATTGCAGTTTGTAGCCAGAAAGGGTATGTTCTTCTGGCTTGCTCCCAGAAGTTGTGGCTGCTCCAACACTGGAAGCTTTTAAGAAGAAATTGGACAGCCATTTGTCTGAAATGGTATAAAGTCTCCTGCTTGTGCAGGCAGTTGAACTGGAAAACCTCCAAGGCCCCTTGCAACTTTTTTATTCTGCTATGCTCTTACAATAACATGAGAAAAAGAAGATATCTAAAGAAGGTATTTCTGATTTTCTTTCCAGCAGTTACAAAAGTAGTGATCGCTATTCCCACCCTTCCAAATTACACTGTGTGGCCCAGATCACCTATCTAGAAAGGTGTCTTGTTTAATAGGGGAACTCAACAAACAAACACAGGATGATGATTCCGGTCCAAAATTTGGCTTTATCTATGTATAAAATCTATACTATGAGATACTCCCTACACACGGTCACTCATGCCCTCGTCACCTCTCGTCTGGACTATTGTAACGCTCTCTACATGGGGCTCCCCTTGAGGTGCACTCGGAGGCTCCAACTGGCGCAGAGTGCGGCCGCGCGGGTGGTTATGGGAGCAACTTGGAGCTCCCATGTAACACCTCTCCTGCGCGAGCTGCACTGGCTCCCGGTGGTTTTCCAAGTGCACTTCAAGGTTCTGGTTACCACCTTTAAAGAGCTCCATGGCTTAGGACCTGGTTATCTACGGGACCGCCTGCTACCACCAATAGCCTCCCACCGGCCAGTACGCTCCCATAGAGAGGGGCTCCTCCGGGTGCCATCGGCCAAACAATGTCGACTGGCGGCCCCTAGGGGGAGAGCCTTCTCTGTGGGGGCACCTACGATCTGGAACGAGCTCCCCCCGGAGATACGGAGGATCCCGGATCTGCGTACCTTCCGCCGCGCGCTTAAAACGTTTTTATTTCATCAAACTGGCCTGGCCTAAATCCTCTCCCTTTTAAAATTTTTAGATTTAAATTTTAATCACTAATTTTAATTTGTTTAATTATGGGATATTTTTAAAATTGAGCCAAATTGTTTAATCTGTTTTAATCTATTTTAAATTTTGTATTTCCGTGTTTTATCTTTTGGCTGTTCACTGCCCTGAGTCCTTCGGGAGAAGGGCGGTATAGAAATCTAATAAAATAAAAATAAAATAAAATAATACGTAAATCAAAACTGATTTTTTAGTAATATGGACTGAACTTTCTTCAACGAACAATTCCATTCCATGATTCATATTGTATTGATCATATGAACCTTTTTAGCTCAGCTTCAATAGTGATTCTTAGCCCATTGTGATACATATATATCAGATTATTCATAATTTATCATTGATATTTTGGAAAGTAATTTTAAAATGTGAACATATAGGAAATGGTAAAGATTTTTTAAATTTCATATTTTTTTTCAGGGTGCAGTTCCGCCATATATTTTTTCTTTGGGGTAATTAGTAAAGATGCCAAAACTAACTGATTTGATTAGAGACAATGGACTGGACAGCTTTATTAGAGACTGGAAGCCATTTGTGGACTTTCTACGTGTTAAATACAATAACAGATGGTTGACAGAGGGATTTGAAGATTAGTATAATATTTGAGCTAACCTGTTGAGTGTTTCTTTTTTTCTACATATATTATGATTAGATGCTGGGTCAATGTGATTGTTAGATACATAAATACATTTTCTCATCTGGAATATTTGTTCATTTAATATAGTATTTCTGTCAAATAAAGATGGGAACGTTTATAACTATTTGTATACCCGTAATATAAGGGGAGGAGAACCCATCAGTTTTTTTCTATTTTTCAGCTTCCAGCTGGGGTAGATTCTTTATGTTCAGTGTTAGATATATTTGACATGGATTTTTTTTCCTTCCCCCCCCCCCTTTTTCTACATATATTTTTCTTTTCTTTTCTGCTAGTGTTGGATGTTCGTTTTTCTGTTTCTCCATTTTGTATTTTATTATTGTTGACAAACAAAAATAAACACGTTAAAAAATATTTTTTCTTTGAGGTGATTTTGACTTAATGAGTTGAAAGAAATATAGACAAAGGAAATGGTGTGTCCATTTTGATCTTCCCACCAAAAACACCACTAGAAAGCCATTGGTTCCTAAACTGTCACATACTACACCTTGGTTTGGCCAAGGCAGTTCAGCCATGTTGGGCAAACACCATATTTTCCAGCCCAATTTACCTCATAGGAGTGTTGTGTGGATAAAATTAAGAGACACCCATATGTACGTTCTTGAATTTCAAGAGAAAAACCAGCATATAAATCTTGTAATTGGTTAGTACAGGTAGTCCTTGAGGTATGACTAAAATTGAGCCCTAAATTTCTGTTGCTAAGTGAGACATTTGTTAAGTGAGTTTTGCCCCATTTTATGACCTTTCTTGCCACAATTCTTGAGTGAAACACTGCGGTTGTTAAGTTAGTCACACGGTTGTTAAGTGAATCTGGCTTTCCCATTGACTTTGCTTGTCAGAAGGTTACAAAAGGTGATTACATAACCCCAGGACACTATGACCATCCTAAATATGAGTCAGTTGCCAAGCGTCTGAATTTTGATCACATGACCACGGGGGATGCTGCAATGGTTGTAAGTGTGAAAAACGGTCATAAGTCAATTTTTTCAGTGTCGTTGGAACTTTGAGTGGACACTAAATGAACTGTTGTAAATCAAAGACTACCTGTAATGGGAGGACCCCATTAGAATCATTACTAAAGCCAATGCATTTAAAAATCTGTCCTGTAAAATGAATGGAATGTTATAAGAATAAAAAGCAGTTTCTTCAAAAGATGTAAACTAGTTGGAGTATATACACACTGGTATATACAACATATAAAATAAATTAACTTGATATAGAAAAATAATACATTACAATATGATTCCATAAAACATGGTCAATCAGGAGAATCTCCAATAATATGGTATCTTTTTTTTTACTGTTAGGTTTTTCTATGTATTATTTACGTACAGCAGTTTGCGTATTATGTATTTATTCCTGCTCAGAGCATGTGGATACCTGCTGGTCATTTTTATTTATTTTTCAGATTCTTTTTGTGTTCCTCTGCATTTTTGCCGCTGTGCATCATTTTCCTTATAGCCTTCTTTTTGTCTCAGAAGGTATAACAGCACCTGGGTCACTTTCTCTGCGTGCACAAGCTAAGCAGAGTCAGGTCTGGTTAGTAATTGGATGGGAGACATCAAAAGACAAGCAGGTCGCTAAGTAAGCCTGGGAAGTTGAAAAACATCTCGGAAGGCAGTCCTGCAATATGTTGCACCTGCCGGCTCAAACAACAGCCAGCTTTACTCAAAACAGGCATCTCTGAACTAATTGATAGCAATTAAAAACAAGGATGCTTGCTGCTCCTTAAGGCAACTACTGCCTGATTCATACTTGAGCCGCTTTCTGAATTAACACATTTTCTGGGTTTGCATAACATACTGTACATCAACAAAATGGGTTTTGCACAGCCGGGGGGAAAAGCCTAATCAAGACAAAATACATTGGGCGATTTGTCGCTTTTGTTTTGTTATATAGGCTTATTTTAGCACATGTCACTTTTCCTATATCTCCCAGTTCAAAACAGCCAGGAAATCGCATGGGCAACCTTCAAAAAAAAATAATCACCTTTAGTTTTTTTAAAGGGATTCTAAAAACCCTTGAAAGGGGCTGAGGGGGGTGGGTGGGAGGAAAGTGGGGGTGAAGGAGAGCGCAATTTGCCTTTTCCCCCTTGATGGCTCTTTATTCTACCCTAGTTTAATCCGGGGTGGGAAACACACCCTCTCTTGTCTGTGTGTGCGTGTGCATGAATGAATGAATGAATGGGCGAAAGATTTCCCGCCCTCCCGCCTTGATTTCCGCTGCAGCGCCGGGGCCCGAGAACCCGAGAGACGAAGCTTTTTAGAACGCTCTGCGAAACGGAGCGGCTCGGTTGCAAACAGCTGGAACTGCTGCCCCTCCCTTCCCTTTTCTCCTCTCCACGGGCCCGCGCGGCTCCTTCCCCTTTTGTTCCAGGCAAAAGGCTTGTTTAGCGTAGCTGTAGCATTAAGCGCCGGGGAGGCCAAAAGCGTCGCTTGGGCTGTGAGGGGCTCTTTGCAAGCAGCAGCAGGAGAAGCGGGACCCGCCAGTGCCTGCCGGATCTCCCTTCTTTCCCCTGCTTGGAACCTCGTCGCCGAGCCAAGCTAAGCTAAGCTCACCCGGACGGACAATAAGCAAGCCTGAGCATCCTCGTTCCTGGCGGGCATCCCTTTGCATCTTGTCGCCCGCCGCTCCGGCTGCCTTTGCCGGATGCCGCTCCTTTTGCATCCGAAGGGAGTGGCAGGCGCCGGCGCGCCTTCCACGGAGCAACGCCGCCCCCGGCGTCCTTTCTGTTAAAAGAGAGAGCCGGGCACGCTTCGGGGGCCATGGCCTAAGTCAGGCCGGGGAAAAGGAAAAAGGAGAAAAGCTCAGCTTTTTTTTTTTGGGGGGGGGGGACCGGTTCTCCGTCCGGACTGTTGACCGGGTGGAAGGAAGGAAGGTAAGACGGGAGCGGGGGGGGGGCAGCTGGGCGGGTTGCAAAGCTACGGGGGTGGGGAGGGGGATGGCGGAGGGGGAGGGGGGAGAGAGAGGCGTCTAGCAACAAAGGAGGGGGGAGGATGATGGGGGGTGGGGTGGCATGGAGGGGGTGCAAGAGGAGTCGCAAAATGGGGGTGGGGATGATCAAAATGGGTAAGGGGCGTGCATAAGCGCACCAGCGTGCCTACCGTCCCTGTCTCCTAATGTTTTCTTTTAATCGTATCCTTGTCATGTATTTATAATTATGTTTACACTCGTATCTGTCATAAAAGACATGCTTGACGGAAAATAACAATAAAACAAATAAATAAATGATTGTTGGGCTCTCGGGGGTCCACAGTTTGGGTGGTCCTCCTACGCCCCTTCCCCTGTCAGCAAATGTCACAGAGAGGATGCAGATGTTGGGGGGTGTGGGGGGGGGAGGGAGAAGAGTCACCCCCTCTTTGAGGGGGGAAAGAAGGGGATGGGTGGGACCGGTGGTGCCTCCCCCACTAGAGAGTTCAATGGCTGTCCTTCTGCCGCCCCCCCCCCTTGTGCATCCTTGTGTCTGAGGTAAGGTTGGGGGTGGGTGGGGGTGGGTATGGCTGGCACCTGGCCATGATTGAATGAAGATTCAGCCAGCAACCCAGCCCACTTCTGAGCATGGGTTGAGGAAGAGGATGTCATGTGGTCAGCAGCTGGCTGCAATTTCTGTGGGGCCAAGCAGGCCAGGTTTTGAGTCAGAAAGATTTGAGGTGGGGGGGGAGGGTAGAAAGGATTCTGTGCACAACCTTCTTTGCCCGTGAGTGAACGCACCCCTCCTTTTAACCGCCAGCTGGCGTTGTGCTTGGTGTGTTTATCTGACATCTACTCGTGATGGGGATATGTTTGTGTAGATGGGAGTGGAGCAGGGGAGGATGCTTTAGCCTTCTCCCCCAAATGCACTCGGATATAAAAGCTTAGAAGAGGGAGGTTCATGAGTTTAAGTTTCTTCTGAGACGCAAAGTGTAAGAATGCAGGAATGAGGTTTTTTTTTTTAAAAAAAGAATGAAAATAAACAACAGTGGGAGTGGGACCTAGTCCCCATTTTCCTGAAAATGTTTACTCACTTGTACAGTATAAAGTACTGTAGAGGTACTTTGCGTCTGTCAGATGAGAGATTGGATAAGGATGCTTGTAAATAAATATTTGGAGTAACAGAGGGGTAGGATAAGTGAGGGGTGACATTTAGTCATAGTTCTGTCATATTTGGGATAGGACTGCTGAACTTTCCTTGCTGACTTTCAGCAACAAGTAGAAAATATGACAACCCTCTGAGCATAGGCAGAATGCTTTCTTGTTATTGTTAGGAACCTGGAAGGCACCTCATACAGGTAGTCCTCAAGCTACAACTATTAGCAACTGTTCAAAGATACAACAGCACTGGGGGGAAAAGTGACTTACAACCAGTCCTTGTGTTTAAACTGTTGTAGCATCCACAAAGTCTGTGATCAAAATTTGAGTGCTTTGGCAACCAGCATGCATTTAAAAATTTAAGGAGCCTTGGTGGCGCAGTGGACTAAGTGCTGTTAAAGTAGTACTTAGCTGCCAGCTGCCTGCAATTACTGCAAGTTCAAATCTCACCAGGCTCAAGGTTGACTCAGTCTTCCTTTCGAGGTAGGTAAAATGAGGACCCGGATTGTGGGGGCAATAAGCTGACTTTGTATAAAAAAGAACACTGCTTGGTGGGGAGGCGGCAAAAGCCCTACTAAGCAGGTATATCCAAAAGTATGAAGGCTATTGCTTAATGCATTGTAAGCCGCCCTGAGTCTCCGGAAAAGGGCGGCATATAAATCGAACTAATAAATAAATAAATAAATTACAAGGTTGCAGCATCCCGGGGTGATGTGATTGACATTTGCAACCTTCCCAGCTGGCTTCTGACAAGCAACATCAATTCGTGACGCTGGATTCACTTAATGACTGCATGATTGACATAACAACTGCAGTGATTTGCTTAACAACCATGGCAGAAAAGGTAGTAAAATTGGTCACAACTCATTCAACAACCACCTTCCTTAGCAATGAAAATACTGGTCCCAATTACTGTCGTAAGTCGAGGACTACCTGTACGCCTATATTATGTTCACTTGAAAAAGACTGAGTTGCCCTTGAACATGTGCTTCAATAAAAGTGGGGCTGTGTTGGAGATACTCTTTGCCCTGGGTGGTGCAAAGCTCGCGCAAAATACAACATGGGTGTATTGTTATTCTGGCCACTGTTGTAAAAATATACTGTTGTTGTATTTTGTGTTTTTAATTGGCTGTACACTGCCCCGGGTCCTTCGGGAGGGGGGCGGTATATAAATTAAAGTATAAATAAATTATAAATAAAAAAATAAAAAGGACCTGCAGAGTACAGATAGTCCTTGACTTACAACAGTTCATTTAGTGACCGTTCAAAGTTACAACGGTACTGAAAAAAGTGACATAACCGTTTTTCACACTTATGACCTTCATAGCATCCTCATGATCATGTGATCAAAATTCAGATGCTGGGCAACTGGTTCACACTTATGACCAAAGGTCATGTGAGCACCCTTTGCAATCTTTTGACAAGTAAAGTCAATGGGGAACCCAGATTCACTTAACAACCGTGTTACTAACTTATCAACTGCAGTGATTCACTTAACAACTGTGGCAAGAATGGTTGTAAAATGGGCCAAAACTCCCTTAACAAATATCTCACTTAAGAACAGAAATGTTGAGCTCGATTGTGGTTGTAAGTCTAGGACTACCTGTACATACCAACAGATATTAAAGTCCATGGGCCAATGTCATCCTGAAAGTTGACTGTTTTTATTTATTCTCTTAAAGGCTGTTTTTATTTATTCTCTAAAAGTGCACAACTTGAGAACTAACCTCATTTTCTCTGGTCATGACATTGCTCCGGGAAGGCCGTATCTTGAATCATGATGCTACGGCTGTTTCCCTTTATGGATTTCCAAGCATGACCCCTTGACCACTTTTAAAATGTGGGCTTGGTATATCGGTGGGTTCAGTTATCCATCTTGATATTGCAAAAAAACCTTCCTTGTATTTTTTTTTAATGAGCAACCAGCTCTCAGGTCTCAGAGTGGGCATTTCTGCAAGGTGATGTGGGGTGTCTGTATACTTTTCTTTTAAGTTAAAACAATAATAATAATAATAAAGGCATCAGGAGTGTGGCAGTTTGCTGTGAAATCCCTTGTTGCAAACCCTGATCTGTGGATGACACACTTTGAAGAATTTTGAAATGTTTTTCCACCTTTTCTTTTTAAAGTTACCCTATTTCGAGGGTTATTTTTTTTTAAAAAGGCTTTGTTTGCTTTAGCTTCAAAATGATAGGACCACGTGCTGCCAGTTTTTAACAGATACAATCAAAACCCCATTCTAAATTTACTCAGTGTTTTTCTTTGTTCCACAGACCCATCGAAATCTGGTTAGGCAAGATGAAGGGAACAAATTAAGTACAGCCTGTTTTGACTTTTGTCAAATATTTGGGTTGCTTTATGAAGCAATTATAACCGAACAGAATAACAGAGTTGGAAGGGACTTTTGAGATCTTCTAGTCCAACCCCCTTCTCAAACAGGAGACTCCGGGTGGGCAAAAATGGGACTGTCTAAAAGCAATCTTATACTGTATCTTTTTTTGGGGGTGGGAAAACTAAGTCACTTTAAAGTTCATGGAACATACTTATGAGCAGATGCAATTAATATTATGCTATTTAGTATGTATATAGACTTGTATGTCTCCAAGATCTATTTATACATTATGATGAGCTGTATGAATCTGTGACAAGCACTAAGGATCATGGGAAGAATATCAGAGATGTCACATTTGCTCCAATAAACCGGTTTTATGCTAAGAAAGGATTTTCTGCTACAACAGGATTTATTCTCTAATCATGAAGTCTGGCAGGCTTTATACAAAGCCATACCTACCATTTGATTAGCAAGAGTTATAGCAAATGAGAATATTTCCATTTATGTTTAAAGTTGATTTCCTTTTTTTTTTTTTTAATCCAAGGTGTTGGGTTGGGTTATGTTGAATTCCTCTCGGGTGTCTGCTGTCCACAAACGGGCCAGATCCAACCTTGCTCATTCTTCTAGAAGTTGCATATACCTAGAACGCTGATGATGAACATATCATAGTGACATGCCATGCTATTTTTCATGGCACACTAGGCCTCTGGAGCAGAGGTGGGTTTCAGCAGGTTCGGACCAGTTCTGGAGAACCGGTAGTGGAAATTTTGAGTAGTTCGGTGAACCGGTAAATACCACCTCTGACTGGCCCCGCCCCCATCTATTCTCTGCCTCCTGAGTTCCAGCTGATCGGGAGGAAATGGGGATTTTGCGGTAACCTTCCCCTGGATTGGGGAGGGAATGGAGATTTTACAGTATCCTTCCCCTGCCATGCCCACCAACCATGCCACGCCCACCAAGCCACACCCACAGAACCGGTAGTAAAAAAATTTGAAACCCACCACTGCTCTGGAGTATCGTGTGTGTGTGTGTGTGTGTGTGTGTCTTTACCTCAAGTTATTTATAAAAATAATACTAGAGGGATATAAATAAATAAAATCACTGACCCTGAAGATGAGTACATGGGATAATAATTGTGATATATTATTTAATTTGAAAGTATATCTAAAAATGGGGTGGAATATATTTTCGCTAAATAAATTCCAAAATGGTTTACAATTAAAAACATGATTTCAAAACACAATAGAACTCCAAAATCTATGTTAGGTTGAATCCTAGTGGATTCAGAGACCTGTCCAAGCAGTTTTCTTCACAAGGTTTTTCAAAAGTGGTTTGCCATTGTTTTCTACCTAGAGAGAATGACTGGCACAAGGTCACTCAGTTGGCTTCATGACTAAGGCGGGACTAGAAAGTTTCTAACCTGATGCCTTAAACACCACACCAATTTGGCTCTTATTGCATTACATACATTCATACATAGCTAATTCTCAAGAATTTTATATATGTAGAAGTATCTCCTTCTCTTGCATCTTTAAAACTATCCCAAAATTATGATTTTCAGAGCTTCTTTGTGTGTATTTAGAACATTTAAAACATTTACAATTATCAGTCCTGATTTTTCTTTGCTGAGTTGAAGATTTTAAATAATTACTCAGTTTAAATCTACTATTCTAGCATAGTGGTGCTTCTCAATATTATTGTATTAACTTTGTGAAAAATATGTATATGTAAATTATATATGTGAATGTATATATACACCCACCCACCCACATACACATTGTACTAGGCCTTCTTGGAGATGAAAGGAAAATCAGAAATGTTCCAAATAATCTTTAAAAATTTATCTTTGGACCAATATTGTAGATTTTTTTTGTTGGGTTTCAGCTCCCAACCAGCATAATCAAAGAGAGAAAACTGGAAGTAAATCTTATTGAACTCTGTGTTACTTAATTTTGAATAGGTACAGATATGATTGTCCTATACAAACATTTACAGCTTCCCCTCCATTCATTTACTGTTCTACTCTCTTCTTTTTTAGTTCTTTAATATGTAAAAAGGGAAAAAAACAGGAA
The DNA here is from genome assembly GCA_022577455.1 of Arizona elegans. NCBI lineage: Eukaryota > Metazoa > Chordata > Lepidosauria > Squamata > Colubridae > Arizona > Arizona elegans. The sequence continues at coordinate 2,885,655 of JAKOOJ010000017.1, forward strand.
ACAAAAAAGAGAAAGAAGGAAGTACAGTCATAGTAAATATTAGTTAGCTCCATTTTTCAATAAATTGAGAGTGAACATCAACCCAAGATTGTAAATCCAGTGATATGGTACTTTCATTTTAGCAGAATTAACTTTTTCGCTGTATCCATTGCTCTATAAGTCCATTTTTCATATATTGATGAATGCCAAATACTTGATATTGTATATGATTCAAAATTGTATTCTTATCTTTAAATAGTATTTTTTAAAATAGTAATTTATGAATAGTAAACCAAAACTGTGATAGAGAAAACTCTTATGCGTAAGTGTCCTGTCCATTGTTTTACCTTTCCAACATGGTATAATGGTAGATAGCATTTTAACTATAGAGAAAAGTCCCATAATTTTGGTTTTCACTTCTGCAAAATTTAAGACTATAATTTCAAGTACCGGTAGTTGTTTACTTGGATTCAAATTTCTGGTTGATTGTTCCTCCAATCAAACCGTTAAGTATTTTAGCAACAATATAGTTTTGGTACTAAGTTCCATTGGTTGTTGCTGATGAAAAGCATGATTCTAAACAAAGATAAATATCAGATAAATCAGATGAATAATGTGGTGCTGTTTATTCATTGTTTAATCGTTTTTGACTCTGCTCAAGAGAAAATTCTAGTTGAAATTCCATCATGATCCCGGAGTACTGTATTGGCTCAGAAGTTCATAGAATGACAGGAAAACCTAGAAAAATAATTGTCATAAAAATTCAAGGCATTACAGATAAACCATTTCGCCTGTCATAGTTATAGCTTCTCCAGATGTTGAACAAATATACTAGTAGAAGATTCTCTTTCCATATAGTATGTGGGTATTCATGACAGAAGGATTTTATTACTAGTGTGATTAATGGACTGTAACTACAGCTTATTTAAAAACCCAGAATTTTCATAAGGACATAGATAAATCTTTAGCTGTAATCTTAAATTTAAAGCATAGTCTGAAATACTATTTGCACTAGATGCTATGCCCAAAACAAGCTCACCATTTTATGTATTAGTGTTTTCTGTGAACTGCACAATGAAACTGTAATTTGGAGCAGCCAGCAAGCCCTTTCCAAGGTACTCAGAATAAAATTGTTTGAAGGGTTTTTGGAAGTCTTGTAGTCCAACTCCCTGCTCAAGCAGGAATCCTTATACTATTCAGGCAAATGGTAGTCCAATGTCTTCTTCTTCTTCTTTTTTTATTTGATTTATATGCCGCCCTTCTCCGGAGACTCAGGGCAGCTTACAATGCGTTAAGCAATAGCCTTCATACTTTTGTATATTTATACAAAGTCAGCTTATTGCCCCCACAAACTGGGTCCTCATTTAACCTACCTTAGAAAGGATGGAAGGCTGAGTCAACCTTGAGCCCTGGTAAGATTCGAACCTGCAGTAATTGCAGGCAGCTGTGTTAATAACAGTGCTTTAGACCACTGTACTACCAAGCTCTTAAAAATCTCCAGTATTGGAGCACCCACAACTTCTGGAGGCAAGTTGTTCCACTGATTAATTGTTCTGTCAAGAAATTTCTCCTTAGTTCTAAGTTCCTTCTCTCCTTGATTAGTTTCCATCCATTGCTTCTTGTCCTGCCTTCAGGTGCTTTGGATAATAGATTGACTCCCTCTTCTTTGTGGTAGCTTCTCAAATATTGGAACCCTGCTATCATGTCACCCCTAGTCTTTCTTTTAATTAAACTAGACATACTTAATTCATGCAAACATTCTTCATATGTTTTAGCTTCCAGTTTCCCTAATCATCTTTGTTGCTTTTCTCTGTACTCTTTCTAGATTCTCAACATTGTTTTATGTCGTGGCAACCAAAACTGGATGCAATATTATAATTGTGGTCTTTCCAAGACATTATAAAGTGGTATTACTCCTTTAGAGTATCTTCTCCCTACTACTCAGAACTGCTAATTTCATTTTTGTACATTTACAAACTTTAGGATTTTTGTAGCCTGTTGAATCTTCATCTTTATATTCAGGCTGTTCTATCCTGACCATTTAAGGATTAGGTTTTAGAAGATTTAGCTGCTATGAGGGGTGGGTTCCACTTACCTTTACTACCGGTTCGCAGTGGGAGCACGCACGGTTCTGCACATGCGCAGATCACCCATGATGATGTGGTGGTGGGTGGGTGGAGCCAGTTTTACTACTGGTCCTATAGAAACGGACCGAACTGGGAGCAACTCACCACTGGCTGCTATACAATAAATATAAACCAATGAAACCAGTGACATGCACAGTGAAGTGTTACTATGCAGAATTCTAGCTACTACGTTTCATTTCTCTCTTCCCATCTTGTTTCTAGTTGTATCTCAACAATCAGTATTCCTTAGTTTTTGACTTGCTGCCAAATCCTTATTGGGATCAGACTATTTTCCTCCTCGCTGTTCAGACACTCCTCAGTATGGGTATTGCTCACTCCCATTCGCAATGGCTGGGTGTCAATCAAACCCTCTGGAGCTGGATACGCCCCTACTTCCTGCTACTTCCTCAGTCTTTTCACTCAGCCATTTGCAAAAGCATTCAGGGTGTCTATTCTCTGTGATTTATTCTTCTATTTTTCCTCTCCTTTTACCTTTATTGTGATTTATTTCTATTTCTTTCGTTCTCTGTGCTTTATACCTTCCCTGCATTGGTTTAAACAGCTGGCAGGCGCGAAACGGCGGTTCGGGGCTCCGGCCGCCTTTAGCGGCTTGATTTTTCAGCGATTGCCAGGCTTCCCTTTTTCCCGCCTTTGCCGCTTTTTGATTGAAGAAATCAGTATCGCACACTGGTGTTGGGGCCAGAGTCCCTGCCGGCTGGCATACTCTCCCCTCGTTGTTCCTAATTGTCACCTGTTGGAGGCAGCTTCGGTCCAGCCGTAGGCGCTTTGTTTCGCCTGGCCCGCGACCAGAGAGAGAAAACGCCATTGCGGGACGCCATCTTGAGAGCTGTTGGTCACCCGCTGATTTGCGCTGCCGTTTTTGCACACCGCGACCTGGGCTTTGCTTTCCAGGGTCGCTGGCTTCTTGGCAGGAGTGGACGCGGTCCAAAAGTTTCCTGCATTTACCACCCGCTTGAAGAGAGGTGTCTGCAGCTGTTCAGGGAAGTACTTGCATCAATTTATTGAATTATTGCTTAATTGATTTACATATATAAAAAAAAAAAAAAAAAAGAGAGAGAAGGGGCTGTGTATATATTCCTGATCAATTACCCTGGTTATTCAATTTGGTGGATAAATTTTTATTGATTTGATTGCGGGTCTTATTTTTATATTAAAAAAAAAAATTAAAAAATTAAAAAATTAAAAAATAATAATAATAATACTAGCAATAATATTATTCTTGATTTCTACAACAGACATTCTCTGTGTAGTTGAAATTTTTGTGTGATCATTGGCCTTGTGAACGAACTGATAATATGAGCAATATGGAGGAAGTGGCCCTTTCCTCTGACTTGGATAATAGCCCTTCTCCTACCCCAGCACCTTCCCCAAAACAGGTCAAGGGGAAGAAGTCTAAGCATTCTAAAACTGCAAAATCCACCAGGTCTTCTAAGGCTGATAAAGATGCCCAGCGCAGGCACAATGCCCTAGAAAAAAGATTTGCCAGGGCCAAACAACAGATCACAACAGTGCAGGAAAGTACACACCAAGAGGTGTCTTGTAACCCTGAAATCCCCATTGAGGAGGATCCACTTTCTGGTGAGGGGTGTGGGGAGGCCCCTTCCACCTCTCAGGGGACACCATTATGCCACACTAACCAATCAGGAGTTAGGACTAGGTCAAGGTCTTCTAGTGAGGCCAGTCACCTGTCTCAAGTGTCTAGACCTGCCCCTGAGGCTACGTTTACTCCTACTGCAGCTGGTCTACGTCCCGAAGCGGGCCCTGCCTTTGTTCAGCCTATGGACTTTCAATCCTTTTTTACTCAGGCAATGTCTCATATGTTTCAAATGGGGTTTCAGCAGGCCTCTGCTGCCTTTCCGGCTCCTGTTGGTGTTCCTACGGCTTCATGTCATAATCAGCCTACTTGTGGGCAACATCATGGTTCTACTTCTTATGGCCTAGAGCCTGAACAGGCTCGTGAGGATGAGATCCTGGAGGACTTTGAGATGTCTGATGACGAGGAGGAGGTCCAGGACAAACCTGCCTTTCCTGGTTTATTTAAGCCTTCTTTATTTCGCTCTCTACTACGCAAAGCGAAGGCTGCCACCAATATGGACAACAACCCAAATTTGGCATCTGCTTCGGTATCCACAGGCCCTAACAGTAATTTATTCAATGTGCCTCAACCTGATGATGACTTTGTACCGTGTCCTGACCTTTTTTGCCAGGTCATTCAAAAGCCATGGGATCACCCCACTTCACTTTCTGGTCCAAATTCTTTCGACAAAAAGCTTTATGCTTCGGCTCCTGTGCTGGACGCCCTCCTACAGTTGCCTACAATTGATGAACCAGTGGCCAGTCTCACATCTTCCTCTGTTCTGGTAGGTGAAGCTGGGGATGGCCTCAAATTCGAAGATAAGCGGGCAGACATGGCATTTCGTAAGACGCACCAGGCGACGGCTTGGGCCATCCGTGCCTCTACCTCATCATCCTTCTTCAACCGGGCTTCGCTTGTGTGGTTGCGTCAATTGAAAGACAGACTTCCACCTGAGGACGCACGTCTGCAACAAGATCTGGCTAAACTCATTGCAGCGGCTGAATATTCGGCAGACGCGTCTTTGGACGCCGTTAAATTTGCTTCTCGTGCTTTGGCTTCAACAGTTTCTTCAAGGCGCCTGTTATGGCTTCGCAACTGGAGAGCTGATGCTAAGTCTAAGTGGCGCCTGACGGCGGCTCCATACAAAGGACCAGCGTTATTTGGCTCTTCACTGGATCCCGTTTTGGTGGAGAACCGGGACAAAAAGAAGGTTCTGCCTACATCTTTTCGTCGTCAGGATAGGCGCTATGTGCCTTATACCCGGCAGCCCTTTCGTCAGGACCAAGGCTCCGGGGGCGCCTCTTACTACAGACCATCACAATTCCAGTACCAGCCACCTTCCGACCGGGCGTCCTTTCGAGACCGTGGTCGTCGACAAGGCAACACCAGACGCCCCTTCAGGTCCTCGTCTTCTGCCCGCTACGCCAGAAGAGGCAAGTGACTCACCGGCCCTGTCTCCAATTGGTGGGAAACTTCAGGCCTTTTCCCATCGGTGGCCGGCTACAACTTTGGATGCCTGGATTGTCCAAACTGTCACCAAAGGTCTATGTTTGGAATTCACTGCTCTCCCACGGGACTTTTATGTTCATTGCCCTTGGCCGGCACTACCGGACAAGCGGCTCCTACTCTCAAACGAGATTCAACATCTGCTACGCATAAACGCAATAGAGCAGGTTCCGCCCGACCAGCTCAAGACCGGCTTTTATTCAACGCTGTTCCTAGTTCCGAAGAACTCGGGTGGTTGGAGAGGTATTTTGAATCTACGACGTCTCAACCAACACATCTTATACCGTCGGTTCAAAATGCATTCTCTCAAATCATTACTAGGATGCATCCGGCGGGGAGATCTCATGCAATCGGTAGATCTCAAAGAGGCGTACCTTCATGTTCCTATTCACCTCTCCTACAGACGGTACCTCCGGTTTGCCTTTGGAAACCATCACTTCCAGTATCGGGCCATGCCCTTTGGCCTTTCGTCCGCCCCAAGGACGTTTACAAAACTACTAGCGGCAGTAGCAGCTTCTCTCAGGGAGGTCCCGATTCGATTAGCATGCTACCTCGACGACATATTGATCCTGTCAACGTCACCCGACCGGGCGGTGCAGGACCGTCAGCTGGTGGTCCAGACTCTCCAGGAACACGGATTCACCTTGAATCTCACCAAAAGTCATCTAGTTCCTACAACTCGTCTTCTGCATCTCGGGGCAACAATCGATTCGACGCAGTGTGTGGTCTTCCTGTCTCCCGAGAGACAGGCCAGCATTCATCAGTTGGTGACTCACATCTTGCTAACCCGGACGGTCCCTCTGTTGGTTCTGTCCAAACTTCTGGGGAAACTAATATCTTGCATAGACATTGTGCCCTGGGCTCGCCTACATCTTCGTCGTCTACAATGGTTCCTGCTCCCGTTTCAGAAGCAAGGTCGAGCGGAGTCCCTCTTCAAAGTGTCGGTACCGGCCCCGGTCCGGCTCTCCCTTCGATGGTGGTTGTCCCCTGCTCTCAGCAGAGGCTCCCCCTTTCTGGACCCGACAAGACTGGTTCTAACCACAGATGCGAGCCTGCACGGATGGGGGGCCCATCTCAATGCCCAGCTAGCCCAAGGGGTCTGGACATTGGCCGAGAAGAAGCACAACATAAATTGGCTGGAACTCAGGGCGGTCAGGTTCGCCCTCCTTCACTTCCAACATCTTGTGTATCAGCAGGACCTTTTGATCCTGACAGACAATGTGGCCACCAAGGCCCATATCAACAAGCAGGGGGGAACCCGCTCTTGGACTCTAATGCAGGAATCGGAGAGACTTCTGTCGTGGGCAGAGATCCATCTTTCCTCAATAAAAGCCGAACACATTTCAGGGAATGTGAATCGAGAGGCAGATTGGCTCAGCAGAGGCCAGATAGACCATGCAGAATGGAAGCTGGATCCAGGCCTGTTTCGAGACCTGTCGAGGAGGTTCGGCCTGCCCATAGTGGATCTGTTTGCGACAGCCGCCAACTCTCAACTGCCGAGATTTTATTCCCGTTACCTGTCTCCGGCCGCAGAAGGGCTGGACGCTCTGCGGAGTCCATGGCCTCAAGGGCTCCTTTATGCCTTTCCTCCTCTGCCGATTATTCCCAAAGTAATTCGGAAGGCGATTCAGGAGCGGGCGCATCTTCTATTGGTAGCTCCATATTGGCCCCGCCGAGAATGGTTCGCGGACCTCAAAAATCTCTCCGTCGAACCACCGTGGAAGTTTCCACCCGACAAAGTGGTCTTGACCCAAGGGGCAGTGAGTCACCCGGAACCAGAGTGGCTGCGATTAGCCGTGTGGCATTTGAGCGCATAAAGCTGCTCCATGATCATCTATCGGAGGATGTCATCTCCATCATTCAGGCGGCTAGAAGACCATCAACGACTCGCATTTATAATGCCTCATGGACTGCCTTTACCAGATGGTGCGGTACCCATCACGTGGATCCCACAACAGCAGGAGTTCCAGATATTTTGCTGTTCCTTCATGCAGGATTCTCTAGAGGTCTAGCTCCAGCGACCCTTCGCCGTCAAGTGGCAGCCCTGGCCACTGTCTTATCTGGAGATAATCGATCTCCTCTGTCTCAGGACCCGCGGATCCGTTCATTTCTTCAAGGGGTTACCAACTTGCGACCCCCACCGGTTCACCGCTACCCTACTTGGGACCTTACATTGGTTTTACAGGCTTTGACTGCACCTCCGTTCGAACCACTTGCTGCGATCAGCCTGCGATATCTGTCCTTGAAGATGGCCTTTTTGCTAGCTATTACCTCCGCTCGCAGAGTGTCCGAGATAGCCGCCTTCTCGATGAGGAGTGATCTCTGTATTTTCTACCCTGACCGGGTGGTCTTGCGACTTGACCCTTCATTTGTCCCTAAAGTGAACACTCGCTTTCACCGTGCCCAAGAAGTCATCTTGCCTAATTTTTGCCCGAACCCTCGTCATCCAGCTGAAAGACGATGGCATACTTTAGATGTAAGACGGGCTTTGAGAAGATATCTTAAGAGAACGGCCTCGTTCCGCAGAACTGAGGCGTTGTTAGTCTCATTTCTTCCCTCTTCTTTAGGTCAGAAAGTATCCTCGGCAACAGTGGGCAGGTGGCTCAAAGCATGTATCTCTAGGGCATATGAGTTGCGGGAGGTTCCTGTCCCGGGGGGTATCCTGCCCCATTCTACCCGTAGTGCCGCGACTTCAGCGGCATGGGCTACCCAGGCATCGGTAGATGATATTTGCCGGGCGGCAACCTGGTCCTCCCTTTCTTCCTTTGTGACCCACTATCGTCTGGACAGATTTGCCTCGGCTGATGCTGCCTTTGGCAGGAGGGTTTTGCAGTCTGTAATCTCTCCCCAAGGCCAGTCTTCTGTTTAAGCCCGCCCCTATTCTTCTTGAACTTGGGTATGTCCCATACTGAGGAGTGTCTGAACAGCGAGGAGGAAAATGGTCGTTGCTTACCTGAACGACCCTTTTGTCCTCGCTGTGAAGACACTCCGTCCCTCCCTTATAGTTGCCAGGTCTGGCCTTGGTGGAGGTTTTTCTTCTTGTTTCCCTCTGTAGCTGTTCTGTTCCTGTCCTGTTCCTGTCGTTTACTCTGGAGATCTTCTATACTTCGTCCTGATGTCTTTGGACCAATCTGTCTTCGTGAAAAGACTGAGGAAGTAGCAGGAAGTAGGGGCGTATCCAGCTCCAGAGGGTTTGATTGACACCCAGCCATTGCGAATGGGAGTGAGCAATACCCATACTGAGGAGTGTCTTCACAGCGAGGACAAAAGGGTCGTTCAGGTAAGCAACGACCACTTCAAGTGAAAGCGATAGTCTTCCCTTTGGGCTTCTAATCACTTTCTACAGATTTCAGAGTTCCTCTAGGTTTACTGAGATGGTGTGTGTGAAAAGCATTGTGTTGCTTACTCAAAGGTTTGCTTGTAATTTGGCAGTAGAGGGATTAGTACTGTACAGAAGCAACAGAATTATCATGGGTGTTATTTTTTTCATGCTTTGCTTATAAGCTTTCTGTTGGGATCCCTGAGAAGCAGGATATAGAACTAAATGTATTTTGGATCTTATCCAGTGAAGTTTTTCTTACATCCTGCTAGTGAAGAATGCAACTTCTGAGGAACAGCTTGTGGGTGATAGGTGAAATTTTTGGATTACCCGACAACTTGCCTCGGCCAACTCACTGCAAGACAACTCATTGTGAGACAATTTAACAATTGTTTACAATATTCTATTTTTTGCTGTTCACATTTGCTGTCTCTCCTTTTGCATCCTTTCTTTAATGATTCTGTTATACCATTTCTTTAATATTAGTGTAACTCTTGTCCCGTAGCGAGTTGTCCTGTGGTGAGATGGTTGTGGCAAGTTGTCCTACAGTGAGTTATTGCAGTGAAATAAATGGTACTATTACCACTCTATAAAGCCTTAGTAAGACCACACCTAGAATACTGCATCCAGTTTTGGTCACCACACTATAAAAAAAATGTGGAGATTCTAGAAAGAGTGTAGAGAAGAGCAACCAAGATGATTAGGGGACTGAAGGCTAAAATGTATGATGAATGTTTGCAGGAACTGGGCATGTGCATGCCGGAACCCGGAAGAGCAATGATTGAGAAACACTGCAATAAGCAATTAAACAGGGGGGGAAGGGGCGGGAGAAATCTGTTGTAGAGGTGACTCTTATCAGTCTTCCCGATGGTAGGGCTAGTGATTATGTTGTCCATCTGCAGCATATCTGACTTCAGGTTTCACCAAGCTTTTGGAAAAGCGCCTTCTGGGAAAAATGTTCCCTTTCATTGGAGGTCAGTGGTTATTTGGCAGGTTTAGTTGGCCATGGTGGCAGTACTCAAGACAAAACTGAGGAGTTTAAATTTCTCTCTCAACTTGTAGCTGCCTGATTTTGGCAACTGCTATTGCCAGCCTGTGGTAGAGAACTTTTATTTGTTTATATTGTATATTTCTTAATCACCCTTCTCCCTCCTTCGGTTGAGGGAATAGAACCCAGTACCCAAATAAGGAAGATGGCTTCCAAGTTTAAGGACCTTGTGATTCTTGGGACTTTTGACATGCTTTATATTAAATATATTAAATGTATTAGAAGATATTTAATATATTATCTTAATATAATATGTCCACAAAATAATTATGTATCTCTCTCTGTGTGTATGTCAGTGTGTGTGTATGTACATATACAAATTTGCTGATGCTTTAAACTAAATTTGTATATTAGTGATTGCAGGACTTCTGTAGATGCCATATGCTAAATAAATAAATAAAATATGTTAGGTTTTAAGTGAGATTTAAAACATAAATGAAACTGTAGTAGGAATTAGGTTCTATACTACTTGGTGTTATGCAGAGCAATTTGCTATATAACAAATTGATTCATAAAATGAATCTGTTGCTCACATTTGCCCAATTTTTAGCTTCCTAATAGAAAAAAGGCAAACTTTGTAGAAAAGGCACATTTTTGTTAGCTGCTGTTACTTTTACTATTTTTTATTGACCATTATATTTTACTTCAATGCAAGAATGTCTCTTCCATTTTCTAAAATCTTTTTATGGCCAAAAGCTAAAGTTAATAAGAGCTAAACATATTGGTTAATTATGAATAAATATTGAATAGAGAAGGATAATAACATTGTATCTAATAACACTGTCTGGACATACTCATCATCTGTCCAATTTGTTTTATCTATGCATTGCAATAAGTTGGATGCTGTGTACAGTACTTACAAGATTCCATTTATTTTATTTTTCCACTTTTGGACTGCCCATCTACCTCAGAGAGGGACTCCAGATGGTGTATAATAAAATATTAAAGTGCAAAAACAGGATACAAAAGTCAAACTTAGAAATTAATTGTAACAATTAAAATTAATTGTAAAGCAAAGGAAGGCTTTCATTCCATTCTGCTTCTTGCCGCTATGAAATTCTTGGTCCAGTTTGTAGGCACCTTATATTCAGTAAGACAATTTTTCCAACAACTCTGGTAATGTTTCTTTTCATTGCAGAGTTTTTCTGGGACTTCAGTCACAGAAATAGATTTACTCATCACCTGTAATTTAGCCTTTTTCTTATGTCACTTCCCTAAAGGAATACAGTGTTCAAGATCAGGCATCTTTTGCAAAATGTCAAATCAAAGACTTTCAGATTAGAATTTATTTCTTTTTGCAGTGAGAGGATTGATTCCTCCGCCACCCCCTGAAAAAAGCTGAAAACTTCAGGAAGTAATTTGACAATATCTTAGCATCACTGAAATGAGTGGGAGCAAAATTTCCAGTCTTTTTTTTTAAAGTAGATATGTTGAGTCTATTGAATGCTTAACCCACTTACTCTTTCTTTTCTCTACAAAACTTGCTGTATCATGCTATCATTATTAAACAGTTTGCTAGCAGAGTCTGAGATAGATACTTGAAGGTGCCAGGAGGAATCCACATTCTTGTTGTTCAGTTGCTAAGTCATGTCCAACTGTGATAGGAACTAGGTTGTAGTAACTCTGTACCACTTGGAGTTACGCTCCAAGAGTTATACTCTTCGCGACCTCAGAGACCATAGCACGCCTGGCTCCCCCTGTCTTCCATTGTCTTCTGGAGATTGCCCAAATGAGAGTCCACATTGGATAACAATATTAACAATAACAACAGTGTTGGAAGAGACCTTGGAGGTCTTCTATTCCAATCCCCTGCTCAGGCAGGAAACCCTATACCCGTGATGGCGAACCAATGGCACGCGTGCCACAGGTGGCATGTGGAGCCATATTGGTGGGCACACGAGAGTTGTCCTAGCTCAGCTCCAGCACTCATGCATGTGCTGGCCAGCTGATTTTTGGGCATTCTGGGCCCAACGGAAGTCGGCAAATGGACTGTTTCCGGCCTCTGGAGGGCCTCCGGGGAGGTGGGGAAGGCTGTTTTTGCCCTCCCCAGGCTCCTAGAAAGCCTCTGGAGCCTGGGGAGGGCAAAAAACAGACCTACCAGGCCCACCAGGCCATCACATGCCAAAAGCAGGGGGAGCATGGGGGGTCGCGCACACATGCATGCGGGGGGCAGGGTGCATAAAATTATGGGTGTGGGCACACACGTGCGCGACCACCCCACACGATGGCAAAAAGGTTAGCCATCACTGCCCTATACCATTTTAGACAAACGGTTGTCCAATCTCTTTTTAAAAACTTCCAGTGCAGTGGTGTGTTTCAAATTTTTTTACTACCAATTCTGTGGGTGTGGCTTGGTGGGCATGGCATGGCTTGGTGGGGGTGGCAAGGGAAGGATACTGTAAAATCTCCATTCCCTCCCCACTACAGGAGAAGGTTACTGCAAAATCCCCATTTCCTCCCAATCAGCTGGGACTCGGGAGGCAGAGAATAGGGGCCAGGCCAGTCAGAAATGGTATTTACCGATTCTCCAAACTACTCAAAATTTCCACTACTGGTCAGAACTTGCTGAAACCCACCTCTGCTCCAGTGTTTGTTCCATCCTATTTCCATCCAATATTCCTATTTTGGATCTTAGATCTAATGATCTTCCACTATTTTGGTGAAATGGAAGACACACACACACGTATATATTCTGACTCTATTTTCTACTCAATGCACCAATTTGAGAAAATCAAACAGTAGAAGATGAACCCAGCAGTCTTGACTCCAGATGGATGAAGAAATACTATATATAAATCTAGAGTGTGGTGATTTGATTTTTTTTCTTCTGTGTCCACTTCCCTAAGATTTGCAAAAATGTCCATTGTATAAAAGTGATTGTAAGAAAATGGGTCACTTGTCTTGGCAGGTAAATGGTGCCTTTAGGGAGAGGAAGTCTTGAAATGCCTGGGACAATGATTTAGTTTTCTAGATGTCTTGTTTCAAGCATCAGCTATGCCCACAGGCTGGCATGTCTCCCAGATCAGCGGTCACCAACTGGTGGTCTGTGGACCACTGGTGGTCCGTGAGAAAAGTTTGGTGGTCCGCAGAAAAATTATTTGGATTTTTAATATTGCACTAAATCAGGGGTCCTCAAACTACGGCCCCTAGGACGGATACGTGCAATGAACGTTTGTGTTGCTGCAGAGAGTCTCCCCCTTTGGGGTCTTTTTGTGTGGGTCGGAGGGGGGCAGAAATTCCAACTTTGGGTCTGCTTCGGCTTCCTGGTGCGGGGCTTTGGGCGAAGCCTGGAGGGAAGCACTGCTGGTGGTGAAGAGCCGAAGGGCCTTGTTCCAGTGGGAATGTATCATGGCCTGGAACTGGCTGACCATCTTAGCCCGGTGAACCTCCAGGCACCGGTACTTGGCCTTGCACTCCTGCAGGTCTTCTCTCCGCTTGGAAAGCCTATGCTCCTAGTCCTCAGTGAGGTGCTTCTACTAAGCCTCCTTTTTGGTCAGATCCAATTTGAACTGATCCAGCTGTTTTGCCAACTCTTTCTCATGGTGGCTGCTTAGCTCCAACAATTGCTTCCTGTTGGGGCCCTAAGGAGCCTGGGCAGGGAGGGAAGGAGTTGGCCACGCCCACCCAGTAACATGACCACCTAGCCATACCCAACAATTTGATAAATAAATATTTACCTACCTTATTTTATTGAAGCATGCCACAGCCTACCTCTTTCTTCCTCCAAACATCAGAGGTCTTAGAGAGGGCTTCAAGTTTGAATGGTGACTGGAAGATCTGTCTCTGACCTTCTCCAGAAGGCCAAGTTGGAGATCAAGACTATTGGGCTCAGGGATGGAGGGGCATACCACTACATCCTTTAATTATCAAGAAGTTGCCTTCTCTCTGGTGGGAAATTAATTTGCATTTGGAAAATAGCAATAGTTGTAATGTGAAGTATTTTAGTCTCCACAGGAAGAGTGGACAACCAAGCAGAATGTGATTTGCAGCAGATTTACAATCTGTTTTGTTGATGTTTGTCCCTTCCTGAGTTGTCATTTTCTATCTGGTTTTTCTCCAATAATAAATTTGCTCCTGCTGGTAATTTATGTTCCGTCAAAATAAAATTGATCAATATAAAATTAATACAGAATTAGAAAATAAAACATGAACAGTTGAAAACTGTCAAGGCATCATGTAAATAAAGCCTTGACAATTAAATACTGAGGCTGCTCTTTCCTCCCGATTAGCTGGGACTCAGGAGGCAGAGAATAGATGGGGGCAAGGCCAGTCAGAGGTGGTATTTACCGGTTCTCCCAACTACTCAAAATTTCTGCTACCGGTTCTCCAGAACTGGTCAGAACTTGATGAATACCACCTCCTGGTCTGTCAACCTTGACCATTTTAAGAGGTGTGGCGTTTCAACTCCTAGAATTCCTCAGGCAGTAACTTGGGTACAGAATTGTAGAAGTAGGCAGCTATCAGCAAGCTGTAATATTTGTCACTGCAATTAAACTTACCTACAATTTGTCTAATGGTACATTTTTCCCTATACAAAAATTCCCTCTGAGGGAGCAATCAGAACTTTGAGTGTGATAGTAGTGGCACAGGGTCTAGAACAACTCACCACAATCAACTCACCACAGCCAACCTTACACAGCCAACTTGCTGTGGCCAATTTGCCATGAGACCACTCACCATGTCCAAATTGCCACGGGACAAGCATTATACTAACATTGAAGAAATGGTGAAATAGAATCATTAAAGAAAAGATGCTAAAGGAGGGACAAAATGAAATGTGAATGACAAAAATTAAAACAAAGATTTTAATTATTTTAAATAATTAAATTGAATTGTTGAATTGCCTCTCAGTGAGTTGTCCTGCAGTGAGTTGGCTGTGGCGAGTTGTCCCATAGCGAGTTGGCCATGGTGAGTTGGCTGCGGCGAGTTGGCTGTGGGATGTCCGAGTGGCACATATATTTCAGGATTGAACAAAGCATGGACAAAAGGATAGAAGGAAAACCAATAGAACTTGCAGTTTTTGTATCTTTTTAGAATACTGTAAGTGATTAAAAGGTAAAGGTAAAGGTTCCCCTCGGACATATGTACTAGTCATTCTCGACTCTAGGGGGTGGTGCTCATCTCCGTTTCAAAGCCGAAGAGCTAGCGCTGTCCGAAGACGTCTCCATTGTCATGTGGCTGGCATAACTAAATACCAAAGGCGCCCAGAAACACTGTTACCTTCCCACCAAAGATGGCCCCTCTTTTTTCTACTTGCATTTTTTACGTGCTTTTGAACTGCTAGGTTGGCAGAAGCTGAGACAAGTAACAGGAGCTCACCCCGTTACACGGCACTAGGGATTCGAACCACTGAACTACCGACCTTTTGATCGACAAGCTCAGCGTCTTAGCCACTGAGCCACACATCCCTTGTATAAGTGATTTATGAATTACTAATTTGTTGTTTATTAGCTGCTTTGGATATGCTCATTTGTCAGAAATTAAAGTTTGGAATATTGCTAACATATAATATTTGTATACAGACTTTTTTTAAAAAAAATAGTACATGTTCAATTGATAGGGTGAGGGGAAATGATGATTATTTTCTTCATGTATGCAAAGTTATTATCATTAATTAAGCACTATGCAGGCATGGCATGAATTGACTACGTATGCAATTAAAAATAGTAATATGATAATAGTGAAGTTGAATCATAAGAGAGGGCACCAACATTATTTCTGAGTTCCTAGTTATGCTACTGTAGATTTTCCACTGAACCCCCATGGTACATACACAAAGGATTGTTCATACGAAATGCTTAACCAGATTAATTAAAATCTAATACATGCCTTTGCACAACATTCTAGGTTTGGCTTGTTTTAACCTTGTTTTAATTTTTTGTGGTCTGGTCCAACTGATTAGTTTAAGATTCCATTTATTTTATGAACCTAGGACACTGATTTATGCAGTGACAAAGTTAAGAATGCTGTGCAAACTCATAACAAAACTGATAAGTTTATGCTGAGGATTCATGGAATTTCTTTGAAGGCATGGAATCTGTGTAGGAAATTGTTCATTTGTTGGCAAATTCTAAGAAGAAAACTTGTAGGATGGCAGAATCAGCTGATTGCTCTCTGTGGGAGTTAAAATTGTAAGCTACATGAAACTTCAATGTGATCTAGTAATATTCTTATCATCTTAGTTATGATAATTAGAACTGGAATTTCCTTGTATTAAGTCAGGGTATCTCTGATGAGTAAATGCACAAATGTGCTTATGGATTCAAATCTCCCATTTGGTTTCTTGGAGGCCTTAAGCAAACTGTTCCGTCTTAGTTCAGTATCTTGTTTCAAGAAATTAAAGCTAGGTTTTTCATCAAAGAACAAGATGCTCTTCTGCTGAACTTCTCTTCTGGGGTACATTATGCAGTTTTCCTAGCAGTGAAACAGAAATGGTTTTATATTATCTATTGCAATGGTCACCAACTGGTGGTCTGTAGACCACTGGTGGTCCATGAGAAAATTTTGGTGGTCCGCAGAAAAATTATTTGCATTTTTATATTGCACTAAATACAATTTTTTTTAAAAAAATCATATTAGTGATCCGCGGGATTTAAAATTATGAATTTAGTGGTCCCTGAGGTCCAAAAGGTTGGCGACCCCTCATCTATTGCAGTGGGTATCCCACAACCTGAAATTTCTCTTGTGTTTTCCCATTCACTGTTGATTCTCAATTTCCAAGTCCCAACAAGATTGACCAAGGGCCACAATGACTTAAAGCCCCACTTTTGTCATTAGAGAATTGTTTAAAAAATCCACACATTTGACTAAATTTTCTAATGCTAAGCCATAAACAGAAATTTAACAATTGAACCTAAATTAAATGAACATAGGATGGATCAACACTCTGAATTAACCCAGTTGTGTCTGCAACAAGAGTAGGATACTAGATACTATTTCTGAAAGATACTACAAGCTGTGCATTGTTAGCCTACAATGGTTTTCTTGGAAGAAAAGTTTCCCAACTTTTTTTTTTCTTAAGTAACCTCTGGAAACCTTCCCAGCAGTGAATTGTTCCTGATGATGTCGCACTGCAGCTTCTCTTGGCAGTCTTTCCTTGATCAGGAGGAATAAGAGAAGATTTTCTTCTGATTTTGGGACTGGCTAATCCATCATATAGAGTGGATTCAGAAGGTGATCGAGAAAATGTCTATCTGACATGATAGAATCAAAGGTCTCTCAAGTGCCAAAACACACCTGCTTAGTTTTGTACTACTGTCAAACTGAACTACACAGTCAAGCTCACAAGAAATGCAAGAACTTCTGATAAATTATATTTATTGAAAAAAGCCAGGAAGCCATAACCAAGAATACCACCAACTGTTGAAGTTGTGGAAGAGGAAGAGAAGCATGAGTTCCTTACCTAACAACCGCATCTGGCACTACTGGAACTCCCCTCACAAAGGGGTGAGGTCACAAAATGTTTTATCTAATGACTGCTTCACTTAGTGATAGAAATTCCTATCCCAATTAAGGTAGTTTAAATGAGGACTATCTGTATTTATTTATTCTTTGCTGAACTAACCAATCTTCTAAGTCATAAAAGCTTATTTAATATAGAATAGAATAAAATAGAATAGAATAGAATAGAATAGAACTCTTTATTAGCCAAGTGTGATTGGACACACAAGGAATTTGTCTTTGGTGCATATGCTCTTGGTGTACATAAAGAAAAAATAAAATATATTCGTCAAGAATCATAAGGTACAACATTTAGTGATAGTCATAGGATACTAATAAGCAATCAAATCATATTAGGAAACAATAAAAACAATATATGTTATAAAGATACAAGCAACATGGATATAGCCATAAGTGGGAAGAGATAAGTACTAGTAAGGATGACAAGAAGAATAGTAATACACTTAATAGTTAATTTGACAGTGTTGTGGAAATTAGTTGTTTAGCAGAGTGATGGCATTTGGGGAAAAACTGTTCTTGTGTCTTGTTGTTCTGGTGTGCAGTGCTCTATAGCGTTGCTTTGAGGGTAGAAGTTGAAACAATTTATGTCCAAGATGTAAGGTGCCTGTAGATATTTTCACAGCCCTCTGTTTGACTCGTGCAGTATACAGGTCCTCAATGGAAGGCAGGTTGGTAGCAATTGTTTTTTCTGCAGTTCTAATTATCCGTTGAAGCCTGTGTCTGTCTTGTTGGGTTGCAGAGCCAAACCAGACAGTTATGGAGGTGCAGATGACAGAATCCGGACAATTCCTCTGTAGAACCCAGAACAACTGATTTTGTTTAGAACCCAGAACAACTGATTTTGCAATGTAGGATTCTCTACCAATAAAGGAGAATATTTGTAGCTCAAGGTTGAAATGAGGGGTCCTTGTGCACTGATGATGTTACTTAGTTAGGGTAATGAAATGTCTGCAAGAAAACAGGCAAGCTCAGAGAGTACCAAGAACCCCTCATAGGATACTTTGCTGTTTATATAGGACCGTGATGGCGAACCTATGGTACGTGTGCCACAGGTGGCATGCAGAGCCATATTGGTGGTCACGCGAGCGTTGCCCTAGTGCATGCGTGCGCCGGCCAGCTGATTTTTGGGCCTACCAGAAATTGGGAATCAGGCGGTTTCCGGCCTCCAGAGGGCCTCCGGGGGGGGGGGAAGGCCCATTTTTTGCTCTCCCCAGGCTCCAGAGGCTTTCTAGAAGTCTGGGGAGGGTGAAAACGATCTTTCCTACCCATCCCCGGAGACCCTCCGGAGAGCGGAAATGGCCCATTTGCCGACTTCCAGTGGGACAGCAAAGGGCCATTTCCGGCCTCCGGAGGGCCTCTGGGGGGGTGGGAAAGGTCGTTTTCACTCTCCCCAGACTCCTAGAAAGCCTCTGGAGCCTGGGGAGGGCGAAAAACGGGCCTACCGGGCCCACTGTGCCATCATGTGCCAAAAGTGGATGGAGTGCAGGTGGTTGCGTGCGCATGCGCAAGGGAGCAGGGCGCATTGAATTATGGGTGTGGGCACGCACGTACATGACCCCCCCACACTATCCCCGCTTTTGGCATGCGACGGCAAAAAGGTTTGCTATCACTGATATAGGATAATTCACTTTTTGGTAAATTATGTTGCCCTTCAGTTATTTTTAGTATATTATATACTTTTGGGATTATGATATCATCTCTTATTAATTAAGGGTAATTATCAACTTTTCAACCCATACTTTCCAAAAAAAGGAGAGGACTCCTCCGATTGGTCAACTAAATAGCGCAATTGATTTTTGCACTATGAATTAAAAAACAGTGTGCAGCTATTTCTTTCTTAACATATTTTTATGCTAAAGAAAAGTAGTGGAAGAAATAGGAAGAAAAAAGTAGCAGTCAATAACTCTGTATGATGTTTGTGTGGAGAGAATTTGCCCATTAAGTAGCTCTTCTGAATCATCTCAAACATTTAGGAAGCTGATTTATGGGAGTCTGCTTTTAATCTTGAGAATGGGAAAGTTTTATTGGCAAATCTGAAGTAAAACTTGACTGTTGTTATGCAATTACCGTGTTTTCCCGAAAATAAGACCGTCTTATATTTTTTTGAACCCTGAAATAAGCGCTTGGCCTTATTGCCATGCGCTCAAAAGCCCGATTGGGCTTATTATCGGGATGTCTTATGTTCGGGGAAACAGGGTAAATCATGTAAAATTCTGAGCTTTGTAGTCTATGTTGGAGGATGTTCCTGATTTAAAATATTGTAAATACTATTTCTGTTATTTGGAAAACTTTCTATTCTTTTTAAATGGGTCCTTGACCCTCTTCCCAAAGTCTTAATTATGATGGGTGTGTAATTTTTTTTTTACATTCTTGTCTGTTTGTTTTATTTATTTGCTTTCTACAACAGGACGGCAGAAAGGCAATTTTTTAAGAGGAGTTTGTTTTTTTTATAACAAGCGATAGTGGCTTTAAAATATGAATTAATTTTGTTCTTCCATCTAGTTCTTTTTTTAAACAAAAGATACCACAAGGTTTACAAATAGGAAAACAACAGAAAAATCAACATTTTTAGGAATGTTTAAGCCTGTCTAGACCTGCTGAATTTAGCACTGAGTCATTGGCAAAGGAGGAACTCTCTATTCGTGTTTAAAAGAAAATATCTAGAAGTCATTATTAAAGAGGCAGATGTTGAATTTGTTCTGAGCAATCTGTAACAGTAATGCAGCCCATTTTTCAAATCGTCAGCATGGACTATGTTCTCTCTTTCTTACAGTGCATTTATTGTTCTGTCTTAAAACATTCTTTTTTAAAAAATATTGGGAAGGAAAAATTTCTCCCTTGACATGTCTATACAAATGCTTAAGTTCCCAAAGTTCTGTTGCTGTTACTTTGACATTCCTTTTTTTTTTTTTGCATCCCCATTTCCTGTTTATAAAAGGAGAGAGCAAAAAAATAAAAAACAAAATCCATTGCTCTTGCAAGCATCCAAATGGATCTGCAGTCGGTTGATTCCCTCAACTGATTTCATGTAGCGTCTGCCTGCTGTAGAGCAGGGACGTCTGGGGAAAAGGAACAGCGGTGCCTGGAGGGCATTACTTTTGAGGTTCTTGAGATGTTGAGTGATAACACCCCAGTGCATTTGAGCCTCCCCACATTAGGTAAGAGTGCAAGCTCTCCAGGGGTGGGTTCTAAAATTTTTTACTACCGGTTCTATGGGCATGGCTTATTTTGTGGGCGTGGCTTGATGGTCATGTGACAATTCTTTAGGATTTAGCAGAGGTATTGGTCTACCAGGCTTTTAACTTCTTGTAGAGCTGTACCGGTCTACTCATGTATTTTTGCAGGCACTGGTGTACCCATTTATTTTTGCAGGCACCGGTCTACTCGTTTGTTTTTGGAGACATCGGTCTACCACCAAATTGCCTTTTACCACTGATCAGGTGTAGGGCGGATCTTTGAAGCCCCGCGGCAAAAGTTTAAACAGTTTTTTTTCTTCTAGCCGATCAGCTGGGACTCAGGAGGCAGCAATAGATTGGGGGTGGGGCCAAATAAAAGGTAAGAATAATGTGGGGGGGGGGCAGAACCGGTTCGGTGATGTCATATTGTCACTGCTACCGGCTCGGCCGAACCAGGAGGAACCCACCACTGAAGCTCTCTTAGTGTTCCTCTCAAAAACAAGCAGAACTTTGCAAAGGGAACTGGCTGTTTGTTAGCTCTTGCTCTGTTTCCCCAAGCCAGATCCACATTTCTATTGGCGGTGATCTATGCATTTTGTGTGTGTGTGTGGGAGGAATATCTCCTTGTTAATGAGCCGCGGTGGCACAGTGGTTAGAGTGCAGTACTGTAGGCTACTTCTGCTGCTTGCTGGCTGCCTGCAATTTGGCAGTTCAAATCCCACCAGGCTCAAGGTTGACTCAGCCTTCCATCCTTCTGAGGTGGGTAAAACGAGGACCCAGATTGTTGGGGGCAATATGCTGACTCTGTACACCGCTTAGAGAGGGTTGTAAAGCACTTTAAAGCAGTATATACCCTGTTTCCCCGAAAATAAGACTCAACCGGAAAATAAGTCCTAGTATGATTTTTCAAGATGCTCGTAATATAAGCCCTACCCACAAAATAAGCCCCAGTTAAGATTGTCAGCCAGATGAGTGCATTTAGTACCATATTTCCCCCAAAATAAGATCTAACCAGAAAATAGGTCCTAATGCGTCTTTTGGAGCAAAAATTAATATAAGACCCGGTCTTATTTTCTGGGAAACACAGTACGTCTTAAGTGCTATTGCTATTAATTTGCTTTCTTAAGATGCCTGTTTTCTTTTTAAGGACAGAGCTCTTTGATTCGTGCTGAGGAGCTTTTATTTCTGGGAGGCATGGCACAGCCCTGCAGCCTTTTCATAGGGCGGGTACCAGGGTGCAATTTTGCATAATGCCGTGAGTCAAAAATAAAAAACAGATGATGATACTATGCAAGTTGAGATCTTGGCCATATCTTCTTCCTGACGTAGTCCTGCTCTGCATATGTCATTGGAGAAAATATTGCATTAGTAACTAAATCAATATGCTGATTTGGCTCCTTTACCTGCTGTGACACACTCAGATTGTCCAGTCTCTTAGCAGAAAAGGGTGGGGGAAAGAGAGATGAGTCAGTTGTGAAGTCTGAATTTTGATCACATGACTCAGGGATGTTACAATGGTCATACGTGTGAAAAATGGTCTTTAGTCCAAGATATTGATTATTTTGATATATATAAATTAATTATTGGAGTTTACTTCCTTCCATCCATATATAAGCATTGCTTGACCAAGGTCCACGGTATTCTCAGGGACCTTTGCACATCCTCTCCATGACCTGTTTTGAATGTTGCCTTCTGGAAGGAGACTTTGTGGTATCGGAAGCAGAACTGGATTCTGTAATAGCTCTGTGTGTGTGTATGTAGGGGTGTGTGTAGGGGTGTATGTGTATATATATTTGTATAACTTGGCATTTTTGGATGCTGCTGGTGGGTGGCATTCCTTCTTTTGAGGAACGGTGCATCAAAATTTCATGTTCATGTGTGCGATTGTGTTTACAGGAAAATGACAATAAAGGTTATCTTAATCTTATGCTGCTGTAAAGGAAATCAGAAGCCATTTCTTTGTATCCTTTTTCTTTCTTCCCTATTTTTATTTTATTTTTCCCACCTTTGTTGCAATTTCTCTTTGATTCCTTTTTCATACGTTACTGTATATTAGTTTGTTAGTCTTTGTCTTCCTTTTAAAAAAAATCTTTAATTATATTTCTATATATAGAGGGAAATTGAACGATGGCCACGGACCCTGGAAAAAGGGCAAGAAAACCCCCCAGAAATTATGGCTTTTTTACAAGCTTGGGAAATGTAGCAATAAAGTCTTCCCTAGTCAGAAGAAAAATCTGGAGTTACCCAAGTATTTCATCATGTCACAAAGGCAGGGACTGCAGTAGCTGAGACAGGAAGCAATTAAACCATGAGTCAAATACTTGAATATAGGCTGACTTGTCTTCAGAAAAAACTTCTGGTGGGATTCCCAGTTAGTTAGTGACATGTTTGTACAGAAAACTAGACAGACCAGATCAAACGATAAAGCAAGTAAATTTTAAAAAGGGTTTGCCTCTTTTAGGACTTTATTTTATTATTAAGGGTGTCCTACTTCCAAGTTTTAAAGTTCCAGATATAGTATAGGTGAGGTCCGTTTGGAGATTAATGTACTTTGGAATAGCTGCTTACAAAAACAGCATAATGGAAATGCATAAAGTATTTCTTAGAAAGACTTGTCTTCTGTATGGCTGAAGAAGAATCAAGGGAGGCGTCATCCAGAACCTGTAGCTAACCTATGGCTGGTTGTTATGAAATAAGACAATCCCCAATTATTTATTTAGTCTTAATTTAATTTAATTTACTCTATTTTGGGACAAATAATTCAATCCAGTCTCAAGCAAGAGTTTATAAATGAAGTGTTTTGCTTTCCTTTTGTTTTTGTTTTTTGTTTTTTGGCTGCAAACAGCTTACTTATATAAATATATATTTTTGTAATTGATGGATGTTGGTCAATTTCTTCAGGTCTCTAAAGGTAGATGAAGGGACGTACCACTTAGATGCTTAAACCTGTGGCACTGGGCAACCAATCACAGGACCAAAGGATTCTTCTACCTTGAGGTGAAAACCTGGACAAAGATGTTGAAGCCAAGCGGACTTAAAATTCCTGGGAGGACCGGGAAGCATGCCAGTCCCGTGGGACGTCCTGGTGCGACAGCAGCAACTGCTTCCACAACCAGCAATGCCACAAAAGAAGGTAAGATGCATGTAAATCGTTTTTCTCCAGAAAGATAATTGCTCAGTCTGGTTCTCGGGTCTTCCAACAATGCACCTGTTGCTTCTCAATCCATCTCTCTCTCTTTTTTTTTCCTTTTTATTAGTTTGTAATATAAAATACAAAAGCAAATAATAGGAAAAATAGGGGAGGGAAAAGGGAAAAGTGTAGAGAAGACGGGAAAAAAGAAAGAAAAGACTCCCTTTGGTGCGGTAGAATAAGAAATAACATTGAACTTCAACTTTTTACTTTTATATAATAGTATAAACTTGAGCTTAAATGGTCTCTGGGGGATGGTAGAGGACAGGAAGGCCTGGAGGAAAGTTATCCATGGGGTCGCGATGGGTTGGACACAACTTCGCAACAAACAAATAATATAAACTAGCCATTTCTATAACAACAGATCTAATCAGTAAAACCCAAAATCAAAGTTTCATTTTTTTTCCACCTCAAGCACAAAGTCCAAAAGCGGTTTCCAAGTAGACTTTTATCAAAGTCAATTTAGGTATCTCTCCTAACTCCCATCAGCTTTTGCATCATTCATCCATTGTGGGGGCTGAATCCATACATCTCATTGCTGGTTGTCCTATTCCTTTTCCCTCCTTCCACCTTTCCCAGCATTCTGGGTCTTCATATAATGTGTCTGAAGTAGTTTAATTTGAGCCTGGTCATTTGTGTCTCAAGTGAGAACTCTGGGTTGATTTGTTTGATCAAGGAGTTGTTACCTAATTGTAATTTCTGGATGACAGAAGGGGGAAGGAGATACAGTATATCCTTGTTGTAGCTAATTTGCTTTACCATGAGCAGAGGGGGGGGGGTTCGTCTGTGACTGCATATGGCTGTAACAGCTGCCTGTACAGTCTGCAGTGCAGACAGTTGCCCCCAGGGAGATGTTTGATGGATTGGCAAGGAATGAGAAACGGACTTCCTTAGTGGGATCATCTCATTTTCTCTAGCAGTCTTAATTTTTTGGTCCCTTCAAATCAATCTTGACTACTAGACTACTGTCTGCATGAGTCCTGCCTGCATGAGTTTTCTTGGCAAGATTTTAAGAATCAGGTTGTCTTTGCCATCTTCCTAAGGTTAAGAGAGAAGAACAAGTCTAAAAGTCATCCCATTGATTGTACCAAAGGTAGAGTAGAACTCATCTCCTGGTTTCTAGCTTGGTTCCATCAACCACTACACTAAACTGGCTCTCAGCAGTCTTAATACCCCACCAGGTAGCTGATTCCTGTGTTGATGGAACCAGTTGAACCACTGAGAAGAAGGGCACATGAGCACTGCCTTGGTCTTCTGGTATGATACCCCTCCTTTTTCTTTTTTCTTTTCATCATAGAGATTTCAAAAATGCTATGAGAAGTACTATAGTTTCATTAAACTTTCCTTGGACTTTAAAGATGATGAGTTATCCTAATCTCCTGATAATTTGATTTATACCACACAACAATCTCCTGCTGATTAGATTCCTATCACAGAGTCACTGTGAGATTCTTTATACATATTTGTGGAGGTTTTTTTTAATTACTTTTAATAAAGTGCATCAGGATCTCTGGGTGGGCCATCTAACTGCCCATCTTTTCAGGGGTGGGCTTCAAAAATTTTAGCAAGGGGTTCTCTTCCCGGTTGCTGGGTGGGCATGGGTATGATAGGCGTGGCCTAGTCAGCCTCCTGCATCATGGGGGCGGGCATTTTTGCCCTCCCTAGGCTTCGGAATCTTTCCTCAAGTCTCCGGGAGGGTGAAAACAGCCTCCCTAGGCTCCAGAGGCCCTCTGGAGGCCGGAAACACACCCGTTTCCAGCCTTCTGGAACCTCTGGTAGGCCCGTTTTTCACCCTCCCCGAGCCTCCGCGCACGCCCTGCACTTACCTGCATCAAAAATGGGCTGTGTGGGGACTCCTGGGAGGGGTGGGATGGGCAGGTCCAGGCAGGAGTGGGATTTCGGGATTCTCTGAACTGCACAGAATCTTAGCTAGAGGTTCTCACAAATCCCTGCGAACTCTCAGCAGCCCTCCCCTGCATCTTTCCTAGCAGAGGGGTGTTCCCTGACAATATGGCGTCCTCCTGTTGGTTCTAGAAATTAGGGCCACCCTATAAAATCAGGTATTTTACAATGCATCAATGTGAACAGGGATTTGCATGTTCTGAAGCCACATTTCACATAGGTTGCCGTTTCAGAGAGAAAGGAGAGAATTATATA
Organism: Arizona elegans; assembly: GCA_022577455.1. Lineage (NCBI taxonomy): Eukaryota > Metazoa > Chordata > Lepidosauria > Squamata > Colubridae > Arizona > Arizona elegans. The sequence continues at coordinate 2,911,214 of JAKOOJ010000017.1, forward strand.
TATATTTTTTCTCACTAAATGTGGATTTTTTTAAAAAAAAATGCCAGTATTTTTGAATTAAGGAGATCTTTCTTTCCACTCACCCAACCCCAGAAACCAATTGCCTTCCTGCAGACATTTAGTACAATGAAAACTGTTGATTCTCAGAGTGTGAACTGATTCGTGAACAATTCGTTCCTTTATTGAGTATAATGTACAGTGCCTCTTTACAGTATCTGGTGTTTTAAAAAAAAAATACTGCTTTTTTATTGGCTACTTTGCCTTGGTCTAAATGGGTGCCTGCCAGCTGTCGGTTTCTCTCTAGTTTGTTTTGAGTGCCCGAATCATCAGCCAATGTGCTGGGTATTTTTGTAGCTCTTTTTATTCTTTCCAGCCCAACTGAATGTTGGAGAGAAGTTACGTAAAGGTTTCAGGTCTTTTCCATTAGGAGGATAACTGTCTAAAAACTGAACAGAATGGGAACATGTTTTATGTAAGAGAAGATGGCAAAAGAACAATTGAATATAAAAATGGGCTGCATCTGGCTGGGTGGCTGCAGGGGAAAAAGGTCTTCCCAACCCCTCTGTGGGACTTCAGAGCTGAGTTAGTCCCCTTTTGCCAGATGCTTGAAAGCAAAGCATGTTTCACCAAGCAGAGAATTCTGGCAGTAACCAGGATGACCTCATTAGACTCTTCTGGATGATTCCTGCAATATTTATTGGGCATAAGTGTGAGTCATTGCCTGAATCATGGATTCATGTAGATTTTGGTCTGGTTGCATTTGTCCACGTTCATTATTTTAAAACAAATGTTTTAGCAATAAGGAGATCTGTCACAGATTCAGAGACAGAGCCATATACTGTAATGAATTGCAACATAGTGCCTTTAACCAGGTTAGTTGACTAAGCTTTGGTTAGTTGACTAAGCATTAATGAGTTGGATTTACATAATGTGTACATTCTGAGACTGGGACTGCATTTGACTCTCAAAACTTTTTGGGTTATGGGGATGTCCAGGCTTTGTTTCCAACTTGTAATTTCTGAGATTTTAATTTCTTGAAATTTTTAAGTATGAATAGGAAATACGATTTGCTACAATTAATTTTAACTAAGAAACAACGTAAATAATGTTGAATCACGTTTAGCTGTCAGTCCTGCCCTAGCTTGGTCTCTTAGGAAAGAAAGACTCATGACTCCATGGGTAGCAAAGAGTACAGGTAGTCCTCAACTTACAACACTTCATTTAGTGACCATTCAAAGTTACAACAGCACTGAAAAAAAGCGACTTACGACTGTTATTCACATTTAGATTGTTGCAGCATCCACATGGGGTCACATCAGGGGTGGGTTCTAAAAAATTTTACTACCGGTTCTGTGGGCATGGCTTATTTTGTGGGCGTGGTTTGATGGTCATGTGACAATTCTTTAGGATTTAGCAGAGGTACTGGTCTACCAGGCTTTTAACTGCTTGCAGAGCTGTACTGGTCTACCCATTTGTTTTTGGAGGCACTGGTCTACCCATTCGTTTTTGGAGCGCACTGGTCTACCACTACACTGCTTTTTAACACTGATCAGCTGTAGGGCGGCCCTTTGAAGCCCCGCGGCAAGAGTTTAAACAGTTTTTCTCCTTATAGCCCATCAGCTGGGACTCAGGAGGCAGCAATAGATTAATGGTGGGGCCAAATAAAAGGTAAGAATAACGCGGGGGCGGATGGGCCGGCTCAGCTCCCAAACAAAGAGAACCGGTTCAGTGACGTCATATCATCACTGCTACTGGCTCGGCCGAACCGGGAGGAACCCACCACTGGGTCATATGATCAAAATTCCAGAAATAACTGACTGTAGAAACCACAGACTGACATAAAGCACTTTAGGGCTTGTTGAATTAGTAACCATATGTCATCAACGTGGTGGTCTTAGTAACCTCATAGAGAAATGTTTTCAGGATGATTTTCCCTAGCCTGTTGCTTCATATCTCCCATTTCTGTTTCATTTGGGTCCATCTACCTTCCTGCTCAACATCCTTTTTTCTTTCCTTTCACCCTTCTCAAGAGAGCTAGGTTTTCGCATAATATATCCAAAATATCTTAATTTGACTTAGGTCATTTGTGCCTCAAGTAAGAACTCTGGATCAATTTGTTCAATAATCTATCTCTTATTTTCTTGAAGTTGGACATCCCTGATATAGATACTGGCTGTTCTGTCCTGATAGCGCACTCATGCGCACCACACAAACACACACCACTTGCTATCTCTAAGTATATTGGTGGGGGACATTCTGCAGTTTGTAATCCTGTAAGCATTCTGGTATCATGCTGGAGAAAACAACCCTCACTCAACATTGACCTTCCTCCCACCCTCCACAAAATAAAATACAACTCATGCTATGGTTGGTAGTACCTGCGGCTGAAGAGTTTTGCTCCACAGCTAAGCCCTCCCCATAGAAACAATGCAGCTGAAAACTAGGAGTCTGGTCCCACAGAGAGGATTTAATAGATGGGCAGGGAGATTTCCAAGCATGCATTTTCTTCTTCAGGGTTACTGCTTGAGTTTTCAGTTGATAGACTATCCCCTCCTTTATCTCCACCCCTCCTTTGTATTTGCTGTTTTCCTCTAGCTCATTAATGTACTTCTGCTTAAAAACCCTCTAGTTATCCTTGTCACAAAGCTGCCTGCTGCAAGGCAGGGGCTGATAATGTACCTGCTGGCCAGACTTCACACTGCACACATGCATTTCCACTCGGCTTTGGGGTGTTTAAAGAAAATAATCCACCAGGAAAAAAAATATATACTGGTTCTATTGCAAAGTAGCCCTTTAAAGGACATTTTGCAATTCCCGATGCTCTTCTTTGAACATGTAAACTCGTTTAATACTAAACCATAGCATCCGTTTTATGTACTTCCCACAAATGCACGTTGGTGGCATCTATGCTTGGGGTGGAATAAGACGGGATCTTTATTATTTATTTATTTTTTTATTTTATTTCTATACTGCCCTTCTCCCGAAGGACTCAGGGCGGTGTACAGCCTGATTAAAAGCACAAAGACAGACACAATTTAAAAATAATTAAAATTATTAAATAATTGGCTCAATTATAAAACCCCCAAATTTAAAATCCCACATTTAAAACCAATTAAAATCTTTACATTGATAGCCTGGCCTGGCGGAACAACAAGGTTTTGAGGGCACAGCGAAATACACGGAGATCGGAGATCTTACACATTTCTGGGGGCAGTTCATTCCAAAGGGCAGGGGCTCCCACAGAGAAGGCCCTCCCCCTGGGTGTCGCCAGCTGACATAATTTGGCCGATGGCACCCTGAGGAGACCCTCTCTGTGGGAATGGACTGGCCGGTGGGAGGCTACTGGTGGCAGAAGACGGTCTCGAAGGTTATCCTTTATCTTTATTTAGTACATACATTCAAGTCACTGAATTTAGGCCGTTTTTCTCTAAGACACGTACCAATAATTTAAAACTAAATCAGATGCCTACCAGATTGTGAGCGCTTCCAAATATTAATCACAATAGTCAATAACAGATGAAATCTCATGCACTCTGCAGCAAGATGTTGTGGCTTTCTCTTGGTCAGAATATCAACCAGTTATTCTACCTAAGCCCGGGCCAGTGGTGGGTTCCTCCCGGTTCGGTCCGGTTCGGCCGAGCCGGTAGCGGTGACGATATGACATCACCGAACCGGTTCTCCCTCCCCTGCCCTCCCACTCCCCACCCCCCAACGTTAGTCTTACCTTTTATTTGGCCCCACCCCCAATCTATTGCTGCCTCCTGAGTCCCAGCTGATGACTAGAGGGAAAAAAACTGTTTAAACTCTTGCCGCGGGGCTTCAAAGGGCCGTCCTACAGCTGATCAGTGTTAAAAGCAAACGAATGAGTCGGGTCGTAAGTGCGAGGACTGGTCGTAAGTGCGAGGACCTTCCAGAAATGACTCTGACCAGCTAGCCACGCCGACCTAGTCACATGAGCTCCAAGCCACAACCACAAAATAAGCCACGCCCACAGAACCGGTAGTAAAAAAATTTAGAACCCACCCCTGGCCCGAGCACTTAATATGCTGCACACACACACACACACACACACACAGAATATTTAATGAATTTTCCCTTTCTTGTCCACCTCTCATCCTGTTTTGCAGTAAACTTGATCCTCCCTCATCTGATTGCTTTACTTCTGCATTGTAACACTTTCAGTTTCAATTCTATTCCCTTAATTAATTTTTTCTTCTTTTTTTCCTTGGATATTCCAGAAACGTCAAGATTTTCCCAAAGAGTTAGATAGGTCTTTCCTATTTTCCAGTGTCCCCATTTTGGCTGCAGATATAGTGGCCCTCACCGCATATTTACAAGAGCTCTTATAGTTGCTGCTTCTAGCTAGCTTCCCAATCAACTTACAACTTCCCTACAAGATGTTCCCTACAGAAGGATCTTGACAGACTTGAACATTGGGTGCTAGCTAACAAAATGAAATTCAACAGTGAAAAAAACAAGGTTCTACATTTAGGGAAGAAAAACAAAATGCACAGGTACCGTATATGTAGTACCATGCTCAATAGTAGTAACTGTGAGAGGGATCTTGGAGTCCTAGTGGACAACCATTTAGATATGAGCCAGCAGTGTGCAGCAGCTGCTAAAAAAGCCAACACAGTTCTGAGCTGCATAAACAGAGGGATAGAATCAAGATCATGTGAAGTGTCAATACCACTTTATAATGCCTTGCTAACATCACACTTGGAATACTGCATCCAGTTTTGGTTGCCACAATATAAAAAAGATGTGGAGACTCTAGAAAGAGTGCAGAGAAGAGCAACAAAGATGATTAGGGGACTGGAGGCTAAAACATATGAAGAATGGTTGCAGGAACTGGGTATGTCTAGTTTAATGAAGAGAAGGACCAGGGGAGACATGATAGCAGTGTTCCAATATCTCAGGGGTTGCCACAAAGAAGAGGGAGTCAAACTATTCTTTAAAGCACCTGAGGGTAGAATAAGAAGCAATGGGTGGAAACTAATCAAGGAGAGAAGCAATTTAGAACTAAGGAGAAATTTCCTGACAGTTAGAATAATTAATCAGTGGAACAACTTGCCTCCAGAAGTTGTGAATGCCCCAACACTGGAAATTTTTAAGAAGATGTTGGATAACCATTTGTCTGAAGTGGTGTAGGGTTTCCTGCCTGGGCAGGGAGTTGGACTAGAAGACCTCCAAGGTCCCTTCCAACTTCTATTCTATTCTATTCTATTCTATTCTATTCTATTCTATTCTATTCTATTCTATTCTATTCTATTCTATTCTGTTGGGCCAGTTTCTCTTCCCTCTTCCTCTCTCCTAACTTTGCCTAATTCATAGGATTATTTCTGAAAGTAAAAATATAACATGCCAGCCAGCTGTTACTTTATGCTTTCTGAAGAAATGACTTCATCATCATCACGCTCATGATTACCATTGATACAGGAGATCAGATGTCCAACCTCTCATCGGTTTTCCTCAGCTTGGTGTCCTCAGATGTGGTGGGATTACAACACTGAGCCATTCAGAGACATCTGGAAAGCTCTACTACTTGCAAAATGTATGCCTATAAATGAAATAGATTTCCGTCTTCAGGGGGCTCACATACCCTTGGCTTTCCACGAGCCAGTCTGGAAGTGTTTGAGAGAAAAAACCCTTAATGTTTGTTGTGCTTCTCTCCATGTGTGTTTCCCCCCCTCCTTTTACCAGATAACCATGGAAACAGAGCAGCCTTCTTGCATTTCTGCTCCTCCTGACAGCTGGCTGCCTTGGCACAAGCCTGTAACTAGATTAAGTATCAAATTCTGCAACTAATGGGAAAGAGAAAAGTGAACAAACGCCATTCAAGCTGCCATAACCCTTCATCTTTTCAGATGGCAAAGTGTTTTCTGACCACATGCTGCCAGCTGCAGACTGAAACTTAGAAAGGGCAGCTGTGTTTTTAAATCATTTCTCCGATACTTGATGAACTGAAACTTCATTAAAGACAGTTGGTACCATTTGGAGCATAACACACATTGCTCTCCAGGCACTTTGATTTTATGTAAATGGAGGGACATATCGGACTCCTTGAAGCTCCTTTGTAGAACTGGAGAAAACCATGGTTGAAGTTAGCAATGGAAGACCAAGTTTGTTAAACGTTCAGAAGGTTTTGGGAAAGGAAGACTCTTCTAAAAACAGAACCATCTGTGTTCATTCTGTGAACCTTCACGGAGATCAAACACACACAGATCAGCATCTGGATGCTAAAATGCTTATTCTGAACCTCCAGTTCATCTAAAGGAGCTTCTCTTAGTAGATGATAGAACTGGGTGGGTCTATTCAGATGTTGCTAAACTCATTTCCAGTAGGTACAACCAGTTTGATCTGTTAGAACATAAGAGGAGCTCTACTTACAAAAGTATTGATTTATCTAGTCTAGCATTCTTTTTCTCAGGGGGCCAACCAGATGCTCCAAGCTGGGCTTAACTTCTCCAGTGGGTCCATTGAAGTAAAGTAATTTAACTAATTGAATTTGTGATAATGTGTTTGCCACTTCAGCAAAGGGACATTCTTGTTCATTCTCCTGCACGGGATCCCCAACAACTCTTCCAGCATCTGGTCATGAAATCATGGATTAGTGCATACAAGCAAAGATCTTTTTTTTCCCATTTAGCCTTTAATCCTTGGGAATAATTACTTGTTTCTCTTCTGCTGCTTGTATTTGAACGTAACTGTTCAAAGTCCAGGGTCTTGTCTCTTGTGAAGACTTTGTTTGTTCTGACCGATCTCTCTTCATTCTTTGCTTCTTCTTACAGGATCACCTCTCCACAAACAGAGTTCCACGTCTTCCACAGGTGCCTCCGAGAAGCTGCCAGCGTCAAAAATTGCTGAGGTGGGCGATGATTTCCTGGGGGACTTCGTGATGGGTGAACGTGTTTGGGTGAATGGAGTGAAGCCAGGCATAATCCAGTATTTGGGAGAGACCCAGTTTGCCCCTGGTCAGTGGGCAGGAGTTGTTCTAGATGACCCAGTTGGGAAGAATGATGGTTCTGTAGGCGGAGTGCGTTATTTTGAATGCCAGCCACTCCAGGGGATCTTCACGAGGCCCTCCAAGTTGACCCGCCAACCCACGACGGAGGGTTCAGGAAGCGATGCTCATTCTGTGGAATCTCTGACAGCTCAGAACTTGTCCTTGCACTCCGGGACTTCCACCCCACCTCTTTCCACTCGCGTCATTCCTCTGCGGGAGAGCGTTCTCAACAACACCATGAAGACTGGAAATGAATCTGGTTCCAACCTCTCGGACAGCGGATCGGTGAAAAAAGGGGATAAAGACTTCAGACTTGGGGACCGTGTCCTTGTAAGTTCCTTTTTAGTATTTCTTGAATGAGCGATATTTTAGGAAATTCTGGGAGCTTAATTTTTTTGAATGGAAAAAGTTGATTAGGATTTTTTTGACTGTCATTCCCATTTTCCTTTGGAAATTCACTGTTGGCACAAGGGGAAAGAAAGGCAAACCCCCTCATCCTTGAAGACATAAAAGACACGGTTATGTTAAAAAAAAGGTATGAATAATGATCCCGCATGCATAGAGAAAGGATGTACTTTGAGGGCATAAAAATTAACTCTGTTTTTCCTTCCCCCAAAGAATTACTTGTTAATTGATGAGATATGTTGCCTTACGTTCACTAAGAATATATTACTTATATGCTGTTGAAAATTATTTCTTAAAATATTTCTCAGCTGCTTCCCATTTTTAAAAAATCTCAAAACGTTTTACAATAAAATAGTAAGATAAAACAGCATGTGATAAATACGAGCATTAAAACAGTGGGTAGAATATATAGAGAACAAACAGCTGTATCTGTAAGTTAGGATATGCAAATATTATTAACTAGCTGGACACCGGTGCTTCACTACAAAACTGTGATCGGGCGTGATAAATTGACACTTAAAGCCTGAAACTTAATGTAGAATGTGTAACTCCATAGCATCAGAGTGCATTAATATAAGGCAACTGGGAGTTGGAACAGAAGGGGTAGGAGAGTAGAATGTCCCAGCCTGCAGGCCGGATGAATCATGTGCTGGCCATGCCCACGCCCGGTTTAGCGAAGCAGTAGCATCAGAGCGTGTTAATAAAAGGCAACTGGCAGTTGGAACAGAGTTCTTTTCAGGTGGGGAGGGGGAGTAGAATGTGTAGCTCCTTAGCATCAGAGCGTGTTAATATAAGGCAACTGGCAGTTGGGACACAGTTCCTTTCAGGTGGGGTGGGGGAACGTCTAACTCCTTAAGCATCAGAACTTGTGAATATAATACTGTATGTGAAATACTAATGATCTGATGGTCATTTTGAAAAATCCTTTCTTAGCGAGCACCTAGAAGCCAAGGGGAACATACTTGCCAAATTTTAAGTTTGTAGGCTTTACCATTCTGGAGATTTTGTGATGAGTGAGTGGTATTTGGCTTATATATATAGATAGATATATACATTTGGGTATTTTTGGCAGGGCCTCCCTTGCTTTCTGGGTGCTGCGTGATGGTAGATAGATTCTTCCATGAGCAAGTTTCCTGTGTCTTCTGCCAGGGAAACCTTAGATTCTCTATGAGCAAGTCAGCCATGCAGTAAGACATGCCTATATGGCGGAGTGATAGACTCAGAAACATTCCCACAGACCTGTGAAGATGGTTTTCAGAGGTTTATGTGAAAGATTTCAGGTTGAGCCCCACAAGCTATGAAAAAGATCTTGAGGAGCAAAGGACCTGATGCTAGATGAGTAGAGATGCCAGATATTTTTGCAGGCTTTGTAGGCTCTTTCTAAGTGTGACTCCACTGTCTCTTTCAACATCATGTCCCAAACTCATCACAGCATTTTTTCCAGGCAGGAGAGAGAAAAATCCAGAGCAAAAATTCTTGTTTGCTTGTTGGTTAGAATGCAATATTGCAGGCTAACACCGCCTACAGCCAGCAGTTCGATCCTGACTCAAGGCTCAAGGTTGACTCAGCATTCCATACTTCCGAGGTCGGTAAAATGAGGACCCAGATTGTTGGGGGCAAGATGCTGACACTATAAACCGCTCAGAAAGTGCTGTCAAGCACTATGGAGCGGTTCATAAGTCTTAAGTGCTATTGCCATTTCCTTTGCTGTATAGGGTATCATTCTAAATTGCCTCCTAGCCCACTTTTTGAGCTATGAAATTGGAAACGGGGATTGCACAGTTCAGAGGGCCATTCCTGGACAATCAAAAAGTCAGAAATGAGACTGTGTGGCTGCTTGTTTAAGCAGCCGCCTTCATGCTGATTAGGGCAAGTCAGGCAAATGGCTGTAGCAGCAATTGGTCTTCCTGCAGGGAGTAAAACAGTTGTTCCTTTGACAGTGGATCCCTTTTTATTCCTTTCTTTTTTAGTTTTATTACTTCCTTTAATCTTTTTAATTGTAATGTTTAATCAAATTACTATTGAAAAAACGGAGCAGTACTGGGGCTGAGTGATCTGTAGACCTCAGCAAATTTCTCTTCAGTTTCACAGACGTGCGCTAAACTTTTGGCTCATTGAATAGCAGAATAAATCAGGCAGAGGCCTAACTTGATTATAATAAGTGTGTTTAGATATAATATATGGTTATATTTTTAACCCACCTTTTTAATGTATATTTGATCAGCTGAAAAATAAAAGACAAAGGAGATTAAACAGTAGAGAAATGTATGTGCCTCGTGTCTATGTCATTTTAAGCAATAATTTCAGGCACGGGTGAAATCCAGCAGGTTCTGACAGGTTCTGAAAAAGCGGGTAGCGGACATTTTGAGTAGTTCAGAGAACCGGTAGCAGAAATTTTGAGTAGTTCAGAGAACCGGCAAATGCCACCTCTGGCTGGCCCCAGAGTGGGGTCGGAATGGAGAATTTGCAATATCCTTCCCCCAGGAGTGGGGAGGGAATGGGAATTTTACAGTATTCTTCCCCTGGAATGGGGTAGGAATGGAGATTTTGCAGTATCCTTCCCCTCCCACGCCTACCAAGCCACGCCCACCAAGCCACACCACGTTGACCAAGCCATGCCCACAGAACCGGTAGTAAAAAAAAAATTGAATTCACCACTGATTTCAGGTGTAAAAAACTTGGCATAAATTATTAATGCTCCTGTCTTCACAGAGGAGGTGATGGCTTTATACCAGGGGTCTCCAGCCTTAGCAACTTTAAGCCTGGTGGACTTCAACTCCCAGAATTCCCCAGCCAGCAAAGAATTATGGGAGTTTAAGTCCTCCAGGCTTAAAGTTGTCAAGGTTGGAGACCCTACTTTATACTGTTTGGGCAAACCAGGGTTTATTAGACAATAAAGCAGGCTGGTGCGCTACATTAATTTGCATACATTAAGCCAGAATCTCGATTTCAAGTGTGGTGTTTTGTTTTTTGTTCTTGACAAGAGAAATATATATATATATGTGGTCCAGGGGTCGGTTCTACTTACCTTTACTACCGGTTCGCAACAGGATCGCGCGTGCGTGAGCGAAGCGAGCGCACGCGCCTTCTGATGACATCAGGGTCAGTGGGCGGAGCCTCCCCCCGGTTTTACTACCGGTTCTATAGAACTGGTCTGAATAGGGGGCAACCCACCACTGGTGTGGTGTGAGCCTCGGCATAGTGTTGGTCTATGTTCACTCTGCAGACATCAGGATGAAATGAATGTAAAATAAAAATGAAGCCAGATGGAGCAGGGAGCCAGGCAATATCAAGGAAAGAATTTGTAAGCATCTTAGTGCTCTATTGCCTTTCCTCTGATCTGTGGGCTGAGGCTACAACACCTTTCTATGATTGATAAGCAGTCTTTCCTTATATAGGTAGTCCTTGCCTTACAAAAGTTCACTTAATGAGCATTCAAAGTTACAACGGGATTGAAAAAAGTGACTTGGGATCATTTTTCACACTTACAGCCGTTGCAGTGTCCCCACAATCACATGATCAAAATTCAGATGCTTGGCAGTTGTCTCATATTTATGACGGTTGGCAGTGTTCCTGGGGTCATGTGATCACCTTTTCTGACCATCTGACAAGCAAAGTCAATGGGGAAGTCGGATTCACTTAATAACCGTGTTACTAACTTAACAGCTGCAGATTCAGCTAACAATTATGGCAAGCAAGGTCAGAAAATGGGGCAAAACTCACTTAACAAATGTCTCACTTAGCAATAGAAAGTTTGGGCTAAATTGTGGTCATAAGTCGAGGACTACCTGTATATTACAGATAACTCAGAGATTGATATTAGATTCAGATTTACTTTCTGGCCAGTCTTTGCTCAAAAAATTATAATCTGTATTGATTTACAGATAAGCCCACCCATGGATAAGCAGATCCTTGAATTTTGAACCAAAATACCAAGAAAAATGTGGCACCCGCAGCACCTGCAATTTTCATGCTATTTTGGTTCAAAATTTGAGGGTCTGCTTATCCACAGATAGAAATGTGCACACTTCCATACAGTAGATATATACCGTATTTTTCGGAGTATAAGATGCACTGGACTATAAAATGTACCTACCTTTTTTGGTGAGGAAAAGAAGAAAAAGAAATCTCCCTCTGCCTCTGAGCAGTTTTGCCTCATTACAGCAAACAGCCTGCTTTACTTTCATTTTCGTTTTCAGGATAGCTTGATTAGCAGAGGGGGGAAAAAAATCTGCTCCAGCAATTTTCTTCCTTGCAGCAAGCAGCAGAGCCCTGCACAAAACAGCTGAGAGTCGGGAGGCCCATCCAATCAACTTGTGCTAATTAGGCTATGCTGAAGTTGAAAGGAGCTGTTTTTTCTTGCTGTTTGCTGCAAGGAGGTAACTGCTGGGAGGCAGAAGCCAAAGGGTGGGGGGCAGTGGGTGGGCAGTGCTACATTCAGTGTATAAGATGCACCTAAATTTTCACCCCTTTAGGGGGGGGAAAAGGTGCGTCTTATACTCCGAAAAATACGGTAAGTAGTCCTTGATTTACAATCACAACTGGAACCAGAATTTCTGTTTACCGAGCAAGGCAGTTATTAAGTCTCACCCAATTTTACGATCTTTTTTGCCACGGTTCTTAAGTGAATCACTGCAGTCGCTAAGTGAATCATGCAGTCATTAAGCGAATCCGGATTCCTCCATTGACTTGGCTTGTTGGAAGCCAGCTGGGAAGGTTGTAAATGGCCATCGGGATGCTGCAACCATTGTAATTACATCCTAGTTGCCAAGCATTTTGATCATGTGACCGTAGGGATGCTGTAGTGGTAGTATGACGACAGGCCGAAAGTCACTTTTTCAATGCCGTCGTAACACTTGCTAAACAAATGGTTGTTAAGTCAAGGACTACCTGTATATGGGAACTATAAACCTTATCTACTTATGGATAAGCTCATCCACAGATAAGCCGAATCCAATTTTGGGGGTATATTTTGGCACTTTAGATTTTTGGTTCATCTGCGAGTACAGGTATTCCTTGACTTACGACCACAACCGAGCCCTAAATTTCTGTTGCTAAGTGAGACAGTTGTTAAGTGACTTTTGCCCCATTTTATGACTTTTCTTGCCACAGTTAAGTAAACCACTGCAGTTGTTAAGCTAGTAACATGATTGTTAAGTGAATCTGGCCTCCTCGTTGACTTTGCTTGTCAGAAGGTCACAAAAAGCTGATCACATGACCCCGGGATACTGCAACTGTCATAAATATGAGTCTGTTGCCAAGCGTCTGAATTTTGATCACTTGACCATGGGGATACTTTCAATGGTCATAAATGTGAAATACAATCAAAATTCACTCTTTTCAGTGCCTTTGTAACTTTGAACGGTCACTAAATGAACTGTTGTAAGTTGAGGACTACCTGTATACACAGTTTCTCTCCTGTGTCAGAGGACATCCCTTGACATGAAGCCTTTTGATGAATGTAGGCTATAAATTTAGTTCTTAGGATTGTCTGAAGGAAGGATAGCAAAGATCTGAATCAGTCATTTCACAATCTGCTCCTGGATTCATTCTTTCTTTCTTTCTTTCTTTCTTTCCTTCTTTTCTTCTTTCCTTCTTTCCTTCTTTCTTCCTTCCTTCCCTCCCTCCCTCCCTTTTTTCTTCCCTCCCTCCCTCCCTCCTCCCTCCTTTCTTTCTTTCTTTCTTTCTTTCTTTCTTTCTTTCTTTCTTTCTTTCTTTCTTTCTTTCTTTCTTTCTTTCTTTTTTGATACAGAACAGGCCACCCTAAGAAATGGAGACATTCCTATTATGGATTATTTACCCCTTTGTTTTTGATTTTCTGTTTTCTATTTTCAAATCCTTTATGGTCCTAGCTGACTTTTTCATTTCTAATTAGGAAGTGTTAGGAAAATTTTTAGGAATTTAGGAAAACACATTAGTAAAGAGACAGCTGAAGCTTCCAAAAAGCATGGGAATTAGTGTGTTGCACTGTCTTAATTCTACCTACCGTGGCTTTTCTCTCGTGAAAAAGCCTCTCATAGTACTTGAAATATTTGGGTAGAACTTCCATGTGCCAAAGCAGTAATATTTAGAAAATACTGTAGAATTGAAGATAAACAGGACAAATGAATTGTTGCCTGTTCATAAATTTCTCAAGGAAATTTTCTATTGGAAGTAATGCAAAATAATCGACGTGTAATTCAAATATTGTATTCTGTAATTAAAGATTCAACCTACAAACGGATCTGAACAAGTTCCTGAGAAACAAAGAAGCCATTTTGATGTCACCAAGAGGCTGAGGAAAGTCTCGGTAAATGTAAAACAGGCAAGCAATGTAATTTTCTTGAGAACTGCGGCATAATTTGAAAATTGCAGAGGAAGCATAGATGTTATGACTGACTCTTAATTGAGGCCACATGTCTTTATCGTCCAATCTTCCTGCTAGGGACAACAGGGTGAGGTGGCCCTCTTCTCTGGAAAGCCTTAAAAAAGGATTCGGTCTTAATTATGTGTGTTTTTTTTTTTAATTCATCCCATTTCCACCCAGTCCATCTCACCTAAGTGATTCTGTGCAGTTTACAGTACAACAAATGCCATAATATAAAACATAAATAAGAACAACATCAAAAAACATAATTAAAAAGGTGTAGATGAAATTATTTAAAAAGTTTAAAAGGCAGAGAAAACACTATTGTGGCAGTAATCACCCACTCCAAGGGTGCATAATCCTCTTCTCGATTTACATCTCTGTGCACTTTGGAGTTTCAACAAATATACTTTGTAAATTTTATTTTTAATGTCCCTTCTGTTGCTAATATTGAACTATACATGTTTACATAGATAAAATTACTGGCTGCTCTGTAATTAGGAGACAGCAGCTGGCTGTTTTAAGAAGACATGGAGTTTGCAGAGCCATGCGCTTGGATGTGGGAATTATGAAGGAAACCCAGGGGTGAAATGCTACCAGTTCGGGCGAACCAGTAGTGATAAAAACTATCGGTTCAGGCAAACCAATAGTAAAAAAAAAAGCTACCGGTTGGAAATCCTGCTTTCTAGCGAATCTAAATAGCGCGGCACAGCTGTCCGTCCCCCCATCCCGCTGTTTTACTTACCTTCAAACGGCTCCTTTTTCTGCACAAAGCGCATGTTTAGTGTTCATTGTGCATGCATGCGCAATGTGTGGCACTCACTGTACATGCGCATGCGCAGCATACATCTGGCATGCACTGTGCAGGTGCAGGCAGCGAACCGGTGGCGACTGGCGGAGGATTCCACCATTGAGAAAACCCAAGCAGAATTCAGTGGGATTAATAATTGTGAATGCAAGCTTGGGTATCTTGTGTATTGAACTTTTTTTGTGTGTGGAAAGTAGAGTACACAAAAATTCCCATATGACTTAAAATTGAAGAAAGCAGTCTCCAGCTTTTTAATGCTTTTCAATACTTTCTTTAAAAATCTTACCTACAACTTCTTTCAAGGTTTTTTTTTTTTTTTACCTTCATGGAGATTTTTTCCCCCATTAAGGAAATAAGATCATAATTACTTTGGAGTTGCCTGAGTTCAAAGCTTGGAATTATCTTGCAAATGGAGCTGTTGGCTTTACAGCTCTCCGTTATGGACACTAAAGATAGTCCTCTACTAAGGACCTGGGTTTTATTTTTATTTATTTGTTTGTTTGTATCCCTCCTTCATTATTTTTACAAATAATTCAAGATGGTGAACATATCCAACACAACTTCTTCCTCCTTCTACAACACGCCCCACAACAACAATCCTATGAGGTGAGTTGGGTTGAGTGACTGGCTCAAAGACACCCACCTGGCTTTCATGGCTAACACGGGACTAGAACTCACAACCTCCCACTTTTTAGTCTGGTGCTTTAATTGGGACTGGAATTTCCACTGCTAAGCAAAGCAGTTGTTTAAGTGAGTTGCGTCTGATTTTAAGAACTTTTTTTTTTGTCACAGTTGTTAAGAGAATCATGCAGTTATTAAGCCCGTTGACTTTTCTTGTCAGAAGTTAGCTGGGAAAAATCACAGATGGTGATCTTATGACCTTGGGATGGTGCAACCATGCTGGTTACCAAGGGCCCCAAATTTTGATCATGTGACTATGGTGGGAGGGGGGTGCTGCAACAGTTGTAATTGCAAGGATCACTTTTTTCAGGGCTATTGTAATTTCAGTCACTAAGCAAATAGTTGTAAGTCAAGGACTACCTATTTTTGTGAGTTGAGGTTTTGTTTTATTTTAAAGCTATTAGTTAGAACAACATAGAACAATGATGCAAACTATTGGTCTGTGTAGTCCAGGGTGATCTACAGGTGCTGAATTCCCACACGGAATGAAACCTGGTTTGCAGAATCAAGAATAAACCATGGATGACTGGGATCATACAGCATGCTAACCTTTAAATTGGAGTGTATAAATCACAGTGTCTGGGTTGATACAACATGCGAAGCTAAAACCGAGTTCTGGCGTAGAGCTGTGCCTGTGAAGCACACTTTTTTGTGTTATGTTGAGTTCTAAGCCACTTTGAACGCTCACCTCTGGTGAAGGATCTCTAGAAATGAACTTCTAGAGCAGGGCTGTCAAACTTGGGCTGGATGCGTCATGCGCTGGCCACGCCCACGCCCGGTTTAGCGAATGGGAAACAGTTGCAAACGGGAAAACCCCTGTTCTAGAGAGAAAAACCAGTGAATTGTCTCTCTACAGCAAATGCACATCAGTGCTTGAAATTGATGGTTAATGGCAGGCAATGCAGGGTGCATCTTTCAGTACCCACCTTGGTTTTCTTATAGTTCTGAACAGGCTGTTGCTTTCTATATGGCCATGTTGGAATGAAAACAAAAGGGGTTGCTTTCCATTGCACTTCATTGAGTGTGGGTGGTCTCGGAGCAGTGACAGCCTTGCAGTGATGAGACAGGATAATTTAAGCTTTTGCTGTCTTCTGTCTCTCAGAGGTATTATTTTCTTGTTGCTGGAGAGATGCAGTCTCTGGTTGAGCTGCCTTTGAAGACTTAACTCTAGTCTTTTACTGGGGCATACTGGGGAGTGGGAGGAGAGAAGGAGGACCCAGATTCTAAAGCCTGCATTAGGCTGGGTTCAAAAGAAACATTTCATGTTTTGCTTTTGTTTAAAATGTTGATTTCGCTTATTGTTTAAGGCTGGTGGAGCATATTTATGGGTTTGAAACGATCTGGAGTTACTACAGAGAAAGAGAAGGGCTTAGACATTGTTCTTAAGTCCTTAAGCCTAAAACATTTGGAAATATAGGTAGTCCTCGGTTTATGTCCATTCATTTAGAGACAGTTCAAAATTATGGCAGTGCTGAAAAGGATTGACAAACTGTCCTTGAATTTTCAGCCATTGCAGTGTTCTGCAGTTATGTGTTCACAATTCAGGCGCTTGCGTTAATAAATTGTTAGTAAAATGTGACTTAGAAACTGAACATGTAAATATTTTGTATGATTAAATGGATCCAGAATTTAGATACAACTAGAAAACCCATGATCCTTTGGGTCATCCTTTAGAGATATTTCCTTACAGACTGACCACAGGCAGGCAACAAATCGGCAGGAAGCGGAATGACTTTCAATTTCTTGCTGGTTTTTCCTATGCACGTTGCTTGTGGAAATCTCGCGGGGAGCATTGGAAATCATGATCATGTGACCATGGCTGACTGCAGGGTGCAGTAGCGTTGCCGAACCCACAAGTTTGCAAATGCAGCTGTTCTGAAATCCTTGAAATTTCAATTCCTCTGATGCCAGATTTTGGATGCATTCCTTAAATTAGACCATTCCAGGTTCTTTGCTTCAAAAACTGTTGCCCTATGATGCACTATTTTAAGTAATTGAAGGTTACAGACAGGCAAGAGAGTTTTACTTGCATATAAATCAGAGGTGGGTTTCACATAATTTTACTACCGGTTTGCTGCACACTGAAAATGTGAGCGCATGTGCGATTGCTCGCGCATGTGCCTTCCGCACATGCATGCGGCCTTCCACACATATGTGCGGCCTTCCGTGCATGTGCTTTGCTCACATGTGTGGCTTGCACGCATGCATGCAGCTTAGAAAACGTGGCTAAATAGGATGGCATAGCACCAGGGCGGGTGGGCAGTCCCACCCGCAGGTTGCCAGTACCGGTTCACCCGAACCAGTCCAAACCGGCTGAATACCAACATTGATATAGATAATTGATATGCAATGGACGGAAAACATTACATTCACATTCTCTATTACACTTGTAAGATGTAAGATGTTTTGCTGCTGATACATTAGTACCGTGTTTCCCCCAAAATAAGACCCTGTCTTATATTTTTTTGAACCCCGAAATAAGCGCTTGGCCTTATTTTTGGGGAGGTCTTATTATTTTGGGGTGCAAGGAGCTAGACGGGGCTCCTTTTGCTATCTTACCTGATTTCCAGTTCTGTCTCCCTAACCCTAACCAGAGGAAATGGCGGGGACCTGCTGCACATGAGTTTAAATATTTTCAGGGAGGGCTTATTTTAACATATGTGCTCAAAAGCCTGATTGGGCTTATTATCAAGGGATATCTTATTTTCGGGGAAACAGGGTACTGATTGCTATAATGGACAATTCATTCTCTCAAAATCGTTGGAAATGTAATGATCTTGTTGGACCATTTTTTTCATATTTGATTGGAGTGTGTTGTAAACAATTTTGGGGAAATTTATACTAGAATGAAACAAATTGTAACTGCAGATTTTTGTAAAATATTACTAAACTTTATTAAATTTCCCCAAAGTATATAAACTAACATTGAACATGGTAACTGCTGCAAGGATATTCTATTTCTTATTGGAAAGTACATGCTGTTCTCTCGGTAGATGGATGGCTAATTAAGTTGTGGCAGTAGACACACTGATGTCTAAAATAAGTTTGTATTTCAAAAATAAATCTGATACAGAACTCTTATGGCAGACCATTTTGGATTATAATTCTATAAATGGGCTTGGGGCGCACCCAACATTTGGTTTCTCTTAATATAAAGTCTTAATATGGTAACTTTCTAGATTTGCTAGATGAGAATAAATTTCAGGTACTTGGATAGAATTTACTGTAACTTTTAATCTTATTTTATGATTTATACTGATTATTGCTGTGTTATTCATATATTAAATGGATTTCAAGAGTATTTTCAGGACAATATAATATATAGAGTTACTTCAGTTAATGAAATATTGAAACTTTTAATCTAATTCTAGGATACTTGATAAATTGGGTTCTAAAGTGAAAGCCATCCATTGGCTGGAATTTCTGCAATCTTATCCAATTCCATTGCCATAAATCTAGTTAAAGTCAACTCTAGGAGTATTTTGCTATCAGCTGAATCAGCTACTAAGACCTGATAATCTCTATATGATGGTTCTGACTGTTGTAGACACCACTCACCAAAATAATAATATTGTATATATATTCATGGATAAGCCAAGAATTTTAGGTGCTGAAGTATACCCAAAAGACTGGGTTTTGCTTATCCATGGATAGGCTTATCCTCAGACACAGCTGTGGAAGTTAAGACTGAAAAGGAAAAAATTGAGATGTTCAGTGTTCCAAGATAGGATGGCCACCAATTTGGATGGCCTTAAAAAAGAAATGGATTTATGATTATATCTTATGATTTGTGTTTTATCACTTTGTTGTTTGTTATACACTGAGAGCTTATGCACTGGAGACAAATTCCTTGTGTGTCCAATCACACTTGGCCAATAAAGAGTTCTACTCTACTCTACTCTATCCTATTCTTAATTGCACTCAACAATGAACTAAAGGGCCACTATCAGTGAGCTGTTGGACAGTATTACTTGATCTGTTGTGTGGATGTTTGGATGGTTTAGGGGTGGGGAATTGTGGTGGGTGGGAGTGTGTTTGGGGATTGTTATGTGTGTTGGACCGGGTGTTAAGTGAATTTCGTTGTATGGGTATACTGTGTATACACTTACAGTGACAATGAAGTTGTTGTTGTTATTGTTGTTGTTATTAATGGCAAACAAGTCTATCAATGTTGAAGACTCACAGTTACCTCTAGACCTGAGACAGCATGCCTAGTAGGAGGAAAGGAAATACCTCCATCTCTTGCTTGGGCACCTTGGAGATATCTTGTTAGTTACCCACTGTGAGAAACAAAATGTTGCACTAAGACGAGCTCTGGGCTGATCCTACAGAGTTATTCTTATATTCTCAGGAGTGGTGTAATATAATATTGAAGTGTTTGCGTTCTTCAGATAGCTGAATACAATTGTCTGGTGAAGAGTTGTTGGACACTTGAAAGACTGCATATTTTTGTGAACATTCAGTTTGACTAGTAAAAATATTGCTTTAATACAGATTTTTTATATAATTTCTTCTCTTTGTACCCTGCCTGATAAGGATTTCTGCATCACTTTGAGGCTTGCACTCTTTAAAAATGTTATTTGTCTTGGTTTTTCTTTATGGCAAATACTATTATTACAGGTAGGCCTTGACTTATGTTTACAATTTGGGACCAGAATTTCCATTGCTAAGCAAATCATTGTTAAGTGAATCATGCCTGATTTTATGACTTTTTTTTGGCCACAGTTGTTAAGTAAATGACTGCAGTTGTTAAGTGAATCATGCTCCCACCATTGCTGGTCAGAACCCCCTTGGAAAGGTCACAAATGATGATCCCATGACCCCGAGATGCTGCAACCATCGTCTACATGCTAGTTGACAAATGTCCAAATTTTGGTCACATGACCATGGGGATGCAGCAATGGTCATAAGTGCGAGGACCAGTTGCAGGTCACTTTTCACTGATTTTGGAACTGAACAGTTGCTGAATGAATGGCCATGAGTCAAGGACTACCTGTATTCATCTTGGCCTCGCATTGTTTTTTGGAAATGAAAAATGACTGTTTTTAATTTTGTTATTAATCGCTTTCCCCTAGCCTTACACAAACCTCAATGTGTGTATTTGCTTATATGTGTGATTTTTTAAATTTATATATTTATATATATATATTTTAAAAAAATTCTTTCCATCAAATGATTTAACAGGTTGGTGGAACAAAAACTGGTGTGGTGCGCTATGTAGGGGAGACGGACTTCGCCAAAGGGGAATGGTGTGGTGTGGAGTTGGATGAACCTCTGGGAAAGAACGATGGAGCTGTTGCTGGAACAAGGTACCTGTAGACAACTTTGGAATAATTTAGGCCACCAAGCCCAACTTTCTGCTCAATGCAGACTCCAATCTCTGGCGAAGGTCTGTGGGTTGAAATCAACATCAGCTAAGACCCTTACTCTTCTTGGGGGAATAAACTACACTGAAAAATCATTTTCTGGTTGTTGGATCAAGGTTTTTTCTAACTTTCTGCTGGACTTCCTTCCAAAAGTTAACCGGTTATTTTGTCTCCTGAACTTGTGAGGGTCAGAAGATGCATGCTTTCTTTAGAGCATATGGGGATGTCTTGTTATATCTCCCCATCTCACTCCCATCTGTTCTCAAGGTCCAGGATGGGCCAAATGCCCTCATTGTTTTCCTTTCAGGCTTGATTTTCCTCCTATGATACTGTCTGAGTATGGATGAATGCCTGCCACTGATTTAGTGTGTGTCGTCCTTGAGCAGGTGTTGGAACTGCAGTTTGCAGAGAGATCTGTCAGGGATGCTGACACATGTTCTGCCTTCCCATAATTTGAAATAATTGAGATTTGAAATGTTCTTCTTGGAACAGAGCAAAAGATTGCATGCATTACTTGTCCTTATGCACACAATAAGTGTTCTTGGGTGGTCTACAACCGAAGCAAAATATGCTAGAGGGAAGGAAGTGAAGGATGCTGACAACTGCTTAAAAGATGGTTGGGAGATGGTGAGATATGATGGTGTGGTAGGGGAGAGAGAGGGAATGAAATATACTGTCTTCGCCTTGTTTTGTTTAGTCGAAACATGAAACCACCAAGGTCTTCTAACCTTTGATTCTAATGAACCATGGGTGGCCTGAAATAAATTGGTAGATCGCCAGATCATGTTGTCTTGTTTTGGGTTCCAAAAAACCAAACAACAACAACAAAAAAAAACATTTTCCTCAGTTCAAGTGCAGATGGTCCCCGATTTATGACTACAACTGAGCCCAAAATTTCTGTTACTAAGCAAGGCAAGTGAGTTTTGCCCCATTTTGCTCATGCTCCACGAGCCGCAGTGGTGCAATGGTTAGAGTGCAGTACTGCAAGCTACTTCTGCTGACTGCCGGCTGCCTGCAATTTGGCAGTTCAAATCCCACCAGGCTCAAGGTTGACTCAGCCTTCCATCCTTCCGAGGTGGGTAAAATGAGGACCCAGATTGTTGGGGGCAATAAACTGACTGGGTAAACCGCATAGAGGGGACTATAAAAGCACTGTGAAGCGGTATATAAGTCTAAGTGCTATTGCTATTGCTATTTTATGACCTTTTTTTGCCACATTTGTTAAGCGAATCACTGTTAGTGTTGTCCATATTCATGTCAGAAGCCCCCATAAAGCTAACTGAAGGCTTCTTCAATTATTTGCCAGTGACAACACCATTGCCCAGGGGACACCCGATTGCTAAAAATAATGCAGTCTTCAAGGAGGTTCCTTTCATGTCCCCCAGGCGTTAAGTGAATCATGCAGTCATTTGTTAAGCAAATCTGGATTCCTTTTCGACTTCGCATGTCAGAAGCCAGCTGGGAAGATTACAGATGGTGATCAAATGACTTCCGGGACACTGCAACTGTCATAAGCACATGCCAGTTGCCAAGCACCCAAATTTTAATCATATGTCTGTGGGAACGCTGCAATGGTCATAGGTGTGAAAACCGGTCACAAGTCACTTTTTTCAGTGCCGTTGTAACTTGGAAACTAAATAAATGGTTGTACTAAGTCAATAGATGCCTGTAAATCTATAGTTCTTTTGTTTTTATTTTACACAAAGCCCTGACATAATGGGGTGCTCTAGCCACAGTGGAAAATCAATGGGGTATCCAGATTTCTTGGCACTCAGCAATACTATACTAAGTAGCTATCCATTGCTGTCACCACACAACACCCACAAGATCAGAGAACACTCATTAGAGAGATACACTTTGTCGGTGACTCAGCCCTGTATGGATACATCAGTCAGTTTCCTGTTCTTTTTCCCTTACACTCAGGTAGGCTGCTGGGGGTTCACAGGGTTCGGGAGAACCTCTAGCTAAGATTCTGTGCAGTTTGGAGAACCCCCAAATCCCACTCCTGGCTGGCCTCTCCCACCCTGCCCCTCCCCTCCCCGGAGTCCCCACGTGGCCCATTTTGGATGCAGGTAAGTGCAGGGTGTGTGCGGAGGCTTGAGGAGGGTGAAAAATGGGCCTACTGGAAGTTCTGGAAGGCTGGAAATGAGCCTGTTTCTGGCCTCCAGAGGGCCTCTGGAGCCTGGGGAGGCCGTTTTCACCCTCCCAGAGGCTCAAAGAAAGCCTCCGGAGCCTAGGGAGGGCAAAAGTGCTCCCCCCCCGCCATAGTGCAGGAGGCCGACTAGGCATGCCCACCATGGCCACGCCCACCAAGCAACTGGGCAGAGAACCCCTTGCTAAAATTTTTGAAGCCCACCCCTGCTTATATTGGTAACTTTCTAGAGCCTTTCAAGGGCAACAGCAGGATGAGATTTGTAGACTGAGTCAAATTGCAAATTAAGGTCTGTGAGAACAAAGAGGTTATGCTTATAAATCTTGGGAGTTGTAGCCTCCAAATATCTGGAGAAGGCCATGTTAGAGAAGGTTGCTCTGTTGATTGCCATTTCATTATGTGGTATGGAAGACCAAGAAATGACTTGGCAGGGAAATGTCTTTGCCACTGGAACCCCTACCTTTTTTTTTTTTTTGACATCTCATTGAAAGCATTCAAACAAGTGTTTTTGTATTTATTTGGAAAAGGCAGGTGGAAGCCGCGGATTGCAGCTGGCCTCTTCTCCCCAGCATGGCAGAGTTTTCCTTCAGCTTTCAGTGCTAATGCTTGAGCAATTCCTCCTCTATGGAGGCAGACAGTTTGGGACAGCTGCCAGCTCTCTGTGTGTGCTTGTGGGTGTCCACAAATTGGAAGCAATGTTCTGGAACAGCTGCTCACATCTGGGCAAATGTCTTGGCAGGACTATAAAAACCTTCCCTTCGTTTTTTTCACTACTTGCTGCCACATCATATTACTGGCAATCCCCCCCTGCCCCCCCCCACCCCGGTCCCTCCACTTTTCTGCGGCTTGCCTTGATTTTCATTCTCTTTTTGGGGAAAAGCCTGCCATTGTTTTGCCTTCTGGCCAAGAAATACGAGAGCAGCTTTTCTCCATTTGAAAATCTTTGGCTTTCCAAATCTTCATCTTCTATAATTTTGGGTGACTACAGTTCCCATCACTCCTAGATTGGCCATTGGCTGTCCTAACTGAGGATAACGGGAATGAAAAGTCCCATTATCAGAAAACACTAATGTTGAAAGACTGGCTAGTATATTGTTGGTAAGAATAAGGAGGGGGAGGGAGAGAGAGAGAGAAAGAGAGAGAGAGAGAGAGAGAGAGAGAGAGAGAGAGAGAGAGAGAGAGAAAGCTAAATTACATAGGCATAGGATGTTATTATACAGTAGCATTGTTTATTAATACAGATAGTCCTTCACTTACAACCACAATTGCAATTGGAATTTCTGTTGCTAAGCGATGTGGCCACAAAGCACAATGTCACGAGATTGCATTGCTTAGTGGTACTACCTGGCAGTCTCTGTTGCCATTGTTAACAGGATGCCATTATTCATCGAATTCCATCCCATCCAAGCTATTCTGACCTTGATCCCTCTCAGCCCCGAGCCTCAGTTCTTCCCAGGTAAGAGACTGCCTCCCCTTCAACTCCCCACAATTGCCTATTCACTCCATCTCTGCCCAGTTTGGCTGACCTGCACCTTGTTTTGAGGGATTGGAAAGCAGCCGCAAACCACACAGCTCGGGGACTGTTTGTCACGCCGTGACTGAAGGGCTTCTTAGTGCTTTGGGACTTCAAGAAGGTGGAGCCACTTCACCATCCCTGCAACCTTCTCTTCCTCTTCTGTCGCTATGCGGACAAAGACATTGGGAACCGCTTGGATTATCCATGGTTAAGGGAGTGCGTTGTATAATGGAGATGCCTTCACGAGCAGCTACAAAACATGGAACTTTTGCTGGTTCTGCCCGTGAGGATTTGCACCAGTGACTCAAGCAGCCAGTTGTTCTGTCCCCATCTCACACACGCACACAAACAGACAGCCGAGGGTTAAATAAACTGGCAGACAACCAATTCTTCCAATAAGAAGCTTGGCAGCAACCCAGTAGCTTCTTGCCAAGAACTTTACTCACAAACAAAATACACACAGTCAAGAATTGTCCAGTTCGTAAAATAAATCCAAGGCCGATAATGTTGTTTCCAAAGATGCAATGTGACTCGATAGTAGTTAGTTTTGACCGTCATAGAGTCTGAATGGCCACCTCACCCCCTTTTATACCCTGTGGAGTGTGGTCCAGTGACTCAGCTTAATCTCTGGCACGCCTTTTCTTCCGTTGCGCGCGCTTATCTCTGCGACGCTGCCGAGGATCCAGCCAAGACTCATTTCCCTCATCACTGTCCACCTGTGGCTGCGTGGACGTGCGTGGCCCCGGCCCTATCTCTTGCCCTTCGGCGGACACCGAAGGCATTGCCAGAGAGGAGGGTCCTGGAGAGGGAGGCCTTGCCAACTCCTCTCCTTCACTCTCGGAGGCCTCCTGCTGATGACACAGGCTTAGGTAATGGAGCCACAACACCAAGATGCTATTAGCAATGTATAGAAAGTGTTCCAGAACTTAATTTAACAACACAGATTTTGTTTTTAAATCACAGCCATCCCTGGAAATTTCAGCCACCCCAATCCTGTCCAGCAGAGTGGAGCAAAACCGTCATGCCCCAGGAAGCTCCAACAGTGCAGTGTGCAAGCTGCTTTGTCCCAGGAAGCTTCAAGAGTTCAGTACACAGCTGCCCTACCCTGGGAAGCTTCCAACTGTGAGGCACAAAACTGCAGAGTTGCTTAAAGTGCCCCAGTGGAGTGCCATTCTTAGTCGCCCTTGGCATCCAGCCTCCCCAGCTGACCTTCACCGTCGTCTTGGCTCCCACTGCTGATAAGTTGTGCCCATTCTGCCCCGTTGCGAGGCAGCTGTTTTTGGCCACGTGAAGCCATCTTCCCCAGGTCCAACGAGAATGACATGTGCTATTTGAAGCATGGTGTGAATGGCCTTGGGAAGAAGTCCTGGTGTAGCCAGCAGCTGCTTCACATAGAGTCAGGCTGGGCATGCAATGGAAGGAAGACGCCAAAGAGCAGCTGGGCCTGGCAGGTTCTATGGAGGCCAGGGCAGTAGAGGGGCAGCTGGGCCTCTGCAGTTTGATGTTGGGGTTGCTGGCCATGGTGTTAGCATTGAGGCACTGTTTCTCAGTTCCAGCACTGGGCTGAAGTAGAGGCATAGGGGTAGGTGGTAGCAGTTGACTGAGACTACCGAAGTCCTTATGTCTCTACTTCAGTCCCAGCCCCATTGTGGTCACCCAGGAATGCTGCTGTGCAGGGTAGCCAAACATTCACAGATGTGGGGGAGATAGGTGGGTAGGGAAGAGCAGAATTACCACTGCAGTCATAAGTGAGGGCAAGCGGCTGAGCCCCTGAATTTTAATCAAAATTGTAGCTGGGGTGCTACAACTGCTATAATTTTGGGCACCTGTCATAATTTCTTTTGCATACTCCCGCATAGCTTCAAAAGAGCCTTGGTGGCGCAGCAGACTAAAGTGCTGTTAAGTAGCACCAGCTGCCTGCAATTACTGCAAGTTCAAATCTCACCAGGCTCAAGGTTGACTCAGCCTTCAATCCTTCCAAGGTAGGTAAAATGAGGACCCGGATTGTGGGGGCAATAAGCTGACTTTGTATAAAAAAGAACACCACTTAGGGGGGCCCGAAAGCCCTACTAAGCAGGTATATACAAAAGTATGAAGGCTATTGTTTAACGCATTGTAAGCCGCCCTGAGTCTCCGGAGAAAGGGCGGCATATAAATCGAACCAATAAATAAATAAATACATACATACATACATACATACATACATACATACATAAATAAATAGTCAGTGAACATATGGTTGTAAGTCGAGGACTACATTACAGCTTTTATACATTTTATGTTGCCATCATTATTTTTAAAATATAGGTAGTCCTCGACTTACAACCATTAATTTAGTGGACTGTTTGACGTTATGACACTGAAAAAATGACTTATGACTGTTTTTCACACTTACAAGCGTTGCAGCATCCCCATAGTCACATGATCAAAATGTGGGCACTTGGCAACTGGCATATGACAATTGCATTGTCCCAGGATCACATGAGCACTATTTGTAACCTTGCCAGCTGGCCTCTGACAAGCAAAATCAATGGAGGAAGCCAGATTCGCTTAACGACTGCATTATTTACTTAATAACTGCAGTGATTTGCAGTGGAAAAAGGTCATAAAATGGGGCAAAGCTCATTTAACAAGTGTCTTGCTTAGCAATGGAAGTTTTGGGTTCAATTGTGGTTATAAGTGAAAGACTATCTGTGTGTACCTTCATTATTATGCTTTATTGGGCATTGTAGCAAGTTCATTGTACTGTAGGGTTTCGGTTATCAGGTATTTTTAAAATAGTTTTTGTTTCCTTTTGAAGTACCTGCACATTATATTCGTAAATTATAGCCTCTTTGGTGTCTCTTGGAAGGGTAAAATCAGCCGTACATAATTATAACCCAGAAGCTCTGATCCTGGTGATCTTTGCATCAGATGTCACACTTTAAGGACAAAGAAGAGGGTGAATATAGATTCAACAAAAAGAGGAGCGTCGGCTGTAAATAAATCCACATACTGAGTTTATGGTTTATTTTATCTATCCATAAAGCTGAGTTGGGTTTGATAATGGATTTACAATTGTTCAAAAAAATCATTCTTCAACTTTTTAATATGACTGAAGAAGAAATCATTAAATGCACAGGGAGTCATTCCATTAGCTGGGTTTAACTTTAATTTTGTTTAATCAGATCAAGCTTCTTTGACCTGGTCCGCCCACTCATGGCTCACAATCCAAAAAGGGTTGTATGTTCTCAGCTTGGCTGATCTCTGTGAAGCATGTTAAATTCATAACTGATGCACACAGTAGAGAAGAGAATGTGAAACTGGAAATGTTTTATGCTGGAAAATAGCTGAAAATCACTTCCTTCTTTCATCTCCAGATATTTTCAGTGCCCGCCAAAATTTGGCCTCTTTGCTCCTATCCATAAGGTCATCCGGATTGGGTTCCCATCCACCAGCCCAGCCAAAGCGAAGAAAAGTAAGAGGATGGCCATGGGTGTCTCAGCCTTGACCCACAGTCCCAGCAGTTCGTCTATCAGCTCTGTCAGTTCCGTGGCCTCTTCCGTAGGGGGAAGGCCTAGCAGGAGTGGACTGGTAAGGTTCACCTTATAGAGATTCGGAACAAGCCTTGATAATGTCTCATGCATCATGGTGTAATCATGCACATGCCATGAATTATGCAATCATAACAGATGTGGGGAATGATGTCATAACCAGGGATGGGCTCCTGGGGATTTGGCAGGGTTTGGGCGATCCTCTAGTAAGCATCGCCGGGGTTCGATGAATTCTCAAATGCCACCCCTGGCTGGCCACGCCCACCCTGTCCCTCCTGCCCCGCCCTTCCCAGGAGTCTCCACGTGGCCCGTTCATCATTCCAGATAAGTGCAGAGGCCGCACGGAGGGTCTGGGAGGGCAAAAAACAGGCCTACCAGAGGTTCTGGAAGTCCTGAAATGGGCCTGTTTCCAGCCTCCGGAGGGCCTCCGGACTCCGGGAGAAGCAGTTTTTACCCTCCCAGAGGCTCAAAGAAAGCCTCGGGAGCCTGTGGAAGGTGAACCCCCCTCCCCTCCGGGTCGTCGTGCAGATGGTCGACTAGGCCATGGCCACACCCACCCAGCAACAGGGCAGTGACCCATTACTAAAGTATCTGAAGCCCACCCCTGGTCATAACGTATATGTGTCATTTGTCCTTTTTCTAAAACACCTTTTCAGTGATCATTCAAGCCCTAGCATCACTGAGTTTCCAATTCCCTTCCCATTAGTTGAGAGAGATGATACAAGGACTTTTGCTCAAATATATGGTATATCTCATAACAATGTTTCTCAGCCTTAGCGATTTGGAAATGTGTGGACTTCCAACGACATAAGATTGAAAATCAAGTTTGTCAGATGCTACCTCTTTTCAATCCTGCTCTATGGAGGGGAGAGTTTGTCTCTGACAGAAAGCCACTTGAAGAGACTAGAAGTATTTGAAATGTGGATTTACAGGCAGCTGTTACATATACGTTGGGTTGACAAAATCAGAAATGAGGTGATAAGCCGCCTGGGAAAGCCAAGGGAAATCATCAGACCATAAAAAAAGCGAAAGTTAGAATATTTTGGACATGTGATGCAACACCCAGAAAAATATGGCATACGTCATTTAATCCTCCAAGGAAAGATTGAAGGCAAATGAGGTCCAGGCAGAAGAAGAACATCATGGCTTCAAAATCTAAGGGATTGGTTTGGACAAAACTCAGCAGCACTTTTTCATTTTATTTCATGTTGATAAAAATAGGATCACCAACATGATCGCCAACATCCGATGACTGATATGGCACAAGAAGAAGAAGGAGCAGTGGACTTCAACTCCCAGAATTCCCCAGTGAGCGTGCTAGTTGAGGAATTTTGGGGGTTAAGTCCACACATCTTCAAATTGCCAAGGTTGAAAAACACTATTCACTTATGATTGTTTTTTTCTCTCAGAAACGCAGTTTTGAAAGACAGATTGACAAGTTGCGACCTACAGCCCTGTTGGTTCCTCCAAGATGGCCTCCATCAACTGCCATTGTTTGGCAGTATGATCAAAGGGGAAATGGTGACTGGGGTTCATACATGGCATTGAGCCATTTCCTGTTAACTGTTTTAAATCATAATTGGCTGAGGTCACAGAGAATTCTAAGCCATAAATCAGGATTTCCAAACCACAGTGGCTGGAGTCACATGACATTTAAAGCAAAAACCCATCAAAGGCATCTTTTATCACAGTGCATTGTGTGAACTCAATTGTTGAATCTGCCTTTTTGTCCTGACTGGCACCAACACCATTTTCATTTTTCCCCTTCTCAGTTCTTCATCTAAAACCCGATATGATAGTGGTTGGTTTTGAGAACAGATTAGGTACGAAAGAGCTCATTCTGGCCAGCTTAAATGCATTTATGTGTTCAGGCTGTATTTTGATGCTCAGTTTTGCGGCAATGTTAAAAGACAGAAAGGAAGTGGCTAACTGAATTTTCTCCATTGTGGTTTTCCAATGCTCCTTCTGCAGCTGACCGAGACCTCTTCTCGTTATGCCCGGAAGATCTCTGGCACGACAGCCCTTCAGGAAGCATTGAAGGAGAAGCAGCAGCACATCGAACAGCTCCTGGCTGAGCGTGACCTGGAGCGTGCTGAAGTTGCTAAGGCAACCAGCCGCATATGTGAGGTGGAGAAGGAGATTGCCATCTTGAAAGCTCAGCATGAGCAGGTAGGTAGACCTGTGCAGGTGAGAACCAAAACAGGAAGTGTAATGGTATGTGGGAATGACCTTGAGAGATGGGGGAAGAGATGCTGCCTAGGGCAGAGGTCGGTAACCTTAAACACTCAAAGAGCCACAAAGGTCCTAACCGAAAGCCCCCATTTAATTCTGGAGCCAACCGGAACTCCAGTTCCCCCATCATAATCTCCTCCTAGCCAGGGGTGAAATCTAAAATTTCTTACTACCGGTTCTGTGGGCGTGGTTTGGTGGTGGTGGTGGGTAATGTGACTGGGTGGGCGTGGCCAATTTTTTTAAAAAAAAAAACAACTATTTTTTCTACAACCTCTTCGGTTAAGAGGTTGTAAAAAAATGTTTTCAAAAGGCTCTGACGATCAGGGAACTCGGCTTGGATCGTCAGAGCATTTAAAAGAAAAAAAGGGTTTTTTTCTTTTAAATGCCTTTGACGAGCCATGCAATCATCAGAGGCTTTTTTTTTTTTTTTTACTTTTAAAAGCATTTTTTCAGCCTTAGTTGTGGAAAAAATGCTTTTAAAAGTAAAAAAAAAGCCTTTGATGATTGTGCGGCTCAGCTGGGCATGGAAGGGGGGCGGGAATTTTTGCTACCGGTTCTCCGAACCACCCACCTCCATCGCTACCGGATTGAGTGATCCGGTCCGAACCGGGAGCATTTCACCCCTGCTCCTAGCGCTGCGTCCTTTTTCCTCTGCCTGTCCTAACCGAAAGCCCTATCAATTGTGGAGCTGACTAGCAACAGGGAGCCACAGCAGAGGGATGAAAGAACCACATGCGGCCCCAGAGCCGTGGGTTGCTGACCCCTGGCCTAGGGAATGGTTATATAAGACATATAGCATACAGATACATACAGGACAGAGAAAGAGGCTCAGAAGGGACCCTCCAAGATCTCAGGCTGTAAAGGAGATGGCAGGAGAACTGTACTTTCAGACTTGCAAGATTCTGTTAATGTAGCTTTACAATAAAGTAGAATTAGTTTCTCTGGTTGTGTTTCCTGTCAGACCTACTGAGAAGGTTGACAAAAAGCCACAAAGGAAAAGCATCTGGTTTATAACACTATGAAATATTCATTATTAAGCACTAAGTATGACTTTGGTTTGCAAGCACAAAATAGGTCAATCATTATTAGCAGAAATAATCATTTGTTATTTGGTATTCACCCAGCTTTACCTAAAGCAAACTGGAAGTTGCCAAGATCAGGAAACCTAGCCCTACACAGAGTACAGGTAGTCCTCAACTGATGGCCACAATTGAGCCAAAATTTATATTGCTAAGCGAGACAGTTGTTAAATGAATTTTGCCTCATTTTATGACTTTTCTTGTCACAGTTGTTAAGTGGAATCACTGCAGTTGTTAGGGTTAGTTGTTAACACAGTTGTATCACACAGTTGTTAAGTGAATCTGGCTTCCCCAATGACTTTGCTTGTCAGAAGGTCATACTGAGGATCACCATAAAAAGTGGTCACATGACCCTGGGACATTGCAACCATCAGCAAATATGAACCAGTTGCCAAGCGGTCAAATTTTGATCACGTGACCATAGGGCAGGGGTCTCCAACCTTGGCAACTTTAAGACTTGTGGACTTAGACTCCCAAAATTTCTCAGCCAGCAAACTCCAAAAGTCTTAAAGTTGCCAAGGTTGGAGACCCCTGCCATTGTTCTGCCCCAGCTATGGACCCCAAAGAACGCAGCACACACAAAGTCTGTACAAACCTTAGCTTACTAAATTAAATCAGTCTTTTTCAAACAAAGGCTGTTAATTAACTTTCTTAACAACCTACAAGAATCCAAAGAAGAAATAATCGTAATCTTTCTAGGATTGGCAGAAAGCCCAGAAGCAATTTGCAGGAAACTGATAAAAAGAACTAAGATCAAGACGCAAAGGAGAGTGAACTAAGTTGTTCCCTGCAAGTTGTCTCAGTCGGCGTTCCTCCTTAAATAGGCTAAGGGAGTGGCCAATTAGCCCCAAGCCTTACTCTCAAAGAGACCTCCTCCTGAGGAGCCACTCCTGCCTTTTGGCAGCTCTGTGCGCCTGTGCATCGAGAAGAGGCTCCTCCTCTTCTTCCTCTTCACTTATGGAAATTTCTGGAGGTCCTGAAGGCCTTGACTGAATCCCCGCCTCTGGCACCACATCTTCTCCATCCTTCTCATTGTCCGACTTGAGTGCCAGTTGCACAGGCTGCTGGCGCAGCACCACACCAGCCTCCTCGCTGTTGGAATCAGCTACTAGCTGCACAGGCCGCTGACGGGCCACAACAGCCATAGGGGGTGCTGCAATGCTTGTAAATGTGAAAAATGGTTATACGTCACTTTTTTTCAGTGCTGTTGTAACTTCAGATGGTTGTAAGTTGAGGACTACTTATATAACCAGTACAGGAGTATAAAAGATTTTGGTCACCTGCTGCCATCAGCCTTGTCTATGTAGATCAGGGGTATCAAACTCAAGGCCTGCGGGCCGGATCTGACCCGTGGGGTGCTTAGATCTGGCTCACAGGGCTGCCCTGGAAACAGCGAAGGAGAGCCCGTTTTTGTTGGCAGAGTGCTCGGGACACCACAGATGCCCCCGACACAAGTGACATCAAGCTGGCCACACCCACCCCGGCCCCCCGAGGTCAAAAACAACCTTGATGCGGCCTTCAGTGAATTTGAATTTGACACCCCTGATGTAGATTAAACCTATCTGCTATTGTTCTGATTGAGATTATGCTTTTCCATAAACCACATGTATTTGTGCATGCACACACGCTGCAGGTGGACTTTTAGACCATCCGGCAATTCCTGCAGAAATTCTTAGATGTTGAATAAAACTGTTAGGTAAATATGCCCCAATTCTGGTTGGCATCATGATGGGAAATTGCCTGAGCTCCTGGGGTGGGGGTGGGGGATGGGGGGAGGGCAGAAGATAGGTAAAATCTTATGGGAAAGTAATGTTTGCCAGGTTCATTTATTTTGGTCATTTCCTTTTCTTAATGAGCAAGAATAAAAGGTGTAAGAGTAGTGAAATTATGTCTGTGTGTAATCTGGTACAATGCTGAAAAATTGATTGGGTTTTCTTTTTTGTTTCATTTTTAGTATATAACGGAAACCGAGGGAAATTTGCAGAGAGCACGAGCCTTGCTAGATGGAGCGCAGAAGGAGAAAATAGAATTGCTGAACCAGTTAGAAGAGGAGAAAAGGTATCCAAAATTTGAGGGTTGGGGAGTTGAAAACAGAACGGATGTGAAATATGGCTTGTTTGCTTAGGAAAAGGCAAATAATCAAGCTTGGTGGCGCAGTGGTTAGAATGCAGTATTGCAGGCTAATTCTGCTGACTGCCAGCAGCTCGATTCTCACCAGCTCAAAGTTGACTCAGCCTTCCATCCTTCTGAGGTCAGTAAAATGAGGGACCAGATTGTTGGGAGCCATATACTGACTCTGTAAATCGCTTAGAGTGGGCTGTAAAGCACTGTGAAGCGGTATATAAATGCTATTGCTGTTGGTGACAATGTATTAATATTGAAGCGGATTACAGGTAGTCCTTGATTTGGCAACCACAATTGGGACTGGAATCTTGGTTGTTGAACAAAACAGTATTGAACACCCAGATTGCAATCACAGGACCATGGGAATGCTGCAATGGCCTGAATTCCAAGTACCAGTCAGAGATATAGATAGTCCTTGACTTAACGGCCAGCATTGAACCCAAATTTTCCATTGTCAAACGAGACAGTTGTTAAGTGAGTTTTGCCCAGGGATGGTATTCACTTACCTTAACTATCGGTTTGCAAATGTATGTGTATGTGTACGCGTGCACTCACTTTGCGCTCAGGTGCCACCTATGCACATGTGCAGAGCATCAAAAACGGTACGTTATGACGTTGGGGCGCGTGGGAGGAGCCTCCAGCAACCACCACTACTGGTTTGCCCGAACCGGATAGAACCAACTGAATACCATCACTGGTTTTCCCCCATTTTACGATCTGTCTGGCCACCATTGTTAAATGAATCTCTGCAGTTGTTAAATTAATTACAGAGTTGTTAAGTTATTTGACTGCTTGTCAGGTCAGAAAAGGGGATCACGTGACCCCAGGACACTGCAACCGTCATAAATATGAGCCAGTTGACAAGACTCTGGATTTTGATCACATGACCATGGGGATGCTGCAAATGGTCATAAGTGTGAAATATAGTCAGAAGTCACTTTTTTCAGCGCCGTTGTTATTTTGAACAGTCATGGAATAAACTGTTGTAAGTCGAGAACTGCCTGTACCACTCATTCAACACTCTCCCAAATTTGAACAGTCACTGAACAAGTGGTCGTTAACCAAGGATGACCTGTAATGTGCTAGGAAGTAGGAGAGAGCCAGCTTGGTGTCACAGTTAGGACATCAGGCTAGAAACTAGAAGACTGAGAATTCTAGTTCTGGCTTGGGCATAATGCCAGCTGTGTGACCTTGGGCCAGTCACTCTCTCTCAGCCCTAGGAAGGCGGCAATGAAAACCACTTCCAAAATCTTGCCAAAAAAAACTGCAGGGATTTGTCCAAGCAGTCACCGGGAGACAACATTGACTCAAAGAGACCAAAAAAAAAGGACATTAGGAGTGATGGTCATTCTATAAGGTAAAAGATAAAGGTTCCCCTCGCACATATGTGCTAGTTGTTCCCGACTCTAGAGGGCAGTGCTCATCTCCGCTTCAAAGCTGAAGAGCCAGTGCTGTCCAAATATGTCTCTGTGGTCAAGTGGCCGGCATGACTAAACGCCAAAGACGCATGGAACGCTGTTACCTTCCCACCAAAGGTGGTCACTGTTTTTCTACTTGCATTTTTTAACTTTCAAACTGCTAGGTTGGCAGAAGCTGGGACAAGTAATGAGAACTCACCCTGTTACGCGGCGCTAGGGATTCGAACCGCTGAATTGCTGACCTTTCGATAAACAATCTCAGCGTCTTAGCCACTGAGCCACTACGTCCCTTATAGTCATTCTATAAACAGTCATTCTATAAACAGCAATAAATCAGCTTGTTTGAGTTCCATTTCATAATCTGAGCTACATGGTATAAGAGAGTGGATGTAATAACTTTGGAAATTTTACCAAGTCACCGCTTTCTTCTGACTTTTCCCTTTTTTTACAGGAAGGTAGAGGATTTGCAGTTCCGAGTTGAGGAAGAATCCATTACAAAGGGAGATTTGGAGGTAATCGACAGCATGGCCTTTCTTTATTAGAATTTATACACTAGCCCGAAGGATTGATGATCTCCTCTGCACTGATTCCCTGTCATCTCCTTGTCTTTTAATAAACTAAGTTTTGATCAGCTAATGTGGGCTCTTACATGTGTTTTGCAGAATGGCATAGGCAAAACAATGTCGCAGGGTGTCCCATAGAGAATATGACTACTCTGTTTTTATAGTCAATCACTGAAAAGAGGGGTTCCAATTTTTATTTGCTTTGTTTGGACGATCCTGGAACTTGTTTCACTCAGTAAATTAGTGTGCAGATCAAATCACAAGCAACAGTGAAGATCACATATGGGCATTTCCTTACTCTAGTTTTATTTCTAATTTAAACAATCTGTTTGAGTCCTAGTAAATAGGGAAAATGGTACATCCAGCTTATTCCTCTTCGTAAACTCTTATTTCAGCAAAACCCAACAGGTTTCTTGTAATCACTTAGGACCATGATGACGAACCTATGGCACATGTGCCACAGGTGGCACGCATAGCCATATCAGTGGGCACGTGAGCTCAGCTCCTGCGTGCATGCGGGTGCCAGCCAGCTAATTTTTGGGCCTTCCGGGCCCACCAGAAGTAGGGAAACAGGTTGTTTCCTGCCTCCAGAGGGCCTCAGGGGGTGATGGGGAAGGCCCATTTTTCTCTCTCACCTTGCTCCAGAGCCTCTCTAGGAATCTGGGGAGGGTGAAAATGGCAAATGGGCCATTTTCGGCCTCCGAAGGACCTCGGGGGGGGGGGGTAGGCCATTTTCGGCCTCCCCAGACTCCTAGAGAGGCTCTGGAGGCTGGGAACAGCAAAAAACGGGCCTTCCGATCCCACCGGAAGTTGGCAAACGGGCCATTTCTGGCCTCCGGAGGTCCTCCGGGGGGTGGAGAAGGACGTTTTCACCCTCCCCAGACTCCTAGATAGGCTCTGGAGCCAGATGAGAGAAAAAACGGGCCTACCAGGCCATCTTGTGCCAGGAGCGGGGGGGAGCGGGGGGGGTGTTGCACACACATGCGTGGAGGTGGGGCGCATAGAATTATGGGTGTGGGCACATGCGCTTGACCCCCTGCCCCCCGCTCCTGGCACATGATGGCAAAACGGTTAGCCATCACTGATTTAGGAGATGTTTTACTATTTTGAATGGTTATCAACACCATCCAACACTTAGAACTAAGCCCTACTGATTTGCTCCCAAGTAAAATGCTCTTGTGCTCTAGATGTGTTAATTTCAGTTCCCTTCATTCATTAGCAATCATGATAACCCAGTTCCCACGCATCTGGAAGGCACAAGCTTTGGGAAGGCTGATATAGGGAATTGCTCATATCTCTTCCAAGTATAAAATTAGTTTTAATTCAAAAGGGAATGCATATTACGTTAAGCACCAATTAATAGAGCATTCCTGCACATCTGCAGGACAAATAAGGCTGAGTTAATGTATCCTAATTTTAATGTTCCATTCGTGGTCCAAATGCACAAAAATTGCCACAATCAATTTTGTGTTATGCTCCCTTGGATAAATAGATTGTGCGCACTAGGATGGATGCAAAGAAGAGACTCCTAAGATCAATGCTTTTCAAAAACTGCTCCCCTAATGCATCTGACTCAGTGGTTCTCGGATCATTATTTTGGGGGGTAAGCAAAGCTGCCTGAGTTGGGAGCAGTTCCCAGCCTCAGTGACCTTCTAAAATGGATGCCCATGGAGATTCTCAGTCATCCAGGTCATGGTTGTTTCAAAACACAACTGGACTTTATTTTTCCTTGAAGCTGTTTTGCTTCTCATCCAGTTCTGACTTCAGAACTAAAGAAGCTTCTTGGATGAGAAACGCAACGTCTTCAAGGAAAAAATCAACATCCAGTTGCCTTTTGAAAAAAACACCTTTGGGACATTTAAGATGGATTTGGCATGAATTGTGGCTGAGCGTCTAGTCTCTAGACCAATAATTGACTGGAGGAGACTGTCTGGAGCAGCTGTTTGGGAGGGGAATTCAACTGGAGTTGTGACATGAGAGATAATGCACCAATGCATTTAATAGTTTGTGTCTGTGTTTGCAGTTGTGAAGAGGATTGACTTGAAAACTGCCTTTCTTGCAAACTTGTTGCATTCACATGCCTTTGCATCTTGTGTGGATGGCTGTCTCTGTCTTTTACCAATCTGGTCCTTCTCCCCACCCCTATTGTGTAAACTGTCTTTCTTCACTTTGTATACTGAAGAAGATAATTTGCAGGCATCTCCATTGTGATTATTATTATTCCCTTGTTCTCTCCTGTTTGCTTTCTTTTCTTCCTTTGGTTTCCTTCCCGATGTGTGACCAGACTCAGACGCAGCTGGAGCATGCTCGAATACGGGAGCTCGAACAGAGCCTCCTGTTTGAGAAGACCCAGGCAGCAAAGCTTCTCAGAGAATTGGAGGAGAGCAGGGTAATCCACCCAACCACCTTTGCTGCCCCACCTCATGCTAGCCAATGCCTGCAGATCCAATTGCTTGCTGGCTATGTCGATAATCCCCCATAGTTTGTTTTTTTTTTTTAATTTGAGCTTCCATGTTTCATGTTAACATCTTGTTTTGCAATTACACCGCCCCCCCCCCCAGCTCTCCACAATCTCTTTCTTCTCCGTTTCTCTGGAGATGGTAACATTTCGTAGTTTTGCCTTCTTGGTCTGTTGGACAAACCCTTCCTTTGATTTCCATTCTGCAGCTTTTCATGCTATCATTTGGATTGGACCAACTTTGCCACTCATCATCCAGTTTAACAATAATCATTGGTTGAATACAGAAAGCTATTTACCTGATGATAGGCTCTTGGCTTTGCAGGCGGTTATGTCTCTTCATGGCGGTATCCCATGAATAAGAAAGAGGCTGTTCTTTTGTCTCTAACCTCACCATTGCACCCCACTGGAAAGCAGGGAGGAGGAGGCACAATTCATTCCCCCTTTTTCCCCCTCACCTGAAACCCCTCGCCAGCTCTTTCCATGCACGTGACTTGGTAAATGGCAAGCTGTATTCACCCATCACCATTGCAGAGTTGCTTGGGCCCCCAGGAATTCTGCATCATAACTTAACTCTGCAGGTTCAGCATTTTGGAAAGCATGGTAAAAACAAGCATTTAGGTGTCAGGATTCTTATTCAAAGGGACGGCTTTAGATACAGGGATAGAGCTGGGTCCTTGAAGATCTCTTTTTGCTGTGCCTTTTTCATCTACCCCAATTGAATCTAATAGCCTGCTCATTTTTAATCCTGGATTTTAGAGTACAGGAGGATCCTATGTAATTGCCCATTTGGGTAGTAACTCAGAATAGGCTTACAAGTGCTGTCTATCATGTATCGTCAAGTCATATTCAAAGCCTTGAGTGTATTTCATGCCTGGGACCCCGATTTTGTCTCTGTGGAGTCATCCAAGGGAACGGGGAATTTGAAAGACCCAATCAAACTGCAAATAAGTGTAATACATACATTCGTCTTTGGGCACACTAATAGTATCTCATGACATCAACATAAACTAAAAAAATCAGACTCCAAGGAAAGTTCAAGATAGCTCTTTTTTCTAGACTGTTTTGGAATTTGACAGTTGTACCTCAGTCCTATAAAAGATTCAGAAAAATGTGAAATTTCCAAATTAAAATCCCACTCAGCAACTAGAACCAGGCATTCTGGATTTGGGCCTTAAGTCTTCTAGGATGTTGTATGTTCATTCATAATGCTTAATCCAGGGGTGAAATGCTCCCAGTTCAGACTGGATCGCCCAATCCGGTAGCGATGGAGGCGGGTGGTTCAGAAAACCAGTAGCAAAAATCCCTGCCCCCCCCCCATTGCCTAGCTGAGCCGCGCAATCATCAGAGGCTTTTTAAAAAAATTTAAAAGCATTTTTTCTACAACCTCTTTGGCTGAAAAAAATGCTTTTAAAAGTTAAAAAAAAAGCCTCTGATGATCGCGTGGCTCAGCTGGGATCATCAGAGGCTTTTAAAAGCATTTTTTCTACAACCTCTTTGGCCGAAGAAGTTATAGAAAAAATGTTTTTAAAAAAGAAAAAAAGCCTCTGCCGATCAGGCAAATCAGCTGGGATCATCAGAAGCTTTAAAAGCATTTTTTTACAACCTCTTCAGCCGAAGAGGTTGTAGAAAAAATGGTTTTAAAGGTAAAAAAAAAAAAAAGTTGGCCATGCCCACTCAGTCATATTACCCCACCACCACCAAGCCACGCCTACAGAACCGGTAGTAACAAATTTTACGTTTCACCACTGGCTTAATCCCATAATTAGACAATTAAAAAAAAAGTTTATTCATTAGATTAATTTTTATTAGATTTCTTCCAAGAGACTGAAGTAATTCTGTGGAGATTTCTCTTTACTTTATCCTTACGTCAGGATCCCCTTGAGATAGGTTGGACTCTGAGAGGAGGACTGACCCTGAGGGACTGCAGTCGTTGTAAATACCCAAATTTTGATCACGTGACTGTGGGGATATATATTCTGGTCATCATTTTCTTCAGAACTTTGAATGGTTGCCAAATGAATGGTTAAAAGTCAAGGAGTACTATAGTTCACCTATCAGGGTTCCAAGTAATAGACCCATAGCAAGCAAAACTGAGGCAGGTGGATTCCTCAAAGAATAGCTTTATTGGATATATCATATTGGCACTGATCTGGTGAAAACCGATTCTGAAGATTTCCGCAGTTTCCACTGAATTAAAAGTAAAGGTTTGTCACTTTCTCAAAACAATCAGTCACATGGTCCAATCACAATGCTGTCTGGTTGCCTGGCGACATCACTCCTCCTTCCTCCAACCAGTTGTGAGAATGTCCTTAGTTCCCAAGAGAACATATTTTGTTTTGGCTACAAAACCCCAGCTATCTCAAATCCCTCCTCCCTATCCCTCAGCTTCAGTGTGGCAACACTGAAGCTTCCAAGATGGCTTCGGTCAGGTCAGCTTCAGGGTTGACATCACCACCTGTAGTGGTATATTGCATTGACTCTTGGGATTGGCCCAAAGTCTCCGGAGAAACTTCTGTGAACTAAGGGACACTAGATCTGGGATCTCCTGCTCTAGTCCAGCATGATCACCACTATACTATATGGGCTGAGAGAGAAGGAGAGAAACCAAAAGTCACCCAGTGAATTTATAATGGAGAATGAGGTTAACCAGAACTCAGGTCTCTCACAGGTCTAGACCAAGTTAGCCACTGTACCAAAAACTACTGGTTTTTGATCCCATCTATCAATCTTTTGTGAAATCTGCAGTATCTTTAAAAGGAAAACAAGACTTTATGATGTGCAATATTTTTAATTTGTGATTTTCACCTCTGATGATGTCAGGATTTATCCATAGTTTGCCACTGTTGTGATCAAGGAGGTATGGTGTTTTGTTACTAGACATAGGAGTCATATATACAAAAAAATGGTTCAATTTTTCTTTGTTTCTTTCGTGATTACCTCTATATACAAAACTGGGAAAGCAGCTTATTCACATAGTCCTTTGGAGTTTTTCCTCCTAGTGGTTTTTTTTTTATGATTTTGTTAGATTGAATTTGAATTATTGTTAAGTATTTTTAATTTTGCCTCGAGCTACTGGGGATGATAATTTTGCCTCGAGCTACTGGAATATAACTTCAACAACATAAGTAAAAATAAATCAATTTGTGCTGTTATTACCCGTTCTTCCCTCCAAAAAGAATCCCCTAAAAATTATCAGTACAAAAGGTAATAGCAATATGGATAAAACAGGACTATACTAGAGGAAGTAATTTCCAAAACATAGTTGTTGTTCAAAATGGAGAGCTATGTCTTTTTTGTTATGTAGGAAAGTGTCATCTGTGTAACTGCTTCTGTCCAGATGTTGACTGTCTAGATTAGGGGAAACTTAAAAGGCCTGTATTAGTTTAGTTTAGTTTATTTGATTTGTATACTGCCCTACTCCCGAAGGACTCAGGGCGGTGAACAGCCACAGGATAAAAACACATAAATACAAAATTTAAAACTGAATAAAACCGAATTAAACAATTTGGCCGAAGACAAATTTAAAACACCCCAATAAATTAAGAACGAATTAAAATTTGCGTTTTAAAAAGGGAAAAAAAGGGAAAAAATTAGGCCAGGCCAGCCTGATGGAATAAAAAGGTCTTGAGAGCACGGCGGAAGGTGCGTAGATCCGGGATCCTCCGTATCTCCGGGGGGAGCTCATTCCAAATAGTAGGTACCCCCACAGAGAAGGCTCTCCCCCTGGGGGCCGCCAGTCGACATTGTTTGGCCGACGGCACCCGGAGGAGCCCCTCTCTATGAGAGCGTACCAGCCGGTGGGAGGCTACTGTTGGCAGCAGGCGGTCCCGTAGATAACCAGGTCCTAAGCCATGGAGCACTCTAAAGACCTTGAAGCGCACCCGGAAGACCACCGGGAGCCCGTGCAGCTCGCGCAGGAGAGGTGTTACATGAGAACGCCATGTCGCTCCCATAACCACCCGCGCGGCCGCACTCTGCGCCAGTTGGAGCCTTCGGGTGCTCCTCAAGGGGAGCCCCATGTATTGATCTCTGTTCTTAAGATTTTTGGTTTTAAAACCGATTTGCTCCTTCTCACCAGTTGAGGAATTTTATGGGAAATAAAGCTTGGCCCTTTGGGTTCTGCCAGAAGGATGCTTTGGGAATGAATGAATGAATGTTTTAGAACATGT
Organism: Arizona elegans; assembly: GCA_022577455.1. Taxonomy (NCBI): domain Eukaryota; kingdom Metazoa; phylum Chordata; class Lepidosauria; order Squamata; family Colubridae; genus Arizona; species Arizona elegans. The sequence goes on from JAKOOJ010000017.1 coordinate 2,953,073, forward strand.
TGGGTGATTTACATTGTTTATTAATAAACTTTCAGAGAGGAAAAAGCATGTTGAGAGTCAGATTTGGCTTAGGAAACTTCCTTCTCTTGATAAGGTTCATTGATCACACTAAAATATAATGTGGCTTGTTTAAAGATGAGCATCTGTGACCCAATCATTGTGATCTGCTGCTACAAACATGGGAAGAGGCAAAGGTTTAATTTCTGCTGCCCCAAGGAATAAGATTACATTTGTATTTTTGTCTGTTTTTTGGATTCTGTTGTTTTTTTATTCAATTTGTGTAGCCATCCACCTCAAACCAGACTCTAGGCTGCAAACCATCATAAAAAAAAACTAAAGCACTATACAAAAAAAGAAATAAAATATGAAATAAGATAAATAAAAATTAAATATAAATAGCAGCCAAGAGATGTTATAATTCATTGGTATAGAAAAAAAAGCCAGGAAACAGAACCCTTCACATACTTGGAACTCAGGCATATTGCCAGGTTTTTAGAATAGAATAGAATAGAATAGAATAGAATAGAATAGAATAGAATAGAATAGAATAGAATAGAATAGAATAACAGAGTTGGAAGGGACCTTGGAGGTCTTCTAGTCCAACCCCCTGCTTAGGCAGGGAACCCTACACCACTTCAGACAAATGGTTATCCAACATCTTCTTAAAAATTTCCAATGTTGGGGCATTCACAACTTCTGCAGGCAAGTCGTTCCACTTATTAATTGTTCTAACTGTCAGAAAATTTCTCCTTAGTTCTAAATTGCTTCTCTCCTTGATTAGTTTCCACCCATTGCTTCTTGTTCTACCCTCAGGTGCTTTGAAGAATAGTTTGACTCCCTCTTCTTTGTGGCAACCACTGAGACCTTTTTAAGACCTTCCAAAAGACCAACAGGCTTAGAGCCATCCTCATCTCAGGATTACATTTCATGAGATTTTGATAGAAGAAAGTAGATTTCAGATGAACCCTAGGACAAACTTTTGGAGACATAAGAGCAGTTCAACAGTGACATCCATTATTGTGTGACAGACAGGCAGATGCCCCCATGCTGTGACTTCAAATTTGTACTTGTTTCGGAGATGCTCTGATTTTCCTTAGCAACAAAGATGATTAGGGGCCTGGAGGCTAAAACATATAAAGAATGGTTGCTGGAACTGGGTATGTCTAGCCTGATGAAAATAAGGACTAGGGGTGACATGATAGCAGGGTTCCGACATCTCAGGGGCTGCCACAAAGAAGAGGGAGACAAACTATTTTTCCTCAGGAAGCACCTGAGGGTAGGACAGGAAGCAATGGGTGGAAAGGAGAGAAGCAACTTAGAACTAAGGAGAAATTTCCTGACAGTTAGAACAATTAATAAGTGGAACAACTTGCCTCCAGAAGTTGTGAATGCTCCAACACTGGAAGTTTTAAAGAAGAGATTGGATAACCATTTGTCTGAAGTGGTGTAGGGTTTCCCTGCCTAAGCAGGGGGTTGGACTAGAAGACCTCCAAGGTCCCTTTCAACTCTGTTATTCTTTTCTGTTCCTCTTTTAAGCAGAAGTTTGGATCAGGAACTTTTGTGTCCTTCTCTAACTTTCAACTCTTAAGTGTTTAGAGCTAGTATTGGAGTCAATTCAGTGGAGCAGCGCCTATTGCCAGATTTCTCTCTTATTTCCTTTTTACCATGATTCATAAACCGAATGTGCTGTGCTCCATCAGTTTCCCAGCTGCTTCTAAGCCCATCATTAAACATTAACCATGGTCAGCAGTTTGCTTATACATCCAGCACCATTCCTTACATATTCCTTTGGAACATTTATGTTAATAACTTCTAACCAATTCCCATAGGTGGGTGGGAGGGAGGGAGGGAGGATGGCTGGTTGGTTGGCTGATACATCCTTTTACACCAGGGTAAACTACGTGGTGAGCAAAGAGTCAGTGACTATAGAACAATTGAGCAAACCCAAATCTGACATGACCCAATTTAGCAGATTAGGGTTGAGAGTTGAAACACCTTTTAATAGCCTTATGAAAATAATCTGATATTATCAGCTGACAAGAATGATGGCATTTATTTATTTATTTTCTTACTTTACTTTGTACTTTCAGCAGTCCACTATGCTGAACAAAAGGTTTGTTTTCAAGATGGAGAATGCTGGGACTGAAGGAGTAAGTTTTCAAAAGCTGCCCAGTATGCCTGCTAAACTCTCAAGCCTTGAGGTATTTCATCTGCAGTGTTTCTCAAACTTGGCAACTTTTAAGGCATAAGGACTTCAACTCCCAGAGTTCCCCAGCCGGCTGGCATGCTGGCTTAAGAGTTCTGGGAGTTGAAGCCAATACGTCTGAAAGTGGCCAAGTTTTAAGAAACGCTGATCTATAGATGGTGAAGATGATTGCAGAATTGATAGTAGAGGGAATAGATTACGGTCATGCATTGTTGCATCAGACCAGTGGTGCAATGGAATCCTAATTTGGGAGGCTGCGTTATTTTCTACCAAGTCTCATTCAATCTGAGGAAAAAAAGATTTTCTTTTTAAACATTTCTTTTAAAGTGGAAGAGGTATCACTGAAATTCGTATGGATAAAGGGTTGTTACGCTAGCATTTGTTTAATTACAATGCGGCCAAAGTGTCTATGTCAGTATCCCGCCTTTTGTTCTACATTACTAGCCTTCCTGCCTTCTCATACCTCTATTGAATCCCAAGATACAACATCAGCAGGAGCTCTTTCTAGGGAACGTTTCAGATTAGCAAATGTGGGCACCCAAGGAGGCTTCAGAGTGGTGGGAAAAGATGCCACAGAATACAACCTCTCCAGCCAACATTAACAGTAATCCTAACTTAAAACTGAGCTGAGAAATAAGACCAAGAGCATTCCTAAAGACATGCTGCTTGAGAAGAAGATAGGAAACCCTTTTTCCTGAGGAAGTAATTTTTAAAAACTTCAAAATAGGTAATGATGTAACATTAGGAAAAAAGAAAAAGTTGCTTTATTTTGTTTCAAGTACAAAATTGAAGTCCTTGACCTACGCCCACAGTTGAGCCCAAAATTTGTATTGTTAAGCAAGACCGTTGTTGAGTGAATTTTATGACGTCACTTGCCACAGTTGTTAAGGGAATCACTGCAGTTGTTAAGTTAGTAACACGGTTGTTAAGTGAATCTGGCTTCCCCATTGAGTTTGCTTATCAGAAGGTCGCAAAAAGCAGATCACATGACCACGAGACATAACTATGAGTCAGTTGCCAAGCATCTGAATTTTGAGCACATGACTTTGAGGGTGCTGCAACAGTCATAAGTGTGAAAAATGGTGATAAGTGACTTTTCAGTACCATTGTAATTCTGAACAGTCATTAAATGAACTGTTGTAAATCGAGGATTACCTGTAAGAGCAAGGGGAGAATATTTATCCCTGCCTGGGTTGCCAGTTTTCTCCTCATGAGAAGCTGTATCCATATAGATCCATATTTTCACGAATATCTCAACTGTGGTCTCCATCAGATATCTGAATTGGTACACGCCATCCTGCCATTTTATAACTTTGTTGTCTTATCTCCACTCATTTTTCCAGTGGCTATTCTGATTGTAAATTGTGGAATTTCCATCCCCATCATCTGGAGATCGCCAGATTACAGGAGACTGGTGTACAGACCATTTCTTTTCTTTTTTTTAAGGAGAAGCAGTGATGTTTCTAGGCAAAAGAGTTTTTCTTATTGCTTTCTAGAAAATGGCAAAAGACAGAACTGAACATGGTCTTAATTCGAAAAGAAAGAAAAGCTCAATAAGAAAATTTACCCTGGTGCAAAATCAAAAATGAAAATCTAAAACCTTCAGATAATGGAATCTGTTTTACTGCATAGGTATTTGTAAGTTGCAAATTCTTTATCTAAGAGCTTTTTTAACACATTTGGTAGCAAAAAAAATTCCAGTATTCTACTTAAGATATTTGTAATCACTCTTTTCTCCGGGCTATATGATGTTAGCGATACCAACAACAAAGACATTTGCATAATTTATTTAGGCAAGATGGTTAAGATGTAACCTAATGTAACCACAGCCTATTTGCTAATTTATGTGTATTTTTAGAACCCAGAAAATAATGTTGACCATGTTGTATAAACATTTTATTACATTCATGTTCTGGTAGTTACAGATTCAGAATTCTGGAGGTTGTAGTCCAGCACTTTAGCCGTGCACTAGATTGGGAAGGGTTCGTTAACACCTTTATACATCCCTAAAAGATCTCATATTATACAGTAATATACTTTAAAAAGAGAAAGCTTCCACAATGAGTAAAGAAGCTCTTAGGATTTTCAGGTACAGGGAAACTATAGCCATCCAGATGTTGTTGAACTCCCATCAGTCCTAGCTAATGGTTTTGGATGGATGATGGTCAGCTGCATTCTAATGACAACTGGATGGCCGCAGGTTACCCACAGCTGCATATGAAAATGCAAGCACTGATTCTAATACATGCTTGTATCCTTTTCATAATCTCTTTCAGTTAACTACTGTGGCAGAGAAGTCAAGAATCCTTCAGCTCGAGGAAGAGTTGACCTTAAGACAAAGTGAGGTTGAAGAGTTGCGGCAATGTTTAAAGAATTCCCATCAGCCAGAGTCTCCAGATCACAGCCTGGGCCTGCAGACCGAAACGCTCCGCTTACGTGACCAGCTGTTTTCAGCCAACAAGGAGCACCAGAAAGAGAGTATCCAACTGAAAGAGAAGTATGAGAGGACTTTGAAGAAGCACCAGCAGGAGGTTGAAAAGTTGAAAGCTCTCAATGAAAAGTACTCCCAAGAAATTGTGGACCTCAAGCAAAAAGTTCAGCAGGCCACCAATGAGAACATGGGCTTAATGGACAACTGGAAGTCAAAGCTGGATACGTTAGCATCAGACCATCAGAAGTCATTGGAGGACCTCAAGGCTACTTTGAACACAGGCCCTGACAGCCAGCATAAGGAAATAGTGGAGCTGAAAGCTGTAGTAGAAAGCATCAAATTGGAGCACCAGTTAGAGCTGGAGAACCTAAAAGCTAAGCATGACATTGAGATGGCAGTTCATATTAAAGAGAAGGAAAGCCTTAAGATGAAGGTACAAGAAGTCAAGGAGGAAATGGAAGAAAGCGACAACAATTGGAAGAGCCAGTTGGAAACCAAAACGAACCAGCAGCTTATGGAACTTCAGGACTTGAAGGATAAGTGTCGAGATGCTGATCTCAGAGTTCATGAGCTGGAGAAGCTACACAGTGATTACAAAGACCAGGCACAAGCCATAGCTTTCTTGAAAGAGCAGATCTCCTTGGCTGAGAAAAAGATGCTGGACTATGAGACCCTGCAGAAAACTGAGGTTCAGAGTAAACAAGAGATTCAGCGATTACAGGAGAAAGTTCTTGTGTTAGAGAATAAATTGCACTCCACTGAGCCCCTCCACCCTTCCCAACCCACCAATGTGAGTGTTTGAGTCCATGAGTAGCTATTGGCTTTTTAAAAGAAATTTGCCATGGATCCCTATCTTTATTCTTTTGTTCTTTATTTTACTTATTAATATATAAGTAAAAGAATGCAACATTTAAACAGCTTAAGCTGTTAGCTAGATGTTTTTCCCCCAAACTGGCCACTATGTGAGGCAGCTTGAATTCCTTCAAAAGGAAGTTCAACCATCAAGGAACGTGGATTAATTAATGACTTTGGACATCTTCATTCAGGATTCTACTTTGTTTACTATATTTAATTCATAAGTTAATTAATCAACATTTATTTTTCCTTATGAATTGAGGTACGGTAGGATAAGTAAGTTCTTGAGAACTTAGTATTTCAGAGTATTGAGGAAATATATAGGAGGAAGAAAGAAAACAGACTGGAATGGTGATCACTTTAAATCTTGGTTACTATAAAATCGTGATTCTCCAGAATTGGCACGGAGTGGACAAATTTAATTGTATTTATCATTTGCATCATAATATATTATTGTAATTTATATAACTTGCATGATTACATCATATTTATGCCATTTATGCCATTTTTATGACATTGTTACTCAAACAGCATAAATTACATTTTGCTGACAAATTCTTAGATTCAAAGGATTTTTTAGAATTATGTAGATCTCCTTCAGAGATCCCTGGTGCTCTCCGAGCTTGGTTGTTTTCTTGCAGATGTTTTATTACCAAATCAGGTAATATCATTAGCACTGATGATGTTACCTAGTTAGGGTAATGAAAGGTCTACAAGAAAATAACCAAGCTCAGAGAGCACTGAGGTTTCATTGTAATACAGGGGTGTCAAACTCGCGTCATCACAGTGTCGTCACGTGACTTGACATACCACAACTTTTTTCTCTTCGCTAAACTGGGCGTGGCCACTGTGTGATGCATCCGGGCTGCGGGCCATGAGTTTGACAGCCCTGCTGTAATGCATAGTAGGGAAGTAAGTCAAAAGTCATTTCAAAAAAGGGAGACACCAGATTCTATTTCAAAGATTAAAGTAAGAAAACATTGAAAGATATAAGGGGAAGAATAGGCCGATGGTAACATAGACAGGACTGTAGAGAGCTTATTCTGAACATAACTAAATGGTTGCAGTAGGAAAACATTCGGTCATCTCAACTTGGTGGAATCCATTAGAGAAAGGAATCAAACTTTAAATATCTATTAACTTGCAACCATTCATTTATCAATCCTTCAAAGTTACAGTGGCACTGAAAAAGTTGACTTGTGACCAGTCCTCGCATTTATGACTGAAACAGTATCCTCACTATCATGTGATCAAAATCGGAGCATTTGGTAGCCTTACATGTATTTTACACCAGTTGTAGCATCCCGGGGTGATGTGATTGCCATTTACAACTTCCCAGCTGGCTTCCGACACACAAAGTTGATAAAGGGTTTGCTTAATGGCTGCAATAAATTGAGGACTATCTGTAATGCTATGCCAGGACTCCCTGCTTCTCAACTTTGGAGTAAGGCAAGCTATGAAATCATGATTTGAAATGAATTTAACATTATATAGCTTCTGTTAAAGCTGGAAACAATGGTTTGATTAAGACAGGAAACTGATTTTGAGGGTTCATAGATTAGTTTGAGTCCACAGGTGATAAACTGCTAGCTACAAAACTTCTGGTTTGATTGCTGCAAGCAGGGGTGAAATGCTCCCAGTTCGGACCAGATCGCCTGATCCAGTAGCAATGGCAGCAGGTAGTTCAGAGAACCGGTAGCAAAAATCCCTGCACCCCCCGTCTCCCCATGCCCAGCTGAGCCGCACGATCATCAGAGGCTTTTTATTTTTTTACTTTTAAAAGCATTTTTTCTACAACCTCTTCCGATGAAAAAATGCTTTTAAAAATTAAAAAAAAAAGCCTCTGATGATCGTGTGGCTCAGCTGGGATCATCAGAAGCTTTTCAAAGCATTTTTTTCTGCAACCTCTTGGCCGAAGAGGTGGTAAAAAAAATGCTTTGAAAAGTCTCTCAGATCCCAGCTGAGTTGCCTGATCGGCAGAGAGGCATTTTTTAAAGAGCCTCTCTGACGATCCCAGCTGAGTTCCTGATTGGCAGAGGCTTTTCAAAGCATTAGAAAAAATGCTTTGAAAAGTTTTTTTTAAAAAAGTTGGCAACGCCCACCCAGTCACATTACCCCCCCCCCCCCAAGCCATGCCCACAGAACCGGTAGTAACAGGTTTTACATTTCACCCCTGGCTGCAAGCCACAAAATTTGATTGTGTGCAAGAGAAAAAGCTTATATATGTTTTATTAAGATGCATCATTTATTCATTCAGAGGTTACAAAGCTTGTTTCAATAGTTCATGAGATTTACTTCGATACGATAAAAGCAAAACATTCGATCTTTACTGAAGGGTATGTATAAAATGTCATAAATCAGTGGAAGATATAAACATGGAAGAAAGCCAGTTTGTGTAGTGGTTAAGACACCATAGTAGAAACTGGGGGACTGGGAGTTCTAGTCCTGCTTAAACACAAAGCCAGCTGGGTGATCTTGGGCCAGTCGCTCTTTCTCAGCCCTAGGAAGGAGGCAATGGCAAGCCATTTCTGAAAAATCTTGCCAAGAAGGCTTCAGGAACGTATCCAGGCAATTGCCAGGAGTCAAAACTGATGTGAAGGCATACGTAGACATAAACATGAAACGTGCCAATAGAATTGATTTCAGGTGTTATCCAGAAGGTCTGATGGGTATGCACATTTGCACATTCTTCGTTCAATTCATATTACCCAATATTATTTGTTTACGGGGTTTTTAAATGTTTCTTTAGATGATTGAAACAAATGACATTTCAGAAGAAAAGATCAAGATGAAACAAGCAATGGAAGGTAAGAGTGCATCGCATTTTGGGATCTTGGACTTGAACATAATGAATATAATTATAACGAATATAAATACTGTGTCACTTCATTGACTAGAAGTTTCTGTTCCTGCTTTAGATTTTTATCTAAATCAGGGGTCTCCAATCTTGGCAACTTTAAGTCTTGGTGGACTTCAACTCCAGGAATTCTGGGAGTTGAAGTCCGCCAGGCTTAAAGTTGCCAAGGTTGGAGACCTAAATGCTGTGCTCAGGCCAACAAAAGGCCCCCTCACCCAAAAATGATAGTATCAATTAGTACAGGGCTACAACTCTGGCTTCTGTTCAGTCTGCTCCTCTTAAGATGTTGAGAGGTTGGAAACCTGTGGCCCACATTCATCTGCCTTTCAACAAAGAACTTCTACCAGAGTTATTACAGACTTCTGCTAAAACTGCTTCTCTAGCCTGGGGGTAGGAGAGCAGCATTGAGGAAAGCTGAAAGGGCAGAAGAAGAAATGCCCTGGTCCTAATTTAGCTCTAGTTTTAGCATCACCAAGGAGGCATGGTGGCGCAGTAGTTAGAATGCAGTACTGCAGGCTACTTCTGTTGCCTGCCAGCTGCCTGCAATTTGACAGTTCAGATCCCACCAGGCTCAAGGTTGGCTCAGCCTTCCATCCTTCCGAGGTGGGTAAAATGAGGACCCAGATTGTTGGGGGGCAATAAACTGACTCTGTAAACCGCTTAGAGAGGGCAGTAAAGCCTGTGAAGTGGTATATAGGTCTAAGTGCGATTGCTTTTGCTATCATCAGCCTGTAGCCCCCAGTGGATTACTCATAAAGACAACCAGATCACAGGAAAAAATTATTCTTCTCTTCTTATTTGGAGTGAGTAGCCTGGACAAATCTTGGGGCATTGGCTTTTGGTCTGGCAGGTCCTCTTACATTTTAACAAGAGAAAAGTCCACTGAACTTTTTAGAAGCACAAAGATTGCACTTCCTCATTTAGGTGTGCAAGGTAACTGGTTTTGCATAATTCTTTTCTGTGAGGAGTAAAATGTTGAGGATAGTATGTGATACTGTGTAGGAAGCTGTTTGTTTTGCTTTTAGACTGGGGTATAGTTACTGTATGCCCATGATGGCGAACCTATGGCACGTATGGCAGAAGTGGCACACAGAGGCATTTCCCATTGCTTTTCTGGGTTCCGGCACTCCGACCAGCTGGTCTTCACACGGGCAGGAGTGCCGGAAACCCCAAGAGTAGCCACCTGATGGACATGTGCACACCGGGAAGATGATTTTCTGTTTTCTGGCACATGCATGCGCACTGGCCAGCTGGTCTTCACGCGTGTATGCACGCCAGAAAACCAGGTGGCCAGTTGGCAACTGCTCTTCTGGTTTTCTGGCATGCGTGCGTGCACCCCCTTTTCAGCATTTGGTGCCGAAAAGGTTCGCCAACACTGCTGAATGCTGTGATCATGCAAGGGATAATTTTCATTAAGGCATATACAGTACGTTACTCCCAGCTACCTTGTATATAATTATTTTATTTATTAAATTTTTATGCCATCCATCGGCCCTATAAGGCAACTCCGGGCGGTTTAGAGATTATAAGACTAATAGAAATATAATTAAAATACATTTATACAGATTAAAAATTTAAAATGATTTTTTAAAAAATAGAACTAAGAGATGGACAGCATAGGGATGAGGTCTTATTACAACGTCAACGACCTCCAGGGGATGAGCTCCCTCTTGGGGCCTCAAACCAACTGCCAAAGCCAAGTTTTAATACCCTTCTGGAAGGCCAAAGGGGTAGGAGCAGTTCTCACCTTTGGTGATAAGAGTATTCCGCAGAGATGGAGCCAGAGTGGAAAATGTTCTTTCTTTGACCCCACCTGCCAGAATTCCTTAGCAGACGGGATCTGTAGCAGGCCTCTTCCACTGGCACAAGTAGGGCGGGCTAGTCCCATTGGGGAGAGACAGCTCCCCAGATAACCTGGACACATGCCATATAGCAGGGGTCCCCACCCGTGGCAACTTTAAGACTTGTGGACTTCAACAGCCATGCTGGCTGAGGAATTCTGGGGCTAATGAAAAAAAAAATTCCCAAGCAGAGTTCCTTAGTTTGGTGTCTTCCTAAATATGTTGGACCTCTCTTTGCTTGGGTGTGGGGTGAAGTGGAAGTTGGAGTTCAAAGTATTGTTTCCAGCACTTCCTTTTTCTTCTACAGATCTCCAGGACAAATTGAGTAAAAAGGACAAAGAGGTATCATCGCTTGTCTCCCAGACGGATACTCTAAGGGCCCAAGTAAGTGGTAAGTCTCATTGGTGGTCAATATGGAAGTATTTTGGTGGCGTGTGCATAGGAAAGATTATGCAGTGTCAAAATTGCATTCCTTCAGAATAGAGATGATCTGATAAGAAAGAACATTAATGAAGAATTTCCTTACCTGTAAAAAAAACAAGCAAATAGGATGGAAAGGAAGGATAGACTAGGCTAAAATGTCAGTTCCGTAGGTGCAGCAATTTTTATCTTTTTGTGGGGAGGGGAGAATTTGTAATGGGTGGCATTTTAATTGGTGGAGCTGAAAAATTCACCTTCCCCTACTTAAGATGATTTGTTTGTGGCCAGATTTAGGTGCTATTGTGCCTCTGTTGTTAGAGAGGCAACAGCAATAATTCATGATAACTTATTTGCCTCTGATCTGTTGGCAATGATGGCTAGGGCTTATGAGAGTTGTACTTCAGTAACATCTACAGTAGGAAGTCTCAAATTCTCCACTCCAGATGCATTAGCCCAACCTGGCTCGTGCAAAACGTCTTTCTCTTCCTACTTTGCCAAGGGTTCCAGTTCAGTTTATTCTATGTTTTTTGTTCCCCCATCTTCTCTTTCTTTCTGTTTGCCAGCACTGGAAAATAGATGCAAGAGCTCTGACAAAAAGGCGGATTCTTTGTTAAAAGAAAAGAAAAGGCTGGAAGCAGATCTAGAAACAATGTCAAGAAAAACCCACGATGCTTCTGGTCAGCTGGTTCTGATCAGCCAGGAGCTATTAAAAAAAGAAAGGTCAGTCTTCCTCTCCACCCAGAGACAGTATGACATATTTAGAGCATTAGGAACCCCAGTTATGAATTCAGGGTTCTATAATAGAAACTAGAAATGGTTCCAAAGAAACCTTGGCTTCTATGCAGAGTACTGACTCTGCTCGTTTTTATAGCTGGAAATGTCTACTATAAAACATTGGATGATTCTGAGATTTCCTGAATGGGGTAGCTTTTCAGCACCTTCCAGATAATATCACTTAGAATTTCCAACCTTTGAGTAAGCAGGTTATAAATTAGTATAACTAATTTAACATTAGTAAGAAAAACTAGGTTAGAAAAGGTCTATAGTTCCAAAACAGAAAAGATCTTCCTTCCTTCCTACCTTCCTTCCTTCCTTCCTTCCTTCCTTCCTCTTCCTCCCTTCCTTCTTTCCTTCCTGCTCTCTTGCTCCTTCCTCCCTCCCTCCCTCCTTCATTCTTTCCTTCCTTCCTTCCTCCCTTCCTTCCTTCCTTCCTGCTCACTTGCTCCTTCCTCCCTCCCTCCCTCCCTCCCTCTTTCCTTCCTTCCTTCCTTCCTTCCTTCCTTCCTTCCTTCCTTCCTTCCTTCCTTCCTTCCTTCCTTCCTTTTCCCTTGCAGGACCTTCTCCCAGTTGCTGCTTCAGTTATGGAACTGTCTTCTTAGATAATTGACTCCCAGGTTATTAATTTTTAGATGGCAACTATCAAATACAACTGTTGGGTTAGGTAATATCTCCTTATTGATGGAAGGCTTTTTAGCTGTCATATTGCACTTTTAAAAGCATAAATAAATTATACAGTTTTTGTAATCTCTTACTCCTAAAGGAGGCCAGAGTAGTATACAGAATGCACACACATACACGTATACATCCCACATGTTGAATGCTGACTCACTCACCAGCAACTAGGAACAACTGAAAGCAATAAAATACATCAATAAAAACTAAAAGCAGTTCCAGTATTAGAATCAAATTCGTTAAGATATTTGATAGATTCTCTCCCACAGGCAGCCTGAGATCTCTTTCTGATCTTCTTCTCCACTCTTCCTGCAGAAGCTTGAACGAGCTGCGGGCGTTGCTAATGGAAGCCAACCGGCACTCGCCAGGCCCTGAGCGAGACTTAAGCCGCGAGGTGCACAAAGCCGAGTGGAGGCTGAAGGAGCAGAAACTCAAAGATGACATCAAAGGACTGCGAGAAAAACTCAGCATCCTGGTGAGGACAGGGAGGGTGGAGAATTTAGGGCTGCTTAGCCCAGGTGATAGGCATTGTACGCGAAGCCTCAGCAAGGCAGTTTTGTCTTGATGGAAGTACGTTGTGGAAGAAATATGATTCAACTCATCATAGCGGAATAATTGCATGAATTACCATGTTTCCCCGAAAATAAGACCGTGTCTTACATTTTTTGCCACCAAAAAAGACACCAGGTCTTATTTGGGGGGGATGTCGTCCACTGACTCACCTCACTTGCGCGCGTAGCCTCTGGCCTCCTTTTCGCTGTCAGAAGCCTTCCGGAACTACTATTGCGGCCAGCAAAGCTTTCTGAAGGCCTCTGTGCAGTTGATAACAGAGCTCCGGATCGATCTGGAGTTCTGTTATCAGCTGCAGATGCCTTCAGGAAAGTCTTGCTGGCTGCAAAAGAAATGGACCGTCAAGGCAGGTGTCAGGGTGTGCAAGGCCTGGTGCACCAAAGGTAAGTAGTAGCTCCCTCCACCACATCCTCACCCTGGTTTAATTTTTACCCGTGCACCCTGGAGTGGGCGGAGTCTTAATTAGGGCTTATTTTGGGGGTAGGACTTATTTTGGGCACACCTGTAAAAATCAAGCTAGGACTTACTTTCGGGTTAGGTCGTATTCTTGGGGAAACACGGTACTTTGTAAAGATCACTTCTGGACTTTTCTCAGACTTTCCAATACAGGTAATCCTCAACTTGCAACCATTCACTTAGCAACATTTTTGAAATCACAACAACCCTGAAAAAAGTGACTTACAACCAATCCTTACACGACCACTATAGCATCCCCATGGTCATATAGTCAGAATTTGTGTGCTTGGCACACAACTGTTTGATTTGATGCTTTTCAGTATAAATCATTTTTATAACCAAGTCTCATCTTAATGTCCATATCAGTAGCTGAGATCATAAAGTGCTCCCTTAATGGACTTAGGTTTCTGTCTGAGCAAAAAAATTCCATTCTAGTGGAACTTCCAAAGAATTCCATTCTGGCAGTGCTAATGGGGTTCCACATGAGCTTAAACCACATCCAGGACATTGGGAATCACTTCCTGTTTCAGAAGACGTAGAGTAGAGTAGAGTAGAGTAGAGTAGAGTAGAGTAGAGTAGAGTAGAGTAGAGATGAATTGAATTGAATTGAATTGAATTGAATTGAATTGAATTGAATTGAATTCTTTATTGGCCAAGTGTGATTGGACACACAAGGAATTTGTCTTTGGTGCATATGCTCTCAGTGTACATAAAAAGAGAAGATACATTCGTCAAGAATCATAAGGTACAACACTTAATGATAGTCATAGGGTACAAATAAGCAATCAAATCATAAACAGTCAATATAAATTGTAAGGATACCAGCAACAAGGTTACAGTCATACAGTTATAAGTGGGAGGAGGTGGGTGATAGGAATGATGAGAAGATTAATAGTAATGCAGACTTAGTGAATAGTTTGACAGTATTTAGGGAATTATTTGTTTAGCAGAGTGATGGCGTTTGGGGAAAAACTGTTCTTGTGTTTAGTTGTTCTGGTGTGCAGTGCTCTATAGCCTCATTTACAGGGTAGGAGTTGAAACAGTTTATGTCCAGGATGCGAGGGGTCTGTAAATATTTTCACAGCCCTCTTTTTGACTGTGCAGTATACAGATCCTCAATGGAAGGCAGATTGGTAGTAATTGTTTTTTCTGCAGGTCTGATTATCCTCTGAAGTCTGGGTCTGTCTTGTTGGGTTGATGACAGACTCAATAAATTGAAAACAGATTAGCACGATTTGGAGGAAGAATAGAATGAAAAGTTTGCTTACCCCTGTAAAGGAGTTCCACTGAGCCTTGAATCCATAGGTTTTCTCCTAAATTCTCTTTCCACATAGGTAGGAGAAGTCTTCAGCAGATTTCCCATTTAACTCAGTTTATCAGATTAGAAATCATGGATTCATAACTCCAGTTCATTTGTAAACCATCTTCAGAAACTTGCTTGAATTTGCTTCTCACATTTAAATATTCATGGATTGAATGACCCAGCAAATCACATTCTCTTCAGTTAGGCAAGATTGCTTTAGACATTTCAAAGCATTTTTTTTGTGTGTGTGAATTGTCACTAACTTGAATGATAATTCTGAGAGGTCATACCATATGATTCCTTTTGAATACTTTTTGATTCCTTTTCTCTGTGCATTTGGGGGTTCATTAAAATTTATTCTGTACTGCTTTAGAAGGTATGCATAGATCTCATAGCTTTAGCCTTTAAGACTGGACATTTCAGCAGGTAATTAAAATGTTTTTATAGGCTGAGAAAGCACTTTGACCTTGAAGCAGTTTATGGCGTGAGAAAGTGAAGGATGTTTTATTTCTTGCTTTTTGCAAGGGTTAGCCAACTACAACCCTGTGCCACGATTATCTTTATCATTCTCAATTTCTACATAAGAAAGATGCTCCCTTTATGGACTTAAGAGAAGCTTCATTAAACCATGTAACAAATTCTTGATAGGGAGACCCAGAATTCAATCACTAAGCCAGGGGTGGGGAACGATGGCTCTTTTATGACTGTTGGACTTCAACTCCCAGAATTCCTGAGCCTGCAGAATTTAACTCCCAGAATTCTGGGAGTTAAAGTCCACCATTCATAAAGGGGCCATCGTTCTCCATCTCTGTGTCTAAACTGTGCCTTTTAATATTATTATTAAATATTATTATTAAATTATTATTTAATGTAATTATAATATTAATATTTTATTATTAATATTATTCAAAAGATCTCCTACCTTTTCTTCCCCTTCCCCCTTTTGGATGCTTGCTTTAATACTTTTGTCCTGATTTTCTATAAATGAATATAGCAGTTAGTTCTCTAATTCCCTATTTTTTTTAAATTAAATATCCAGGACAAAGAAAAAGCAGTCGCGGATCAGCGGCGGTATTCCCTTATTGATCCTTCTTCAGAGACAGAGATCCTCCGGTTGCAACACCGGCTGGTCAGCACCGAGGACGTCCTGAGGAACGCCTTGGAGCAGGGCCAGCAAATGGAAAAACTGATGGAAGCTATGCGCAGCTGCTCTGAAAAAGCACAGGTCAGTCTTTCATAGCCATATCTGGACTGGGCCTGGTTAGGGAGGTTGGATGTGCATCCTCTACTTGCTGTTAAAAGAAACTAAGAACCAAATGTCAACTCGCAAAGCATCCCTGGCCTGCTCTCGAGTTGCCATAGGTAAGGGGGATGGGAAAACGAACTTCACAGCTGCATCGATGAGCTGGTATCTCAGTCAAAATGAAGCACATTCCAACTGATAAGCCGAGGTCATCTCCACGGAAACCCACAGTGGCCGGAGGGGAGTGATCTCTACAACCCACGAAATTGCTTCGTTGGAGAATGTGACTGATGACACACCTTGGGGGGACGGGGGAAACAGGGTCAGATCTGGGATGTAAATTAAGTGAGGGCAGAGTTGGCTTCATTTGGTCCGTGCTGACATGAAACTCCTAATAAATAACTGGATTTCTTTTGAAGCCTGGCGTGAGGCTCATGATTTAATTAGGGCATTGGTTGGAACTCTGACATTGGATTTATCCTGTTCCTATTCTCCTATTTATCCTACTCTCAACCCCTGCAATGAGAGATCATGCAGTATTGTCTTGTTTACACATTCACAAATGGAGGGGCCATTCCTTAGCTCTAATCTGTGGCTAGTAGGATGTGCAATTCTATTTCTAAATTTTATTCTTTATTTATTTACCTTATACCTTTACCTTTATTATTTTTATAAACAATTCAAAGCAGTGAACATACAGATAGTCCTTGATTTATAACCATTTGTTTGGTGTGTATTCGAAGTTACAATGGCATTGAAAAATGTGACATGACCTGCTTTCACACCTAAGGCTATTGCCGCATCCCCATGGTCATGTCATCAAAATGGGATGCTTGGCGACTGGCATATATTTTTGATGGTTGCAGTTTCCCAAGATCATGTGATCACCTTGTCAAGGTTCCAACTGATGAACCCAACCAAACAACCACAGTCAAGATGAACTGATCTCTTCTTGCAAAACTTTATTGTGTACAACATTTTGGCACAGATTAAGGCAAAAACAGCCCTAGCTAATTCCCGTGCAATCCTGTATAATTATAGACTTCTCCCTCCCCTTATTAGTGCAGGTCACATTGTCCAATTACTGTATTTTTTGGAGTATAAGACCCACCTTTTTCCCCCCTAAAAGGGGGTGAAAATTTAGGTGCATCTTATTCACCGAATGTAGCCACTGGCCCCCACTCTTTGGTCTCTGCCTCGCAGCAGTTACCTCCTTGCAAACAAACAGCAAGAAAAAACAGCTTCTTTCAGCTTCAGCACAGCCTAATTAACACAAGTTGATTGGATTGGCCTCCCGACTCTCAGCTGATTTGCTCTCAGCTGTTTTGCGTAGGGCTCTGCTGCTTGTTGCAAGGAAGAAAATTGCTGGAGCAGATTTTTTCCCCCCTTGTGCTAATCAAGCTATGCTGAAAACAAAACTGAAAGTAAAGCAGACTGTTTGCTGTTTGCTGCAACGAGGCAAAATTGCTGAGAGGCAGAGGCAGATTTCTTTTTCTTCTTTTCTTCATCAAAAAAGGTAGGTGCGTCTTATATTCTGAAAAATACGGTAAATGTTGTTGAATTGTTATGAGAAAGTGTTTCTAAGGATTTTTAGCCACCTGCTGAAGTGTCCTTGGCTCTCACGGTTTGTCTTCTTGATGTCTGGAGCCTACCTTCAATTTCCTCCTTCCCTTCTCCCTTAGTTTATTGGCAAGCTGAGAAGCGATAAGAGTTGCAACAACATAAGTGCGCTTCGAAGTTGACACACCTTTTGCAACTTTCTGACAAGGAAAATCAAATGAGGAAGCTAAATTCACTTAACAACTGCAGTGATTCACTCAACAACTGTGGCAACAAAGGTCATAAAATGGGGCAAAACTGACTTAACTGTCTTGCTTAGCAACAAAAATTTTGGGCTCAAATAAGTCGAGGAGTATCTATACCTAATACTCTTTCCTTGTTGGAAAGCAACCATCCCAATCGGGAGGAGGCCTCAAGTGGGGTATTAGTCTGGACTCATTAAGTAAACACAAGAGGACAAGACCTAATCTTCCTGAAAGCCTGTGAGCCTTAACTAGTCTTTCCCAGGCAAAAACTGCCAATTTGGGGAGATTCCTGTGAAATAGGCATAGAACAATAAAGTTTGGTTGTTCATGCCTGATATTATTCCTCCTGTTTTCCCCACAAGAATCCTGTGAGGTGGGTTGGACTGGCCCAAAGTCTCCCACCTGGCTTTCATACCCAAGGTGGGAATAGAACTCAAGGTCATAAAATGAAGCACAACTCACTTAAGACCTGTCTTGCTTAGTAGTGGAAGTTTTGGACTCAGTTGTGGTCGTAAGTTGAAGATCAATTATTTTCCTGCAGTCAGTGAACTACTGAACCTGGGTATAATTTGACACGCAAATGATTGAAATTTCATGGATGTATTATTGTTATTTTAGCTGAGCCTCTAGTTATGCAAAGAGGAGATTAATATGGAAATACGTTTCAGTTTATACTTTAATAAAACATCATCGCTTTTTATTGATTTTCTTTTCCCTAATGTCTCACATTTCTTCTTTATATCACATAAAACTGTTCATTTTTAATGGAATTCTATCTCTTTTTAATGCATCATCCAAGTGTGCGAATTCATAAATCATTTATGACCAAAGCTCTTTTAAAATTTTAGACTATTGGAAACTCTGGATCTGCTAATGGAGTCCATCAGCAGGAAAAGTCTCACAAACAGGAGGTTGGTGAATTCTAAATATCTTTCATGTAAGAATTTCTCCAGTTATGATTTTACTCCTGAAATTGAGCTAACCAGATGCTTTATCTGCTTATTGTGTAAGGTAGGGTGCAATTAGATGTTATAATTTCGAGTATCTTTAATATTAATTACTTTCTTCCCCAGACTGAAATGTTTATTTATTCATTTATTATTTGAATTTTTATACCGCCCTTCTCCCAAGGGACTCAGGGCAGTGCACAGCCACAATAAAAAGACAACATCTCCATAAAATTTAAAAACAGTTTAAAACATATTAAATAATTTGGCCCTTATATTAAAAACCAAAAAAAACCTAAAACACCCATTAAAATTTGTTATTTAAGCCAGCCCAGCCTGTTGAAACAGTAAGGTCTTAAGGGCATGGCGAAAGGTACGTAGATCGGGGATCATATGTATCTCTGGGGGCAATTCATTTACTCTGCTTAAAAACACACCCTACAATTGTCCATTTTTTTCCCAGATGATAAAAGATGATCATATTAGTTATTCAGCAAATGTCCATAAATGATTTTTTTTTAAAAGTTCATTTTAACTCTTTGCTTTCTGAAAGCTCCAGCTGATCTCACAGACATGTTGGTCTAAGCCAGTGTTTCTCAACCTTGGTAGCTTGAAGATGGGTGGACTTCAACTCCCAGAATCCCCCAGCCAGCAGCGCTGGCTGGGGGATTCTGGGAGTTGAAGTCCATCCATCTTCAAGCTACCAATGTTGAGAAACACTGGTCTAAGCCATTCAAAGGCTGAGCCAGGAAGAGGGCTAGTTTATTGTGGTGATCTTTGACCTTTCAAGACAATTAAGATCAGGGGTGAAATGCTCCCAGTTCGGACCAGCTCGGGCGAGTAGGTAGCGATGGCGGCGGACAGTTCGGAGAACCGGTAGCAAAAATCCCTGGCCCTGCCCCCCCATGCCCAGCTGAGCCGCGCGATCATCAGAACCTTTTTTTTCTTTTAAATGGCTCTGACCAGCCAAGCTCTGACGATCCCAGCTGAGTTGCCTGCTAATCAGGCAACTCAGCTTGGATCGCCAGAGCCATGTAAAAGAAAAAACTTTTTTTCCTTTTAAATGGCTCTGCCTGCTAATCGGTAGCAAAAATCCCTCCCCTTCCCCCCTTCAGCTTGCTTACTTTAGCTGCTGGTCGCAACGCCTTGCTATAATCCCTGCAATCGATTACATCAGCAAGCAACTGAATCTCCCAGCCTGCAATCAAGCAGGCAGGGAGTTGTGGACTTCAACTCCCAGAATTCCTCAGCCAGCAAAGCAAAGCTGGCTGAGGAATTCTGGGAGTTGAAGTCTACAAGTCTTAAAGTTGCCAAGGTTGGAGATCCCTGTTCAATTGGGTAAGTTTTTTCCCCCTTTGGGAGCTTTAAAGAATAGTTAATTGAGTTTTTTTTAAGTTGGTCTTTTTTTAGACCTAGCCATTTAAAGTTTAGGAAGTTTTAAATTTAGCTGCTTTTATATAAAAATAAAAATAAATTAATATTTGTGCAGTTTTCTGAGATTTAGTGTGTTTCTGTAGTGTTTCACTCTAACTACACAATCACACAAAATCTCACAAAGCTGTATGTGGAATTTTGTGTGTGTAAAGTGTGAAAGTTAGTTTTTTGGGCTTTTTGTGGCTGTGTGAGGTTCCTGCTTGTTGCAGGGGCCGTTTTGGGTCTAGCACAGCTGCTTTTACATTGTGGATGAGCCAGTTGTGTTGTGTTGTGTTGTGTTGTGTGTGTGTGTAAAGTGTGAAAGTTGTTTTTTTGGACTTTTTGTGGCTGTGTGAGGTTCCTGCTTGTTGCAGGGGCCATTTTGGGTCTAGCACAGCTGCTTTTATATTGTGGGTGAGCCAGTTGTGTTGTGTTTTGTAGGTTAAAAAAGGGCAAAGAAGTGACATTGACTTGGCTACGCCCACCTGACCAACAAACCACGCCCTCCCAGTCACCTTACCACCAAGCCCCTCCCACTAATTACACCCCGCCAACAGAACCGGTACCAAAAAAAATTAGATTTCACCCCTGATTAAGATGTTATAATTTTGGACTGTCTCTGGAACCCCACCAATGTTACTTGGGAAGCGGGCAAAGGATGAGCCATCACAAGCTTTAGAAGAGAAAATTTGTAGCTCAGGATTGAATTGTGGGGTCCTTAGTGCTCTCTGACCTCTTGCAGATGTTTCATTACCAAACTAGATAACATAATCAGTGCTGGCATTGATGAAGGACATCCCCCCCATATCGTTCGTTTAACAACTGTCGTAAGAAAAATCGTAAAATTGGGTCCATAATTTGATGACCCTCTTTATGGCCAATCACAATTACGATCATAATGGGCAGGGTCTTACTGTCATAAGTCAAGGACCGCTTGTATTTAATCATGAGAGCAATTTATCAGATTCCTAATCTGGTCTCAGTGGCTAAGATGCTGAGCTTGTCGATTGAAAGGTCGGCAGTTCAGCGGTTCGAATCCCTAGTGCCGCATCACGGGGTGAACTCCCGTTACTTGTCCCAGCTTCTGCCAACCTAGCAGTTCAAAAGCATGTAAAAAATGCAAGTAGAAAAATAGGGACCACTTTTGGTGGGAAGGTAACAGCGTTTCTGTGCGCCTTTGATGTTTTATCATGCCGGCCACATGACCATGGAGACGTCTTTGGACAGCGCTGGCTCTTCAGTTTGAAACGGAGATGAGCACTGCCCCCTAGAGTTGGGAACGACTAGCACATATGTTCGAGGAGAACCTTTACCTTTTAGTATGGAACCTAATTTCATTAGTGGTCTTCAAAAAAACAAATTGGGACCTCCTTTACCTTAATCTGGTCTCTTGTATTACAGGAGAAACACTGATGGAAAAGAAGGAAGGAAGAGAGGAAAGGAATATGGAAATCATTGGATCTGTTGTTGAAAAGAGGAAAACTTGGAGACGCCTCCCAAAAGCACCACCAAAAGTATTTCCATTCTATGAACCAAGTGGAAGTCAAGAAGGAGAGTTCCTCCCCGGTGATTTCTTTAATTTTATGGTTGGGTCCAGTTCCTCCAAAGATGCGGTACAGCGGTTGTGCCTGTGGCTGAATTTCTCCTTTGGCATGACTGCAGCCTTTGGCAGTCATTTTTATTGGCATGGTGTATATCATGTCAGGTTTTTTGGGAGGTACTTCCTGCTGCACCGGCGAGATACCTCATTTCAGTGGCTTTTGAAAGACATTGGAGATTTTTCTAAGAGACGTTCCCCTTGAATACTTGCTTAAGTAGCTAATAATTTGCACATAGCATTCAGATTTCCCCTTCCAGAGCCGCCGGATGGACCCAGGTTACAGGTCTGCAAAAGAGCTAAGATCGAGCGCCACTTACCCTAGGGAACAACCCAATATCTGTTTGAAAAGAATCTCTGCCCTCTACCTAAAAAAAAAACCTGTTTTGAGGTGTCAGAAATATAGAGACTTTGCTTAAACCTAATGATATAACATGGGATATGCCTTTTGAGGTGGACCTTCTCTAACTTATTTTAACTTCAATAATTATCAAGTCATTGGTGATTTTAGAGTTTTTGAGCCAATGGTGGACTTCCAAGCTGGTGCCCATATAATTACATCTCTCATCTGTTCAGAGATACATCTTCTTTAAGCCAATGATAAACCCTTGAAACTAAAGTTGTGATTGACCTAGAGATCTAATCAGCAACTCTCCGGAAGGAGCTGAGATGTCCTCGTTTTGAGGGTGGAGGGGTGTGGTATTCTTTCTTTCTTTCTCTGACTTATTACGTTTGAAATTCTGAAACGTTTTCCCAATATCCTAAGGGTTCTTTTCTTTTTTAAACAATTTAGGCCCCGTTTATACATGCAGCAGAATTGCAAGATTAAGCCCTTTTCACCCAAGATAGATGCCTTTCAAATGTTTTGGATTTCAGCTTCCAATCATTAAGACGGAACTGCAAATAATGGATAAAGGGAAATCCAAAATAGACGGAATATAGGTTGCCTGCTTCTGTGCTTCTGTTTTGCACAGATTGGTCTGTTTGTGTGTTGTTCTACCACTGCAAATAACAAGGAGAGTAGCTTGTTTGAAGTGGCAAGGAAAGAGAGTAGCTTGTTTGGGTTGAAGGCCAGAAGAATTCAAATCTAACCTTTGGAGCACAAATGCTTTGCAGCCTGTGGCAGTAATCTTCAGATAGTATTGTTCTCCCTTGGTTTTCTTGCATGTATAAATTTGAGACCCAGATGAATTTCCAGATGAGAAGATGTCTTAAGTATTTAAATATGAATGATTGGAGCAAGAATGTCCACTTGTGTGTACGTATGGTTTTTCTCTTTTTTTTTTCCTGCTAGTGGTAAGCAGATTTGAGTGAGAATGAGTGTCTGTGAGTGTTGTCTTACAAAATGCCTTCTTTTGTAAACATCCTTTGTTAAAAGAAGCTGTCTAGAAATTGGTGCTAAGTAGAGAGAACCTAAGAAGTGGTTAGAGGAAGAGGCCTCCAAAAAAGTCTACTTTTCCACCCTGCCCCCCCGCCCCCAAGGGTGAGCATTCTTTCTGTTCATTCTCCCAATATTACATTGTGGTTTTCTCCATCCCACCACCACTACGGGATTTGAGGATTCCAGAGGAACAAAAGTCCCCATTGTTGTCAGTTCTAGTAACTATCTGAAGCAAAATCACATTACTGCTATTCTCATCAAATTCGGAGATGCCAGCTGAAAAGAACAAAGTAAATAATAGTCCGGACGGCTGTCTGGCGTTCAGAAAGTATCCTACAGGTTGAATTGATGCTAGTCCACTGGCATAGTTTCAAATAGTGTTACGGAAACAGAAATCCTTTGAATGAGGGTGCTGGAATTTGGAAACAAAGAGCTTATAATGCTAAACCTACATGTTCGTTCTTTCTGTAATCCTAACCATGTAACCCCAGTTCTGTGCTCTCAAGGATAAAATCCCAGGGCATCAAAGATCCAAACAGCTGAACCTTGGAACAACTGAGCTGCCTGCTCCAATGAGATACGGAATCCAGTTGGATCCTTTGGTACTTAGACCAGATTACCCCACTACTTCTTTATGCCTCTTAGGCTCTGCTTCTTTCCTTGAGAGGGTTGAATTAAGAACCAGGATCCTATCTTAGAGCTTCACGTTTGGTGTCTTCTCCATGAAGTTATCTGTTGAAGAGAACTGGTGATGGAAAATGTAGGGTTTCGATTGAAAAATTATCTCTATGGGCTCTGATCAGGCATGTTAAGGTTGCGAATGTGGTTTTTGCTGCTTTTTCTTTTAAGGCAGCCAACTAATTCTCATTGAAAACTGCTACCTAGGAGGAAGTGCCATGTCAGCTTCATGTATTTTATGATCCTTCAAAAGGCCTTGGACTCTACTTTCATAGTGACGGATTTGCCAGTATGTACAGTAAACTTTCACACACTGACATCCTCTGGTTTTATTGGGATCTCCAAGCCCACATAAAGATGTCTAGCTTTTGACTATGCTAGCTTACTCTGGAAATTGGAGTCCCAAGACGTATGGAAGTCATCAGGATGAGGAAAGTTGATTTACAGTATTAAGGATAATAAGTTACCCATTTGTCTTCATATACCTCTATTTTTCTTCAACTCTGCCATTTTTCTATATTCCTTTATTGATTTTTATCACCTGAAATGTTGCTGCTTAATCTTTTTTTTTCCCTGCAAAAAATGGGCAGTGCAAATAATGATGGTGGCATTTTCTAATCAAGTTGTTTCTCTTCTGTGTTCTGTTTTGATGGACAGGAATTGGAGCAAGCTGACAAGAAAAATAATATTTTGGAGGAATTCTAATGAGATGCTTTTAGTGTGATAATTCTCAACACAGGTTGTTGTTTTTTTTTGCTTTGATAAATTATGTCTATTTGTGGATGAACCAAAAAATCAACACTTCTACAAATCTTTGCCATCTCTTTCTTTTCCTGTTACTGTTTTATCATGCCATTAATTAAAGTTACTTTTTGGGAACTGAATTGCAGAGATGGCCAGTAAGAAGCCAGGATCTTGGAAATATAAATGAATTGTCTGTTAATGCAAAGTTCTGCTCCTGCTTGGCTAATTCTATACTTGTGAACAGCTTAACTAACCAGAAATAGAAAACATACCTTGATGTCTGAGTATGGAATCCTGGTTTATTCTACAGCTAAACAAGGGATTGGTTTTGGTTTATGAACACTGGCTGTATGAGAGGCAGTTAACAAAGAATCCAGGTTCCAATGACAAATGTGTTTTCATGGGCCAACAGGCAACAAAAAATGGGAATTTGTACTTGGCATACTATTCATTTGCTATTAGCCAGGATTCATCAGAATTCCAGTTTACTTTTGTATGCAAACACTGTCTTTGAAAGAAGAGTGTCAATTAACTTCTTTATTTTCCACCTTCTGATAGAGAGCTGGGATTATTCGAGTCCTTTCCAGACGCTTGTTTGTTTTATTTATTCACCTAATGGCAAAATTTGTCCATTATGACCCTTAAAAAATGTACTAGTAGTTTATCTGCACAGGATTGCAAGCCAAAGTAATTGTGCTATATTATAAGCAAGAGGCCAGTCCATCCTACCATTTTCATCAAGAGGAAAAAGAGAGATGGAAAGCAAAATACAACAACAACAAAAATGTTATAAAAGCGCTAACATTCCTGGTTTATTTTCCAGCTCTTCTGACTTTAAGCAACAGAAGGGTTAGTGGGACACTTAATGAAAATCTGAACTTGTAGCATTGCTGTGTGGTAGATGAGTGGGACAGGACTATGACAGTTCGCCACAGCCAAATCGTTGCCACAGCCAACTCACCACGGCCAACTTGTTCCAGCCAACTCGCCGCGGGACAAGAGTTACACTATTATAAATGGTGAAATCGAATCATTAAAGAAAGGATGCAAAAGGAGGGACAGAATGAAATGTGAATGACAAAACATAAAATATTTTTAAATTTATTTTCAGTCATTAAATTGAATTGCTAAATTGTCCTGTGGCGAGTTGGCAGCAGCGAGTTGTCCCATTCCGGAGTGGGACTGCCAAAAATGCAGAAGGTTGATTTTTTTTTTCCCCTGTAGGAAACAGCAACTTTGTAAAATTTTGGCAGCATGGTTAAGAATCTTGTGCCTCCTTTTGAAACGGAAGTGCAGATGTATTCTTCTATATCCTGTGCACCAGGGGTGGTATTCACTTACCTTTGCTACCGGTTGACAAATGTGAGCGCACCACCACCTCCACCCATGTGCAGAGCCTTTTGCGCATGTGCAAAGCATAAAAAATGGGACGTGATGATGTCCAGGTGGGTGGGCGGAGCCTTCCACAGCGGCTGCTACCGGTTCGCCTGAACCAGATAGAAAAAACAGCTGAATATCAACCACCACTGCTGTGCATATTAGGTTCTCAAACTTGATGCTTTCCAGACTTACCAGTCTCTAATTCTCAATATAACATGCTGAGAATTTTGTTATAGTCCAATACATCTAGAGCCGTGATGGCGGACCTATGGCACACGTGCCACAGGTGACACACGGAGCCATATCGGTGGGCACATGAGCTCAGCTCCGGCGCGCATGCGTGCGCCAGCCAGCTGATTTTTGGGCCTTCTGGGCCCACCGGAAATCAGCAAATGGGTTGTTTCCAGCCTCCGGAGGGCCCCCGGGGAGGGTGGGAAAGGCCATTTCGCCCTCCCCAGACTCCTAGAAAGGCTCTGGAGCCTGGGGAGAGCAAAAAACGGGCCTACCAGGCCCACCGTGCCACGACATGTCAAAAGCGGGTGGAGCGTGGGGGGTTATGCGCGCATGCGCAAGGGGGCAGGGTGCATAGAATTATGGGTGGGCACATACACGCCCAACCCCCCTCGCGCTCCACCCACTTTTGGCATGCAATGGCAAAAAGGTTAGCCATCACTGATCTAGAGGATAGCAAATTTGGGGATACTGCATTTTGCTATGGTTGACAATTCTATGGGCAATACTGTGGTGGTGCTGCCTGACTCCCAATCAAGCTATTCTCCAAAGCACCTGAAAGCAGAAGAAGCATTGGATGGAAACTAATCAAGGAGAGAAGCAACCTAGAACTAAGGAGAAATTTCTTGGCAATTAAAACAATCAGTGGAACCACTTGGCTCCAGAACTTGTGAGTGCTCCAACACTGGAGGTTTTTAAGAAGAGATTGGAGAACCATTTGTCTGAAATAGTATAGGCCAGGGTTTCCTGCCTGAGCAGGGGATTGGACTAGAAGACCTCCAAGGTCCCTTCCAACTCTGTTATTCCTCTTTGTGTTTCAAATGAATATACACATAGCCATTTCACGGGAAGTCAAAATCCAACTCCAGTGCAGCTATCAATGGAGAGCATTCAGCATTTATTCTTTGAAGAGATATATTAATCCACTAATCCTGCCAGTCCAGTTTATCAGGTTCCTGAACAGGAAGAGAATCCAGTCAAAACTAAGTATAATAATAATAATAATAATAATAATAATAATAATAATAATAATAATAATAATAATAAAAATGGATAACTTTTTACCCATGTGGTACGTATCCTAATTTTGTAGTTTTAGACACTTTTTTGGCTATCAAATTTTGTTAGACGAAGAAAATTGATTTGACAGCGAATGTCTATTTTATTATCGCCTTTTTTCTGTTTGTTTCCTCTGTACAAAAAAGCTTAAGCAGATGGGAGTCAAAGTGTAACTACTTCTACAAATTATGTATTCGTGTATTACAGGCCCCGAGACTGGCTTTCTATAGTGTGATGAACTCATACTAAACCAATAAAAATTGTGGCAGAAGAGAAATTGCCTCTTGTCCTTCTCCTTCATGAATAATGACACAAAACTGATGAATCGGAAGATGACGCAACATTCTGAAATGTGTTTAGGTTTTAAAAAAGATTCTAACCCAGCTTTAGTTGTAATACCAGTGTTTTACTACAGTTAAATACACAGTAAAGAAATTAAAATTCCAAAAAGGAACCCTTCGTATTAATTACTAGTCTTAAAAGCTTTTGTTTCAGATTTTTTTAAATCTCAGCTTTATTATTTTTATAAACGAATAGTGCATGGAGGCAAAAATACCCAATACTACTTCTGCCTCCTCTTTTCCTCATAACAATCCTGTGAGCTGAGTTAGTCTTAGAGTGACTAGCCCAAAGTCACCCAGCTGACTTTCATGCTTGACTAGAACTCGCAGTTTCCTGGTTCCTAACTATCCTTCAGCTTTCATTAATATATGGTGACCATATTTTGAGTGGGGGGAAAATAAAGAACAAACCTGAATAAGGAACAAATCTGAGAGATTCATAATAAAAAAAAAGTTTGTTTATAACTTCGCTATACAAAGGGAAATCAAGAGCAAAACAAAGAAAAACTTTACAAAAATGCATATTCAAATAAAAATACCTAAAACCAAACAGTACATGTAAATTTATTTATTTTTTTAAAAAAAAACAATTCAATTTCCATAGTTTCCACATGAATTGAAAAATTGCATTAGGTGGCTATCCTCGGTATGGTAAAAGATAATGATCAAGATCAGGGGTGAAATCTAAAAAGTTTCCCTACCAGTTCTGTGAGCGTGGCTTAATTGGTGGGTGTGGCTTGGTTGGGTGACTGGGTGGGCGTGGCCAATAAATAATAAAAATAAAGTACACAAAACGTATTAAAAACCAACTTTCACACTTTACACACACACAACACAATATGACACACACACAATGTAAAAGCAGCTGCACTTCACCCAAAATGGCCCCTGCAACAAGCAGGAACCTCACACAGCCACAAAAAGCTCAAAAACCAAGTTTCACACTTTCCACACTAAATGCCACATACAACTTTGTGAGATTTTGTGTGTTTGTGTAGTTAGAGTGAAACATACAGAAACACACCAAATCTCAGAAAGCTGCACAAATATTTTATTATTTTATTTTATTTTATTTTATTTATATTTTTAGATAAAAGCAGCTAAATTTAAAACTTCCTTAACTTTAAATTCCTATGTCAATAAAAAATAAAACTCCTAAAAAAAAAAACAATTAATTTTTTTTAAAGCTTCCCCCAAAAAAACCCAGTTACTTACCAAATTGAAGGCACAAAGCAGGCAGATTGAGTTGCTCACCGAGTGCCACCATCGCTACCGGATCACCCGATCTGGTCTGAATCGGGAGCATTTCACCCCTGATCAAGATAAAGGACAATAGTGAGTTTTTGAAAAACACAGGACAGATTTCTGAAATAGAGAACATATGGTCACTGTGCATTAATGCTGTGTGTTTTCATCACAGAAAAGAGGCCTTGCTTCCAAGCCTCACGTGTTGCTGCTTACTTGCCTTTTCTTTCTATTTATCCTCAGCAATCCAGAGACCGAGTGAAGCTGAAGCTACACAATTTAGCATTTAGACGTATATAATGCTTCACAGTTCTTTACAGCCTTCTTTTAGAGATTTACAGAGGCAGCATATTGCCCCCAACAATCTGAGTCTTCAGTTTACCAACCTCAGAAGGATGGAAGGCTGACTCAACCTTGAGCCGGTCAGGAATGAACTGCTGGCAGTCGGCAGAATTAGCTTACAATACTGCATTCTAACCACTGCGCCATCACTGCAACATACTGGTTAATCTAATGTTTCTGAAATTGTGCAGTACATGAAACAATAATTGGAGAAACTATAGTTACCACACCACTGAAAAAGTGAATTTACAACCAGTTCTTGCACTTAAAACTATTGCAGTATCCCGAAAGTTGGGTGCTCGGCAACTGGTATGTATTTACGGTAGTTGCAGTGTCCTGATTCATGTGATGACTGTTTGCAATCTTCCCAACTGGACAGGTAAAGTGAAGTGGGGAAGCTTAATGACCACAAGACTCACTTTTAAAGTGATTTGCTTAACCATGGCAAAAAAGGTCATAAAATCAGGCACAACTCACTTATCAAATGCTGGTCCCAATTGTGATTGCAAGTCACGGACTACCTGTAATCAGAATAGAAGACCTGCCAATGTTAGGGTAGACCTCCCCATCTGCATTCTTCATGTTAATCTTAATTATTGAAGTCCTGCAAAGGCCACAAACATTCCTTTCACTGATGCTGTTCCAAAGTGTGTTTTCCAAAAGAGAGGCTGAATATCCTCCAAATGTCTCGGGGACAACTCAAAATTGGTTCCGTCTATGATGGAGCAATTGGATGGGATTTAAAATTCAAACCAGAGGGTAATGAAGTTGGTTATTGCTGATACTTTTAAAATCTAACACTAGGTGGCACTAGATGCCTTATCTAAATACAGTCGGATCCCGTTAGCCTGAATTATTACATTAGTTCTGGAACAACTTGTGAGACCTCTGCTTACGCATCTCTGTGATTTAATCCAGTAAATCAAATAATGGCCCCTTTGCTGTAAATAATCATTTTCTGGTCCATTGGGCCATGTCAACTCACTACTTTTCATTACATTTGTTATCTCCACTGCACCAATTTTTAAAACAGCACATGTGTACAAATCTTGAATAAGTCAGGGCTATTCAATTTCCACTTACAGTTGCTTATCAAAAGGTGGTATCCTATGGCTGGTTGTTATTTCTGTCAAGCTGGAAAGTGTCTAACCATTCATGGAAGTAGTAAGGACCTTCCAGTAATAGAAGGTTATATTTACAGATAGTCCTCAATTTACGATCATTAGTAACATGACAATGGCACTGGAAAAAGTGAATTATGATCAGTCCCCACACTTATCACGATCGCGGCATCCCCTCGGTCACATGATCAAAATATGGTCACGTGGCAATTAGCATGTATTAATGAGGGTTGCATTCTCAGTCATCCAGGTCATGGTTGTCTCAGAGGTGCTTTTTTCAAGAGACAATTGGACTTTCTTGGTTTTTTTTTCTTTTGAAGACGTTTCGCTTCTCATCCAAGAAGCTTCTTCAGCTCTGAGTGGATGCTCAGCTTTCCATTCCCCACCATCCAGTCAGAGCTGAAAAAGCTTCTTGGATGAGATGCAAAACTTCTTCAAAAGAAAAACCAGAAAGTCCAGTTGTCTCTTGAAAAAACACCTTTGTAAGAAATGGTTTCTCAAAGACTTTTTGAATATTGCAGAGAAGATTGACTGCACATTTTCAATTAAAAAAACAGTACTCCTCTTGGCCCAAGTCCAAATTGGATAGTTGGAAATACAAGTTCATAATGTACAGCCTATTACCACAGCATAATAATAAATCTATATCACCAAGGAGGTAATTACAAAAAGGCTAATGCAATGATGGATGACACAAACAGGCCAACCTTACTGTACAAAGGAAAATAACTACGTAAGCCTTAGTCAAATCCCATCTAAAGGGGCTGTCACAAAGAAGAGGGAGCCAAGCTATTCTCCAAAGCACCTGAGGGCAAGAAAAAGTAATGAATGGAAACTAATCAAGGAGAGAGAAGCAACCTAGAACTAAGAAGAAATTTTCTGATAGTTAGAATAATTAATCAGTGAAACAACTTGCCTCCAGAAGTTGTGAATGCTCCAACACTGGAAGTTTTTAAGAAGGTGTTGGATAACCATTTGTCTGAAGTAGTGTAGGGTTTCCTGCCTAAGCAGAGGGTTGGACTAGAAGACCTCCAAGGTCTTTTCCAACTCTGTTCTGTTCTGTTCTGTTCTGTTCTGTTCTATTCTAGATAATAATGTGAAGCTACTTTTGAGTTCCACACCATTAGGCAGTGATTCTCAACCTGGGCAACTTTTAAGATGCTGGCTGGGGAATTCTGGGAGTTGAAGGCCACACAGAAAGAAAAAAAGATGTCCTAATCCACTATACAGAGCTTTAGTCAGACTCCATTTGGAATACTGTCTCCGGTTCTGGAGACCTCACTAAAAAAACTACATTGATAAGATTGAGCAATTAAGATTGAGGATTAAGGAGAAACTCCGTAACAGTGAGGACAATTAACCAGTGGAACAGCTTGCCTTCAGAAATCATGGGCACTACAACACTGGAGGTTTTTAAGAAGAGACTAGATAGTCACAGTGTCTAAAATGGTATAGGTTCTCCTGCTTGAGCAGGGGGCTGGACTAGAAGACCTCCAAGGTCCCTTCTAGCTTCTATTTCTATTTCTATTATTTCTATTAATTTAGCTGTGGTCTAAGGAAAATTTTGTGAATGACTTGTGTGAAGATTCCCAGATATCGCACCCTATCATTAAAACCTAAAAGTAGTTCTCTTAAGAGCGAACTCTTCCCATGAGGTGTTTTTCTCTCCTGGGGAAATTCAATCAAATCATCCACCCAATTTCTTTATCTACAAATCAAGTTCCAGCAATTTGTTCCAAGTGAAAAAAATAATATCACTTCTGAAGGCCAAGAGGACTCAGACCCAGGAAAAGGCAAAAGACACGTTGTTTGAGTTTTCACAACACATTTAACCAGGTCAGCAGCTACTGTAACTCAGTTAGAAATCCTTACTGGTGGTTCTAATGATGCATAATCGCAAGAAGTGGGTTAAAATTACTATTTTGGCATTACAAAACCATGCATTCTCCAGGAAATGCATGCTTGCTGTCCCATGAACCCATCTGCCAGAACGGTAGGCAAAATGGGTCAGCTACTGGTTATAGCTATAGCTCTATAATTTTCTATAATCAAGTATTACTGTGATTATCATAATTACATACATTGATTATAGAAAGGCTTTCAATTGTGTTGATCGTGTCAAGCTTTAGATTGTGCTCAGGAAAATGGGAATGCCAGGACATCTCATCGTTCTCCAAGAAACCCATATGGGGTAGGATTCTACCGGTTCAGACTGGTTTGAGTGAACCGGTAGCTCCGACAATCAGATCAGCTCGCTCACTCACTCCTGTGCTTTACTTACCTTTATCTTCTCAGCTGATTGGCACGGCAGAGCGGATTGCCGTGCCTCAGCTGTGTTACTCCCAAGTGGTAACACAGAAGGTTAGTATTTATAAAACTGTGCACACTCACACAGTGCACATTAGGTGTGCGTGCAAATACAAAGCGTGCAATCTAACGGTGGGTTTTCCCCTGTTCGCACCGGTTCTATAGAACTGGTAGTAAAACTGGCGGGAGGCTCCGCCCACTGACCACCAACGTCATCAGAATGCTTCTGCGCATGCGCAGAAGAGCACTCGCGGCCCCGTTGCGAACCGGTAGTAAAAATAAGTAGAACCCACCCCTGGTGTGATCACAGAACCAGTTGTTAAACTGGCAGCATCCTACCACTGCATATACGGGTCAGGAAGCCACAATACTGGCAAACTATGGCAAAACAGAGTGGCTCCAGACTGGCACATTTATTCAACTTAAATGCTGGATATATATTAAGAGGGAATGGTATGGGAAGAAAATGAGCATAGTGTTAAACTGGAGGAAGAATCCTCAATAACTCACACTACGCCAATTAAACTACTTTGATATCCCAAAACGCAAAGGATCTGCAAGCTCCAGTAATAAACTTCAAGAAACACAATGGAAAAAAAATGGGACAAATTAAATATATGAGGAGGCATAAACAACCAGGCTAAAAGTATCCAATTTGGACATATTCTGCAAACATCCAGCTCTCTGGATAAGGCTTCACTGCTGGGAAAGGTGAAAAGAAATAGAAGAGGACAATCAGCAGCAATGCGAGCATAGAATAACAGAGTTGGACTTGGAAGGGACCTTGGAGGTCTACTAGTCCAACCCCCTGCTCGAGCAGGAGAGCTTATACCATTCCAGGCAAGTGGCTGTCCAATCTCTTCTTTAAAATGTTCAATGTTGGAGCAGTCACAACTTCTGGAGGCAAGTCGTTCCACTGATTAATTGTTCTCACTGTCAGGAAATTTCTCCTTAGTTCTAAATTGCTTCTCTCCTTGATTAGTTTCCATCCATTGCTACTTGTCCTGCCCTCAGGTGCTTTGGAGAATAGCTTGACTCCCTCTTCTTTGTAGCAGCCCCTCAAATACTGGAAGACTGCTGTCATGTCACCTCTGGTCCTTCTATTCACTAAGACTAACCATGCCCAGTTCTTGCAACTGTTCTTCATATGTTTTAGCCTCCAGTCCCCTAATCATCTTTGTTGTCTTCTCTGCACTCTTTCCAGAGTTTCTCTACTGGTAGCCAAAACTGGATGCAGTATTCCAGGTGTGGCATTGGATGCCCATTCGAAGATTTGAAGGACCAAGTCAGGGACAGATATCAAGAGGGAGGAATCAACTGAACTTCAGAAGAAATATTTTAACTGGAAGAGCAGTTACTGGGTATAAATCAGGAAGCCCTCCTTTGTTGGAAGTCTTCAAGCAGAACTTGTGCCTCCATTTGTTGAAAGAAGCACTTCAAGGCTGGACAGGAGCCTGGTCAGGAGCCTTCTTAGCACCCTCTTCCTTTGGCCATTACTTCTGCCCTCCCATTACCTCAACAATGGCACAAACTGTGCCATCAATCGCCCATTGATTAAAATAATTTGTCTATGAACGGCAGCAAGCTAAACAAGTCTGCTGCTGCCATTTGAGAATGCACAGCCAATGAGAACACTGGAAAAACAAAAGAGGTGGGTTTATTACTATCCCCACATCCTTGTTGGCTACACTACAATAAACCCGATATCTGATTTGTTCATATTTTTGTCATGCATACTGTATGTTAAGAAAAGTATGCCAATAGAAATTCCTCCTTTTAAAATTGCTGTTGTGGTCTTGAAGCAGAGCCAGTCCAAGGTAGGACCTTATACAAAGGTCTTTCTGAAGGATGCTTTTACACTGGAGGAGGATGATGAAGATGATGATGACGACGATGATGATGACGACGATGACGATTTTGCAGGGAGGGGAAAGCTGTGTCTCATCACCTACAAGACCTTTCCAACCCTGTGATTCTATGAAGTAGAAATATAGGCAATGCACTGTCTACCCCATTCTCTTCAGGGTTTCTGCCTTTAAAAGCATATTAATGAAGCTTTAGGTCTTAGCCGAAGCAAAAGGAAAGCTTAAGAATACATGAGATTCTGTCAAAATTTGCTGGAGGAATTATACAGCTCTTGCATTTAAACCTTTTGAAGTATTAATTAAAAAGAATTATGCAAAGGATGAAGGAATTGAAGTGTGCTTGTGAATCTCAATAAGGCATCAGGATTACAAATAGCCAGGGGAGCTGTGAAAAAAAAATAGCATGAATTAGAACTGAGGGCTTGGGGGTGGCAGGAAGAAGAAAGAAAGAAAAAAAGAGGGAAAATAAACCCTAATGGAAGCCGGCTTTTGCTAGAGGTGTCTGATGTTTCCAGATAAATTAATTGCCTACTTTGAAGGAGAATCTGTTAAAAAGTGAGAGTTGAGATCCCTGAATCCAACCCTGATTTGAGGAGTCACCACATTTGTTTTATTTCTTTCATCACCTGCCTTTCCATGAGAGAATGGGAGCATTACTGACAAGTTTCTTTCTCCCTTTCTCTGTTTTATCCTTATATT
Source organism: Arizona elegans (assembly GCA_022577455.1). Taxonomy (NCBI): domain Eukaryota; kingdom Metazoa; phylum Chordata; class Lepidosauria; order Squamata; family Colubridae; genus Arizona; species Arizona elegans. The sequence goes on from JAKOOJ010000017.1 coordinate 2,987,862, forward strand.
ATACCAACTCTGGGAGATAGGAATGCTGTACAGGTATACCTCGACTTCTGACTACAATTGGGACTAGAATGTCAATCGAATAATGTGATCTTTAAGCGAGTCATTATGTGACAAGATCAGATTTTATGACCATTTTTACCTCTGTTGTTAGGTAAATCACACAGTCATTAAGTAAATCCGCAATTGTCTTTCCTTGTCGGAAATAACTATAGGGGGTGTGTGATCTTTGTAATTTGAGTAGGGGTTGTAAATCACTTTTTATGAGGCTATCATAACTTTGATCCATTGTTAAACAATTGGTCATAAATCGAGCACTCAGGGACAAAAATGGGACAATATTTCCTCTTTATTTCAGCTCGGGTCTCCATATTTTATACCTGAATTTCCCTACACTGAAGCTTCCAAATTTTCTTTAGAAAAATATTTCTTGGGAACACTTACAATCAAACCTAAATATATATATAATGTAGTAATATAATATTTTAGCAACTAGATAAACTTCTAGTTTTTTAGAGCAGTATTTCTCAACCTGATCAACTTTACAATGTGTGGACTTCACTCAGCAGAATCTGTTGGTTGGTGGATTGTGGGAGTTTGAAGTCCACACATCTTAAAAGTTGCTGATATTGAGAACAACTTCTGGATTTTGGGGATACCTTTCCAAAACATTTTTCAAGTCTCATGAAAGACAAAATTTTTGTTTTAGTTTCCCTTGTACTCTATTTTGACATATAGCTTATCCTCAATTTATGAACTGTAATGGAGTCTGGAATTTTTGTCGTAAGTCATGAGCATTATAAGCCAAAGCACACATGTGACCAGACCCAATTTTATGACTCCTTTGTGTCAGTTGTTAAGTGGATTTTGGGATCATTAAGTGAATGTTACTGCTACACATTTTGCCATAAATCAGCAAAAAAATGTCATAAATCATAGTGATATCACTATGATCGGCTGTAGAACTGAGGAATAGCAAAATGGTTCATCCTAGCGGTTGGCTGGGCCATGGCTTGGTTCCCCCCTTTTCCTGTCTTTAGCAGCTCGGTGATCGGCAGGGCTATCTTGGCGAACGAAGGGATGAACCGATGCAGTACTGAGTTGCCTCTGGTTCGGACCGGTTCGCAAGAACCAGTAGTAAAGCTGGCAGGAGGCCCTGCCCAGCACCCCGGATGTCATCATCAGTGATCTGCGCATGCGCGATCCCATTGCGAACAAGTAGTAAAGGTAAGTAGAACCCACCCCTGAACCGATGATAAACATTTGCGAACCCTAGAAAGCTCTCGCCCAAACAAGTCCGATGGGTGCAATACTTTAATCAATTTTATTTCACTTTGAGGTACATTCCAGGGGGGAGGAACTTCCTAGCAGACGTCTTGTCCCGAATGCCACAATACAAAAGCAATCATGAAGAAGTAGTCAACTCCATCATCCTCCTCCCTCAAAAGGCAGTGCAAGTCACTACGAGGCATCAGGCCTGAGGGAGGTTGACCGAGCCCGATGGAGAATTGACCCAGAAGCTCAGAGTCAAACTACAGGCAGACTCCTGGCTGAGGGATAACAAACAGCTCCTGACTTTCGGGGAGGCGTTAGCATGGAAGGGCCCCAAATTGTACATCCCTAGCACCCTCCAGGCCAAGGTTCTGCAGGTTCGATTCGAAGCTGACAGTGAGCTAATTGCCAAACACCCAAAATGCAGCCATGTGATCAAGGGGGATTGTGCAGCAATTGGAACTTTAGAACTGGATTGTAAGTAGCTTTGGGGGAGGATTGGTTGTAACTTTAAACCGTCGATTGTTAGGCAAGGACTACCTGTACACATGGACAAAGATGCCCAGCAGATCTTTTCTGTAATGGCTTTTACAAAGCCTCTTCAAACTGTGAAACTGCAGAAGCCCTTTAGATAAAGAAATTTTCTTTCCTGCCACCCATTGATTCTCTGTTTTTTTTTCTGCCTCTATTTGGTTGTCAAACTCCTGCCAAAAGTGTGAGGTGGGCAGCAATCTGTGGTGAGCTGGGCATGTGAAGCCATGGATAAAGCCCACAGTTAGCACCGACAAGATGCTAAACTGGGAGTTAGAGAGGAATGAGAAATTCAAGGGAAGAGTTGGCAAAACTCTAAATCAGTGGAATCAGTGCCCATCCTGCCCAGGGAAAATAAGCATCCTGGATGGGCAGAGTTGACTCCAGTGTCAGAAAATACTGAGTGGTTTATGACAGCTACTATCACATGATTCAACACAAGAAGCAGCCACTTCCTCACCCAAACGCTGCTAGTTTAAACCCTGGCAGAATTAGATGCCTTCTCTTGATTAGGCACTTAAGCACACTTCTTCCAGAATTTAAAGGTAAAGGTAAAGGTAACCCCTCGCACATATGTGTTAGTTGTTCCCGACTCTAGGGGGCAGTGCTCATCTCTGTTTCAAAGCCAAAGAGCCAACGCTGTCCGAAGACATTTCCGTGGTCATGTGGCCATGACTAAACGCCAAAGGTGCATGGAATGCTGTTACCTTCCCACCAAAGGTGGTCCCTATTTTTCTACTTGCATTTTTTACGTGCTTTCAAACTGCTAGGTTGGCAGAAGCTGGGACAAGTCACGGGAGCTCATCCCGTGACGCAGCACTGGGGATTCGAACCGCTGAACTGCCGACCTTTTGATCAACAAGCTCAGTGTCTTAGCCACTGAGCCACCGCGTCCCCCATTACAAGGGTTATATCTGCAGTCTTGGCAGGATCAGTTTGAGATCCATTCCCTGACTCTCGAGGAGCTGCCTCCAGCTGCGTCTGTGAGGTATTTCCGGTTCCTGTCATATGTAGATATATACCTGCAATGATGGTTTGTTAAGGGCTTTTTACTGACGATTAAATCTATCTGAAACACCCCCTTCCAGAATTTAAGCAGTGAAAAAAGAAATTTTAGCAGAAGCATTTATTATTATTATTGCACCCTTTGTCAATTAGACTATGAAGAGACGCATCCTCTTTCCATGTCCTTCTGTTCCTGGTGATTTTTATCATGTGTGAGCTGAGACAGATGCCAAGAGCCCTTCCATCTCTGCTGCTGTTTGCTGCAGCCTAAACAGCAAATTAGAGACGCTTGGAACACACGTTTCTCTCCTTTTGCATCTCATTAGTTAAGTTCCCTGGGTGAACCGAGACATGCGTCCAATAAGGTTCATTTGTCAAGCTGGCACCCTTCTAAAGAAAGGGGGGGCGGTGTCTGGTTGAAAACTCCACTGCCAATTGCTTGCAGGTATACCAATTACGCACAAGTAATCCTTGACGGTCAATTGGTTGCATAGCATTTGAAATTACAACACCCCCCCAAAAAATATTTACAACCCAGTTCTGAAGTTCCAATGGCCAAACACACACTCCCCTCCAGATATATGACTACATATTTTTAAATATTTTTAATTGGTTTGTCATTTTAAACTGGGCCAAATTAATATATATTCTTTTAATTGTTTTTAATGTTTGTATTGTATGTTTTTATCTGGCTGTACACTGCCCTGAGTCCCTCGGGAGAAGGTGCGGTATATAAATTTGAAATAAAAATAAAATAAAAAATAAATTTTGCAACCAGTATGCATTTACAACCATTTGCAGAGTCCCATGGTCACACAACTGTGATTTTGACAAAAATGCCCCCAGAGACAACAATGGGTTTACTTAACGACTGTGGTGTTTGCTTGATGACTGCCACAAAAAAAGTCATAAAATCGGATGGGTCATGACCTGCTTTACAGCTGCAGGCTCCGTTGCTAACCGCCTATAACTCTCATAAGCAAGAAGAATATTGAGTCCCAGATAGTGACTAACCTGTTCAAGGCAAGCCGTGCATTCATCCTATTTCAGGGACAAACTGAACACAGAAGAAAAGGAAAGATGTTTAACCAAGGCCACATTCTGCTCATTCTGGCAGAATTAGAATTGATTTTATCCAGAAGATTTATGCCTCTAAAACACACGGACACCTTTTTTTTCCTGCCTGGAGCTGCACTTTATTTGATCCATGTCAATTTCAATCACAATAGAGCTGGAAGGGACCCTGGAGGTCTTGTAGTCCGACCCCCTGCTCAAGCAGAAGACCTTACACCCATGATGGCAAACCTATGGCATGCGTGCCACAGGTGAAACGGATAGCCCTCTCTGCGGACACGTGAACCATTGCCCAGCTCACGTCCACGGTGCACGTGCACACGCCTCCCACTGGCCATCTGATTTTCGGGTCTCTGGCACAGGGGCAGGGTGCATGCGGGAGACGCACGTGCATGCATGGGGGATCGTGTACAAATGTGTGGGGGCGGGGGGGTCGTGCGCGCATGCACAGGGACAGAGGGAGCGTGGGGTGGGGAGTGGTCCATCCCCCTGCCAAAATGGGCTGCAGGGAGGCCTGGCAGGCCCAAAACGGGCCACGGGGCATTTTATTATGGGTGTGGGCACACACTCGGACGATCCACCCCCCGCTCCTCCCGCTCATGGCACACGACGGCAAAAAGGTTAACCATCACTGCCCTACACCATTTCAGACAAGTGGCTGTCTAGTTTCTGCTGAAAAACCTCCGGTGAGGAAGCACCAGTGGTGGGTCGCCCCCGGTTCGCACCAGTTCTATAGAACCGGTAGTAAAACCGGCAGGAGGCTCCGCCCACCGACCCCGATGTCATCAAAACGGATGTGCAGAAGAGCGCGTGCGCGGCCCCGCTGTGAAATGATAGTAAAGATAAGTAGAACCCACCCCTGGGAAGCACTCACAACTTCTGGAGGGATGCATTTCCACTGGTTAATTGTCCTAACTGTTAAGAAGTTTCTCCTTAGTTCCAAGTTGCTTCTCTCCTTGATTAGAATAGAATAGAATAGAATAGAATAGAATAGAATAGAATAGAATAGAATAGAATAGAATAGAATAGAATAGAATAGAATAGAATAGAATAATAGAGTTGCAAGGGACCTTGGAGGTCTTCTAGTCCAACCCCCTGCTTAAGCAAGAAAGCCTATACCATTTCAGACAAATGGTTATCCAATCTCTTCTTAAAAACTTCCAGTGTTGGAGCATTTACAACTTCTGGAGGCAAGTTGTTCCACTGATTAATTGTTCTGTCAGGAAATTTCTAAGTTGCTTCTCTCCTTGATTAGAATAGAATAGAATAGAATAGAATAGAATAGAATAGAATAGAATAGAATAGAATAGAATAGAATAGAATAGAATAATAGAGTTGCAAGGGACCGGAGGTCTTCTAGTCCAACCCCCTGCTTAAGCAAGAAAGCCTATACCATTTCAGACAAATGGTTATCCAATCTCTTCTTAAAAACTTCCAGTGTTGGAGCATTTACAACTTCTGGAGGCAAGTTGTTCCACTGATTAATTGTTCTGTCAGGAAATTTCTAAGTTGCTTCTCTCCTTGATTAGAATAGAATAGAATAGAATAGAATAGAATAGAATAGAATAGAATAGAATAGAATAGAATAGAATAGAATAGAATAGAATAGAATAGAATAGAATAGAATAATAGAGTTGCAAGGGACCTTGGAGGTCTTCTAGTCCAACCCCCTGCTTAAGCAAGAAAGCCTATACCATTTCAGACAAATGGTTATCCAATCTCTTCTTAAAAACGTCCAGTGTTGGAGCATTTACAACTTCTGGAGGCAAACTGTTCCACTGATTAATTGTTCTGTCAGGAAATTTCTAAGTTGCTTCTCTCCTTGATTAGTTTCCATCCATTGTTTGTTGTCCTGCCTTCAGATCAGTGGTGGGTTTCAAATTTTTTTACTACCAGTTCTGTGGGCGTGGCTTGGTGGGCATGGCAGGGGAAGGATACTGTAAAATCTCCATTCCCACCCCACTCCAGGGGAAGGTTACTGCAAAATCCCAATTTCCTCCTGATCAGCTGGGACTGGGGGCAGAGAATAAATGGGGGTGGGGCCAGTCAGAATTTTTACTACCGGTTCTCGGAACTACTCAAAATTTCTGCTACCGGTCCTCCAGAACTGGTCAGAACCTGCTGAAACCCACCTCTGCTTCAGGTGCTTTGGAGAATAGCTTGACTCCCTCTTCTTTGTGGCAGCCCCTCAAATATTGGAACACTGCTATCACGTCTCCCCTAGTCCTTCTTTTCATTAAACTAGACAACCCAATTCCTGCAACTATTCTTAATGTTTTAGCCTCCAGGCCTTTAATCATCTGAGTTGCTCTTTTCTGCACTTATTCCAAAGTCTCAACATCTTTTTTGTAATGGGATTTGGCCTGAAGGACTTGGGGATGTGGCCCATGACATCACTGGGACAGAGCAAAGCGGTGGCTTTATCCCTTTTTCAGGTTGAGAATTCAGGTGCAAAATAGGATAATTGAACCTCACAACGGTTCAATAATAATTGAACCTCACAATAAAGATGGCATTTTTGAGGCTAAAGTAAAATGCCTAAAGAGGTACTCCTCAACTTACAACCACAACTGGGGCCAGACTTTCCATTGTTAAGCAAAGTGGTTCTTAAGTGAATTGTGACCAATTTTATGATCTTTTTTTCCCATAGTTGTTAAGTGAATCACTGCAGTTGTTAAGTGAATTGTGATCATTAAGCAAATCCGGCTTCCCTTATTGGCTTTGCTTGTCTGAAGTCACCGGGAAGGTCACTATGGTGATCACATGACCCCGGGATGCTGCAAACTGTCCTAAATACATTCCAGTTGCCAAATGTGTACATTTTGACCACGTGACCATGGGGAATGTTGCAATGGTTGCAAGTGCGAGGACCAGTCATAAATCACTTTATCAGCATCCTTATAACTTAGAATGGTTGCCAAACAACTTCAAAAATTTTAGCAAGGGGTCCTCTGCCCGGTTGCTGGGTGGGCATGGCCATGGTGGGCGTGGCCTAGTCAGCCTCCTGCACCACAGCGGGGTGTGTGTGGCATTTTTGCCCTCCCCGGGCTCTGGAGGCTTTCTTTGAGCCTCCAGGAGGGCAAAAACGGCCTCCCCAGGCTCCAGAGGCCCTCTGGAGGCTGGAAATGAGCCCGTTTCTGGCCTTCCCGAACTTCTGGTAAGCCTGTTTTTCGCCCTCCCCAAGCCTCCGCACGCACCCTGCACTCATCTGCATCCAAAATGTGTGGGGACTCCTGGGAGGGGTGGGGCAGGGTGGGTGGGGCCAGCCAGGAGTGGGATTTGAGGGTTCTTTGAACCGCACAGAATTTTAGCTAGAGGTTCTCCTGAATCCTTGCGAACCCCCAGCAGCCCACCCCTGGTTGTAAATTGAGGACTACCTGTAATAACGCTTGAGATTTTCTCCAGGATACATTCAATAACACACAGCAAACTATGCCTTCTTGCTGTAAACACACAGAAAACAGCCAGTCTCTCATTTCCCTTGATCTTTTCCGAATGATGACTTTCTCATCTTGATTCTATGAAAATAAATATTACAACCAATAGAATGTTGACACTGTCATTAAATCTCATGACTTATTTGCTTTTTTAGACAAGTATATCAGTCCACAAGGCTGCCAGGGAACCTTTGTAAATGATCTAATTTGAAAACTCCCAACAACGTTGTTCAGCTTTTATTTCTACCCAGAGATTTGGCAGGGAAGAGTGAGAAAAAAGGAAACTTCCACTTGTAAACTCAGCCTAAGACCCAGTTGAAAAATCAATGAATATCAGGCTGACCTTGGTTGTGGTCACGCTAAGCTATTTTGTCGAGGGTGTTGTGGTGACAAGGCAAAATTTCTTCTCCATCCTGCTCACTGTAATCCTTTGCTTAAGTAAGCACGAAATTACTTCCTGGTTTCAATCTCGTGTTTTTAATTGCATTTCCCGCTAGTAGCCCAATCTAGGGAGTATCAAACCATGAACATGTTCTCAATGACTTTTATCCAAAGAAGGAATGATATCTTGAGGTTATTATTTATCAATCTTTCTCAATCTTGTGTCCTCGAGCTGTATTGAAATCAACTCTCCTCAGCCTGAGGGCTATTTCTTCACATCCTTTAAGGGGGTCTATACCAGGGGTCTCCAGCCTTGACACCTTTAAGCCTGGAGGACTTCAACTCCCAGAATTCCTCAGCCAGCAAAGCTGGTCTATAGTCCCCTGGTCTATACAACTACTGTTCTGCCCCAGCTACGGACCCCAAAGAATACAGCACACACAAAGTTTGTACAAAACTTTATTTACTAAAATAACTCAGTCTTTCTCAAAAACAAAGGCTGTTAATAAACTTTCTTAACAGCCTACAAGAAACCAAAGATAAAGTAATCACAATCTTACTAAAGTTGGCAGAAAGCCCAGAAGCACTTTGCAGCGAATTCAGATGCGAAGTAGAGTGAACTAAAGTTGTTCCCTACAAATTCCTTCAGTCTGTGTTCCTCCTTAAATAGGCTAAGGGAGTGGCCAATTAGCCCCAAGCCTTACTCTCGAGGAGACCTCCTCCTGAGGAGCCACTCCTGCCTTTTGCCCACTTTGCGTGCCCGTGCATCAAGAAGAGGCTCCTCCTCTTCGTCCTCTTCACTTAAGGGAGCTTCTGGAGGTTCTGAAGGCCCTGGCTGAATCCCTGCCTCTGGCACCACATCTTCTCCAGCCTCCTCATTGTCCGACTCAAGTGCCAGCTGCACAGGCTGCTGGCACAACACCACACCAGCCTCCTCGCTGTCAGAGTCAGCTACAATCCGCACAGGCCGCTGACGGGCCACAACAACTACTGCGTCCCCCACCTTCCAGCGCACAGCCTTTTGAAAAAGCCTGGCACCCGAGGTCACTGCTCATCCCACCTGGCACCCTCTCTCTGTGCACCACATCCAATGGGAAGGCAGAGGCCCATTCCTCGGTGCACGGATTGGCTGCCGGGACGCACAGGTAATTGTCCTGCACAGTGAATCTGCTGGGGCAATTTGGTGAGGCGACGGGGGAAGGACCAGAGGGGGAGAAGTGGTGGGGGAGGAGCAAAGGGGAAGGAGTAGCAGGGGCGGGATGGCCGCAGTGGGTCATCTGGGGTGAGGAGGGGGGGTGGCGGTGAAGTGGCCAGGCCCAAGCAGCTGTGGCCAATTGTCCTATTCTGATATTAAGAAATGGTGCAGGGTCAATTGTGGTCATAGATCGAGGACTACCTGTAGTTTTAGGTTTATATGGTGTCTGTTTCTTAGTCTGGGTTTGTCCTGGATTGGGGTGGTCTACAAATATGCAAATAAATAAACAATATCAGAAAAGCAATATAAATTATGTAATTGGCCTAATATATCATTAGTCAATTGATGTAAATTCTTGCAGAAATTTGGTCTACTGTATGTACATTTTGTTCCATTTAGATATATCAGATATACAGGTTTCAGCCAAATCATTACTATATTGTACTTAGTTTGTCTAGTAATCTAGAATACCAATAACCTAACTTTGAAGGTATAAAGTAATTCAGAGAAATTCCCTGATCACGATCCTATCACTCTCAAGGTTTAATTTTTTGCTCTTTCATTCTTCTCTTCACAATTCCCTGGTGGAACAGACATTTTTCTTGGAGACAACCGAGCTAATTACCATTTTATAATCTCCACTGAGCAGCTGATAGGCTTTTCTTTGGCTTAAAAAAAACATAACCAAAGGGCAATTTTTCCTTATTGTTTGCTTATGCGTGTTTCATTAACACCAGCTTCTTTGGGGCTTCTGCTCACTTGACATTTCTGTAGATCTGGGCTGTTGGTCTGTCATCTTCCTTTAAAACTTGTCCCATTTCCTCCCCCCCCCTTTTTAAAAATTTTGTACAGTTGTATGCAAAAATGAAGGTATCAAATTGTATCTTTCAATAAATCCCAAAGTGATCAGTAGTCGACACAGTTCCTCTACATCAGGTGTCAGCAACCTGCGGCTCCGGAGCCGCATGTGGCTCTTTGGGCCCTCTGTTGTTGGGTGATCCCATCACTGGCTGGCTCCGCCCCTCATCCTCCCCTCCCAGTCACTCCTCACCTGGCCTGAGAAGGTAAGGGCAATAGTGGGGGATGGAGAAGCAGCCGGGGCAGAAACAGAGAGATACAGAGAGAGCGGGAGAGAGAGAGACATAAAGAGATACAAAGAGAGAGGGGGAGAGAGAGGGAGAGAGGGGGGGAAGGGAGAGAGGGAGGGAGAAAAAGATAGATGTCAAAAGGGTTTTGTGGTTCTCGGTGTTTTTTAACAACTGGTTCTCTGCCATAATGACCGGCTGGGTAGGTGTGGCTAGGGGGGTGTCATGTGACTGGTGGAAATGAGTGACATTGAGTTGGCCACACCCACCCAGGTTTTGTGGCTCCTGGTGTTTTCTTTTCTGTGGAAAACAGGTCCAAATGGCTCTTTGAATGTTTAAGTTGCAGGCCCCTGCTCTACATGGAACAAAATTAAACACAACCGTCTTTTTGCAAAACTGCATGCTAACTGCATTAGCATTTATGCGCAGTTGTTTACAGATTCAAAATAAGAAAACAATATAGCAAGGAAATTTAGACACTGTTTCGGTCAATACTTCCTAACACTTCCTTCAGTAGAAAGGACAGTATCCATATTCTTTCTATAGCCTGTTTAGAGTAAGGTGACCAGACGTCCCGCTTTTGGCGGGACAGTCCCGCTTTTAAGCAATTTGTCCCGCGTCCCGCGGCGTTTTAAAAAAGTCCCGATTTTTCATTCTGCCTCCTGAATCCCCGCTGATGGCTAGAGGGAAAAAAAACTCTTTAAACTCTTGCCGCGGGGCTTCAAAGGGCCGACATACAGCTGATCAGTGTTAAAAAAAAAAAGAATAGACCCATGCCTGCAAAAATAGAAAAAACAGCCCCTGTTAACAGCTTCCGCTAGGTTAATTAGCTGCAAAAAGCTGCAAAAAGTTCCTGGAGCAGATTTCCCGCCCCCCCCAGCTATACTGAAAACAAAGGCGAAAGCGAAACTAAACCTGCAACATGACAAAATGAGGCAGAGAGAGATTTCTTTCTTTTTCTTTTTCTTTTTCCTCACCAAAAAAGGTAGGTACAAAACTGCAAACAATGGGAAATTTTGGGCAAAAGAGGAGAGTTCAAGATTTTAAAACACAAAAGAAAAAAAGCTCTATTTAACTAGGGAATTGTAATAATTGAGATACTATTAATAATTGTATATTGTGTTGAAAGCAGAAATGGTTAAGTTGTGGTTTGGAGGAATATATGGGGGAAATTATTTGGTTTATTATTATTGGTAAATATAATTAATTGATTTGTAAGAAATTGGATTGCATGGAAATAATTGGAATATTCATGTTCATATTGATTAATATACAAAAAAGATAGTTATATAACTAATTGATTTATATTAAAATGTTGAATTTGTATTAAACAACTGTATTACATAATTACATAATTAACCAATGTGAGGATGGATATAAAAATAGATGACAATGGGAAGGGGTATAATATAGAATAGAAGGGAAAAATTGAATTTGATTAAGATTAGAGATGAGGATGAAGGGTAATATTGTTTTTTTAAAAAAATAGATGAGAAATAAATATGGCAAAAAGGAAATATAGAAATTGTAAATTTAATTGAAATGACTAAACGCTGTTTAAATTTGTGAACCAGCCAAATATTCTGTTCAAAGAAAATACATTGCATGTTTGTATGTGTGTTTCTAATTATTGCTATTTATTCATATTTGTTCTCTTTTATTCTTTAAAGTTTAACAATTCATTCTTAATCTTAATATCTTTATATTTGCTTGGGGTTGGCTTTCTTCCCTTTCATCTTTTTTATTGTACAGCAATCTTTCTCCTCAAACCTACCCCCACTCTCTTTTCTTTCCTTCTTACTTTCTCTTCCCCCCACCCTCTTTTTCTCCTCCCTACTTCCTCTTCCTTTCTCCTTCTCCTCCTCTCTTCCTCCCTCTCTTACCCTCACTCCTACTCTAATTTCCATTCCTTCATCCCTCTCTATTGCTGTATCCTTTAATGCATATGGACTACTCAGAGGGCTGAAAAAGTTATTTTTGACTGGTCCTCACACTTTTGACCAGTCCTCGAATTTATGACTGTCCTCACATTTTACATTTTTGCCCTATCTTGTCATCATGGTGAAGAGAAGCAGTTGTGAAATGAGTGACATGGTTGTTAAGAATGCTGCACGGGCATAAATGTGAGGATGGTCATAAGTGTGAGGACCAGTCAAAAGTGCGAGGACCTGTCAGAAATGACTTTTTTCAGCCCTCTGGTTAGTCCTTTTGTGCATATGGACTACTCAGAGGGCTGAAAAAGTTATTTTTGACTGGTCCTCACACTTTTGACCAGTCCTCGAACTTACGACTGTCCTCACATTTTACGTTTTTGCCCTATCTTGTTACCATGGTGAAGAGAAGCAGTTGTGAAATGAGTGACATGGTTGTTAAGAATACTGCACGGGTATAAATGTGAGGATGGTCATAAGTGTGAGGACCAGTCAAAAGTGTGAGGACCTGTCAGAAATGACTTTTCAGCCCTCTGAGTAGTCCCTATACACATAGCCATGGCCACCCGGTCACATGACCAGCTAGCCACGCCCACCCAGTCACATGGCCTCCAAGCCACGCCCACACAATAAGTCACGCCCACAATGGTGTCCTTCTTACCAATGTTAAAATCTGTTCACCTTACCCTATACGCATAGCCATGGCCACCCGGTCACATGACCAGCTAGCCACGCCCACCCAGTCACATGACCAGCTAGCCACGCCCACCCAGTCACATGACCAGCTAGCCACGCCCACCCAGTCACATGACCAGCTAGCCACGCCCACAAAATAAGCCACGCCCACAATGTCCCTCTTTACCAATGTTAAAATCTGGTCACCTTAGTTTAGAGGAAGGTTTTTTTCCCTTCTCTTCCTTCCAGAACTCTTCTACCTCAGAAATATTCGTAGGTCTCTGCATACCCACGTTTGAGTTTGACTCACATATTTTCAATAGTATTCAAGTCTTTCTCTTTTTTCTCCTGTAAACAACATAGAACATAGAATAACAGAGTTGGAAAGGATCTTAGAGGTCTTTTAGTCCAACTCCCTGCTCAAACAGGAGACCCTTTATCATTTCAGACAAATGCCTGTCCAATCTCTTCTTAAAAGTCTCCAGGGATGGAGCACCCCCAACTTCTGAAGGCAAGCTGTTCCACTGGCTAGTTTAGTTTAGTTTAGTTTTATTAAATTTGTATACCGCCCTACTCCCGAAGGACTCAGGGCGGTGAAGAGGCACAAGAACAGGCTAACTGTTCTCACTGTTAAGAAATTTCTCCTTATTTCTAGGTTGAATCTCTCTTTAATGATCTTACATCTGTTACGTCTTGTCTTGCCCCTCAGGTGCACTGGAGAATAGGTTGACACCAGTGGTGGGATTCAAATAATTTAACAACCAGTTCTCTGCCCTAATGACCGGCTGGGTGGGCATGGCCATGGTGGGCGTGGCCAGGGATGTGGCAGGCAGCACTTGGCCTCCTGCATCCCCTGGGAGCAAAAATGGGCCACATCCAGGCGCCCCATTTTGGGCTTAGTAGGCCTCCCTGCACCCCTCTGGGAGCAAAAACAGGCCATGGAGGCCCCACGCTGCAACCGCCCTGTGCCCCGTTTTGAGCCTAGGCCTCCCTAAAGCCTCCTGGGAGCGAAAACGGGCCTAGGAGACCTCCCTGAAGCCTTCCGGGAGCGATAATGGGCTGGGGGGGGGAGGCGCACCAACCTCCCTGCCCTCCGTTTTGGGCCTAGGAGGCCTCCCTGCACTTACCTGGGAATCAAAATTGGGCGCGTGGGGAACTCCTGGAAGAGGCTGGAATGGAAGGGGTGGGGCAGCCAGCAATTTACCTACCAGCTCATCCGAACCAGCTGAATCCCACCATTGGTTGACCCCTTATTCTCTGTGACAGCCTCTCAGGTATTGGAAGAAGCTATCATGTCACCCCTAGTCCTTCTCTTGAAATGTACAATCACTCACTTCACGACTGATTTGGAGATTTGCTTTGGACTATTATATAAAATCGCCAAACTTCTTTTCAGCTTCACTGAAAATCAGGCAATTAGTTGGAAGGCCAAAAAAAACGCTGCTAGAATTGTCCCCAAAGTGGTTGAAAACTGGTTAAACAATGTTCTGAAAAATTTAGCTCATGCTGGAGTAATTATCCACAGATCAGCAGCAGGGTGTGTTTTCGTAACAGTGAACTTCATGGGAGAGTTAACAGAAGGAAATGTTTTCTCCAGCTTATCATAAAAGTCTAAGGTATGCAAAACAAAATTGTTGATAAGTTGGGAATGTTTGGGACAAAGCGCTTTGGACTGATAAAATAAAAACTGTTCAACCACTAACATCCTACAAGATATTACAAGAGAGCTGTACAATGGCAAAGAATCAGGAACCTGATAGCAGTTCTTCTGATTAACAAATTTTATTAAACGTCAGAAGCTTTTGTGACTTTTTTTTGCCAAATAAGATGCATTTGAGAAAAAAAAGGTTGAAGCGCTTGATGAAATGAATATCTTGCCAACCACAGTGACTCTTTGATGGTTTATGTTTGCGTGGCAGCCGTTGGCACAGGATATACTGTGCAGGTGGAAGAAAGAATGGATTCAGCTAAGGGTTAACGTATCTTAGATGTATGTATCACACAGTCAATGAAGAAATCAAACAGAATTGGATATTTCATTAAGAAGATAATTCTTTATTGGTTGGTAGATAAAGCCCAACAGGAGCACTTGCATTTCTGGGAAGATATTGCCATTTTCCCCTCCAGCATGAAATGGTATAGCTCAGTGTTTCTCAACCTTGGCAACTTGAAGATATGTGGACTTGAACTTCCCAAATTCCACAACCAGCCATGCTGAAGTTGAAGTCCATACATCTTCAAGTCACCAAGGTTGAGAAAGAGGGCTGAGAGAGCTCATGGCTGGCTATGGAATTCTGGGAGTTGAAGTCCACACATCTTCAAATTGCCAAGGCTGAGAAACACTGGTATAGCTTTTTTGCTGCTTTGGTCACCCTAATAATTTTCTCCTTTTGTTATATGAACCATCAATGGGGAGGGGCTTTGCATTCAGAGACTCCTATGAATCCACCATATTGTGAACCTCTCTACAATTAGTCCTTGGTTTATGACCAAAATTAAGCCCAAAATTTCTGTTGCTAAGCAAGACAGTTGTTAACTGAGTTTTGCCCCATTTTACGATCTTTCTTGCCACAGTTAACACTGCAGTTGTTAAGTTAGTAACGCGGCTGTTAAGTGAATCTGGTTTCCCCATTGACTTTGCTTGTCAGAAGTTTGCATAAGGTGATCACTTGACCCCCGGACACTGCAATCATCATAAATACATGCAGTTGACAAGTGTCTGAATTTTGATCACATGATCATGGGGGAATGCTGCAATGGTCGTAAGTGTGAAAAATGGTCATAAGTAACTTTTTTCAGTGCACTGTAATGTCGAATGGTCACTAAATGAATAGTTGTAAATCGAGGACTACCTGTAGTCCACCATTCAGAAGAATCATAGAGGTAGTAGATATTTAGGTATGAAATATCACTTTGGAAACTGCCAGTGACATATTCTGGATGGCCTCACTAAAACTGAGCAGCCTTAAGTGATAACTGTCCCACTCTCATAACACTGCATGTAAAGAAGACTGCTGCATCAGAGAATAGTGTGGCAACACCTCTATGGACTTCAAAAAATGTGCCAGAACGGGGGCATTTCTCTGTGCTGCTATCCGCATCTATACTTGCCTAGCATCTGATTTAAAAAGAACCTAGCTGTTGAATCCACTAGATCAGCATTTTGCTCATTAGGCGGTCAATCAGGGACATCTAAGATGTTATCAGGCCCACAGAAAAGGATGGAGAATTCTCTTGTATTGTCGATTTCTCAGCAAGGATTTATTTTAGGCATTAAAGCATCAAGCACCGAGAGCCAGATCCTTCATGAATTTGCCTTAATCCTTCTTAATACTATCTATTTTGGTGAGCAGCACCACATCTGATGGCAGCGAATTCCGTTGTTCAGCTCTTTCTTTATTAAGAAATTGTTCCTTTTATATTGATCCTGTATGTCCCTCCATTTATTATGGTAGATGACTCCAAGTTCTTAACTTGTGAGAAAGGGAAGAAAAATTCATTGCTGTTGACATTTTCCACTCGATTCATCATATTATGGCACACCTCAAATTTATTTATTTCAATTTTTAACATTATACAGCCACCAATCTTATAATAAACTCTGGGTAGCTCCCAATCAAAAATTAAAATAACATAAAAAACATATTAAAGCAAAATGCACAAAAACCTGGCACCAAGTCAAGCTTCTGACATGCAATCACATCGTCTTATCTGATTGCTCGGAGGAAAAGCCGAGCCTTCAAAGCTTTTCTGAAGGGTTAGAGGCCTGCTTAATCTTAGCTGGGCAGAATGTTCCACAGGGTAGGGGCTGGCACATAAAAGGCATGATTCCTAGTTCCCATCAGATGCTATGTTTAAAGGAAGGGACTAGAAGCATGCCCACTCTATCTGACCTGGTAGGATGGGTAGATGTCCTTAGGGAAAGGTGGTCCCACAGATAAGCTGGCCTTGTGCCATAGTGGTGTTGTTGCTGTTAGTTGCGAAGTCATATCCAACCCATCATGACCCCATGGATAACGTTCCTCCAGGCCTTCCTGTCCTCTTATCATCCTCTAGAGTCCATTTAAGCTCACGCCTACTGCTTCAGTGACTCCATCCAGCCACCTCGTTCTCTGTCGTCCCCTTCTTCTTTTGCCCTCAATCTTTCCCAGCATTAGGCTCTTCTCCAGGGAGTCCTTCCTTCTCATTAGGTGGCCAAAGTATTTGAGTTTCATCTTCAGGATGTGGCCTTCTAAAGAGCAGTCAGGGTTGATCTCCTCTAGGACTGACTGGTTTGATCGCCTTGCAGTCCAAGGGACTCGCAGGAGTTTTCTCCAGCACCATAGTTCAAAGGCCTCAATTCTTTGGCGCTCAGCCTTTCTTATGGTCCAACTTTCTTGTTCCATATAGGCTTTTAGAATGATGTCCAATACCTTGAATTGCACCTGAAAAAAATTGGAAGCCAGTGCAGTTTGCACAACAGAGGTATTACAAGGGCTCCCATCGAAGTGTGTGCTGCCATGCTTTGGACCAGTTTCTGGTTAATCTTCAAGGGCAGCTCTATGTAGAGCACATTGCAGTAATCCAAATACAACTAAGGCATAGTGTCTGTGAACAAGGCTTCCTGGTCCAGGAAAGGGCACAATGGCTGCATTAGCCAAATCTGTGCAAAGGTGCCCTAACCTCAAACAGGAGTTGTGAGTTCAGGAGGGATCCCCCAGGGTTGGGGGAATTTATTTATTTAAGACTGTTATATCCCACCCTCTCATTTCAACTCTGGAGTGTAATTCTAACCTAGCAATGGATTTTATAGCTCAACAAGCTGTGATAACATCTTCAAGCAAATACAGCACTGTCCTGGGTTGTGGGTGCTTCAGTCTAGATCCCTGCAAGAAGCAGAAGGTGGAATGGAGAATTTCATGGACTTTGGGTGAAGATTTGAATAAGAAGGGACCTTGGATGTCTTCTAGTCTAACGCCCTGCTCATGCAGGAGACCTTATACCATTTCAGACAAATGGTTGTAACAATGTCTTCTTAAAAATCTCCAGTGTGGGAGTGCACAACTTCTGGAGGCAAGTTGTTCCACTGATTCTAACTGTCAGGAAATTTCTCCTTAGTTCTAAGTCACTTCTCTCCTTGATTAGTTTCCATCCATTGCTACTTGTCCTGCCCTCTGGTGCTTTGGAGAATAGGTTGACCCCCTCTTCTTTGTGGCAGCCCCTCAAATATTGGAACATGGCTATCATGTCTCCCCTAGTCCTTCTTTTCATTAGACTAGACATACCCAATTCCTGCAACCGTTATTTATATGTTTTAGCCTCCAGTCCTCCAATCATCTTTGTTGCTCTTCTCTGCACTCTTTCTAGAGTGTCCACATCTTTTTTTATATGGTGGCAACCAAAATTGGATGTCCTTTTTCATCAGCCATGGATGATATACTCCCATGCTGTGAGTCAGACTTGTGGTCTGGGGGAGGTCTGAGGACTCTCAACGGCTTTACCACCAGTAGCTCTGCAGCCCTATTTCTTTATGACCCATATTTTTTTTCTCCTCCAAGAACCTTTAAGGAAAGGAAAATATTTTAGTTATTTGGTGGATTCGAAAGATAATCTAGAAATGATTTTTTTAAAAAAGCCCTGGAGATGCCAAAATGGGTGAAATCTTCTGTCTGAAAAAGTCATTCCCCTCCTTCCCGCCCTTTGCCTTGCCCTCCCCTTACCCAACCCACCTTACCCCCCTTACCAGGGGTGAAAACCAGCAGGTTTGGACAGGTTCTGGAGAACCGGTAGCGGAAATTTTGAGTAGTTCGGAGAACCGGCAAGTACCACCTCTGGCTGGCCCCAATGGGGTGGGAATGGAGATTTTGCAATATCCTTCCCCCAGAGTGGGGAAGGAATGGAGATTTGCAGTATTCTTCCCCTGGAGTGGGGTGGGAATGGAGATTTTGCAGTATCCTTCCCCTGCCATGCCCACCAAGCCACGCCCACAGAACCCGTAGTAAAAAAAAATTGGATTTCACCACTGCCCCTTACCCAACCCAAGCCTTCTGGACTCGGTTACAGGCCCACATTTTAGGTTCAAGCGAGAAATACAGGTAGTCCTCAACTTACAACGTTTTATTTAGCGACTGTTCAAAGTTACAACGTCCCTGAAAAAAAGTGATTTAGGACCGTTTGTCACTCTTATGGCTGCTGACAGTCATACGATCAAACGTCAGATGCTTGGCTAAGGTTTCATGCTTATGACGGGTTGCGGCGTCCCAAGGTCATGCCATCCCCTTTTGCAAAACCTCTTGAGAAGCCAAAATCAATGGGGGGGGAGCCAAATTCACCTAACAACCCTATTACTAACTTAACAACGGCTGTGATTCACTAAAACGGAGGTCGTAAAATGGAGCAAAGCTTCGTTTGACCAAGGGCATCGATTTCGGTCGCAAATCAAGGACTACCGAGTACGCACTCTTGTCACCCCCAGCGATATCCTTGCAACTTCCTCTATAATTCGCTCTCCGTCAGAAATTCCCGCTTTCTCTCCCCCACTCCCACGCCCCCAACCAGGGTTCGCTCCAGCTTTGGGGGGGGGGGGCGGAAAGAAGAATCCCGAGGGAAACCCGCGAAACCTCCTGCGATCCCTGCTGCCTCCCCTCCGCTTTCCTCCCCCACCTCGCCCGCCTGCCCGCCTGCCCGCCTGCCTCTTAATCCTGTATGTAAATGACAGCCAATGGAGGCGGCTCTTGAGCTGGGCTGGGATTAGAGCCGGGGCGAATGGCTTGCAATCTTACTGGGATTACAGAACAAAGAGGCCCCCTCCCCTTCGCCTTGTCTGCAGCCCCCGGGAGCAGGGGCTGGCTGCATGGGGGGCCTCTGCTTGGCCCAGGACCCCCTCCCTTTTGCATCCATCCTTCCCTCCCGGAGGCAGCCCGGGTGAGAATCGCCAGCCCCCCCCCAATCCCTCCCTCCCTCCCACCGCTCGCCAGTCTTCCCATTCTCCTCTTCCTCCTCCTCCTCTCTCGCTCTCCTTCCTTCCTTCCTTCCTTCCTTCTCGTCTTTACAGATTAATTCAACCCTGCAATCCGGGCGGGAGGAGCCGGGGAGAGAGGCGCTGATCCCTTGCGGTAAGAAGAAGAAGAAGAAGGGGAAAAAAAAAACTTTTCAATCAATCCTCCAGCCCGCTTTTCCTCCATCCCCTCTAATCTCCCCAATAATCTGCATTGTTGTTGTTTTTGTTATTATTAATCTATGTACAAAATAGGAGGAGGAGGAGGATGGTGATTTAGTGTGATCGACGGACGGCCGCTTTGCATTTTCCTCCCCTTTTGCTTGCCTCCCGTTCTCCTGGATTGTTGAGACCGCTCTCGGCCAGCCTTTGGGGAGGGAGAGGGAGGGAGGGAGAGAGAGAGGTTGACATGGGATTATTTTCAATGAAAGAAGTTATGGGGTGGGGAGAGGCCTGGAAAAGGGAGGGGGGCTGGAGGGGGCGGAATCTGCTCTCCGGGAGGTGACCCGGGATCGAAGGTGATCGTTTCTTCTCGCCTTCGATCCCCGGAGGAGATTTCTCTCTGAATATACCGGTGTCTCTCTGACTTGTCATTTTCTCTGGCGATATTTTGTTGCTGTGTTTGTGGGTCTGTGTGTGTGTGTTTGCGGGGTGGGGGGAAAGGAGAAGTGGGGGGGGTCTTCTTTCCAGGCTGAGTTGCACAAATCGTTGCTTGCAGTAGATGCTGAGGGGTGTGTGGGAAAGGGGACCTCCCCCCCTTTTCTCCTTTTTTCTGCTGCGGTTGGGGAATGAGGTCAAAGTGAAAAAGCCAAAAGGAAGGAAAGTGAGTTGATAAACTGAAATTCCCCTTTTTTTCTCTTATCTGCTCCTTGATGCTTTTAAACCATTTTTTTTGGTTCTCCCACTTTAGCACACCTGGTTGCCTTTTGCCTCCCCTCAGTCTAAATATGGATGGTTCTCTTGTAAAAAGCTTAACCCATTGATTTTTTGATTCTTATTATTTTTTGAATAGAATATAATAACAAGAGTTGGAAGGGACCTTGGAGGTCTTTTAGTCCAACATTGACTTTTAGGGTGAATGTATTTTCTTTTTCTTTTTTGAACGTCCATTTACAAGCAGCCCTGACATTTCCTAAACAAATAATAAATGCGTGGGTTGAGTGTGATTTTTATCCATGTTGATGCGCTGTTACATTTGTTTATAATTAAGGATGTTCTATTTTAGCATGCCAGGCTACTTCAAATTGCGCCTGAAGTCTAAAGACGCTTTCTTTCGCACGCCTGGTGTTTCTATTCTAATCCGAATTACCAGATGATTGAAGCTTGCGTGCTCAAATGTTCCAAAACCAGGTGTCAATATGATCTCTCGATAACATCTAACCTTGAAAGTGAAAATCTTGTAGGGCCTGTTTGTGGCTAGATCTGTGGCTGGGAGAAATAGATTTGCACATGCTCAGAGACTTTATTTATTCTGTACAGTTTTGAGAAGTCCAGCCTTGTTTCTCTACTGGACACAACATTAAAAAAAAAAGAAAAAAGCTGGTTGATTCGTTTGTGTGGCTGTACATTCGATGAAGAAAGGTTTCTGTTTTAGCATTTAGCCTTCGATACACACTCAGTTTAAAGTGCTGTATCAGTGGAATTTGAACTCTGTAAGAAAAGTGCTTCCTAAGCAGCACTTTTAATATGGTGGATGTGATTATTTTCTATTAGATGTTAATAGTTGTTATTTTTGTATATGCATCAAATCCATAGACGTAAGACAGATACAGCCATGAAATGGTCTATGGTGCAAATGAACCTTACACATATACAGTCACGATTTTCATCCTTGTGTTATCTACGGCTGTAGCTAAATAAACCAATAACAAAACAACGCTCTAAATAGATTTATCCATGAGCAAGCAAAGGCTGCAGGAGAAAGGTTTGGGGGGGGGGGAGAGGAGAGAAAGGGAAGGAGGGGGAGGAACCAAGGCAGCACACACAGTCTTATTTTAAAAATAGAAACAAGTGTTTAACTGGTGAGACACTCCCTCTTTTTTTTTTTCTTACCAGCAAAACCACTAACCAGACCCAGAGAGATCCAACCAGTATGCTTTGCCCTTCTGCAAGGGAATTACTGGTGGGGTAGGTAGGAGTGGGCATTCTGCAGTGGGGATAGGCATGGCCTGAATCCCTGCTGAAAAATGAAATTTGACAGGGAAGATGATGCATGGAAAGGATTCTGTTGGGCCTTCTTTGCTGTAATATGTTGCATGTCCTGGCACATTCTTCATTCAGCTTGTCCTGTGAATAGAAAGTTAATAGGCTTCTTAACCTACCAAGTTAACTTGATTCAATGATCAGATCATTGAACTGCCCAGGAAATTGGTAGGTCCAAACAAATTTTGAACAGAAAGATCAAAGGACCTGCATTTCTGCATCGTTCACAGGAGAGACTGTTTCTTTTATTTATTGTATTTATTTATTTATTGGTTCGATTTATATGCTGCCCTTCTCTGGAGGCTCAGGGCGGCTTACAATGCGTTAAGCAATAGCCTTCATACTTTTGTATATACCTGCTTAGTAGGGCTTTCGGCCCCCCCAAGGGGTGTTCTTTTTTATACAAAGTCAGCTTATTGCCCCCACAATCCGGGTCCTCATTTTACCTACCTCGAAAGGATGGAAGGCTGAGTCAACCTTGAGCCTGGTGAGATTTGAACTTGCAGTAATTGCAGGCAGATGGTGTTACTTAACAGCACTTTAGTCTGCTGCGCCACCAAGGCTTGGTAGTACAGTGGTTTAAGGCATCCTGTTATTAAGCTGGTTATTAAGACCAGCTGCCTGCAATTACTGCAGGTTCGAATCTCGCCAAGGCTCAAGGTTGACTCAGCCTTCCATCCTTTCTAAGGTAGGTAAATTGAGGACCCAGTTGTGGGGGCAATAAGCTGACTTTGTATAAATATACAAAAGGATGAAGGCTATTGCTGAGCACATTGTAAGCCACCCTGAGTCTCCGGAGAAGGGCGGCATATAAATCAAACTAAAAAAAAAAAAAGGCTCTTTTCCCATCAGATAATACAATACATTTCATCTTGAGAATTATTGTACAATTTTTGGCAACCATGAGTGACGTACTTTCAGGACGAGTCTTCTTCTGTAAAATGGGTCCGTTGGTGTGTTATTTACTGAAGCTCCTGTATCTCATTGTTTATGAGAGCCTCAATAGTTGCGGTTTTGGGATGGATTGTATTCTGTTTTTAAAAAGTGAGTAGGGCATGGAAGAGGCTATTTCAGGAGTGTCAAACTCAAGGCCCAGGGGCCGGATCCAGCCCATGGAGTGCTTATATCTGGCCTCTGGGGCTGCCCTGGAAAAAGCGAAGGACCAGGTTGCGGTGCCTCTGCCAGTGAAAAGAGAGCTTAGATGGGCCACCTGTGGAGCTCCGTTTTCACTGGCAGAGGGTTGCAGGAGGCCGTTGCAGCGGAAAACAGAGCTTGGGAGCCTGTTTTAGCTGATGGGTCACCAAAATTGTCTCTGACACATGTGATGTTGAACTGGCCATGCCCACCCTGGCCACACCCAGGGTGTGCCCCCCCCCGAGGTCAAACACAACCCTGATGTGGCCCTCAATGAAATCGAGTTTGACACCCTTGGGGTATTTGATTAATTTACGGGAGGAAGCCAAGTAAAGAGATGTGCTGACGCATTGGGTAGAATGCAGTATTGCAGGTTAATTCTGCTGACTGCCAGGGGTTCGATCCTCCCTGGCGCAAGGTTGGCTCAGCCATTCATCCTTCCAAGGTTGGTAAGATGAGGACCCAGATTGTTGGCGGCAATATGCGGACTCTGAAAACCGCTTAGCAAGGGCTGTAAAGTGGTGTATAAGTTTTAAGTGCTATTGCTATTGCTGTAGTTAACATTGAATTATATGTGCAAACAATCTGGCTAGACAGCTTTTTATGTTTGAAATTGAAGGGAATTTGTAGGGAAACACAGATTCATTGAAAAAAAACATTGAATATTGGTAAGAATAAAGGCTTGAGTCATGGTGGCATTGAGAGATCAGAAAGCACTGTGAAAGTATTAATTTTCTCTATAAGTTACAGCTAGTAGATTATATAATGCAAGTAGACATTCAATAGCAAAGTCACCTGGGAGATCAATCTGTGTCCATTTTACAGCTGAGATATGACTGAGGCAGTGTATTATCCTTTAATTGGTCCATGGGGTAAAGCTACTTCCTTTAAGTTTGCTACAGTAGTAATCAGTGGCATTCTGTTTTATAAATCAATGGAACAAATACAGGTTACCTGATTGGCTGAACTGTTGCAGCATCATGGAATACTAAGAGACAGTTTAATTGCTCAGGGGCGTGTGTCAGTTGTAAAAACTTGACACTTAAGGCCGTAAGAGATTAAGAAGTTGATTTATCGTGGTGGAATTCTCTGCTTGTCACCAACATCCAGGAGGCTGCTGAGATCACTGAGGCGGTGTTCTATTGTTTAGGGCAGGGATGTCAAACTCAAGGCCTGGGGGCCAGATCCGGCCCGTGGGATGCTTAGATCTGGCCCGCGGGGCTGCTCTGAAAACAGTGGAGGACCAGCCCGCGGTGCCTCTGCCAGTGAAAACTGAGCTCAGGAAGGTTGCGGGCAACCCTCCTGAGTTCCGTTTTCATTGGCAGAGTGCTTGGGCCACCATAGGCGCTCCTGACATGAGTGACATTGAGCTGGCCACGCCCCCCAGGTCAAACACACCCTGATGCGGCCCTCAATGAAATTGAGTTTGACACCCCTGGTTTAGGACAATAATCAGTATTTGGGGGCAGCTCTATTGTAGTGGAGCAGCATGCTGTGAAAGAATCACCTGAGGATTTGGGAGAGTTGATATAGAAAAAACTTTTCCTTTCCAAAAGTTGTGCGATTATTGTGTTGCATTTTCCCTAATTCCGCTAATAACAGAGGCTCTGGCAGTCATCTATGTGTGTATGTCCATTAAACAAAGGCCCTCTGAGTAATCAGTTGCCATTATCTGAAATTTATGTCATCGACTTGGCCACAGGGTGCTAATTTGTGTACCCAATAAGGCTGTGCATCGTTGGGCTCAACACGTGCAGAGGGCAGTGATAATACGACAAAATGCAGCCTATTTTGATCAGACAGATCAGGGTTCAAGAGTCTCTGCTTATTGTTACACCTTTTCTGGTCCCTGCATTTCACTAATTTTGCATTTCACTAATGGTTTCTCTTGTTCACTTTTTCATAAACAGTGTATTGTTATAACAGTGGAACCCAATCTGGGACTGCATATACTTTCTGAAAGTCTTGGGATGGATCTAAGCATTAGCAGTGGTAGTAAGTTTAATTGGTGATAACTTGTTAAATCATATGTAATGTTTCTAATACCCTCTCTTAAAAATAAAATAAAATCCTGGCTCCTTATTTCTGGGTGTAGCACTTCATAAATTACTCAAAGATCAAATATGGCCCTCAACCAAACAAGTCATTTCTCTCCTTGATTATAGCTGTCCTTTCAGTCCTTTCTCTAGAGATTCTCTAGAAATTAAATCAGTGAATATGACTAACTTTCTAAAAGTAGAAGTTTAGGCTCCACCTCTAATACGTGTCCAATTAGATGGCAGATCCAGGTGAATCTGACTTAATCCGTAAATCTGATTTGGAAGGGCAATCTAATTCATTAATCAGAATGATACAGGTAGTCCTTGACTTATGCCCATTTGTGTAGTGACCACTCACACTTAAGATTGGTACTAAGAAAAGTGACTTCAACTGGTCCTCACACTTACTACGGCTGTCAAAGCATCCTCATGGTCATGTGATCAAAATTTGGGTGCTTGTCCAAGGATGTATTTACAAGGATGCAGTGTCTCTCGATCATGTCATTTGTGACCTTCCCAGATGACAAACAAAGACAATGGGTGAAGCCAGATTCGTTTAACAACCATAGCTAAAAAGGTCAGAAATTGGGCCCGAGTCACTTAAAACTGTCTTGCTTAGCAGTGGAAATGCTGGTCCAATTGTGGTTATATATGGAGGACTACCCATATATCTGCTGTTCTCTTGTACGTGAATACAGGGATGCTGTATTCAATAAGCTGTATATATTCCACTCTGGTCATGCGACTGAAAGGGAGAAAGGTTTATAGTGGAGCATTCGGCAGCATTATCACTCTTTTCCCTCCCTTACAGGATTATTTTGGAGAAATTTTTGAGGGATTTTTCTTCCATAGCCACCAAGCCTGATCCTAATCAAAATCCCTTTTTGATTAAATGAAGAATTAAACAGAGTCAAGATCACGTGAAGCATTAGTACCGCTTTGATAAAATCTTAGTAAGACCACACCTGGAATACTGCATACAGTTTTGGTCACCACCTTATAAAAAAGACATTGAGACGTTGGAAAAAATGCAGAGAAGAGCAAGAAAGATGATTAAGGGCCTGGAGACTAAAACAGGTGAAGAATGGTTGCAGGAACTGGGTATGACTAATCTAGAGAAAAGAAGGACTGGGGTGACATGATAGCAGTGTTCCAATATCTAAGGGGCTGCCACAAAAAAAAGGGGGGGGGTCAACCTATTTTCCAAAGCACCTGACGGCAGAACAAGAAGCAATGGATGAACCAACCTAGAAGAAGAAATTTCTTGACAGTGAGAACAATTAACCATGGAACGGCTTGCCTTCAGAAGTTGTGGGTGCTCCAACACATTAAGCTTTCAAGAAGAGACTGGACAGCCACTTGTCTTGAATGGACTAGGGTCTCCTGCTTGAGCAGGGGGTTGGACTAGAAGACCTTTGAGGTCCCTTCCAACTCTATTATTCTGTATAAATCCAGTCTCTTTTCAACCATGATCAACCAAGAAATACACAATAGGTAAGAAGTCTAACTTAACCCAAATGTATCATCTTCCTAAAGGTGATTATTTAGGTAAAACATGCTGCACAAAGTGCAGGGAAATATTCAGGAAGAAATCTGATGTATAAATCAAATTTTGTTTGTATAGATATACATAGAAACAACTTTTTGGATCTCTATATCTCTAGATACTCTATACTGTAGTATAGAGATAGTCCTCAATTTATAACCACAGTTGGGACCAACATTTATTTTGCTAGGCAAGGCAGTTATTAAGTGAGCCAGGCTGAATATTATGACCTTTTTTGCTATAGTTGTTAAGCGAATTGCTGCAGTTGTTAAATGAATCAGGCTTCTCTCATTGATGCTGCTTGTTGGAAATCAGTTGGAAAGGGTAGAAATGGCAATCACGTGACTCTGGGTTACTGCATCTGTCTTAAATACATATTGGTTGCCAAGTCCTTGAATTTGATCATATGACTATGGGGTTGCTGTTATGGTCATAAGTCCAAGGACAGGACATAAGCCACTTTTTTTAGTGCTGTTGTAACTTTGAATGGTTTTAAATAAAATGGTTTTAAATCAAAGACTACTTGTATATAAGTATAAAGTATATATACTCAGGGTGCATTATCCAATAGAGTAGGATACTTTATTTAGCCAAGTGTGATTAGACTTACAAGGAATTTGTCTCCTGTGCAGAAGCTCTCAGTATACATGCAGTGCAATAATATAGCATAAAAATGATATATCATTGCATTGTAGTAGTAATCATAATAATGCTACTGATAGGAGGAGGTAATAGAGAAGATGAGGAGAGCCGCAGTGGTTAGAGTGCAGTACTGCAGGCTACTTCTGCTGACTGCCGGCTGACTGCAATTTGGCAGTTCAAATCTCACTGGCTCAAGGTTGACTCAGCCTTCCATCCTTCCGTGGTGGATAAAATGAGGACCCAGATTGTTGGGGGCAACAAGCTGACTTTGTAAATCGCTTAGAGAGGGCTGTAAACCACTGTAAAGTGGTATATAAGTCTAAGTGCTATTGCTATAATAATACTACAGCCATAATCCAAGGGTATGGATTCTTATATCCAAGAGTCCAATAGTAAATCCATGAATTGAAGGGTAGATTTTTATACCCAGCAGGTAAAAAGACATAGTGAGAATCAACTAGCACTGGTGGAAAAATTGGGAAATTGTATGGAAGTCGGGTGTGGAGTATAGGCAAAAGAACATTCCATCTGACCACATTTTGCTCAGGTAACACTTGTAATTGGCTAAGACCATTAGTCCAATCACAGTGAAAATATAAATGAACCTTCCAATATTTGGAATAACGTTTCACAGATTCCCAGATACTGATGGTTCTGCAAGTTGCAAGACATCTGGGTAGCAGCACATTGGGGTAAGTTGAAGCAAACAAATGCTGAAGTAATAGTGATAACAAAGGGATTTTTGCAGCCCACTGTCTGGAATGGTAATAACACTCCATTAAACAGGCTGCAACTGTCTCTGGCTTGATAAAATTTGATTAGCACAAACTGATAGGAGGCCTGATGGTCTCTCCGGCTGTAGAAACTGAATCTCAGAGGGTAGGGAAGCACAGAATGTGCCTTGTCTTAAACAGTGGCTGTCATTAAATGGCATATGTCGAATGCTATGCTCTGGAGCTGTGGCTGAAGTCTTTTGATAACGCCACCTAAGAGAATTAAATCTTTTTTATGAAGAAGAAAAGTATTTTGCCAGAGAGAACACTGACTTGGGTTTCAGTCAGTGGAAAACAGCTGGCTGTTGATTAAATGACCCGAGAAGGCAGGTGATATACTAAATCTTCAGCTGCCTTTTGCCCTGGGTGAGTACTGTACAGGTTGTGACTTCTGTTTTATTTTATACTTTGAAAAGAGTTGATATCCAGTCCTTCCGGTTAAACGTATTGTGGGCCAAGTAAACCAAAACAACAGATGTTAAAATCAGAGATGGAAACAAACCAAATGAAACTAAATCAAGGAATAAGGAAGTTATTTGATGGAGGCGGAGAAGAAACCTTTATGGAATGAATCTCTTACTCGTTTTCTTTTGGAAGAATTTACCCCAAACACAAGTCAATATTATTTGTTTCTCTGTTTATCAGTTCATTCCTGCTCCTCCTTGGAAATCTTCCTGAACGTCTTACATTCCAAATGAAATAAAGCATGACTAATATAAAATTCAACTCCAAATCAGATAAAAATTAATAGGGTAGTTTTATAGAACCATCAGAGAAAAAAAACAGCAGCAAACTAAGACTGAGGCATTGATTAAAATATCTTAAGGAATCGAATGATGATCAAAATGATTTCTTCAAAAGCAGGAAAAAGGGGAAGCTTGTTGAATTATTTTTATTAGGGTTCTGAAGGAAAGACAGAGCTGGCATCTTCTTGTTTGTATCTATATGTGCTACCTTTAAAAAAAAATCAGTCCACTGTGGCTTGATCATATTAGGGTCCTTTGCCAAGATCTTCCCTTCTGATTATTTACAGGTATCCTTGACTTACAACCATCACAATTGAGCCCAAAATTTCTGTTGCTGTTGCTAAGTGAGTTTTGCCCCTTTTTACGACCTTTCTTGCCACATTTGTTAAACGAATCACTGCAATTGATATGTTAGTACACGATTGTTAAGTGAATCTGGTTTCGCCATTGACTTTGCTTGTCAGAAGGTCGCATGAGGTAATCCTGTGACTGGTTGCTCCTCTAGACCTGTGAGCCTGTATGTGTGGGCCTTGAAAAATCTAACCTGGTGTTTAACTTTTGAGATCCTATGCTTAGTGAATAGACTGTAAATATTTCATTCTTTTTTCTTATGTTCAATCATGTCAAATTCTCAGAGACTGCCTGGACTAGTTTCTGCAGTTTTCTTGGCAGAAATGGTTTTTCAGAAGTGGTTTGCCATGGCCTTCTTCCAAGGGCTGAGAGAAAACCAAGGTCACCCAGCTGGCTTCATGCCCAAGATGGAGCTAGAACTCACAGTCTCCTGGTTTCTAGGCTGATGCCTTAACTATTACATCAACTCTCTTTTAAATGTATCAGTGAATAAATATTTCCACAACTTGGTGATCTCCATAGATACTGAGGTCATATCTCCCAGACTTTTAGCCCAGTGAGATTTCAGCCCCTATAAAAGTAGAGAAGCCCATGTTGAGGAAAGCTGAAGATTCAGAATGAAGTTGTGTGTTGAAGTAAGATCTTTCCTGTTGTTTTCAACCTCTGGTGGTTCTAGAACATGGACATGTAATATTCTTGGGGCATTAGATACTTATTTGTTGTTTAAGTGGATTGTTTTATTAGTTTCATATCCTCTTTATTGTTCAGGAGCAATATGGCATACATAACATTTCCTTCTAACTTTCCCCCACAAAAACAACAAGCCTTTAAGATAGGTTAGGCTGAGAAAGACAGTTATTAACATTAACATTAGATCCTCCCATGCTTATAGCATATTGGTCAGCAAGGGATCTCTAGTATTTTCGGTTTGGGGCGAGTACTTCAGCATCTTCCCATGTCATATTTAAAATTTTTAAGTCGTTTATGAAGGTTCTTCACCATGTATTTTGAGGGTGTCCTCTTGGTCATTTGGGCATCGAGGGTTTGTGTGTGTGTCCATCTCATTGCCATCTTGGGAATTTGGTTGTTCTCCCTACGGAGTATAATGACCTGCAAGTTGGAGTCTTCTGCGTGTGACAATGTTATGTAATTTGCAGGAGAAACTCTTGGAGCACTTCTTCATTAGTAACATGGTCTAAATAGTGAATCTTTAGGATTCGGTGAAGGCATCTTTGTTGGAAGACGTTGAGTCTCTTGTTAATACTCGCTGAGGGTTTCCAGGTCTCACTGGCATAAATAGCTGTTGGGATCACTAGAGGCGAGCAAATGGAATGTAAGTGGACCAGTGGTGGGATTCAAATAATTTAACAACTGGTTGTTATGAGGATGAGGACCAGTGGTGGGATTCAAATAATTTAACAACCGGTTCTGTGCCCTAATGACCGACTGGGTGGTCATGTGACCGGGTGGGCATGGCCAACTCAATATCACTCACGTTGAGGGGCACCTTGCCTCGCTCTGCTTGCCTGGCCTCCTGAGCTCTTCTGGTCTTTGTCTATTAATTTGTCTACTATTACAATGATTATCGAATGCCTGCCTGTCCTTCTGGATCTGGAACTTCCACAGATTCTTAGCTCTATTATTCTCCACGATCTTCTGTGGAAACTCTGGGAATTCTGGGAGTTAAAGTCCATACATTTTTCAGCTGAAAGACACTGATCTACCGCTTGGGTTCTATCTAGTGTGAAAAATCCGTGTTTCTATGGATCTGGTGCTTAGCCTGTTCTTCTGCTGTTATGATCAGTGATCAGTACTGCCTTTTACACAGACACAGAGACCCCCAGACCAGGGGCCTGTAGTCTTAAACACACAAAGAGGCATTTGGACCTGTTTCCCACAGAAAAGAAAACACCGGGAGCCACAAAACCCTTTTGACATCTAAAATGAAAATAACACTGCATATATCATTTTTTACCTTTATGCTTATAGTTTATTTAACTCAGTACTATTTCTTCTGGGCCTTAGGTGGAAAAAGAGCTTTCCCATCACTTGCTGGAGATGTCATGGGTTAATCTTGGAATTTCTGTGAGCAAATTCTAATTTACTGGAATTGCATCTTTGGCTTAATTGTAATGATATATTCAATTAAATTTGAAGCCTTTTATATAATTGTTTCTTCCACTTCAGGAATAATTATAAAAATGATGATTTCTCATTCATTTCGTTACTAGTAGTAGAAACAGAATAAGCAGCCATAAATGTCACCTAAAGTTGGAACCCTAAATTTGGATTCTAATGGATATTTATTGTTGTGAATGCTTTTGCAAAACAGTGGCTGGGAAGACTTGGCACATATAAGTTTACAAAGCACCTATTTCAAATAACATTTCTTGATTGTGTATTCTTACTTGCCCTCTTATACTGTACTACTGCATTTTGGATTCAAATGCAAAACAAAAAAAATTAGTTTGGAGAGCACAGAGAAAGGAATGCTACACCTGTTTGCAGTTCTTTAAGGCAGCTGCATTTTTTTCCTGGGATTATGCAGCTTCCTGGGATTATGCAGCTGCCTTTCTTCCCCAGAAAAGACCATATTTTGTTTAAAGAATTGCAGACAAATGCATCCCTGTCTACCATAGCAATGCACAGTCCTAGGTATGTTACGTAGATATTATTGCCAAATCAGATACTTCTCACTTAATATTGCATATTCAATTTCTGTTTCCTATGTTAATAACTTTACATTACATTCAGCCCTTTTCTCAAAGTAGTAAAGATAATTTTGACTTTTTTTTATTTCTGACTTTTAAACAACTAACAATCTCCCCAGAGAGATTGTTTTTATATTTATATTTTTATATTTTATAAGTATTATCTTCATTTCTTTATTAAGTGATGACTGGCATGGAACACTGTAGCATCCCACTTTCTAATTGCATTGATGACTAATTGATGAAAAGTATTCATTTATTTATTTTATACTTATTTACTCAGGACTAAAATGTACTTTTGAAGCATACTTATGTATTTGTTACACTAATAATAAATCCATCTAATGATCATACTTCACTTACTAATCAGACTGTAAAGAGATTCTTTCTTAGATCAAGATATATTATGTTTATGGCATTCCCACACTCTACTAAGAGAGTTAATAAAAAAATATTTTTTCTGATGATGATTTATTCTTGAGAAACGTTCACTGAGTAATCAATGCATTGTTTTCAAGATAGCCTGCTACGCTTCTCAACAATATTATGTAAACTGGAATGCACAATTGCTATAATTTGGCTCCTTTTTTCATAATATAATGATTGGCAAGTGTTGGACTAGGACTGGAAAGGTGAAGTTATGAGCAGGCTAGAAAAGAAATGAAAAGGAGGATACAGGTCATCCTCGATTTACGACCACAATTGCACCAGGATTTATGTTGATAAGCAAGGCAGTTGTTAAGTGAATTTTGCCCAATTTTACAATCTTTCTTATTAAATGAATCCCTGCAGCTGTTAAGTTTGTAACATGGTTGTTAAGTGAATCTGGCTTCCCCATTAATTTTGTTTGCCAGAAGGTTAGTTACAAAACCTCAGGACCCTGCAACCGTCAGAAATATGAGTACAGTTGCCAAGGATCTGAACTTCGATCACATGACTATGGGGATGCTGCAACAGTCGTGTCACTTTTTTCAGTGCTGTTGTAAATTCAAATAGTCACTAAACCAACTGTTGTAAGTCAACAGGAGTGTTAAACTCGATTTCATTGAGGGCCGCATCAGGATTATGTTTGATCTCAGAGAGCCAGGGTAATGGCGGCTGGGGATGGGTGTGGTCATGGTGGGCATGAACAGGGTGGGTGTGGTCATGGTGGGTGTTTGACACAGGCTCAAGGTGCGCTTTTCCCCTTCTTTCTTTCCACAGTACTCCCTGGCCTCCAGCAGCACTCTGCTGGCCAAAAACGGGCTGCGCTGAAGCCCCGGGAGGCCCGTGCATGGCCCATTTTTGGCCTTCTGGCCTCCAGAAGCACTCTGCTGGCCAAAAATGGGCCCCATGGGCATCCCGTGGGGCTGGAGTTTGAC
The DNA here is from genome assembly GCA_022577455.1 of Arizona elegans. Classification (NCBI taxonomy): domain Eukaryota; kingdom Metazoa; phylum Chordata; class Lepidosauria; order Squamata; family Colubridae; genus Arizona; species Arizona elegans. The sequence continues at coordinate 3,020,926 of JAKOOJ010000017.1, forward strand.
ACCATTGATGTTAACCATCATGAGATATCAGTTGAGCCAGTTGGAAACTTACCTGATAAATGGCAGCTTAAGCACAAGTTGAAAGAAATCCTGGAAGACCCTTTTAAATCTTCCAAAAGAGTCTTCCTTATATCTCACTGTAAATGAGGGTGGAAAATTCATCTTCCAACACTGCTATCATGTCTAGGGAAAAAAAAGGACCGGGGTGATATGATAATAGTATTCCAGTATCTGAGGGGCTGCCAGAAAGAAGAGGAGGATCAACTTATTTTCCAAAGCACCAGAAGGCAAGACAAGAAACAATGGATGGAAATTAAGCAAGAAGAGAAGCAACCTGGAATTAAGGAGAAACTTCCTAACAGAGAAAACAATCAACCAGTGGAACAGCTTGCCTTCAGAAGTTGTAGATGCTTTATTACCGGAAGTTTTTCAGAAGAGCCTTGTTCTGCCCCAACTCCAGATTCCCAAGGATTGTGACACACACCAATGGTCCTTATCAAAGTTATAACGTACGAAGAATAAACAAAGTCGGTAAAGGTTGGCAACCAGCCCAGAAAACAAGATATGATAAGACACTCACTCTCCAAAATGCTCTGTAATAATTACACGTTGTTTCCAGCAAGAAATTACTAACTGCATGCGACTTAAATAGGCTAAGGGAGTGGCCAATTATCCTCAAACCTTACTCTTGAGGAGACCTCCTCCTCCTAAGTAGCCACTCCTGCCTTTTGGCAGCCCTGCGTGCTTGAGCATTGAGGAGAGGCTCCTCCACTTCACTCTCTCCACTTGAAGGAGCATCTGGAGGTTCTGAAGGCCCTGGCTGAGTCTCTGCCTCTGGCACCACATCCTCTTTAGCCTCCTCGCTGTCCGACATGAACGCCGGCTGCTCAGGCTGCTGGCGCAACCCCATACCAGCCTCCTCGTTGTCAGGATCAGCCACGATCCGTGCAGGCCGCTGGCAGGCCACAACATGTATAAGGTCTCCTGCTTGAGCATGGTATAAGGTCTCCTTTCCAGCTCTATTCTGGTTGATTGGTTGAGTTTTTGTTTATCCCAAATTAGCATTTCAAATTTCTTACTGAAACGTGGTAGTTCTTGCTTCCATGCTCATGGATAACTCTCTGAGGCTTGACTTTTCTCAATCTTGGCCTTAAAGTTCTCTTAATCTGCAGAAATTGCATCCTTTTTATAATCCCCCCCCTACCAAAGCCAGCGGGATAGGACATGTGCTGTGAGGGACTATAGCCCAATTACATTAAGCCAGTTTTAAGGCCAACTGAGGATTTGGACTTAGTTTTCCTGGGTCAAAGCATAGGATTGTAAGAACTTTTAACCTTTCTTTGTACTATCAGAGGCAGTTGGAAGAAATCTGTGTTTGAAAACCTGGTCTGTGGCTAGTAGCCAACGGCAGCATTCATACAACACCTTTAACCTGGTTTACCGAAATAACTAATTGTGGGGGTTCACAGAGTACAGGTAGTCCTTGATTTACAACCATATTTGAGCCCAAAATTCATGTTGCCAAGTGACACATTTGTTAACTGCATTTTGCCTCATTTTACGACTTTTCTTGCCAGAGTTGTTAAGCGAATCATTGCAGTTGTTAACTTAATAACCCAGTTGTTAAGTGAATCTGGCTTCCCCACTGACTTGGCTTGTCAGAAGGTCTCCAAACGGGATCACTGCAACTGTCATAAATATGAAGCATCCAAATTTTGATAACATGACCGTGGGAGATGCTGCAATGGTCGTAAGTGTGAAAAATGGCCATAAGTCACTTTTTTCAGTGCCGTTGTAACTTTGAATGGTCACGGAATGAACCACCGAGGACAACCTGTACAATGTGAACTCTAAGTTTACCAAATAGATTGTGTTTGCAGATTACATTAAGCCTCAAAGAAACAGCCCACCATCAAGCTTAGTATATTTATGCAAATACCTGCCTATGGTATGTTAGGCAAATACAGTTCAAACCACAGATGTAATGTCATCCCTCCAGGTAGGTCAGGCCAGGAAACAAACATCTCGCAAACTACTGGAACTCTATTGTTATAAGCCCGTGATGGCGAACCTATGCCATGCGTATCAGAGGTGGCATGCAGAGCCCTCTCTACTGGCACATGTGCCGTTGCCCGAGGTCAGATCTCCGTGGCGTTTCTTTCGTGAGCTTCTGTTTCCCTGCAAAAGAAAAAGATCTTACCTCTTGCCACGCTGCCGGTGTTTGGATGTCCCATCTCCCGCCGCCCAGTTGGTTTTTGGGTCTGCGTGTGCGCATATCAGTCCATGTGCGCACGCATATCTGCACATTTGCACACGTCATGCACATATCAGCACATGCATACACGTCCACGCATGCATGTGCACATTCGCACACGTGCAACTTTCAGTCTGGGCATGCATACGTGTACAGTTTGGGCACTCGGTGTCTAAAAGGTTCGCCATCACAGTTATAAGCTTAACAGAATTTTGTAAGATCGACAGAGATTTTTTTTTTTTCCCTTCCACTTCCACTAAATAAAATCAAGCAAGGTGGGTGGGCCAATTTTGAGTTTTTTTTCTTCACCCTTTCTTCTATCTGTGCTAAATGTATGCTTATACAAAGGCTTTTGAATCTCCTCCTCAAGGCCATCTCCTTCCTCCTCTGTAATTAACGAGGTTGTCCTCGGTGTGTTTCTTTGCTCTCTGGCTCAGTATCCTCTTCCAGCAAAGGCCCTTGCTAAGATTTGAATATATAGGCTGTGTCATTTCTTGTTGGTTGACAAGAGGCAAAGTGCCTTAATTGATCTTCATTTGATTATTCCACAGTTATTCTAAATTCTTTCTCTGGGGAAGGTTGTTCCATAGAGGTCAACCGGTTCTATCCGGTTCGGCCGAACCGATAGCGGCTGAGGGAGGCTCTGCCCACCCGCTCAGACGTCATCATATCCCGTTTTTGACCCTCTGCACATGTGTGGAAGTGGTGTGTGCGTGCAAAGCGCGCACACGCTCACATTTGCAAACCAGTAGTGAAGGTTAGTGAATACTATGCCTGGTAGAGGTGGCCCTTCCTCCCTACAAAGCTGGCATGTAATGATCTCTTTTCTTCCCCCTCCTAAATGCGGCTGTTTGCTTGATCTTGTCAAATCAGCAGACAAGTCAAACGTTTAGGGCAATCGCCCCCAGCATAGTGTTCTCTGGAAAAGTTTTATTGCAATCTCCATCTCCGTTTAAGAAGGTTAACCAGTGTCCAGGATTGCTGGGAGATGATCTAAATTGTAGTTCCAGTTCATTTGGAGAGCATCCGATGGGAAATATAAAACGGAGACGCTGTTTTACACTTGGCCTAAAACTCTCTAGGGGTTGCCATGTGTCTTTTACAGCGAATACTCCATTTGAATGGCTGTCTGGTCTGAGTCCAATTTAAACACAGAAAGCCGTGAGAAAAGAGAACTGAGTGGGGAGATAAGATGCCTTCTAACATTTAGGGAGAGAGAGGACTCTGCAGGATCAGAGGCTTTGTCAAAATGATGAGAGCAGGGTTGTACTACGGCAGTGAGAGCCAACTTGGTGTGGTGGTTAAGGCACCAGGTTAGAAACTGGGAGACCGTGAGTTCTAGTCCCACCTGAGGCACAATGCCAGCTGGGTGAGCTTGTGCCAGTCCCTTTCTGTCAGCCCTAGGAATGCGGCAATGGTAAACCACTTCTGAAAAACCATGCCAAGAAAACTGCAAGAATTTGTCCAAGCAATTGCCAGAATCAACACTGGCTTTAAGGTGCGCACGCATACGCACACACACAGACAAATACAGACACACTACTAAAGTGAAGTTCCACCCGTATTTTGCACATATACATGATGTGATGATGTCTGTACTAAAGAGATGGAACTTATGATGATGCAATAGCAATAGCACTTAGACTTACTGTATATACCACTTTACAGTGTTTTACAGCCCTCTCTAAGCAGTTTTATGGAGTCAGCCTGTTGCTCCCAACAATCTGGCTCCTCATTTTATTCCCCTCGGAAGGATGGAAGGCTGAGTCAACCTTGAGCCTGGTGGGATCTGAACTGCCAAATTGCAGTCAACCGGCAGTCAGCAGAAATAGCCTGCAGTACTGCACTCTAACCACTGCGCCACCGTGGCTCTGATGCTACTCTGAGAGCAATGCTACTCTTGTCATTTAATTGTACAATGGATGCCTCTGCTCTGTACAGCAGGGGTCCCCAATCCCTGGGCTGCAGCCCACTATTGGGCTGTAAGCTGTTTGGAACCGGGCCGTGGAAATGGCGGGTGAGGGTGCACGCACATCCCTGTTTGCGTGAACAGGCGAGCACGTGCTCCATCTGCACGAGAATGGCGGGCGCAAGTTTGCTTGCGGGCTGCTCACACAGAACCTTCCCCTCTCACCACCCCCACCAGTCCGCAAAGTCAGAAAGATTGGGGAACTGTCCTATACAGTTTTCATTGGCCCTTGTAGTGGGCTGTGAGAATAACCTTGGGAGACAGGAGGAAGAGCTGCAGCCTAGGTAATGGTCTGATAAAAGAAATCTAAGTCCAAACCAGGAAAGGGGCTGGAGGAAGCATTTCAGAACTCAAGTCCCTCGTTCTCTGGAACGTAAAGGCCTGGGAGGGGGACTTGTCAATCTTGCAAGATTTTGTTACTGTAACCGTACAATAAAGATGACATTAACACCTACCTTGGTTTTGGTTTCCTAGTTTGGCTGGTATTCTAGTGGTGAAACGTATCACTTTTCTTTTTAAATTGCAGCAATGCTTTCTACATGTGCAGCAGGGGTGGGTTCTACTTAGCTTTACTACTGGTTTGCAATGGGATGACGACATCTGGGGTGGTGGGTGGGACCTCCTGCTGGTTTTACTACCGGTTCTTGTGAACCGGTCTGAACCCGTGGCAACCCACCACTGATTTGCAGGTATATAACTCAATTAGATCCACTTTTTATGCAGAAAGATTGTCATTGTTTTGGATTTTGCCTTTCCATTTGTTTTAGAAAACATAAAAGCAATCATCCTAAATTCCTTTTCCTTCCCTTTCAGAACTTTTCCCTGGGAATTTCAACCTATGGGTAGTTTATGGGTATGGCGAAGGTAGATATGTTATGATGGTGCAAAATTGGAATAATATTGAAACAGCCATGGAGAGAGATTGTGTTAAAATGGGTTTTGCTCATTACGGCAAAATTAATACAGCTCCTTTTCTATACAGTTATGATTAGTCATCACCCATTATGAAATTGAACTGATGAACTAGAACTGGCTTCCTAAATACAAAATTATACATTAGTGCTAATTGCTTCAGAGTGTACCGCTTTCAGCTGCTAGTGTGTTTTCTTTAATATTTCATGTACCAGAATATAGCGATATACACTATATAGGATATAGAGCCATACATTACAATTCTGTTCCTTTGTTCTGTTGGTCAACCGGCACTGATCCAATATAGGTAGTCCTTGATTTATGACCAGTTGCTTAGCGACTGAAGTTATGACAGACCTCCTTGGGGGAACTTATGACCCAGTTCTGAAAATTCTGACAGCCCCCTTCCTGCAGTTATGTGATCAAACCAGGGTGGATTTGTTTTAAATTGAGTTGATTTAAATCACAATTTAAATCATGATTTAAATCGCTAGTAAAAAGGCTTGATTTAAATCAACTCGATTTAAATCATAATTTTTAAAGAGCAACTGTCATCTCTGCTGCTCCTTTGACCCACTGTTGACTCACCGATAGTCCCAGTGTTGCAGAATATTCATGCTGAATAAACTAAATTATTTATGTATCTTAAATAGAAAACTATCTTACGATAGATTTTTACCCCAAAAGTTTTTTATTAAAATAAATTCAATAAAAATAAAAAAAATCCAATTTAAATCAAAAAAATCTGATTTAAATAAAAAAAATCTGATATTTTTGATTTTTTTAAAAAAATCATTGATTTTTATCCACTCTGGATGAAACTGCATGTGCTTGGCAACCAGGCCCCATTTATGACTGTTATAGTGTTCTATAGTCACATGACCCTGTTTTACGACAGTTTTGCTGAAAACTGGCTGTTGTGGCCTGTCGGCTGCTGGCCCCTCCAGCAGCCAAATCAGAAGAGGAGGAGGTGCGGGAGTCAGGGTCAGCATCAAAGCAACCTGAGGGGGAAGAGGGAATGGAGCTGGCAGAGAGAGAAACCGAGGCAGAGCCTGGGCCATCCGTCAGCCCTCAAATGGAGAGTCAACAGCCCCCAGGTCTGGAGGAGGCTGATGGGGAAGAGGAGGAACAGCTGGGTCCAGTACCTGATGCACGGATGCGCAGAAGGCAGAAGAGAGGAGAGCAGTGGAAATCCATGGGCCGATCCTTGGGAAGGAAGAACCACCGCTGCTAGCGAGGCCCCACCCTAGCTCTGGAGATAAAAGGCAGGGAACAGAGATGAATAGATGTGGCAGACAACTATTCATCTTCCAGATGGCTTGACTTGTTAGCCTGCGGTGAGAGAGAAACTTTTTGCGGGTGCTCCGAATAAAAGAATCTTTTGAGTTAACTTCAGAGGGTTTGTCGTGTTTGGGGAGCTGGGTTAGAACATCGGCATTTACTTTCAATTTTTGGCAAAACCGTCTCACAGTGAATCATGGATTTGTTTAACGACTGTGGCGTTTGTTTTACAATTGCAATGGTCGCCAAAATAAACCGCCAAAAGAAAAATAGTAAAATTGGATAGGTCACATGGATGGCACGTTTGATGACTGTTAAACAGTTGAGCTGATGGGCATGATCTCTGTTACGGATTACCTGCATTTTCAGGCCTAACTGTGTAGACTAGAAGTTTGTTGAAGAACAAACAGTTTAAAAGTCTAGGATGCTAGTTTTTATGCCTTACATCATATACTGTATCTCAGAAGCATATGCTTGGAATGTATTAATCCATGAGGACTAGGGACTTATTGCAAAAAAACAAACAGTTTATGCCTAATATCAGATGACATTCAGTCATCTGATATAGAATATATCAATGTTTGCTCAGAATCTATAGAGCTCTCATTCATGCTCATTAGTGGGGCCAGCAGATGGATGATTGAGTTTTGTGATCGTTTTTCCTTTTCAAATCAGAAGAAAGGAATTGGTGCTTGATAACAGAAGAAGGCTCCTTCAGATATTTTTTGTCCAAGGTATAATTTTCCCCAAAGCTGTTATTAGAGATACTGTTAAAAAAAGAGAAAAGAGCTTTATTAGAAGCAGAATTAAACAGAAAACATTAGAATTTGCTAGTTTGATATATGACGTCAATGGGATGAAAAGGACATATCCACATTTAACTTCTTCAAAAGCAGAACAAAAAATTGAGGAATATCGTTATTAGTGATGGGTTGCTCCTGGTTCGGTCCGGTTCTATAGAACCGGTAGCAAAACCAGCAGGAGGCTCCACCCACCCACCACGACGTCATAATGGGTGATCTGTGAATGCGCAGAAGCGCACGCCCTCCTGTTGCGAACCGGTAGTAAAGATAAGTAGAACCCACCCTTGACCATTATAGACTGTTTGTTATTTCTGTCCAGGGTGGTGTACAGCAAGAGTGGCACCCCCAATTATTGTTTTCATTTCTTTTCAAATAAAAAATTGCCCTGGACTCATGAGGCAGTTGTGTCTTGTAAGATACCAGTCCTTTCACATGAGATTGTATGAAATTTGTTTGTCCTTAATTTTAAAGTCTCTTTAAGCATTTCCTAAAAGAATGGCTACATCCCCGTTGCCATAAAAAAAAGGAAATGCATCACCAGAAGGAAGGCTATATTGGTTTGTATGGATTAATTTAAGTACCTTGGAACAATCTAACAAAAGGTAAAGGTAAAGGTTCCCCTCGCACATATGTGCTAGTCATTCCCGATTCTAGGGGGGGGAGTGCTCATCTCCGTTTCAAAGCCAAAGAGCCAGCGCTGTCCGAAGACGTCTCCATAGTCATGTGGCTGGCATGACTAAACGCCAAAGGCGCACAGAACGCTGTTACCTTCCCACCAAAGGTGGTCCCTATTTTTCTACTTGCATTTTTTACGTGCTTTCGAACTGCTAGGTTGGCAGAAGCTGGGACAAGTCACGGGAGCTCACCTCATTACACGGCACTAGGGATTCAAACCGCTGAATGCTTGGTATAATTTTAGAAGGAAATGTTGTCGGGAGAACTGTATGCCAGTTACCTGTGGATGGGCTGCTCCTGGGCCTTTTTCTTGGATGACCTTATTTTTCCAACAACATTGGGAAGCCCTTGAAGCAGAGGTCACCTTCAAGCGGAAAACCAGCTTCGACAAATGGGAATGCCTTGTTTTCTGTGAGCATGACTGCCTTGTGATGCTTTCTCTGACCACATTAAGGTCTGACTGGGCTCACACATTACTTACATGTGGCATGTAGGAATGACCTTGGAAGGTAGGGCAAAAAGATACAGCCCATGGAATGGTCAGATAAAAGACAGGTGAGCCCTCAGTAGGAACATGGAAGGGGCAACAGCTCCAAAAGGGCTCTTCCTGGTTTTTTGGGCAGTAAAGGTAACACGGAGAGGAGAGGAGTACAGGTAGTCCTTGACTTACAACAGTCCATTTAGTGACCGTTCAAAGTTATAACGGCACTGAAAAATGTGACCAATGACCCTTTTTCATAGTTACGACCTTTGAAGCATCCCCTTTTGATCATGCGATCAAAATTCAGATACTTGGCAACCGGTTCATATTTATGACCGTCACAGTGTCCTGCGATCATGTGATCCCCATTTGCGACCTTCTGATGAGCAAAGTCAATGGGGAAGCCACACTCACTTAACAACGAGGTTACCAACTTATCAACTGAAGTGATTCACTTAACAACTGTGGCAAGGAAAGTCATGAAATTGGGCAAAGCTCACTTAACAAATGTCTCACTTAGCAACAGAAATTTGGGGCTCCATTATGGTCGTAAGTCGACTACCTGTATTTTCAGACCTGCAGTATGCTACTAATGTAGCTTTACAATAAAGTAGAATTAGCTCATCTAGTCAAGAGGCCATGAAATCCAAATACCAGTTCAATGTAAGAATTCACATAAAATGATCCTTAAAGATGTCTGTCTGGGCTCCATTGAATATATCCAGGAAAATGTCTATTTCCATCATTCATTCATTCATTCATTCATTCATTCATTCATTCACGTATAGCGGAAATGTACATGTCACAGCTAAAAATAGCACTGACATTCATACTGAAGAATCTTGGTGACTATTTATTACAGAGCAATGTTTGTTAACGTATGAAATCACAATTATTGGTCAGCCTATGTTGAAAAATAATACAATATTAAACAATATAAATAATAATCTCATAAAAATTTTTTGAGAAGAGGTAGAGCAGCGAAGTTTGAATGCATCGGTTTTAATTTTTAACACAAAAAAGTTGATAAAGATTACGCATGCAGATAAAATCTCTTGGGCAGCTCTGTAATTTTTAAAAGTGGAAAGGGATCCTGACGAAAAAAATTAAAGAAACGCTGCCATAGAAAAAATATTTTATTTTGTGTTTGTGTGATTATATACAGTTGTCGAACTATGATAAAAGAAAGTCAGATTTGAACAAAAATAGCTGACATCTATCCTCTTTTGCAGAGGTTTCCATGGATACATTTAATATTAACAGAAAAAACTGACATTTTGCTAGGTTGCCCATGTACTTGTGGTTGGTTGTGAACATCTTAGTTTGGGGGATGGAGAGCAGGGCTACGGCATAGAGTTGCTATGACAATGCAATGGGCAGCATATTCATTAAATAAATGAATAAATAATTTTTAATCTTGACCAGTGATGGCAAACCTTTTCGGCACCGAGTGCCCAAACCAGAACGTGCGTGCATGTGCTTACACCAGAGCGCCAGAAACCCAAAGACCAGCTGGCTGGCGCACATGCTCATGCCGGCCAGCTGATCTTCGGGTTTCTTGCATGCACGCCAGCCAGCTGGTCTTTGCATGCGTTGGAGCACCAGAAAACTGAAGACAGCTGGCCAGCGTGCGCATACCTGTTTTTTGGCCGTTTTTCGAGCAGTTTTCAGGCCGTTTTCTGGTGCTCCGGCGCCCACAAAAGCAGCTGGCTGGCACACCATAAACCAGAAGAGCAGCTGACGACAGCACACGTGCCCACAGTGAAGACTCTGCATGCCACCTCTGGCACACGGGCCATAGGTTTGCCATCATGGATCTAGACCTTTTTCTTTGGTATTTTCATCACGATTGTTTTAAAAGTTACTTTGTATTTTAAATGGAATTTTAGACTTCATAAGTACCCACAGCCACAAAACAGGATTGTCAACATACAAGATTTTCAAGTAAATGTACAATGTGATTTGCTTGACTTTGGTTTACTATGTTGTGTGCTTATTCAACAAGTCATAGTTAATCTGACTGCATGCTTATTTTTTTTTCTTTTTTGTTTTTTGTTCCTGCTGTCTATTGCAACACACCTGGACTGGTTTTTATTGTAGTGCTATTTATACTTATTATTTTCATATCTTTTATTCTTGTTTTAGACTGTGAGAAGCTCTGCCAAAGTTTTATGAAACTATGTAGCAATAATGCCATCAAAGCTAAGGATGTTGCAACTAGAACAGGGTGAAGATGAGTGTTAGCAAGGCATGAAACATTATTACAATGAGTGTTTGATTGTATTAATAAAGGAGATTTAGTGGGGTGGGGTTGAATGCGGATTCTGAGGGTGTTGCTGCAAATTGTGGCATAATTGGAGGAAAAACTCAAATCCTATCAGGCATCTTCACCTTGGTATCTTCCTGGAATTTCAAACTGTAGTTTGCAGAATTTCTCATTTTTGAAAGATTCTTGGAATAATAATTGGTGTTAATATTTATACCACTTCCTAGCAAAATATCTGAAAGTAGGTTAGAAAATAAAACATAAAAATAAAAGTAAATTCTCACTGTAACAGACCATTCAAGAAAAAGCATGTCCATTAAATCCAAATGTCTGCTAAATCCAAATGCTTCTTCATAGTAATTTACATCATTTGATTAATTATGTTACTGATGTAAAATGGCATAATTTGCAGTAAAACCTTAAATTTAAAACACTAAAATATACTAAAAGGAGAGGGAAAGCAAGAATGAAGACATGAAAAGTATTGCTCAAACATTTTGAAAGCATTGACAACATTGTAGTCCTCATTTATCAACTGCAAGTGGGACTGTCAAACATTGTGAATATAAAATGCAATGTCATATGACTGTGTTGTACTGACAACATCAATTCTGCTGCAGTTGTTAAGCAAATCACTGTGAGTGGTTATCTGATGATATCATGTTACCTTGACTTGTGACTTCCTGCTGGTTTCTCCATTGACTTTGCTAGAAGACAGCTGGGAAGATCAGAAATGTTGATCATGGGATTGCACTGGACACTGCAATTGTCGTAAATGCACACTGGTCGTGAAGCCTTTGACTCAAGGTCATGGAATGACAGGATGCTGTGACATCCACAAGTCTGAGGACTGGTCATAAACCTACTTTTTCAGTGCTGTCGTAACTTGGAATGGTCACTGAACAAGGCAGTTGGTAGTATTGGATTTTGAAAAGTCAAAAATCAACATCTCTGCTCTTTTTGCAAAGAAGCTAATTAACTAATCAATCAGAAGCTGATTTTGTTTTCTGCCTGGATTGTCACAAATGTTAGCTTTAAAAGGTGACACTTTGTGTACGTGAGTGAGTGATTTGTGGCATCATTTTTTTCCCTCTGGCTTCTCTTTTGATACTCTGGAATAAATCTTCAGAGCAATATCCCTTTGAACTATTGAGAAGGAACCTGAGCAACCATAGTTGTGTGTCCTCTTTGTGAACTTTGGCGCAGCATCTGGTCAACGGACATCAGGCTAAGCCAAATGACCGAACCAGAGTTAACAAAACCCCATTGTCATATCCACATAATATTATGAGCTCTCCCCAAACAAAGCAAAGTGACCTAGTTCACACAGCATGCTAACCCATTGAAATTTTCTTTAACTGATCCAGGATCTTTTCTTGTTTTTTATGCAGTGCTGCTCTCTATGAACATTACTACCAGTAAAGGAGAATATTTGTAGCTTAGGGTTGAAAAGAAGGGTCCTTGGTGCTCTCTGAGCTTGATTGTTTTCTTCAGATGTTTCATTACCTAAACTAGGCAACATCATCAATGCTAGTGAGGAGTGGAGTTTGCTTGTCAGTTTATATTCTGGTGGCTTGTCTTGCCAATATTGGTGGGAGTGATCCTACGCATTCTTTGGTTGGGTTGTTTACTGTAAGCTTGTTTGGCAATTCCTTGAGATATTATTTACTTCTTGATTGTTAGTCTGATGTTAATCTTAGAATTAATCATCTGAAGTGCTGATTACTGGTGGGGAGGTGTTTTTGTTCCCTTTTTGGCTTGTTGGTTGTCTCTTTTGCATAGCATGGAGATATTGTTTATCTCTATGTGTTTATTGATGGCTAACTTGTCAGAATGCCAGGCTTCTAGAAATTCCCTAGCGATTTGGACTTGGCTTGGTCTAGGATGGTCACAGCTTCCCAGTTGAAATTATGATTAAGTCTGTACATGTGTTGTGAAATTATAGAGTTTTCATCTGCTGTTTGGTGTTCATGGATGTGTTTTGCCAGTCTTCTGTCTGTTTGTCCTACTTATTGACTGTTTCAGTCATTACACTATATGTTGTAGATGACTCCTGTTTTTTCTTCTGGGGTTGCTGGGTCTTTTAGTTTATTTAGCATGCTTTAGTTAGCTTGTGTGCTACACTGATATCATGTAGTTGTCGTTATTGGTGGTTTCTGAGATGTTCTTGGTGAATAGCAGTATTATTTTTTACGGCTTGTTTTGGTTGAGCTATATTGGGTTGAGCGATCAGGCACTTTTTAATAAAATTGTGTGGATATCCATGTTGTTGGAATATGATTTATAGATACTCTGCTTCCTTTTTCTGCTGTTCCAGGGTTGCTGTAGTGAGTTTGTACTAGTCTAAATAAAATTCTTACTTAGGTTCTCTTGTGAAACGTTGGGCTATTGCTTTGATAGTGGAGCACTTGGTTGGTGTGGGTGGTTTTTCGGTACACTTGTGTTTCTAGTTTGCCATCTCTGCTGATCAGGATGTCCAGGAAGGGTAGTGAGTTATTGCTTTCTTCTTCTCTAGTAAACTGGATTCCTTTGAAGATGTTGTTGATGGTTTTGTAGGTGTTCTCTAATTGTTCCTTTTTATTATATTGAAGGTATTATCTATTTATCTGATTCATATTTTGGGTTATATTTGTGGAAGTGCCATGGCTTCTATAATAAGTCCTGAAAGCTGTGATCCCATAGATATACCTTTCATTTGTTGATAAGTTTGTCCATCAGATTGGCAGCATGTGGTTAGGTAGAGTTTTATGAGATCCATAATCCTGGGTGTTTCAATCTTTGTGTATTTGTTTAACAGGTGTGAGGTGGAGCAATGTGGTCATAGATTCTTTGGCTAATTACAGATCTATGGACATGGAAAGAGCTGTGACATTAAGTGAGACTATTATTTTGTCCTCATCTATAGTCATGTCTCTGATTGTTTGAAGGCACAATAGTGGGGGGGTGGAGAAAGAAACCTCTTTTTCCAGGAGCAAATCTAACCTTGCATGGAATCAACATCTCACATTCTGCCGAGTTTTCCTTTCAACTCTACATGGTGTTCTGAATTAATATTACCCTACCAGATTATATCAAATGTACATTACATCAAATGTACTTTGCAAGAGAGCATATCCTTTTTCTCAGCTGATATATCTTCAGAAATGTCAAAAAGGATGGCAAGATAGTGATAATTCATGATCACAGTAAGGAAACTTTGGTCACAATCATGTTTTGTTATATTATCCCATATTAGAAATTTTTAGCTTCGTTTGTTTTTAATATTTTAGTTACAAGTTGTTGCTGTGATATATTTATATTTTGGTCTAGGATCATTAAATAAATCTTGAACTTTCTTCTTATACTTTACCAGCATGATGTCTAAACTTCATAATTTTTCTTTAGATTCTACTGTACCTTTTCTGTTGTGGCCAATCTTTCAAAAGATATGGGAGGAGATTAGATTTTGTTAGATCATGGGTGTCCAGAACAATATCTTATGATGGGTGATAAGTTTGCAAGTGACACAAATTGCAGGTAGTCCATGACTTATAATCGATTTGCTTACCCACAGTTCAAAGATACAACCGACCCAAAAAAGGGGACTTACAACCCGGATTCAGTGCCCCACCACAGTCACCTGATTGAATTTTGGGCACTCAGCAACAAGGCCACATTTCAATCAATCAATCAATCAATCAATCAATCAGAATAGAGTTGGAAGGGATCTTGAAGGTCTTCTAGATCAACCCCTTGTTCAAGCAAGAGACCCAATATCATTTCAGACAAGTGACTATCCAATCTCTTCTTAAAAACCTCTAGTGTTGGAGTATCCACAACTTCTAGAGGCAAGTCATTCCACTGATTAATTGTTTTACTGCTAGGAAGTTTCTCCTTAATTCCAACCTAGCAGTTCGAAAGCACGTAAAAATGCAAGTAGAAAAATAGGGACCACCTTTGGTGGGAACTTAACAGCGTTCCATGTGCCTTTGGTGTTTAATCATGCTGGCCACATGACCACGGAGATGTCTTCGGACAGCACTGGCTCTTTGGCTTTGAAACGGAGATGAGCACCATTCCTTAGAATCAGGAACGACTAGCACATATGTGCGAGGGGAACTTTTACCTTTATATGTTCAGAACCACCACGACATAGCAGTTCATCTCCTTGTGTGTGTACGTATGTGTCTTTGAATCAATTTTTGACTCCTGAGCTGCCTGGACAAATTCCTGCTGTTTTCCAGAGTACTGCTCCTGCAGTCCATAGCTGGGGGGGATCTCTTCCTCTTGCTTCACTTTGACTGGGTGATATTTTAATTAGAGTCTCTCTCCATGCTGTGGCCACGCCTCCCATTCCCATAATGCACCAGTCTTTTCACTCAGTCACTGTGGACTGGTGTGTTTCTTTTCTCTCCGTGCCTTGCCTTGGATTCCTTTCTTAGGGATTTTGTGTTTTAGGCTTTTCTTTCTTTCCTTTGATTATCCTTTTTTTTCGGTTAGTGAGAGCTTTTGCGGAAGCTGCCTGGGGTGAGTGGCGGTCCTGGGGCGCCAGCCCGCCTTCCCATGAAGCGTCTGACGGCTGTCAGACAGCAGCTTGGGATTCTGACCCTTCGGGGCGGTTCCCTTAATTTACTTCAGCCGCCGGCATGGGCGCGAGGCTAGCGGACTGTCGTTTTGCCCCCCCACGCCTTGGATTCATCATTGGCTCTCTCAGGGGCGGCTCCGGAGCTGTTGCACGGTTTGCCCTACAGGCTCTGAGGATCGACAAGCTGACAGTCTCCCCTGGGATCGGTGGCCTTCTCGCCTGGCCCTTATTCGTCAGCGGGATTGCCGGAGACGTTTCTGTGCGCTGCAGGTGGTGAGCAGTCTCGGCGCCAGCGCTATGAGCGGCGTCTTTCCCTGCTCTTTGTCCCTGGCCTGTTTTCCAGCCTCTCCTTACTGCTGCTGCTGCTGGGGCAGTTAGTTTGAGTTGCGGCTGCCATTTTATCAACGTGTTGGTGGCCATTTTGAGCGCCCCTTTTTAACTGGTCGTTGCTGGGGCGTTTTATTCTGTGGCGATCGCTTTCCACTCCTTGGAGTTTCCTTACCCCTTTTTTCTGCCCCTTGCTGCCCTGCGAAGCTGGGACTGAGGACTTGCCTGGCATCCTTGTGACAAGTCCTAGACTCCTGTCACTGGATTTGACAGTTGGCCATTGCTTAACCAGGGATTGGCCATCACCCTCAACGAATGCCATTGCTGGTTACTTTTGTACATAGTTGTCTTCTTAGTTTCCCTTTAAAAAAAAAAATTCAAAATATATATATATATATATATATATATATATATATATTTGTTTTCTCAGGTTTTCGCGGGTGTTTGTATGTAGGTCTTTGGTTATTCGGGTCTTCTCCCACGTAAAATTGGAAGTGTCTTGGCGACGTTTCGACGAAGTCTCATTCGTCATCTTCAGGCTGGTGTTCTTGGCTTCGTGCTTCCAGGAGCAATTGCTCCTGGAAGCACGAAGCCGAGAACACCAGCCTGAAGATGACGAATGAGACTTCGTCGAAACGTCGCCAAGACACTTCCAATTTTACGTGGGAGAAGACCCGAATAACCAAAGACCTACATATATATATATATATATATATATAAAAACAAAAAAAAAAGGGAGGAAGACAAAGGGTTAATTGAATTGAGGCCTACGGGTGCCTTTATTACCTTTTGCTATGGCGGATTCATATTTGTCTTCCGACCCAGATCTGGAACCTAGTCCTCCCAGAGCACAGGCCAAACACCGGTCAACTTCTCGAGGCCGTTCTGCTTCTACGTCTACTGATTCTCGCCACAGGCCTTCTTTGGCAGCGGATAAGGACGCCCAGCATCGCCACAGGGCGCTTGAGTGGCAGTATGACAGAGCCAGGCAGGCCAGGTTGGCTTCTGTCTTTCAAACTGACCAACCTTTGGCCCCACGTGAGCAGGCTTTCGCAGTTCCTGGGGCTGCATCTTCTCTCGTAGATCCTGCCTTGGATCCTGCTCAGGTGTTCATTGCGCCCTCTCCAAGAGGACCTCTTTGTCCTTACCTGATGTTTCTGCGGTGGGCCTCAGCGAAAGCCCTCCCCCACCTCCATATCGGGCGGAGGCGACTTTTACTCTGACTGCCGCCGATCTTCGGGGTCCAGATGGTCAATTCTTGTCTGCTCCGCCGGACTTCCAGGCCATCTTATCTAATGCCCTGTCGTCCCTGCTGGCTGCCGGGATCCAACAGACTTCTTTGCAGCAGTCTCAGATGGCGCCTCTGCCTGCCTCCCATTCGGCGGCCCCGGCGCGTTCCAAGTCTCCGTCTTGGTGGGCCCTAGTTTCGTCGGACGAGTCTGACCGGGAGGAGGAAATGTTGGAAGACATGGACTTTTCGGAGGATGAGGACCTCCCTCCTGATGCTCCCGCCTTCTCTGGTTTGTTCAGACCTTCGCTTTTTAAATCGCTGCTCCACAAAGCTCGCCGGACGACCAATATGGGGATGCCATCCGCTGACCCATCTTCCATGTTTGCTCCTCACGACGCTTTGTTTTCATCGTCAAAACCAGGGAAGGACTATATTCCCTGTCCTCAACTTTTCTCTGATGTTCTGAAGTCCCCCTGGTCGCAGCCAGGCTCTTTGATGGGGCCAACTACTCTGGATAAGAAGCTTTATTGTGGAGCTCCGGAGCTGGACACCTTGCTGGCACTTCCTTTGGTCGACCCTCCGATTGCGAATCTCTCCTCCACTTCGCTTTTGTCCTCAGATTCATTGGATGCCCTTAAATCAGAGGATAGAAAATCTGAACTCTCCTTTCGCAAGGAGCATCAGTCCCTTTCCTGGGCTGTTAAAACCGCGACTGCTACCTCATTTTTTAATAGAGCGTCATTGCTCTGGTTGAGGCAGCTTCAGGAGAGACTCCCCCCTGAGGACACACGTCTTCACCACGATATTAATAAGATAGTGGCCGCCACGGAATATTCGGCGGATGCCTCGTTAAACTCGGTGAAGTTTGTTTCTCGGGCCTTAGCTTCCTCTATAACATCTTGCAGGTTGTTTTGGCTCAGGAACTGGAGGGCGGACGCGAAAGTGAAGTGGAAGTTGGCAGCGGCTCCTTATGCTGCCCCGAACCTCTTTGGCTCTGCGCTCGACCCTGTCCTAGCCGAGGACAAGGATAAAAGGAAGGTTATGCCAGCATCCTCCTACCGCAGACCAGAACGGTGCTACACACCTTATTCCCAGCGTCAGCCCTTTCGGAATTCGTCGGGGCCGGAGGGCCCCTATTCCCAACGTGCCTTCTTCTCTGGAAACGATCGTTCCTCAGATAGACAGCGGTTTCGGGACAGGTCTAGATCCAACAATGCCAAACGTCCCTTCCGAGGTTCCGGTTTCAGACAAGCCCGTCGCGGAAAATGACTACGAGTTGCAGGATCCCATTGGCGGTCGTCTACAACTCTTCAGCCACCGATGGGAACAGTCAACCAAGGAGGCTTGGATTCTACGGACAGTTTCCTCCGGTCTTTCCATAGAGTTTGTGGGTCACCCTCCGTCTCGTTACATCCGGTGTCCAACTCACCTGTCCCCTGACATGGAGCAGTTGTTGCGAAAAGAGGTTCTTCATCTTCTCCTCATTCATGCAATAGAGCCGGTTCCGTTGGATCAACGTGGCAAGGGGTTCTACTCCACGCTCTTTTTGGTTCCAAAACATTTGGGGGGATGGAGGGCCATCCTGAACTTAAAGCAGTTGAATCTGTCGGTCCTCTACCGCAGCTTCAAGATGCACTCCCTGGGGTCTATTCTTATGGGGATTCGTCGGGGCGACTTCCTTCAATCAGTCGATCTCAGGGAAGCTTACTTGCACATCCCGGTCCTTCCGGCCCACCGTCAGTTTCTCCGGTTCCAAATTGGGGAGGACCGCTATCAGTACTGTGCGATGCCCTTCGGCTTATCTTTTGCCCCAAGGACATTCACGAAGCTGGTAGCGGTCGTAGTGGCTGTCCTCCGGAAGATACCTGTAAGAGTGTTGTGCTACCTGGACGACATTCTGGTCCTGTCATCTTCCAGAAGTCAAGCGTCTCGGGATCTGGCCCTGGTCATCGAAGCCTTTCAGGATCACGGCTTTTTGATCAACTTCCCGAAAAGTCACCTCTCTCCATCCACTTCTCTCCAGCATCTAGGAGCGCTGATCGACTCGGTTCGGGGCCAGGTTTTCCTTTCTCCAGACAGAGTTCGGAGCATTCGCGACTTGATTCATCTCATCTGGTCCAAACGTTCCGTTCCTCTCCTTCAACTGTCCCAGCTGTTGGGAAAAATGGTCTCGTGCTTTTCCATCGTGCCGTGGGCTCGCCGGCACACGAGACCATTACAATGGTTCCTGCTCCCCTTTCAACGCACGGGCCGCAGCGACTCTCTCCACAAGGTATCTCTACCCCCTCAAATTGCTCTGTCCCTCAACTGGTGGACAGGCCCCAAGCTTCTCCTGGGGTCACATTTTCTACTCGCGAATCGACTGACCCTGACATCAGACGCCAGCCTCTCGGGCTGGGGGGCCCATCTTCACGATCAGATGGTGCAGGGCCACTGGTCGGCTTTGGAACAAAACCTGAGTATCAATCTCCTGGAACTGAGGGCGATTCGATTGGCTCTTTGCCATTTTCAAGTCCAGTTACTGGGCCGTCATGTACTCGTCCTCACGGACAATATTACAGCCAAGGCCCATATAAACAGGAAAGGGGGCACGAGATCGAGAGAACTGATGCTGGAGGTCGAGAAGCTTCTGAATTGGGCCGAGAGTCACGTTCTATCTCTGAGGGCCGATCACATCTCGGGCGTAGACAACATCCGGGCCGATTGGCTCAGCAGACAGCTGATAGACCAGTCAGGGTGGCAACTGGATCCCGACATCTTTCAAGAGGCTACCACCATCTTCGGTCTGCCCACTGTCGATCTGTTCTCCAGCCCGACGAACAACCAACTCCCGAGGTTTGTGACTCGTTACCCATGCCCGAGGGCGGAGGCTCACAACGCGCTCAGATGCAGCTGGCCATCAGGTCTTTTATACGCGTTCCCTCCGGTTCTCCTGATCCCTCAGGTGATTCGGAAGTTGTTGGAGGAACAAGCGGAGCTCCTGCTGGTGGCTCCCAACTGGCCTCGTCGGCCTTGGTACGCAGACCTCGTGTCTCTGTCCGTCCGTCCTCCATGGGTGATTCCACCGGACCGTCTGTCTCTGCGCCAGGGGGCAGTTTACCACCCAGATCCAGGATGGCTCCAATTGGTCGTATGGCATTTGAGCGGGTCATCTTGCGGAAGGACCGCCTCCCCGATTCCGTCATAGATACCATACAGGCTTCTCAGAGACCTTCTATGTCACATATATATGAGTCTTCTTGGCGAACCTTTTGTTCCTGGTGTGCTGACAACCTGGTGGACCCTACGTCGGCCCAGATGGTTGACATTCTCTGTTTCTTGCAATCTGGACTGGACAAGGGTTTGTCTCCTTCCACCCTTCGTCGGCAGACCGCCGCTTTGTCTACAGTCATTAAATGTCCACCTTATTCTTCATTGTCTCAGCATCCATTACTCAAAGATTTTCTGCATGGGACTCTGAATTTACGCCCCCCACCGGTTCATCGTTACCCGACTTGGGACCTTCCCTTGTTCTTCAGGCTCTTATGGTTTCCCCTTTTGAACCGCAGGGTTCTGTATCTCTCAAGTACTTGTCGTTCAAACTGGCTTTCCTTTTGGCGATTACCTCCGCCAGGAGAATTTCTGAACTTTCGGCCTTGTCAATTAGAAAAGACTTGTGTATTTTCCATGCCAACACTGTTGCCTTCGCCTGGACCCCGCCTTTTTACCAAAAGTTAACTCCTATTTTCATCGTGCCCAGGAACTAGTTCTCCCGGACTTTTGCCCGTCGCCCAGGCACCAACATGAACAGGATTGGCACACTCTCGACGTCCGGAGGGCCCTCCGTCGCTACATTCGTAGGACTGAGTTTTTTCGGAAAACGGAAGCCCTTTTGGTCTCGTTCCATCCGAGGCCCTTAGGTCAAAAAGTGTCTTCGTCGACCGTGGGTAGATGGATCAAGGCGTGCATCTCTACGGCTTATTCTCATCAATCTAAGCCAGTTCCGTCTGGGATTTTACCTCATTCGACTCGTAGCGCGGCTACTATGGCTGCCTGGGCCACTCAGGCGTCAGTGTCGGATATCTGCCGGATCGCCACTTGGTCCTCGGTGACGCCTTTCATAAGGCATTACAGGGTGGACTCTTTTGCCTCCGCTGAGGCTTCTTTTGGCCGTCGAGTTCTGCAAAGTGTCATTGCGGCACAGGACTCTGGAGGCTGTTAATGTCCCGCCCTTGTGTTTTTTTGAGCTTGGGTATATCCCAGCTATGGACTGCAGGAGCAGTACTCTGGAAAACGAACCTTGTCTTACCTGAATGTTCCTTTTCAGAGTACTGCGACTGCAGTCCATCCCCTCCCTATGTCTTTCCTTTGTATTTCTTTGTGGCCTGTGGGGAGCCTTCCAGTTGCTGGTTTCTATATAATTTTTTACCTCCTTTCTGATTATTACTTTTTGGTCGCGCCTTTGTTCAAAGACTGGTGCATTATGGGAATGGGAGGCGTGGCCACAGCACAGAGAGAGACTCTAATTAAAATACCACCCAGTCAAAGTGAAGCAAGAGGATGAGACCCCCCCCAGCTATGGACTGCAGTCGCAGTACTCTGAAAAGGAACATTCAGGTAAGACAATGTTTGTTTCCCTGGCAAAGCTTTTCAGAAATGATTTGTCATTACCTATGTCTTAGGACTGAAAAACAGTGTGCCAAGGTCATCCAGCTACTTTGAACCCAAGGCAGGACTAGAACTCCCAGTCTCCTGGTTTATACCTTGGTGCCTCAACCATTGCACCAAACTGGCTCTTCTATTTATCTGGGTTCAAACCCCTTAGAGTTCAAGGCGTCCCTAGACAACTTTTTGAGTTGTCAAAAAACTCTGAAACACCAGCTGAAGCTGTGCTTGGAATAGCTCCTTAAAACCCAGATACTACCGTAGCAACTCTACTGCTTACTGCTATGCTGTGAACAGTTTGGTTTCTGATATTTGCCCACATCATTAAAGGCAAAACAACAGGCAAATTATTTTTTTTCTATGTAATTGGCAATCCAAAAACGTTCATTATTCAAGAACATATTTCATGTGTTTTTTCATCTTGCCTGGAGCCAAAAAGATTTTTTTAATTACTATTTTTATTTTAAATTAAATAGTAACAGGGAAAAAAAAAACAAAATTATGATGCAAATACATACATTCTCAAGAAAAAAACAACACTGCATTAAAAAATCCTTTTAAAAAGAGTGGAAAAAGCCCCCCAAAGTATTATATACCATATTTTATAACAGTCAACTTACATTCTTTATACTGTATATTTATCTAATATAAATATTATTCAAGTGTGTGTGTATTTGTCATACGTTTATATAACTATCATTTTATTTTAACCTACTATATTTTGTATGAATTAATTCCATATTTCATTGTACTTGTCCATACAAACTTCATGTTTGCAGGCAATCAGTTCATAGATCATCAGGTATTTAATCTACTGAGTAAATGGGGCCATATATTTATGTTTCCAATGTTGCAGTATTATTCTTTTGGTCCTAGTAAGGGCACAAAGAATCCATTGTCAAGTTATCAAATTCCAAGTTATAAGTATTTAATTAAAGAGAATATTAACCTTTGAAATTTTTAGTATTTGTCTCAAAGTCATATTTATGTAGTCCAATACATTTTCTCAAAAGTTAGTAAATACAGTGTTTAAAAGAAGCATTATCTTTATCATATCACTATCAGAATGCTGCCTAAATTGCGGTTGCCCAATGCCCAAATCTGGTCATGTGACTATGGGGGTGTGTCAGCTGTTGGAACTTTGGAATCATGTTGAAAGTAGTTTGGGGGGTGGTGTCCGATGTAACTTTGAGTGGCCACAAAGCAACTGGTCGTAACTTGAGGATTACCTGTAAGGCTATTTGAAGTCTATGAAATTGTGTGAAAGCATACACATTTTTTTTTTATTGCAAAAGTTTTACAATTACATTTTCACCCCTTTTTTTCCCCCCTCATCCCACCCCCAACTTCCCAACCTCCCTAACCCACCCTAACCCTCCCCTCTCCCCCAGACTTCCACACAGTATACTCATATCAAGTAGAAGAAAAAACCCTCATTTGTATATAAAACTTGAACCCTTCCCTCCCCCTTAAAAATTTTCATCTTCATTACCTTAAAATATTTCTATCTTAATATAACATTTTGAAATAAATTTTTCATCCTCTTTACCTTAAAATATTTCTATCTTAATATAACATTCTCAAATAAAAGCTATTTGATACTTTCTAGTTTGATATTTGTTCTGAACATAATCTATCCACCTCTTCCATTCCCATTCATAAGTCTCTTGTGAACATTCTTTTAAATATGCTGAAATCTTCGCCATCTCTGCAAAACTAGCCATCTTCAAAGTCCATTCCTCGATCGTGGGCAGCGCTTCATTTTTCCAATATTTACCTATCAACAATCTTGCTGCTGTTATCATATGCAATATCAGTTTTGTTTCACCCAATGTAAAACCCTTAGCTATGCCCAGTAAAAACAATTGTGGAGAAAATTGAATTTTTTTCTTCAAGACATTCTGCATGACCCACCAAATTTTTATCCAAAAGGCCTTAACTTTCTTACAGGTCCACCAAACGTGATAATATGTAGCATCTAGACAGTCACATCTCCAACATTTAGGCTGCACATTAGGGTACATACACGACAATTTTTTGGGGTCTAAATGCCATCTGTAAAACATTTTATAAAAATTTTCCCTCAAATTCTGCGACTGTGTAAATTTAACATTCTGAACCCAGATTTTTTCCCATGTTTCCAACATCACTGGTTCCTTAAAATTTTGTGCCCACTTAATCATGCAATCTTTAACAAGTTCAGTTTCTGAATCCCTTTCTAACAAAACATTATAAAGTCTTTTGATATGCATTGGGCCTTTCTCTTTTATATGTCTGACCAATTCTTCCTCATACTCCATAATACCAGTTTTTTGGTCCTCTTTCCATCTCAATTGCAATTGATTATATTGTAACTAAGTTAGATTAATCCCTTCAGCCAACAATGTCTGTAATGTCTTCAGCTGCCATCTGCCCGCATCTGTAAAAAGAACCTCTTTATATAAAAACCCCCCGAGTGACATTATATTTGTATTCCACAAAGTATGACCAAGATCCAGCCATAGCGGTATTTTATAATCCCAATTGGTTCGGTGCTTCTTCCAAACTCTCAACAAAGAATCTCTGAGTATGTGGCTTTTGAATACTTTGTCCACTTTACTGTCATAAAATAAGTAAGCGTGCCATCCAAATTCCAAATCGAAACTTTCTGCATTTAATATTCCAGTCTTTTTTCCTCCAAACCAATCACTTGCTAAAGTCAAAGCTGCTGCATCATAATATAACTGTAGGTTTGGAAGTTTAAGACCTCCCCTTTCTGGAACGTCTTGCATAATTTTCATTTTTACTCTTAGTTTTTTCTCGTTCCAGACAAACTTGTTCACTCCAGTTTGCCATACTTTTAGTTGTTTATCATTTTTGAGCACCGGAATCATTTGAAACAAAAAAAGAAATCTTGGCAAAATATTCATCTTAACTGCTGCTATTCTTCCAAGTAAAGACAGCTGCAGTTTTTTCCAAGTCTCCATGTCTTTTTGCACCTCTCGCCACAACACCTCATAATTATTTTGAAACAATTTCATATTTGATTCTGCAACCTGAACTCCTAGATATTTTACCTTTGGTACAATCTCAAAACCTGCCCTCCTTTCAAGCTCAAGTTTACGATCTTGTGTCATATTTTTGACTACCATCTTAGTTTTTTTCTGGTTCAATCTAAAACCTGAAACTTTACCATAGTCTTGTATAATGTCCTTCATCTGGATTATTGATTCCATTGGCTGTGATAGGGTAACAACCAGATCATCTGCAAATGCCTTTATTCTGTAATCCTCTTGCCTTATCATTATACCTTTCAAAGTATTAGAGTCCCTTATTGTATTTAACAAGACTTCTAGTGTTAAAATAAACAACAATGGGGACAGCGGACATCCCTGTCTTGTTCCTTTTTCGATTTTAAACTCTGTTGTCAAACTTCCATTAATAATAATCTGTGCCTTTTGATCTTGATAAATTGCTGAGACCGCCTGTATAAATTGGTCCCCAAAATCCATCCTTTTTAAAGTCTTTAATAGAAAATTCCAGTCCACTTTATCAAAGGCCTTCTCTGCATCCAGAAAAACCAGCACTGCAGGGATCTGTTTATTCTTCTCAAGATATTCCAATAAATCTATTACTTGCCTTACATTGTCATTCATGTGCCTACCCTCAATAAATCCCGCTTGATCATCATGAATCACCTTTTGAATTACTGGCATCAATCTGTTGGCTAATACTTTTGCATAAATTTTGTAATCCGTATTCAAACGAGATATTGGTCTGTAGTTCTCTGGTTTTTTGGGACCTGCTTGTTCTTTTGGTATCAAAGAAATATAAGCTGTAGTCCATGATGGGGGTACTTTTCCCCCTTGTTGTATATTACAAAATAAGTCTCTAAGTTGTTCCACCATTTCTGCCTGCAAAGTTTTATAATACACTGCAGTCAGTGTATTACACCATCCGTTCCAGGAGCTTTAGCTGTTTTTAATTGTTTTATTGCTGCTATTATCTCCTCCTCTGTTATAGGATAATTCATTCTTTCCTTTTGTTGCTCAGTGATTTTTGTAACTCTTTTGTTGTCTAAGTATTTTTCTATAAGTCCATTCTGCACCTCCTCTCTGGCATATAGTTTAGTGTAATATTCAAGAAAGGCTTCTTTTATTAATTTCTGTTGAAAAACTTCTTTCCCTCCAATATCAATACTATCAATAGTCCGTATGCTCTGTTTCTTCCTTAATGTGTAAGCCAACCACCTGCCCGGTTTATTGGCGTTGCAGAATGTATTATGCTTCGCGTATTGTAAATTTGTTGCAACTTGTTCCGCTATAAGCATTTGGAATTGATCTTTCAAAAGTTTTATGACACCACGTATTCTTTCATCTGTTGGGTTTTTAATAAGTAACTGTTCTTTGTTCTTTATTTCTGCTTCCAATTCAAGTCTTTTCTTTTGTCGGGTCAACCTATGTTTAGAGTTCATATGAATAAGCACCCCTCTCATATAAGCTTTGCTTGCGTCCCACACAATTTCCATTGGGGTGCCTTTATTCAAATTCATTTCAAAAAACTCTTTCAAATACTTTTTAAGTTCTATTATATTTTTTTCATATCTGAACAAGTTTTCATTTAATCTCCAAGAGCGTCTCTCAGTCTTGCATGTCTCAATTTCTATCCACACTGGGCTATGATCAGTCAAAATTCTTGGCAGAATCTTTGTTCTTTTTGTCCTAACAAGTAAATCATCTGACAACAAAATGAAATCAATCCTAGAGAAGGATCTATGTCTGTCAGAAAAGAAAGTATAATCCAGTTCTTTTGGGTTATGTATTCTCCAAATATCTTTTAATTCCAGGTCTTCTTTCATATCAAAAAAGGTCTGTGGTAATCTAATCCTTGACTTCGCCAAAGTCTTTTTGTCTAATTTAGAGTCAATTACTCCATTCCAATCTCCCATAATTAAAATAGATCTATAATCCCATTGAAGTATTTTAGTATGTAGCATTTTATAAAAATAGTCCTGTTGTTGATTAGGAGCATAAATTCCTATCAAAAGAATTTGATTATTAGCAGAAAGTAATTCAATTGCTACAAACCTGCCGTCTTGATCAGCTTCTATAAGTTTGGCTGTTAATTTTTTATTTACATAAATAACCACACCATTCTTTTTTTGATTAGTTGAAGATATAAAATGTATTCCTAATTTGGAATTTTTCAAATAGTTTTGATCTTGAGCTGTAATATGCGTTTCTTGTAAGCAAATTATATCATTATTATGTTGTTTTAAATATGCAAATACTTTCTTCCTTTTCTGTATTGCATTCAACCCATTCACGTTCCAAGATAAACATTTAATCATCATTATTCTCTTTCTGGAGCAGAGAGCAGAATATTCGGATTTCATCCGAGATCTTCTGTCCTACATTCCCCACGGCCCCAGCCTTTTCATCTTGTCTTTCCTGCTGTAACTTTTCTTTAAGTTGCTTGGATTTTGCTCGGGTTATACGCTGGTCCTTGACTTCAGCCACCCAAGCCGGCTCCAAGATTGGAGAAGGTTCCAGCAAAGGCTCATCCAGAAAACCTCCTTCAGCGCCCTTCAACTCCTCTGGTTCCTGCTTAGATTGTTGTTGCGGTTCTTGAGGTTGCTTCTTATCACTCTCCTTAATCTCCAAAACTGTAGATGTACGTGGGGATGGTGTTCTTTCTTTAAAAATCTCAGTATAAAATTGCTCCGCCTTCTCCACAGTATTCAAACGGTGTTTCTCTCCCTTATATCTCAAAATTATGCCAGTTGGGGCGTCCCAACGGAATGGGATCTGATTATTCTGCAATTCTTTAACAAGAAAGCCAAAATCTTTTCTGGATTTCAACATCTTAGGTGGAAGCTCCTTGTAAACTGTGATCTTGGATCCGCCCACTTGCACAGAAGTGAGAAAAGATTTTTGCAGGATATCATTTCTTATTGCTCTGTCTGTAAAATATATGACCACATCTCTAGGCAATTGTCTTTGTCTGGCCACCGAAGAGTTGACTCTGTAAATTTTGTCTATTTTACAGAAAACCATATCAGGATTAATTTTTAAGATCACAGCTAGGGCTTCAGTCTCAAATCTTGTCTCTCCTCTTCTCTAATTCCTCGAAGCCGTATAGCAAATTCCATTGCCCGGAATTGCATCATGACAATCTCGTTCTCAACTCTCTGCATCTTATCATCAACATCAAAAAATTTATGATCATTATTTTTCATCTTGGCATTAACTTCTGATTTAAATTCATCCACTTTTGACTCAACTTTCATAATAAATCCTGCCAGGCCAGACGCCACATCTGTTATTTTTTTGGTCACCTTCTTTTGGTTCTGCTGCATTTCCTGCATAATTTCCTATTGAGACTTTTGAATTTTATCATCTATTTTATTTATTTTATCATCTATTTCCTGTTGAGCTTTTTGAAATTTGTCATCCAAGATTTTTGAAATAAATTCTTTTAAATCTCCCATATCAAAATCTTTTTTCTGAGCTTGTGACTGCGTGTCCTGTTTGCGTGTGCGGGATCCCCCCCCTGTTTTGCCTTCCTGCTTCTTTGAAGCCATCCTGCCACGTAAGCTAGCTTTTCTAAAGAGGGAGGATCCGCTTCTTCTGCCACCTCCACAAAGCCTTCTAAAAAGGTCCCCCAGATTTAATCAGGGCAAAGCTATAATGCAGCAAAGTCAAGTAAAAGGGAGAGATTTTCCTCTTGTTCCTGTTACAGCCGGAGCAACTTTATAGCAACTTTTTAACTTTGTAACAAAGCAAGATGACTTCACCAATCAACACTCGCTGATTCATTTACTCTAATGCTGAGCGCCATATTTTCTCCAGTCACTTTCACTCATTCAGAAATTTTCACTTCAATATAAAAGATCAGCAAAGTGCTAATACTTGCAGTTCAAAATTTCAGGGTTCACGTAGATTTCAGGTGTTTATTTGGGTTGTTTCCTTGCTCTTTAAAAGTTTCCTGCAGCCGGCTTGTTCTGCGGAAGCAGAGACGTCCCACGCCGCCCGGAGTCTCAGCAGGTTGAAAGGGAGCCGCGCCTGTTTCCTCCCCAGAAACAATTCCCTGGGGGGGTTGCAGGGGCTCGACCTGTACCCTGCTGCCTCTTCTTCAAGAATCCTAAGGATTTTGAAGCTTTCAAGCCGCTTCACAATCGAGAAGCGGCTCTACGAGCGGCGGTGCTGGCGGTGCTTAAAAAGGCACCATTGCCGCCGAGGACAAGGAAACCGGAAGTCCACATTTTTTTCAATATTATTATTACAGTTTTTAAATAAATGGTCTAATGGTTAAGACACCTGGCTAGAAAGCGGGAGACCATGAGTTCTAGTCCCGTGTTAGCCATGAAAGCCAGCTGGGTGACTTTGGCCAGTCACTCTCAGTCCTACTCACCTCACAGGGTTGTTGTTGTGAGGCAAATAGTAGGAGGAGGCTGTATTGGATATGTTCGGTGTCTTGAGTTATTTGTAAAAATGATAAAGGCAGATAGATAGATAGATAGATAGATAGATAGATAGATAGATATTTTTATTTATTTTATTTTATTAGGCTTATATGCTGCTCTATCTCTAACGGACTCAGGGCGGCTCACAACAATAAAAACCACAATAATCCATTATACAAAGTTAAAATGCCTAATTAAATCAGATAAGTTAAAAACCC
This sequence comes from Arizona elegans, assembly GCA_022577455.1. NCBI lineage: Eukaryota > Metazoa > Chordata > Lepidosauria > Squamata > Colubridae > Arizona > Arizona elegans. The sequence continues at coordinate 3,049,995 of JAKOOJ010000017.1, forward strand.
GTATAAAACCCCATCAGTCTAGGCCGGGGGACTCGAATAACCAAGTTTTTAATTCGTGGCGAAAGGTGCAAAGATCAGGGGCCAACCGGAGCCCCAAGGGGAGTTGATTCCAGAGGGTGGGCGCGCCCACAGAGAAGGCTCTACCCCTGGGGGCCGCCAGCCGACATTGTCTCGCCAACGGCACCCTGAGCAGGCCCTCCCTGTGGGCGCGAACCAGGCGATGGGATGTTGTTGCTGCCTGCAGGTGGTCCGCCAAATATCCTGGGCCTAAGCCATGTAGGGCTTTATAGGGCATCACCAGCACCTTGAATCTCAAGGTGCTGGTGATAGATAGAAAGATTAGATAGATAGATAGATAGATAGGTAGGTAGGTAGGTAGATAGATAGATAGATAGATAGATAGATAGATAGATAGATAGATAGATAGAATAAAATAAGAAGGTTATACTAGCTTTTCTTAAACCATTTAGCTTTTCCTATAGCCTCAATCTGTTCAGCTTATTCTGCCTTCCTCTGGAGCCTATTTCTGGTTTAACAATTGCTATTTTAAAAGGAACACAGCATATTTCCATAACGTTCTTGCTAGCCAATGACCGCTTCATCAGAGTTCTTGGATTAATCCATTTATTTCCCTATGTCTTTGCTGTGCCAAATTTCAGTATTGTCAGTCTAGTCTAGTGTCTTGTGTGAACCCAGGTTTAGGAACCTCACAGGGTGGTGGTTGTGGGGAAAATAGAAGTGTTAGATATGTCTGCTGTCTTGGCATGCTTACAAAGTAATAAAGGTGGGACCAAAGCAATAAATTGATTGATTGATTGATTGGTTGATTGATTGATTCAATTCGATTTATATGCCACCCTTTTCCGGAGACTCAGGGCGGCTTACAATGCATTAAGCAATAGCCTTCATACTTTGTATATACCTGCTTAGTAGGGCTTTCCCCCCCGCCCAAGCGGTGTTCTTTTTTTATACAAAGTCAGCTTATTGCCCCCACAATCTGGGTCCTCATTTTACCTATCTTAGAAAGGATGGAAGGCTGAGTCAACCTTGAGCCTGGTGAGATTTGAACTCGCAATAATTGCAGGCAGCTGGTGTTACTTAACAGTGCTTTAGTCTGCTGCGCCACCAAGGCTCTTATTACATACATAAATTTATTTATTTATTTAAATAAATACATAAATAAATATGGAAGGTCCAGTTTGAACCCAAGTTCCGCCCACTCAATGACTTGGAACAGACCTGTGTCTGAGCCATAGCTACCTTGCAGGGTTGTTGTGAGGGCAGAAACCTGTGCAGCACCATTAATATATTGGTGGAAATGTAAGATGAATGTACAAAAGAGATTTTATTTTTTTTATGAGTGATGGGAGGAGGATGGGAGGCCAAAATGGAAAGAGCTCGATAATTCTTCCTTCAGGGAAGAAATTCTGGATCCCTTGAAATACGGCTAATAATTTACTTGTAAGGTGAGCCTCCCTTTTCGATTCCCTAAGCACACATATAAAATTGTAGTTAAGGCAAGCTCCCTGACCAGGTAGAAAACAATAGGCTTTTTATATTTCCTCTCCGGGTTCCCGCCAAGCTGGATGAGAATAAAGATTTACAGTGTTTGAGAGATTAAAGGCCCTTGTTACATTGTTCAAATACCATGAGATTAGTTTCCAAGGCGACGGATGCCAGTTGCCATAGGCACCATGGGGCCTGGAATTAAGATTTGGTGTTTTTTTACCCTGGTCACGCAAACAGTAGCTGAATCAAATGGAAGCCGTGTACATGTATCGCTCTGTCTCCACACGCGTGTGGTTGAGTTTTACAAAATGAGGTAGAGAAGGATATTTGTAGTTCTGGAATAAGAGCTGGCCCACCTTTAGGATGGCAGAAACTTGAATGGGCTGGAGGCTGAGTCTTTGGGCTCTCAGGTTTAATTTGGGCATGGCTGAGGATGCCTTTCCAAGGCATCTTAGCCAGAATCTCATTTATGAAATTGTTAGCAAATCCATCATGGTTATCAGCATAATAATAGCAGCAACAACAACAACAATCTTTCAGTGTATGCATCTTTCAGCAATTTTTTTTTTTTTGCAAAATAGGCCCTTCCCCCTGCCCCCAGCCTTTTTTGTAATTTTTGTAATTTTAATTTTTGTGTTATTATTTATTTGATTTTATTATTTTTATTTATTGGATTTTACTGTTTGATTTTTTTTTATTTATTGGATTTTACTGTTTGATTTTATTATTTTGATTTTATTATTTTTTATTTATTGGATTTATTTTACTATTTGGTTTTTGAAACGTGTTCTCCTTTTGCTCTGTCGGCCTCCCTCTGTCACTCGTCTTGACTTCAGTGGAAAGCAGTGGAGAAGGATGATCACTATGTGTTTTGGGAACAGTTTATCAATCCAGCTGGGTTAAAGAGATTATAGATAGGACAGAGCTAATCCCAGAAGGTCACCTGGATTTTGGCTGCAGGATTGTGTAACTCCAGAGCAGGGGGGTTGTGTTTGTTCTGATTCTGGATGGGTTATTGTATGTAAGACCATGGTTAATTGGTTCTGCAGACAGCTGAGTTATCATACAATATCTCATGGTGTATTATATATTTATTATATTTATTACTGAGCTTCTTCTAAGAGTACAAAACATAGTGTTTTGTTCCCCTCAATTTATCTTCATAACACCCCTGTGAGGTAGGTTTGGCTGAGAAGCTGTGACTGTCCAAACATTACCTAGTGAGCTTTTCAAATTTATCCTAGCTCTAGCCTTAACACAACATTGGCAATGAACATTTTGCTGGCATTTATCCTACTTAATTATACTGTCTCCATCTTTATTTAAATCCTCTGAATGGTTTTGTCCCATCTTTGTTTGCCTTTACAATTTTAAGCAGGGAGAAAGGTAATCCTAAAACAGATATGCCCTTGAATTCACCCAGTGGACTCAGAGGCTGACCTGGGTCATGAGTTTGTTCCTCGAAGTCCAAGCTTAACTCTAATCCAGTTTTCCACTTAACTCTAATCTTTCCAGAGTGATGCTTTCCATATGAACTACAGCTCCCAGAATTCCAAGACAGCATGGAATCTACAGTCTAGCATACTGTAATATGTTTGAACTGTTTAAATCTGAGCCTAGAATGAAATGGGACTATTTTGATCTGGGAGAACTGATCCAAGGGGAGAAAGTAGGGAAGAAACAAACAAACAAGTAGGATGGCTGGAAAGGAAAGGTGCTGGAAAGGTTATGGACAAGGAGGTCATTGCAGAATGCCATGCTATGAGCAGCTATGGAGGAAAAAAAGGGTGACATGGACCAAAACTGCCCAATTCATTCCACCTGGATTAATTTTATCCAAAATCTAACGCAGCAAAATCAAGCTAGTGCAGTCCTGGCTTTCAGTTCTCCCAAATTAAAACAGTTTGGCAAATCTTTTGAAATGCAGTGATTTTTTTCTAGGCATGAAACAATTTCTTCTCTGATTTTCTGGACAACTATAGTATAAGCACTCAGACAGTGGAATTACGTATCTCCAAAATTGGTGTGGGCTTCCTTTAATTGGATAAATTCAAGTAGAGGTTTGAGAGCCAGTTATCTAAGATGCTTTAATTTGTATACAGGTGGTCTTTGCCTTACAACCACAATTGGGTCCAGAATTTCCATTACTAAGCAAGTTGGTTCTTAAGTGAGTTGTGCCTGGTATTTCAACTTTTTTTGCTATGAATGTTAACCAACATTGCAGTTGTTAAGCGAAACATAGGGTTGTTAAGGAAATCCAACTTCCATCACTGACTTGCTGATCAGAAGTTGGCTGGGAAGGACACAAGTGGCAATCACATGACCCACCCACCCCCCCTCCAGACACTGAAGCTATCATAAATACATGCCTGGTTGCCAAGTGCCCAAATTTTGATCACGTGATCGTGGGGATGCTGCAATAGTCATAAGTGTGAGGACTGATTGTAAGTCATTTTTTCCTGTGCTGTTGTAACTTTGAATGGTCAGTAAATGAATAGTTGTAAATTGAGGATTGCCTGTACTCACACTGGGCCACAGCATTAGAATTGATGGTCTAAATGTCTCCTTCTGGCTGTCTGATTCATTGATTATGATGTGTTTTATCTTTATTGGTATACGCACACTATGCATACTATGTATTTCTACAAGGACATTTCTATCCTACCAGCACTCATTCACAGTAGCTTGAAATATTGAATTTTTCCGAGCACTTACTCCTCCTTAATCCAGAGTTGTAAAAGTGCCCACAAAATTGAGTTGCAAGATTTTTTTTAAAAAAAACAACTATTCAGCTGATTTAATCCTTTTTGGACTCCATGGTGAGAGTTTCTCTTCCTTGGAAGAGAGCCTGCCTTCTGTGAAGGACATAGAGGAACAATAAATGAAGTGGCTTGTCCGTTATTCAGTTGGACCTTTAAGAACTTTAAATGTGACTTCTGGAGACCTCCAGAAATTTTGGATGTGGGACAAGAAGGAAACGAATAAACACTTGAGTGGAGAATGCTCATATTAATTGCAATTCATTTTAATTATATTTAAGTGTAACTGAAGCAACCACATGTAATTTTTACCTTGGCTCCATTCACTGCTTTTTGACCAGTAATTTCAAGTTGCCCTTGTGGAATTTGTAGGAGTGCTGTTTTTATGGTTTTAGAGCAGCACTGTCCACTCTTGGTAACTTTAAGACTTGTGGACTTCAACTCCCAGAATTCCCTAGCCAGCCTTAAAAAAAGTAAGATGGTGACATTTTGATCTGGCTTCTGCAACCACCATCTAGCTTTTTGTCACAACCATTTATTGGAGATAACCAGTCCAGAGTCTGATTCTTACTGGACAGGGCCAAAATTAAAGATGGATGGCAATTTCCTTTCTCTGTGTCTCTTATCCTGTTTTCTTTTCCTCCCTCCGTCCTCTTTGCTGACAGGTTACTTTAAGGAAAAATAACTTGTCGGAGATCCCAATTTGTTTTTTTGAAGACCATTAATGAAATTAAGTTCCATACTAAAAGGTAAAGGTTCCCCTCGCACATATATGCTAGTCGTTCCTGACTCTAGGGGGCGGTGCTTGTCTCCATTTCAAAGCTGAAGAGCCAGCGCTGTCCGAAGACGTCTCTGTGGTCATGTGGCCGGCATGACTAAACGCCAAAGGCACACGGAACGCTGTAACCTTCCCACCAAAGGTAGTCCCTATTTTTCTACCCTGTTTCCCCCAAAATAAGACATCCTCTGATAATAAGCCTAATTGGGCAATAAGCCATTGGCCTTATTGCCATGAGCGCATGGCAATAAGGCCAAGCACTTATTTCAGGGTTCAAAAAAATATAAAACCGGGTCTTATTTTCGGGAAAACACGGTACTTGCATTTTTTACATGCTTTCGAACTGCTAGGTTGACAGAAGCTGGGACAAGTAACGGGAGCTCACCCCATTACACAGCACTAGGGATTCGAACCGCTGAACTGCCGACCTTTCAATAGACAAGCTCAGCATCTTAGCCACTGAGCCACCGCGTCCCTTTTATGTTCCATACTACAGATTGTCTAAATTTGATTCAGAAGTATAATTTTCTCAAGCATTGAGAGGAATCCTGGATTCAGATCTGTTGAAAAATCCCCATAAAAATGACCTATGCTGAAAAGGTTCTGCGTTCAATTCCAAATATCTCGAGGCAAGGATAACAGCAGCAACAACAAAAAGATAGTGGAACTCTGCAGAATTGTGAGCTGTGTAAATATTATTAAACTAGATGGGATCAGCTTAGCTGTGTGTTTTATGCGCGTGTATTGCTTTGTGTTACTGCATTTTATATTAACAAAATATGCGTACAATTATAAAACAGCATGGCTTTATTAGGAGGCTATTGAACTTGATGGATCAACAGTCCCACTTGCTATGAGGCATTTTCATATATTTGTAATATAAAATGTAATTAAGAGAACAAGAAGTGAAATGAAATGCATTGTTGGCTAGAAAAATCAGATTTAAAACCCCAGTCACATCCTTTACTCATTTCGCTTAGCCTCACCTTTCTCATCATGAAAGAATAACCAAGTGTGAGGAACAATAGACTTCTTGTAGCCCTTGACTTACCGCAATTGAGCCCAAAATCTCCATTGCTAAGCAAGAGAGTTAAATGAGTTTTGCCCCATTTTACAACATTTACTTGCCACAGTTGTTAAGTGAATCACTGCAGTTGTTAGGTTAGTAGCATGGTTGTAACATGGCTTCCCCATTGTCTTTGCTTGTCAGGTCACAAAAGGTGATCACATGACCCCAGGACCCTGCAACCATCATAAATAGAAGCCTGTAGCCAAGCATCTAAATTTTAATCACATGACATAGGGACGCTGCAATAGTTGTAAGTGTGGAGAACAGTCATAAGTCACCTTTTTCAGTGTATTGTAACTCTGAACGGTCACTAAACGAATGGTTGTAAGTCGAAAATCTCTTCTGCCCTGGAGTATTGGGACAAAAACCCAAATAAAAAGTTGTTCCTTAAAAAAAAAAATCACTCCTTTCCCAGAGTAATGTAACATTTTACAGAGTAATTTAAAATATCGGACAATAGTATGGTGACTATATTAAAACGTCTGATGATAAAAAGTTATTGAAGACCCTGGCACAATTTAGTTTCTTCTTGATTGAAACCCCTAGTTCTGTTTTTTTTTTTTAAAGCAAAATACTAAGTCTATAAAATAAAGTCTTATTTGCATTTTTTTCCTGGATGCTAGATTTCAAATGGAAATCTGCAACCCAGGTTTGGGAAGTAGCTACGGATTGCGCAATTGGGGGTCATGGTCATTCTTCTGTAAGAACAGAGTAGAAACTTCATGTGCTTAAGTGGCAAAGAAGGATTCTCGCAGCATTTCACAGAACCAGCAGTTTTATAAGACTAAAATTAGCAGGGTGCATTAGTGAACCGTGCCAACTCATCAACCCGAGCCAGTCCCCTCCCTTTTGCCCCCACACCTTTGCTAATCATAGAGATTGCCTTCTGCGTTCCCTTGAGAGGCTGTTAAATTCCGTGCCAATCAAGACGCAACTTTCAAAGTCACTCATAATGAAGGGAACAGCTCATCTTTTAAGAAATGAAGCGTACAAACTTTGGAATCACGCGGAGTTGGATATTTGGAGAAAAGGACAACGAGAGATATGAAAGTTCTGTTGAGAGCCGGATGTGGATTTTGTTTTGTTTTGTTTTCATGCTTTCGTTGGGACATCCCAGCAATAGCAAAATGATATTCTCAGCAACTATGCCTAATCGATGCTGAGACTGTTCCTTACCCAAGTTCCCCTGTTTCTTCTTTACCAGGAAGGACTTCATCACCTGAAATGTGGATGCGATAAGCAGAGAAGTAGGCTTGCTTCGCTGCTCTTATTGCGTGTTAAATCCTAATAAAGGTTGTTACCTGTGTTCGGTCTGCCTCGCTCTTTTCTTCCTCCAGTGGCACTCTAGGTATCTCTTGTGTTGCTTCATTGCTTCGAGCTCCTTGGTAAACCAAGGTACTTATGAAATCTGCAGCCAGAGAAAGTTTGCATGGATGTGATCTGGTCCAAGGCTCCTGTCACATGTCAATGGGCGAATTGTGAACCAGAGTCTCGGGGCGGTGGGGGGGGGGAACCCAAGCTTCCTGTAAATCCATATAAGATCCATCAGTTCCTTGGGGAAGACTGATCAGGTAGGCCTTTGTCTATCTTCAGTGAGGCGTGACTGAGGAGATCTGTGATCTATTTAACGATCCATGTTTAAAGACATCGTGACTTAGTGTGCTGTGTGATACTTTGCCACTTCATGAGGGAACATGGCTTTTATCTCAAACACTTCCATCCTTCCCAAAAGGAATTATGTCCTTTTTCAGATGGAGGCTTGAGTGAATCCTTCCAGATTTCCAGAAATGAAGACAACACTCATTTCCATTCCACTTCCAGTTTTTTTCCATTTGCTTCTCCCTTCTCTTTTCCGCTTGTACTCTCTTAATTCAATATGTAAGATCTCTCCTGACACAGACTTCTGCTTTTGCATTTCTTATTATTCTGTGACACCTATAAAAGGTCTAATGTTCTTTATGCATAGCACTGATAAGGCAGTTGCTCCCTGCAGGCTCATGGTTTAATGTATATTATGCGAACGGAGAAAGGAATGGAGAGGCAGAGGAAATTAACGGTTGAGAACGCATCTTCTCTGGCTGAAGACTCCAGGTTTGAATCTCGCTTGCCATGAGGAAAGTTATCATTCCTCTTTCTGAAAATATGCGGTGGAAAACAAATAACAGTTGAAATTTTAGAGATTTCCTAAGATGACTATTTGTTTGTGACCAGTAACCAACAAATGAAAACCTTCCAAAAGCTAGAAAAAAAGACAGCACTGATCTTTAAAATAGGTACCTGTGGTTAGATGTGTTTAGATGACCAACGATAATTTTTAAACTATGTATGTATGTATGTATGTATGTATGTATGTATTTATTTCGTTTGCTTGCTTAATTTATACAGGTAGTCCTTGACTTACAGCAGTTCATTTAATGACCCTTCGAAGTTAACAATGGCTCTGAAAAAAGTGACTTATGACCGTTTTCCACACTTAAAGCCGTTGCAGCATCCCCATTGTCACAAGATCAAAATTCAGATGCTTGGCAACTGGCTGGTATTTATGACAGTTTCAGTGTCCTAGGGTCATGTGATCCCTTTTGCAACCTTCTGACCAGCCAAGTCAATGGGGAAGCCAGATTCACCTAATGTTCTGCCCCAGCTACGGACCCCAAAGAACGCAGCACATGCAAACTCTATACAAAGCTTATTTTACTCAAATAGTAAAGACAAATAGTCTTTATCAACCAAAGGCTGTTAATTAAACTGTCTTAATAGCCTGCCAGAATTCTAAGATAAGGTAATCACAGTCTTACTAGAGTTGGCAGAAAGCTCAGAAACAATTTTGCAGAGAATCCAGACACGAAGGAGATTGAACTAAAGTTGTTCCCTACAGTTTGCTGCAAGTGGTGTTCCTTCTTAAATAGGCTAAGGGAGTGGCCAATTAGCCCCAAGCCTTACTCTCAAGGAGACCTCCTCCTGAGGAGCCACTCCTGCCTTTTGGCAGCTTTGCGCACCTGTGCATTGAGAAGAGGCTCCTTCTCTTCGTCCTCTTCACTTAAGGGAGCTTCTGGAGGTTCTGAAGGCCCTGGCTGAATCCCTGCCTCTGGCACCACATCTTCTCCAGCCTCCTCACTGCCCGACTCGAGCGCCAGCTGCACAGGCTGCTGGCGCAGCACCACACCAGTCTCCTCGTTGTCGGAATCAGCTACAATCTGCACAGGCCACTGACAGGCCACAACACCTAACAACCATATGACTAACTTTACAACTGCAGTGATTTACAACAACAGTGCCAAGAAAAGTTGTAAATTAGAACAAAATGCACTTAACTATGTCTCCCTTAGCAGTATAAGTTTTGGGCTCAATTGTGGTCGTAAATTGAGGACTACCTATTTTGCTGTCCACATCTTCAGGACCAACTCTGTGTGTGACTTTCTCATGAGCTGCTGTATTTCTATTTGAGAGAAAAAAAATTAAACACTTGACCTGTATCTCCGCTACCCGCAATCTCCGCTACCAGTTTGCCCGAACTGGTACGAACTGGCTGAATACCACCTCTGGATGCTATGCTAGGCTATGCTAGGCTAACCTGGCTATTGAATCACCTTGGACAGGTGGTATCTAGGTTTAGGTTGGGAACTTGTGGGAACCTTTTTGGCATGCTATTGATTGCTTCCCCAACTCCTGGTTTCCCACTTCCCAGCTTCCAGATTGCCATTACTGTTCTAACCTCGGCCTACAGCTACGTCCTAAGAACAGTTAACAAAAGAGCGGGGGTGGGTGGGTGGGGGGAATTCCCCATCAATTTCATGTCTTCTTATAAACCAATCAAATGGAGTAGGTTTACAGATTACGTAAAGCCCCCAAAGCAAACCAACCAATATTAAACCAGTCAAAGCTTTGCACACAATGTACAATTGTCAAGCCTTGAACCAACCAGGTTAAGTGTGTTCTGCAAACAGAGTCACACTTGGCTTGAGCAGTGCAAAACCTCTGCCATTGACTAAGAGTCAATTAGATAATCGTTCCCCAATGGGTCTTTGTGAAGGGCTGTGGGGTGTCAATGTCTGTGCTTGGTCTCTGGCTAACCCCCCTCTGTTGCTTAGCAAAATCTCCAGTAAAGGTCAGATCTTGCCCTGTTGCAAATCAATACGAGCTTTGTTACTTGACTTTGAGGCTGGAGCAGTGTATCTGTGTGTGTTTGTGTGCATGCGTAGGAGGAGAGATTAATCTTTAATTGCTTCTTGGCAGTACTTCAAACACTATTTTTAAAATTATTTTTATAATAAGACTTTCCAATTTGGCCAGAGTTGCTACAAGATATAGGGCATTTTTTTACTCAGCATTTTGTCAAAGTTGCCATTCCCTTCCCTTCTCCCACCCCCCACTCCCCACCCCCTCTTGGATAAAGACTTTATTTTCAAATATGCCTTTACTTAAAACGCTGCAGAATCACAGCATTTTCTTTCACCTGACAGATCCTCCCTCATGGCTTATTTTGCTCTGCTGCTTTTTACCGGGCATATGGGAGCAATTATTTATTTCCTGAAGAAATGGAAGTTAAGACAGCCTAAGAGCTGCTTTGAATTAATGTAAAAAGGTCTTCAGTTTTGAAGGCAGACAGAAAAACTCTAGCTAGCACATGAAAGAGAGTCTTTTCTTTTTCCTTTTTTCTTTTTTTGAGCAGAAAATCAGGTTAGCCAATATCCATTGATTTAGTTGCAAAGGTAATGTTAGAAGATCCTAAAATCAATTGGGGAAAAAAAAGAAGCAGCAGAATTCAGAATCCTGTTCAGAAAAAAGCTACTGAAGCACATTATGGGCTATTTTGAGATAAGAGGTGTTTCTAGCCAACAGTATATCTTGGGATTGAGAGTGTTAAACCTAAGAATTCCTTTATTTTAGAACCCTTTTATTTTTTTGCATGCAGTGTTCTCTGTAGCAGCTTTCTGCAACCTAATGCTCTACAGATGTATTCAGTGCATTAGCTGGGGACCTGGAGGGTTGTTTTCCAACACATCTGGACCTTAACAGGCCAGAGAAGGCCAGTGGATTGGTGTGATGGAGCAAAAAAACCTTGCAGTGCATCCATGGTAGCCACTGAATTTGGGGAATGATTTTTCTAAGGAGGGAGTTGCAAAACAGGAGAAGTTTTCCAACAAAAAGCAGGCCTGTATGAGTAAGGGGTACAGATTGAAAGGTATCGAAAATATGTTTCTGATACCCTACTTTCTGTAATGTTGTCTCTAGCCCAGGGGTCTGAAATTCAAGGTCCGGAGGCCGGATCCGGCCTGTGGGGTGCTTAGATCTGGCCTGCAGGGCCACCCTGGAAACAGCAAAGGACTGGCCAGCAGTGCCTCTGCCAGCGAAAACAGAGCTCGGGAGGGCTGCGTGCGGCCCTCCTGAGCTCTGTTTTCACTGAAGAGGGTTGCAGGAAGCCGTTGCAGCCGAAAACGGAGCTCAGGAGCCCGTTTTTGCTGGCTGAGCGCTTGGGCCACCACGTATGCCCCCAACATGAGTGAAATGGAGCTGGCCATGCCCATCCTGGCCACGCCTACCCTGGCCCCCCAAGATCAAACACAACCCTGATATAGCCCTCAGTGAAATCGAGTTTGACACCCCTGCTCTAGCCACTCACTATTTTTCAGTGTTTTATTTTGTAAACTGAGAATTGGAATCCTGAATTTCACTGCAGATCTTAGAAATAGAACTTTTGAGATTCTGTTAGATGCGGTACTGCAGGGAATTTCAAAACCCTCGCACAAACATTGGCAAATGACTCTTACGTGCTTGTGTGTGAATGTATGCATGTTGTTCCTTTTAAAGTTAAACAAATGAGCTGCGCAATTAAGTTGTGTAACATTAAAAAAATCCATCTGTAGAAGTTTTATCAAAAAGTTATACGTGTCAGGGGAAATCCTAAAAGTACCTCTGCCTCATAAACAGTATAGGAACACCCTGAGTTAATAGGGCCCAAGATGGATTTATTGGAAATGTTGTTGCTCAACAGGACGGAAGGGTGGTTTAGAGTAATAATGACATCCTTACTAAGAATTGGAAAAACTGAGGCACACTGTTTGCTTCCCTGGGATCTATGGCCATCTATATCCATGAGAGGATGAGGAACTGTTGTCAGGAGGAGCCAGTGTGGGGAGAGGTAGGGGAAAAAATATTAAAGGATCATGGAAGCAGGACTACCAAGGGAAAAAGAAAATATTTGTGAATATTCAGGTGGTGAATGGGTTTATCTTGAAAGTACAGAGCAAAGCCTGCTTTGCTTTGGAATTTTACTGGGACTTGAACAGATTATATTATTGCTAATTAGGATGAACAATTATGGCTTTGCTAGGTCAAAAATACTAGCACAGAGATAGCAATAGCACTTGGACTTATATACCGCTTCCCAGTGCTTTACAGCCCTGTCTAAGCGGTTTACAGAGTCAGCATATTGCCCCCAACAATCTGGGTTCCCATTTTCCCAATCTCAGAAAGATGGGAGGCTGAATCAGCCTTCAGTTAGTCAGGATCGAATTGCTGGCAGTGAGCAGTGAGTTAGCCTGCAGTACTGCATTCTAACCACTGCGCCACCACAGCTCTTTACCTCTTGTTATTGATCTTTGAGACGAATAACCAAATTGAACGGGGTTCCAGGGGTCACCTAGTCCAGCCTGCTTGCTTGATAGTCCTTGACTTACAACCATTTGTTTGGTGACCATTCAAACTTACAATGTCACTGGAAAAAAAGTAACTTACCGCCAGTCTTTGCATTTAACACCTGTTGCAGGATCTTCACGGTCACATGATCAAAATTCGGGCATTTGGCAATTGGCATGGTTGTAGTGGCTCAGGGTTACATGATCACCATTTGCAAACTTCTCAGCTGATTTCTGACAAGCAAAGTCAATGCGGGAAGCCGGATTCACTTAATGAACACTCAGGACACTTAACAACTGCAGCGACTCACTTAACAATCCCCTTGCTTAGCGATGTAAATTCTGGTTGCGGTTGTGGTCATAAGTTGAGGACAACCTGTGTGGGAACAATAATGCAGGATGGAACAAGTGCTATCCTTGGCAATTTCACTGTCTGTCTTCTATTGGTGCAGTGGTTAGAATGTAGTATTGCAGGCAAACTCTGCCCACAGTCCAGAGTTTGATTCTGATGGGACTCAAGGTTGACTTAGCTTTTCATCTTTCCAAGATCAGTAAAATGAGGATCCAGACTGCTGAGGAAAATATACTGACATTGTAAGCCACCTAGAGAATGCTGTAAAGCACTATGGGACGGTATATAAGTCTAAATGCTATTGCTATTTATATTGTTCCAGCAAATACAAATCCACCAGACTGCAAAGTGGCTTACTCCATTGATGAGCAGCTCTTACTGTTTGGATGTTGCTCCAATTTGGAGAAGAAATTTGTTTCTCTGCACTTTCCATGCACTGTTTGGAGCCCATCCCATTAGATCCGCAGATAAGCAATATGCCTTAAACTCTGCGTGACAGTTTTTTATATTCCGCCTTAATGCAATCTTTTTAGGCCAAACTTCATTAATTCAGTCTGTCTCCTTCCCAGAAGCTCTGGGCAGCTAACAGTGTTCAGATAAAATAAAATGATAACGCCCAAACATGTATCAAAAGAGGATTAAAAATAAAAGATGCAAATGTTATGCTTCCGCAAATCTTACCTTTAGTTATAACACACCCTCCTCCTGTGCAAGACTGGAGCTAAAGAGGAATGAAGGCAAGTAAGACTTTGTTAGGCTATGGTTTTCCCAGTTGCAATGTATGGCTGTGAAAGTTGGACCATAAGGAAGGCTAAGCGCCAAAGAATTGAGAGGCCTTTGGTGCTGGAGAAGACTCCTGCGAGTCCCTTGGACTGCAAGGCAATCAAACTGATCAGTCCTAGAGGAGATCAACCCCGACTGCTCTTTAGAAGGCCAGATCCTGAAGATGAAACTCAAATACTTTGGCCACCTAATGAGAAGGAAGGACTTCCTGGAGAAGAGCCTAATGTTGGGAAAGATTGAGGGCAAAAGAAGAAAGGGACGTCAGAGAACGAGGTGGCTGGATGGAGTCACTGAAACAGTGAGCTTAAATGGACTCCAGCGGATGGTAAAGGACAGGAAGGCCTGGAGGAACGTTGCCCATGGGGTCGCAATGGTTCAGACACAACTTCGCAACTAACAACAACAAAAACAAAGACTTTGTTTGGAGGGAATTCCAAAGAGTTGGAGCAGTGAAAATGACCCTATTTGATCTCGTTGAATGGGCAGATATCTACAGGACAAGGTGATACTTCAGATTACCAAGAATCTTAAAGTGATAGCCAGAACCTTGAATTGCACCTGGAAATCAACTGGCTGTGGAATCCTCTGAATGTATTTGCACTGCCCAAGTCAATACAGATTAACAGATAACAGATTAACAGAGTTGGAAGGGACTTTATAGGTCTCCCCCCCTAAACAGGAGACTCTACACCATTTCTGACAAACGGCAGTCCAATCTTTTCTTGAAAATCTCAAGTGATGAAGCTTCCACAACTTTCGCAGGCAAGCTGTTTCACTGGTTGATTGTTTTCATTGTCAGAAAGTTCCTCCTTATTTCCAGGTTGAATCTCTCCTTGATCAGTTTCCATCCATTATTCCTTGTCTGGCCTTCAGGTGCTCTGGAAAACTGTTTGACCCCCTCCTCTCTGTGACAGCCCCTCAAATATTGGAACACTGCTATCATGTCTCCCCTGTTCCTTCTCTTCACTAGACTAGCCATGCCCAGTTCGTGTAACCGTTCTTCATATGTTTTAATCTCCAGTCCCCTAATCATCCTGGTTGCTCTTCTCTGCACTTTTTCTAGAGTCTCAACATCTTTTTTATAGTGTGGTGACCCAAACTGGATACAGTATTCTAGGTGTGGTCTTACTAAGGCTTTATAGAGTGGTATTAGTACCTCACTTGATCTTGATTGCATCCCTCTGTTAATGCAATTTAGGATTGCATTGGCTTTTTTGGCTGTCGCTGCATGCTGCTGGCTCATATTAATATAATATATACTGCTCAAAAAAATAAAGGGAACACAAGCAGAAGACATCCGAGATCTGAATGAATGAAATAGCCTTATTAAATACTTTGTTCTTTACATACAGTAGTTTATACACTGCTCAAACAAAACTACTGTATGTAACGAACGAAGTATTTAATAAGGCTATTTCATTCATTCAGATCTCGGATGTCTTCTGCTTGTGTTCCCTTTATTTTTTGAGCAGTGTATATTATATTAATATTATGTCATATTAATATAATACAGGTAGTCCTCGACTTAACAACAGTTTATTTAGTTACTGTTCAAAGTTACAGCAGCGCTGAAAAAATGTGACTTATGACTGTTTTTCACAGTTAGGACCTTTGCAGCTTCCCCATGATCATGTGATCAAAATTCAGATGCTTGGCAACCCCAATTCTTTTAACCATTCAAAAGAGGGCTTGGTGTTTAGCCCCCTTCATTTTGATGGTTGCTCTTTCCTGAATACCCTCAAATCCACAGTGTTCTTAAAATGTGGATTACAGAGCTGAACAGTGCTCTTCAGTTCCCACCAGGGTAGAATGGAGGGGTGGGAGTTGTTAACAGACTCGGTGTTACTATTGATGCAGTTGGCGATCACACCAGCTTTTTAAGCAGCCACGCTAGACTGCTGTCTTCTGTTCGGCTCATGAGAAACAAAACAGCCTCGATTCTTTTTCACATGTACGGCTGCCAAAACAGTAACAGGAGCTTTGCAAAAGTTCAGCTATCAGTTCAAATGGGAGTTCAAGGGTTTTGTTTTTATTTGTTCCTTCTAGCAACCTGAGATTAGAAAGTTGATTGTTATTTGCAAGAGGTGGTTTTTGAGAGATTTAAAATCACCATCAAAGACACAGAGATCCTTGTCAAACTTAATGCCATTTGAAGGAAATTTAAAGTAGTCAAACCAACTTCAGCAGTTTAGCATTAACATTGACTGTAAACTTTAGACGTAGTAGGGGCAAAGTTGTAGAATAAAATCCCTGTTTTCCTCTGTCCACCCTTCTCCAGTTTTCGGAGCTAATTGTTCGTCCTGTATCATAGCTTCAGAATTCATTAAATAACTCTTCACAGGCTCGGAAGCCAAGGTGCTTAATCAGGAAGACTAGAACTTTGCTATTTAAAAAAATAAAAAAAATTAAAATAATTCAGTTGGAAATGTTTTTGGAGTCTTTGCAAATAAAGCTCTTCTCTCCAAGATAGCCAAGTTCTCTGCCTATCATGCCACAAGTCCACCCCATTTCCTCAATTCCATTTCCAGATGCTTCCTCTCTTTCTGTCTCCCCCACCCTCTTTGCCTGCTGCCGGATATCTGCCTCCAACGGCTAAATCATGGTCATCTCATCGTTTGCACTCTTCCACTCCGAAATGTCTTGTTTTGTTTTCAATTACAAAAGAAAGGACCAACCCCCAAACTGCTATGAATTGGCTGGGTTATTTCAGAAATTTAAAAATCCAGCAAATCCACAAGTACACTTGTGAAGCCATCTTCATGAGTTCAGTAAGTGGTCCTTGGTAGTGTACCTACTAAGAGATAGTGAAGATAGGTGTTGTAAGATGTGTTGGCAGCTCCGTCTCTGGCTGCATTACCTGGTTGAAAAATGAAAGAGTTGCATTTGAAACGTAGGCAGAGTCATCTCCATCTCTGTTGGATAATCCTGGCTCAGGATTGGCGATTTCCTATTTCAGATAGTCCTCAATTTACAACCAATTGCTTAGGAACTGTTCAAAGTTTCAAGGGACTTTCCCAGAGATATTTACAACCCAGTGTCAAAGTTCTGAAGGTCACCCGCCACCCTGTGGTCACATGATCACATGGGGGGGGGACTTGGCAACTAGCCCACATTTACAGTTGTTTGCAGTGTCCTACAGTCATATAACCATGATTTACAACATTTTTTTTTGCTGGAAATTGATGGTCACTTCCAGTTTCCAGCAAAAGAAAAATGCCTATTGGATACAGTTGTTAATGATCACAGCAATCATTTAACAACCATGGCATTCACTTAATGGCCACTACAAAAAAGGTTGTAAGATTGGTGACCCACTGAATGAGCTCCATGACTTACAACCATAATTCTGGTCTCAGTTATGAACAATTATGAGGCCTACCTCTGGTCTCAACCACTATAATACCTAGAATTAGGATGGGGGCAAGTTTGGCATCCTTCTATCATCTCCTCTTGCACCAAAATGCTTCTGATGGCTCCTTTTTCTTCCAGCCTTCTCTGCTCTGGTGACTAAAAAGCTCTTTGTGAGTGGAGAGGAGTCCTTCTCAGCCTCTTTGAGAGCCTTTTGGCTTGAGATAATGGTATTGAGCCTAAGTTCTTCTATAATAGATTTGGGAAAATTATGAAATACAGGCCTAGAAAAGGAAGCATATTCATTAGGGTATTTCATGTTAATGTGCTGTTAAGTGTAAAACTAATTGGAATGAATTTTAGTGTGAGCAGCAATCTTGGCTGACCCTGAAAAAGTTAGGCAGGACCTCTTCATATGTCAGTAGTTAGTGGCCAGCATGAAATCCCAGAGCTCTTAAGTGAAATTAAGTTAAAAACTCTCAGAAGGCAGCAAAAGCAAATTGTTTCCATATTGTTCCCAGGAGAGCTACCAAAGGTGAATCCATGCAGGGGCACATGAGTGGAGATCAACGTGAGGGAAACTTTTAGCTTTATTTGATTTTACTTTTTGGAGTACAGCCATTTGCAAGCTACGTAGAGTCCAAGTGCAGTCCTTGACATGGAAAAATTCATGTCCCTCTTCCAGTTTATTAAGCAAAGACCTAGCTCTTCTACTGTGTTTTCCCCAAAACAAGTCCCTTTGGTACCACCAAAAAAGGCACCAGGTCTTATTTTCGGGGGGGGGGGGATGTTGTCCACTGACTCACCTCACTTGTGTGCGTTGCCCCCAGCCTCCTTTTTGCGGTCAGAGGCCTTCAGGAACTTCTTCTGTGGCCAGCAAGGCTTTCTGAAGGCCCCTGTGCAGTTGATAACAGAGCTCCGGATCGATCTGGAGCTCTGTTATTGGCTGCAGAAGCCTTCAGGAAAGTCTTGCCGGCTGCAGAAGAAATGGGCCGTCAAGGCAGGTGTCAGGGTATATGAGGCCTGGCTATAACTGTCCAAAGCAGAGGTGAAATGTTCCCAGTTTGGACCAGATCGCCCGATCCGGTAGCGATGGCAGCGGGTGGTTCGGAGAACCGGTAGCAAAAATCCCTGCTCCCCATCCCCCGCCCAGCTGAGCTGCACAATCATCAGAGGCTTTTTTTAAAAAAAAAATTTAAAAGCATTTTTTCTACAACCTCATTGACCGAAAAAATGCTTTTAAAAGTAAAAAAAAAGGGCCTCTGATGATCGTGTGGCTCAGTTGGGATTGTCAGAGGCTTTTAAAAGCATTTTTTCTCCATCGGCTGAAGAGGTTGTAGAAAAAATGCTTTTAAAAGTTAAAAACAAAAAAGTTGGCCACGCCCACCCAGTCACATTACCTCCCCACCAAGCCACCCCACAGAACCGGTAGTAACAAATTTTACATTTCAACACTGGTCCAAAGGTAAGTAGTAGCTTCCCCCCACATGCTCACCCTATCTTAATTTTTACCTGTGCACCCTGGAGTGGGCGTGGTCTTAATTAGGGCTTATTTTGGGAGGTAGGGCTTATATTGGGCACATGTAAAAAAATCAAGCTAGGACTTACTTTCGGGGTAAGCTAGGACATGGTATAATGCTGGATAGGTAGAAGGAAAGAGAAGAGGATGGCAAGCAATTCAGATGGATGGACTTGATTTTAGACAATGGGTGCACAGTTGAAAAACCTGTGCTATCAAGTCAATATCAACTCTTAGCAACTACATAAATAGATATTCTCCAGGAAAACCATCTTGTTTTCTTCCACCTTTCCCAGCATTTACAGATTTTTCTAGAGAGTCGGTCTTTCCAAAGGAGGATAATTTGAGGGTAGCCATTTGTGTCTCGAATGAGACTCTTGATGGATTTGTTCTGTGATCCATTTTATTTGTTTCTTGTTTATCTCTGGTATTCTAAGGAGTCTTCTCCCTCACCAAAGTTCAAAAACATCAATCCTTTTTTTACCCTGCTTTTTGAAAGACCAACTTTCATTTCTGTACAGAGCCACAGGGGAAAAAAACACTGCCTGCTTGTGATTCTGATAGTTGTATATATAGACACATCCCAGCATCTGACTATCTTTTCCGAGACCTTCATTGTGATGCTGTTAAGTGCAAGTCTAGAAATGCTAGAAATAAATAAATCCTTAATTCCGGATTCCTTTTCTGTTGATAATTGGTCTAAAAGGCAGAAGAGATCCACCATTTCAATATCTTTATTCTGAATTCCAAGGCTGGTTGCTGTACACCATTGTCATTAATTGGGTCTTCTTTACATTTAATTGTGGTCCCATGTTTTCCCATTGTGCTCCTTGACTTTCATTACTAGAGCTTGCAGATCATTTGCATTTTCAATTATATTCCACTGTAATCAAAAAACTAACTCTCAGTGTAGTTATTGTTCTAGAAAAACATGAGGCCAGGAGCTTCTGCTGTATTTTTCACTGTCAATTAGTGCCTGTAATAAGAAATATTATTTTGCAAAAGAATTTATTGCAGAAATTGGGTATGTAGCACAAAGTTATATTCTGCCTTAAAAATATGAAACTTATCTACCCTGTTTCCCTGAAAATAAGACATCCCCTGATAATAAGCCCAATCGGGCTTTTGAGCGCATGCGCTAAAATACCCCCCCCCCCGAAAATAAGCCCTCCTCGAAGATAAGCCCTCCCCAAAAATATTTAACCGCATGCGCAGCCGGTCCTCACCATTTCCTCTGGTTAGGGTTAGGAAGACAGAGCTGGAAATCAGGTAAGATGGCAAGAGGAGACCCGTCTTGCTCCACACGCCCTAAAATAATAAGACCTCCCCGCAAACAAGGCTAAGTGCTTATTTCAAGGTTCAAAAAAATATAAGACAGGGTCTTATTTTCGGGGAAACACAGTAGATACTTCATATACAGGTAGTCCTCAACGTACGATCACAATTGAGCCCAAAATTTATGTTGTTAAGTGAGAAATTTACTAAATGGGTCTTGCCCCATTGTATGACTTTCCTTGCCCCATTTGTTAAGTGAACCACTGCAATTGTTAAATTAGTAACACGGTTGTTAAGTGAATCTGTTTTCCCCGTTGACTTTGCTGGTCAGAAGGTTGCAGAAGGTGATCACATGACCCCCGGACACTGCAACTGTCATAAATGTGAATCAGTTGTCAAACATCCAAATGTAAATCATGTGGCCAAGGGGTTGCTGCAATAATCATAAGTGTGAAAAATGGTCATAAGTACCTTTTTCCAGTGCCATTGTAACTTCGAATGGTCACTAAGCAAACTATTGTAAGTCGAGGACTACCTGTACTGTATTTAAACAGAATAATGTATTTGGGTTTTGATGATTGAGCATGATGCCATTTCTAAATCCAGATAGCTTAGGAAACATGTATCAACAGGATTGGGGAAACCTCAAAATTTGCAGAAATCCTGAAAAATTGGAAAGGGAAAAATTCTAGAGGGAACCAAAAGAGCAAAACAATATGATTTAGTAGAAGAAAATCAGGAATTAAAAATGTGTTTCCTTTAGTACATTTTTTTAGTATTGTGGTGCTGGAAAAGGCTGCTTCTCAGTCCTTGGACACCCAAGAGAATCCCATTCAATACCAGAGGAGAAGAGGCCAGAATGTTTCCTGGAAGCAAAAATCATGAAACAAAAATTACAATACTTTTGACACTTCATCAAGGCTGATATATCTATGAAAAAGATTATATTATTGGCCAGGGTGAATGGAAGGAAAGGAAAAGGCCAGGGGTGCACGAGGAGGATAGATGGAGTTTTAGAAGTTGCAGAAATACTCCGGCAAAAATTGCATTGTATGGCAAAGAGGTAGGACTGCTTGGCATGTCACCAGGTGTTGCTGCAACTTTGTTTTTCATACAGACTATGTGGACCAGATAAAGTGTGATGTGGTGGTTTCACCAGGAGAGAACCAAAAATTTTCAGCCCTGTCTTGGGGGATTTTAAAGAGGTTGAAAGTTTGAAAAAAGCTGTACTAACAGCTTCAACTGTTAAAACATCCAAAAAAACCCAACCCTAACGTGTTGCTGAAAATCTTATGATTTTGCAATACATTTTGGGTGCACATGGCAGGTCTGGTTCTTGGTTGCATGTAGGTTCCCTATCTCCAAGCTCTTTTAAGAGAAGTAGAATATCAGCCTGCATCTTAAACGTCAAGCACAGAAGAGACAAAACAAACTGGGGGAAACTTTATACAGTTGAGGGAGGGAACTATTGAAAAACCTGAGTTTCTTTATGCTTTGTGAACTGTACTGGTTACCAGTGAACGTCTGGGTGCAATTCAAGGTCCTAGTTGTCACACTTGAAGATCTACAGAGCCATTTCTTTTTGTACCTTCAAGTCAGTTTTGACAAGTCCCTGCAGTTTTCTTGGCAAGATTTTTAGAAGTGGTTTGCTGCCCTTGCTTTCTTGCCAGGGCTGAGAGAAAGTGACTGGCCCGAGGTCACCTAGCTGGCTTTGTGCCTAAGGTGAAGACTGAAGTTAACAATCTCCTGGTTTCTATGCCTTTTACCTTAATTACTACACCAAACTGCTTCTCCCTATAGAGCTTGTTGTTGTTGTTGTTAGTTGCAAAGTTGTGTCCGACCCATCGCGATCCCATGGATAATGTTCCTCCAGGCCTTCCTGTCCTCTACCATTCTCTGGAGTCCATTTAAGCTCACGCCTACTGCTTCAGTGACTCCATCCAGCCACCTCATTCTCTGTCGTCCCATTCTTCTTTTGCCCTCAATCTTTCCCAGCATTAGGCTCTTCTCCAGTGAGTCCTTCCTTCTCATTAGGTGGCCAAAGTATTTGAGTTTCATCTTCAGGATGTGGCCTTCTAAAGAGCCATCAGGGTTGATCTCCTCTAGGACTGACCGGTTAGATTGCCTTGCAGTCCAAGGGACTCGCAGGAGTCTTCTCCAGCACCATAGTTCAAAGGCCTCAATTCTTTGGCGCTCAGCCTTCCTTATGCTCCAGCTTTCACAACATACATTGCAACTGGGAAAACCATAGCCTTGACTATACGCACTGTTGTTGGCAGGGTGATGTCTCTGCTTTTTAGTATGTTGTCTAGATTTGCCATAGCTTTCCTCCCCAAGAGCAAGCGTCTTTTAATTTCTTGGCTGCAGTCCCCATCTGCGGTGATCTTGGAGCCCAGGAAAATAAAATCTGTCACTACCTCCATATAGCTTAGGGTCAATTGTTTGAAGGACTGCCCGCCTCCCATGATGTAAGACCTGGCAGAGTTGGCTATTTCTTGATCCTGTTAATTAACTGTTGTCATTTAGCAGAATCCAGAAGGTGGGCCTCAGTGTTGTAGCACCTGTCTTCTAGAGGTGAATAATATCCCTCTGGAGATTCACATGGCCCCTTCCTTACTACCCTTTAAAAAAAAAATTAAACTTTTGGGGTAGATGATGGGGGAACCTTTGTTTTTTATCTCCCTAGGTGCAAAAGAAGGTCAGCTGTCTTTGGGAGTCTTTATTTGATTTTTTAAAAAAGGAGAATTGTTTTTATATGCTAGGTCACTCAGAGTTGTTGGAGTTGGGCAGCCTAGAAATTTGATAATACTGTAAGCTTCTGAAAAAGCACTTCTGTTTAAAAAGGATTAAGAGAAGGACCCTTGCATGTGATCAGAAGCCTTACTTTTTATTTATTACAGTTGTAACCTGCTCAGTAATTTAAGATTTACCTTAAGTTCTACCTACAGTTAAGATAAAGTATGTGGGTTGACTTTTTTTTTAAAGAATGCATATTTTTTTTTTACTAAAATTGAATGAGAATGTACAAATCTTTGGGCAGAAAAGGGAGGATTTTTTTAAAAAGCTGTATCAGGGAGAGCAACTGATGTTCTCTGGCTCAGCAGTGACGAGGCAAACTAAGGGCCAGTCAAACTTTCATTTTTTCCTCCACAACCTTTAAATAGATTCATAAGGCCAAAATGTGCTATGTGCCCCTGTGTTTTCCAGCCCTCTGCTCCTGCAATCCACCTCTGGGTTTCCTTCTTCTTCGCTTCTCTTGACTGGGTGATATTTCTTTAAACTGTCTCTCCGTGCTGTGGCCACGCCCCTCTTTCCCATGATGCACCAGTCTTTTCACTCAGTCGCTGACTGACTGGTGTGTTTTGCTCTTCGTGCTCAACTTTACAATCTTTGCTGTATTGCGTTAGGTTTATTTCTTTATTTTTACTAGTATTTTTGTTTCAATCGGTGAGAGCCCTGGTATGAGCTGCGGAGCGTGAGTGAGGTGCCTGGGGAGCCAGCCCATCCTCCGCCTACAGACTTTGTCATCTTCTGACAGCAGCTCGGGTTACCGACCCTTCGGGGCGGTTCCCTACCTACCCTCTAGCCGCCGGTGTGTAGCGCGGGGTTTAGCCGTTGCCGCTTCCCCTTTCCCACACCAATTTGTTTCAGATTTTTTCGGCTCTCTTAGGGCGGCTCCGGAGCTTTCGCAAGGTTTGCCCTGCGGGCTCTGATGTGTTGATTTCTTGTTTCACTACGCTGCACTATACTTGCCAGCTTGTAAAGCTACCGATCGAGCAGTTGCGCGCCCGGGCTGAGTTGGAGGATTTGTCCCAGCCCACAGCGATCTGAGGACTGTCTGACCCTGCGGTGGGAGGTTTGTCGGCGTCCGTCCCTCGGGCGGCGTCTGATTGATTATTATCGTTGTTACTGCTCTGGACAAGCAATTTTGGCTGCCTGCGCTATCGGCAAAGCCCGCGGCCGCCATTTTGTTTTTTCGTCTTGGCGGCAAATTGCGGGCGCCATTTTGGACTGCAGGATTTTTTCATTAACGGCCGTGCCTCTTGTTTTTTCCCACTCTGCCCATGCCTCTGGGCTAGTAGGGGTGTGCGCCTCCTCAGTTGCCTATTCCACTTACCTGCTGCCCCTTTGATTGGGAGCCTGAGTAGTATTTGTTCTTGGACTGGACTGTTCAGCTACCTTCTGCTCCAAGGGTGGCTGGCTGTATATAGTTCATGCGGAATCTAGTTCATTAATTCAAAAAATAAATAAATAAATAAATAAATAAAATAATATATATATATATATATATATATATATATATATATATATATATATATATATATATATATATAATAATAATAAGAAGAAGAAAATATATATATATAGAAGCTATAATTCATAGTGTTTTGTTCCATTGTTCACTTGTTTAAAAAAAAAAAAAAAAGAGAAAACAGAGGCGGCAGAATATATATATTAGTTCTTATCGAAGGAGCTACGTGTTCTTGTCAATTATGGCGGATGCCTATTTTTCGTCTGATGCGAAACGTGAGCCCAGCCCCCCTAGGGCTCCAGCCAAACACAAGTCCAAGGCTCGTAGCAGAGTATTGCCTGCTTCTGAGGATTCCCGCCATCCTAGATCGTCTGCAGCGGCGGATAAGGACGCGCAGCGTCGTCACAGGGCTCTGGAGCGCCAATACGACAGGGCCAGACAGGCCACTTTGTCATCTGTTTTTCCGACCGACCAGAGTCTATCCACTTTACCTCCCTCGCCCGCCCAGGCCTCGGCTCCTGATCCAGTACAACCAAGTAGCTCTGGACAGCTGTCCAAGAGGGCATCCATTTCGCTACCTGATGTTTCATCGGTGGGGCTGCTCAATCCCGCCCCTCCTCCTACCTCTCGTCCTGAGGCGACTTTCACACCAACCGCCGCCGGACTTCGCGGGGCTGATGGCCAGTTGTTGTCTGCCCAGATGGACTTGCAGTTTTTACTATCTAATGCTTTGTCCTCTCTGCTGGCCGCAGGCATTCAACAGCCGTCGGTGCCTCAAGCACAGGCTCAGGTGTCTCAACCTACTGTGGTCCCGCCTTCACGGCCCTCCCACCGTTTGGCGCCCGATTCCTCAGAGGATTCTGATCAAGGGGAGGACACGGTCGAGGATCTGGAATTTTCCGAAGACGAAGGTCTTATCCCTGATGTTCCGGCCTTTACCGGGCTTTTTAGGCCTTCATTGTTCAAGTCACTTCTGCATAAGGCCCGTCAGGTTACGAACATGCCTGTTTCTGCACCTGTACCGTCTGAGGTGGCGTCCACATCGGCCCCTCACGAGGCCTTATTTTCTTCTTCCAAGCCGGGCAGGGACTTTGTCCCCTGTCCTCAACTCTTCTCAGACGTGCTCCAATCGCCTTGGTCTCAACCAGCTGCGTCAACGGGTCCCAATAGCATTGACAAGAAATTGTACTGTGCAGCGCCGGATTTGGACACCATGCTGACTGTGCCCGTGGTGGACACTCCAATTGCTAATTTGTCCTCGTCGTCTTTACTGTCAGCAGATGCGCTAGACGGACTAAAGTCAGAGGACAGGAAGTCTGAGCTGTCCTTTCGCAAAGAACATCAAGCCTTGGCGTGGGCGATTAAGACTGCGACTGCTACATCCTTTTTTAACCGGGCGACTCTACTTTGGTTGAGGCAGCTTCAGGATAGACTACCACCAGAAGATACACGCTTGCACCAAGACATCAATAAAATTGTGGCAGCAACGGAATATTCGGCCGATGCATCTTTAAATTCTGTGAAGTTTACATCTCGGGCTTTAGCGGCTTCAATTACATCTCGCCGTTTATTTTGGCTTAGGAACTGGAGGGCGGATTCCAAGGCCAAGTGGCGGCTGGCGGCGGCGCCATACAAAGCTCCGAATCTGTTCGGTTCCGCTCTAGATCCTGTCCTTATTGAGGATAAGGACAAGAGGAAGGTTATGCCTGCTTCCTCGTATCGCAGACCCGAACGACGTTATACGCCTTATTATCAAAGACAGTCCTTTCGGGCGACATCTGCGGCAGGCAGGGTCTACTCGCAACGATCTCAGTATTTTGGGCCCGACCGTTCCTCCGATCGCCAGCGGTTTCGTGACAGAGCCAGGAACCCCACTGCTTCCAAGCGTCCTTTCCGGGGTTCCGGATACAAGCAATTCCGCAGGGGGAAGTGACTGCAGGTCTCAAGATCCCATTGGTGGTCGCCTACAACTTTTCCGCCATCAATGGGAACAGTCCACCACGGACTCCTGGATCCTGAGTACGGTGTCCTTCGGCCTGTCGATCGAGTTCCTGGACTGCCCTCCTTCCCGCCACATTTGCTGCCCTGCGCCACGCTCACCAGACCTGGGACGCTCGCTACAGGAACAGGTCCGCCATCTACTCACCATCAAGGCGATAGAGAAGGTCCCGCCGGAACAACAGGGCTTGGGCTTCTACTCGACGCTTTTTCTCGTCCCGAAGCATTCCGGAGGTTGGCGGGCCATTTTGAACTTGAAACACCTAAACCTTTTCATTCGCTATCGCAGATTCAAAATGCACTCCCTGGGGTCCATCTTGGGGGGGGTACGTCGTGGCGACTTCCTTCAGTCGGTCGACCTCAGGGAGGCATATCTGCATGTCCCAGTATCTCCTTTACACAGGAAGTTCCTACGTTTTCAGCTTGGGAACGATCATTATCAATATTGCGCAATGCCCTTTGGTTTATCCTCTGCCCCAAGAACCTTCACCAAATTAGTAGCTGTTGTGGCGGCGTCGCTTCGGAAAGTCCCAGTACGGGTACTCTGCTATCTCGACGATATCCTGGTCTTGTCATCTTCCAGGGATCAGGCAGCTCGGGACCTGCGCCTTGTCATCATGGCTTTCCAGAATCACGGTTTTTCAATAAACTTTCCAAAGAGCCAGCTTTACCCATCCACATCACTCCTGCACTTGGGAGCGGTGATAGACACTATTCGAGGTCAAGTATTTTTGTCTCCAGACAGGGTTCTGAGCATCCAAGATCTGATACGTCAAATTCTTTCTCATCGAGCCATTCCTCTTCTCCAGCTCTCACAACTATTAGGGAAGATGGTGTCGTGCTTCTCGATTGTACCATGGGCCCGACGCCACGCGAGGCCTTTACAATGGTTCCTGCTCCCTTTCCAGCGCTCGGGTCGCAGCGATTCCCTTCACAAAGTACCTCTTCCGCCTCAACTGCCTCTGTCGTTCCAGTGGTGGATGAGCCCAGCCATCCTCAGGGGCTCGCACTTTCTGGTTCAGGACAGACTGACACTGACCTCGGACGCCAGCCTACAGGGCTGGGGGGCCCACCTTCAAGATCAGGTGGTGCAAGGCCGTTGGTCCGCTCAAGAAAGAGGCCACAACATCAATCTGTTGGAGCTGAGAGCCATCCGCCTGGCCCTCCGACATTTTCAATCCCGGTTGGAGGGTCACCATGTCCTTGTGCTCACGGACAACATTACAGCCAAGGCTCATGTAAACAAAGAAGGCGGCACTCATTCGAGGCCGCTGATGTTGGAGGCGGAGAGTCTGTTCAGGTGGGCGGAACGTCATGTTCTCTCATTGAGAGCCGATCACATCTCGGGCACAGACAACGTGCGGGCAGATTGGCTCAGCAGGCAGGTTCTCGACCATTCGGAATGGCAACTACATCCAAGCCTTTTTCGCGAAGCCACTTTTCTTTTCGGCACGCCTGTCGTGGACTTGTTCGCCAGCCCGTCGAATGCTCAGACTCCACTCTACGTGACTCGCTATCCATGTCATTCAGCGATGGATCACGACGCACTCCGATGCCGTTGGCCTCCGGGTCTCTTGTACGCCTTTCCTCCGATCCCCTTGATTCCTCAGGTGATTCGGAGACTTCTGGAGGAAAGGGCCGAAATGATTCTGGTGGCTCCCGACTGGCCTCGTCGACAGTGGTACGCGGATCTTGTGGCGCTGTCGTCTCGTCCTCCGTGGCGGATTCCACCGGACCGCATCGCTCTACGCCAAGGGGCCTTAGACCACCCAGATCCAGGGTGGCTCCAATTGGCCGTTTGGCGTTTGAGCGGCTCATCTTACGGAAGGACCGACTTCCCGACGATGTCATAGGCACGATCCAAGCTTCCCGTAGGCCTTCGACCTCCCGGATTTACGAGTCTTCCTGGAAGTCCTTTTGTCTCTGGTGTGCGGCCAACCTGGTGGATCCTACCTCAGCTCGGATAGAGGATGTCCTGTGCTTCCTGCAAGCCGGTTTAGACAAAGGGTTGTCTCCATCTACTTTACGTCGTCAAACGGCTGCGCTATCTACGGTCATTCGGTGTCCCCCGTATTCATCGTTGTCTATGCATCCGCTACTTAAGGGATTCTTGCATGGGGCCGTCAACCTATGCCCGCCTACTGTTCATAGGTACCCGACCTGGGACCTGCCACTTGTTCTTCAATCTCTGATGTACCCTCCTTTTGAACCTTTAGGGTCAATCCCTTTAAGATTTTTGTCTTTCAAAATAGCCTTTTTATTGGCGATTACTTCGGCCAGACGAGTGTCTGAACTCTCTGCTCTATCGATCAGGAAGGATCTCTGTATTTTTACTCCTAATACAGTGATTCTGCGTCTGGACCCTGCATTTCTACCCAAAGTGAATACATATTTTCACCGGGCTCAGGAGCTCATTCTTCCGGATTTCTGCCCATCCCCGAAACATCATCGCGAGAAAGACTGGCACACCCTTGATGTACGTAGGGCGCTTCGTCGTTATATTCGCAGGACTGAGTCCATCCGGAAGACTGAGGCTCTTCTGGTGTCTTTCCATCCACCGTCTTTGGGCCAGAAGATCTCTTCATCCACAGTGGGCAGGTGGATTAAGACATGCATAGCTACAGCCTACAAGCAGCAATCTCGTCCAGTGCCGGGTCGCATCTTACCACACTCCACACGTAGTGCGGCAGCATCTGCTGCCTGGGCTACGCAAGCGTCAGTTTCTGACATATGTCGGGCCGCTACCTGGTCGTCTGTGACACCTTTCATCAGACACTACCGTATTGACTCGTATGCTTCGGCTGAGGCATCATTTGGCCGACGAGTTCTCCAAAGTGTGATTGAGGTCCGGGAGTCGGGGGTCCACTTAGTTTTCCCACCCTGGGATTTGAACTTTGGTATATCCCAGAGGTGGATTGCAGGAGCAGAGGGCTGGAAAACGAACGTTGTCTTACCTGAACGTTCCTTTTCAGCTCTCTGCGACTGCAATCCACACCCGCCCTGTTGGTTTCTTTTGTTGAAGTTCTGGTCTTTTTATGGTGTACAGGGTTTATGCGTTTGGTTCGGATGTTCTGGTTGTTTGCCAGGTGGTCACGCCTTCGTTCAAAGACTGGTGCATCATGGGAAAGAGGGGCGTGGCCACAGCACGGAGAGACAGTTTAAAGAAATATCACCCAGTCAAGAGAAGCGAAGAAGAAGGAAACCCAGAGGTGGATTGCAGTCGCAGAGAGCTGAAAAGGAACGTTCAGGTAAGACAACGTTCGTTTTATATCATACTGAATCATATTCATTATTCTGCTTTCATTTGCTTCACAGGAGAAGCAGGGAGAAGTCTAGATTACATTTCCAAGTAGGGTCTGGGAGAAACTTCCTGCGAGGTCTTTGTGAGAGGTTTTTTTTCTTCTTCTTGGCATCCAAATCTTCTAGAAGGTTGTCTTCCTTGCTATTCCATATTCCTCAGGAATTCAGGGCTAAAAGGAAGTACAAACTTCCTACCCTTACATATTGCTTTTGGCCTAATATTAGAAATGATGAGGCAGTGGCAGATGGGATAGCAAAGAGACTGTATTAGAAGACAGAGGTCCATGTGTCCTGTCCCTACAAGATAGCTTGCCCTTGGATATAGCAAAGGATGCTGTGTAGTGATCACAACACTGAGCTGCCAGTTCCATTGACACTGATGAGCCGTTGTGACATAGTGGTTAGAATGCAGCATTGCAGGCTAATTCTGCCCCCTGCCAGGAGTTCGATCCTGACCAAATCAAGGTTGACTCAGCCTTCCATCCTTCCGAGGTAGGTAAAATGAGGACCCAGATTGTTGGGGGCCATAGGCTGACTCTGTAAACCACTTAGAGAGGACTGTGAAGTATTATGAAGCAGCATATACAGTAAATCCAAGTGCTATTGCTACCGATATTACTATGACAGCGTTTTTGGAAAAATGGGAAGATAATCTGGCTTCATGACCCAGCTATCCTAGGCTATTTCGGTATGGTTCAGTGCTTTATATCTTTCAGTAATTAACTCTGTGGTTTAAAAGTTGGAAGGATTTTTAGTTTTGCTAATTATACAAAACAAAACAAAACAAGCCCTGTGCAAATTTGTGCATGAGTAGAGAGTCAAGATTGAATTAAGATGGACAGCTGAGCCCAGACGCTCAGCTGTCCATCTTAAGATTCCCAGTTTGTGTGGATCAGGATTGCAAAAAGAGAAAAAGGAGTTGTCACAAAGATGCTGTTCTGTTCAGAATTGAAGAAGCTTTTTTTTTTAATTTGATTTATATGCCGCCCTTCTCCAGAGACTCAGGGTGGCTTACAATGCGTTAAGCAATAGCCTTCATACTTTTGTATATTTATACAAAGTCAGCTTATTGCCCCCACAAACTGGGTCTCATTTTACCTACCTTAGAAAGGATGGAAGGCTGAATTAACCTTGAGCCTGGTGAGATTCTAACTTACAGTAATTGCAGACAGCTGGTGTTAATCACAATGCTTTCAGTCTGCTGAGCCACCAGGCCCTTTTTGAATGAGAAGGGAAATGTTTTCAAAGAAAGAAACCAGAAAAATCCAGTTGCCTTTTGAACAGCACTTTTGGGATAACCATGACCTGGATAATTGAGAATAGACAGAAAAAGGAGTTCTAATTCATTACTTTTGTTCAGGTCTTGATCTGGATTGAGCTTTGTCCTTCAGTAAAAGTTTGTGTGGGTAAAGTATTAGAGTGGCTATTAGTGGTAATGGGTTCAAGCCCCCTCCTTCCTCAGTCTTAAGAGTAATTTGCACTTTTCTTTGTGGACTGCATATGATTCTTTATTCCTATTTGGGGGTCTGCAGCAAATCGCTAAGTTTGCAGCTTCAAAATTCATTGGGAAGCCACCAACAGGAAATGTAAAATTTTGGTATCAATTATCTGACAGATTTAAAACTAGCCTCCCTCTGAGCTCCACAATTGAAAAAAATTTTTACGAACTTATTTTATTACTTCCTTCACCTTTGGGAGATGGAAAAAAAAGTTTGAAAAAAATCTGTCCCTTTCCACAAGAAGATGCCTGTCCTACCAGCATAGTATACCTGCCATCAAAACAGGTAGATAGAGTTTAGGTGAGTGTATGTTTAAATGGTACCAGTGGTGAAATCCAATTTTTTTTACTACCAGTTCTATGGGCATGGCAGGGGAAGAATACTGCAAAATCTCCATTCCCTCCCCACTCCAGGGGAAGGATATTGCAAAATTCCCATTCCCAGCCAGAGGTGGTATTTGCCGGTTCTCCGAACTACTCAAAATTTCCGCTGCCTGTTCTCCAAACTGCTCAAAACTTCCGCTGCTGGTTCTCCAGAACCTGTCAGAACCTGCTGGATTTCACCCCTGATATGGTACCATTTGGGTTGGAGGCAATTATATGGTTTGCCTAGCAAAAATTGTCTTAAGTTTCCCAGCAAGGTCAATCAAGTCTTTTTCTTTCTCTTGGCAAAAAAGCTTCTTTTTCTCCATCACATAGTTGGGAAGGACATTGGATCCCTCCTTCCTTCCTTCCCTCTCTCCCTCTCTCCCTCCCTCTGAATGCTTGAAGCAATCCTTGACACCATGGTAGTCTAGCAAACAAATTGAGTTAACTGAGCTTGCTTCATTTTTATTCTGTAGGGAGGCATCCTGGGTTTAACAATCTTGCTTCATTAGAGACTCCCTCTCCCTCTTTGCCCTCTCTTTCCCAAACCTTTTTTTTTTAAAGAAAAAAACTGTTCCTTTCTTCAGTCTGGCTGCAGCTAGAATTAAGTTGGACCAAATCCTGACAACCTCCCCTTTTATTAATGGGATCCATCACAAGATGGCCTTCAAATAGGATTTTATGGAACGGCAATTTAGCAGCCTCTCTATTTCTGATGTTCAGGCTGCCAAAGGCATTATTTATGTAACCAAACAAAATCAAAAGGAGGAGGGATAAGAGATGTCTGCAGAAAAAGAAGAGGGAGGAAAGATATACTGGTAGAAGAAAATAAAACCTAAAGAAGAGGATTCCTCCACTGTAATAGGCTAATGAGGACTGGGCACATGAATAACTCTATATTTTATTTATTTGGTTGGTTGGTTGGTTGTTGCTTTAAGTTTTCATTTCTGATTCTGGTTTTAATAGTTTGCATTCTTTGTACACTGCTTAGAATAGTGATGGCTAACCTTTTCTGGACTGAGTGGCCAAAGCGCGTGCACCGGAACCCCCAAAAGGCAATGTGTGCGCGGCCCCGTGCATGCACATGTGCCCCCACTCACATGCCCCACCCCCCTGCATGAACATGTGCCCCCGCAGCCCCCTCTGCAAATGCGCGGCAGAGACCCAAAGATCAGCTGGCCAATGGGAGGCGCGTGCACATGCGAGGCGAAGCTGAACTGGGGCGATGGCTTGCGTGCCCACAGAGAAGGCGCTGCGTGCCACCTGTGGCACCCGTGCCATAGGTTCACCATCATGGGCCTATAATGTCAGTGGTCAGGCTGTTTATAAATACTGTAAAATAAATAAAGTCTTTGTATTATTTATTAGATCTACATATATCTGTTCTGCCCCAGCTACGGACCCCAAAGAACGCAGCACACACAAAGTCTGTACAAACCTTAGTTTACTAAATTAAATCAGTCTTTTTCAAACAAAGGCTGTTAATTAACTTTCTTAACAGCCTACAAGAATCCAAAAAATAAATAATCATAATCTTACTGTGGTTGGCAGAAAGCCCAGAAGCAATTTGCAGAGAACTAAGATCAAGACGCGAAAGAGAGTGAACGAAGTTGTTCCCTGCAAATTGCCTCAGTCGTCATCCTTCCTTAAATAGGCTAAGGGAGTGGCCAATTAGCCCCAAGCCTTACTCTCAAGGAGACCTCCTCCTGAGGAGCCACTCCTGCCTTTTGGCAGCTCTGCGCACCTGTGCATCGAGAAGAGGCTCCTCCTCTTCCTCTTCACTTATGGGAGCTTCTGGAGGTTCTGAAGGCCCTGGCTGAATCCCCACCTCTGGCACCACATCTTCTCCAGCCTCCCCATTGTCCGACTCGTGTGCCAGCTGCACAGGCTGCTGGCGCAGCACCACACCAGCCTCCTCACTTTTGGAATCAGCTACTAGCTGCATAAGCCACTGATGGGCCACAACAATATCACACCTTCAAGGTGCTTTTCATTCAGCCATCCATGTCCTTCTTTTCCTAAAATAAGTAACTCTGAGGTTATTTGGGCCTGGAGGGAAGGACTAACCGGAAAGTTAGAGGAAGGCCTAGCAAAGATTCTTCTCTTTGAAAACAACAGTGTATGGAGAGCATATCCATCATGGGCAAAATGCTATTCTATATTAAGAATGACAGGGAAAGAGATTACTTAATGACACTTATAGGCCTAACACTTCTCAAGGGTACATGGACCTGGATTTATGGAAATAGAGATGAGAGACCATACTGTGAATTATTTTCCCTTGACCTCATTTAAATAATTCTTTGTGGGTAAAAATGTAATATGCCAAGGATTGAAGGTTTCAGATTAACAGATTAATAGAGTTGGAAGGGACCTTATACTGTAGGTCATCTAGTCCAACCCCCTGCCCCAGCAGGAGACCCTACACCAGGGGGTGTCAAATATAAGGCCCGCAAACCGGATCCGATGTGGTCGAATCCGGCCTGCAGGGGCTGTCCTGGAAAATGTAAGGGGCTGGCCTGCATTGCTTCAGTCCTGTCTACCCAATGCAACTTTGGCCCGGTCTACCCAATGCGAAGAAGAAACATTAGGCCAGCGTGGCTTCGGCCCAGTCTACCCAGTGCGAATAAGAAACATGCCAGCAGTTTGAGGAGTGGCATAAAGCTGGCCACGCCCACCCACCCGGCCATGCCCACCCAGCTCCCCGAGGTCAACCACAGCCCTGATGTGGCCCTCAATGAAATTGAGTTTGACACCCCTGCCCTACACCATTTCTGACAAATGGCAGTCCAGTCTCTTCTTAAAAGCCTCCAGTGTAGGTGTCCATTGGATTTGATTGATCTTTATAGCTCCAGGAGGAAAGTGAGTGTTTTGATTATGACATCACTCAACAGTCAGTGTGACGTCACTGTTCTTAACATTGGATGGCATTTGTATTCCTTGTAAAGCAGTGCAGCACATGTCTGATTTCAAGGTAAAAATTCATATTACAGGTTAATGGCAGTTGTTCATTCACAACTTCTGGATATCCAGCTGAGCATGTACTCAGCTCATTTAGTCACTGCTTTTCCACATTTATAAAATGGATTATATTTCTAGTTAAATAGAAGTAATTATGCAAATGAAGGCAAATATACATGTCCTGGATAACATTGTAGGATCCAATATGAGTTGGTCACCAGGGTCAAAGGTACAATGAGATTGGAGCTCAACCAATCTCATTGTACGTATGTTGTACACTGACAATAAAGATTTGAAATTGAAATTTTTTCAAGATTTTGGCTGGTGCTGGAGCCCATCATAAGGGAACCCCTCTCTGCAGATTATGTGCACTGGGCTGTTCTACAGGTTGTATTTGTATGGTTCCTGATTGTGTGAAGTTTTTAGTTGTTGTTTAGGTGTTGATGGCTGGCTAACGCTGCTGCAGAAATAGTTATTTCTGAATTTGTCTCTGGACATATGAATCTAGTATTATAGAAATTTTAGGCAAAGTCGTACCTTTTATTCCTTTTGAGAGAGGATGCATTTTTTCTTTTCTATATGCCAAAACAACTAAACGCAAAGCCAGCTTTTTCCCTCATGCCATCACTCTGCTGAAAACGTAATTACCACAGTACTGTCCTATGTCTAAGGATATTTACCCATATAGTGTGGCTGTATTACTATTATCCATCTCATCTTTTCCACCACGTTCTCCTATTGGTATCTTATGATTATATTATTTTGTTGTTTGTATATACAGCGAGAGTTAGTTTATGCACTGGAGACAAATTCCTTGTATGTCCAATCACACTTGGCCAATAAAGTATTCTATTCCTATTCCTATTCTTCCTATCCCTGTGATGGTGAACCTATGGCACATGTGCCACAGGTGGCACGCAGATCCCTCTCTGCGGGCATGCGAGCCGTGGCCCCTACTCAGCTACACATGCATGTGCGCCTCCTGCCGTCCAGCTGGTTTTTGGCTCTCTGCCGCGCACGCGCGGGGGCAGGGCACATGCAGGAGACGCATACACATGTGTGGGGTCACACATGCATGCTTGGCCACATGCTCATGCTCAGGGCCATGCGCGCATGCACGGGGGTCATGGTGCATGCGCAGGGGGTGCATGTGTGGGGTCATGGGGTGCATGGGGGCGCACACACATTGCATTATGGGTGTGCATGCGTGCTTTGAGCACTCAGTGCCGAAAAGGTTAGCTGCCCTATCCTTTCCCATCCCATCCCATCCTATCCTAGGGCAACTTCACCATGACTGCCCTGCCATTTTACTAGCACCGTATTGTAACAAGGTCATCCTTGTTAGAAAGACATCCGGAATGATCTCCAGGAACTGCTGCCCTTCACCCAGTTCCACCTTTCTTGGTTTTTCAGAAGGTCATGACTTAAGAAAAGGATGAGATCATCTCATTAGAATGAAAACAAACGTTTGCAGCAGCCAACTGCTAGATTCATTTGTAGATTCCTGATTGTTTGTTTTCCCCTCCTCCTCCTTTCCAGTCTCAAGAGTTTTATTACTTTTAGGAACTCTGTCCTCCTTTGCAAACAAGAGGGACTGTTTTGCCATAGGCTGTCCCCAGTAGTCTGTACTGGTGTGACTTGTGCGAGAACTTGATTGAAGAAAGTTCATTGGAAGCAGCGATGAGTTGTTTATTTTTCTTTTTTAATGTATTTAATATATGGTCTTGCTTATGAGCAAAAATCTTGTGTAACAGGAAGTCTGTTTGGGGGCCAGGAGATAGTTGCAGGAGAATGGCAATGGGTTGATGGTAGAAGAGGAAGAAGAGGAACAATTGAATTCAAACAGAGTAATCATTGCAAAACAGTTTGAAATTCTGAAGTAAGTGTGACTTTGCCTATGGGTTTTTCTGCCTCCGTGTGACAGTTGTATATCTGCATCTTGGAGACAAAACCGCTATCTTCATTGCAGGCCACAATTCCATGGGGCCAAGGATTGGCTCTTAATGGGGATTTGCAAAGACCCACCATCCAGGAGATCCTTGTATTAATTCTTTATTATTGTAGCATGGTGGTGGGTGCAGTTCGTTTATCCTCTCTCAGTGAAGGCGAGAGAAAGAAATACTGTAATAATCTCCATTAACCACATCTGTGGAATAGTGCTATGCAATTTTTCTCCCAAGCTCACTCTCTTAGTAATAGTTAAGTAGTCAACAGGTAGGCTATATGATATGAAGTCGCCAAGCAAAAATAGAATGTCAGTTAAAAGTAAATTTATTTTAAATGAACGAAACCCAGCTAATATAATTACTATATTCAATTAAGTATTTAATAAGGTTCTTGTAGCACATTTTTAACAATTGCAATTTGGTAACAGTTTTGGAGAATGCTTTTGGGAAGAATCAAGACTCGGGATAGATTGGGTGGGGGAACATATTTTCACCTTTGAATTCCAGCAAGCACCATAACACTTGAATTGACTCTAGAAAAGGGCAGTGTATAACATTCGGAGACTATCTGGTTGTTCTATTGTGGTTTTTGATGTCCAGGCAATACAAAACTCATCTAATCTTCAGTTGTTTCTTGTTGATTTCAGGCAATCATGGCACTGCTGGGGAAGCTTTCCGATGGACTTCTTAACAACTGCAGACCTGACCAATGGCACTTGGTGTTTTCTCAAAAAGATGAAGTTATCACCAGCTTAGTATCAGCCTTAGACTCTATGGTAAGTTTTTGGCGAATTGTATGTTTGGAAGAAACTTATATTTTCAGTGGATGTAGTTGAGAGCCAAGGTACCTCTGTTACTTGGTAGCTAATGTTGTGTTGTGATTAAGACTTTGGACTAAGTCTTGGAAGATCCAAGATCACATTTATTCTCATTCAAAGGAATTCACTAAGGTATTAGGGGTCAGTTATTTTCCCTCCAACTCATGTAGGCCAGTTTGAGATCCTAAAGAAAAGGTCAGCTATAAGCCAAAATGCAATTTAATTATATGTGGCACCAAGGTTAATTCATTTTGAAACCATGTATATTTTTTCACAGTTGGGGATAAATAGATTACCTCTTTGCAAAATGTTCACTTTGAGGAGTGGGGCAGATCAAAAAACATCTATTTACTATATTATACCATATTATAATTACTGTCATCATCTTCCTTGAGTCCAGAGCAGTGTACCCAAAAAAGTAATAAAAACCAAAGCTGTATTAAAAAGAATTAGCTAAAATAGCTCACAATGAATTCATCTTCAGGAATATACCAATTTACTTAAAAAGTCATTAATAAATATTGTTTTTGGAAGGCCGGTTTTGAAGCTCTAGAGAAGCTTGGGTGAACAAGCATGGTTTCCTCACCACTCCAAGTTTTTTCTCTCTCCCAGCGCAGCTTACTTCTATCTCCTTTTTTGGGCACAGGGCGGTATTTCCAAATCTCCCTCCTATTTTCCTGACTCGATGCGCCGCCAATCCTACTTCTGGGAGCTTGATTGATGATTGGGTGTACTGAGTGCCTATCAAAGTTTCTGCAGCCTTGGTACTGCCCCTTGTGACGTTAACCCTTCAGTCTTTTTCACTCAATGGAAGGGATTACACCTGAGTGCCTTATTCTCTCCAGAGAATTTTTTTCAGCTTTAGCTTTCTATTTGGATTTCGTTTTTTTCTGTGTTCTAGCTACAGTCTAGTGAGGAGATTACTGGAAGCCCTCAGAAGCAGCGGTATTCGGCTCTTCTGATAGATTGCTGATCCGCCATTTTTTGTGCCCATTCTGACAGCCTGAGGCGCGAGCAGCAGTTTCAGTCAGAAATTAAATTTTATTTTTAAAGATTGTATGTGGAGCCTAGGTGGTTTTAGAGCTGAGGGAAATGAAATATTTATTCTTGTTGGATCCATTATTCTTGTTGGATCCATTTTATCCATTTCACCATTTCACAATCCCATTTATACCCTAAGTGGCTTTGTACTCCTAATGTGGTTCCAACTCCAGAAAACCTATGGATTTATCTCCATCTTTGCCTATAATATAACTGAATCCCAGATCAAGTTAGCAAAACTGAACTCAGTAAACTTAGCTTAACGAGACAAAATGGTTGGGTTCACATATAAATCAGTAACACCCAAAGAAATCTTACTTTGATTTAGTATGAAGATAATTCTTCACACAACCTGTGAAGAGAATGATTGGATTCCCTCAAGATTCTGAATTACAACTATCCAACCCTATTGTAGTCTCTCGTAGGAACCCAGCCTCGGTTTAGGAATCTCATAATTCTGTGTTCCCACAACAGAGGGAACTTTGTTATTGAATCAACCTTTTTTTCTGATTTCCACAGCACACTGAAGCATAAGAAAACCAAAAATGTTTGGGTTTGCACAACATACCGTTCTTTGGAGTTAAAGCTAACTAAGATTGGCATATTTTAAAAATGCAATAATTAGCTCTTTACCTGGCCTTCATTTTTGTGTAAATGCTAGTACCAATGAGTCTCGTGAACACCTTCCTTTTACCGTTCAACCATTGGGATTAATCCCATTGATCAGTCTTAATTTTTACATGATTTGAACAAATGTCCAAATGCTCTTTCTATGATGTCACAGCATGTTTGCAAATATTCCAGCTGCCAGAAAAAGGAGAAAGGCTAATCAAATCAATTTGGCTAGAGCCAAAAATTTTATGTAACTGATAGGTCAACAAAGACTCTGTAGTTTGTTTCAAAATGTGGCCACAGATTTATGGAGGAAACAAAGAGTTTGTGTCACTTTAGGTGGCTATTGCAGAGAAATTGCTCCAAGGGCTAGAGTCTGAAGAGGAAATGGCTTGTATCCGTAGCTAAAGGAGCTTTGAAATCAATCCTTAAAAATACATATTGTGGTTTCTCTTAACCTTCATGTCGACATAGAATGTTTCAGATGTCCTTGTTTTATCAACTCTGGTGTTTGCTTAATCTCACCCCCACCCCAAATGACAAGCCTTTTATTTTCTATTATAAAAGAATAATTTTCTTTTTTTAAAAAAATCATAATTTCCCAACCCCTATTTTCTTGTGTTTTTTTAATCCCTGTAGAAATGTTACATAAATCAACACCCCACCCTGCTGAATAAGATACATACCTGGCACAGTCTTTGAAACTAATCTTTAATGTGGAAGAGATCAGGATAAGGAATATGCATGCATAAATTTGC
Organism: Arizona elegans; assembly: GCA_022577455.1. NCBI lineage: Eukaryota > Metazoa > Chordata > Lepidosauria > Squamata > Colubridae > Arizona > Arizona elegans. Next base: position 3,089,572 of record JAKOOJ010000017.1, read on the forward strand.
AGCCTATTAACATTTTAAAAAGTACTGAAATTAAGCCTAATCCAGAAGAATATGTCTAGATTGAACATTTAGAGTTGTTTGGAAATGACCTGAATGGTATGACTCTGTTGTCAGATTCTCCTAAACCCATGGACAGTAGGAGACAATTCTGTGCTGAGCTATATAATACATAATAGTTAATATAATAACAATTAATACTAGCAATAGCACTTAGACTTATATATCGCTCCACAGTGCTTTATAGCCCTGTCTAAGCGGTTTACGGAGTCAGCATATTGCCCCCAACAATCTGGCTCCTCATTTTACTAATCTCGGAACGATGGATGGGTGAGTCAACCTTGAACTGGTCAGAAATGAACTGCTGGCAGTGAGCAGACTCAGCCTGCAATACTGCATCCTAACCACTGCACCACCATGGCGCTAATATTTATATTATGCTAGTTAATTGTCTTTGGAATAGACACCTTCCCACCTGTATTTTATAAAGTTGATTGCATTCAGTAAGCGTTATATTTGGATCTGTAAAGTCAATCTGGTTTCATTTATTAATTACTTTTAATATATAGGTAGTCCTTGAGTTAAGACCATAATGGAGCCTGCCCATTACAGTTGTAAGTTATAAAACGCCGAGTTCTTGAAGTGCAGTCACATGACTGGGGGGCGGGGATTGTTGGAACTTTGGATCTGGGTCATAAGGTCCTCAGGGAGAAGGGCGATATACAAATTTAAAAATAAATAAATAAATAAGTTCCCTTTTTCAGGTAAATCACAACTTCAAACAGTCCCTGAGTGATCTAATTTGAGGACTACTTGTACTGCCTTTCTGCCAAAATATTATTCATGGTCCTTTGCATCCTCATTTCATTATCCTCATCTCTGTGAGGTAAATTAAACTGACAGATTCTGATTCAGAGTCTTCCAAGCTCAAATTGGTCCTACTATAAACTCAAAATCCGTGACCGAGTATGGACAACTTAGAGTGATAGAGTATGAAGCTTGGAAGGTTCCTTAGAGATCATCTAGTCTTTATTCAGTGCAAAGAATCCAGTATTACTATGTGTCATGTCAGACAAATGCCAGCCAGCCTGCCTTTGTTTAAACAATGAAAGAGAATACATCACTTTCTGAAACAGTCTATTCTGCAGTTAAAGAGCTTTTATTCAGATTTTTTTCTCCTGATGTTCAAAAGTACTTCCTTACAGTTAAGCCTATACAGTACTTTGTTGTCCTGCCTTCTGGATTGCTGTGCCCTATCTTCTACGGACCTTCAGATACTTGAAGAGGATTGTCATTCTCTTCTCACATTCTTCTTTTCTCCAGGTTGAACACCTCCATTACCTCCGATTGTTTGTCCAATCACCTTATCATCCTGGTTTCTTTGCTCTGGACACATTCCAGGTTTTTAGTATCTTGCCAAATGGACACCATATTATGGGTGTGGTCTGTCCAGTGCAGCAAAGAGAGGAATAATGACTTTTCTTAATTTTGACTTCATACCTGTTCTGACCTAGGCTTCCCAAGAGCATGAAGCAGACTCCTTTCCTGACAAAAACCCCTTTTTATTAAGTTACTGTGAATTCTTCTCATTCACATCCAGCAAAGTCTTTCAAGGGAGAATTTGCAGTCACAGACCTTATCTGGCTTGGAGAGCTGTCAGGCCGATATCTTCAAAACTTGCCAAGGAATCTCAGAAAGTCACAAACCAATTAAGCAAACTAATTGTCTCCTGCAAACTCCACTCCCCTTTCGCTCCTCTTTTATTCCCTCTAGGAGGGGCCATTCATCGTCCACCTGTGGCCTTACTCCCAAGTCGACCCTTGTTCTTTAGCTGTTCCCTTTGTCTGGCAACTCTGCGCATGCGCACACTGGGAACAGGCTCCAGCTGTTCATCTGCCTCACTGATGTCTGACTCTGAAGGCAGCTGATAACTGGCATCTGACCCTGGCCCCCTCTCTGCCTCCGATGCAGAGCCCTCATCAGAGCCTTCCCCAGACTGACTGGTGCATGTTCCTCCCCAACCTTCTCACTGTCCGAATCTGCTGCCAGCTCTGTTGGCCACTGGTGGGCCACAACAATACCCTTGATAGAGCCTAGGATAGCATTTGCTTTCTTTGCAACTTCATCACTTTGTTGGTTCATGTTAAGTAATGATCCAGTAAGACATCCAGATGCTTTTCACCTGTGCTGCTGCTTATTATAGTTCTCCACCAGACTGGTCTGCTGTTCCTACCTTATACTCCTGCTTTTGAGTTAAGACTTAATCTCTATTGACATTCTGCTTGCTGATTTTTGCTTAGAGTTCCTGCTTGTCAAGTTGTTCCTGAATCTTGATACAGGAACTGTCTTCTGAGATGCTTGCTAACCTGCCTGTCTTTGGGCTCTTCTGATTCTAGTCCGGTTTCAAACTGTTATACAAACTGTATTGTCTCAAGACTGGGCAGTTTTACAAGACTCCTTAGAGAAACAGTTGTAGTTCAGTGACAAGAATTTACACCTTGCACAAATGGCTTGGGTTCCATGTTCAGCATCTTCTGCTGAGAAAGCTCCTTGCCTGAAAATCTTAATTTTAAACCAAATAAATCTTTGGACTGATGTGGTTTAATTTTTTTCCTTTTTAATCCCTCACAGTCTTCTAATTAAACAATTAAACACATTGTGATCATTACAACAGAGTATTGAATTTGGGACATGGCTAAAATTATGTTGAGAAGATCTAATAAATATATTTAAAGTAGTCTTCACAGAGCCAGTGGTTGGATTCACATGTTGTGCTAAGACCTAACCATGATTTACTGAATGAATTGTAATTATCTGGCTTTTTGTGCATTAGAACCATTATATTAGTCACAGTCATTAGGTTTATACAGCACGTTAAGCCAAACCAAAACAACATTATGGCTTAGCTTGATATGCGATTCAATTTCCTCATTTTAGAGATTGCATCAAACCAGGTTTTATGGCACCATAATTTAGAACTCAAGCAAAGTGTTTCCAACTGCTTCAGCAAATAATGCTTTTTAACCAATTTGTCTGCTTCTGTTTCATCCATTAGCATCTGTGGTTTCTGGTGCAGAGGACTCCAGAGGCAGAAAAGTGGACAATTTAGTTTTGTTCATTTGGGTGTCAAACCAAACTGCAATAACTTTGGCAGAAATTGTTGTGGTTTGCAAGTGCATTTAAAGCTAGGGGTTACAAAATGGTACTCCCATTTGTTGAGAATGCTCTATGACATTGATTCTCAACCTTTTCTTCACTATGGACCCCCTTTAAATACTTTTTGTGGCCACGGACCATGGCCACAGACCCCCAAGGCAACTCAAAATTTAAATCATAACATTTCTTCAAGCCTTCATGGACCCCCTCGCAGCCATCGCAGCCCCCCAGGGTTTCATGGACCACAGTTTGAGAACCGCTGCCCTATGATATTTAGAGACCTCAACCTGCCCTCAAAAACAAGCCTAAATTATTGTTTAAATAATAATAATAAAGCTAATTTTGAGAGGTTTATACAGCACATATATAAAAGAATATTCTTAATGGCTTGTATTAAGACTGCATGTAAGAAATTCATTCTGGTATTTAGCTAATTTATTCATAACAGAGAATGATACCATTAAAGATTTCTTGTGATCAGCTTTTAAAAAGTGGGAAAGCTAATGCTGCACAAAATACTGCAAGCACTAGAACCTTGAATTTAAATACACAAGATTAGCAAACAGTGGAGCTCTTATGTATCTCCCCATGGCCAACTCTAGAGATGAACATAACTGCTGCATTTTGAAGTAAGTGCAGTCTTCATGGGCCTCCCCACATACAGTGTCATTCCAGTAGTCCAACTGGAATACATAGTGGAAGTACACAGTGGCAGGCATAACAGCTTTCAAATCCATTGTTAAAATATGCTGGTACAATGACACTGGAAAAATCCTGACATGATAGCAGTATTCCAATATTTAAGGGGCTGCCACAAAGAAGAGGGGGTGAAATTATTCTCCAAAGTACCAAAAGGCCAGACAAGAAACAATGGATGGAAACTAATGAAGAAGAGAAGCAAACTGGAATTAAGGAGAAACTTCCTAACAGTGAAGACGATTAACCAGTGGAATAGCTTGCCTTCAGAAGTTGTGGGTGCTCCATCACTGGAGGTTTTTAAGGACACCAGACAGCCACTTGTCTGAAATGGTATAGGGTCTCCTACTTGAGCAGGGGGCTGTACTAGAAGATCTCCAAGGTCCCTTCCATCTTCTCTTCTCTCCTCTCCTCTCCTCTCCTCTCCTCTCCTCTCCTCTCCTCTCCTCTCCTCTCCTCTCCTCTCCTCTCCTCTCCTCCCATTCTAAAAACAAATTGAAATAACAACTCTTCCATTTTCTCTTCCGTCTCCTTCCCCAGTGCTCAGCGCTTTCTAAACTCAACACAGAGGTTGCCTGTGTTGCTGTCCACGATGAAAATACTTTTGTAGTTGGGACAGAAAAAGGGAGGCTGTTCATGAACACAAGGAAGGAGGTCCAGGCCGATTTCAAAAAGTTCTGCAGTAAGTATTCGCGTTGCCTTGGTAAAACCAGCAATTATGTAACCGGGTGCCAAATTTAATGCCAGCATCTGATGCACGTCAGGCTTAACTGCTTAGTTGCTGTCATTGACTTGTCTGATGGTTGTCCACTTAAACATTGGATGTATCTGGTCAGGGGTGGCTATATGTCAGATTTGTGGGAGTTTCATTTTTTATTAACTAGTTTGATCTGTCAACTGGATCTTGGGGTGGCAAAATGAATGAGAGTAGCAGTATTAAAAACAGGGTGCTCAGCTATCTTGGCTTGATTCAGGAATTTGTTTTTTCAGCAATAGTATTTTGGCCACGTTCTCAAAAATATTTTCCTCCTTTGTTTGGGGAGTGTTCTCTATGTGTGCTTGTCTGGGGTGGGTAGAGAGAATGCTTTTAATTGTTGCCATTGTTAACAACTGGATGTCACAATCCTTCTTATAGACTGCAGATCACCCAGAATTGTATTGGTCTATCTTTGAGGTAGAAAGAATTGGGTTTAGGGGCTCTGATTTGCTTTTTACTTTAAAACAGAAACAAAAACCCACTTTGGCCTGCAGGATTCCCTGGTTTAATGTGCTTCACTTTGTGACTGAATTAACCCATTTTCTGGATTTACATAATATATTGAGCTATCAGCTAACTAATAATTAAAAATAGAAATAGAAGCCAAGGTTAACATTAATCAACCTTGGCGTGTTGATTTATTATACCATAAATAAGATGTAGGTCTAGAGCTATCTTTTGAACGATATTGTTCTTAGTGTTTTAGACTTTTTGCTTTCTATCATTATTTTCCTAAATAGGATATGTAACCATCTTGGAGCATATTTTGATTGCAGCCATATAGAAACCCTGTAAAGAAATTTAATAGAGTAATAGACAAATAGCTTCTCCTTGGCTTTTACCTATTTTGACTAAGTGTGGTATCTAAACACCGTTTGGGCTTGCACAACATGCTGTGCCATGAAAAGAACCGGAGCTGACTTAATGTAGCATATTATGCAAGGCTTTTAACTGATTTGGTTAAGTATATTGTACAAATAAGCTATTCAGTCTGACATGCCCAATGGGGTTGGATTACTGCATCCATTGATCCCATCCAGCAGAATTGTTCTGACTGAAAACTGAAGGGAAAGTAGATGGGCCTGTGTCAAATTCCCACAAATCACATCATGGCTTTTCTCAGTGAATGGACAAGGGATTCAGTGCAAGCTACCGTGATGTCATGTGCACATGTTATTACTTGCTCCTCCTTGTGGGAACTCATGCATGTGAGCCCAGCCCTAGACTGCGAGCTGGAGAGGGGAAATTAGGAGTATATTCCCTCCGTCATATATCTGACAGTCAGAATTAGCACTCTTCAAACCTTTAAAATCAAAAATCTAAAGTAGAGTTTCTTGTCCAATTTAGCAGCAACTTCTGAGATCCTAGACCAGAGATGGCTAACCTTTTTCTTGTCATGTGCCGAAAGTGTGTGTATGTGTGCACGACTGCACGTGCCTGCACCCATAATGCAATGACCCCCCTGCGCATGCGCACACAACCCCCCTATGCTCCCCCGGCCCCCGCACAGGCGCAGGCTACCCCCGTCCCCATTTTGGGCCTAGCAGGCCTCCCTGCAGCCTCCTGGGCCCAAAAATGGGCTGTGGAGGGCGCGCTGCACCCCCCGCCCCTCATTTTGGACCTAGCAGGCCTCCCTGAAGCCTCCTGGGCCAAAAAATGGGCTGTGGAGGGCGTGCTGCACCCCCCGCCCCTCATTTTAGACCTAGCAGGCCTCCCTGAAGCCTCCTGGGCCAAAAAATGGTCCGTGGGGGGGCATTTTACCCCCCATGCTCGCCCCAGCTCCGTGCATGTGCCCCCCTCTGCGCTTGCACACGTATCTCCCACATGCGTCCCGCTCCTCGCACATTCTGAAAATCAGCTGGCCAGCGGGAGGCACGCGTGCATGCGCAGTGGAGCTCAGTGGGCAACGGCTCACATGCCCGCAGAGAGGGCTCTGTGTGCCAGGTGTGGCACATGTGCCATAGGTTCGCCATCACCAGTCCTAGACAATACACAGGCAGCCACAGGCAATGGAAAGCAATAAAAAAATCCCACAGATGTTCTACATTATAAGCAAGTGGTTTTAAATGTGATAGGAGAACTGAAGGCAGGCGACACTGACCTTATGCTTGGGGCTGGAAGGCAGGACATCTGCTTTTTAACCTCTTTGGTGGTTCTGCATGCAAATATATCAGTCTTGCTTGGCTGTCAAAATCAACATTGGTTGGATTATCTGAGGTGAAGCTGAGTGTGCTTCACCTAATACATTTTGTCCATAGTCTTATCCATTTGGAAGCATTCATAAAGATGATGGACTTCTTTTTCTTCTTGTTGGGACACATTGAAATTTTCTTCTGCTGCTTCGTTTTATATCCGCTTTAGGTTCCCAGTATTACAAACTAAAAGAGACTCCTTCTCAATTTGGCATTCTTCAGAAAAATTGGGCTACATTATAATTACAAGACACCTCCAAGTATCTTGTTTATTAGGATGAAGTGTGTTGTTTTCCAATGTGTTTGGAGGAAGCTGATGTAGATCCTGGATGTTAAGTCGTTTCAATTATCTTATCCTGACATTGTTGTCAGTAACAGAGGCAATGTTTAACAGTAATAGTGTTGTGAAGAAACAGTTATAATTTAAATGCTTCCATGGCTGTCATCTGTCTGATATTGTTACTGTTGCTTCTCATTTATATCTCTCGACTTAATCACATTTGTTCCTTAAGTAGATATAGATAGATAGAATAGTCTTTGCATTTCTTGGTCTCCTAAAAATTAGATTTCTAGGTCATTCAGTGAGTGTGTCATCCTGGTTGTTTGAAGAGTCTTCTTATTAATTCATGATGTAATTAATTAGTTCACTTAACTGATACTTGATTGGGGATGCTACTGTATTGTTCCCGGTAGATTTATGTTCTTCTGTCTGTTTATATCACTGTATGTCAGTTAGAATTGTTTGATGAGACAGCCTAGAAATTACGAGTCTTCGAAAAATAAGGTGGTAAAGAAATATTGATGATGATTATGTGTCATCATATCATTGTTGACTCTTTGCAGCCATGTAGACAGCACTATAGACTTAACAATAGAGCCAGGTCTTTGCATAATGTGTTGTAAGATAATGATAATTTCACCATGGTAATTTGTGCATTGAGTAAGAACACTGGAATGATTTCTTCTGTGATGGCAATCATTGTTTTCTTGGCTATCCATGATATTCTTAAAAGACTCTCTTGGTAATAAATGGATGAATGGAGGGATGGAGGAATGAACAGATAAATAAGATAAATTATACTCTGAGTTTCTAAATTAAAACCATGAGAGATAATTCAGAATAATGTCTGGAGTAGTTGGTATAATAATAGATGGTATCTTTCTCGCCTTTATACTGTAAGACTAGTGGTTTTAAAATAAAAGGAAGTTGAGAATAAATCACACACCTAAGCAAATTGTTATAGATTGGTTTTTTAAATAAAGTTCCTATATTATCATGAAATACTAGATTTTATATTTAATTATATTTTTCATGTACAATTTATTTATTATCTTTTATGTATATTTATGTAATTATTAGTGTACTTTTGTGATCTGCTTAATCTTAGACAAATTCAAAATAATAATAGATCATCATGATACTATTGATGATGGTCAGTGCTATAACAATGTAAAATGGGACAAGGAGAAAGACAATATATTTCAATAAAGTGTATGTACTACCTGTATGGATGCACCAATATACAGATCTCTGAATCCAAAGATGCATTGTTTCCCATGACTGATGAAGAAAGTTTGGGGTATAAATACAGCCTCTCAGAGCTTTTCCAGGTTCATGAATAAGCAGCAGTCTATATTGGCATGACATTTACAGTGCGTGTTGCCAATCCTTACATTGATTCTCTTGCCTCTATTTGAAACAGCTGCAGTCACCTGTCTTTCTCCAAGGTAATGGATGACAAAACCTATAGATCAGGGGTGTCAAACTCAAGGCCCGGGGGCTGGATCCAGCCCGCGAGGTACTTAGATCTGGCCTGCGGGGCCATCCTGGAAATAGCAAAGGACTGGCCTGCGGTGCTTCTGTCAGCAAAAATGGGCTCCCGAGCTCCGTTTTTGGCTGCCACGGCCTCCTGCAACCCTCTGCCAATGAAAACGGAGCTTGGGAGGACCGGTCCCCTGAGGTAAACACAACCCTGATGCGGCCCTCAATGAAATCGAGTTTGACACCCCTGCTGTAGATGAATTGGAAGACATAAATGGCCTGGTTGCAGACAAATCATCATGGAGAAAATCTACCTATGATGTCTTGTCATGATTGTGTCTTGGTTTGGAATATGCCTTGAACTACAATTCCCAGTATGTCTCATTATTGAACTCCCATTAGCTGAGGCCAATGGCTGTTGTAGTTCAGCAATATCAGAAGAGTCGAAGTTCCCCATGCTTGCTTTAAGGGGAGAACGTGGGAGAAAACCAACATGTAAATCAATTGGTAGGCAGATTCCAAGAAATGAAATGATGGGGGTGGGATTGCGGATAGGCTTGGTGGTGATGTCACAGGGTATCATCCAATCTCATAGAATATCGAATAGGGGATTTTGTGTTTTGCATGTATATCCATCATAAATAACAGCTGTGTCCTAAAACTGAAGAATTGTCTAATAATAACACAGCATCTCCTGATTTGCCATCTTTTCTCTCTATGTTTTGTTATCTCCCTGCCGGCAGGCATCCAGCAGAGCAAAGAGCATGATCTGGACGGCCAGAAGAAGGCAAAAGATTTTGGTCGGACAATTCCTCGGATCTCCCCAGATCAGGGATCAGATGTTTATCTCCTCAGGAAGATGGTAGAAGAAGTCTTTGATGTGCTTTATAGTAAGGAATAGCTTTGATTTCCATTGGGAATTGGGTTTGCCAAGCGTTTTGGGGGACCTTTTGGCCAGTTCCCTACTTGTATGGCTGGGAGGCTGGAAGTTCCAAAGGGAACTAGCAAACCATTAGGCTGCCAGATAGTGACTGTTTCCTCTTAGGAAACTAATCCATTTAAGGCACTGTGATGACATCTTAACCTTTATTCAAAGAATGAATGAAGCAGCCCCAAGTCAAGAGGCTTTGTGGAAGGATGGAAACATCCAAACTTCTGGATATAGTTGAACTACAAATCCAAATATCCCTACTGTGGATATACTTAGATGGCTAGAAGTTAAACATGCTACCTGAGAGTCCTGGGTGTTACTTTTTGTATTCACCTGAAGGCCACAGGTTAGGAAAGCTGATATAGAAAATAAGACAGCTACGAATGTTCCCACTTTGAGATCTTAAGGCCCTATATAGCAGCTTCATCATTTATTATTATTATCACTGCTACTACTCTTATTCCAATTACCGTACTGTTTTTACTGCTAGTATTTTTGCAGTTGATTAGTTTTATGCAGTATGCCATCCATCCATCCATCCAAGCATGAGGTGCCCTTATAAATCAAATAAGTAAGTAAATAAGTAAATAAATAAGCAAGCAAGCGAGCAAGCAAGCAAGTAAGTAAGTAAGTAATTTTCTGAACAATCTATTTGATTGTTTTTCATTTCCTTTCTCTGTTGCCCAACCCCACTGATTGTAAACATTTATTGCATGTTGTGCCCTGTTTTTAGAAGTGAGGGGTATACGTCTTTCTTTTGAAAAACTTAGTGAGCCCCCCAAAATTTCTGCTGTCTCTCTCTTTGTAGATAGACAGTGCCATTTTTATTGCATTCACGTCCCCAATTGGAGGATAAGTCTGGTTGGTGCCAACTTTTGGCTGCAGCATAAGCCCTTTACCTGCAACTGGCACCTCTGCCTAAGTCTTGCTGCAGAGAATATATGCCTAAATCCAGAGCAGTGTTTCTCAATCTCACCAACTTTAAGATGTGTGGACTTTAGTTCCAAGAATTCTCTAGCTATAATAAGCTGGCTGGGGAATTCTGGGAGTTGAAGTCCACATAACCTAAAGTTGACAATGTCAAGAAACACTAATCCAGAGGAACTAAAAGTAGCTTTTCCCAATTTGGGTGTCGTCCAGATATGTAGACTTCAAATGCCAGAATTCTTAGCAATGGCAGTGCTGGCTGGGAGATTTTGGGATTCAAAATTGATGCATCTGGAGACCCCTGAGCAGGGGTGGGCTACTTGGGGTTCGCAGGGGTTCAGGAGAACCTCTAGCTAAAATTCTGTGCAGTTTGGAGATCCCCTAAATCCCATTCCTGGCTAAGTGCATTCCAGGTAAGTGCAGGGCGCATGCGGAGGCTCTAGGAGGGCGGAAAACAGGCGTACTAGAAGTTCAGGAAGGCCCGTTTCTGGCCTCTAGAGGGCCTCTGGAGCCTGGGGAGGCTGTTTTCGCCCTTCCGGAGGCTCAAAGAAAGCCTCCGGAGCCCGGGGTGGGCAAAAATGCCCCCTATGCCACATCCATCATGGCACACCCACCCAGCAACCGGGCAGAGAACCCCTTGCTAAAATTTTTGAAGCCCACCCTTGCCCCTGAGGTTTGGGATGGCTGTTATAAACATTTGATGTACTGCTCTTTGGGTAGCTCAGCCCAAATCCTCTGTCATAGCAACAGTACAATGTGACAAAGAAACAGAACAAAGGGATGCCTTGTGGCCAGCTCTTGTTCAGATATCTTTTAGAATTTATTGTTTTTCCACATTGTCCAGGTGAGGCCTTGGGGAAGAGCAGTGTGGTTCCACTGCCCTATGAGAAGTTCTTGAAAGAGCCTGGCTGGTTAACGGTGGTTGGGTTACCCGATGGACTCACGTTCAGGAAACCCATTGAATATGATGCAAAGTCCCTGATGGCCATATTAGAGCACAGCCACAACATGCGTTTCAGGATAAAAAGGTAAGAATGAGGGGTTTTGGATTTTTTTTTCTCTTTCGGATTCCCTTGTATTTGGTCAGTGCCTTGCAGATCACATTGGTTGTACTAATCCATGGTAGAGGGATAAAAAATATTGACTTGCCATGACTGAAATCAGGAGTTACTATCACAAGAGCATATAAAAACTCAGAGTAGTAGTGCAAGATCGGAAGATGTGGAGAGACCTGGTGCCTAGAATTGCTAAAAGTTGGACACGATTGAATAGATAACATCATCATCATCATCATCATCGTCATCATCATCATCATCATCCCTTCTCCCCTGTTTTGGAGCAATTGTAAGGATAGGATTAGAATGTCTATGGAGATTCTCAGTCATCCAGGTCATGGTTGTCCCAAAGGTGTTTTTTTCAAGAGGCAACTGGACTTTCTGGTTTTTCTTTGAAGATGTTTTGCTTCTCATCCAAGAAGCTTCTTCAGCTCCGACTGGGTGGTGGGGAATGGATGGATTTATATTCCTTGCAGATAGTTGGTCATTTCAATTGTTTCTAACTCTCCAATTGTTTAATTTGAATTTGAATTTTTAATGGGGTATTTTAATTGTGGGGCCAAATTGTTTAATATATTTTTAAATTGTTTTTAAACTTTGCATTCTATGTTTTTTTACTTTTGGCTGTTCACCGCCCTGAGTCCTTCGGGAGAAGGGTGGTATATAAATTTAAATATAAATAAATAAATAAATTTGCATTTTTTTTTTTAGAGCAGAGGTCTTCAAACATGGCAGCTTTAAGGCTTGTGGACTTCAACTCTCAGAATTCTATGCTATATGCTATGCATAGCATATGCTATGCTATGCTGGCTGGAGAATTCTGGGAGTTGAAGTCTACAAGTCTTAAAGCTGCCAAGTTGGGGACCTCTGTTTTACAGAGTAGTGAACCTGATGACACAGATAAACCTCCAGGTGGCCTTAACGACTCTGTAAATGACCAGCTGTCTGCAAGGAGTATAAATCCTTCCATTCCCCACCATCCAGTGGGAGCTGAAAGAGCTGTTTGGATGAGAACAGCTCTCATCCAAACAGCTTTCAAAGAAAAACCAAAAAAGCCAGTTGCCTCTTGAAGGAAAAAGCACCTTGGGGATAGAATTAGAACTTCTGGCTTTTGTTTTTCTATGACTCAAATCCACGTCAGCCAACTTGTCTAAACTACAATGTTAGATCTGACTTTCAAGCAGCTGAGATGTGAGGTGAGCATTATTTCCATTAGTTCCTTATCATGGTCACCCTCTGGTTTCCATGGATTTAACTAATACCATGGATCTCCAAGAGGAAGGACCTCCTTGATTTCTTTGCTCTGGATCTTGTTCACTATTCTTTGGGAATTTCTGTATTATGGCTCTGCTGGAGGCAAAGGTTGGTTATGCCTTTTAATATCATTAACCACAATATGCAAGTGTAGCTAAGTGGCTCATTTCACAAATAATATTAAACCATGATGTAGTTTTCATATTACTTACTGTTATATGCAGTTCAGGACTCTAGTTCACCAAATCCTGGCCTGTTTTAATGTATGAAAGCAGCTGGTGACTATTTCATGTGAACCCATAAAATTGGTCTTATGGAACAATCTATAATTAAATCAAATATCCTATTATGGTCCAAGGCCAACATAAACTGTAATACGTTGTATGTGCACAGCCAGTGAGTCAGTAGGAGAAGGATATTTTATCTCAGGGCTGCAAAGGGGATTCTACCTGCTTCCAGTTGCTGGAATATAATCAAGGTATACACCAACAAAAGGTATTGAGCGTTCTTGAGTGATTGAGGCCAGCCATTGGCTGACCGTGACTGGGAAGGGATCTGGAAACATGCTGATGAAGTAGGAATCAGCAGTTCCAGACTAGAGAGATCCAATATGTCAGCATAGATTAGGTGCTTTTCAAAGCCATCAGCCGAGCAGCCAGGTATCCATTGACTTTGGAAAGATGGGAGAGAAAAAAAAAGCCTACAATTTAAACCCTGGAGTTGAGACCTATATATAGGCTTTGACCTCTGCGTATTGCAGTAGGCAAATCTCCCGTCTAAATTCCTGTCAGCAATAAACTAATCTTGCCGAGTCATAGCCATGAGCCTCTGCTGAGAAAAGCAAGTCTGAATAAGGAGTTAAGTATCTGGAGAACCGAGATTTATAGCCACGGCTGATGAAAAGCCTGACAGAAGGGCTATAAATACTTCCTATTTCGGATGGAACTTTGCCTACTGAGCAACTGGATTGAGATTTCTGGTTCAATGCTACTTAAGAAGAAGGAAGTATAATGCCTTTTTTTCCTGTCTTCACTCCCTTTCTTCCTTGTTTCTGCTGTCCATCATTATAACATTCCTTCGTAATTTCATTTGCTGTCAGTCACCTCTTTGTTTCCTTTGCACCAGGAAATAAGGTGATAAAGTAAACTGGTTGAAAGATGAAAGTTGAAAGATGGGTTGAAAGATGCCAATCCAGCTAGTTTCTTTTTGTGCCTTTTTCCAAATCATTCTCTTGGCCTGTCATTTATAGTTTAATTTTCAATATTTTCTCTATCTTCCACAACTGTAATTCCTTCATTAACATCTTTTAGACATTGAAATTGTAATTTGAGATATGTATATGTATATATGCACGCTTTCTCTCTCTCTCTCTCCCCCCCCAAACACTTATGAATGTGTTTGTGCGTGTGTGTATAAATATATATCTTATGTTCTTAAAGAAGCAGACCTCCAAACTATCTCACCCACAATCTAGTAGGTTTTATGTATGTTTTTCTTTTAGCCAGTTTTTTCCTACGTAACCAAGATTTTTCTACAGCCCTAGCTGTAGCAGTGGGATGTGACTCCACTGAGCTAAGGCTGTAGAAAAATCTTGGTTACGTAGGAAAAACCTGGCTAGAGGAAACACACACACACACACACACACACACACACACACATGTGTCTGCTGTGTCTGCAGATTATGTCTGCTGAATATAACTCGGCATTGGCAACAAGTAAACACTCAACTTCATTCAGTTGCCCAGACTCCACCCTGCAAGGGATTATGGGGTTATTAAAAGATGATGATACACACACACACACACACACAGAGAGAGAGAGAGAGAGAGAGAGAGAGAGAGAGAGAGAGAGATGATATAGATACACACACATACACACAGAGATATGATATAGATATAGATATAGATATAGATATAGATATAGATATAGATATAGATATAGATATAGATATATTATACAGAGAGAGTGTTGGTTGTCCAGATTGTGGGTGAGAGAGATAGTTTGGAGGTCTGCTTCTTTAAGAACATAAGAAGAGCTCAGCTAGATTAAGCCAAAACTCCACCCAGACCAGGATTTTGCTATCGTAGAGTGGCCAACAAAATACCTCTTGGAAGTTCATAAACAGGACAGGAAGTCAGTTTTATTATATGTCTTTAGCAATTGGCTGATGTTCAATAACCTGTCCCTAAATTTACAGCATATTTTGATCCTCGTATTAAATAGTTCATTCTACCAATTTAGGATAAACATGAAATTATGTGCAGTTTCCTCCTCTTCTTAGGCCACCTGAGGACTCTATCAGGGATCCCAACCCTTCTGTTGAGATGAACTCTTCTGCTCTCATCTCCAAGGGGAACCGAGAGCCGGGCCTTAATAATGTGCGCGTTAAGCAGGCCAATCAAGACACACTTCCTGGGATCACCACCAGCGGTTTCCTGTATGGCGTGTCGCTGCCCACACAGATTGCCATGGAGATAAAGCAGGAAGGTTCAGCCAGTCGGCATGGGATGAATGCAGTCGGCGACATGCTGAGGCCTCGTCCATCAGGAGAAGCGAAGGTGCCTTCGCCACAGGAGTTCGGTGACTGCTGTGGTAATGGCCTTCATGTTTGCTGACCCAGCAATGGCTGCCCCAAAGCTGGTGCAAAGGTGTTGGTGTAGCCTTGGAGTGAAATAGGAATTGTGTAATGATGGCTGTGATTGGATTACCGATGACGGTTTTGATAGGGTCATCCTTAAGTATTTGGTCAGCCAGGTGTGATTCCTGGAGGCTGGACATGATTAAAATATTACAGGTAGTCCTCACCTTAGGACCACAATTGAGCCCAAAATTTATATTGTTAAGTGAGAAATTTGTAAAGTGAGTTTTGCCCCATTTTATGACTTTTTATTGCCACGGTTGTTAAATGAATCACTGCAGTTCTTAAATTATTAACAGGGTTGTTAAGTGAATTTCCCCTACCGGTTTTGCTTGTCAGAAAGTCATATGACCCTGGGACATTGCAACTGTCATAAATGTGAGTCAGTTGTCAATCATCCAGATGTAAATCATGTGACCATGGGGATGCTGCAACAGTCATAAGGGTGAAAAATGGTCATAAGTCATTTTTTTCAGTGACGTTGTTACTTCAAATGGTCACTAAGCAAACGGTTGTAAGTCGAGAACTACCTGTAGTTGGGTTTTTATATTGTAGTGCTAGCCAAGGGTTAGGGATAGGCTTCATCTTCAAGTTCTAGGATCAGGTAGTCCTTGACTTACAACAGTTAATTTAGTGACCATTCAAAATTACAACGGAATTGAAAATGTGACTTACAACCGTTTTTCACACATACGACTTTTGCAGTATCCCCGTGTCATGTGATCAAAATTTGGACACTTGGCAACTGGTTCAGCTTTATGACGGTTGCAATGTCCAGGGATCATGTGATCACCTTTTGTAACCTTCTGACAACTGGGAAGCCAGATTCACTTAACAGCCGTGTTACCAATTTAACAACTGCAGCAGTTCCCTTAACAAATGTGGCAAGAAAAGTCGTAAAATGGGGCAAAACTCACTTAACAAATTTCTCACTTAGCAACATACTGGTACATTTTGGGCTCATGTTGGTCATAAGTTGAGGACTACCTATAGTTTATTAAGGATGCTTATTTTAGAGAAAGGGTGGAATGCCTCCTTGGACTTGAAAGAATGAAGTATTGATTCAATTTGGAATTATCTTTTTATTTACAAATGTTTTCGGGGAATTCTCAAAAGAAAACACATCTTGTTTTCTGTCTCACAAGATGTATTAAGTTTTATAATGGACGACGATTCCCTTCCTCCCCCACCATCAAGGTAGTTGACCCAATCATTAGTGCTGTTGGAGCTGAAAATAGACTTTTTCATTCGGAGCTGAAGGTGATCATGAAAATAATTTGCATTTCCAGACATTATGAAAAGAGTAAATCAGGATTTTGCATACAGGAAAGTCAGTACCTAGGCAACGTGCACCTTACCAGCATTCCTTTTGTGGTCTCCCAGAGCCTTTCCAGAGAGGGGAGGGCTAAAATTGTGGGGTTTGGAGGTAGGTTGTAAAAGGCAAGGGGCCTTGCTCATACTTAAGACCAGGGATGAAATCCAGTAGGTTCTGACAGGTTCTGGAGAACCGGTAGCGGAAATTTTGAGCAGTTTGGAGAACCGGCAAATACCACCTCTGGCTGGCCCCAAAGAGGGGTGGGAATGGAGATTTTGCAATATCCTTCCCCCAGGAGTGGGGAGGGAATGGAGATTTTGCAGTATCCTTCCCCTAGAGTGGGGAGGGAATGGAGATTTTGCAGTATCCTTTCCCTGCCACGCCCAGCAACCACACCCACCAAGCCAGGCCACACCCACAGAACCGGTAGTAAAAAAATTTGGATTTCACCACTGCTTAAGACATCTGTTTCAACCTTGAAATCTCATGAGTGCCATTCTCCAAATGGGCCCTGGACTGTCCTATTTTAGGAAAGTGGCAGTCAGTAATGATGCATGGGCCTGATGAGGCTGGGCCTCATCCTCAGGTGAATAGACCTTGTACATTCCAGCAGTGTAACTTTTGTAGCATCTCCCAGAGTTCTCAAATATGTAGCCCTTGATTTACAACAGTTCATTTAGTGATTGTTCGAAGTTACAATGGCTCCGAAAAAGTGACTTACGACCATTTTTCACACGGCCATTGCAACATCCCCATGTCACGTGATCAAAATTCAGACGCTGGGAACTGGCATGTATTTATGACGCTTGCAGTGTCCCAGATTCATGTGATCACCTTTTGCGACCTTCTGATGGGCAAAGTCAATGGGGAAGCCAGATTCACTTTACAACTGTGTTACTATCTTAACAACTGCAGTGATTCACTTAACAACTGTGGCAAGAAAGGTTGTATAATGGGGCAAAACTCACTTAACAACTGTCTCACTTACTAACACAAATTTTGGGCTCCCTTCCAAACAAAGTTCCATTCTAATACATTTAGCAATGGTAATTGGGACCTGCAACTCAGTCATTAAATGAAGCAGTCACTAAATGAATGTGCAACTGTGCTTATAATCTTCCTTTATCTTTCCTTCGCTTTACAGACCTATGAAGATTGTAAATGTTGGTCATAAAGTTACTTTTTCATCAGTGTCGTAACTGTGAACTGTCGCTAATTGGATTGGGCTAAGTCTAGCATATTTGTTTGTGTGTGTGTGTGTGTGTGTGTTTATTTATTTATTTATTTATTTTTAAATTTATATTGCCGCCTATTCACCCATGGCGACCCAAGGCGGCTTACAGAATATAAAAACCACATTTAAAAACAATAAAAGAAAGATCAAATAAATTAATATAGTAATAAAATAATAATAAAATCACTCCCCAGCCCCTGTCCCGGCGACAGCAGATCACACGAGCAATTTAATGGACTCCATCCCACTCTGGGCTCCCCAGGCCTGCTGGCAGAACCAGGTTTTCAGCGCCTTCCGGAAGAGTATTAGAGTGGGGGCCGTTCTAATCTCTGGGGGAATGATGTTCCAGAGAGAGGGAGCTACCATATTGCTTCTCACAGTGGCCTGTCAGATGTCTCAAAGGTCCAAACAAGAGGAGACAGTGACATACATGCTCCTCACTCACTCTTCTTCCCCTCAAAATATGCTGCCCCTAATCTGAATGTAATATTGAGTCTTCATGACCAGTTGACCCCCACCCCCTCCATGAATTTATCCGATCCCCTTTTAAAGCCATTTAAGTAAGTAATCACCACCGTGTCTGGGGACAATTCAGTTTTATTTTGTTTTTTTAATTTGATTTATATGCCGCCCTTCTCTGGAGACTCAGGGCGGCTTACAATGCGCTAAGCAATAGCCTTCATACTTTTGTATATTTTATACAAAGTCAGCTTATTGCCCCCACAACTGGGTCCTCAAGTTCTCAAGTGCATTATGCATTAAGTGAAAAAGAGGTTGCTTTTTTCTATTTTAAATGTCCTCCTCGTTAGCTTTATTGAATATGTCCTGGTACTAATGTTTTGAGCAATGGTGGGCTGCTGGTGGTTATAACAACCGGATCATCCGGAACCGAAAATGTGAGCACACGCATGCATGCGGCATCAAAAACCTGGCAATTATATAGGACGTGATAACACCAGGGCAGGCGCGCGGGGCCAGCCACTGGTTGGAACTACTGGTCCGCCTGAACTGGCCCGAACCGGCAGCAGCCCACCACTGGTTTTGAGAGGGGAGGAAAAAACTTCTTCCTCATCCATTTTCTCCAGGCCATTCATGATTTTATACACATTTTATATTTCAGTCACATTCAACTTTTTTCCTCGGTAGAATCCCAAATGTGTCTTCTCATAAGGAAAGTGAGAATCACTTTACATTTACTTAAATTGAATTGCATTCGACATTTGGTTGGCCATTCACTCAGTCTGAAGAGATCCTCATAGACCTCTTCACTGTCACTCTGAATAATTCAGTAGTATCTGCAACCTTTACCACCTCACGGCTTGCCCTGAAGTCAAGAGTTATTTATTGAAAAGTACCAGTCCCAGTGCAGGTGCTTAAGAAATTCCATTTCTTACATGCCTCCATGGAGAGAACTTCCCATTTAGTCATACATTCTTTTTTCTGTTTTTCAACCACTTAACAAAAGTGGTTTGTTAACAAAAAGACAAGTTTTCGTATTCTGTAACTCTAACATTACTCAAGCACTTTTGACCATGACAGTTTTTTGATAAAAGTCATGTAAACAGGTGCAAGCTTTATTTCAAAACAGAAGAAACCTATACTAATTTTTAAATAAAACTGTAGCTTTTGTAACTAGCCTTCACCTATGAATTATAGGTAATCCCCAAGTTACGAGCATTCCTTTAGTGAACGTTTGAAGTTACACGATAAGCACCCCCTAGTGTTTGTGAATAAGTCCGGAAACTATGGATCTTGCAACACCACAGCAGTAGTTCGCTGTTATGAACAATTGTAGAGGCTTGGCAACATTCGTCCTGAATGTTGCCGGCCAAAATGGAGTTTCCGAGGGGTGGAACGTTCTGTTTGGGCCTCCAAGGCCTTCCCCGGCACATTGCAGGCTGAAATGGTGCTTCTGAGCGGCAGATCCATGGATCGGGAAGACCTTGGATGGTCTTAGGCAAGTGGTCTATTCCATCACTAGGATCCCCATAGCCTTACCCACCCTGAAATACCTCATGTGCACTTAAGGAGCCTCGCATTTGATTAGCAAATGCGTGGGCAAAAGGAGGGAGTGATCCCGTTCAAGATATGAGATTCACTCCCACAAATCCTCGGGTTATGAATGGAATGGGCAGGCTCCATTATATTCGTAATGTGAGCAGTACTTGTACATCTTTTCATGGAACCTCTTTGCAGCGTTTGAAGTATCCTGTGGTCTCATAACCACAATTTGCAATGTTTTTCCTATTTCTGATGTTTACTTCCAGTTTCCAGCAGAAAATGCCCATTGGGGAAAATGGATTTACTTAATGACCGCTGAGTTCACTTAAGCACTGCAAGAAATGTAAAAGCAGATCCGGTCACATGATGCCTTGACTTAGGACTGTGATTATGGGTTCATTTATAGTCGTAAGTCAATAACTGCTTATACAGCTACTCCTCGACTTACAACAGTTTGTTTAGTGACCAAAGTTACAATAGCACTGAAAAAAGTGAGTTAAGACCGTTTTTCACAGTTACGACCTTTGCAGCATCCCCATGATCATGCAATCAAAATTCAGATGCTTGGCAACTGTTTTACATTTATGACCGTTGCTGTGTGCTAGGGGGTCATGTGATCAGCATTTGCGACCTTCTGACAAGCAAAGTCAATGGGAGAGCCAGATTCACTTAACAACCGTGTTACTAATTTAACAACAACTGTAACAAATGTGGCAAGAAAAGTCGTAAAATGGGGCAAAACTTAACAGTTAACAAATGTCTTACTTAACAGCAAATTTTAGGCTTAATTGTGGTCGTAAGTCAAGGACTACCTGTACTATAGTTTATCTGTGTCAGTGGGGTTCCCTTTACACAGTTCTGAGAATGGATCTCGTCTCATGTTCCTCTTAGCATACAGCTGCATCTCTAAAACAGATCAAACCAGACCACACAGTCCTAGAAGTTTGTACTACTTGCTAACTGTGTAGGATTATCCCTGTTTAAAAATGTACCTCTGGAGGGCACATCAGTTACTATATTACATGCAACGGTCTGTGAAAAATACTCATAACTCACTTTTTTCAGTGCTGTTGTAACTTTAAACCAGTGGTGAAATCTAAAATTTGTTACTACCAGTTCTGTGGACGTGGCTTGGGGGAGCCTGGTGGTAATGTGACTGGGTGGGTGTGGCCAATTTTTTTTTTAACTTTTAAAACCATTTTTTCTATAACCTCTTCGGCGAAGAGGTTGTAAAAAAATGCTTTCAAAAGGCTCTGATGATCCCAGCTGAGTTGTCTGATCGGCAGAGGCTTTTTTTCTTTTAAAAGCCTCTGTCGATCAGGCAACTCAGCTGGGATCATCAGAGGCTTTTAAAACCATTTTTTTCTACAACCTCTGAAGAGGTTGTAGAAAAAATGCTTTTAAAAATTTAAAAAAAGGCCTCTGATGATTGCGCGGCTCAGCTGGGCATGGGGAGGGGGCAGGGATTTTTGCTACCGGTTTTCCGAACCACCCGCCTCCATCGCTACCGGATCAGGCGATTCGGTCTGAACTGGGAACATTTACCCCTGCTTTGAACGGTCACTAAATGAACACTCTGAGACATGAAATTCACAAATACCATAATTTAAAGTAATCTGACACCAAAGCTTCCCCAGATCCCCAATTTCAGCTCTGGCCCCTCTTTATCAAATGGTTGACCCTCTCTGCAGCAAACCTAGGACCAAGCCATGGTTTTAGGCCATGGACCAGGCTGACTGGTCCACAAACCATTTTCTAGTATCTAAAGCAGTGTTTCTGAAACTTAGCAGCTTTATGATTTGTGGACTTCAAATCTCACTGAAGAATTCTGGGGGTTGAAGTCCCCACATTTTAAAGTAGCCAAGGTTGAGAAACACTTCTGTATTGTTTTATTTCTGTGTCAGAAGCACCAAGGCGCTTCTGTGATGAAAGGATCAGCCGGTGACATCACCATTACCTGGGGGACACCCAGGTGGGGATTCCTTTTATGTCCCTGTTAAGTTGCCTACTGAAGTGGTACCCATCTATCACCTTGTGGCTTTCACACTGTTGGGCCGGAAGGAGCTGGAGTGAGTGACGGAAGCTTACCACATCACGTGGCAGCAACCAGGTCTCAAACGCGAACCTGCTTATTGTCAGCCCAGTATCCTAGCCACATGAGTCACTGCTCTCCATGCAAGGGCATGTTTAAGTCAAACTACAGATAGTCCTTGTTTAGCAAACTGCCTTCTACAGCAACCATTTGCAGTTACAATGGTGAGGGAAAAGTAACTGTGCAAACAATGCTTGTATTTACAACTTTCCAGATCTGTACAGCAGGGGAAAACTGAAATAAGATCATAAGCACAATCACAGTTTAACTTAGCGTCCACTTTGCTTAATGACAGAGTTGCCAGCCCCAATTGTGGTCACTAAACGAGGATTAGCTGTACAATAAAGTTGAATGTATTGCCTGTATCAAGAAACTGCTTGAGGATGCTATGAGGTGATACCGCATTTTCTTTGTAAGCAAAGTTGTCACAACTCATCTTTATACATGCGTGATTAAAGTGAAGTGCATATAGTTCAGGATGAATAATTTCTTGGTTGTTGGTAAGCTGTAGCATTTACTTTGCCTTTTCTTAATCGGTGTAGCTTCTTTGTAGAAGATCCCAGAATCTTCTTTTCCTTTGCCCATGGTTTTTTTTCCTGATTTTTCCCTCATCCTCCCCTCCAGCAATCTCATGTTGCTTTCCTTTCTTTTTTTGTGTCCAGGACAGAAATCTATCCTTCCCGGTGGTCCACTCATCCAAAATGTCCATTCCTCCAAACGCATCCTTTTCTCCATAGTCCACAACAAATCAGGTAAGGCTGCATTCTCTGATCCTAAAGAACTGCACCAAAATTTTACAGGTGAGTGTGAATTCAGGTTATAGAGCTCTGTCATAGAAGACCTCTATTGCAAAAAAAAAAAAAAGCTGTTAGAAAAACAACACTAAATAATGTGACTAAAACATATGAAGAACGGTTGCAGGAACTGAGTATGTCTAGTTGAATGAAAAGACTAGGTGAGACATGATAGCAGTGTTCCAATATCTCAGGGCTGCCACAAAGAAGAGGGAATCAAGCTATTCTCCAAAGCACCTAAGGGCAGGACAAGAAATAATGGATGGAAACTAATCAAGGAGAGAAGCAATCTAGAACTAAGGAGAAATTTCCTGACAATTAGAACAATTAACCAGTGGAACAACTTGCTTCCAGAAGTTACAAATGCTCCAATACTGGAAGTTTTTAAGAAGATGTTGGATAACCATTTGTCTGAAGTGGTGTAGGGTTTCCTGCCTAAGCAGGAGGTTGGACTAGAAAACCTCCAAGGTCTCTTCCAAGTCTGTTATTCTATTCTAATGGGGGGAAGGAAAATAAAGGCATAAGTGGTTGATCATAGATCTGGGATTACAGATAAATGAACGAAATAACAGGTTTAAATGATAGAAAGAACAAGTTTGGATGAATGTTAAAAATCATTATAACAATAGCAGTTTGGCAATGGAAGCAGTCCTTCAGGGAAGTGGTGTATTACTTACTAACTAAAGGTAGTCCTTAACTTATGATCACAACTGGGACCAGAATTTATTACCTTTTTTTGTGAATCCATTGTATCCAAATTCCCTCATTGGCTTTACTTGTCAGAAGATGGCTGGGAAGGTTGCATATGGCAATCACATGATCCTGAGGTGTTGCAGCTGTCATAAAAACATACCAGTTGCCACGCGCCTAAATTTTGATCATATGACTAAAGATTCTGTGGTGGCCATAAGTGTGAGGATTGATCCTAGGTCATGGTTTTTCAGTGCTGTTGTAACTTTGAACAGTCACTAAACGAATGGTTGTAAATTGAGGACTACCTGTATATGTTGGCATCTAAGGAATTGATTTAAGGTGATCAGAATTGCCTGCTTTAAGTGACAGGAGCTCTCTGGAATTTCTCGGGCCTGTTACAAATAAGCTTGGAAGCCTTTGCAACTGAATCCTATGTTTAGTCTCTATTTTATTGTCTCCTTTAATGTACATTAGCTGGCATGAGTCTTCCTTTTCTTCACATCTAATGCAAGCCCATTGGGTTGGGGGCCTGCAACTTGCCTCCTGTCAGGTGCCAAAGATCAGGTCCACATGGGAAGGCCCAATTAATCTGATTTATTTCTACTCATGCCTGTGCACAGGAATATACTCAACTAAGGTTAGCACTAACTTCCCAGAAGTTAGATAAAGGTCAACGGAATTCAAGGGAATTGGACTTGGCTTGCTTGTGGCTACCTAGAGATTCTAGGCTGATCCCTTTTGACTCCACCTCCAGGTTCTTCTACCACTTCTATCTGGCAGTTCACAGATCATGTAGCACTTGGAATAGCGATGTGGTCACAAAAGGGGTGGGCCAATTCTTTCCCCCTTATTCTCCTTTGAGGAAGCTTTTAAAACTGGTAATAGAAGCAGTAACATCCGACAAGCATACCTTCCTATCCCAAAGGTGCTTTTCAAGAGGCAATTGAACTTTCTGATTTTTCTTTGAAGATGTTTCGCTGCTCATCCAAGAAGCTTCTTTGGCTCTTCTTGGATGAGCAGCGAAAAGCACCTTTGGGACAACCATGACCTGGATCTCCATAGACATAGCTTCCTATCTTCACTTTAATTCTGCTCCAAAGTTCCTCAACAGTAGCTGAACTCCTACCGTAGTTTACCTGTGGTCTACCTAGAGCAATACTGTTTGCACTGATTAGCAATGGTTTTCCAAGGTTTCAGACCAGACATTTTCCTACTTCTACACTAGAGATAGTAAGTAGATCAATCTGGCAGGTTATTTGAGCTAAACATATGTGTTCCAATCATTTCCCTATTATATTTAAAACATGATATATTTTCCGCTCAGAATTGACGGCACTCCAGTCTCTTACCCTTTTCTCATTGGCTTCTTTTCAGTTTTTCTGACTTTGATCGAGATAGTTTCTCATTAGCTTTTATAGCACATTTTAAAGTGATGATATATACTTATAACATACAGTTCTATTTTAATTCTTTTCTATAGATGCCAAGTCTAAATGTGGGATGTAAATATTTTTATAATACAAATACATTCAGTTGAGTTTGCCAGGAACTTAAAAAAATAATAATTATGTGCCTAGGCCACCCAGAATACTCACTTGAATAAAAAGACAGTCCATCAGTCAAGGAAGTAGGCTGTACAAACATCAGAGTAGCTGTCAGGCAAATCTCATTTTGGAGGACAAGCAGATGGACCACAGTTAGTCCCACCTCCTGCAGAAGTGTGAGGCAACAGAATGTCAAATCACTTGACCATGGTTTTGCATAAAGAAAAATGGGGTAGGCACAGCCCCTGCAACTCATCCCCCCAAATTCTCTCATTACTCTCAGTCTGATGGAAAGTGACTTTTTTCCTTTTATGATAGAGGAGAAAGAACTGAACTGAGAAATATTTAGGTCAGCGATCAGCTATAGTTTAGGTAGATCTCACACTTCCAGCCAAACTTCAAGGACTCATTACTCTTTATGAATTCTTTCCCCTGGGCAGACAGCTTTAATAGTATCTCAGTGCCCATTTTTGCATTACAGACCTCCTACTGCTTGGGTATGACCTGCATAAATTTAAAAAAAAAGTACAATTCACTTGCAAAAAATGATGCATACAGCAGGTAGCAGTATCTGGCTAAACTGGCTTGGGTTTTGTTATTATTTGGCTGGAAGATCACCAGAAAATCCCAGGGCTGTATTCTACCCTGGGATCACTTCCATATTGCTGTTTAAGAAAGAACTTGGAGCTCTTCATGAAGTTGCTGGAAGTTTAAGTTTAAAGATTAAATCTTTTAACCTTTGAAACAGTCACCAGTAGAGACATCTGTATGAATGCAAAAAAAAAAAAAACCTCAAACAAACTACAGCAGACTAAATGTATCTGGACTGATAATCGAGACCTACAATTTTGGATGATGGTTGCTGCATCTGCCTTGCTTTGTGATGATTTTGGAAACTATAGGTAGCAAGGCTCCCAATCTGGGGTAGCCAGTGCAAAAGAAGACCCTCTGGTGATGGGGTAGGAAGGCAAACCTTGCTTCACAAAGAGCAGATTTTTGCCTCTGGAGCACAGAATCTTCTTTTGTTTTCCTTAGATAAATGGGACAGTTTTATAAAAGAAACCGAAGATATCAACACCCTGAGGGAATGTGTGCAAATTCTGTTTAACAGTCGATATGGTGAGTGGGTGTGAAATTT
Source organism: Arizona elegans (assembly GCA_022577455.1). Classification (NCBI taxonomy): domain Eukaryota; kingdom Metazoa; phylum Chordata; class Lepidosauria; order Squamata; family Colubridae; genus Arizona; species Arizona elegans. The sequence continues at coordinate 3,115,748 of JAKOOJ010000017.1, forward strand.
CTGTTTATCATCTGTGGTGCTTGTGGCTTGCATATAATTATGAAGCAATTTTAAGGCTTTTTTTTTCTCTTTTGATCCCAAGCTTTTTTAAAATGAAACCTCTATTCGCTGTTATTGCAATAGATGGCTTGTGTTACATGTCCCTTCCTTAATTCCTTCTCAGTAAGGTGGGTTTTTTTGGGTTTTTTTGGTTGCTACAGCTTTTAAGGAAGTTCGAGGTGGCGGGGAGGGTCTCCATTTGAAAAGTCAACTTTTATCAATTTCTAAATTGGCCTTTCTCAATGGCAAACCCTGTGGAAGCCGAAACAGCAAGGGTGTTATTTATCAGGGAAGCGCATCTGTGGCAGAAAACCAGTAGCCGTCCAGATGTTATTGGATTGCCACTCCAATTCCTGGTCAGTACTGGGAGGGGCTGATGGGAACTGGTTTCCAACAGAAAACTGAAGACCACAGGATCCCTATTATGTGAATATAACAAGGAGTACTTGGTCTTCTGTAAATAACTTTACCATGATGATAGTTGCTCCTTTTGAAATTACATCAGCAGTTCTTGTTTTATCCCCACCCTATGGAAGTAGCTTGTGGTAAATTGGGTTTTTAAGTCTGTAATGTGCCAGTTTCAGGAAAGACACTAATTGCTATGATTTTCTGCAAGATGGCATCATCCATCATGATGATCTTCATGGTTACCTTCTGAATGATGTGAATTTTTTGTAAATATTTCTCTGTCTCTTAGGTCTCCTCTTCTTCTTCCTCCTCCTCCTCCTCCTCTACTTCTTCCTTCCATCCCTTCTCCTTCCTCCCCTTCTCTTGCTTTTTTCCTCTGGTATTTTGATTTTTAAAGATTTGTTCAGTGTTAAACATTAAAAGATAAACAGGAAGAGTTGCTTTGGGATAGCACAAATGACTCATGTTTCTTTGTATAAAGCACACTGTATACACAGCAATAAAAACATTCACTTTCAATAAAGGCTCAAGCATTGACTTGTACATAGCTCAGTACAGTTATGCCCACATTTAAAATTGGATTGCTGAGGCTAAGAAACTGGGATAGGCCTAAGATGGGAAGGTGATCTGAATTTGGTATGTTCTGATATATCACTTGATCTCTGAAATACTATGGCCAAAGTAAGCAATATTTATGCAATTTATGTGATGGGGGAGCCACACGGGGCAGAGCAATTTTGAAGGAATTAAAGTTAAAGACTAATTTGAGAAGTCTATGTTGTTTTGCATTTAAATTAGCAAGAGAGTCCCTTCCCCTGCTCTTCTTAGCAATTTCCTGTTGAAATTCAAGTGCACAATTTCTGACAGATTGGGCTGGAAATGAAAAATAATCACATGCAGATTGTGGATTCTATACAACTACATTCTGCATGAATGATATTGCTTTAAAATTTTTTTTTTGTTTCAATGGGATTCTGATTTGTTTGGAGTCTTACTTTTATGTTGAATAGTTTCAAAGGGGCCAATATCTCATCATAATAACCATTGCCATCATCATGATCTAATTAATACCTTTATATGTTGTCTGAATCCCAGTAACCCTGGGTGGTTGTGATCCCAGGATCAGTGGTCAAGGCCTATTCGAAAACTGGGCTCATCTCAGTATGGACCATAAGCTGCCTGTGCAGTTAAAACTATATATTACCTTAGATATCAAAGGCAGAGCTGAGGAATACACAAGAACTAAGCTACAGTGTGATTTGTCTTAGGAGGAATGTGGTTTGTAAACCTAGTCATTCTAGGTTGTTGTTAATTGCTTTTAATTTATCACGATTTGTAAATCTGCTATGGTTTATTCAATACATAATTAAATCATAGCTTAAGCAGTGTTTGAACTTGAAGAAGTGATTGGGTTTGCATAACATACTTAACCTGAATTATCTCATTTTCTGGGCATATCCAAATCACTGAATCATTCACTGAATTAAACAGTGGGTTTGTACAGTACATTAAGCCATAAAGAACTAACCAAGATTAAAAATAAGCAAGTACATATGCTTATGTCTTCAACTGAACTGGGCTGAATGCACACAGCCAACATATCTTTCAGTTTCAGCCACTGGGGAATAAGGGCACATGGATGTCCAGTTTGAGGGCATTCCAGAGAAACAGAGGGGTCAATTTTGTGACACGGAAGACTGGATTGTAGAGGCCTTTGGTCTAATCCAGTGGGGTTTGTCTTATGTTCTTATTCTTCTGCCTGTTCTTATATTAAAGATTCTATGTTCTACCATGTTCAGCTGAAGCCTTGGGGCTGGATCACATGGTCCCTGTCCCGTACCGGAAAATTGCCTGTGATCCGGAAGCAGTAGAAATCATTGGAATTCCGGACAAAATCCCCTTCAAGAGGCCCTGCACCTACGGGGTCCCCAAGCTCAAGCGGATCTTGGAAGAAAGGCACAATATCCATTTCGTGATCAAAAGGTACTTCATTGCTTCAGCATCTCATAAGTGGATGCTGGAAGGAACTGCGAAGTTTGGGACCTTCCATTCCAATCAGGGACACCTCTGGATAGGTCAAAAAAGGATGTTATCTCTATCCATTTTCACACACACACAAACACACACACACACACACACACACACGCTTCTGATTCCAGTGGAAATAAGACTTTGTAAATGGTTCTAGCATTTCTCCAACTTTATTTTCTTGAGGCACATTTCAGAATTTATCAGGGCTCACCCAAAAAGGCAATACAAGTTTTTATTACAGTAGAAAAACATCCTCAATTTATAGTCCCACAAATCCCAGTAACTGGATTCAGCATCTTATTTATCTATTATTGGCACGATAAATTTTAAAAATCACTTTCTAAATAACCATCAAGAAGTTTAGCTCTCTTTTCATGTGAAAAGGAATAAAAATGTCTATGTCATTCTGGTAAGCTTGTGACATGAACCACTGATTGAAGGGTGGTAATGTTTATCCCCCTATCAATTTCAGATGGATGGTTTTTATTGTTATTTTTCCCCTTCTTTACCCCTGAATAATTTCTCCTTCCTTTACAGGATGTTTGATGAAAGAATTTTTACAGGTATGTCAGACATTTCCCCCAAAGATCCTGTCAAATAGAATTCAGCAAGACATTTTGAAGCTTTTTCCTTCTCTGAATTTCAGAAAGATGTATTAACTACTACTATTGGTACTAGAGTAGGGACTTCTTCCTATGACACTGAAATGTGATTTGCTGTTTAGTTTGAGTTGTAGCAAATGACACTAGACTGGAGAAGCTTGTGTAAAAACATATTAACTGTACCTGTGGTTTGTTGTAAGCAATCAGCTTTATAACCCAAGGCCTGAATCTGCCTCATTTAGTAATTAAAAATGGATAATAAAATTAGTCTTTCAGAATTGATTGCTCAGCTGAAATGCTGTCCACCCATGGTTGAATTGGAAGAAAACCATATTGAGATGAACAAATTGAAAGGAATTGAGATGTCCCTGTTGCCAATCCCTATCTTGTCTTCATTGTCCCTGTTCCCAGTCATTCCCAGTCACCTGATTTCACTCCAAGGAAACAAGTGACAGATTGGAAACAGATTGCCCTTCAGTGGTAGTAGAATACAAAAAAATACAGTTTTTAACTCTGGAACACCTGAGAATGATTTAAGCTTGACTCACGTCTAGACTGGGAATGTGTTGGTGACAACATCATGGGGTCACAGTAGAAAAGAGGTCTTCTCAGACTAGGTTGGTGGTGTTGGTTAGGTTGGAAGAGGGAAACTTTCAGTCAGAAATGAATATGAAATCTTCCAAATTTGGTCATGTAAGGGAAAACTAAAAGTTGCACATGAACTCAAAACTTGTTTTGACTCAACATTGTAACAGTGTTTGATGATATTCTGCTAGAAATAAACTAGTTGTCAGAACAGGTGAGAGATTTTAATGTCTCTTATCATCTGACCAAATACCAGATATGATTCTTCTGCTCTGTAGAGCAATTCTGTAAAGTAAATGGAATTTTCAGAGCCTCCCCTGAGTGTGATAAGCTTTTCAAACCCATTGGAAAGGATTCGGGCCTTTTTCTTTTAATGAGAAGTAGATGCCCACATTTTTCTTCTGAAGGCTTGTGGAACAGTTTTCATTATAAGCTCTACCAATAATGAAAGCACCTTCCACAAATGGCAAATTGGAAGAAATGAGATTATGCTGTGACATTAGCACTGATTGATTAATTATGCGCCATCAAGTCAGTGTTGATTCATAGTGAGCAAGTAGTTTTTCCCCAGAGCAACCGGATTCCAGTGGGGTCCTTTACATCTTCTAAGGCTGGATATTGGTTTTAAGAAGTTCTTAAAGGGAACATTTTTCTTTCTTTCTCTGGAGGATGGCATTTCTTTGGAATAACCTGCTGGGTCATAGAACTGTAGAGTGGGATCCCTTGTTCAGAGCAGTCTCCAGGAATACATATCTGATATATTAAGAGCTGTGGCTGCGCAGTGGTTAGAATGCAGTACTGGAGGCTACTTCTGCTGACTGCCAACTGACCACAATTTGGCAGTTCGAATCTCAGGCTCAAGGTTGACTCAGCCTTCCATCCTTCCGAGGTCGGTAAAATGAGGACCCAGATTGTTAGGAGCAATAGGCTGACTCTGTAAACTGCTTAGAGAGGGCTGTAAAGCACTGTGAAGCAGTATATAACTACAGTATATGACCATCCATCCACTTCCATTCTTCATGTTGCTGATGGATGCCCAAGAGGCAAAACTTTCTAAAGGCTGATGCCTTGATCTGTGTTTTAGACCAGGGGTCCCCAACCCCCGAGCCGCAAACCACTATCGGGCCATGGCCCGTTTGGAACTGGGCTGTGTGAGTGGCTCACTGGCACACATACGTGCACGCGGCTTGACTTGTGTGAGTGGTGGGTCGGCAGGAGGCAGTTCTTCTCTCCTCCCACCCTGCTGGGCTGCCAAGCCGTAAAGCTTGGGGACCGCCGTTTTAGACCATACAGTTCTTTTTTCTTCAAAATTGGGCAACAGCAAAATATCTTTTTTTTTCTTTCCTCATGCTGCCCAATCCTCATCACCAGGAAATAAATTTACCAAAGATGCAACCAAGATTGAGCCATCAAGCCCCTCTGGGGAAGTCTCCCCTGAACCACATAGAATGGCATTTCTTGATTTAGCAGGGACTTCTCAAGCTAATCATAGGTAAGCTCATTTTTATCTTGTTTAAATGATGGTGCACGAAGATCAAGGTGTATCATTGCTGGGATATGTAGCTGATAATGCTGCCTCTGAACATGGAGGTTATATTTTAGTTAATACTTATTTATACAATTCTTCCATGATTACGTTATTTTTTAAACTAAATAGTTCAGCAGCCATCATGATATTTTGGGACAAGAGTTCCATACTTTGATTATACTGTGTTAAAAATATATATCAAGTCATTATTTGGAAAGTCATTGGGATTCCAATGACTTTATTAAAAGCGTGAACTGTAAAGCCACAAATACTTGTTATTTGATTAAATGTATTCTTTCTTTGTTGTCCTATACCTGTGTTTCTTAGAAAAAACTTGTTAGGTGATACTGTCACCATCTTGTTTTTTTCTATGTTCAGGTTGTTTTCCCAGACAGTCACTAGATGGCAGCAGATACAACCATCTCCTCTTTGCTGCCATCTAATGGTCCTATTGTCACCTTAGATTTGGCAGCCTTGTTCTAGATAAATCAAGAAAAGAATTACAATAGATGTTCATCTTTATTACTTAAATTTCAATCTCACTTTTTCCAGAAAGCTGTTTTGTTGATACAATGGCCCAGTGATATGATTAAGTTAAAAGAAAGACATAATTCCATAACCACTGAACAGGGATATTTATATACATTTATTGCCTTGTCAGTTCTATTGATCTCTCATAAAAGAAATCAATTTCACATATCAGCTTGCCAAGCATAAAGACAAGGTACTATAGTAAAAATAGCTAAAGATTCACTGCAGTTTAGCACAGGAAGTATTCTTCTATCTTAGAAGACATTATTCTTTTGAGAAGGATGTGAAGTATGTATTAAAGAGTTGATATAAATAGGATGATCCTATTTATCCAAATGATCCCATCCTCCAGCCTTGAAGATTTTATGTGACTGGCAGATTCCAGATCCAAAGGATACTTAGAAGAATGCAGAATGCAAAGAATGCAACACACCGAACCAGAGCAAATCTTCAACTTATGACCAAAATTGAGCCCAAAATTTATGTTGCTAAGCAAAATAAGCTAAACAAGAGCTGAGGTGGCGTAGTGGTTAGGCTGCAGTACTGCAGCTACTTCAGCTGACTGCTAGTTCAGCAGATCAGCGGATCAAATCTCACCGGCTCAAGGTTGACTCAGCCTTCCATCCTTCCGAGGTGGGTAAAATGAGGACCCAGATTGTTGGGGGCAATATGCTATTTAGTATACTGTCTTTGGTGTAAGCCGCCCAGAGTCCTCGGAGAGTGGGCGGCATAGAAATATGAATAATAAAATAAAATAAATAAAATAAAGATACTTGTTCAATGAATTTTGCCCCAGTTTACAACCCTTGTTTCCACAATTGCAGTTGTTAAGTGAATCTGGCTTTCTCATTGACTTTGCTTGTCAGAAGGTCGCAAAAGGGGATCACATGACCCCAGGTTGTTGCAGCCGTCATAAGTATGAACCGATTGCCAAGCATCACATAACCATGGGAATGCTGCAACGGTTGTAAGTGTGAAAAGTGATCATAAGTTACTTTCTCAGTGCTGTTGTAACTTCAAATGGCCACTAAAACGAATGGTTGTAAATTGAGGACTACTTGTAATCTGTAAATCACAAAACCTGCTTGATCCTGCTTTCATTTGCTAGGTCTGAAAAATGCCTCATCTCTGGAGACTGTGAACCAGGTAAGTCACCAGCAACCACTGCTTTGTTGAAGTAATGGTAAGAAAAAGATAGTAGGGACCTTCTGCATTTGAATATAATATTGAGTTAATTATGTAGTGTTGCTGTAGTTTTCATGATTTAATGTAATGAATTATGTACTATTATCTGTTTGTTTATTTTTCCCAATTTATATAGCTCCCGAGCTCCCAAATCATATATCATATATATATATATATATATTTATATATATATATATATAAATATAAATATATATAAATATATCTATATTCATATATCTATAAATATGTGCCTTAGTATATGTACTAAGTCAATTAAGGTAGTAGATAACCAATAAGATAAAGTTAAGATTCTCTTTAGAAATGCCGAACATTGGTTTGCCTAGAACAAAGGTTCTAATCCTCATGACTATTATGGAGAAGAACTCTAAAAGTTGGAGCTTAGAGAAGTTTCTTGCCCTAAATCAGGGGTCAGCAACCTGTGGCTCCGGAGCTGCATGCGGCTCTTTGGGCCCTCTGCTGTGGCTCCCTGTCAGGTGATCCCACCACTGGCTGGCCCCGCCCCTCGCCCTCCCCTCCCAGTCACTCCTCGCCTGGCCTGAGAAGGTGGGGGATGGAGAAGCAACCAGGACAGAGACAGCGAGATACAGAGAGGGGGGGAGAGAGGGAGGGAGGGAGGGAGGGGAGAAAGAGATATGTCAAAAGGATTTTGTGGTTCCTGGTGTTTTTTAACAACTGGTTCTCTGCCCTAATGACTGGCTGGGTAGGCATGGCTAGGGGTCATGTGACTGGTGGAAGTGAGTGACATCGAGCTCACCACACCCACCCAGGTTTTGTGGCTCCCGGTGTTTTCTTTTCTGTGGGAAACGGGTCCAAATGTCTCTTTGAGTATTCAAGGTTGCAGACCCCTGCCTTAGATATACCTTGATATATATCCTTGCCCTTCTTGAACTTGATATGGGTTGGGATCCCAGATTCAATTTGTATATGTTCAGGAAAAGTTAAGTAGGAACTACGGGCAGTTTTTGTAAATTGCTATGATCCTAAACTTATGAAAGGCAGCTTCTGCATTCCTGTTTATATAAATCCTTTGTTCAGCACCATGAGGACTACAATCTTACTTTATTTTTGTACGGAAGAGCTATTAACTCGGTTGCAGAGCATATGTACCAAAGTTCCCTTCAGTAGATGCAACGCTATATATATTTATTTAATAAATAGATATGCTTCTATTTATCTAGGTTCAATCCTTGGCATCTCTAAAATGGAAACACTCCTGTCTGAGTTCCTCAGCCTTTATTATAAACTACTTTAGGTGTTTTAAAAATAAGAAGGCATACAAAGTTACAAATAAATAAGGGAGACTGAGAGAGAAGAGTAAATGACCAAACTAATTAATGATACTGCTTTAAGTATCACAATAGTAAACAAGGGAGAAAAAGATGATAAACAAGAATTTCTTGTTACAGATTTTATGGACTTCTTTATCTAAGCAACACTCTCTCTCTCCTGTTCCAAATTCTCACTGTTCTTCTGATTTCCTTGATAGGTACCTCAGGGGAACTGGGAGGGATTAAACGCATCAAAATAGAACCAGACGAAGTGGACATAATTCAGATCACTGTTCCAGGTCAGTACATTTCACATAGAAGGTTCCCAAGGCCTTCTCGGCATCTTTTCAGACTTCTCCAACTTGATTTCTGTTCGATGTTGCTATACACAAATATCTGGAGGTTGTCAGGCTGAGCCCTCAAAAAAAAATCTAGGCCGGGAGTTGACAACATTTTTTTCCAGCTCTGGTCCTCAAACCAAATCTGAATTTTTGTGAAATTTTACCGTACTCTCAAAACAGGATGACTGAAATTTGGCAAGATTTCAGAAAATTGGTCTCTGTTATTGTGATTGTCTCTTAAAGTCCTGACAGGTGTCTTGGCATTGATGGGCCCTGCTTTGGCAACCACTGATCAATGTGTAATTACTCCCCCAGACCAAACCAGATAAGCTAGTTTGGTCTAACGGTTAAGCACCAGGCTAGACATCAGAAGATTGAGTTCTAGTCCTACCTTAGGTATGAAAGCCATCTGGGTGATTTTGGGCCAGTCACCAGGAGATTGTGAGTTCTAGTCCCACCTTCTGCATGAAAACTGGCTGGGTGACTTTGGGCCAATCACCAGGAGATTGTGAGTTCTAGTCTCACCTTAGGTATGAAAGCCATCTGGGTGATTTTGGGCCAATCACCAGGAGATTGTGAGTTCTAGTCTTCACCTTATGCATGAAAACTGGCTGGGTGACTTTGGGCCAATCACCAGGAGGTTGTGAATTCTAGTTCCACCTTAGGCATGAAAGCCGGCTGGGTGACTTTGGGCCAATCACCAGGAGATTGTGAGTTCTAGTCCCACCTTAGGCATGAAAGCTGTTCTGCCCCAGCTCCGGATTCCTGAGGATATTGGCACACACCAATGGTCCTTATCAAATTTATTAAGTAGCAAGAATAAGCCAGTCCAGCAAAGGTTGGCAACCAGCCCAGAAAGCAAGATACGATAAGACTTTTCCAAAAATGCTCTGATGATAATTACAAGTTGTTTTCAGCAAGAAATTACTAACTGCATGTGACTTAAATAGGCTAAGGGAGTGGCCAATTATCCTCAAGCCTTACTCTTGAGGAGACCTCCTCCTCCTGAGTAGCCACTCTTGCCTTTTGGCAGCCCTGCGTGCTCGAGCATTGAGGAGAGGCTCCTCTACTTCACTCTCTCCACTTGAAGGAGCCTCTGGAGGTTCTGAAGGCCCTGGCTGAGTCTCTGCCTCTGGCACCACATCCTCCTCAGCCTCCTCGCTGCCTCCTCCTTGTGTCAGCAGCCTTGTGCTGCTGACACAACACCACACCAGCCTCCTCCTCCTCAGGATCAGCCACGATCCATGCAGGTCGCTGGCGGGCCACAACAAAAGCTGGCTGGGTGACTTTGGGCCAATCACCAAAAGATTGTGAGTTCTAGTCCCACCTTAGGCATGAAAGCTGGCTGGGTGACGTTAGGTCAGCCACTCTCTCTCAGCCCAACCCACTTCACAGGGTTGTTGTTGTGGGGAAAATAGAAAGAGGAAGGAGTATTAGCTATGTTTGCAGCCTTACATTATTTATAAAAATAATAAAAAGGTGGGTTTTTTAAAAAATCTAAAATAAATAAGCAGTTCCATTTAAGCATCTTGTTTGGGATGGAATACTTCCTTTTCTTGGAGGGCTAAGAGGCACCTTCCAAGAAACATGTGAACTTTCTGGAATTCTTCCTCTCCCGGCAATAATCTGAATATCAAGGATGCTACAGGTTTTAAATGAGAGCTGTTGCCTCAAGTGATTTGGTCCTTTGGGCCTGTATAAAAGCTGGCACTTGATTGCCACGTCTCCTCCATCTCATTAACAGATCATGCCCTCCGGGGTCACCACCAATTGCTTGCCACTCTTTGCCACAAGTTGCCACTTGTCATCCCAAATAAATGACATCTCTGAAGAGTTCGCATGCGCTCGGAGAAGCGGTGATAAGCACTGAGTGTAACACTTTGGCTGCTACATGGGGAAGACTTCTTGTTGTCAGAAGTTTCAACTTGCAATTGGGTCGTAGCATTTTCAGGATCTCAGATGAAAGAAAGATATTCATTTGATCCAAAATATAAAGCTGGGGGATGAATCAAAACAACATGAAAGCGTATGCTAGCTTTTGAATTCTCTCATATCCTTTTGGTGCTGTTTTTGTTGATCCTTGTAATGCTGCCAGGCAGTTACGAGATTTGGCTTAGGGCCATAATTGCTTTTTCTATTATTTAATTAGTATTGCATATTTCAGTCTGAAAGGAGATTTTCATATAGAAGCTATATAAGCCTATCATAGGAAGAGCAAAAGGCCATCTGCCTCTTGATAACGGAAGGATTATTCTTATGGTGACTTCAATGCAAGGATGGAGTTAGACGGAAAGACCCCTTTTTGCCAACGTCTATCAGCATTGTCCTGATTCAAATCCTTCTTTGCCTTTACTCACTCAGCCACCAAAGGACAAAATAGGGGACCATAAAAGGGCAGTGTTTATTACAAACATTTACAGGCAGTCCTCGACGTATGACCATAATTGAGCCCAAAATTTCTGTTGCTAAACGAGACAATTGTTAAGTCAGTTTTGCTGACCCGAACTGATCGTTTTCATGGCGTTCTACTAATTAAAGCATTTGATAATGTAAATCCTGCTTTTAATGAGGAACCAGATTCAAGGCTAGGCAAGGCAGTGAGAAGAGATAACAAGTGAATTACTCTTTCCCGAGATAGCTTTGCAGATATTTTCTACAATAGCTGACAGTAGGCTTGTAAATAGCATCTTACAAAATTATATTAAACTTATTTAACTCTCTCAACCAACCCTGGGGTCAGATAAAAAAGCAAAAACTGAGAACAAGACTTAGCCCCCTGGTTTGATTACAAATAAGAAGTTAGGAAAGAATTAGTTTGTTGCTGTTAGTTGTGAAGTCGTGTCCGACCCATCACAACCCCATGGACAACGTTCCTCCAGGCCTTCCTGTCCTCTACCATCCTCTGGAGCCCATTTAAGCTCACACCAACTGCTTCAGTGACTCCATCCAGCCACCTCGTTCGCTGACATCCCCTTCTTCTTTTGCCCTCAATCGTTCCTAGCATTAGGCTCTTCTCCAGTGAGTCCTTCCTTCTCATTAGGTGGCCAAAGTATTTGAGTTTCATCTTCAAGATCTGGCCTTCTGAAGAGCAGTCAGGGTTGATCTCCTCCAGGACTGGATCAAACTCCTCCAGTTTGATCGCCTTGCAGTCCAAGGGACTCACAGGAGTCTTCTCCAGCACCATAGTTCAAAGGCCGCAATTCTTTGACACTCAGCCTTCCTTATGGTCCAACTTTCACAACCATACATTGCAACTGGGAAAACCATAGCCTTGACTATACACACTTTTGTTGGCAGGGTGATGTCTTTGCTTGTTAGTATGCTGTCTAACTTTGCCATAGCTTTCCTCCCCAGGAGCAAGTGTCTTTTAATTTCTTGGCTGCAGTCCCCATCTGCGGTGATGTTGGAGCCCAGGAAAATAAAATCTGTCACTACCTCCATTTCTTCTACATCTATTTGCCAGAAATTGAGAGGGCCAGGAGCCATGATCTTAGTTTTCTTAATGTTGAGAAGAATTAGTTAGGCAATTCAAAATAGATCCAGCTTTGCATTCTATCCAGAAATTTGCTGAAAAAACAATATAGACAGACACCTCTAAATTAAGAAAAGAGAATTTTCTAGATCTCCTGGCAACAGCTCATAGTGGCGTTATAAGTTAGGAATCTGGCCTCATCTTGGTGCTTAATAGTTTCTTCTCATCTCTAGTCTCCTTTCACACTTTTACTGCAGTGTGAGAAGATCACTTTAGGGGAGTCCTTGGTACTTTCTGAGCTTGCTTGTTTTCTTGCAGACGTTTCACTACCCAAACTGGGTAACTTCATCAGTGCTGCAAAAGAATCCTTCATTTCAACCCTGCACTACAAATATTCTCTTTTATTAAGATCACTTTAGGGCAGGGGTATCAAACTGGATTTCTTCGAGGGCCGGATCAGCATTGTATACAAGTTGAATAAAATAAATAAATAAATAAATTGTAGTTCTCCTCTGCAGGCCGGCCAGGGGAGTTGGGGAGAGACGGGACGGATGCCTCTTGTAGCACCCTGCTTGGCAAAACGGGGCGTAAGGGGAACTACGGGAGGGTCTCTTGCGTGGCCCGTTTTCAGCCTGGACAACCTCCTGTAGCAGTTTGCCAGCCAAAGCTGGGCATGTGGGGGCTTGCATCCAGGCCGAAAACGGACCATGGGGCTTTTGGCTGCCAGAGGCACCACGGGCCAGATTTAAGCACCCCACGGGCTGGATCTGGCCCATGGGCCTTGAGTTTGACACCTCTAAAGGGCACCATACTAACAAGAAGATCCACTTGAATTGGTTCTAAAGTCCAAGAAACAAATTGCTCACAGTTTGTGGGAAGGGCGAGTAAAGTTGTAGACGGCGATTTTATTACTTCTGAAATTCTATATCGTATTGTTAAAGGATCGTGAATGGCTGTATTATATCCCCTGTTCACCGATACTCATCACACATATGCCAAAATATTGGCAGGGGGTAGCTGTTATGGTTGCTATGTAGAAAAAGGGCAAACTAACTACTTGCTTGCCAATACTAGTCTATCAGATTTTGAAGCATAATAAGTATGCTTTATGACAAGCACTGATCTAACAAGTTGTCTGAGTTAAGGCAAAATATAATCTGGCAAATAACCAGGCAAGTGTCAGAGATGGATGCTCAGTTTTTGATCACATTTTCTTATTTTGCAACATCTGGCTAAAATAACTTAGTCCTAGCCAGGTTTTGTACTACACTGTGCACACATGAGCAGTTTTTCATAGCTCTACCAAATGCTGGGCACATAACAATTACGTAGTTCTAAATATACAAATAATAGTGGCAGCAATGCAGTTGGTTCCCTTTGTCAGAGGAGCACAGCATATTCCAGTAATGATAAAATCTAAAGCATGTCTATAACTTTTGATTAAAGCAGGGGTGGGCAACTATGGGAACCAACTGTAAGTCACTTTTTTTTTTTTTTACTACTGTAAAAAATGCAGAGCCCTCCCTGCAGGCACGCCAGCTGTCGCCCCAACTCAACTCCACCATGCATGCATGTGTGCCTTCCACTGGCCAGCTGGTCTTCAGGTCTCTGCCGCGCATTTGCGGAGGTGGGGCGCATGCAGGGAATGTGCGCGCGCATGCATGGAGGACAGGGTGCATGCGCGGGGGGGCACTCACATTGCATTTTGGCGGTTTGTGCATGTGCACCCCCCTACCCCCTGTTTTGGGTCCTGCACCAACCTGGAAGCCAAAATGGGGCACGGGGGACGGGGCGCATGTGCAGAGAGCACTCACATTGCATTTTGGGGGTGCAAAAGGATATGAAACTGTGATGGAGTGACAAGTTCTCTCTTACTACTTTCTGAATAGACTTGTTTTGTTTTTGGCCTTTCTCTTCTCCTGTTTTCCTCTATTTAAAAAAAAAGACTGTACAAAATTTAATACAAAAATGTCCTTTGATGCCACATCCATTTTAGCACCACACAAGAAAAGAAAGCACAAATGGGATGCTGCCACTGAAAAGGCTCTTTCCCTCAAATTTCATTTGTCTTGCTTGCAGATATAGGACCACAGTGATCCAATGGGTTAAATGATCTCCAGAATGGTGCAGTTAGATGTTTAGGCCCAGAATAATGTAATAGTGTTCAGTAAGAAGTCTTTGAAGAGCCTTGTGTAAGACTTGGGAATTAGCACATCCTATTAGTGCTATATAAAGAGTGTGATATATTGCAATATCTGTAGCTGTAATTTTTTAAAAGAATAATTAGAAGGAAAAAGAATCTGATACATTGAAAATTATGCTGTCCACTCTATGAAGAAGAATGTTCTTAGTAAGACAAATCAGAAACTTCCTGGAAAGAACATGTTTTGAAGGTTTGGTCTTTCGCTGATTTGGGGTGATTAAAGCCCCCCAAGGGTGACACTGCCTGCTTCTTTGAAAGTCATCAGCCTAAGTGTGTTATGTGAACATAGCAGGGGAAAGCAAATAGCCTTATTGATAACCATCTAAAGTTCCATACTAGAATAGGATTCTTTATGGCCAAGTGTGATTGGACACACAAGGAATTTGTCTTTGGTGCATATGCTCTCAGTGTACATAAAAAGACAAGATACATTCATCAAGAATCATAAGGTACAACACTTAATGATAGTCATAGGGTACAAATAAGCAAGCAAATTATACTAGGAAACAATATCAATATAAATCGTAAGGATACAAGCAACAAAGTTACAGTCATGTAATCATAAGTGGGAGGAGATGGGTGATAGGAATGATGAGAAGAGTAATAGTAATAGTAATGCAGACTTAGTGAATAGTTTGACAGTGTTGGGGGAATTACCGGTATTTGTTTAGCAGAGTGATGGCGTTCGGGAAAAAACTTCTTGTGTCTAGTTGTTTTGGTGTGCAGTACTCTATAGTGTCTATGTCCAGGATGTGAGGGGTTAGGGTTAGGGTTATATGCATCTTTTTTTAAAAAAAATATTTTTTATTAATATATTCTATACACCAATACACAAATAAAATATACAATCCTGCCACCATGGTATAATGTGATTACATTGTCCATAAATATAAAGTCATTCCTTTATACATACATATTTGCCATCATATATATATATATATATATATATATATATATATATATATATATATATATATATATATATATATATATATATATATATACATCATCATATATCTATTTTATCCCACCTTTTCTGGACCCAATCGTACCATACTTTTCAACTGTTATAAAATTCTGAATCTTTTTTACCATTGATCAATCTAGTTAATCTATCTGATTCCGCACACTCATTAATTTTATATATTATTTTCAAATCTATCGGTAAGTATTGATTTTTCCACTCCTGTGCATACGCTAATCTTGCTGCAGTGATAATGTGAATCAACAAGAACCATATATCTGATTTAACATTCAAAGGTTTTGCCCCCAATAGGAAAATCTCGGGCCTTAATTCCAAATTAATCTGTGTAATTTCCAAAATCCATTGCCGTATTTTTTCCCAATATTTAACCGCCTGCGGGCAGGTCCACCATTGGTGAAAATAAGTTCCATTACTGTAACCGCACTTCCAACAGCAGGCAGATGTCCCGGGAAACATTTTAGCTAATCTCGCCGGGGGGAGATGCCACCGGTAGACCATTTTATATATGTTTTCTTTGTATGAAGAAGCCATAGCTAATTTCACATTTTTCAACCAAATCTATTCCCATTGCTGGAAGTCAAGGGGATATCCAAAATTTCGCCCCCATGCTATCATACAATCCTTCACTACATCCTGTCCTATCTGCAGAGACAATAAATATGCATAACATTTAGATCCCTTTCCCTCCTCCTAATAAGATCTTATCCAATTCTTGTCTTTTACGGTAGATTCCTTCACTATATAAATCTTTTTTATACCTGGAGTGCACTTGAGAATAAGACCACCAGTCTATCTTATATCCTTGAAGAGTTAATAATTCTCGTGACTTCGGATTACCCTGAACATCCAAGAAAACTTAATACGTCAAGGTTTTCTCACCTTTATACAATGTCGGGTAAATCTGAGCTTCCTGCGCCAAAATCCAACATGGAACTTTTGAATATACTCTTCTTCTAACCTTTTCCCAAGTGTACCCAAGTGTCCTACGTAAATAGTGATCATCAAAGTGTCTAGGGCGGCCAGATGCTCCCGGCCATAGAAAATAGTGCCAGCCATGTTGAAGACCGGCTCCCTCAAATGTCAAAAGTCGTCTCTTTTGTAGGACCATCCATTCTTTCACCCAAATCAAATTCGCTGCTTGGTGATAGAGCTCCCAATTTGGGAGTCCAAATCCTCCTCTATTTTTGGGTTCTTGTAACATTTTAAGTCTAATCCGCGGCCTCTTTCCCTGCCAGATAAATTTAGATATACTCCTATCCAAATTTGTAAAAAACTCTTTATTCAACCTTACCGGGGCTGTTTGGAATAGAAATAACCATTTGGGTAACACGCACATCTTAATGGTTGCCACCCTTCCCAAAATTGATAGCTGGAGATTTTTCTAGGTCTCTGAGCATCTGGCTGTAAAGAGGAAGATAGTTATCCTCCTTTATGGAGGAGGTTATATGCATCTTTTCAATGTAACAGAGCGCTTTGTTCAAAAAACGCCTACTCCCCAATTATGGGTCTGTGTTATGCTCAATGTCAGTCTTCTCTGATTTTCAGACAAAGGGCCCAACATTGATTTGCAGCATGACGAGAAGCAAATGGAAGGAAAAGGTGAGCTTTATTTGATTTTTTTAAAAAATACCAAAATAGTCACCCACACCTTCAGTGGATCTCTTTTGTGTCTCCAGCATTTAGTATGAAAGGGGGAATGATTTTGTCTTTTTTAAAAAAAACCAAAACAAAACCCTGCTGATTTCTTTATACAGCTGGAGAATGGCAAGTCACTTTATCAATGAGATTTGCAGTATATATATATTTAATAACTAAATAAATATAACCTTGGCCCTCTTCTTCTGAGCTTTAAAACTCTCCAGATTTATGCTATCCAATCTTTAGCAGCAGATAGCCAAAAATCTCTCCTTGTACATATTTTTCTCTTTGGTTTAGTTTTTTTTTTAAAAATCTTCTCCAAATATTCTTCTATATATTTCCCTTAATTACCTGTGAACAGGATCTATTTGAAAAAGGAGATTATTCTGAAGACACAAAATTCAACACGAGGTGTAAATAAGTGGAAATGCTTCTGCTGTGGATGCCGGTTTTCTTTTATTGTGATTTTTTTAAGGAGGAGTTGGTGATCTAAACTAGAATCAAGTCCTGGTTTTGCTTGGTGAAGGGAGCTTCTGCAACTTTGTTTGCAGTTTATATAATCTACTTGATTTCAGTGTTGTCCATTCAGTAATATTCACATGTAGGGACAGTTTTTTATGTTGAGGAAAGCAGTTAGAAAGAACTATAGGAACTATATGAGGAAAGAACTATAACATTGAATTTACTGTAAATATTGCATTGGGCTTCATTTTGTAAACTGAGGCCAACTTTTCTCATTATTCCAGAAGCTACTCCTCGAGTTATGACCACAACTGAGCTTAAAATTTATTTGCTAAGTGAGACAATTGCTAAGTGAGTTTTGCCCCATTTTACGACCTCTCTTGTCACAGTTAAGTGAATCACCCACAGTTATTAAGTTAGTAACAAGATTGTTAAGTAAATCTGACTTCCCCACTGACTTTACATGTCAGAAAGTCGCAAAAAGTGATCACCTGACTCCCGGGACACTGCACCCGTCATAAGTACATGTCAGTTGCTAAGGGTCCAAATTTTAATCACGTGACCATGGGGATGCTGCAACGGTTGTAAGTATGAAAAATGGTCAACAGTCACTTTTTTCAGTGCCGTTGTAACTTCTAAGTGTCACTAAATGAACCGTTGTAAGTCAAAGACTATATTACTTCCATCGTTAACATTCTAGGGCAGTGATGGCGAACCATTTAGACACCGAGTGCCCAAACTGCGTTTGCACATGTCCAAACTGAAAGGTGCGCACATGCGTGGAAATGCACAAACGTGCGCATGCATGAACGTGAGATCTGATTTGGGGCAATGGCATGCTCCCGGTTCGGACCGGATCGCCCGATCCAGTAGTGATGGAGGTGGGTGGTTCGGAGAAACGGTAGCAAAAATCCCTGCCCCACCCCCACCCCCATTGCCCAGCTGAGCCACGCACTCATCAGAGGCTTTTTTTAATTTTTAAAAGCATTTTTTCTACAACCTGTTTGGCTGAAAAAATGCTTTTAAAAGTTAAAAAAAAAAGCCTCTGATGATCACGCGGCTCAGCTGGGATCATCAGAGGCTTTTAAAAGCCTTTTTTTACCACGTCTTCAGCAAAAGAGATTGTAGAAAAAATGGTTTTAAAAGTAAAGGGAAAAAAAGTTGACTACGCCCACTCAGTCATATTAGCCCCCTCCCACCAAACCACGCCCACAGAACCGGTAGTAACAAATTTTACATTTCACCACTGGGCAACGGCGCATATGCCAACAGAGGGCTCTGTGTGCCACCTCTGGCACACGTGCCATAGGTTCGCCATCACGGTTCTCGGGTCCTTTAATTGGTATGACATCTGTTTTTTTAAACTTCTGAGTCAACATAGCAATTCCCTTTCTATCTCTTTTGGATCATGAACTTGGATAACCATAACGTTATTTGGCTCGCCTTGGACACAAATTGATATCATTCTATCATTTGGAGGGGTATATCCAAGCATTATTTTGATGTTCTTTTATTAATAATGATAGCTGTTCCATGTCTTCAATGGTTTTCTTGCCCGCAAAAGAAGATCTGATGTTCTTATGGTAAGAAGGAATACATTCCAATCCCTTTCAGTTTACTGATTCCTGGAATGTCTATATTCAGCCTCGACATTTCTACTTCAAGTTTATTTTGGTTTATGGCTCCTGACATTCCTCACACCAGTGGTGTATATTTATCTTTCCAGAATTAGCTTCAGTTTTGCCAGTGATCGCATCAGCTAGCCACCTCATGAGAGCACCATGATAGTGGAGGTTGCCCTCCATTGTTCCACAGTAATTTGTTGAATACCTTCTACCCTGATGGGTAGCTTCTAGAGCCGTGATGGCGAACCTATGGCACGCGTGCCACAGGTGGCACGCGGAGCCGTATCAGTGGGCACGTGAGCTCAGCTCCACCAGCTGATTTTCAGGCCTTCCAGGTCCACCGGAAATTGGCAAACGGGCCATTTCCAGCCTCCGGAGGGCCTCTGAAGTTATGGGGAAGGCTGTTTTCGCCCTTCTCAGGGTCCTAGAAAGGCTCTGGAGCCTGGGGAGGGCAAAAAAAACGGGCCCACCGGGCCATCGTGTGCCAAATGCGGGATGAGCATGGGGGGTGGGCATGCATGCACGTAACCATCCTGCACTCCCCCGAGTTTTGGCACACAATGGCAAAAAGGTTAGCCATCACTGTTCTAGAGCCACGGTGGCACAGTGGTTAGAGTGCAGTACTGCAGGCTACTTCTGCTGACTGCCGGCTGACTGCAACTTGGCAGTTCAAATCTTACCCGGCTCAAGGTTGACTCAGCCTTCCATCCTTCCGAGGTCGGTAAAATGAGGACCCAAATTGTCTGAGGCAATATGCTGACTCTGTAAACCGCTTAGAGAGGGCTGTAAAGCACTATAAAGCGGTATATAAATGCTATTGCTATTCTAGGATCACATTGACTATATCCTGGTTCTTAATGTCCATTTGGGGGTTTTCTACCAGAATAATGGAGTGGGTTGCCATTTCATTCTCTAGTGGGTCCTATTTTATCCGATTTCCTGTCTATGAGCTACCAGTAATGGATGACTCTTTGGGGAATTTACACTACAGCACTCTCAACACTGCAGCTCATAGAGTCATTTGAATACAAAAGCCCCTTGATTGCTATGAACTAATAATCCATGATAATAATCCTTTTGGGGGGGGTGTATCTGAAATGCTTTTTCTTTCTGGGAAATAGAGCATTTAATGGTATGCTAATATAGAATTGAACGACTGAGCACTTTGCCTCAGCGTTCTGAAAAGTGTAAAATCAGCAAATAATTAATTCCAGTCAATATATTGGTTGAACGGATGCCTGCCTATTTGTTAATGTCATGTAGGAATGCAGAAAGGCACATTTTAAAGCAGCCCTCTGTCTCCTTCTCTCTTTTC
The DNA here is from genome assembly GCA_022577455.1 of Arizona elegans. Lineage (NCBI taxonomy): Eukaryota > Metazoa > Chordata > Lepidosauria > Squamata > Colubridae > Arizona > Arizona elegans. The sequence continues at coordinate 3,135,987 of JAKOOJ010000017.1, forward strand.
CAGACCTTTTAAAGTTTTTTTGGGTTTGACTGTTGGGATTTTCTGCTGCTTTGATCTTCTGTGTTACTAAACATGCATTATTCATGAGCTGCCCTATATATAATAACGGGAGTATATATATATATATACATTCATCCTCTGTAGGAGTGTTTCTTTTCTTGCAGTCACTGCACTTGTTATTTTTGTCTTCCAGATGGTGTCAGTGACGTTTTAAGTCACTTGAGGAAACAAGTAGAAATTTTATTTAATGCAAGATATGGTGAGATATTTGGCTTTTTTTTTTCCAAGATAGGACTCCCACCCCACCCCACACCCAATGCCGAGTTCAATTTACCTGTCATTTTGAAATCCTTACTTTTTTTTTTTTTATGAATTTTTAAATGTTTTAAATTGGGATTTTAATTTTATATTGGCAGGAATTATGCATTTTACTGTTGTGAGCCGCCCTGAGTCCTCCGAGATAGGGCGGCATATAAATTGCATAAAATAAAATAAAACAAATAAATACTGCTATAGTATAGTTTATTGCTAGAAAGATTTTCCTTTACTGGATAGCAAAGGATAGTTGATTGATTGTCTCATCCTGCAGTGCATGAAGGGATTGGACTCAATAAAAGTTAATGATTCCCTCCCAATCCAAAGACTCATTAAAAAGTCTATGGAATTCTTCTCTTAGAATCATATGGTTGGAAGGGACATTAGAAGTCTTCTAGGCCAGCTGACTGGGGAATTCTGGGAGTCGAAGTGCATATAGCTTAAACTTGCCAAGGTTGAGAAATACTGTTCTAGGCCAACCTCTTGCCCAGTGCAGGAATCGTCAGACAATCCCAGGCAAAAGGCTGCACAGTCTTTTTGTGAGAACCTCCAAGGATGGAGAACCCACAACTCCTGGATGCAATCTGTTCCATTGCTTAATAGCTTTCCCACTCAGGAAATTACTCCTTAATTCAAGTTTGGATACCTCTCTGTAAAGTTTTCATAGGTTGTTTTCTTACCCTCAGTTGCTAGGGAGAACAAATCTAATACTACCTTTTCCTTGTGACAGTATGTATATCCCTCTCCACAAATATTTCACCGAGATACAAAAATCGTGGGGGTTGGGAACAAAATCTGAATCCTTTTCGATGCGCTCTGATTTTAATGGCTCTCTGGATAGATGATTAGAAGCAGTATCTAAGAAACGGTCTCAAGAAAACTGGGATAACTGGAATTGGCAACCACTGGCTCCTAGATGAGCTATGAAATTCCCTGGACTCCTTTCATTTGCAGATGGTGCTGATCAGTGGTGGATTCCTCCCGGTTCGGTCCGGTTCGGCCGAGCCAGTAGCGGTGACGATATGACGTCACCGAACTGGTTCTCCCCCACTCCCCCACGTTATTCTTACCTTTTATTTGGTCCCACCCCCAATCTATTGCTGCCTCCTGAGTCCCAGCTGATGACTAGAGGGAAAAAAACTGTTTAAACTCTTGCCGCGGGGCTTCAAAGGGCCATCCTACAGCTGATCAGTGTTAAAAGCAAACAAATGAGTCGGGTCATAAGTACAAGGACTGGTCGTAAGTGCGAGGACCTTCCAGAAATGACTGACCAGCTAGCCACGCCCACCTAGTCACATGACCTCCAAGCCACAGCCACAAAATAAGCCACGTCCACAGAACTGGTAGTAAAAAAATTCAGAACCCACCCCTGGTGCTGATGTTGCTAAATTATATTGCCAATATCCCTAGTCACCACAGCCAGCATGGCTAGCGGAGTGGGATGCCAAGAATGCAAGGTAGCCATGTTTGTTCAGTTAGGAAGTCAGATTTTGAGTGGAAGATGGGAGAGGAGGATGTAGTTGTACTTCCCCATCAACTGAGCAAGTTTTTTTCCTGATAGTGATTCCTTAGTGTGGAGAGATCAGTGACCTGGTTTGATCCTCTGTTAATGAGCATAAATCTAGGAGGGCTCCTAAGCAATGGACTTCTGCTTTTAGCAGTTCAGTCCAAAGCAGATTCCTTCCCCAGTTCCAGCATGACTTTTCTTTAATGGAGACTATAGCAGTGTTCCTTTCTGAAGTGACATGCTTGCCTCCACAGCGAAAGCCATAGGAATTTCTGAGCCTGTCAAAGTCCCGTATTCCAAATTCTTGATGTACCCAGAAGACCTTTTTGTGGTGGGCTTGCCTGACGGTATTCTACTCAGACGGCCCAACTGTTTTGGGATTGCAAAGCTAAAGAAGATTCTTCAGGCAAGCAGCAGGATTCGATTTGTTATCAAAAGGTAAGCAGCAGAATTGTTTTTTCTCTTTGTCTTATGTGACTCCCTTTTGTTTGTTTGTTTGTTTGCAGAATGACAGCATGATATCATGGTCGTCTTGTATCTACTACCCCCAGACATACTTGCTGGAAGTCAATAATTCACTGTGATCTTTTAAAAATCTAATAGCTTTGGCTTTATTTGAGCGCCAGAATAAAATAGCCTCTTCAATGGCAAGGATTTGTTGATATAGAATATTTGCAAATTATTTGCTGCTTACTCTCCATTATTACTGTAGTTTTATTGTTGGACATAAGCATGGATGTGTGCAGAATTTTATGCTTTAGATGCGGAAATACCGTATTTTTTGGAGTATAAGACGCTCCGGACTATAAGACGCAGCTACCTTTTTTGGTGAGGAAAACAAGAAAAAGAAATCTGCTTCTGCCTTCCAGCAGTTTTGCCTCGTTGCAGCAAACAGCCTGCTTTATGTTTATTTTTGTTTTCAGCATAGCTTGATTAGCACAAGAAAAAAAAAATCTGCTCCCATCAATTTACCTCCTTGCAGCAAGCAGCAGAGGTCCGCGCAGCAATAGGCAATGGCAATCCCTGCAGCCTGAAACAGCTGAGAGCTGGGAGGCTGATCCAAGGGACAATCAACTTGTGCTAATTAGGCTGTGCTGAAGCTGAAATGGGCTGTTTCTTCTTGCTGCTTGCTGCAAGGAAGTAAATTGCTGGGAGGCAGAGGCCAAAAGTTGGGGGCCAGTGGGTGGGTGGAGTTGCATTCGGTGTATAAGACGCACCCAAATTTTCACCCCCTTTTAGGGGGGAAAAAGGTGTGTCTTATATCCAAAAAATATGGTAACTATAAACCAGAAAGTTTTGCATTTTGATTTAGTATAAGGTAAGGGTGAAATGCTCCCAGTTCGGACAGGATCACCTGATCCAGTAGTGATGGCGGCGGGTGTTTCGGAGAACCGGTAGCAAAAATCCCTGCCCCCCTCATGCCCAGCTGAGCCGCGCGATCATCAGAGGCTTTTTTTTTTTAACTTTTAAAAGCATTTTTTCTACAACCTCTTCTGCTGAAAAAATGCTTTTAAAAGTTAAAAAAATATCAGCTGGGATCGTCAGAGACTTTTAAAAGCATTTTCTTCTGCAAGAAGGTTGTAGAAAAAATGCTTTTAAAAGTAAAAAAATAAAGTTGGCCACGCTCACCCAGTCACATTATTCCCCCCCCCCCCATCAAGCCACGCCCACATAACCGGTAGTAAGAAATTTTGCATTTCACCACTGGTATAAGGCAATATACTGTATATTTTCCACTTTGGGCAGGAAGATATTCCTACCAGCCCCCAAATCCTGAAATGCCAAATGTATAGTTTCTCAAACTATATTATGTTTGCCAGAGTACATAATAGCATGAATATGCCTGCTATGCGCTACCTGAAAAATCTGCAGCAGGAAAAAAAATCTAGCACTTGTTTCTAAGCCTGAGCCTTGAGATTATTCAGTGTTTTTCTCCCTAAATAAAATCTTAATCTTATAATCTTGCCTGTTTCTGATTGCAGAATTTTGTCTCCGTGGGTTCTCTTAGACATACCTGATAGAGGGTCCCTTTAAAATTGCCGCCAAATATTAATTTTCAATGAGATGGAAGGGGTAAAAAAGGTTACGAAATTTATGGAAGTAATTCCATTCAGTCTATTTAATTGATTACATTTCATTTGGATTAGATTTAAAGATGAACTAAATTTATCCACCTGTGAGTTATTTAATGACCTTTTGGGTTACAATCTAGTATAGTTCTTGGTCTAAAAAAAAAAAAAAAAAAAAGGAATACTCCATTCTGCTAGAGTCAGTGACAAGCCAGTAGAAGCAGTCATCTGATGCAATAAGGCTTTTAATAGGAAGGCAAAATAGCAAAGCTTTTCAGAGGTTTTTGTCCCTTAAATGCCCAGGTAGAACTGAGAAATATTCTTTGTCTGTAAACCCAGAAAGCTGCTGCTGCTGCTGCCAGCCAGTGCAAAAACCACTGACCTTAATACATTATTTCTCTGACAATGTCTTTCAGGCCAGAACTTCTTACAGAAGGAATGAAAGAAATGACCTCAGATAGCTCAGGAGCAATAGGTAAGGATGCGTGGATTCCTAGCGGTTGATTATTGTCTTTGAAGAAATCAAGAGAATCTCGTCAACTGAAAAATGGGCAAGTTTACTATGGACCTACATTTTTGTTCATTAGAATCCTTTACCTCAGAAGCATGAAATATTAGCCTAGATTGGCATTGGAACCCATGTGGTTATATATGCATGATATATATAATACATGGCATGTATATTAGCACCATGGAGTGTTCCCTGCATGGACCAAAGTATCTTTTCACCTCTGAATCCAAATTACTGAAGAGGTAACAAAAGAAAACAGGATCAAAAAATGTTGACTATTATCGCTACATTAAAGCTTCAATATTTAAAAGAATTACACAAGGCTGTCTTGATATTTTTTTTTTAACTAAATGCAAAGCAAAATAGAAACAAAAGAGTTTTGTCTGGGCATTGAGGATCATTTAATATTTATTTACTTTTAATTTATTTATTTGTATCCCATCATTATTATGTTTACAAATAACTCAAGGCGGTAAACATATCCAACAAATCTTTCTCCTCCTATTTTCCCCACAACAACAACCTTGTGAGGTGGGTTGGGCTAAGAGAGAATGACTTGAGCCAGGGTCACCCAGCTGACTTTCATGGCTAAGGCCGTACTTGAACTTACTGTCTCCTGCTTTCTAGCTGGTGCCTTAACCACTAGGCCAAACTAGCTCTCTAACATCATTTTCTGCTTTAAAAATATATAGATCTCGAAGAAGCATTCAGCACAAATGGGCAGCCTTTGTAGCCTTGTACACAACGTAGGTAGCTAAGTAGATACGTAGATAGAATAAAAAATTAGCATTAAACTTATCAAGATTGCCTTAAATTGCCAATGGAGAAAAATGTGTGGTCGCCGAGAGTCAATAATGACTTTGATGGCTCATAATCAATACTCAAATTGCCAAGTGTCGCAAGATTTCGGCAACTTCACCCCTCAGACTGGTGTAATTTCAGATGAAAAGATTATAATCTCAGGCAAGCCCACTAAAACCTGATGAAATTTTTGGCATTCTCTGTGAATCCACACCAAATGCCCCTCTTCTTATGTAAATTGTTAAGCCAGCACTGAAATCTCATATGATTTGGTGACCCTGGTAAAATTTTCACCCCTTTCTAGTTTTTGAAAACATAATCAGTGTTCGACACAGTCTGGAGTTATCATGGATATCCTATTGCGTTGTAGGTGTCGAATGGCTAACTCCTAAACTTCAAGATGGAAAATAAAAAAGTGAAAATAAATCTTAACACCTTTTCTTTGTGTTGACAGCCAATGATAGAGTCTCCATTGAGCCCATTGAGGAACCTGTAAAAAGACCAGGATTTCAAGGTGAGAACAGGGATGAGGTAGCCAACAAAAGTGCACATAGTTAAGGCTATGGTTTTCCCAGTTGCAATGTATGGCTGTGAAAGTTGGACCATAAGAAAGTCTGAGCGCCAAAGAATTGAGGCCTTTGAACTATGGTGCTGGAGAAGACTCCTGCGAGTCCCTCCAACTGCAAGGCGATCAAACCGGTCAGTTCTAGAGGAGATCAACCCTGACTGCTCTTCAGAAGGCCAGATTCTGAAGATGAAACTCAAATACTTTGGCCACCTAATGAGAAGGAAGGATTCACTGGAGAAGAGCCTAATGCTGGGAAAGATTGAGGGCAAAAGAAGAACGGGATGACAGAGAATGAGGTGGCTGGATGGAGTCACTGAAGCAGTCGGTGTGAGCTTAAATGGACTCCAGAGGGTGGTGGAGGACAGGAAAGCCTGGAGGAATGTTGTCCATGGGGTCACGATGGGTCGGATGCGACTTCGCATCTAACAACAAAAGGATTTGTGGCTGTCATTTTGACTTTTTTGACAACCCCTCCCCTTGGGGACATTATCCAATTGATTGTGCAACTTGCAGGGTAGTTTTCTGCATGGCAGCGCTGTTGTCTCTTGAGGGCACTCCCACTGGATTGCCAATCAGTAGGATTTGCCATTCTTCCAAAAAAGTTTGTAGAAATGTGCAGCTGTTGCCATGATGTGCTTTGTTTACAAAATTTAGCATGAGACAGATTGTATTGTATTTCTTTTATGTTTCAAATAAAGGTCCCTTGACTGAATAGACTCCATTCAAAGAAAAGAATAAACCAATCTGCAAATGGAAAACTTAGTTATCTGAGGAAGGACAGGATTTCTCTAGCTGTACTTTTCACATGCTAATCTATACTTGGGGGTGTCGTTATTTTGCATGAGGGGATTTTCTTTTGTCTGAGCTCCCATCTGTTATGGACTGTGATATTTAAATATATATTTGCCATCTCAGGGAGAACTAGAGGCCTATTTTCATATTTATTATATTAACATCTTTATCTAATTGCCAATAGTCTTCCCCATTTACTCTGTTGTTTTTAATGGCATGGCTTTCTATGCCACTCAACTGGTGAGACCCTTGGGCAAATTCCAAATATAATCTCAGAACAAAAAGTCAGCAGGAAACTATCAAAAAAAAAATTAAAATTGAAAAAAAGTGTTTGCTGAAAGAGCACTTTTTAATCTTAAAAATAAGAAGGAAAAATTATCCCCTGCTCACATCTTTAATGGAGCAAACCATTGTTTCCTGTCTCTTCCTAAGCATTCAAATGGCTTGTCATGGATCCCAATTCTATTTGGCAGGGAAGAAGTAGGACAGATTCTATTATAGTTTCCATCTTTCTTTACAGAAAATTATGATACTCGACTGTCAAGAATAGACATTGCAAATACACTCAGGGAACAGGTTCAAGATCTGTTCAACAAGAAGTATGGTAAGTGTTTTTCCATAAAGCCACTAGCAGGCAGAAAGAGGAGTCATTAATCTGAGAAATTAATCTGGCTATTAGCAGTCATAGAATGATAGAATCTTAGAATGACAAACTTGGGCAAGAAACCAGAGATCATCCAGTCCAACCCTTTACGAGGAAACCCAATTAAACCATCCAGGAGATGTGTCTACCCAGACTTTTCTTAAGGATCCACAACCTACGGAGTTGAAGTAGAGGGGGTGTTTTACTGGTCTTGCTTTATGTTCAAATGCCTGCAAAATAGATTGGTTTAAAAGATAGGCATTTTAAAAAAAGAAAATGTACATGCCTTAAGAGACGTTTTGAATTGAGTCATTCTTAAGTGTGTCTTTGGTCTTCTGGCCAATTTTTAGAACAATTCAGTGCATTTCCTGCTCATGTCCATAGCCATAAAAATCATCAAACTTTAGATTCTCTGGGAAAATGGCCATTGACCAACCCTAGACATTTTGCTAATTCTTCCAACCTGGGTGTGATAAATGAGAGCCAAGCTTTCTGTGGTCTCCAACAGTCAATTCCTGCTTTGAGCAAATCATAGTTGGCAGTTTGGGTTTACTATGGTTTGCCTGCAAAATGAGGAATTGTAATTGGAAAGGATATATCATCCACCCTATTAAGGCCCCAAAGGAGGATATGGTTTATTTCTAGGGTAAGGGACTGAGTCCAGCTCTACTGCAAAATTCAAAAAGTGAAAGTAGGAGACACAGTTCCTTTGGAGCCTGTAGGCACCCAAGGGTAACCTCTCACTTGTGTAGCTGGAGTTCAGATAATATGCCTGGTGAGAAGCTTGACAGAGCCCATTGCTGGGGAGTTATGTGTGGCATTAGGCCCCAGTTGCTAGGAGAACTGGGTAGGACAGGGCAGAGTGTTATCTATGATGTTGTATGTGTGACAGTGGTCCTTAGTTTGCAAACTTACAGACAAGCATCTACATCAGGGGTGTCAAACTCAAGGCCCATGTGGTGCTTAGATTGTGCCCGTGGGGCCACCCTGGAAACAGGAAAGGACCAGCCCGCAGTGCCTCTGCTAGCAGAATGGAGCATGGGGGGGGAGGGGGTCTGCAGGCGGCTCTCCCGAGCACCGTTTTCACCGGCAGAGAGTTGCAGGATGCCATCGCAGCTGAAAAGGGAGCTCAGAAGGGCTGCAGGTAGTCCTCCCAAGCTCTGTTTTCAGTGGCAGAGAGCAAGGCGTCGCAGCCGAAAATGGAGTTCAGGAACTTGTTTTCACTGGCAGAGCGCTTGGGCCACCACAGGCTCCCCCAACACAGTGACGTTGAGCTGGTTATGCCCACCCTGGCGAAGCCCATCCTGGCCCCCCAAGGTCAAACACAACCCTGATGTGGCCCTCAATGAAATTGAGTTTGACACCCCTGACTTACATGAACTTTTGATTGATTTTTTTTCTTAATGCATAAATAAAAGCATACAGTCTTTGGGGGAGTGATCCTTGCCATCATTGTTTCTCTACAGTAGATAAAACTGTACACACACTCTTGTTTTTGGGCACTTTCCTTTAACAAGCACTTTTTACAGGAACTGCATGATGAAATTAAGAAAAATAGATATTTCCATACCTAAATACCTAAACCTAAATTGGTTTCCCATCTGACATGGGAGGTTTGAAAGACAGACACACTTGCATTCATCTTTGGACCAGATGAGTTTCTCTTGCCTTTTCGAGGCCAGCTTAGTGTTCTTCAAAGCTGAACAAGAACAAAATCAGGAGTGGCCAAATACTTAACTCCTTACTCATGCTATCTTCCTTTCAGGTGAGGCGTTGGGCATCAAATACCCAGTCCAAGTGCCATACAAGCGAATCAAAAGCAATCCGGGTTCAGTGATCATAGAAGGGTTGCCACCAGGAATTCCATTCCGGAAACCTTGCACCTTCGGCTCTCAGAATCTGGAGAGGATATTAGCCGTGGCGGACAAGATCAAATTCACAGTTACAAGGTATTTAGGAATACGCATCAGGTTGCAGTAGTGGGTATCTGTAGGGATATTAGTCTGCTTTCTTACCTATGTTTAATAGCAATAGCAATTAGACTTATTTACCGCTTTACAGCCCTCTCTTAAGCAGTTTACAGAGACAGCATATATTGCCCCCAACAATCTGGGTCCTCATTTTACCAAACTTGGAAGGATGGAAGGCTGAGTCAATCTTGAGCTGCTGAAAATTGAACTGCAGCCAGCCAGCAGTCAGCAGAAGTAGCCTGCGGTACTGCATTCTAACCACTGCACCATCACAGTTCAAGTCTGAAGTAGATACTTCAAGGATGTCTACAAATATCACTTGTATTTATCTAATATTTTAACCCATCTTCCAAAAGAACTTTTCCCAAAGTGGAGGATAGTCAAATATTATATTTGAATGGACAGCTAGCTCTCCCCATTCCTTCAGATAATTTATTTTTTAAAAAGATTATGATATATTCATTGAAAATACAATAAGTATGGCATATTGATTTTGGAATAAAGTATGTTTTTCCAGTCTCATTTTCCCTTGAGTGATGTTGTCTTAAAGTCAAGATAGCCTTTCTTTTGGAGTAATGTACCTTTTGGATAAATATGGACTTCAGCTCAATAAACTATGGATGCAAAGGAAACATTTTTTTCCTGAATTTACATCAATTGCATAATTTTGCATAGTTGCAAACAGTATGCAGTGATGTATCATTTTCCTAAATACGCTATTACACATCACATAAATGATGAGAATAATTTGCATTGTTTTGCTTGCTTACCTCTACCATGATTGATGTACTGTCACATTTAATAGTTGAGAAAAATGGACCTTCCCTCCACTCAAGTCTATTACACGGAAGCTTTGCTTCTGGTAGTTAAAAATGTAAACTGGAAACACTGAAGTCATCAGTCAGTAAAATCAGTTGATAAAACCTTAAAATGACCAGCTAAAAATACCAGAAAGTTGAATTTATTTGATGAGTGATTTGCAATAAAAACATGGGAACCAACAATATTCAAAATATACCATCCGATGTCTCTCTTTGGTGTGAGAATCCCAGAAATTTAAGGGTCTCCACTAAGAAATCGTATTTTTGGTCTGCCAGCTCACTAGATTAGCATGAAATGGCATTCAGTGCAGGGAAAGTATGTTAGAATCCCATTGGATGACCTCAACAGCCATCTGGTGGTTGCGTTTATACAATTCACTTAATCTAGTTACTAAATTTACCCTTTGAGATCTCTCAGTCGAATGAACTATAAGCAAGCAGGATCAGTTTAGTGCTATCTATGCAACCTGCTAAGACCTACAAGTACAAATCTAGACACCAACAAAACTTTTCACATTGTAAAATGCACTTGCTTGATTTGTAATTTGGCCTGGTTAAATGTGGTGTGTAAAACCAAAACAGCTGAAAAATGCATCAGTGTGTAGTGTTGCAGAAGTCAGACTGATTAGTTAAACTTAGCTCTGTTTTCTGATCCTCCGTGACTTTCTGGGCTCTTGGTTCATAGGCATTAGACATCTTAATTGGATCTTTTTCCTACAAAATTCTCAATGATTTGCATAAGCTTTTAGCCCAGCCGTACATTCAAACATTTTCTAGAGCCTTAATATGGTTTCCTTACTTTTGGCTTGGCTTCCAACTTTTGTGGTTTGAAAATCTTAACCTGTGACTTAGCACTATGTGTCAGTCTGGACATGGTGGATTACTTAAAAACCATATATTAAAATGGTTTAGGGTGAGATGTTAGCTGATTTGTACAACCCCATGTTTAGATGACATATATGTTTTTTTCCTATCGCTTATTATCCTAGATCCTATTTTACTGAAAATGTTGATGTTTGAATTTTAAACCTGCTATTAAATATGTTATACCCTGTGATATGAAATTATGAGCTCCTGCTTGGTAATGTGCATGAAAGAAAATTAGATTTAGCATAGAGGAGGGAATTCTATCCAAAATGGACACCTCAAGAAAAAACAAAGGCAAAACAAAACTGAGACAACTTGTTTTCAGTGGTAGCAAAATAGCTCTTTAAAATATATTTCTGAAAGGAAGGCATTATTTTAGCAGAATAAGAGAGTTGGAGGGGGATCTTGGAGGTCTTCTAGTCCAACCCCCTGTTCCATTTGAGACAAAATGGTTGTCCAATCTCTTCTTGAAAACCTCAGTGATGGAGCATCCATAACTTCTGGAAGCAAGCCATCTTACATGCAACATTTACTTAATCTGATAAATCAGTCCAGGAGATGAAGTTGGTCTATATAGGGCTTAATAAGGAAAAGTGAGTTATGTCAATGATGCCATGATGTACAAAATGATGCAAAGTCATTGGCATCATTTGCATGAAGATGCCATGATGCCATGATGTCATTGTGGCTTCTTACAGATGCCCATAACAGGATACTTCTGTTTTATTGAGGGATACAGTGTACATTACTTTATTGGTTCCATGCTAGCCCTGGATGGGGCTGAACCAGGGCTGGAAATAAAAGATACACCTGCTTCTTTTTCTCTCCTTCTCTGTCTTCACAACCAACTCTTGAACGAGCAAACATTCACTCTCTTTGATGGTCTGAATTGGTTTCTTGCAATTTTAGACTTTTCTTAAAAGAAAGATTGGGCTCTTTAAGTTGATTCCCTCTGCCGTAACAGAGGTGCCTACTCTGCCTGCATTTCTCAATTATTTCTTATCAACTAACACCAGATCCTCTTTTTTGTGTGTCAATATTTATAATACACAATTTTTTGAGACCTTAATATTTGGCGCAAAGGCCGATTTAAAGTCTACTTTCATAATCAACAGTATGTTTTTTTCTTTTTCAGGCCTTTTCAAGGACTCATTCCTAAACCTGGTAAGTGCTTAAAGTCCTAGCAATAAAATGCTAATTGTGTTTTGCCATCCTTTGGCAATTTAACAGGGCAGTTTATGAGGAAATGTGGTTTCACTTTTATGGGTATCTTTGTATCCTAGAGACGCGATGTAACAAGGGACGTGGTAGCTCAGTGGCTAAGACGCTGAGCTTGTAGATCAAAATGTTGGCAGTTCAGCGGTTCAAATCCCTAATGCTGCATAACGGGGTGCGCTCCTGTTACTTGTCCCAGCTTCTGCCAACCTAGCAGTTCAAAAGCGCGTAAAAAATGCAAGTAGAAGAATAGGGACCACCTTTGATGGGAAGGTAACAGCGTTCTGTGCACCTTTGGTGTTTAGTCATGCCGGCCACATGACCACGGAGACGTCTTTGGACAGCGCTGGCTCTTCAGCTTTGAAACGGAGATGAGCACTGTCCCCTGGAGTCGGGAACAACTAGCACATATGTGCGAGGGGAACCTTTACCTTTACTTTGTATCCTAGACTACTTATCACTATACTGTATATCATTAGTCCCTAATGATAAAAGGGTTACCAGAATTTGTTCATGGTGGGTTTGATTAAGACAGATGGCCATGTCTCACTGCATTGGTTGTGCTGTCGTATAGCAGGACACAATTGTCAGTCTGGTGTGGAACCTTGCTCTAGAACAAGGGTGTCAAACTCAAGGCCCGTGGGCTGGATCCGGTCCGCGGGGTGCTTAAATCTGGCCCACGGGGACAGCCTGGAAGTAGCAAAGAACCGGCCTGCGGTGCCTCTGACAGCTAAAATGGGGCACGGGGTACCACGAGAGGCCCCCCACACACCCCATTTTTGGCTTGGATGGCCTCCTGCAGTAATCTGCCAGCCAAAATGGTGTGTGTGTGTGTGTGTGTGTGTGTGTGAGCCCCCCCCCCGCCCCATTTTGGCCAGCAGGGTGCTGCAGGACGTTTTGCCCGGCAAGGTGCTGCAGGAGGCGTTTGTCCCGTCTCCCCGTCTCCCCCCGGCTGTCCCTCAGAGGAGAACTACAATGCTGATCTGGCCCTCAAAAGAAATTCAGTTTGACACCCCTGCTCTAGAATCGGAGAGCAAGGGATAGAAATTAATGTAACTGCTACCCTATTTCTTGTTTAAACACAACATTCACTTGGTTGTGTAATTACTATACATTTCCATTGAGGCTCTGTTGATCCATGGATTTTGTTCGTTTTAAGGCTGCAGGCTGAATGACCTGCTATGCATAGGGTGATCAGACATGCTGATGTTACTCCCTTCAAACCATAATATATAACCCTAACTTTGATACAGATAGTCCTCGACTTACAACAGTTCATTTAGTCACCGAAGTTTACAACAGCACTGCGAAAAGTGACGTACGACTGTTTTTCACACTTACGACCATTGCAGCATACCCATGGTCATGTGATCAAAATTCAGACGCTTGGCAACTGACTCTTATTCTTGATGGTTGCCGTGGTGATGACCTTTTGCGACCTTCTGACCAGCAAAGTCAATGAGGAAGCCAGATTCACTTAACAACCATGTTAGTAACTGTAACAACGGCAGTGATTCACTCAACAGAAGTGGCAAGAAAGGTCATAAATGGGGCTGACTTTGTATAAATATACAAAAGTATGAAGGCTATTGCTTAACGCATTATAAGCCGCCCTGAGTCTCCGGAGAAGGGCGGCATGTAAATCAAATTAAAAAAACAAAAACAAAAACCATACTTAATAAATGTCCCACTTAGCAACAGAAATGTTGGGCTCAATTGTTGTCGTTCTTTGTAATGAAGCAGCTTGTTGGGATTATTAAAGAATACTGTAAGGCAGAGATGGGGAACTATGGCCTATTTTATGACTTGTGGACTTCAACTCCCAGAATTCCTGAGCCAGCTGGCTCAGGAATTCTGGGAGTTGAAGTCCACAAGTCATAAAAGGGCCATAGTCCCCCATCTCTGCTGTAAAGCAAAGCTCTTTAAATAAGGAAACTCTTCGTTTTGTTAACAGAGTTTTGCAGGAAATTCAGGCAGGGTCCTTCCTTTTCCATTTGTAAGCTCCCTGTGGTTACTGCTACTGCCCCCCCAACCCCCCCACTGCATAGCAGAAGAAAAGTGTATTAAGAATTTAAAAAAGGAAATAGTTCCACAGTGGTCTGGATCGCATCATATGGTAATGTTAAACCGTAATGGAGTCGGTTATTTTGGGAGCAAGCATAATGCGAACTAAGACATTGGCTCTGTGATGTGCTAATCAGACCCTTGGTTTATGCAAAAAACAGGGTTTTAAAAAATCCTCAATGGCATATACCCCTACAGTATGCACATCCATTAATATTGTGTCATTGTTCGCAATGAAGAAAGCCTAAAGAGGTTTTATAACAATAGATTTCCATGAGAAAGTTATACGTCTGCTTGCCTTCCCCCTCCCCTTTCCCTCCACATTTCCTCCCCCTCCCCCTCTGCTTCCCTTCCCCTTCCTTCCCCTTTCCTTTTCCCGTCCCCTTCCCATTTCCTTCCCCTTCCCATTTTCCTTCTCTTCCAGAGGTGGTATTCAGTAGGTTCTGACCAATTTTAGAAATATCACGTCTGACTGGCCCTGCTCCCATCTATTTTCTAGTCTCAGCTGATCGGGAGGAAATGGGGATTTTGCAGTATCCTTCCCCTGGAGTAGGGAGGGAATGGAGATTTTACAATATCCTTCCCTTGGAGTGGGGTGGGAATGGAGATTTTACAGTATCCTTCTGCCACGCCCACCAAGCCACACCCACAGAACCGGTAGTAAAAACATTTGAATCTCACCCCTGTTCTTTTCCCCTTCCCTTTCTTTTTCCCCTGTCCTTCCCTTTCCATTCCATTTTCCTTCCATTTTCCTCTTTCCTTAGCCTTCCCCTGTCCCTGCCAGCTTTCCTAAAAATACTGAGAATTGTTCACAATCTAGTCAAGACCATTGGTCCATTAAGCTTTGTGTTACTTGTTTTGGCTAACTATAGCTCTCTAGGAACTCTGCCATGCCTGTTGATTGGGAAACTCTAAATTGGGAGTCGGTAGGTGTGGGGGAGAGCATAACTCAGTCTCTTGATTTTCCGAAATGCTGGAGGAAGCCATCTTGTGATGTTCTAAATTGAGAAAAGGTGTGGCCAAAATTTTGGTGTTTTGTGGATATGTTTAAGGGTGGGGATAGAAGTTCTTTGCTACGTGAGTCTTCCTCTTCCCTTCCCATTATCCCCAAACCAATAAAACAGGTAGAAGTGAAGCTATCATAATTTGGCCATTTTGGATTGTATTTCAAGAGTGCAATCTGGGTGCTGTGGGGAGTGGTGCAGTGGCCTAGAGGTGGAGCTCTCGCCTCACAAACAGGAGGCTGTGAGTTTAATCCTAGGTAGCAACAGATATTTCTCTCTCTGGGCACAATGAATAATTAATTATCTGCTGCGAACTCTGCATTGGTGACAGGAAGGGCATCCGGCCAGTAAACACTCCGCTCCATTCCACCCTAACTTCACTCCGACGTAATTAAAAGACCAAGAAAATATATATCTGGGTACTGTGGCACAAATGGGGTGCTAGGTGGGGTTGCCAACTCTGACTTTAAAGAGAGATATCAGGGCATTCTGTATCCAAGTTAGTCCCCAGTTCTTTAGAAAATTTCATTTAGCGCAAGACCCCAGTAGCATCAAAAAAGCTAGCGGATGTATTGTGCCTCTGCCATATAGTAGAACCTCTGGTCACGACCATAATTCGTTGCATAACTTTGGTCGCAACCCGATTTGGTCGTGACCCGAACCTAACCAAAATTAATGCAGCGGCCACACATTGCTCTTATTTGGCGCTTACAAAAAAAATGGCACGAAAGGGGAAATCAGCCGCGGCCGTGTTTGATCGCCACCCGAGTATGCGTTTGTGAGCAGATTCAAAAATTTTGTGAACTTTTTCATCGGAACCCCGATTTGGTCGTGGTCAGAAGCGTTCGTGACCAGAGGTTCTATTGTATCAATCTTTATCTGCTTAAACCCGAGTTTCTCTTCAACTTTGTAGTTTAGACCCAATCCCAGAATTTTTCAGAATCTGTGCTTGTGTGTGTGCGTGTTAGCCACAACATTGCACGTTGATTTTCTTTTTTTTTTTTTTTGCTTGCGCAAAGAGCAAAAACCCTACTCACTCATTGCCCCTTCTCTCTTTTCTTTCCCTGATTTATCACGTAGCCCCTAGACGGATATCCACCTTGGAAAAAGCTTACACCACTTTGAACGGTATGTTGCTTAGATGAGGCACTAATAGACGGTAGCAGACTAGACATTGTGTTATATTGCTGCTGTGGTAATATGATTATTGGGGATCCATTTGAGGTTATTTGTACCGTATTTTTTGGACTATAAGACAAACCGGAGTATAAGACACACCAAGATTTCAAAGAGGAAAACAAGAAAAAAAGTTTTTGGCTTCCATGCGTCCGGTTTTTGCCCTCCCCAGCCCCCAGGAGCACTTTGCAAGCCTCCCAACCTCCCCCCCCACATCCCGTTTTTGCCCTCCCCAGCCCCCAGGAGCACTCTGCAGGCATCCCAAACCCTCTGCGTGCGCCATTTTTGCAAAAAATGAGCCTCTTTTTGGCAAAAATGGGACACGCAGGGCGAGGTTTCGGGTGGCCAAAAATGACTGTATTCAGTATATAAGATGTAGCAACATTTCCACCGTCTTTTAGGGGTGGAAAAAGTGTGTCTTATACTCCAAAAAGAATGGTATATTTCAGACTCTCTTTATGTATCTGTAAGGTCCAGATGAAGGTCTGGCAAAAAAAAATATGCAATAATTTGGAATACTCAAGAAGGTTTCACAGAGGTTTAGCTATACACATCCTCTTTCCTCATTCTTTTCCTCAACTTTGAAGCCAGTGCTGAAGGGAGAGCGATTGGTAGGCTCTTGGGAGTACTGTAGGGTGAAAAGGCCTTTAAAAATGGTTTTCCTACTACTGTGTGAGCCAGGCCTGATTAGGCCGCATCTTGACTTCCTTTCTTTGACTGTTTTGATTCTTTAAAATAAAACCAAAGAGACTTAAATCTTTTACTCTGGTGTTAGCCTAACCTCAAGATTTCTCCAGTTTGGCATCTTTAGAACAGGGGTGCAGAATTATGGCCCTTTTACGATATGTGAACTTCAACTCCCAGAATTCCTGAGCCAGCTGGCTCAGGAATTCTGGGAGTTGAAGTTCACACATCGTAAAAGGGCCATAGTTCTCCACCCCTGCTTTAGTAAGTTGGGATTACAGCTGTCAGGAGAACACTGGTGGGAAAATGTGGCCAAACCTATATGAAGAGGTTCTTGGCAAGGCTGAAAATTACAATCCTTTACAACAGGGGCATCCAACCTTGGCAACTTTTAAGTCTTGTAGACTTCAACTCCCAGAATTCCCCAAGCCGGCATGCATGGTCAGGAAATTGTTGAAGTCCACAACTCTTCAAAGTTACCAGAGGTGGACACTTCTACTTTAGAAGAAACAGTACAATAGATGTGAGTAAATCCAACAGCATGGGCAGCAGTGATCACTGATCAATATCATGGGACAAAAATATTTCTCCTTTATTTATTTGCAATGCTCCCAGGGTGGGAAGCAACACCTGCTAGGATCTCTTACCATTTGGTACAGGGAGGAAGGAGGCACCTTCTCGACCAAAGAGCGAATCTTCAGCAAGATGTTTTGGTAGCAGAGGCATTGGCCTGTGAAGGAGTGGAAGAAGTCAAGATATTGGCTGTGATGGCATAATCAAAGCCCTTTCCCCCTTTTAATGTATGTGTAGGGCAAAAGGCAGGGGTTCGATTGTGCCACATTGACATTTTTCACAACTCACGTCGTAGCTCTGGTTGGTAACTTTCTTTGTGCATACTTCCTGTTCAGTTTGATGTTTGCTCTCTTTTCTGTGGGAAAGCCCTCCTTGTGGTTAAGGATTTCAGGGGCACTGTAGTCAATTCTGCATTTTATGTCCCTCTTCTTGCCATCTTCCCTATCTCCCCCATGATGAAAGGGAGAAGAAGAGTCCAACTCAGGATGGCAGCCATAACACATGATTGAAGACCCTGCAAAAAGAGTTGGACTTCAGTTGTAGAGCTGTGGCTGCCATCTTGACTTTTGTTTACCCCTCCCTGTGGACATCTCTGAGCCCTACTATGCTTTATACCTCAGGTCGTCCTTGATTTACGGCCGTCATGGTTCCTGCCCATCATACGTTAGAGTGGTTGTAAATCTAGTCACCTATGTAACTGATCTGATTTTATAAACTTTTTTACAGTGGTCAAGTGAACCCCGTAGCCAATAAGCAAACCAATGGTTGACTTTGGGTCAGTTTCGCCGAAAACCAGAAGTAAATATTGCTGTTTGGCAAAACTGTTGTAAAACCTAGTTGTGTGGCTACAGGATTCTGCGAACAGCAGTAAATGTGGACTGGTGATAACTGGGGAGTGGGGGGTGGGATAGCTGTCAGAATTTTAGAACTGAGTCATTAGTAACCCCCCAAGAGATCCATTGAAACTTTGAATGGTCACTAAATGATTAGTCATAAGTCGAGGATTCCCAGTATTACTTTAGCAGGGAGAAGAAATAAGATGCTTGATTAAATAAGGGCAAAATCATCTTTCCTATAACTGGATCTACAATTCTGAGAATTGGCTGATGATTTTGAGAGTCTCAGGAGGGCACCAGTTAGAGAAGGTCAGGCTAACATTGAAGTGTTGAGGCCCGCCAGTGGCCAGCAGAGCTGGCAGCAGATTTGGACAGTGAGGAGGTTGGGGAGGAACATGGGCCAGTCCTGGAGACTGGGGAAGGCTCAGACAAGGGCTCTGAGTCGGAGGCAGAGAGGGGGCCAAGGCCATCTGGTAGTTCTTTGCTGCCTCCAGAGTCTGACATCAGCGAGGCAGAAGAACAACAACGGGAGCCTGTTCCCAACGTGTGCATGCACAGAGCTGCCAGAAGACAAGAACAATTAAGAAAACAGGGTCAACTTGGGAGTAAGGCTTGGAGATGATTGGCCTCTCCCCATAAGACATAAGAGAGAAGCAAATGGGACGTGAGCTTTTGCAGGAAGCAATTAGTTCATCTGGTTGGTTAAAGTTTTGGAAAAGTTCTGTTTGACTCTGTGCTAAGTTTGATCTTGCCCTGCGTGTGGCAGTTAGTTCTCTGGCAGCATTCCAAGGGAGATAAGGTGGGTGTTTATAAACATTCCCCTGAAAGACTGTTTGAGAAGCCTTTCAGACTGGGAATGACAATAATTCTTTAGAGGTTTGCCGGGACTAAGATTGTGCTGTATACTTTCTAAGGAAGCCTACGTCAGAACACAAAGCAATCTGGCCTCTTTTCATTTCTTTTTCTTTTTCGTGGCCACAAAGCTATGTCGGCTCGATTGTTTCACCTTGCAACACCTTGGTGTGCTTCAAGGTGAAATACAGAATGAAATACAGAAAACGAACAAAGCACAGCGGTAAAGTCTGTCTGTGCACCTACATTGATGTATCTCGAAAGCCTTGAGCACAACCTGAAAAATTACAAAGCAACAACAACAACAAAAACCCATACCCAGTTGGGTGATTGGTGCTCCAGGATCTTTTAGAGGCGGCAACCATCAATTATTTCTCTCTCCCGTCAATTATTTCTCTCTCCTCCCCTCCTCTTTGTCGCAATGCACTAATTAGTAAGGACAACGCACAAGGATTTCCATTTATCAAGCCCTGACAGGCCCAGAACAAAGAGAAATGATACCATGCAGAAGCTGGCGATATCTGGCTGGGGCTCTGGGCAGCCCTTAGGCTAATTTCATGCAAAAGTTCAATTTGGACCTCAGGGAAGACTTATTTGATCATTCCCTGCAGCTTGATGTTTGGAAGTGAGACAAAGAAGGAGAAACGTCAGAAAACATGGCCGTGAAATGATTTATTGCTTGTTGCTGCAGAACAGGAGTAGAAAACTGGGCAGGAAGGAAATGACAATCCCTGGAAGAAGGCATGACTGGTTGGTTAGGAGCAGTATCATATTAAAAGAGAACAATTGTACATTCTTTTTTTTTTTTTAAATTTGATTTATATGCCGCCCTTCTCCGGAGACTCAGGGCGGCTTACAATGCGTTAAGCAATAGCCTTCATACTTTTGTATATTTATACAAAGTCAGCTTATTGCCCCCACAAACTGGATCCTCAATTTACCCACCTTAGAAAGGATGGAAGGCTGAGTCGACCTTGAGCCTGGTGAGAATTGAACTCACAGTAATTGCAGGCTAGCTGGATGTTAAATGCTGCCTTAGGAGGCATTAGCCTCCTACGCCACTCAGGCTCCTTCAAGAGAAGGACTAGAGGTGACGTGATAGCAGTTTTCCAATATTTGAGAAGCTATCACAGAGAATAAGGTGTCGACTTACACTCCAAAGCACCTGAGGGCAGGACAAGAAGTAACCAGATCATTAAAGAGAGATCCAACTTACAACTGAGTAGAAATTTCCTGACGGTGGGAACAATTGATCAGTGGAATAGTTTGCCTCCAGTGTTGGGTGTTCCAACACTGAAAGTTTTCAAGAAGAGAATGGACAACCATTTATCTAAAATGGTATAGGGTCTCCTCCTTGACAAGGGGTTGGATTAGAAGATTTGCAAGCTCCTTTCTGTCCCTCTTAAGCTATGTTGTACATCCCATTGTATATGATGGTCAATTGTAATGAACTTAGAAATCATATCCTTGCAAGAATCCATATGTAATATTTATGTACTCTTGGGTATTTTTGACTTTTGGCTACATTGACATTGATGGTGCATTGTTTGTAACTGGCCTGAGTGTATAAAATTCAGGAACATTCCCAGTTTTAGATGTTTATCCTGCATTCCCTTTGTCAGCTTTGCTGGCTGAGGAACTCTGGGAGTTGAAGTCCACAAGTCTTAAAGTTGCCAAGGTTGGAGACCCCTGCTATAGACTATCCCATTTTGGTACAGCAACACTTCCTTGCCATAGAGAGTGTCCCATTTTTAAATCAAGTTGAATCCCATTCATGACCCATCATGGGCCCAAAGCAACAATAGGTTGTCCTTAGACTCCATCTGCATTGTCATCCTGCTCACATCCTACTTTACTGTACTGTCTATAAAGACTCACAGACCCACTTCTTAACCCCTCACTTGCTAAAACAACTGGGGACTGCCAATCTTTTTTCTTTTACATACAACTGCTGTTAATCAGATCAGCACGATGTACTCTGTTTGAATGTAGCTAAATTTTGTTATATTGCCTGCAAAATTAGGCAAACTTTGAGTGCCCATTGATAATCCAGCACGAATTGTAATATATTATCTTGTCTTTTTTTCATTATTAAAGTCCCAGAGCACTTGAGCTTCTTCATTTTCTATGATTTTCTCTAGTTTTATGATCCCTCCTCCTCCTCCTCCTCCCCCCCTCTTAATTTTAGAATCTCTTCTAAATTTAGAATTGCTTCTAAAACAGGTTTTAATCCCCTGGCATTTTCAAGATGCGGTGGAAAAATCATCTGCTTGAACCTCGAGGGAGAACATTATTACAGTAGTTAAAGCATTAGATTTAAGACCAGGAAAATCTAGTTTCAAATCCTTCCTTGACCAAAGAGCTTTCTTGGTCATTTTGGGCTGGTCACTATCTCAGTTGTTGCAAAGATAAAATGAGGGGGAGTTTAAAGATTTAGTTTGTAATGTGATGGTAGAACTGGAAAAAGGGTCTGTTGAATTTCTCTTTGAGCAAGAAGAACATCCACTGGTTGTTTTTAAGAAGAGTCTAGACACGTGATGGCAAACCTATGGCACATGTGCCACAGGTGGCACACATAGCCATATCAGTGGGCACGCGAGCTCAGTTCCACCGCGCATGCGTGTGCTGGCCAGCTGATTTTCGGGCCTTCTGGTCCCACCAGAAGTAGGGAAACAGACTGTTTCCTGCTTCCAGAAGACCTCAGGGGGTGGGTTGGGGAAGGCCCATTTTTCTCTCTCCCCAGCCTCCAGAGCATTTCTAGGATTCTGGGGAGGATGAAAATGGCCTTCCCCATCCCCCCCAGAGGCCCTCCGGAGGCCAGAAATGGCCCATTTGCCAACTTCTGGTGGGACCGGAAGTTGGCAAATGGGCCGTTTCTGGCCTCTCCAGAGGGCCTCCGGGGGGCTGGGGAAGGCCGTTTTCATCCTCCCCAGGATGAAAGGCTCCTAGAAAGGCTCTGGAGGCTGGGGAGAAAGAAAAATGTCAGGTTTCAATGCTATCTCAAAATAAATGAATTTCCAAACTGCCGATCTTTGAGGAAATTTTCTCTTTATTGAGCATAGTGATCTGTCCCTGACTCTTTCGCGGTCAGCACTGACCTTTGGCCCCCCAAGCCCTCCCTTTCCAATCCCCAATTCTCTGTGTCTCATTGGCTATTTTCCAAGCCACTCTCCTCATCCCATCTCCGTCAAATCACAGGAATGTCCCCCCTTCTCCCATCTCCAAGGAAACAGAATCTTCATAGGAATTAAGTAGGCAAAAGTTCAAGCTTCTCCTCTCCTTTCGTATGTCAGTACTGGAATGCTGACAAAAAACATACCTAATGTGCCATCACGTGCCAGGAGCGGGGGTCGCGGGGGAGGTTGCATGTGCATGCGCAGGTGCAGGGCGCATAGAATTATGAGTATGGGCATGCACGTGCACCACCCCACCCCCACCCCACTCCTGGCACGTGATGGCAAAAAGGTTAGCCATCACTGGTCTGGACAGCCACTTATCTGAAATAGTATAGGTTCTCCTGCTTTAGCAGGGGGATGGGCTAGAAGATCTCCAAGGTCCCTTCCAGCTCATTCATTCTATTTTAAGAAGATCCGTAACTTAGAGGTGTTGGTTTCTTTGTTATGGGAATAAGACAAGTGCCCGTTTTATTTTTCTTTCTTTCTTTGCATCCTGGAATACACAAGATTTTAGATGGGGAAAAACCAGGTAGAAAAGAGCTTCAGTATTCCCTTTGTTTAATACTGTGGCTCAGATCAAATCTACCTCCTCTTGATGCAGTTATTTTGGGAGAGCAGAAAGCTGCTAACTGGCATCTCTCGTCACCTCGAAAGAAATACAAGCATTTTTTAAAACTGCTCATAGAATGGCTGGGTGGGCAGAACTGGATGTGGAAAAGATGCGCCTGCACCTGGGGCACTAATTCCATAGGATACAAGGACAGCTTTTTCGGTTAATTTTAATTAAATATTTGCCATCATTGCTGGGTGACCAGGAGTTAATCTGTGCTGTTTGCAATATATGTTGGAGCCTTTATTATTGATGTTCCCTCCTTCTAGGTCTAGGATAACACACTGGAAAGAAATGAAAAATGAGAACAAACACTTTTTCTCTGTTGCCTGAGGCACAAGACTAGATTTCAGGAGCATAAGCTATACAGGGAGTCCCCTACTTATGACCACAGTTGAGCTCCAAATTTCCACTGCTAAGCGAGACTTCTGTTAAGTAAATTTTGCCCCATTTTACGACCTTTCTTGCCAATTTCTGTTAGCAATTTCTTGCTAATCACTGCAGTTGTTAAGTTAGTAACAGGGTTGTTAAGTGAATCTGGTTTCCCCACTGACTTTGTTTGTCAAAAGGTCGCAAAACATGACCACATGACCCCGGGACACTACAACCGTCATAAATACTGTACATGCCAGTTGCCAAATATCCTAATTTTGATCACCTGACCATGGGGTTCGAGAACGGTTGTTAAGTGTGAAAAACAGTCATAAGTCACTTTTTTCAAGTGCTGTTAGGATTTTGAACGGTCACTAAATGAACGGTTGTAAGTTGAGGACTAACAATAGCAGGTAAGATTTCACATGGAGTACAGAGAAGTATCTGAAGTTACATGTCTTTTGAGCACGGCAGCAATACAGCCAATGATCTAATGGCAGGGGGTAGGCTTTTGTTTTCTGGAGGACTTCAAGGAGAAAATTGGACTTTCCAGCCCCAGCTGTAGATTTTCCATACTGAGTAAAGTTTTGGTTGGGCAATGAAGTCAGGATCAAACAATTTAGTCCTTCTGTAAGGGATTCTGTGATGTAATCCCCAGAAATTGCCTGAAAGTTGCCACTGAATTTTAATTTTTAATAAAGCAGAAGAGGAAATGTGTGAAATACCCTGGGAGTAATCATATTAATTGTTCTTAATTAAGTTGATGATTCATTAGACTTGAAATAAGCTTAAATGGAAAAAGTAAATACAGTTTAGATTTTATCCTGGCCATCTTCACTTGTTTTTTTTTCTAGCCTCCCCATACTTTTTTTGCAGGATAAGGGGAAAAAATGTTCAAGGAGGAAGTACTGAAACTGGTACCCAAAAATGGGCCTTGAATTTTCTTGGTTTTATTGTTCCCTCCAATTCTGGGATATTATAAGAATACATTCATCACCCAAAGATAAGGATGTTAATATGCGGAGGCCGGATTTAAGATTTCCCATACAGACCTGGTTGGTCTTTGTAGGAACTGGATAACTCTGGCTTAAGATATAAGGCAATCTCTTGGGGACAGTTTGTGTGTGAGCTTGGTTGTTTTCTTACAGACTTTTTATTACCAAACTAGGTAACATTATCAGCGCTAGCAGGTAGCATTGATAGTGTTACCAAGTTTGGTAATGAAAACAACCAAGCTCAGAGAGCACCAAGGACTCCACAGTTCAACCCCAAGCTACAAATATTATTTTCTATCTGAACAGGTGGTGTGGAATGCTTGGTCTTTGACAGCAGTATGCTGGCTCTTAGTGCACAGGAATCGGAGAAAAAATCCTCCTGCAATACCTGCTTTGTATAATTAACTCCTATAAATAACTCCTACCCTCAAAATGACCCTATAGAGCACTGCACACCAGAACAACTAGACACAAGAACAGTTTTTTCCCCGAACGCCATCACTTTGCTAAACAAATAATTCCCTCAACACTCAATCTATTCACTAAGTCTGCATTACTACTACTATTAATCTTCTCATCGTTCCTATCACCCATCTCCTCCCACTTACGACTGTATCACTGTAACTTATTGCTGTATCTTTACAATTTATATTGATTGTTTCCTAGTATGACTCAATTGCTTATTTGTTCCCTATGAGTATCATTAAGTGTTGTACCTTATGATTCTTGTCTTTTTATGTACACTGAGAGCATATGCACCAAGACAAATTCCTTGTGTGTCCAATCACACTTGGTCAATAAAGTATTCTATTCTATTCTATTCTATTCTATTCTATTCTATTCTATTCTATTCTATTCTATTCTATTCTATTCGTCTCCATCCCTGAAGATGCTTAGAGAACAAAACGGCGATGTATTTTCCTCCCAATTTTTCACCTCCAGAACCCTGTAGGGTAGATAGGGCTGAGGAAGAATGATTGACCCAAATTTATTCAGTGAATTTTCTGTGAGTGAAAGTAGACTTGGGTTTCCCCAGTCTTGGTCCAATATCATCTCTGCTTCATCATTCTGGTTCTCTCGGAATACTCATGAGAAAAAGTGACTAAACAGGTGGCCTTTTCTTCCTTGGCAGATGAGGATGATGCAAACAGGTTGGGTGAGAAGGTGATTCTCCGAGAGCAAGTGAAAGAGCTGTTCAATGAAAAATACGGTAGGTTGCTCTATTTTGAGCATAGGGCTTGACTTGTCTTGTAGGTTTGGTGGAAAAAATAGCTGGAAATTCTGGGTCCAGGGTTCAAAGGCAAAGAAGCAGAATCTCTCAATCTGAATTTCTGGTTCCTTGATCCCTATCGTGGGCTGACTGGTCGCTACATCTCAGCTTCATCTATTCCACAGGGCTCTTTTGAGACTTAATGCAAAAGCTAATGATGAGGAAAGCTATTACCACCACCTTGAACCCAATGATCAAAAGTCACGATGCAAATCATAGCAATAGCACTTATCAATAGCACTTGGACTTATATACCGCTTCATAGTGTTTTACAGCCCTCTCTAAGCAGTTTACAGAGTCAGCCTATTGCCCCCAACAATCTGGATCCTCATTTTACCCACCTTGGAAGGATGGAAGGCCGAGTCAACCTTGAGCCTAGTGAGATTCGATCTGCCAAACTGCTGGCAGCTGGTGATCAGCAGAAGTAGCCTGCAGTACTGCATTCTAATCATTGCGCCACGACAGCTCAGAATATACAGGTAGTCCTCATTTACCAACCATAATTGGGATGGGCAACTGTGTTGCTAAATGCGACAGCTGCTAAGTGAAAAATCGCAAAAAAGCACACTGGACCTATCACATCACTTCCACTTCCTTTATAAAGCAAATCGCTATGGTCGTTAAGCGAGACATCACATTATTATTTATTATTATTTATTTAATTTCTATACCGCCCTTCTCCAAATAGGACTCAGGGCGGTGCACAGCCAAGGTAAAAACAGAGCATACAAAATTTAAAAACAGTATTAAAATAATTACATATTTGGCCGTAAATTAAAACAACCCAATTTAAAATCAATTTAAAATTTAAAATTTGGCTCAAGCCAGCCCAGCTAGTTGGAATAAATGGGTTTTCAGGGCCCGACGAAAAATCCGGAGGTCTGTTATTGTACGCAACTCTGGGGGAAGGTTGTTCCAGAGGGTGGGCGCCGTCACAGAGAAGGCTCTCCCCCTGGGGGTCGCCAGCCGACATTGTCTGGCGGACGGCACCCTGAGGAGGCCCACTCTGTGAGAGCGTACTGGCCGGTGGGAGGCTATTGGTGGCAGAAGGCGGTCTCGTAAGTACCCCGGCCCTAAGCCATGGAGCGCTTTAAAGGCCCCGACTTGCAATTTCACTTCCACACTCTTTATTCATTCTGCTGGTTGGAAGTTGGTTGTAAAACTCGCGTGATTGCATGACTGTGCAGCACTCCAGTGGCTGTGAATGCGAGGATTGGTTGCAAAGTTGAGAGTTTGTTTTGTAACCATTTGTAGCTTCAAACAAGAAGGAGACATTCTGGTATTGTTTCTAGCCTGATCTTTATTGCTCTCCTTACAGAAACTGCCTCTCTGGTTAACCCTTATTACATTGTAACAGCTAAGGCGAAGCACTCATCGATGTGAGTGACGTTGAGATGGCCATGTCCACACGGTCACATGACCACTGAGCCACGCCTACCCAGCTGGTCATTAGGGCAGAGAACCGGTTGTTAAATTATTTGAATCCCACCACTAGTTAAATAACTAGTGCAGGGCTGTCAAACTCCCAGCCCATGGGCCCAATGCGTCACACGCTGGCCACGCCCACACCTGGTTTAGGGAAGGGGGAGGGAAAAAGTCCCAATACATCACGTGACGCTGCCATGATGACATGAGTTTGACACCCCTGACCTAGTTTGGCACCATCCATTTAACTTTAATAGTCCTAAACTTGGTCAATGGTTATCTGCAACTTAGCATTTTGTGGAAACCCAACCTATTCTGTTAGTTTAGGGCAGGGGTGGGCAATTGTGGCGCTTTTACAACCTGTGGACTTCAATTCCCAGAATTCCTGAGACAGCCAAGCTGTCTCAGGAATTCTGGAGGTTGAAATCCACAGGTTGTAAAAGCGCCACAATTGCCCACCCCTGGTTTAGGGTTCAGCATACAGGTAGTCCTCAACTTACAACATTTGTTTAGTGACTGAAGTTACAACAGCATTGAAAAAAGTAACACGATCAGTTTTCACACTTAAGGACTGTTTGCAGCATCCCCCTGGTCAGGTGCTTGGCAACTGGCATGTATTTATGACAGTTATACTGTCACAGGCTCCTGGCCCTCTCAATTCTTGGCAAATAGATGGGGAAGAAATGGAGGTAGTGATAGATTTTATTTTCCTGGACTCCGAGATCACCTCAGATGGGACTGCAGCCAAGAAATTAAAAGACGCTTGCTCTTGGGGAGGAAAGGTATGGCATAGACAGCATACTAAAAAGCAGAGACATCACCCTGCCAATAAAAGTTGGACCATAAGAAAGGCTGAGCACCAAAGAATTGAGGCCTTTGAACTATGGTGCTGGAGAAGACTCCTGCGAGTCCCTTGGACTGCAAGGCGATCAAACCGGTCAATCCTAGAGGAGATCAACCCTGACTGCTCTTTAGAAGGCCAGATCCTGAAGATGAAACTCAAATACTTTGGCTGCGTAATGAGAAGGAAGTACTCACTGGAGAAGAGCCTAATGCTGGGAAAGATTGAGGGCAAAAGAAGAACGGGACGACAGAGAATGAGGTGGCTGGATGGAGTCACTGAAGCAGTTGGCATGAGATTAAATGGTCTCTGGGGGATGGTAGAGCACAGGAAGGCCTGGAGGAATGTTGTCCAAGGGGTTGCGATGGGTCGGACCAGTGGTGGGTTGCCCCCAGTTCGCACCGGTTCTATAGAACCAGTAGTAAAACTGGCGGGAGGCTCCGCCCACTGACCCTGATGTCATCAAAACGCTTCTGCGCATGTGCCCCATTGCAAACTGGTAGTAAAGGTAAGTAGAACCCACCCCTGGGTTGGACACAACTAGGAACAACCGTCACAGGGTCAGGCAATCACCGTTTGTAATCCTTCCCAGCGGCTTCCAACAAGGAAAGTCAACAGGGGAAGCCAGATTCACTTAATAACTGCATGATTCACGTAACGATCACAGTGATTTGTTTAACTGTAGCGGAAAGGTCATAAAATGGGCTGCAACTCGCTTAACAACTGTGCTGCTTAGCCACAGAGATTTTGAGCTCCATTGCGGTTGTAAATCGAGGACTACCTGTATCTGTAGTTTAAATTCTGGGAACCATGAATAAGATTGTCCCAAAGGTTCTTTTGGAAGAGGCAACTGGACTATCCGGCTTTTTTCTTTTTGTTTGAAGATGTTTCGCTTCTCATCCAAGAAGCTTCTTCAGCTCTGAAGAAGTAGGGTCTCCTTGAGTGGGGGGTTGGACTAGATGACCTATAAGGTCCCTTCCAACTCTGTTAATCTCTAATCTGTAAAGAAGCATGAGCTGGATGACTGAGAATCTCCATAGACATTTACGAATAAGATTGAGAAACAAGGTGGGTTTCCTCTGTTTTGTGATGTGATAGTGAAATTCTTTGTTTTTATTTCAGGGGAAGCTTTAGGCCTGAATCGACCTGTTCTGGTACCCTACAAACTGATCAGGGACACACCTGATGCCATCGAAGTGACCGGTTTGCCAGATGATATCCCGTTTCGGAATCCCAATACTTACGACATCCATCGGCTAGAGAAGATTCTGAAAGCACGTGACCGGATCCGGATGGCAATTACTAGCCAGCTCCAGTAGGATTCCGTTCCCAACCTTTCCTTTTAATTTTACATATGTACTTATTGCAATGGTATTTCTATTCTGTTATAATCCATCTGTAAGGTCACAGTGCCATCTGCTGGCATTAAAATGTAACAACATAATTGGTTGATCATTGGATCAACCTTCCCACCCCACCCCCACCCCACAAAAAATCAGAACCATTAGCAAAAGAAAGAAATTTAATATTTAAATCTGTCTTTATATCAGCAGACCATTTATCTATCTAGCTCAGTGTAGCATAGTATAGAGGAGGGGTCTCCAACCTTGGCAATTTTAAGACTTGTGGACTTCAACTTGCCGGCTGAGGAACTCTGGGAGTTGAAGTCCACAGGTCTTAAAGTTGACAAGGTTGGAGACCCCTGGTATAGAGCAACATTATTGGCTCTCCAAAGATTGATCTGAGGTCTATTTCCATAACCTGCTCCTTAAAACTCTTTTCAGTTTCAATATTGTAACCTCAATCTGGAACCAGCATATTACCAATGCTAGGGCTATCCAGGCTAACCCAAGCTACCCAAACAGTGTCTCTCTCACACAGAATGTTAGAGTTGGAGGGAACCATTCTCTCCCCTCCCACCGCCGCCCAGAGACCAATCTTCTGTTTAATGCACCAACCTAAACTAAAGTGTCCCTGACATACTTTTAAAGGAGAATATTTGTAGCTCACGGTTGACATGAGGGGTCCTGGGTGCTCTCTGAACTTGGTGGTTTTCTTGCAGATGTTTCAAAACTTTCAAAAATTTGCAAAAATTTTAGGAAGGGGTTCTCTGCCCAGTTGCTGGATGGGCATAGCCATGGTGGACGTGGCCTAGTTGGCCTCCTGCACCACAGCGGGGGGGGGGGGGCATTTTTGTCCTCCCCAGGCTCCAGAGGCTTTCCTTGAGCCTCTGGGAGGGTGAAAACGGCCTCCCGAGGCTCTGCAGGCCCTCTGGAGAGAAAGTTTTTCCCAAACTTCTGGTAGGCCCGTTTTTTGCCCTCCCCGAGCCTCCGTCCATGTCTTGCACTTACCTGCATCCAAAACAGGCCACGTAGGGACTCCTGGGAGGGGCAGGGCGGGGTGAGCGGGGCCAGCCAGGAGTGGGATTTAGGGGTTCTCCGAACTGCACAGAATCTTAGCTAGAGGTTCTCCCGAACCCCTGAGAACCCCCAGCATCCCACCCCTGAGATGTTTCATTACCCAAACTATGTAATGCCATCAGTGCTAGTCCTAGTCCTAGTTACCTAGTTTGGTAATGAAACATCTGTGAGAAAACAACCAAGCTCACTGACATATCTTTGTCTGGTCAGTGCTTGAACCCGTCTCCTCTGCAAGTCATTGATTCTACTGTCTGTCTGGGTATTTAATGGTTAGATTTGCACAGCATACTAGATTTGACTAACATGTAGAAAACCCAGAAATTATCTTAACCTATTAAGATGTTAAGATGTAGTATGATTTATTTGTTTGGGATGCAAAATTGTAGTTTGTTAATCTAGCTTAATTTCAAATGCAGGATATTTTTAGAATTATTCGGAGGTTTTTTTATAGATGATGTTTGGCCAACTTTTTTGGACAAGAGGTATATATTTTTTTTGCAGCCACACGGTAGATGGGGCTAAATTATCAATGAATGAACCCAAGTCAGGGTACAGGCTACAGTTATCAATTTATAAATCACAATTGGGACTAAGACTATTGTAATTGAGCTATGGAATCATTAAGGGAATCATCCTGATTTTATGGCTGTGGTCATTAAGAGGATCACATGGTCATTAAATAAATCTGGCTTCCCTCATTGACTTTGCTTGTCAGAAGCCTCCTGGGAAAATGATAAATGGCGATGATGTGAACCCAGGACACGGCAGGTGTCATAAATAGATGCTGGTTGCCAAGCACTTGAATTTTGAACATAGTGGAGGTGCTGTGATGGACTTTTTTCAGCATTGTCATAACTTTGAATTGTTGTTAAACAAATGGTCATAGATTGAGGACTACCTGTAGCCTTTTTCTCCATGGTATCCTTTTGTCTCTCTTCCTGACTCCCTCCTCTGTGTCTTAACCAGCTGGCAGAGAGGATGGGCACAGATCTCCCAGGCAAAATCTGAACTAATCTCTTGCAAAAGTTTTTGAAGTCAATGCTGGAACCGAATGAAATTAAGAGAACTAGAGCTAATAATCATTAGACTTCTGGTTGTGTAACTCTGATTTAGAAAAAAAGGTTTCATACAAACTTCCAAACCTCCAGGCACTCCTGTTTGTCATCTGGAACGTCAGTGTTAGCTGGTAGCAGGTGGAGATATTTTTAAGCATTGTATCAACCTTAATTTTTAAATGCCCTCTCATTTGTATCTTTCTTTTTCCATGCAGGCCGTTTGCAGACATAGGTCCTGAGGCCAAACCACCAGGTAAGGTGAAAAATAAGCAGATAGGAGATTTTTTTTTTTTTTTTTAAAAATGCCTCTTATGAAAGGGGATTTGTCCCTCTTCATAGCCATGCAAAAGGAACCTTGTGATTCTTTTTAAATTATCCAAGATTGCTCCACATTTCAGGAAGCTTTCAATGAGATATTTAAAGATCTGGGGGTTATTCATAGAAGGAAGCAGCTCCAGTACCCTGGACTGGACAAGGGGAGTGAAAATAACCGATTTCATTTCTGCAGCATGTCTAAAATAGTCATATCTGCTTAAAATGGGGGCAAATGATGTAAGACTTGCGTGTTCATAAGGCACCCATAATACCATGACATGATGCCCACTGTCTCTTGATTTTTTTAAGAAAAAGAAAGAAACAAACAAACAAAAAGATGGAATGAAACACATGAGACACATCTTGAATGATGTGTGTTAATCGTGTGAACTCGATTGTGAGATTTAATCCATTTTCAATGGGCATATATTGTGTTTATAACCTTTTTTTTGTTATACTCGTGGAATGATATACAGTTGTTCTGCATTAATGTCTGGTTAATGTCTAAGGCAGACAACCCTTAGGAGTGGAAACATTTCGGATTTGAATGATTGTTCATAAGTTGGCTGCTTAATTTGGAAGGAAAATTCCAGGCAGGGGAGGGGGGCAGGTAAGACAAGAATGAATTTTTAACTCTTAGATTACAGGCTTGTATCCAAGAGAAACAAGTCCTTCCTTTTGTGGATCTTTGCAAGAAGATTGAATTAGACAGCAGTTGCTAAGAATTAATTTCTTAGTTAGTTAATTAGTTAATTAGTAAGTTAGTTAATTAGACAGCAGAATTTGCTAAGCTTAATTAGCTTCAACCTTGGTTAGGTTTTTTTTTTTTTTTTTTTTTGGTGAGTTACGTTTTTGCAGAAGCCCAACCTAGTCAGGTAATTCATGGTCTAATGCAGAGGTCTTCAAACTTGGCAGCTTTAAGACTTGTGGACTTCAATAGCTGGCTGGAGAATTCTGGGAGTTGAAGTCCACAAGTCTTAAAGCTGCCAAGTTTAGGGAACCCTGGTCTAATGTATTGTGCAAAAACAGATTAAGCCAGTAACCAAGTTAAGTGCGTTATATGAACTCAGCCAGAGAGACAGTAGTAGGTTGTTGACAATTCAGTTCAACCCAGCTACTTAACTTGGTTACTGACCAAATCCATTTTCTAGATTTGCACAATCCATAATTGAGCAACTGTGTTGAGCTCGTAGCAATACAGTAAGCCACAAACAAACAAACCAGGCAGCCACAACTCCTTGCTCTAGGGAGACTGTCGCCTGAGAGCAGCTTCTTGGCAGCTTTCCCCATCCTTGTGCTTTCAGAAGCATTGGACTACAACTCCCATGAGCCCACAGCAGAAGTTATGGGAGTGAGCAATGCCCAGTACCATCCTGGGGACAACTGGCATATGGGATGTCTGAGACATTTGCAGTCATTATGTGGTAGAGGCCAACATCCCAGATGGCCGTCTCCAACCTAGTGTTCAGCTCCCATCATTCCTGAACCAAATAATTCTAGAAGCTGCAACTCCATGTATCCAGAAGGTAACAGTAGCTGGTTCCTCATCTAAGTACTGTGTCGCTGCTCTGAGGAATGTACAGTAGTGGCCAAAATTGGGGAAACCTTTTGGGAAAAGTGTATTTTCTAATACTAGCTAATAATACCACTTTTCTTTTTGGAGTAGTACCATAAAATAATATATCAATGGAAGGATATTTTAATCAAGAATGTAATGCAATAACTTTTGTGAAGAACTTGCTATTAGAATAGCAGTTACAGTATAAAGAAGAAAAATGAAACATGTAGAAAAAAACAAGATATACAAAAACTATCACCATGTCAGTTAATACTTAGTTGAGCAACCTTTAGCATGAATTGCAGCCTTACAATGTCTTCCGTTAGAGCAGTGGTTATCAACCTTCCTAATGCCGTGACCCTTTAATACAGTTCCTCATGTTGTGGAGATCCCCAACCATAAAAGTCCAGACGAGATGACTGAGGCAGGTCTTGAGAGTGTTATCTGGGAGGAGTTCGATCCTGTGGCTCCCGAGGACATGGACAGGATTCTGGGACAGCTGAACGTAATCACATGTTTATTGGATCCGTGTCCCTCCTGGTTGGTGCTGGCCTCCTGGGAGGTTACACGAGGCTGGCTCCAGAGGATTATTAATGCTTTCTTGAGCGAGGATGTCCTACCGGCCGCCTTGAAAGAAGCAGTGGTGAGGCCCCTCCTCAAGAAGCCCTCTCTGGATCCGGCTGTTTTGGCTAACTATCGTCCAGTCTCCAACCTTCGTTTTATTGCGAAGGTTGTTGAGAGTGTGGTGGCATGGCAGGTTCCACAGTACCTGGATGAAGCTGTCTATCTAGATCTGCTCCAGTCTGGCTTCAGGCCTGGGTACAGCACAGAAACTGCATTGGTCGCGTTGGTGGATGATCTCTGGAGGGCTCGGGATAGGGGATGCTCCTCTATCCTGGTTCTGTTAGATCTCTCAGCGGCTTTTGATACCATCAACCATGGTATCATGTTGCACCGGTTGGAGGGGTTGGGGGTGGGGGGCACCGTTTTGCGGTGGTTCTCCTACCTCTCTGACTGGTCGCAATCTGTATTGGCAGGGGGGCAGCGCTCGACCCCGAGGCGCCTTGTTTGTGGGGTGCCTCAAGGGTCGGTCCTCTCGCCCCTTCTGTTCAACATTTATGTAAAGCCGCTGGGTGGGATCATCCGTGGCTTTGGGGTGGAGTTCCATCAGTACGCTGATGACACTCAACTGTACATCTCCACCCCAGGCCACCCCAACGATGCCCTTGAAGTGATGTCCCTGTGCCTGGAGGCCGTGCGGGCCTGGATGGGGAGAAACAGGCTCCGACTCAACCCTTCCAAGACCAAGTGGCTGTAGCTTCCGGCGTCCCGATATAGCCAGCTGGTGCCATCGCTGGTTATTGGGGGCGAATCATTGGCCCCCACGGAAAGGGCTCGCAACTTGGGCGTCCTCCTGGATACATGGCTGTCTTTAGAAGAGCATATGACGGCGTGGCCAGGGAGACATTTTATCAGGTCTGCCTGATACGCCAGTTCCGTCCCTTTCTAGATCGGGACTCCCTACGCACGGTCACTCAGGCACTTGTCACTTCCCGCCTGGACTACTGCAATGCTCTCTACATGGGGCTCCCCTTGGGGTGCACCCGGAGGCTCCAGTTGGTCCAGAATGCGGTCGTGCGGGGGATTATGGGAGCGACGGGGCGCTTCCATGTGATACCTCTCCTGCGCGAGCTGCACTGGCTTCCTGTGGTCTTCCGGGTGCGCTTCAAGGTGTTGGTGACCACCTTTAAAACGCTCCATGGCTTAGAGCCAGGGTATCTACGAGACCGCCTTCTGCCGCCAATAGCCTCCCACCAGCCAGTTCGCTCGCACAGAGAGGGCCTCCTCAGGGTGCCGTCGGCCAGACAGTGTTGGCTGGCGACCCCCAGGGGGAGAGCCTTCTCTGTGGCGGCACCTGCCCTCTGGAACAACCTACCCCCAGAGATACGCACAATACCAGATCTCCGGACTTTTCGTCAGGCCCTGAAAACACATCTATTTCATCTAGCCGGGCTGGCTTGACCCCATCCTTGCGGTTTTAAATTTATAATT
This sequence comes from Arizona elegans, assembly GCA_022577455.1. NCBI lineage: Eukaryota > Metazoa > Chordata > Lepidosauria > Squamata > Colubridae > Arizona > Arizona elegans. The sequence continues at coordinate 3,171,344 of JAKOOJ010000017.1, forward strand.
GGTTTTAACTGGGTTATTTTAAATTGATGGCCAAAATTATTTAATGTTTTTTTAAATTGCTTTTAAATTTTATATGTTATGTTTTTACTGTGGCTGTTCACCGCCCTGAGTCCTGTTGGAGAAGGGCGGTATACAAATTAAATAAATAAATAAATAAATAATTCCTAAACCCATTGAAAATATGTGTTTTCCGATGGCCTTAGGTGACCCCTGTGAAAGGGTCGCGACCCACAGGTTGAGAACCACTACATTAGAGTGAACCAAGTCTTTTAGTTCTGCAGCTGTTATAATGTGAATCCAAGATTGAATGATTGTTTCTATTAATTGGGTTTTATTGCTGGGTCCCTTCTTACTAACAAGTTTCTTTAGTCGGCTCCATAGATTTTCAATTGGGTTAAGGTCTGGGCTATTCCCAGGCCATTCCAGTAATGGAATATGATTATCTTGAGACTCCCCCCCTCCCCCCAAAAAAGTGGTGTTATTAGCCATCAAACCTCAAAAATACACTTTTCCCAAAAGGTTTCCACAATTTTGGCCACTACTGTATGGTTTGAAGTAAAGGAGAGGGAACTCCTGCTCTAGCATGCCACTTCTCCATAGCTAATGTTCTGGAGACTTGTCCATTACATTGATGGAGAAGACATTAGAGACGGAGAAGAAGAATCACCCCAGTGAAAACTCTTGTTCTCCTTTGAATGCCACTAGAAAACAACAGCATCGTTCCTAAAAGGAAGCGGAAGAGGATCTCAGAAGGGAATTCTGTCTCTTCCTCCTCGTCATCGTCGTCATCCTCCTCCTCGTCAAATCTAGAGTCCACCTCATCAACCAATCAGATCTCACTTGTGGTAAATATAATCACATCACTGCAGCTTGGTTTTGAGGGTGGAAGGCATCGGTCTGTGCCTGAATTACTGTATATTGTCTAAACCAAGGGTGTCAAACTCGATTTCATTGAGGGTTGTGTTTGACCTTGGGGGTGGGTGGGTGGGAGTCAACCTTGAGCTGGTTAGGATCGAACTGCTGGCAGTGAGGAGTGAATTAGCCTGCAATACTGCATTCTAACCACTGCGTCAACATGGCTTGATGTTATATTATTGAGAGAGTTGTTGAGTTTCTTACCAGTAATGATTGTATGTTTTTCACGTGTCATTGATATTAGGGGATTTTTTTGGTATTTTTTTAACATGTTGTTAGACAGAGCCACATCTGTAAAATAGGTGGCCATATAGATTAAATAAATAAACAGGGCAGAATAAGATAGTTCAACTGATTAATTCTGGGGAGGGAGCTATTTTAAGAAATCCCAGGTTTATTTAATAACATGTGATTTTTTTAAAAAAAAATCTGGAATGATTTTTCAGCCAATCTCTAAGCAACCCATTAACAACCAAGGCTTCCTTAGAGGTAGCTATGTGCAGAGTCTTCACTCAGGGCAGAAGTTGCTCTGTGTTGGATTGTTTAAATTCCTTTATCTGGATAGACCATTTCTAATGCCTTTTTCTTCTGGTTTTGTCCCTGCAGCAATGGCCGATGTACATGTTGGACTACGGGGGTCTCAATGTTCAGATCCCGGGACCTATGAATTATTGAGACCTCACCTTCTGCAGATGAACCTCAAACAAAACGAAAGAACTGCTCGTGATGTGTAATTTTTTTTGTACAAAGTGTATATTCCAATATGTAACAATGCCTTTTAGTTTTTCCAATGATTTTTACACTATATTCCTGCCACCAGGGCCTTTTTGAATAAAAAATGAAAGGAAGTGTTGCCTTGCTCTGAAAAAAAAAAACGTTTTAAAGTTATTCCTCACCATGGTTGCATATTTCAACACAGCAGAGTCAGGAGTTTAAGATTAAAATATAAATTGGTTATTTGCTAAGAACAAAGAAGCAATGTTTATCCAACCAAACTGTTGATATACCAATGCTTATCCAACCAATTTATTGGTACACTTATCCCGGATAAAAGTGTTGTGACTGTGAACCTTTATTCAGGGGAAAAGCATCTCCAAAGGCAGGAAGGCCACTGGTGAGGCGGGGTTAAAAACGTAGGCTCCTTTTTGGATACTGAAGGATTTTTAAAAATAATAAATAGGTGCATCCAGCATATTGGAGGCATAATGCCTCTCTTTGTTTTTATATTCCTGAAAAACAATGCCAATTTGGGAAACTGGACTGGGGGTCAGCTATGTAGGCAAGAGGGGCTGTCTCCCCCTTAATTCAACCCAGTTTGTTAACTTCGGCAACTTTCAGATGTGTGGACTTCAACTCCTAGAATTCCCCAGCCAGCCTTGCTTACAATCTGAAAGTTGCCAAGGTTTACAAACACTTATCTAGCCTGTATAAGACCAACACCCTCTCTTCTCCTTCTCCTTGTTGTTTTTCTCTATCTCAACCTCTTGCCACTGTTTCTCTGGGCCTTTCTCCCATCCCTAACCATGGTAATAGCAAATGATTCTGGAAGATCTGAATCTACTTATAGAAATGCTGGGTAGTTGACATTATAGCAACAGCATTTTGGCTCTCAGTTTGGTTAGACAACCAGAAGATTTCATTTTATTTATTTATTTATTTAACTTGCATGCTTCCCATCTTGTCTAGAGGCAACAGACAGACAGATAAACATACACTCTTGAATTTGTCTTCTGGGCTAGTTAAGTTTTCTTGGCAGTAGTTCAGAACAGATTGCCATTGTCTTCTTCCAAGGTTTTTGGGGTTTTTTTTTTAGTAAGCTTCCTTCAAGGATTAAATATATTCAATCCTCCTTACCGGTAGTTTTTTTTTTTTCAAAATCAGGTCGGTACTGCTGTCCCCTGCTTTAGCTGTCCAACACACTCCTTTATCAATATTATTGGAAGGAATACTAGGAAGAAAACCAGGTGTCAGTCAGAAACTACATGTGTGTTAAGAAAATAGGTAGAGGCTTAACAATGTATCACATCATTGCTATTATGGATTAGCAGGCCTCTGTAGTGATTAGAGAACACTGTGCCGTTTGTTAAAGCTGTGTTTTTTTAAACTCACTATCAACCCAGCCCTGTTCAGTTACAACTAAACATATTGTGTGAACCCAGAAAAGGGAGTTGAGCAAGTTATATGAAGGCAGTCCATTTATCTTATTTGTAATTCTATTTTATTTCTTTTTTTTTTTTAATTGAAAAAGTTTTCAAATACAAGTTTTTCCCCCTTTTTCCCCCCCCCCTCTTCCCTAACCCACCCTTTCCACCCAACCCCCCCTGTGACTTCTTCACAACAATAGGCTATTTCATAACTAGTTACATACATAATATCATCCCTTTCCCTTAATCCCTTCTCGGAATACTGACCCTTAACTTGTTAATCTTATAACTCCCATTTTTACGGTAATCTGCCCTTTTTCTCCTCCCCTAAACTTATTGAGTATTATTACAAATTAACCTTTAATCTTTTATATATATTAATATAACATTTTAAATCGGCCTTCTCCCTGCAACCAAATTTGTTCAATTCTGTCCACTTCCTCCACTCCTCTAAATATATGACTTGAAATCAGACAATACAATTCTAAATATAATCCACTACCCACTTTACTAGAATATACACATATCTATATATGCATCCCATTTTATAACAATCAGTAAACTAACCTATTTCAGCCCTTCAATTCCTACAAAATCATGCAATACGATTCTAAATATAATCAACTGCCCACTTTACTAAGATATACACATATCTATATATGCATTTCATTATGTAAAAAGAGAAAAGACAATAACTTTAAGTTTATGATCCATATAATATCTTCTTTGATGTCTTTCCACTAGATTGTTAAATCCATCACCCATAATAGGGTAAAATAACATGCTGGTGCAACAGTTTGTTCAAAATCTTCAGTCATCTTCTGCCCCCATCAGTAGTAGATATCCTCACACCTGTATAAAAGTAAAAACAACCACCCGAGTGACATTATAATTATGAATATATCCATATGGTTATAGTTGTGGTATTCATCAGGATTGTTAATTCCCGTCATCCTACTGAGTAACATCCAGATCTTCTGCATGCCCCAGCAAAACTCTCCTGCCTTATAACTCAAAGTAGTTATAATATATTTCCAAGAGAAAAAAAAAGTAAATAAGAAAAAATTAGATGATTCAAATCCAACAAAGTGAGGCTCTTTCCACTTCCCAAAATCATGGCCTTGCAGAGATCTGCCACAATCCTCAGGATAGTATCAGACAATTGTTCGCCACCACTGTCTTTTCTAATATTCATTCATTTTTTAAAGCGCCTGGCTTCACTGTTGCTTAGTTTGGAAATTGCTGTTTCTATAAGATCTGTTTCTTTTCTTTTTCTTTTTCGGGTTGAATTTCCATCCTCTTTTCTTGCTTACCAATTGTATATCTGCTGGTTGATTTTCATTCTGCTTTGTGGATTGTTCTTGTTGGGTTAATTTTATCATCTCATCTTTCTTCTCCATCACTTGTATATCAACTGATTGATTTGCGCACTTGTCTGTGACTTGATGATTCATCACCTTGGGTTCGGATGACACTGCTCTCTTATTTATAAACAGTCCAGCTGGGATCTCCAAGGAGTCCAAAGACAATTTATCCATCACAGCCTCTGTAATTTGATGTTTTCCTTTTATTTCCAACTCCTTTTGCTTATCCTGTATTATGCCTAAAGGTGTTAAATTCATTTTTAGAATTTTTTGATAAAAATCTTCCGCTTTTTCAACAGTGTGCAATTGATATCTTACGCCTTGATATCTCAATATTAAACCAGCTGGGATGTCCCACCTGAATAGGATATTTCTTTTTTTTAATTCAGTCACTAAAAAGCCAAATTTCTTCCTCTCCATTAACATCTTGGGCGGGAGCTCCTTGAAAATCCAAATCTTTCTTCCATGAAATTGCAAATTGGAATTAAAAGAGTTCTGCACAATATTATTCCTAATTTCTTTATCTGTAAAATAGATCACCACATCTCTAGGCAGTTGCCTTTGCTTTGCCCACCAGGAGTTTATTCTATAAATTCTATCAATCCTGCAATACACTTCATCAGGTTGAACCTTTAAGATCCCAGCCAGAATTTCAGAAGATACTTTCCTTAAATCATCTCTATTATTTTCCTGCAGACCTCTCAATCTAATTGCATATTCTGTAAAATTATATTGAATCATTAAAACTTCTCTTTCAATCCTCTGTTGTACATTTTCCTCATTACCAATCTTTTGGTCAGTCTCCATTTTAGATTTGTCTTCCAAGCTATTATCCTGAATGTTTATCAAATCCTTTTTAATTTTTTGAGTCATGTCATCCAAATTCTCCTCGACTTCCTTCATTTTAGTCTCTAATAATTCAGTCTTTGCCTCCATCCGAATCAGAAAGCCTGATAAACCATTAGCAACTTTTGAAATCTTTTTATTCAAGAAGTCAGACTCTGATTTCACCAATTCACCAATTTCTTTAATTTCCTGCTTAAATTTTTCAAGTTGCTGATTCACAATCTCATCCCTTCTTACAATCTCTTCAAGGATAAATTCTAATATATTAAAATCGGGTTTCTGACGCTGGAGAGTTGAAATTTGTTGGCGCAATTTCTTAAGGGGGGAAATTCCCCCCCCCTGTTTGTCCAGCTTTATAAGTCCTGATGCCATTTCCCACACAGACAAGATTTAGCAAAAATAAGAGAAGAAATAGAAAACAAAAAGACTTTCCCTCATTAAAAAAAACTTCTGAGCAGCACAGGAGCGAGGTTTCTCTAGAAATGTAGCCAATGATATTTATTCCGCTACATTGTAATAATGAAAAACGGAAGGACTTTCCCTTTTAGCCCTTCTCCAGCCACAGCAGATGCCATTTTAGAAGGCTCTTTTTCCCTCTTTTCCTCTGCTCTTTTCTTTTAAATAGTTTTTGAAAGGGTGAGATACTTGCGGTTCAGTATTAAGGGTCCAGTTCTTCATTTCTTTAATTATTCTTTTAGATTCACAGGCTTGCTCTTGACGCCTAGCTCTGCATAGGCAGAGGTCTCCCAAAGCCCGGAGCAGCGGCAGGGGATATGGGGATTCTCATCCACTCCGTCCCAAAAGTTAAAAAAAAAACTTTTGGGACTCTGCGGGGAGTTCTACCCACCCCTGCCGGCTCTCTCTCCGTTTCCTCTTGGAAACGGAGTTTTTTCGAGCCGCCATCCGCTGTAACGGCGACTCTATACAGGCAGAGGGAGCTGACGATCCCAGAGGAACGTCTGGCGGCGGCCAGCAGCAAACCGGAAGCCCTCTATTTTATTTCTTTAAAGCAAAGAGGTGTGGTCCATAAAAGGAACATTTACAGGTAGTCCTCAGTTAATGAGTGTAATTGGGACTGGAATGTCCTTCACTAAATGATAAAGTTATGAAACCCAACATGTCACTGCATCATTTTACGACCACAATCACAGCAGTTCCGTTGCTAACGATAAGTGAGGACTTCATTGCAACTTGTTACGGGCTTCTAACAAGCAAAGCCAGTGGAATCTGGCAGGAAGTTCCAAGTCCCAGGTGGCTTGCAAGGAGGCAGGTACGTAGCTGCTATCAGGAGAGAGGATACATGAGAGACTGGCAAGGCATGGTGTGAATGTAGCAGGCCTGAGGGAGGCTGTGAAAGTGCGCATTGGAGGGCAAGGGGTGGCAGGGCTGGGGGTGGCTGCTGCTGGTGAGGGAGAGCTGGCAGGGATGCAGGCAACCCCAGGGCTGTAGTGCAGCAAGAAGCCCCAGAGCCATGGAGTTTTCCCATATGTGTGGCTGGGATGGCAAACCCAGCAGAGGGAAAGACAATGAAAGGCAGCTATGAGGGCCTCTGAGAGGAAGATTGGTTTGAATTTTTATCATAGTAACAAGAGTTGGAAAGGACCTTGTAGGTCATCTAGTCCAAACCCCTGCCCAAGCAGGAGACCCTACACCATTTTTGACAGATGGCAGTCCAGTCTCTTCTTGAAAGCCTCCAGTGATGAAGCTCCCACAACTTCGGAAGGCAGCTTCTGTTCCATGGGTTGATTGCTCTCACTGTCAGAAAATTTCTCCTTATTTCCAGGTTGAATCTCTCCTTGTTCAGTTTCCATCCATTATTCCTTGTCTGGCCTTTGGGTGCCTTGGAAAATAGCTTGACCCCCTCCTCTCTGTGGCAGCCTCTCAAATATTGGAGCACTGCTATCATGTCTCCCCTGGTCCTTCTCTTCACTAGACTAGCCATGCCCAGTTCCTGCAACCATTCATCGTATGTTTTAGTCTCCAGGCCCGTAATCATCCTGGTTGCTCTTCTCTGCACTTTTTCTAGAGTCTCAACATCTTTTTTATAGTATGGTGACCCAAACTGGATGCAATATTCTAGGTGTGGTCTTACTAAGGCTTTATAGAGTGGTATTAGTACCTCACTTGATCTTGATTGTATCCCTCTGTTAATGCAGTTTAGGATTGCATTGGCTTTTTTGGCTGCCGCTGCACACTGCTAGCTCATATTTAACTGGTTGTCCACTAAGACTCCCAAGATCCCTTTCAGTTACTGCTATTAAGCCTGGTTTCACCCAGGGGGTCTCTGCAATTGTCAAAAGTTCAATGACTGGTTACAAGTCCATTTTTTCACCACCATCGTAACTTCAAATGGTTGATGAATGAGTGAACATTGAAGACTTATCAGTAATAAAAGTCACACCGAACAGCAGACAATCATTATTCTCTGCAAGGCTTTCTCAGTCTAAGCCTAGGGTGTCCAATTTTGGCAACTTTTAAGACCTATGGACTTCAACTACCAAAATTTCCCAGCCAGGCATGCCTGCTGTTGAATTGTGGAAGTTGAAGTCCACAAGTGTTAAATTTGCCAAGGTTGGGCACCCTGGGCTAAGCAAAGCAGGGGGCTGCATTCCTGACGGAAGTTCCCACATTGGCTTTATAATTGTGGCAGTTCAGTTGATGTTCCTTCAGTCCCCACACCCAGGAATTCTGGACTGTAATGAAGACCATTTTGAAATCACGAATGGTTTTGTTTAACTGTCAACCTTATGAAGAATTCTGAGAACTAAATCTTGGTTCACAATTTTATTACTGTACATATATATATAATTCTGTCACAGAACATCAAGAATTTTGAAAGGTGTTTTGGCTAAACAAGAGCTTTGAACCAATCGGCTCTTTTTTCAACAAGAGCCAAACAACATGTTAAGATTAGCTATATTATAAATCAGTGTTTCCCAACTTTTGCCACTTTAAGATGTGTGGATTTGAACTCCAACATCTTAAAATGGCGAAAGGAAACACTGATTTACAACAAAGGTACATGAAAAAATGTATCAGGCAAGATTCTAAATCCGGGATATGCAATGTAGCACTATCCAAAACCACAGGAGGACAACAGATTACCAGGCCTTGCTGTCAACAGTAAAAGTTTGCTAAGCTCACACTGACATGTCAATAGATTCCAACCTTTGCAGCAAGCCAAGTAATTCCATTACAAAAAAAGATGTCCATAGAGTTTAATTTATTGACTGCAGTTAATAAACGGGGTGCAAATAGGTGAACATATCTGAAGTGCTGGGGTTTTCTCCAGGACAAGTCATGATGCAGATCAAAACAAAAATTCATTTTTTTCCTGTACTGTCTGGACACAGGGACTATAGGAAAGCAGCAGATATAGCAGCTTTGCCAAAAGGGAACTGAGCTGCATCCAGGGAGTATGGGATGTGTGAATGTCAAAAAGTAAAGATTGTGGCTGAGACTGTATGGTCTAAACTGGTATATCAATAGATGATGTTAATGATGTGTACAGTTTTTTTTAAATTAATTCTGAGATCTGGATTGCCCCATAGCATCATATTAGCAAGAGAAAAAAGGATCAAAATGTCATTTCCCAAAAAAGCAATATACCACAATCTTAAGTGTTCATAACAATGACTATAATCATGGAGGATGCTCAAAGTAGATATAGCTCTTATTATAGGTCCAAAAACAATTTCTATTCAAAACCCCTTTCTTGCTTGCCATTATTTCTGAAACTAATTTGGCAGTTGTGGCTAGGAGAGCCTTTGCACAACTACATTTAGTGTGCCAATTGCACCCTTTTCTGGATTGAGGCCATGTACTCAATCACTCACGCCCTGGTCATCTCCCACTTGGATTATTGCAACACAGTCTATATGGGGCTATCCTTGAAAAGTATTTGGAAGCTACAATTGGTTCAGAACACAGCGCCACATACAATTCTGGAGGTACCACATATGTAACACCACTGTTATACAAGCTGTACTGGTGGAGACAGCAAAAGAGAAGAGAAAGAACTGGAGAAGATAACAAAATACAAAGACCTGCAAGTAGAAATAGAACAATTGTGGCAAAAGAAAGCAAAGGTAGTGCCAATAGTAATAGACGCCTTGGGCTCAATCTCAAAACAACTGAAGCACCACTTGAACATCAGCATTTACAAAATCACCATCACTCAAAGCAGGGGTGGGTTCTAAATTTTTTTACTACCGGTTCTGTGGGCATGGCTTATTTTGTGGGCGTGGCTTAATGGTAATGTGACAATTATTTAGGATTTAGCAGAGGTACTGGTCTACCAGGCTTTTAACTGCTTGCAGAGCTGTACCGATCTACCCATTTATTTTTTGCAGGCACTGATCTACTCATGTATTTTTGCAGGCACCGCTCTACTCATTTGTTTTCTTTTAACATTGATCAGCTGTAGAACAGCCCTTTGAAGCCCCCCAGCAAGAGTTTAAACAGTTTTTTCCCCTTTAGCCATCAGCTGGGACTCAGGAGGCAGCAATAGATTGGGGGTGGGGCCAAATAAAAGGTAAGAATAATGCGGGGGTGGGGGGGGTGAGGGGCAGAACCGGTTTGGTGACATCATATCGTCACCGCTACTGGCTTGGGGGAACCGGCCCAAACCGGGAGGAACCCACCACTGACTCAAAGGCAGCTTTACTTTGAACAGTTTACATCCTACACCATCAAACAACATGTGCCTATCTTAGGTCCTTGGCAAGGACTGGATAGGTGGATAAAAATGCTAAATCCAGTCTAAGCATCTGCCTGATTGTGTGACCAACCATAATAATGTATTAAACTAGTATGGTGACTTCTGGGCAACTCATAGCAATCAAAGAAATGAACGCTGGCTTGGTGACTTTGTGCCAGTGACCCTCTTTCAACCCAATCCACCTCCCAGCCTTGTAGTGGGGAAAATAGGAGGAGGAAATAGTTCATACATATTTTGCCACCTTGAGTTATTTGTAAAAATGAATGACAATAAAACAAATAAAAGATGATAAGTGTGATAGACCAGATAGAATGAAGTGAGGAGTCTCGGTAACGGTTCTGATTTCCCAGTCTGAATATACTGTACCTTTAATTTTTACAAGGTTGCTAAGCTTAGGTCAACCCCCCATGAATTTAAAAGACAAATTCAGTCAGCAGATTGGTACTGAAGATTTGGCTAAGTCAGAATACAATTGATTTTATTATTAACAACAATATTATTTTTAATTTGTCCTGGGCCAAATTATTTAATGTGGTTTTATACTGTCTTTTAAATTTTGTAATCTATGTGTTTTATTTTTTGGCTGTTCACCGCCCTGAGTCCTTCGGGAGTAGGGCAGTATATAAATCTAATAAAATAAAATAAAATTACTAATAGTAAATATTACGTGTAAGGCTGTGATGGCGAACCTATGACACGTGTGCTAGAGGTGGCACGCAGAGCCCTCTGCTGACACACGCACCGTTGCCCCAGGTCAGATCTCCGTGGCGTTTCTTTTGTGAACTTCTGTTTCCATGCAAACGACTAAACAGAAGCTCACAAAAGAAAAAGAAAGATCTTACTTCTTGCTGTGCTGCTGGTGTTGGGATGCCCCATCTCCCGCCAGCCTGCTGGTCTTCAGGTCTCTGCTGCACATGGCCGCATGCCCGCATGTGCGTGCACCTTTCAGTTTGTGCAAGCACGCACGTGGAGTTTGGGCACTCGGTGTCTAAAAGGTTAGACATCATTGGTGTAAGGGATACAAGCACCTGTGGGAATACACTAGGAAGAAGATACAAGCTTTATTATACATTATTATAATAAATTATTATAGGAACATGCATAGTAATTGTACATTATTGAAATCAATACTACCACACTTCTTGTTGTTAGTTGCGAAGTCATGTCTGACCCATCGCGACTCCATGGACAATGTTCCTCCAGGCCTTCCTGTCCTCTACCATCCTCTGAAGTCCATTTAAGCTCACGCCTACTGCTTCAGTGACTCCATCCAGCCACCTCATTCTCTGTCGTCCCATTTTTCTTTTGCCCTCAATCTTTCCTAGCATTAGGCTCTTCTCCAATGAGTCCTTCCTTCTCATTAGGTGTCCAAAGTATTTGAGTTTCATCTTTAGGATCTGGCCTTCTAAAGAGCAATCAGGGTTGATCTCCTCTAGGACTGACCGGATTGATCGCCTTGCAGTCCAAGGGACTCACAGGAGTCTTCTCCAGCACCATAGTTCAAAGGCCTCAATTCTTTGGCGCTCAGACTTTCTTATGGTCCAACTTTCACAGCCATAAATTGCAACTGGGAAAACCATAGCCTTGACTATACGCACTTTTGTTGGTAGGGTGATGTCTCTGCTTTTTAGTATGCTGTTGTAGGAAGAAATATCCTTCTGGATTCAGCTCCAAGTGGGGAAAAAGACACTGGAAACATGGAGACTGCTTGGAAAGATGGTTTAATGGTGGACAGGATCACATGGTTTGAGTTCCTGAACAGAAAAGGGGCAAGATACAGCGAGTCCCCGGGTTTTATATTCTCTCTGGCTTTGAACTTCCTGGGGCCCAGAAAGAGTATCCTGATTGGTTGTCAGACTCCCAGGGGGTGGGGGTCTTAGCTAGAGCCTTGCTGGCTGATATAATCTTCCCAGGTGCCATGTGGTGAGTTTCTGTTGCTAAATGGGTCCCATTGTGTTGCAGATGATCGTCCATTGACAAAGATTGAGTTTCTGCCTCTGGCCCATTAACAAAGGGTGGGGGGCAGGAAGGTGGGAGCTGCTTTGTCTTTAAAACATGCTTCTCCATTTCTCATCCAGGGAAACATAATATTCTGCCTTTTTAATATTTCCAAAAATATTTCATTCTTCTAGGAAACGGGTGGGTGCTAACTTCTTACACTGTCTAGCTTTGCCATACTTTTCCTCCCCAGGAGCAAGTGTCTTTTAATTTCTTGGCTACAGTCGCCATTTGTGGTAATCTTGGAGCCCAGGAAAATAAAATCTGTCACTACCTCCATTTCTTCCCCATCTATTTGCCAGGAATTGAGAGGGCCAGATGTCATGATCTTAGTTTTCTTAATGTTGAGACTTAACTACCACACTAGAATATATTATTAGGGTGGAGTTACACTTGAAACAATTACTTCATTATGTTAACACTATTTTTAATATGAAGCAGAGTAACAGCATGCAACCCGCTGTCTTGTTTTAAAATCAACCTGCAGTTCCATCTTGTTTTAAATAGAAGAGGAAATATGTATTTATCTAAGCTATATTTGGAAATAAATGATCTAAAAAGCAGAGAACTGCAGTTGTAACATTTTCAACGGGCGACTTCTCCAAGTGTAAGGTAAATGATCATTCCAAAAAACAAAATATAGTAGGTCTAAATTCCCTCCAGTCCCAATGACCTTGAGAGAAAAATACTGTACTCGGGCAGGTTTTTTTTTTTTTTCAAATGCTTGGATTTATTTTCATTTTCCCGTAAATCGACGATAGCCAGAGAGGGGGGCAAAACACTACTGTGGCGGCCCTTGCCGTTTTTATTAAGAGCAACTCTATAATCAGCGACGGGGAAAAGGTGATCCTGCCCGTCCTCAGAATCCATGGAGGACGTGGAAGGAAGGAAGGACCTCCTTTCTGAGGCCTTCCTCTCCCTTGCCAAATCTCCGGCCTCTGCAGCAGATTCCCTCATTGTTCAGCGAGAAGCGGGTGGGACACGTATGTCCATGTCTCTTTCTGTAGGCGCGCCAGTCTGCCAGGTCCTTCACCTCACAAGGTGTGCAAAGGGTGTGTGGTGTGTGTTCATTCGTTGGCCATCCTGCAAAGGTTTTTTAAAACGCCTCAGGAGCCCCATCCCCGCTCCTTTCCTTGCACCCGCGCCTTTCTGACGGGAGAGCGCTCTTCCCGTGGGAAGAAGCTGCAAAGGCCTTAGCAGGTCCACTCGGCTGCCTGGGCTACAGACGTCTTTTCCCCAGCCAAGGTTGTCTCTTCCCCCGCCACCTCCTCCTTCTCCCCCCTCAACCCCCCCCCCCCCCGCAGCCACTTCAAGCTATGCACAGCCATGTTTTTCCCACCCTCCCACTCCTCATTGACTCTCTGGTCCTGAAGAAAAGAGGCCAGCGTAGCCTTTCCAAGCACGGCCCGCGCGCGCTGGGCTTTCTGGGAGTGGTAGTCCTCCCTTTCCCTCCCCGCCGCTCGGAGGGGCTCCGGCAGAACTACGTTGTCCGAAGTAACCCCGCGGAGAAGACGCATGCGCAGAGGCGGGTTGGAGGAGCAGGAGAGGGGAAAAAAAAAAAAGACCACCCTCGCCCTATTCAGCCTCCTCCTCCCCCCTCCCCCCACCTTCTGCTCGGTTCTGGGTTCAGGGTGAGCCGTTGAGCTGAGGCCCGCGCGCCGCCCGAGACTTGAGGATCGAAGAGGCGAAGAAGCAAGCCAAACGCGGGAGAGCCGAGTCGGCCAACCCCCGGGAGCTTCAGCCGAGCGGCCTGCATTGTTTTTTTCGCGAGGGTGGAAGCGCGGAGGGACGGGGACGGGCTACTCCCCCCTTCCTCCTCCTCCCCCCCTCCCGCGACTCCGGAGCGACGAGTGAGTGGGGGAGGGGAAGAGTTCGGGGGGGGGGCGAGGAAGGGGGCCTCGGGGAACGAGCGGCTTGTTTCTCCTCCTCACGCTCCCTCTCCTCACCCCCACATGGAGGGGCGAGCGGGGGTGGGGAGTGAAGGGGAACTTCCTCAGACATTTTTCCGTAGGCGCGTGAAGGTGGGGGCGAAAGGGCCCCTCCCTCGCGCGGTTGACGGGGAGGGGGGCGCGTGCGACGAACTTAATTGGCTCTTTTACCTCACAACGGGCTCCGTGGGGGTGGGGGGGACACACACAATTCATTTTAATTCATTTTAATTCATTTCTGTCTAATGATCGCTATCATCATCCTGATCTTTCCCCTTCTTGGGAGTTTTCTTTTTTCCTTCCCACACTTCTGCCTATTTCGGTGGAGAAAGGTTTGCTCCGCTTTATTTTATTTTATTTTTTTTTTTAAAAAATCATCTCTCCTCCCTCCCAATCCCCCCCTGCCAAAAAGCCCCTTCCTGGGAAACGAATGTCGTCCTTGTTTGCTTTTCGTGCCGATTTTTCTTAGCTTAAAAAAAGAGGCGATCTGAGGATTTTTCATGGTTCCCCACCACGGTGACTGTAGGTGTTTAGTTGGCCCTCTCAACCCTTTTCCCTTTTTCATTTGATCGCTTTTGAGAGAGTGGGGAAAGGTATATTCCTTATTAGAAAGGCAACCCATTTCTCCTTTTTTTTCACTAAAAAGGTGGTAAGCGCGTTTTTTTTTAAAAAAAAATTATAGATTTAATGTTTCCCTCATACTTCTTACTAGCTATATTTTCCATTGAGCAGATTCATTTTCAAAGTCTGGGATAGTATTATTATGGTAAGCATATAATGTTTTTTTATACTGTTACGGACTTTATAAAAACCATATGATGATTTTTTAAAAAAATTATATGCCTTTTAATCCTGTTTGCTACTCTACGAATCTTTCTGCCCAAAGAGAGGGATCCATACTGTTAAGTAAATTAATTAAATAAAATTAATTTTCCTCCCACTGATGCTGCTTGTTGTTCAGGAAGGGGAATGTTTTGAAAACATTTAAACGTAAAAGTTTCAACTCCTGTCCTTTCTGGAAAAATAGCATAACATATGCAAGGATTTCAAACAGCAGTAAGCTTTTCTTTCTGAAAAGTTGGGGGTAGAGATAAAGATAAATTATTTGTATTAGTGCTAATAATTAATATAAATTATTCAGAAACTGCCCCGTTGGAAAGGAGTTAAGGTAAACTGTCAGAAAAATTGACAGAGGAGCTCCCCCAATGGCCTAGTGATTATAATTGATAATATTGCATTTGCATCAAAATGTAGCTGCCTTACTGGAAGCAAGCAAGCACAATTAGGATTATTATAACTATTGAAGTTCCTTCTGGAAAATCAACAAGGGATCCCCTGAAAAACGTGCTGGAAAAATTATTCTATTTTTCTTTCACAAACCTAAGTTCCTGTTAATAAGGGGTAAACTTACTTTTTTTTTTAAGTTTATATTCCACCTCTATTATGTCTATAAATAACTCAAGACAGCAGATATACACAATACTCTTTCCTTCTATTTTTCCCACAACAATCCTGTGAAAGTGAGTTGGGCTGAGAGAGAGTGGCTGGCCCAAAGTCAGCTTTCATGGCTAAGATGGGACTAGAGCTCAACAGTCTGGTTTCTAGCCTGATGCCTTAATCAGTAGACTGAACTCCTTCTATATGGAAAAGATGTATCTTGAGCAGTTGGGTAAAAAAATCTTGAGGTGAAATGGAGGCGAGAGCATTTACTTTTTCTCATTCCTTTTATCTCCATGTCCACTTTCCTTATTGTAGCAGAATTTTTGTGACCAATTTGGTTGAGGGGCCATCTCTTAGTATTATGCTATTTTTACTATCATCAGCAACATTGAAGCCTTGGGCTTTTTGCCGAAGGGACAGGGAGACATTTTTAATGAGTTTTCTTCAAACTCTTCTTCCCTTGTCCAGAGAAGGCTTCTTCAGCCAACTTTCCAAAGGGAAGTTAAAACACCTATTTTGAGAAAGGGCAATGAAGCATTTTCATTTCAGATAAAACAAGGAGGTATTTGTAACTATTTACCATGAATGGTCATTTAGTGGTTGGTCCTTTACTATTTTCTTTTTAAAACTGACTGAAAAAAGAATATTTGAATATGAACATCTTCCACATATATTTTTTCCCAAGACAAGAGGAAAAGAACAAATCTGCAACCTTTATTTCACTGTGTATTTGTGTCTCTTTTTCACATGCTTATTTTACAGTGGCCAAATGAAAGCCTCTTTCCCATCTTGTTTCCTTTCTCAAAAGTAGAGGCGACCCATTCAATTTTTGTAATCATCTTGGTTTTTAAATGTAAGAGTTTTAGTGTATTTTAAACAAAAATTACCAATTTTGGATATGAATGAATCATAAATGTGGGCCCTTATAAGCTTCTTTGGTCGTGTAGTTCAAAAAGCAGAAAACTAAATAAATAATTAAATAGGAATAATTTATATCCCCCCTCAGTTGTCCATATTCTCTTTTTTCTACTGTCTTCCCTTTACATTGTTTTTCTTAATATGGAAAGCTTTTTCCCATATATGTAGGATGGAAAGAGATGAGTAATATGATTCTCCTTTTCTCTGTTCCTAGAAGTCAATTCTTTAAAAATTTGTCAGCTTATTGGCAGAAAGTGGTAATGTAAATAAATACAGGCATAGTTTCATAGACACTACCTGAGTATATAGATAACAGCCTATAAATAATCATTCAGAAATAAGTTTCATTTTCCACATATATTATTCCCAATTCTCTAAATAGCTTTGTAGTTGCCCTTAACCTATTTCCAATTTGGGAGATTCATGTACATCTTTGTTTCTGTTTCCTTTTTATAGTCTTTGAATGGAACCTTTTGTGTTTTTTTCCCTTGGCTGTGCATTTGATTAGAAATTATATAATATCAGAATGGGCCTTTCCACCCAGCTTTCCTCCAGTCCTCAAATGTTTTAATGAATCATGGTACAGGTAGTCCTCGACTTACAACAGTTCACTTAGTGACCATTCAAAGTTACAACGGCACTGAAAAAAGTGACTTATGAACATTTTTCATACTTACGACCATTGCAGCATCCCCGTGGTCACATGATTTATATTTGGATACTTGACAACTGATTCACATTTATGACGGTTGCAGTGTCCCGGGGTCATGTGATCAATTTTTGCAACCTTCTGACAAGCAAGTCAACGGGGAAACCAGATTTACTTAAATCGTGTTAATTTAACAACTGCAGTTTTTCACTTAACAAATGTGGCAAGAAAAAGTATAAAATGGGGCAAAATTCACTTAACAAATTTCTCACTTAGCAACATAACTTCTGGGCTCAATTGTGGTCCTAAATTAGGATTACCTGTATATCTTTTCCCTTTATGGCTTTAATTAGGAAAGGCCTCTGAATGGAACCTTTGCTACCCCACCACAATTTATGCCAGTTTATATAAATTTTGTTGCCTAAATTTTCATTCCTGCTTCTATGATAACTTCTGTTTTCTGCTGGCACCACTTTGCATTTCTCTTCAGAAGTCCAATTGCTGCTTCTTGTTTGTGTATGATCTTGATCTTTTTATGCTGAAAATTTAGAGCTAATCACGCTTCCCTCATTTCCCTTTCATTTTTCTCCAAACCTCAGTTCTGCAGATAAAGGAGTATTACTGCTGGTGGTGTTTGACTTTGTGCTTCTCCAAATTAATGCTGTTAATGGGAAATGACTTACTTTAAATACAGCTGATCTTCCTTTTTTACCTTGCCAGAAGTACAAGGGATGAGCAGTACTAATTTGTTTTTGTTCTGATCCTTGGTTCTTCTCTTTCTTTCTCTCCCTTTCCCCTATCTGGTTGAAGATAAACCTTTGAATTTTGTCATGATCCCCTCCCACCCACCTAACATCAATGAAAGCAGTATGCTTTGAATAAACATTTATTTTTGTGATGTTAGGGAACACATATAGGTTAGTTAGAGCAGGGTTTTTTTAAAAGAAAAAAAAACTTCTGAAGAATGCACTTGACTAATTGGGTTTTATCCTCATTATTTCTGTTTGTACTACTTCACTGTAGCCCTTGATACTTTAATACATGTTATTTAAATGCTTCAATGCTCTAAATCCAAATAGAGAAGGGGCATTCCAAATCGTTTTTTGTTCAACTGGAATGGAGCATAGATTTTGCTATTAGAAGATCAGATAAGTTTTGATGTTTTCTGTTTACCTTCAGGATTCTGAAATAAGTTTCTGGACATCTGGCCCTTCATCTTTTTCCTTTAAACCTGAGAACTTTATTCATTCCACAAACTGTTTAAATATTGGTGTGCCCCAAATCCTTGGGCTGAAAGCCAGTTTAGTATACTGCTTAAGGTATCAGGCTAAGACTGTGAGTTTTAGTCCTGCCTTAGGCACAAAGCTAGTTGGGTGACCTTGTGCCACTCATTCTTGCAGTCCTTGGAAGGAGGCAGTGACAAACCACTTCTGAAAAACCTTGCCAAGAAAACTGAGTGAGTAGTTCAGGCAGTCTTCAGCAGTCAAAGACTGATTCAAAGGCACGCACAAACAGACATGCATACACACAAAAATTCTTGAACGAGATATGCAAAATATGTTTTTTTTCACCAAAATATGTTGCATACTTTTCAACTGAATGCTATTTTACCTGGGGCAAAAGATAAGACATTTTTCATAGTCTATCCAAGACCATGTTTTCTCTTTATTTTATGCATTTAATTAAACTTTAGTGATGGCCAAATCCAAGACAACTTTGGGTGGCTCACAATATAAAAATAATACAAATAGAACAAAATAAATAGAAATACACTAATAAAAATAAATTGGCAATCCGGACTAATATCCAAATGTATGTAGCATGTGACAAACACAACTAACAAAGAAGTTCTATCCACTCTACTCTGAGGTATTGGTAGAACAGCCAGATTTTTAAGACCTCCTAGAATACCATCAGCTGCCCAGATTTCCAACTAATTCAAATATTAGCCATATTTTAGTATGTTTTGTTATGTAGGGTTTTTATTTGTTGCATTTGCATCATGCATTTTGATAAAGGTACATGAAAATTTGTCAGCTGAAAGAACTTTAATAGATATTTTAATATGTCACATAAAATTTTCTAGACACTATTAAAATTTTAATTGCCTGTTCTTTTTTAAAAAAATCACTTTACAGTTTGCAACACTTTATTTTGAAATGTATTTTTAACATTGGCTAATTGAGATTAAATGAAGAGTCCTATGAAGGACTCTTCATAGAGGTCCTTCCCTATACAAATGTGGTAGAGCAAGTTACATTTCTAGCCTTAATAATGTTAATTTTCAGGCCAGTCTTGGCAAAAATATGGCTGAAGTTTCAAGGTCCTAAAGGTATTAGTTGCTAAGTTCTTACATGAGATTCTAATTGGATTCTTCAATTCCCTTTTAGAGCTTTTCTTAGAGGGGAACATTTTACCTTATTCAGTTGAGTGGCTGGGAAAGATTAATTTTACCTTTTGTTTACTTAAGTATAGAGGCTAGACTACTATTATTGGACCTAACACATAGTATAGTGAATTAGCAAGACTTACTGTTAGATTACATTTATATCACATCTTTCCTCTGAGAGCTCAAGGCAGTATACATTCTGGGCATCCATTCCCCCCCACCCCCCAAAATAGCCAGTCTATTCTTAAATCAACTAGGAACTTGAACATGGGACTGTGTAATCCTCATTGAAACCATAAACTACCACATATTGATGTATTGATGTCGTCTGAACTATTTAGTAAGTCTTTTTCCTTCAAATATATGTTGCCTATTTTTGAAACATCCTTTGTCAATATTGAAGCCTTCAAATATAGTACGTACAATTATTTAAAATCAAACAACAAAAGCGGGAAGTAGAATTATGTATGCATATATTTCACTGTATAACTGTCCCAATTGGAAAGACTTTTCACTTTGTAATGTTAGAGATGCTTAGCATTAAAAGAGCAATCATAAGCATATTTACTTAGAAACAAATCTCATATTTAGAGGCTGCAGTCCTAGCCATAAGTTTTGTTAGTAAAGATAATTAAATTAAGTGGGATATCTGAGTAATGATGCATGAGATTAAGAAGTAAATGCAATAAAATAGGGAAGCATATTTGTTTTCAAACATTTTTATTACATTAACAGGATGACAGGATCCTGATTCTATGCAGCAATATATACTATTAGGCTATTTGTATGGTCTAGCACTCATAACACTTCACATTAAGAATTACATTGCCTAGCCCAGTGGTCCCCAAACTTTCAATTCACCATTATTCAGATTGTTTATGGACTCCAAATATTTTCAGGTAGTCCTTGATTTATGACTGTTTTAATAGTTTGAAGTTAAGATAACCTTGGAAAAAGTGACTTACAATCCATCCTTGAATTTACGACAATCCCTACGAACATATGAGCACACTTGGGGTACTTGGAAACAGGCTTACATTTAGCATCTTGCAGAATCTTGTGGTAATGTGATGGGGATTTGTGATTTTCCTAGCTGGTATATGACAAAGTCATTTTTGGGGAAGCCAGATTCATTTAACAACTCTGATAGAAATGGTAATAAAATTGGGTCTAGTCTTGTAATGATTCGCTTAATGACTGCATTTCTTAATAACTGAAATTCCGGTTCCAATTGTGGTTGCAAGTGGAGGGTTACCTGTATTATATGAAACTAATTTCATAAATGCTACCTTAATCAAAAAATACTATGAATAATATTATCGACCCCTTGGATAGTTCCATCAGACCTTGGGAATTGATGTTGATCACTTTGGGGGACCCAAATCTAACCCCTCCCCCCAATCTAGAAAAGTCATAGAACAATACTTTTCAAACTTGCCTTGTGTACAAAATACCACTTTTCAGATACAATTTTTTTTTTTGTTATTTCAGGTTCCATTTTATTTGTGCAGAATTCTTATAATGCAGAGAATAGGTATGAACATAAAAACTGAACTTTTATTAGCTTTTGAAAATAAGGAGTGTTTGAAATGTATTTGAATGGTAATAGCTTGGGTTGGTAGTTGGGCTGTTGGTCTAAACTCCGAGCTTGGCAATTCGGTTGCAAACGTTTTGTTACCATTTGAGGAGACATCATCAGTGGGCTTTGAATTGTGCTCATCTGTCCTAACACTGGCCTTTAAATATCTTTTTATGTGATGCAAATTAGTGTAGGTGTTGCTAAACAAACAACAGTCACACTAATGTGCATCGATAAAAAGGTATTTAAAGGTGTTCTGACAGATGAGCACAATTCAAAGTGCACTGACTATGTCTCCTCGAATGGTGATGAAACGTTTGCAACCAAATTGCCAAGCTCACAGGTCAGACCAACAACATATAATGAGTGTTTCTAAAAATGGTATATGGATGGGGATATCAATATATATTGATGTGCATTTGTGGATGAAAGATGGCAAATCTGCTTTTTATTGGTACTGCCTTAAAAACCTTCATGATTATGAATCTTAGAATCTTATAGAAAGAAATAGATAATACTGTCAATGTTACTGCTTTGAGCATGATAACAGAGTTTGTAGCGCTTCAGATTTAATCTGGAAGAATGATTTAGAGTGTAACATACTATAGAACTAGATAAATGGCAAAAACTTTGGGACAGAAATTACAAATGGACAATAGCTACTACATATAAAAAAAATCTTTATAAAATCTTTTACAGGTGGCATTTGCCACCAGCAAGGTTAGCAAAAATGTTTAACAACATGTCCCACAAATATTGGAAATGTAATCAGACTCCAGGTATCTATTATCATATGTGGTGGACATGTATGAAAGCAAGAAAATATTGGACGAAAATACACACGACTGGAAAAGATGATTAAGCAGCATATAGATTTAAAGCCAGAAATATTTTTGTTAGATATAATACCAGAAAGTTATGATAAAGGGACTATATACTTAATGCTACATGTATTGACAGCAGTGAGAATAGTATTTGCACAATATTGGAAAAATGAGAACACCCCACCAGATGAAAATATAATTTGGAAAATATTGAACTGTGCAGAGATGGATAGATTGACATTGAAAATAAAAGATAAAGGAGATGCATTCAACGTGGAATAGGTTTATCAATGGTTAGGGATAAGAGGTAAAAATTAGATGAAAAAAGATCACTGTTATGTGTAAGTTAAATATGAACATTTATAACAATAAGTATGCTAGTATAATTAATATGATCATAAATAAGCTAATATAAATATGGTTATAATTATTACTTGTATTATCATTATCACTATCAGTATGTCTGTTACTTTTTTTTTCATTATTTTGTAAAATGGAATGCCCGGACAATACACTGTCTTTAAAATATTTATATATAAATATGGTAAAAAATTTGACTTAAAAAAAAAGGAATGTAACAGGGTGGGAATGCAGTATCTATCTGTGACTTATTAAATCAACTCTTATTTTTTTCCAGGAAAATAACATGGGTACATTAATAAATCACAGACAGGTATTACATTTGTCCTGCTTCTTCTGAAGTATTTTGAATTGAATCCAAAGTATTGTGCAGACTCTTAATTTTGCTTACAGGTAGTCCTCGACTTATGACCGTAATTGAGCCTAAATTACAGTTGTAAGTCATGCCAGTAATTAAACAGGCTGTCGTGACCGATATGATTTTATGTTTTTTTTTTGTGCCAGCTGTTAAATGAATCAGCATGGGGTTTTTTTTGGGTTTTTTTTTTTTTTTTAAATTTGATTTATATGCCACCCTTCTCCGGAGACTCAGGGTGGCTTACAATGCGTTAAGCAATAGCCTTCATTCTTTTGTATATTTTATACAAAGTCAGCTTATTGCCCCCACAAACTGGGTCCTCATTTCACCTACCTTAGAAAGGATGGAAGGCTGAGTCAACCTTGAGCCTTGGAGAGATTCGAACCAGCAGAAATTGCAGGCAGCTGTGTTAATGACAGGGTGCACCAAACCACTGTACTATCAAGGCTCTTTGTTATGCAAATCTATGGTCATTAAACAAATCTTATTGTCCAAAATGGGCAGTTTTTGCTGGAAACCCGAAGTAAATGCCAGCTTCTAGTAAAAAAAAAAAAAAAAGTAATAAAGTGTGATTATTTGACCATGGGATTCCACAAATGGCCATAAATGCAGGATGGTTTCTGAGTGGCCAAAATAGGATTAGGTGAGTCCGGGGGCTGGCTTCAGAATATAGAATCCAGGTCGTTAGTTGGAATTTTGAACAGTTGCTAAGTGATCACTCATAAGTCAAGGACTGTCTGTACTTATTAGAATGATATCCTAACTTTTCTCCAAGTTCAGGGTGATTTATATGCAAACCTCCATTTTACTCCCAGAGCAGCAATCTGATCAGAGAGATCCAAAATTATCCAATGATTTTTTATGATTGATGGCGGATTTGAGCGTAGATCTCTCAAATCTTAGTCTTAGTCCTGCACCTTAACTACTACACTACATTGGCTCTTATCTAAAACAAAAGAATAGAGGACAAAAAGAGAGGAAAGAATGGGAAATTGGTTTAGTAGTGCTAGATATATATTTTTTGTAAAATCGGGGAATAATATCCACTATAGGAGCCTTCTGCAAAAAAAGGTGGATTGTGTTGATGCCATCACAAGGGTGTATTCTTGACTTGACAACCAAGGTTTGTCTTTACTGGAGTAGGGCAATACAGTAATCAAAATCTTCAAAAAAACCCACAGTGCAATCACATTGTGAATGGGTTGTTTTATATCTACACTTCAATGTAACTATATAGCAAGAATGCTAAATCATAGTGTGAACATTATGCCCTTGGTTTTGATGGCCTGTTAAAAGAAAAATAGTGAAGATACTTTGTGTTTGACTTGTTTATTTATTTGTTTACACATATTTATACTCTACGAAGATGTCTTCAAAGAGAAAGAATCTCGAGTCAAATAGCAAAGGAAAGCCATTAGTTTCAGTTTTAAGACGACGATCATCTAAGCTTATGATGCCAGGAAAAATGTGAATACTATAGTACGAGAAGAAGGCCTGGCCCATTCCACCATCCCACTATTGAAAGATAAGAAAAGGATCTCCAGGAATGAAAGAAGTTATAAAAGAGTGAAAAGGCCTGATTCACAAAACAGAAAAACTTGTTATATTTTGGATCAAAGATCAGATACAAAAGAGGATGCTGATTGACCATCTTATTATTCAGGCTAAGACACATAGAAATGAGGTGAGTGCACCAAAACATTCATTGCCAGCCATGGTTTCAGTGAAGATTTTAATTACCACAACATACACAAGAGGTGAAGCTGCAAGCACTGATGAAGAAGCTGCCAAATATTTTCTGGATGATCTTGATGATAACATAGGGAATTATTTTCCTGAACAGATATTCTACATGGGTGAAACTGAATTATAGTGGAAGAAAATGGCAAAGCGGACCTATATGCACAAAGAGGTCAATGCAACGTCCAGATGTAAAGCAGTTAAGGATAGAGTAGCCTTTCTGTTAGGCAGAAATGTCACCGGATTCAAGCTGAAGCATTTCTGATCAAGAAATCATATAACTCCAGTTGTTCAAAAGTAAGCATATGCTGCCTATCGATCTAGTTGGAAAGTGGGTGATCCATGTCCGTTTCAAGGATTAGTTTATAAATCACTTTATAGATCAAGGCTATTGCTGAGCACATTGTAAGCCACCCTGAGTCTCCGGAGAAGGGCGGCATATAAATCAAATTAAAAAAAAAAAAAAAAAGTAAAGGAATATTGCTTACAAAAGAAAATTCCCTTTAAAATTCTGTTCCTTGACAATGCTCCTGAGGATCTCCCACATCTTGATGACCTCCAGCCAATTTATCTACCAAAAAACACAATCCCTCTCCACAATCCCTATGGATCAAGGAGCCATCCTGATATTCCAGGCATAACTATATATGTGTAATATTTGCCAAAGCCATAGTTACAATGGAAGATTATAGGGTAACATTGCATGAATTTTGGAAAGGCTATGCTATCCTTCATTGTATGAGAAATGTCAAAGTAGCATGGCAGGATGTTAAGGTGAAACACATGCGACATATTTGGATATAATGTTTTAAAACATTTTGCTGTTATTGTAAATAATTTTGAAGGATTTGACCCAAATGAAAATAAAATGTAAACTCTCATAAAATTCTTTGATTTAGAGCCTGATACTGAATATGTGAAAAAAATAGTAGCCAACATTGAGGGAGAGCTTTCAAATGAAGGTTTAGTTGAATTGAAGGAAGAATTGGAAGCACAAAGTTTTGTGGAAGAAAGGAAGAAGAGGAATCCAAGATTGAATGGATTCCAAGATCCAAGACATCAACAAAATTTTATCAGAATTGGAAAGTATGGGTCTAAATTTAGAATGTTTTGGAAAGGTACATTGGGAAATGTATGAAATCTCAAAAGTGTAACCATGACATATAAAAAGAAAAAAAGTGCTAACTAAGCTTAATGGATTCTTTAATAAAGTTACTCCTTCCTCAACTTTACTTTCCTTCCCATCACTTTCCCCATCCACAGGACTAAAAGACCCAGCCAATCCTCAGCCATCAGCCATCATATCAGTGTTTCTAATTTTTCCAAGAACAAGGAAAAATAGATAATTTATAGATAATTTAATGTTTGCTGGTACTATAATTGTAAATTATGCCTAATTTTTTACTTAGATAATAAACCAACTTTTCAAACACAGTTTCCATTTAACCTTTTTTGTTTTTTTTATTTAGGCTGCTTGTTAAAAATGATGCATTAAACCAAAGCTTAAAAGATATAACTTAAATTGTCATAATCACATGCAAAGACTGAAAAATAATTATTAATACAGTGTATTTTTATGGCAAAAATGGTTAGAATGAAAGTTGAATGTATATGTTACAACTGCTTCATGAAGGCTAAAAAAATTGAGCATGGAACGCTGAAGTAAAGTTGTGAGCTGAGTTGCATTCATGCCTAGGCTATCATGATATTCACTTAGCTACCATTTCACTTTAAAGACCTAGTGTTTGGAATGAACCTTGGTTGCTAAATAAGGAATGGGTGTAACATGAATTTCTAACAAATCTAATATCTTAGTGGAGTTTTTCTTGACCATAAAATCACTTTGGCTGTTCAGTGGTTGCTTTCAGCCAGGCTTTCTTTCAGAAAGATCCATGGTCTTAGAAGAAGAAGATGGGAGAACAACAAAGACAATAAACGGGGGGGAGGGCTTTAATTTTGCATCACCTTTTCTTTGTGCCATAATTGGTAGGCATGGAATTGCCTGTTTTATAGTGGGTGGTAATCCTTTGTTCCAAATGTCTAATGAGAAAAATGGGGAAAGATTTGGAAAACAAGTGGCTCAACTGATAATTGTCCCTGCTCCAGTAAATTTATTGGGTGACTTTTAAGATTTTCATTAATAAACCGTATCTCGTCTCCCAAATCATCTTCTGTAATGTGGTTCTCTCTCTCTGTGTGTGTGTGTGTGTGTGTGATTGTCTTATAGGAGGGTAAATAATTTCCTTCCATTCAGGTATAATTTTGACTCACAATACAGTTTTTTCTTCTCTGTTTGTAGCAAAAATGGCTCAAGCAGCAATGGCAGCAGCAGCAGCATCCAGCCATGATGAGGACTCGTCTGAAAGCAGAATGGTGGTTACCTTTCTCATGTCAGCCCTTGAGTCAATGGTAAGATACAATATGAATCTGCTGCAGAGGTAGGTTTCAGCAGGTTCTGACCAGCTCTGGAGAACTGGTAGCGGAAATTTTGAGTAGTTTGGAGAACTGGTAGCAGAAATTTTGAGTAGTTCAGAGAACCGGTATGTACCACCTCTGACTGGCCCCGGCCCCATCTATTCTCTGCCTCCCAATTGATCGGGAGGAAATGGGGATTTTGCAGTATCCTTCCCCTGCCATGCCCATCAAGCTACACCCACCAAACCATGCCATGCCCACCAAGCCACACCCACAGAACCGGTAGTAAAAAAAATTTGAAACCCACCACTGATCTGCTGTACTGTGACTTTTCCCACAGAGCTTATATCTCCAGGGACTTTTTTATATATGTTTGTCTGTTTCTCTTTAATCATCAATTCATTTGCAAAACAGACTAGAAATATTTGACAGTCTAGACCATTGTTTCCTAACATTGCATCTGAGTATTGTACAGGTAGTCCTCAATTTACAACAGTTCATTTAGTGACCGTTCGAAATTATAATGGCACCGAAAAAAGTGACTTATGACTATTTTCCACAATTATGACCATTGCAGCATCCCCATAGTCATGTAATATCCATTCAGATGCTTGACAACTGGTTCATATTTATGGCATTTGCAGTGTCCCGGGGCCATGGGATCCCCTTTCGCAGCCTTCTGACAAGCAAAGTCAATAGGAAAGCCAGATTCACTTAAATTGTGTTACTAATTTAACAACTGCGGTGATTCACTTAACAAATGTAGCAAGAAAAGTCGTAACGGGGCAAAATTCACTTATCAAATTTCTCACTTAACAACACAAATTTTGGGCTCAGTTGTGGTTGTAAGTCAAGGAGTATCTGTAGAGGGAAAATAGGAAGCAGAGTTACTCATCTGACTTGGTACAGAAATCAACAGTATTTGATTTCTCCTGTATAGAACCTTTTTCATTCCAGGTGGATGTGGTTTGTAAGTCAATAATTCTCAGCTACAAGAAAAATGTTTCCCTTCTCATCCTCCTTGACATCTTGAATGATAGTTGCTTCATACATGCTTTAACTAGTCTCTTTTATAATCCCTCAAATTTGGCAATGAAAATATAAAATTTGGGACATTTACTTAGTGCCTCTACTTTAAGTCATGTTGTTTCCCCAGTGTAGGCATGTGAATATGAACAATCAGTTCTTATCAGGACCCTCATGTGACTAGTGGTACTCAAACACTGCCAGTTTAATGTTCGAAAAGGACTTTGGTTTTTCCAGAACGTTTCCCATTGTGTCACATGTGTCTTTGCTAGAGAAACAGCAGGTAATTAGGCTCCTTCATTTGGTTTGTCTGCACCACTGATTAAACAAAAGCCCTTTTGTACTTGGATTTCTAATAGCATTTCCAATTTGTAATAATTGGAAGTGGCTAAATTTAATTTTCAAATTTCAGTTTAAGAACTGCCATTGTTAATGCCTATAACATTATTTCAGTAAAATGGGTTATTTTTCACTGTTATATGCTGCCTGTCAGGGTTCCAAGTAACACCCCCAATGAAATCAAACTCCAAGGCTTGAAAGTTCTTCAAAACTAACTTTTATTAGAGATGTCATATTGGCACATCTGGGAAAACCCGAATCTGAAAGCTGCTGGGTTTTCCTCACCCACAAGAGAGTTCAAGACCTTTCCCACATGTCCACACAGCTCCAATCAGTTCTTTCCCGAACAGAAGATCTCCTCCAATTTCTTCTTTGCACAGCTGCCGGACACCATGGTCTTGAACTTCTCTTAGAGAAGTTTGTTATGGCTATCTCTACTTGACTCATGCAATCCCCCCTCCCAACTTCCCACAGTATGATTGTGGCAGGCCTGGATCCCCAAGGCACACAGATAATATGGCTTCCAGGTATGACACTGCCCACAGTCACATTTTTGTGAGATGAGTGGGCATATAAATATGGTAAATAAATAAATATTAATTATGCAATTCTGTCTATTGTTGATGTTAAGAAACCGGTAAAAGTGAATAAAGAGGAATACTGTATCTGATCTAGCACTTAAGCAGTACTGTAGATAAGTTGTCACATTCTTTTATTGCTGGAACACTTTCATGTTTGTATAGGTCTCAGATTGTGCATGTTTTTTCTGTGAAAAGGTTCTCCTCTTTGCAGAACAGGCTGTAGCTGTGGTTTTAAAAAATAAAGCAGTGCCAGAGAGGGAAAAAAATATTAAAAGAGAGTATATATACGTTTTCATATTAAACCTTAGGCCTTGCTGTTACAGTTCTAAATGGCGACCTTTTATTTCCATAGTGCAAAGAGCTTGCCAAGTCTAAGGCAGAGGTTGCCTGCATTGCTGTGTATGAAACAGATGTGTTTGTGGTGGGCACTGAGAGAGGAAGAGCCTTCGTCAATACAAGAAAAGATTTTCAGAAGGATTTTGTGAAGTATTGTAAGTCTGAATCAGAAGTTCACAGACTTCTTAACTTATTTGTGTAGTTGATTAGAATCTGCACATAAACATTTTTGCTCATGTAACATTCCTTTTATGTCTAGTAATACTGTAAATAAATAAGGTGGGCTATTTTGAGAACATTCATGCAACATTCATGTGACCATTTTCTGTAGCAGAAGGGAACAGACTATGCATTTAGTAGCATTATACTTCCCCCCCCAACAGAAAGTAGTGCAATATAATATGTCTTACTATAATTGCAAACTATGGTGCTGAGTATTGAGAGGACAAGTGAGGAATGAACAATTGACATGCTTAGATTATGGGTTGTTAAGGTCATTGGAAAAATGTCCAGTTAGTGGGTTTTCAGAAACAGAATATTGGTATCTCATATTTTCTCTAAAAAGTGACCCCCCCAAAAAAAAAATCTTCTGAAAATTATATATAAAAAATTAGTCATACATTACATATGTAATGATAATTTACAGAAGTTCATCAAAGTAGTATCAAACCCATAATGCAAGTAGTGTTTCTAAATAATGTCTTTTTCCCAAACCTGTATTCCTAGATATCTAATTCAACAATGCTGGTTGTGTAAGAAAATTTATTTTATATGATTTATTTTTATAGAGCCATGGTGACACAGTGGTTAAAATGCAATATTGCAGGCTACCTCTGCATTCCCACTGCCAGGAGTTCAGTCCTGACTAGCTCAAGGTTGACTCAGCCTTCCATCCTTCCGAGGTTTATAAAATGTGGACCCAGATTGTTTGGGGGCAAGATGCTGACTCTGTACCACCTAGGGAGAGTGCTAAAGCACTATGGAACAGTATATAAGTCTAAGTGCTATTGCTATTATTGTGGCAAGGTGGTGTGAACACAAGAAATGGGATGTCTGAGAAAGGTTTTAATATATGGATAGACTTGTGATTTAAATTAGTTTATGAACAGTTTCAGATTTCATAATTTCTTCCTAGGTATTAACGAAGAGGCAAAAGCTGTAGAATTGCAGAAGACAAAATCATCCTCTCTCGATAACAGAATGACTGTGGATGTTGTGGAAATGGAAGCTCTCAGGAAGTCTGTGGAGGATTATTTCTGTATTTGCTACGGTAAATATTTAATTTTAAATGCAAATTGCTTTTCAGAGCAGAACTGTGATGTTTCTCATTCTAGATTTAAATGCAGTTGATTTTGATTTGAGGAAGGCAGTTAAACCATCAAGATGGAACACATGATTTGAATTCTAATTCAGTGATGAATGCGAGTTGCTTTCTGTTTCATGGGATTGGTATTAATTAACTAGGTATATATAGTCGGCTTTATTCCTTTTAAGAACTATACAGTAAAGGCATTTTATAAATTCCTATATAAATAAAATATACATTGTACATAAAGTTAACCTCATTATAACTAATATCATAATGAATTGGTTCTTGAGCATGCTTTTTATTCTTTCCAAACCAGCAGAATGTTGGAAAGAACTTAGGTTAAAAAAATCTCGGTCTCTACATTGATTTCAGCAGGTTAACTCTATGAAAACAGAACAGGACCAAATTTGATGTGATGAAAAAAACTGAATTTGACTGCTCCATTCAAAACTCAAAGATGCAATTTGAGGAAAAAGCAGAAATGTCCCCCCAAAAACCTTACACACTAATCTTGGTTAGAGTCATACATTGTCAGACAATCACATTGTCTGATTTGGAAAGAATTTATTTGCAAATTATGGTGGAAAATAAGTATTTAGTCACCTACAAACAAGCAAGATTTCTGGCTCTCACAGACCTGTAACTTCTTCTTTAAGAGGCTCCTCTGTCCTCCACTCATTACCTGTATTAATGGCACCTGTTTGAACTTGTTATCAGTATAAAAGACACCTGTCCACAACCTCAAACAGTCACACTCCAAACTCCACTATGGTGAAGACCAAAAAGCTGTCGAAGGACACCAGAAACAAAATTGTAGACCTGCACCAGGCTGGGAAGACTGAATCTACAATAGGCAAGCAGCTTGATGTGAAGAAATCAACTGTGGGAGTAATAATTAGAAAATGGAAGACATACAAGACCACTGATAATCTCCCTCGATCTGGGGCTCCACGCAAGATCTCACCCTGTGGGGTCAAAATGATCACAAGAACAGTGAGCAAAAATCCCAGAACCACACGGGGGGACCTAGTGAATGACCTGCAGAGAGCTGGGACCAGCGTAACAAAGGCTACCATCAGTAACACACTACGCCACCAGGGACTCAGATCCTGCAGTGCCAGACATGTCCCCCTGCTTAATCCTGTACATGTCCGGGCCCTTCTGAAGTTTGCTAGAGAGCATTTGGATGATCCAGAAGAGGATTGGGAGAATGTCATATGTTCAGATGAAACCAAAGTAGAACTGTTTGGTAGAAACACAACTCGTCGTGTTTGGAGGAGAGAGAATGCTGAGTTGCATCCAAAGAACACCATACCTACTGTGAAGCATGGGGATGGCAACATCATGCTTTGGGGCTGTTTCTCTGCAAAGGGACCAGGACGACTGATCCGTGTACAGGAAAGAAAGAATGGGGCCATGTATTGTGAGATTTTGAGTGCAAACCTCCTTCCATCAGCAAGGGCCTTGAAGATGAAACGTGGCTGGGTCTTTCAGCATGACAATGATCCCAAAAACACCGCCCGGGCAAGGAAGGAGTGGCTTCATAAGAAGCATTTCAAGGTCCTGGAGTGGCCTAGCCAGTCTCTAGATCTCAACCCCATAGAAAACCTTTGGAGGGAGTTGAAAGTCCGTGTTGCCCAGCGACAGCCCCAAAACATCACTGCTCTAGAGGAGATCTGCATGGAGGAATGGGCCAACATACCAGCAACAGTGTGTGCCAACCTTGTGAAGACTTAAAGAAAACGTTTGACCTCTGTCATTGCCAACAAAGGATATATAACAAAATATTGAGATGAACTTTTGATATTGACCAAATACTTATTTTCCACCATAATTTGCAAATAAATTCTTTCCAAATCAGACAATGTGATTGTCTGGATTTGTTTTCTCATTTTATCTCTCATAGTTGAGGTTTACCTATGATGACAATTACAGGCCTCTCATCTTTTTAAGTGGGAGAACTTGCACAATTGGATTAAATACTGTTTTGCCCCACTGTAGGTAATATATGCACATTTGCTGAGTTCCTGCAGAGACAGTGTGCTGATATGCATATGTCTACACACAGATTCAACTTGTACTCCCTCCCAAAATCCCCTGCTTTTAGGATTGACTTAAAATCTTTATCTGCCTCATTCATGAAATTTATAACTAAACCCCACAAAATCAAATATAGATGATAAATGCTTCCACAAAGGATAACTAGGGGTCAAAGCTCACTAAAATAATTAAGCCTTGGAATGCTTATGGGCATACAGAATGCTTATAATCACATAGAGGCTAAATGCACCTTTGAGGAGAGAGTTTCATAATGTGGGAGATGCTACAGAGAAGGCATGTCATAATAATAAAGATGATGCTACAGGGTGAGGCTTTCCTTTGAAGTTTACCAGCTGCTCATTTAAAAAGAAAAAGAAAGCCAGCAGTCTGTGTGGATAATTAGTTATGTTCACAGTGCCGGATCAGAGAGCTCCATTGGAGACCTGAGGGCTAGTGAGTAGTTAAACTTATTTATTTCATCTACATAGAAAGAATTATTGGGTGATTTTTGTTTCAGAACAAGTTCACGCATCAAAGAAAAGGACACATTTGCTATTGTTTTGTTTTTTTACGAACAGAAATGTTACCTCATTGATACAAATTGATTTTCTCCTATCCAGGTAAAGCTTTAGGAAAATCAACAGTAGTTCCTGTGCCGTATGATAAGATTCAGAGGGATCCATCTGCTTTGATAGTACATGGGCTTCCAGAAGGACTTGCTTTTAAGCATCCCTCCAGCTATGATGTCACAACACTGAAGTGGATTTTGGAGAACAAATCTGGGATCTCATTTGTCATCAAAAGGTACAAACTGAATTTCGTTTTCTATTTCCTGAGATATTTTGAGTTTGCAGCAAAATGTTCTTAAATCACTTTGCATAATAAAATGTAAATATGGATTATTAAAGCCATTTAACTTTTTAGCAGGATAGCTGTTCCCATGTAGAAACAGACTCCCATGCAAACCTATGCAGATTCCTGGAGAGAAACCCTTCCCAGGAAGAACATATCCTTCCTAGTTCAAAAGACCAAATTTGGGAATAGATCGGATGCTTATATGAGGAGGACAGATCATTATCACTACATATTTTTTCTCTTCAGATAATTCAGTAGCAGTTAGAAACTTCTAAGAAATCAATTGTTCTGGCATTGGAAAAGAGGAACATTTTAGTAAAGAACAGTGATTTCACAGAATCACCAAGACTTCTCTATAAAGCTTTAAATTAATTTGTAATAGTTTGGAAATTTCCTTTCTAAAACTCAGAAATGATACCATTCAGCTGTGAATCAGATATGTTTGTTTATGATACTATTTCCACGATTCCTTCATCTTCCTTCTACGGTCCAAAATGGACCTTGTAACATTGGTTGTAGGAAATATGGAGAAAATATTGAAGATGTGATCTGAACCCTCTTAATGCCGTTATCATGTTTATAAATAGAACTTGTAGAATAATAGAATTTGTTCTTTCTTTATGTAGGCCTTTCCTTGAGCCAAAGAAACATTTAGGTGAGTCTTAATTTGATCTAAATTAAAAAAAATCATTTTCTACACAGTACCAATTATATTTCTGTAGTTTTTTTTAACTATAAGTTGATACCTGAAAAGAAGTGTACAATACTGAAAGTTCTAGTTTTTGCGGGACCAGAATAATTTTCTTGGTTTCGCCACCCTCCCCCCAGACATCTCATGCATAAATTTATTTTTGGTAATCTCTTATAGTAAAGCAAATCCTATTGTTGAGAAGCTATGTATGGTAATTGTCTCAGATATTACAGACCTTAAAATGTATGACTGTGGAAAGCCTGGGTAGAGTGGGAGGAAGACTTTGTGCGTAAGCATTACAGCACCTCTTTTCAGATAATCAGGAGAAACTGTCATTTGCAAAGTTAGCCTGGCTGTTTCACAACTTATTCCCTATACATCTGTATATACAGGCTTTTTATCAGGTTCGCCTGATACGCCAGTTGCGACCCTTTCTGGATCGGGACTCCTTGTGCACAGTCACTCATGCCTTGGTTACATCACGCCTGGACTACTGTAACGCTCTCTACATGGGGCTCCCCCTGAGGAGCACCCGGAGGCTCCAGCTGGTGCAGAATGCGGCCGCGCGGGTGATTATGGGAGCGACGTGGCGCTCCCACGTAACACCTCTCCTGCGCGAGCTGCATTGGCTCCCGGTGGTCTTCCGGGTGCGCTTTAAGGTGTTGGTTCTCATCTTTAAAGCGCTCCATGGCTTAGGGCCAGGGTATTTGCGAGACCGCCTGCTGCTACCGATAACCTCCCACCGGCCAATACGCTCTCACAGAGAGGGCCTCCTCGGGGTGCTGTCGGTCAGGCAATGTCGGCTGGCGGCCCCCAGGGGGCGAGCCTTCTCTGTGGGGGCACCCGCCCTGTGGAATGAGCTGCCTCCCGGAATACAATTGATCCCGGACCTCCGGACCTTCCGTAAAGCCCTGAAGACGTTTTTATTTCATCAAGCCGGCCTAGCCTAAATGGTTTTTAACTGGGATTTTAAATTTTATGGATTTGGGGTTTTAAATTGGGTAGCCAATTATTTAATTCTTTTAATTATCTTAACTTTTGTATTTGTATGTTTTTTAATTTTGGCTGTTCACCGCCCTGAGTCCCTTCTGGGAGAAGGGCAGTATACAAATTAAATAAATAAATAAATAAATAAATATATGCACTGGAGACAAATTTCTTGGGTGTTCCATCACACTTGGCCAATAAGAAATACTCCTATTCCTATATGTATGTGAGTGCAGTATTGCTTCTGAAGTAGCTGCTGGACCCTGCGAATGACATAATTTTTTAAAAGGTGCTTTTTGTACATCTCCTACATGTTGCAACACATCTCTTTCTAAGATTTTGCAGTTGCTTATTCATATTGAAAAAAATATATGCTATCAGAATTTTCAGTAATGATAATAATTTGGAAGGAATAGAGCCTTGAATAACATTACCATGACACAGAGTCTTTACCATTAGAATTTGGGAGGAGGTACAAAATTCTCCTGACAAAATTCTGAATGAATTTACAGAGAGATAAAAGTGGATAGTCCAGATATTTTTTAACACAATCAAGAGCTATCGATGCTAAATTGAACTGTAAAAGTTCTATACAATTACATAGTGACAGGAAAAATATGAGTTTTCTTCATCAACTGTATTATTTTACATTTACATTACATTTATATTCTGTATTCACTTTAGTGTGTGTGTATGTGTGTTAGATTCTTTTTTCATTTTTTTCAGGCCGTCTTTCAGATTCATCACACATGATGACATCTCCAGGTGTAAGGTATAAATCATTTTATGGCTTTTTTATTTTTTTTCCTACAGTTTTTCTACAAACAGTACAATAGTATTTTTTCCAGTGTCAAAACATGAGGTGACAATATTCAGTATTTATCTTCTATCTTTTATCTGTAATTCATAAGTCTGTGAATTACAGCTAAATTCACAGATGACAGATTTGTAAGATTATCATAACAACCCTAACACTAAAAATTTAATTTTATGGTTTAAAATCAGGGTTTGAGTTTAGTGCCAGAACACCTACAACTGGCTTGTGCAAATCATCTAATGAGGAATTTGGATCGAGTTGCATATCAGATGCAATTGTCTAAAAGTTTGCTATAACTATTTTAAGGCCCTTTCAAAGCCTTCTAAGCATAGGAAGTCTGGAAGGAATATTTCTTTTAGCATCCTGGACAGCCAGTTAGCCTAGTGAGTGCTCATTTAGTTGAATGAAACAACAAAATAAATTCATATGATATATTATACTCACCGAGAATTGTCTATTCTCTGTTTGTCTAGTTGCCCTTCCATTCAGGTGAAGACTGAGCCCAATGAAGATTCTGGTACGCATTTCTGTTTCTTTTGAAAATAACAATTCCTTGTAAAAAAATAAAAAACTTTTTTTAAAAAAGAGTCAGCACTGACTTCAATGGCACATAATCAGTTATCTTATATTGACATTGTTGAGTGTCCATTTGTTGCATAAACTTGGGCTTTAACATGTTAATTGCAGTTAACTCAGAATGTATTGATTTTTTTTAAAGCATATGAAACAGCAAAGGATGAGCATTCATTTAGATTCCTAATTACCCATGTAAATGGAATATTAATTGTTTTTATTTCAGGACTTGAGATGGTAACAGTTAAAGAAGAATCGGAAGACCCTGATTATTATCAATTTAATATTCCAGGTAACAGTGAATATGAACCTTCTTTTATACAGTCTGAAATCTTGACTAGTAAATTGTGCAGGCAAAAAAACGGAATGAAGGACAACATAGTTGGAAAACAACATAGGGTTTTAGTTCCAGTATAATCATATAGTATTTGAAGCAGAACTTATTTTGGTTTAGGTGACCCTTGTCTGGTTCCTGCTCATTTGTGTTCTGCATTTGCTGCCTATGCACCGTTGTTGATGGCCTCCTCCCCCATTTCTTAAAAATTGAGTGGTGTTTGTGGGTGTTTTAAATAAATTAAAGTATAATAACTATCCTGTCAATAGTCAAACTTGCTGCCAAATATCAAGTATTACAAATGTGTCGTGTTGGAGGGAAGAATGGAAGGATAGTCTGCATGCGGCAGTGCCATATGAAAGTTTTATATATTTATTTATTTGTTCAACTTGTATGCCGTCTTTCTCCGAAGACTCCGATATGTGTCAACACTTTATCGATTCTTATTAATGATAGCTATCGAAAACTATGTGGGCTTGTGTACTTTTATTTATTTAAAAGACACAAAGCCACCCTTGTTATGGACCATAATTTTGGTCTGCTTTCAAACATCAAAAGTCATAAAAACACCATAAAACCTGCCAGTTCGTCCCAAAACAACACCCCACACATATCAATAATAACTTTATCAGGCTCTACTGCAGTGTTTGACATAAGAGCCAGCTTTTCAAGGCTTTCTCGAAAGCTAGATGGATAGTAGTTTATCAAAGTTCAGGAGGAAGAATGTTCCAAAGCGTAGAAGTTGCTACCAAGAAGACACTTCCAAGGCCAAGCTAGACAGCAGAAGGCCCTCCACCTTATCTGTCCTGGTGAAATAATCACTTTGCTTAAAAATTACAGGGAAACTGTTTTTGCCCTCTTGGAATATCCATTTGGAAGTGGCATCCTGATTGCAAGCTGTACATACATGGGATTAGCATGGTTTAGTTGACATACTTTGGCATACAATTAAGGACTAATGAATTGTGTAAATTTGTAATGGAGCTTTTGCAGTAGCTGTATACAAATTATTCTGAAAATCATTTCAAAGGACAGCATCATTCGACTTGCCCTATTGGAGACATGGATAGCATATATATTCAATAAATAAGTAATTGTTGAATGATCCCAGCCTAATGTAGTTTCCTGGGGCTATGGTTTAAAATAAAGGCACAGAATTGAGTAACCTTTAGAAAGGTAAGCAGGTCTAAATCTGATTGGTACTTGGGTGGGAGACCTCCTTAGAGCCCTCTTTTATGTCACACTAAACTTTACAATGGAAGATAAGGGTTATATATTATTTAAAAATGTAGTTTCATTTCTTCCTTCCACAATTTACATTTATCTTACAGGAGGCAATTTTAATGAAAAGCTAGTCATGTCCTTTGTTGCGGTATTTCTTCTTTCTCCTTCCCTTCCCCTGATCCAGATAAGAGTTTTGTAGTGCCCTTTTGGGCTGATTTTTAGTGCCCTTAAAAAAAAAAAGACCCTTTCTGAGCAAAATGCTCTGTGAGGAGACAAACGTTGAGGATGGCGAATGCTAACTGGACAACTGTCCAATTGTGACCCGTCGCCTAGTGCTGGCATTGCAAAACATCATAGCAAGGTTGGTTTGCACCAAAATGCTGAAAATAGTGTGTATGAACTGACAACAGAAACGGTATAGGATGGAAGTGTTAAAAGCATGGATATTTTTACAGAACCATATCAGGCTTCGTTTATGCAGCCAAGAAATAACAATGTTAAAACCTACTTTGCTTACATATATCTACTTTCATTTCTTGAGAATAATACCACATTGCTCTGTTCTCCAATCTCTATAGTCCTTGAAGACTTCAGTTATAACAGAGGCGGTAGTGAAATCATAATCTTTTATCAAGATACATGTATAGGGCTGTGGTTCCTTTGTGTAGACTTTCTTTTGACCTTATTATATTTTATTTCATAAATAAAATATATTGTATTGCTTTTATTGAGCAAAACAAAAATAGTAGTGATGGTGATACTATACATTGTCAAAGAGAAAAAAACCCCTAAAGTTAAAAGTGTTTCAACAAAAAAGTGAAAAAAATATGACAAAGAAAAATATATAAAATAATTACAATTTCAATATATATCTAATGCAAATTTATCAAATGCAAATCTTATTGAAGTACATATATATTTCTGTACATTTATACACTTTTTTAAACTTACTGTATTCTGAAGGTCCCATATTTCATTATACTTATTTCTACAAGTGTAATTGGAAAGAGAAATGTATGACTCCATTTAGTCAATGGATTGAACACCTGATTGAATTTATGAAGCTACAGACATAGACATAAGCAACCTATTGACTTTAAAAAGCAGCTGTTTGGATTATAGAAGATATGCAGATCGGGCATTTGAAAGCAATTTCTTAATATGTAACTGACCTTTTTCACTCTGTGCCTACAGAGTTGAAGATTTCTGAAGTACCCTTAGACAGTTTCCATTGAACCATAAATTTTAAGCAAAATCTTATGGTGCGAATCTCATGAGACTTCAAGGCATTGTCACATTAAATTCCCAAAATTTCATGATCTTTGTTTGTGTTTTTTTTTAACAAAATAACATTGCAGAATAACTTCCATCTATTTATTTGAAAAAGGGCATAAAGAAGCCCTTCGCAGGCAAGGCATACCTAATTGAAAATTCATTACTGTTCTAAAATGCCTTGAATTTGGATTTAAGAGGTCACCTTGGATAAATGGACACTATATACAAGCATATGAATCACTGATAAATGATCCCAACAGTATAGCCAGAAGACTGTACCTAATCTTGCTTACTGACACTGGAGGGTGTTCCTGCCTTTATATTTCATCACAGTTTTCTCTATTGATGGGATTTGCCATGAGATTGATAGTTGGTTAAAAGTCCATTCTTATATACAGAAGAAAAAAGACTGCTGAGTAACAATTGCCCCCAAGAAAATAATTGTTTAAGTCTTGCATTGAGATGCTGGCTGAGGAAGTTGTTATCTGTCTTTCTTACTGCATTGGAAACAATCTGGAATTCAAATAGTAATGAAAGGGCATTCAAAATGGAAATTCCATTGGCTAGATTTGCAAAATCTATTCATGTTTCTATGTTTTCCATGTCAAATGAAGTTTTTAAAGGATGGACAGAAAAGGATATTAAAGCATTGTGTTTTTATTTAGGTAACAGGTCAACAGAGGAAACTTACCAACAATTTAGTGTTATCTGAAGTGACAAACTGGTTTATACAGTTTGTTAAAATTGAATTGGAAGCCATGGAATTATGTAGTTATGCCCATTGCTTGACTCCCAGAAATTATGTGCAAAGATTAATGTGTTGAATGAATAGGCAACTTTAAATTACTGCTTGTTTTAATGGTGCTGAAATGGTA
The DNA here is from genome assembly GCA_022577455.1 of Arizona elegans. NCBI lineage: Eukaryota > Metazoa > Chordata > Lepidosauria > Squamata > Colubridae > Arizona > Arizona elegans. The sequence goes on from JAKOOJ010000017.1 coordinate 3,211,193, forward strand.
TGGAGTGCAATATAATTTGCTTTCATTCTAGGATCCTGCGGTAAATGACTCTTGGAATTCTTCACACTGCTGTAATTCTTAATTGTATTTCCATGTTACATCAAAAATGCTGAATACAAATACTTCCCATAGATGCCCACCATAATCTTCTCACCTATCATATTTTTCGCACTATAAGACACACTTTTCTGTCCCCAAAAAGTGGGTGTAAATATCTCTGTGTCTTACAGAGCGAATATTGCGGCGGGGAAGGGGGTTAGTGCAACGGTAGTGTTTGCTGACATTGCCTGTCACTGCTGCCGCCGTTTGCCGCTGCCATGGAATGCTAGAGCCTTCGCTGCCGAGCAGCTGATTGGAGGTTGGATCAGCCTCCTGGAATACCGCCGATCAGCTGTTCTAGGTGGTGGGGATTGCTGCCGCCTATCAGCGATAGGCAGTGATCCCCGCCACCTAGAACAGCTGATTGGCGGTATTCCAGGAGACCGATCCAACCGCCAATCAGCTGTGCTCGGCAGCGAAGGCTCCAGTGTTCCCTGGCGGCAGCTCAGCTCTGAGCGGAGCCCTGACGAGCCACATGCTGGGGCTCTAATAACGTGCGGAGGCTGACCAGGCTGTTTGCTGTTTGCTGCAAGGACGCTAGCCAGATGAATACCGGATGGATGCTGGGAGACAGAGGCAGATTTTTTTTTCTTCTTTTCCTCCTCTACAGCTAGTGTGCGTCTTACGGTCCAGTACGTCTTATAGTGAGAAAAATATGATATTTAGAAAATGTATATGGCCACTCATCTGAGACAAATAATTCTAGGTAGTAACAAAATAAGCAATATAAATCTGAATGAAAAATATAGTTAATAACAAATATATTAGCTATAAGAGCTGAAAAATCTCACAAAAAATTGACAATCCCAAATATGCTTCAGCTTCTGCCAGCAACTCAGCCCCAATGTCTTAAGACAGGGGTGTCAAACTGGTGGGCCACGGGCCGGATGTATTAAACACAGGTCATGCCCACCGCAGCTCCACTAAGGGAAAAAATGAGATGCGGCAATGTGTCAGCAATGTGATGCGGCAAGTTTGACACTCGTCTAAGAGAATCACCAGATTTTCATAGCCCTCTGGAAGGCCAACAGAATCGGAACCATCTGGATCTCAGAAGGAAGGTTGTTCTTTAGAGTGCGCACCATGATAAGGAAGGCATATCTCCTGGATCCAACAGGATTGCCTTGTTTCATTGAGGTGACCCGAGCATGCCTACCCAATAACATCTGGTGGGGTGGGTAGAAGTTACTAGAGACAAGCGGTTCCGAAAATAACCTCTGTGTTTTATGGAGCTTTAACAATCGATAATCAGCATCTTGAATGACACCTGGAAGCCTGCTGGAAGCCACTGCAGCTTGTTCAGCAGTAGGGTTACATGGGTGAATCTTGGTGGACTGCTGCCTTCTGGACCAAATGAAGCTGTCATCTGTATTCCAAAGAGCCCCATTTAGAGAGTGCTGCAGAAATCCATATAGAAAGTGGCTCATCTATCTATGGATTGTTCAAAGGAAAATCTGGATTACACAAAACTCATGACTTCTCATGTTAAACCGCGCAATTCATTGCAACTTGAAAGTACTCACAAACACATGGGCGGTATGTGTTTTATACAAAGGACATTTAGAGGGAGGAGGCTGTAGATGCATTTGGAACTTGTTCATGCTAACCATTAATAGCGGTTTCAATATTGTTCAAAACCTCTCCCCTGTTAATAACTATTCTTTTCCCCGTAATTGCTTGATTCAGCTCAGCATGCTCTCATAATGGAAATGGAAAAATCTTAGTGATTTTTTTATGGCTGTCTTTATTTACAAAGCAGGTCCTTCAGAAACTTCGGCGATTGATGAGAAAATCGCCATGGCAAAGTCTTACACAGGTATAGCAATTCACTTGTTCATTATCATGGTATTATTTCTCACAACATTAATGCCACAAAATCATATCCTGCTTGCCAGGAACACTGTTCGTCTAAATTTGATTTCAGATCCATGGCCTGAATTATATTGACTAGTGATTTCTCCCCCTCATTACTTTCGTATTTTGGATTCATTCAGAAACTTAGTTTCTGCTTACAGCTGCTGTATTCCTCCTTTTTCCATTTGTGGGAAATAAAGAGACCTTTTTAAATGCCTTTTTTGCACATTTTTCTGTTTTCCATATTTTCTAATCCTTCATATTGGCAAATTAGGAGGTCTAGCAATTCAGTAATACAAAGGAAATCTATTGAATATAACGGGAAAATGTGTATATTTTCCCAGCTACATGCTTTCATCCATTCCCCATTTCTTTTTAAAATCTATACTATCTGGATTATGTGAAGAGAACTCTTCCAAATTATCAGTGACCTAAATACTATACTTTTAGATTTTCGTTTTGGATTGACTTTTTCCATAGATTTCTGTTGGCAGTGATCCTGCTGGAGGCTGGATGCCAATGTGCCATAAAACTTATACTCAGCCTATTATTTTAGAAACCAATTCTGAAATTTCACATTTTGATTAGCATCCTCCACTTTTTTATGATGGTATGTTTATATTTGTCTAAAGGGAGCAACCAGGGTTCCGATTGCAGTGAAGGAACAGATGTGGAATTACCAGTAGAAGGTTAGAAATATGTAAATTTTAAAAAATAAACTCTGGTAAGGTATTTCAAAAATTAAAAGAGCACAGTACAAACATATCCATTGTGTCTGTGTCTTGCATTCTTTTTTCATATTCCACATGGTTGTGTATTTATTGTCCTCCCCTTGAATTGTGATCCTGCATGTTTATTGTGGAAAACTATTGAGAAATATTTTCAATATAATCTCCCTTTCCCCCTTCTTCCATCTTTCAGTAAACTATAAAGGCTATTTGGAAAGATTTGATAGTTGGTTTCCTCCATCCAATTTGTTTTCTCCATCAGCTTCTGTGGATTTTGTTTATTTTTTTCCTACTGAGTGGGCAATAGTGCTGCTACATAATAGAAGATCTGGAAAATATGAAGGCAGATATGTGATTTTTTAAAAGGTGGCAATGAAAAGTTAGAAAAGTTTGTAATTAATTTACAATTATTACATTTTATAATTAGGCCTGTCTTATTTCAATTATTTCAATATTTGGAACTAGCAGTGCAAGATTTGGTGCAATGGGATGTGAAAAAAGTATAAACAGTTATTTAGTTGTATGATGCTTGCTAATATGAACTTTATTGAACAGATTTTCTCTTTCAAATTTAAAGACCTCATTTCTGAAAAGGGATTGTTGCTGTTGCTACTACTGAGAATGTGACTGGTGCTTGCCAAAGCATATATTAACTTTCCAGTTGGTTTCAGTGCCATAATATTAAGGATTCTTGTTTAATAAAAGCTGAATTGGTGGGCTACAAATTGTAGTTCATAGGAACATTTCTATTATGGAAATATTTTTTGAATCAACATACTGCTGAACAGTTTTATGAAGCATTAAGCATGTCATTAGATTTAACTCCCTGTTCAAATTTTAAGATCGTATTGTCAAATTACTGTGGTTCCTGAGCCTCTTTTGTGCATTGTAAAATAGAATCTGAAAGTAATACTGTTTTGGACTGATCCCAAGATAACGTTACTGAATAAGCCAGTATTTATATCTATTAATATATTTATTTTGAATGTTGAAGGAACCTCCTCTGTTCCTTTAGGGTTGTGTTACTTATTTTGATGGAGTGAATCTGAAAAACTTTTTTTTTTTTTATTAGAATCTGAAGAGGAAAATTCAGCAGGTGTAAAAGGCAATCAACATTTGTATTAAAAATAGTACCCTGTTTCCCCCAAAATAAGACATCTCCTGATAATAAGACCAATTGGGCTTTTGAGTGCATGGCAATAAGGCCAAGTGCTTATTCAGGGTTCAAAAAAATATAAGACAGGGTCTTATTTTGGGGAAAACATGGTAGAGTTAAGTGAACAGTTGAAGTAGCTTAATAGAAACTTTTCAGAAAGCCTTTGGGGATATGTATAGGGTATTAAAGGATCCTTAATTCTGTACAGTGTAAAATGGCATATTATTGTTTGGACATAGAATCTTTTCCATGTCTTCTTTTGTTGGTAACCTTTTATGCTGTGTAGATCACTTACCTGTCAGTGTAAAATTTTGAATCTGTTTGGAACATGCTTCATTTAAAAAAATGATTATTTGCTGTCCCTTTTTTCTCTGATTCAGATTAAAGAGGAATTCAGAAGTTTGTTTTTGTTCTTCATTAAACAGAGATGGGACTACTATCCATACTGATTAATCTTTACTATGGTTTATTTGAAAGAGATGAATTTCAACTTTTGTTCTGTAATGTTGGCTTGGGTCAACATGCCTAATAGCAATAGCACTTAGAAGTTTATACCGCTTCATAATGCTTTTCAGCCCTCTCTAAGTGGTTTACAGAGTCAGCATATTGCCCCCAACAATCTGGCTCCTCATTTTATCGACCTTAGAAGGATGGAAGCCTGAGTCAACCTTGAGCCAGTGAGAATTGAACTGCCGGCAGTGGGCAGAGTTAGCCTGCAGTTCTGCATTCTAACCACTGTGCCACCATGGCTCTAAATTGTTGAGTTTAAAGTTGGAAAAACTTGTTCTAGATTGTGTGGCTATATGAAGAGAACACCACATTATGTTTTGTATATGTTATTCCCAAAGTCGATATCCTGCACAACAGGTTTCCTGACATGCCTTGCTGGTAGGCAAGAATGGGAAGTCTTAACTTCAGAAGAAGACATGATAAGGAAAGTAAAACCTTAAAACATTAAGCAAGGTTCAGCAATTCCTAAATTGGAATGGAAAGCTGAATTCAAATCCTTCATGCAACTGTCATTTATATATGCTGCTTTCTGATGCTTCTTGAAACAAGTGACTTAATAGAGCATTATGCATATATAATGTTAGTAAGGTTTGTTTTGCTACGACAGTGAAGAAAAGTCATGCTCTAATACAGCATTGAGAATTCCACGAACCCTTTACTAACTAGTCTTCCTACTCACATGGGCCAATACTAGATTTTAAATTGATAAGCTGAGTGAGTTACCTAATTCAAAACATATTTTCATGCTTACATGCCTGAAATTAAGAGACTATACCTGCTTTGCTCTCCCAGATTTTCATTAACACAATGGTTACATTTCTATATGTATATTTCTAACTGACTCTGGAGACAATATAAGAGTATAAGTTATATTGTTAGAAATCTCCTTCAGAGAATAATCTATATGTAACCTCTTTCTAAAGTGCAGTTTTTGGACTACAATTTTGGGGTTTTTTTTCCATTTCTGCCAAAGGACAGTGAGCACGGTTAAATATGTGTTTGAATAAATGTTTCTTAGTATATTGAATAAATATACTAAGTATATTTCAGATACTTTAAAATTAATGACTAAAAATGATGGAAACAGTTCTGCTTGAAGATATTAGTAATTTAGTATCTTACTTCTGGTTGAATCGGACATTAATTTTATTTCCTAACCTTTTTTCATGTTATTTACATTTTCTAATAAAGATGGACTCTTTAATGTTATATGCAGGTGGTCCTCAACTTAAGACCACAGTTGGGACTGGAACGTACATTGCTAAGCAAGGTGGTCATTAACTGAGTCACATGCCCAATTTTATTATTTGTTTACTATGATGATTAAGCAAATTTCACGGTTATTAAGCGAATCTGGCTTTCCTTGTTGTAAACTACCTGGGAGGATAGCAAAGGATGATCACATGACAATGATAAAAATATAATTTTTGAAAAACTGGCCCAGTGCATGGATAGAGCCAATTGTAGTTTGGAAATATCAGCTCTTTGAATCAAACTAGGTTAAGAAATGCTGGAATTTCTTCCTGTGTTATTGATACAAGCTTGTTTCTCCACCAGGTCTGCCTTGAAGAGCTGAGTGGAAAAAATCAATTGAATAATGGAAGTAGTGGAGTCCATTATCCTTGTTATAACCCCCTTCTCTGAGTCTCGACTGTTAGAAAGAGCTGTTGATTTGGATTTGATATGCTTTCTGACTTTGGCACTGGGAATAGGAAAAAAAATAAGAACAAGAATGTCTTATGTTGACATATGATGCTGTATCAATACTTTATAATACTTCCATTATATAAAATAATGGCTGATAATTGATGACTTCAATGTGGGGAAAAAGGTGAACCACTCAGTAGGTTTGGACAGCTGTAGAATACAAATGAACTGGAGAAAATACTATTTGCAGTTACAGTTCTAACCTTTAGACAACAGTTGTAGTGTTAACATACATTTTTAGAAATACTACTATAATCATTCTCATTTGTTTGCATCACTGTAATTGTCTTGTGTGAGAATTTGTGAATTTCCTATATTCATCATTTTGAAAATGTTTGACAGCAAAGATTCAAATGAATCTAGAAAAAAACTATTAATCTTGCTCCTTAAACATCTACACGTTTCTATTTTCATTTCTTAGATTTTAAAGTTTGTGATAAACTATTTTGGCTTATATGTTATGGGTCTGTTTTATCCATAGTGTACAAGATATATGTTGACTTGCCCCTGTCGAGTAAAATCAGTCTTACAGTGTGTCTGCGCCGTTCAGATTTGGTTTTTTGTTCTGCTTTTTTCAGATTCTTCTCAGCATGCCACTTCTGAAACAAGTGAGGATCCTGAAGTGGAAGTGACCATTGAAGGTTGGCCATTTTCTCAACTAATTTTATTTTGCTCACTTGTTTCAGAAGAATCTCAGTCATGTGGCATTGTGTACATCACTTCTATCCTTCCTCCCAAACCCTTCCCATTCCATAAGATAAATTGTGTTGGGCAAGCTAGACTTTTGTAAATGCTGAATTTGAATCATCATGTTTTCTAGAGCGGTTGATGTCAAAAGTGTAAAAAAATGGAGGGGGGGCGGAAATATTCTATCTGATATTACTGCTTACCAGAAGGAAGCCGTTTCAGCAGGTTCTGTTTCAACTGAGGATGTTTCATTGGGCAATGATTAAAGCTATGGAAGTTCTCCAGAGTATTTGAGAAAGATTCACTCATTTGGTGGTCTAGTAAAACCAAAAGACCTGTTTGTCTTTAATGTCCCCACATCATTTTGCTCTTGCTGAAGTTTTGTAAGATTTGAAGCAAATAAAACAAAGTGTTCACTTGAGAAATTCAAACGGTAGATTTGGGAAGTAGAAAATACCTTGTGAAGTTGACTGTCTAATGTTAAGGTCTGATAATGTACCTCAGAGCAAAGTCTTCTCAAATCTGTTTCTTCCTATACTTATCTCCTCTCCACCCACTCATTGCCTGTGACAAATTGCTATTTTAAAAACTACACGAATCTCATAAAAGAAAGAAAAGTGAGATGAAAGCAGTTGAAGAACTGAAAGGGCGTTCAGATTTTGCAGTTCCACAGCAATAACTACTGTGCTAAGAACTGTGAATTTAGTAAACAAGGTTGGTTGAATTCTGATAAGACTTTGTTTAGATGATGTATGACTTGATCATGCCTAGTTATTTGGATATCCCTGGATGAGAAATAGGAAAATAAGATATATTTCTGCATGTGAAGAAAATAATATTGATAGCTTTTCCTGCATGAAAAACAAAAGCACCATGTTCTGTGATGTAGTATCATATTTTGTAAATAAAGTTAATAAGAGTAAGTCTCTCAGTGTTAAATTGTGTTATTTTATTTACTTTGTCATAAATTTGAAGGGTGTGACATTGTAGAAATATAATCTCAGAACATAGTTACAATGCATTTTTTCTTCATCTGTGTCTGTTTTATTTCTAGTAATGGCAAAAGTCAGTCTCTTAATTTTTCAAAAAGTATTCAAGAATACTAGTCACTATTTGCTAACAATCGACTCACACTGGAACATCTGTTCATTTTATTTTGAGCAGCTGTTGAATTGTTCCTGGTGGGCTAATTTAGGTTATGGGGGGGAGAAAGGGTGGAAACAAAACTACAAAGGGTTTTCCTATTTATGCATGTGTATGTTTGCATCAGACATCTTCTTTTCTCTTGCCTCATAACTTTTTAGTTGATAATTGCATCCTTGAATATATAGTTTAACATACTTCTTAACATAAATATGCTTTCCTTTTTAAATGTTTTGTTGGACATTATTGATTTCTTTCTGTTTAAAATGCGAGCTTACTCACATTTATTAGATGGCTAGTGACATTTTACACACCGATTCCTCTTAATTTCAGTGTTTATTCATTTATTGCTGGAATTGCAACCCAATTGTCTCTTATCCCACAATCTACCAATATATTTATTTTGTATTCTGAGAGAGATTTATATCCTCTAACTTTAGGATATTTTTATTTTCAAGTCATTTAATCTAACGTGGAAGCTTTATACTTGGTTGAAACTCCAAACTGAATGGGGTAGGATAGGGCCTTGTTGAAAGTAAGACGGGAAAAGCCAGGGTGCACATCCTAATCCTACTGACCTAATTTGAGTTTTAAGTGGGAAAGTTAGGGTTAGGGTAGAATTGATAAAAAAGAATTGATAAGTGAATCCTTATTTTGGAATAGTTCAACAGCAGATTATTTGTCATGATTTTTAAAGACAGTGAGATAATGTCAAGTAACAGCTGTGATGCATATGTTTGTCTCTCTGAAGATGATGATGACTATTTACCACCACATAAGAAGACAAAGAGCATAGAACCAGTTAATGATGCTTCCAATGTGGGGAGAAGAAAAGCCAGAGAGTTCAATTTTGGTAAGTTTTAAATGATATTATTATAAATCTTTCATTTTGAAGCAATTCTGGTTTAGACCTATCCATTGGGAAAGTTTCAACAAGGCTAATTAAGAATGTCCTTCAGAAGACCTATTTTGCTAGATCATTGTGGCAAGATGGTATGCCTGGGAGGGGTGAGCAAATAAAGGTAGGAGTATATACCAAGGGTGTATATGTTGAGAACCAGAATATAGACATATTCATTAAGTTCTGGGAAGGAAGATAGTATTGAGAAGAGACTAGGCCTTATTCTTGTCTCACTGAGGCATAAGAGGAAAGGGAGGAGAAGCACAATAAGATTTGCAAGATTGTATTATAGCTACCGTATATACTCGTGTATAAGCCGAGTTTTTCAGCACATTTTTTATGCTGAAAAAGCCCCCCTCGGTTTATACTCGAGTGAGGGTCCCACTTACCTGTTCTCCGGTGCAGTGCGGGTGTTCTCCGGTCTCTCCCGCTCAACTGCGGGCACCTGCAGCCTCTGTGGGTGGTCCGATAACTGCTGATATCATTACTCTTCTTTTCTCCTGCACGCCGGCAACCTATACTCAAACTATACAAGCTGCGTTGTGTACATGTGGTAAGGCAGCGTATGTAGTAATTCAGCGCATGCAGTAACACAGCATCTATAGTATGAGTCCTAACGCAGGCTGCTCTATGCAAACATAGTCATGTCATCACATTCTGGAATATTATCATACCAAACTCTCCAAACCCTGAATTACTATCAGCTCCCTTGTTTTGGGTCTCGTGGTGTCTTTTGAGTGCGATTCTTTTGGGGGTTGTCTGTTTTCCGTGGTGAAGTCTGTCTGTCTTGCTGCATTCTATTGCCAGTTGTTTTTACTTGTTTATATGTATAGTTGCCTGGACACCACCGTTTTTACTGTAAATTGACCTCTTTTAAGAACTATAACTAGGGCTTATTTTTGGAATAGGGTTTACAGTATATTTTGGGAATTCAATCGCTATGGTATGGCATTCTTTTTCAAAGTCTTTTTTTTTTATGATGTTAGAAATGGATCCCAATACTTCTAATCCTGGACCAAAACAAAAACGCAGGTCATACGAAGCTGATTTCAAACTTAAGGTTGTGTCAAGAGCAGAAGAAAGCAATAACAGTATTGCAAGTAGGGAATTTTGTGTTGATGAAAAACAAGTGAGGGAGTGGCGGAAAATGAAAGCTGATTTGGAAAAGATTCCAAAGGCAAAAAAAGCACAACGTGGTTTAACGACTTCATATGGGGCTCTAGAGACTGAATTGCATAAATGGGTTATGGAGTGTCGTCAAAATGGTTACTGTGTAACACGCATGGGAATTCGCTTACATGCCCTTCAAATGACTAAAGATGACAAATTAAAAACACCAGGCATTGAAAATTTTGTTGCGTCAGCAGGATGGTGTACCCGCTTCATGAATAGGTTTGGCCTATGTTTGCGGCAAAGAACAAAGATTTTACAAAAGTTGCCAAAAGGCCTTGATGAAAAAGTGATGTCATTCCATTCATTCATTATAAAACAAAGAAGGACCCATAACTATGACCTGGGAGATATTGGGAATATGGACGAAATACCTATGACCTTTGATCTTCCAAGCAACAGAACTGTGGCAAGTTTGAGAGACAAAACTATTTTACTCAGAACCACAGGAAATGAAAAAAACCATTTCACAGTCGTTCTGTCATGTTTGGCTAATGGAACTAAGCTGCGGCCTGTCATTATTTTTAAAAGAAAGACCTTGCCTAAAAAGGTCAAATTCCCACCACGGATTACAGTGCGCGCACATATTAAAGGCTGGATGGAAGAAGACGGAACAAAAAAATGGCTGGAAGAAATTTGGAACAGACGACCAGGAGCAGCCTTAAAGAAAAAACCATCATTGCTACTTTGGGATATGTTCAGAGCCCACACATCTGATGGCATAAAAAAATTGGCAAAGTCTTTTCAAGTTACTTTGGCCGTTATTCCATGTGGGTTTACATCTGTTTTGCAGCCCCTAGATGTGTGTTTAAATAAACCTTTCAAAGACCGTGTGCAAATGATGTGGCATGAATGGATGTCATCTGGTCAAGCCCAACTGACAAAAGTTGGAAATCTGATGAAGCCCGACATAGAATTGATAGCAAAGTGGGTTCGTGATACATGGGAAGAGATTCCAGAGGACATGGTGCAACGCGCCTTCAAGAAATGTGGCATTAGTAATGCTATGGATGGCAGTGAAGATAGCGCTTTGTATGGGAACGACAGCAGTGATGGTGATGACTGCGAACTCAGTGATAATGACGATGTCTATGCTGATAACCTCACACCAGCTAAAGCTGAAGCTCTGTTTGGACATACAGATGAGGAGGAGGAATCCAGTTTTGAAGGATTTTAACTCTTGTGTTTTAGCTTGGTTGCTGATTGAGCTAAGGTTTTTGTACTTTTAAAGTTATTGTTGATACCGTATTGTTTTTGTTGACCCTCTTTTCCATTTACAGAGCTAGTTTACTGTTTTTCTTTGAAATAAATATTCAAAAACATTTAACCTACTGATGCCTCAATTAATGTAATTTTATTGGTATCTATTTTTATTTTTGAAATTTACCAGTAGCTGCTGCATTTCCCACCCTAGGCTTATACTCGAGTCAATAAGTTTTCCCAGGTTTTTTTTTTTTGTGGTAAAATTAGGTGCTTCAGCTTATATTCGGGTCGGCTTATACTCAAGTATATACGGTTTCTAAATATAGTTCTGCTTTTCCTGGGGAGTGTGGTGCCTGATCTGGTCTATCTCAAAGGGATGACTATAATACAGGTAGACCTTGACTTAGGACCACAACAGCTAAGATATCGGCACTCACTCCAGAGCCCCAGAGTTTGCGTTGTTCCACCAAGTTACAAGCCACGCCCTCCCTTGCCTCAGTTGTTAAGTGAATCACTGTAGTTGATAAGTTAGTAACCCGGTTGTTAAGTGAATCTGGCTTCCCCATTGACTTTGCCTGCCAGAAGGTTGCAAAAGGTGATACATGATCTTGGGACACAGCAACAGTCATAAATATGAACCAGTTGCCAAGCTCCTGAATTTAGATCACATGAGTATGGGGATGCTGGAAAGGTTGTAACTGAAAAACGGTCATAAGTTACTTTTTTCAGTGCAGTTGTAACTTTGAACTGTCACTAAAGGAACTGTTGTAAGTCAAGGAGTATAAGCAGAGTCACATAAGCCATAAATGTCATCTCAATTCCTCAGCTAAAGCAAGCAGGAACCTGTATTGTGCAGTTGTGATATAGGAAGATGCTAGAGGTGAAATATGATTTAGTGACAATGGCAAAGGGATTGTTTCAAATTGCACAAGAGAAGGCAATGGTAAACCAAGCTGTGTGATAAAGCCAGAGTTACAGGATTGAGAGGAAAAAGAGACAGCAGAGCTTGGAATGGGTCAGGAGAGAGCAAAGTCAGACCTTCCCTAGAAAGTCACAGAGTATATCTATAATTATTGCATATATGCTTTAGAAATTTTATATAGAAAGAGTGGTACCAAATATTCAGTATGGATTTGGAAAAGACAGAGGAACGTGAGACATTCCTGATTCAGACTGGATTATTCAGAAAGACAAAAAATAGCAAAAAGAAGTCAGTATGTGCATTGTTTATAGAAAGTTCTTTACTTGTCAATAATACAAAACTGTGGAACATGCTTAGAAAAATGAGAATTCTGGGGGTGGTAAGGTGAATTGAAGAAGGCTCCATGAAAGCAGAGCCAATGCAAGAGATGACTCCCACGGAGAGGGAGCTGGTATGATTGTCAGGGAGAGGGCATCCGGGTGGGGGGCAGTGCAGAGAGGATGTGCGATGGAGGGTTGGACCAAGGTATGTGTGAGAGATGCCATATATATCAGGGAGGATGTGTGGAGGTATAAGTGAGGGTGCTGCACAGGTGGGAGGGTGTGTGTGAGAGGCACTGTGGGGGCTGAGAATTTGTGAGGATGGTGAGTGCACTGGTCAGGAAAGGTGTGTAGGGGTGCAGAAGTTATACGCATAAGCCCAGGGGTGGGGGAGTCTTACACCAGCAATGTATGACCTTCTCTGCTGGCTTCACCATTGACTTTCTAGGAAAACTGGGAGGGAAGGTTGCAAATGGTGATCACTTGATTGTGGGGCACTAAGCAACTAGTCATAAATGTGAGTTCCAAGGATTGGTTGTAACTGTTCAATGCCGTTGCAATTTAGAATAGTTTCTGACTGAATACCAATAGCACTTAGACTTATATACCGCTTCACAGAGCTTTACAGTCCTCTCTAAGCAGTTTACAGAGTCAGCATATTGCCCCTAACAATCTGGATCCTCATTTTACTTATCTACCTCAGAAGGATAGAAGGCTGAGTCAATCTTGAGCCTGGTGAGATTCGAACTGCCAAATTGCAGGCAGCTGGCAGTCAGCAGAAGCTACTAACCATTGTGCCACCGTGAATGGTTCTTTGTTGAGGACTACCTGTACATGTCTGCAAGATGATGCAAAATCTTGAGACAACAAAACACTGAAAGAGACTTTTGAAGAATGAAATCCAAAAAGAGTAGCTACAATATCAGACAGATGATAAGAATGAATTAGAAAAAGATACTTCATTGGATCTACAAAAGAAACTGGCTGTGACTTTAAAATTTAAAAAGGAAATGTACAAATGAGAAATCAAAAAAGGGATCTGGATAATTCTTTCCTATTGGATTTACAAAAAAAGCTTGTTAAAGCCTTGAACTCTTGGTGAGACAAAGAAGAAATGAAGAGAAATCAAATTCTACAAGAATGACTGAAATACCTTGAAGTTCTCTGACACATAAAATCCAAGATTGTCATACTGGCCATGGGGGAAAAGTATATATTTTGTAGAACTAAATAATATTGCCTAGACATATATTTTAAAGATTCAAAATGTTCATATGAGAGCAGATGTTACAATAGATGTAAACAAGCTCTTCATCAGGCTTCTTTGAATTTAAATATCATTGAAAATATGATAGAAGGAGGATAAGAAGGTAGTGATTTGACATCATGTACAAATCAATAAGCTAGACTTTTATAGAATGCATTAATGTGGTTGATAGTGTGGAGTTAAGCTAAGTGGTCTTGGACTTGTTTCATGTTTGTTATATAATTGGGGATAGCCTTAATTCTGACATGGAGATGGATTGATTCTAAACCAAGTCCGAATTTTATTTGGACCTAACAAGTTTTGTCTAAATTTAATGGAAATAAGCTAATGACTCACTTGCTAAAGAGAGATAATTTTTGTTTTTAAAAAACGTGATTGATTGTCTGGGAGACGGACGGACGGATATAGATTTGTTTGTTTGTTGCAGGATTTACTTTCTATATTCACACATTAGCAACTAGATAGAATTAATACTTAGAATGAAATAAATTAAAAGGTTTGGTATATCTTATAGAGCAGAGGTGTCAAACTCAAGGCTGGCCTACGGGCTGCCCTGGAAACAGCAATGGACCGACCCACAGTGCCTCTGTGAGTGAATACAGAGCTCGGGAGGGCCATGGAAGGCCCTTCCAGAGCTCTGTTTTTGCTGGCAGAGGGCTAGCAAAACGAACTCAAAACAAAACAAAAGGAGAAATGTTTCCCCTTTTACATTTCAGCATCCAAAAAGGGACAGGAAAGGAGAAAGGGAAAGGAAAGACAAAGAAAAAGAAGGAAAGATAGAAAGAGAGCAAGGAAGGAAAAATAAGGAAAGGGGGAAGGAAGAAGAAAGGACAATGAAGAGGGAAGGAAAAAGAAAAGGAAGGAAGGAGATTATAATGAGAGGGAGGGAGGGTCTGAGGGAAGTGCTGCCTTAGCACTTGACCACCACAGGTGCACCCGACATGGGTGATGTCGAACTGGCCACGCTTCCTCTGGCCACGCTCCCAAGGTCAAACATAACCCTGATGTGGCCTCAAATGAAATCGAGTTTGACACCCCTGCTCTAGATGCTAACAGGTGCTTTTTTTTCCTTTCAGAGAAATGGAATGCCCGAATTACAGACTTGAGAAAGCAAGTTGAAGAATTATTTGAAAGAAAATACGGTATATGTCTTCCTCCCCCATTCCCCAGTTGTCCAGTTATATTTGAATACTTCTAATAACTTCTTAAAAGTTTGACTTCTTTAAGCCTTTGAGTCTTTTGGTGTATTGTTCTGCCATTGTCCAAGAGCTGTCAATGCCAAAGAATGCTTATAACTGATTGGTTCTGCAGACTTAGAGAGATTGCAATAGGTTTTAGTATTTTCTGCTTTACTGAAGGGCCTGCTGTTGGAAGTTCTGCAAGGTAATAGTTTTTAGACTTGGCTTCCTAAGAATGCAAATCCTCTGCATGGAATTTAAATACACTGCCAAGAAAAGCTGTAGCCTGGGACCTGCACAAAATAAAAAGAGTATTAATATTGCATATTTTGTGCGAATTAATTTTTCTCCTGTGCGGTTTGAAAAGGCATCTATATATGAGTTAATCTCCTATACTGCTTGG
The DNA here is from genome assembly GCA_022577455.1 of Arizona elegans. Classification (NCBI taxonomy): domain Eukaryota; kingdom Metazoa; phylum Chordata; class Lepidosauria; order Squamata; family Colubridae; genus Arizona; species Arizona elegans. The sequence goes on from JAKOOJ010000017.1 coordinate 3,226,441, forward strand.
AAGGCAGGAATCTCATGACAAGCAAAGCTAGTGTTAATGATGGTACTCTTAATCTCCTCCTTCAATTGTTTCCCACTTTACCCAGTTTAGGCCTCTCAAAAAGTTTTCATATTCTACTACAGCTCAATTCTGTTCATAATTTTATTTCTCTTACTTTTTTTTTTTTTTTGCACACTTTTAAAAAAAAATCTATATTCTTTAGTTGTAGAGGTATAGGTAAAGAATCTACCAAGTATCAAATTAAGGCTGAAAAAAAGGCAAAAGGGCTTTTGTCTAAGATATTTTACTGCTGGAGCCAGAGTGCTTTTTTCTTGGAAACTGGAAAATAATTATCCAGATAATAATTATCCAAGGTTGCTGCATACAAGGAAGGCTTCTTCTGAACGGGGTATGCAATGCCTACTTAAATATAGTGAGACAACCCCTGGTATCAAAGAGATTCTGCCAGCTTTCTGAAACTGGTTACAAATACATGCTAACTGCCCAAAAGAGCCAGGAAGAGCATAGATTCCAAGCTCCTTTCCACTTCATCCAAATCTAACAGCCGGAATGAATCCAAGATAATAAAACAAGTTCCTCCACACACCCCACCTAGGAAGAGACATAAATTTTGGCAAATTTAAGTATATATGGGACTCATTATCACATTGTATATTTAGGCATGAGCTTTTGTGCTCAGTCATGTTCACTTTTAGTTTACTGGTGCTCCAGGTGTAATTTCTGCCACATCATCTCCTGAAGACCCTTAATATAAACCAAGATCTTTTATCAGAAAGAGATAATTTAGGAGCAGTCTTGTCAAGCTGTCATTCCTAAATGTTTTGGAGAATTACACTCTGACTATCAACACAGTGAGCTCTAGCTGCTAGCTCCAAACAGAATGCCAGCTCCAGCCTTTCAGTACTGCCAACACCATAAAACAAACACTTTGTTGTTGTTGTTAGTCGTGAAGTCGTGTCCAACCTTTCACGGCCCCATGGACAACAACGTTCCTCCACGAAACAAACACTACCTCAACATTCCTCCAGGAAACAAACAAACACTACCTTAAAGTAAAAACAAAGCAGGGAAAAAATAACAAAACAATAAATTAACAAAATAGAAAATTCCTGGTGAGTTTCCTCTCGGAGCCAAGTATCAGGGTTCCAAGTAACACCCCCAACAAAAGAAAACTCCAAGGCTTGAGTTTCCTCAAAGTTACATTTTATTAGAGATGTCATATTGGCACATCTGGGAAAACCCGCTGGAGATGCCTCCCAGTTCCAGCCTTCCAGGTGCAGGGCAAGTTGGCCTTGACTTCTTGAGAAAAGAATGTTATTATGACTATATATCACCCATGCTCCATACAATCCCCCCTCCCAGTTTCCCACAGTAGTAAACATGGCAGGTCTGAAGGCCTAATACAAAAGATGGATTCCAGGCCTGACACCAAGTGTATCTGACATTTTGAAGATGTTGATGTGCAGTTTTTGTAATCTCCTATGTCTGTAGCTGCCTAACATTTAAAAAGCGGAGTTTAGAGGCAAAGGAAGGGAATATGAAAAATGTATGAAAATAGGATGTTTTTATATTGACTGCATAGATGTCTTTTCCTTTGGGTAGACCTTATTTACTCCTAACCTATCTCCCCAATCCACACATTGCATTGTTCAGCAGCATTTCCTGGCTCACAGATACTATTTCAGACTGTAGTACAATAGACCAGATGTGCCATATTCCTCAAATCCTAGAAGACCTTGCAATATTTAAGACCAGCAAACATTTTGCTATTCTGTTATTATTTTACTTTAGGGTAGCTGAGATCACAGTATGAGGCTGATTTGTTTTTTGATAAAGAGAACAATTGCCAGACTAAAAAACATTAAAAGCCAGTTTTCCAGCAGTGGTAAAGCCACTGCACAATTCAAAGATTCTTGAAATTTTAGAGGATCCCAAAATCACAAATTACCTGTCCTGTCAATTTTGAATCTACAATTCTCCCTTGATAATTTTTGGATCAGTCCAATCTCTATGCATTGGCAGAATCCGTTAGATATTGAGGATTCTGAAGTGAACTGTAGTACAGTGTCTTCTTTGCCTATGCAGAAGATTGGGAGACAAAGCTCTTTTATTTTGAGTCACCTTAAGAATAAGAACTGAAACTCCTTCTTTCTTCTCTCTTTTTACTTCCTGCCAAATGCAGGTGTTGCTCTGTTCAATGGGTTATTTGCTCCCACCTCCTCTCCCCCTGAGAAATGATGAGAATACAGAAAGAGGGAGACGTAAGATGGTCCTATTACATTTTTACATCCTGACTCTAGATGAAAACATCCTTTTGTAGGTGTGATCATCCAACTGCAGGCCTACATATTTGTGAATAGCAAGTAAACTCAACTTCTGGGTTAACATGGACATGGCATAGATTTATAGTTGAGTGTGAACTAGTGTGATATTTCTGAATCAGAAAAATAAATGAATCAGAAAATAAAATATGAATTGATCTGGATCTGTACCATTTATAGCTTGATGGAATAGCTGCACTAGCAATCCAGATTTATGATCATTACTATATCTGTAGAGGACTTGTGCTGAGAGATTACAATGTTAAACCGATTAGAAAAAATAAAATTAGTAATTCTGAATCATAGTTTGTCTATATTGTATGTGTTAGAGCTCAAAACCAGGGTGCTAATATATTGTTAATGAAAATTACTATTGGTCATTGATGCTGTTTGGCATCGGTTTCAGGTTTGGAACCTTGGGGGGTCCCTCCTTTTATTTAAAGTAGGCTCCATTGAAAATTGTCATTATGGTGGTTACATTCAGCATCCTTTAGGAACAAATAGTTTGGCATTCTTTATTTAAACTGTAATATAATTTTTTCTTGTTTACATTAAAGCTGAAGCTACTAATGCAAAAGGGCGTGTATCTATCCCGTATCCACTCTTCCAATCTCATGTTGAAGATCTGTATGTGGAAGGATTACCAGAAGGAATTCCTTTTCGTAGACCCTCCACTTATGGGATCCCACGTCTTGAACGGATTTTACTGGCAAAGGAACGGATTCGATTTGTGATTAAGAAGTAAGTAAGTTGGATTTAATTTTGTGAAGCAGCCTTTTCTCTTTCCCCAAAAGAATTGCTGAGTTGTGGTGATCTCCATCTCTTCACCTTCTGCAAGAACTAGAATTGAGTCAATCGCACACTGAAATTTACTTATAAATAGGGAGGATGCAAAATGGCAAAAAAAATATGTTTCAATCTTGGAACAAATCACTACTTTCTACAAATTCTGGGAAACCATTCTAGTTACCATTTGGCCAACATCATACCCAGAATGTTTTCTCTGTTCCGAATTTTGGATAAAACATAATTGGATAGGGCAATAGAGGAAGCTGCCTATATATTCCTCTCTCTCTTCCCTTTTTTTTCTCAGCAAGTGTCAACATGTCATATCTCTCAAGCCTGCTCCCCCTTCATCCTAGAGTCTTCTCTTTCCTCCATCCCTTTTGCTGTCCCCATGTATGCATCAGTGCAACATATACTGCTGGCCTGATCCTCAATCTTCACAGTACTTGGTACACTGGTAACTCATGGCAACATCGCCCAACCCTCTCCACAGCACCATCTCATATTCCAGAATGCAGTCACTATTCATGCCAACCCAAAGGTTCTTTTTCAAGAGGCAATTGGACTTTCTGTTTTTTCTTTGAAGATGTTTCGCTTCTCATCCTAGAAGCTGCTTCTTAGCTGAAGAAGCTTCTTGAGTGAGAAGCAAAACGTCTTCAAAGAAAAACCAGAAAGTCCAATTGCCTCTTGAAAAAGCACCTGTGGGACAACAATGACCTGGATGACTGAGAATTTCCATAGATATTAGAAGGCACTGGGAAGATCAGGGCCTAGGTAGGCTGATGGGATACGCCATGCTGGGAGCTGCTGAGGGGAGAGAGGGAGTGACATACTTCAGCCATTTCTTCCCTTTTCTCAACCACCAATCCTAATGTCCATAAGTTCCCCCTCCCTTCCCCCTCCCATGCCCTCTTCAGATTAGAAACAAATTTGTACACAAACCAAAGCATCTGAAACAGGTTTTACTTGAGGCACAAGTCATCCAAAAATAGCTGTCTCATGCTTGAACAGTTTTAGGCACAGATCATTTGGCTAATCTTTACCTTTAAATTAAAGACAGACAGAAAAATGAAATTTGCTTTTAATTAATCTAGGAAAATTATGTTCAATCCTGAACCAGAGGCAGCACACACACACACACACACACCCCGCGGTTAGATAGCCAGAGGGAACTGGGTGTGCAATTTGGACATTGAAAGCAGGATTTGAATGATGGAGGAGGTCCCGCGAACAAGATGAGCATAAGCACAAGCACATTTAACATGATCCTTGACACAACCGCTTTGAATAGTAAACATTCAGAGAAAGGAGGAGCTAAATGGAGCTGTGTGCATGTGGTTTTGGCTCAACTATAACTATATCTGCTGATTATGCTGGAGTATTTTAAGTTTCAAAATTCCATGGCTATGCGTTTGATTTGTTGATGGTTCTTAACATCTATTTAATGTCACTATTGATAATATTGAATTATGCTGAGTTTATTAAAGGATTCCTAAAACCATTTGCATCTTTGTTTGCCAGTGAGGAAGCACTTTGACCATTTTGCCACAGTGGAGCCAGGGCACCCGATAGTGAGTATCTGCTCCCACTCATCCTAGAGGCAGGGCATAGTCTTCTCTTAATCCTTCCTCCTATGGGAGGGGAATAGTTCCCTTCCCCAGTTCTAGCCTTGCCTTGCTTTAAGGAATAAATCTATACAAGAGTTCTGACAGCTATCTACATGTTAACATAGATCAGTGTTTCTAAACCTCAGCAACTTTAAGATAAATGGACTTATGCCGGCTGGGGAATTTGGGGAGTTGAAATCCACACATTTTAAAAGTTGTTGAGGTTGAGATACACTGTTATAGATAATCATTTCTTTTCTTTTTTTTTCGCCTTTCGCCTTTCTCCTTTAGTTTCCTTTGTTAAAAAGCCTAAGTGGCTCTCATGACTAACAACTCACAAATGGAAATTCCTATCCATGGACAGTAGAGAATTTCTCTGATAATTGCAGCCAAAGAAGGGATTGCCCTTCAATTGCCACATTCCCTTCAGCGAAACATGACCAGTATTGCAGTTACCAAGCCATGTGTTGTTTACAACTGCCAGTGGATTTGTCATTAGTTCTCTTTGGAGTTCGTTGGCCCAGACACTACACGGAGTGGAAGATGGGGTCCTGGATACTCAACACCCCAAGCTCCCTCTTCCTCTCCATTATTGGACCATTTTCCTATAGAGAAGAGGAAGAAGAATTGTCCCGAGGTAAGAAGGAGAACTTAAAGCCAGTCCCTGAGTCCACCAGGATTTTTTGAAAGCAGATTTTCTACAAGTATTCAGGAAAGTCTACAGGACTCTTGCCTGTAGAAAACAGCCCTCTGTTCCTGTAGAACTTCTGGTGAACTCACTGATAGCAGAGGGGTTCCTGATGGCTTGCATCCCCATCATGTGTTTTCCATTTCCTGAGATATTTAACAAACTCTTCAAACTGGACTGGAAGGTCTCTGGGGGAATAAGGGGCACTCCTGCCTTGCTATTAAGCTTTCAAGTCCATTCCTTTACTAGATACCTTTCTGGTGGCACTAGTCTTGGGGCCACAAAGAATAAAGATAGTGGAAATACCTCCAAGCTTGTAGTAGTCAAGCTAGAGATAATCCAGTGCAATTCTAATAAGGCAGCAAGAACTCCCTCACTACTACTGTCTCTGCCTGGGCTTCTGTTCTCTGGCTCTAGCAATTAACTGTATTTGTCTTAAGCATAGAAAACTCAAGACTCCCATGTCTTCTTAATCCACAGTTGTCACCTGGAGGCAGGACAAGTCAGTTTATCCATTGAAAGCAACTCTGATTGAAAGACTGACATTTCGAGAAAATATCTGCCAAATGCTCAGGTGTAAATAACTATAGACATCTTTTTAATGCTCTATATATCAAGGTCCCCTATTTGGAACTGGGCTGTACAAGCAGCAGGTCGGCATGCACATTCACGCATGCATGGAACTGGACTGCACAAGCGGTGGCCCAGGGCGTGTACACGCGCACATGTAGCTCAACTTGTGCAAGTGCTGGCCCACTGTTTGTACAAGTTGAGCTGCATGCGCACACACTGGCCTGCCACTCCCGTGGTCCAGTTCCCCTCTCCCCCCCCCCAAGCCAGACCGCCAAGCTGCAAAGATTGGGGACCACTTAGTCTTATATACTGCTTCATAGTGCTTTTACAGCCCTCTCTAAGCGGTTTACAGAGTCAGCCTATTGTCCCCAACAATCAGGCAGATACTTTTTCGAAATGTCAGTCTTTCAATCAGAGTTGCTTTCAAATGGATAAACTGACTGTCCTGCCTCCAGGTGACAACTGTGCATTAAGAAGGCATGGGAGTTTGAGTTTTCTATGCTTAGGACAAGTAGAATTAATTGCTAGAACCAAAGAAGCCCAGGCAGAGACAGAAGCCCTTTTGTATTGATGCCCTGTATATTCATGAGAGAACGAAAGTGAAAAAGACAAACAATGTCTCAGTGTGGTTGTGGAAATTGTTTTGACATTGGGAGCCCCTTGAAAGTGCCTTGGGGACCCTCTACACTATGAAAACCACTGTTCTGTTGGATGCCCTGCCTTTGTAGGCAAACAGTCCTTGGATTTACTGTGAAAGTCTGTAGTTTGTAGCAGAGACAAGGCCTCCAGCTCCCACCTAATGATTACAGCAGAAAAGTTTCAGCCCCCCTCCCCCCCATCTATATCTGCCTCTTTATTCCTAATTTTCTCAAGTATTTTATCTTTGCGTCTTTTTCTGGCTTATTCTGAAACTGGGAAATAGCTTATCCTTTCCCACTGGAAAGTAGGATTAGAAGAAATCTAAGCCCTGCCTCCAAGATGTGTGGGAGAAGATGCCCACTACCAGATACCCTCTCTCTGCTTAGAAAATTAACCTTTATGGTAAGTTCAGTGTACCATCTTCTCAAGCCAAACTTGGTTTATCACATTCCTGCGTAGTGTATTTTCCTGTTGAATGATGGTGTTCTTATTTTAGGTTTATAAATCTCTGCTATAATTTGGACTTCTCACATTGTAAAACATATTCTTGTTTAATTTCTCTGTTCGTGGGAATGAGTAGAGGTATATAACAAATAAAACAATATTTGCTATGGGCTAAAGTTGGTAATCAGAGTGGAATGTTGATTGCTGAAGTACAAACTTTGTTTGAATGTTTGCAGGCATGAGCTGCTAAATTCAACACGAGAAGATTTACCATTAGACAAATCAGTTACAGGAGGTAAGTGTGTGTGCACCCCAGTTGTGGCTACAATTGATGTAGATTTGTGCACAATTTTTGATGGAAGTTGATGGTCAACCATTGACAATATATCCATGGTTGTAAAAACCTGAGCTTGGAATTCATCTAGAGAAGTCCACTGACACTTATCTTAGTGTTTGTGGGGAGAGCTAAGCAAAGATGCTTTCTTACATTCTCAGGCCTTTAAATTTGCTTTATGTCAATAATCATCAATTTTAGATTTGTAATTTTTTTAAAGTTTTTTTAATGTATACCTTTTTAAGATTCTTCATAAACTGTTTTGAAAGATTCATTAAAATATAGTAAACAAATTAAAGCATTTCAGTAAATAAGTCACTGTAATAAAAATGTAGATGCAAAACATTTGTTACATAAATTATCTATTAACAATTACATTATTTAATGATGCTTAGCTGAGGAGAAACGGTTATACAATCTGATTTATCTCTAGTGGATTGACCCTGTCCGCCAAAAATCAACCCAAATTAATTTCATTGCTTTGAAAAATCTATAACCTGTTTTTAGAGAACTTTTCATAAATAAACATAAATGAATTATTGCACACAGTATCTTTTTATTCCTAGCATTTGCAATTAGTGAAATTGAAATTGTACCAACTAAAAAATGGAATACTTGGATCAGTGGTTTGAATAAGTTTAAGACTATGTTTCTATAAATCATAGGCATCCCTTCCTAGCCACAGTGCTGCAAAAATGACAACTTGTCATGATACTATGACACGTGCTCCACCTTTTGTACATATGCCAAGTTTGCAGTGTATATATGCATTCTCTTTTTTCCTCAGATGTACATACATACCAGAGGTGGGTTTTAGCAGGTTCTGACCAGTTCTGGAGAACCAGTAGCGGAAATTTTGAGTAGTTCGGAGAACTGGTAGTAAAAATTCTGACTGGCCCCGCCCCCATCTATTCTCTGTCTCCCAAGTCCCAGCTGATCCGGAGGAAATGGATTTTTCAGTAACCTTCCCCTGGAGTGGGGTGGGAATGGAGATTTTACAGTATCCTTCTGCCACACCCACCAAGCCGCACCCACAGAACCATTAGTAAAAAAAATTGAACCCACCACTGATACATACCGATATTAACATCTCTCCATGTACATTGTGGATACCTATGCTACCGATAGATTGTAAATATTAAAAGAGCTGAAATGTAAATAGGCTTGTTTCCTGCTGAATTAGATATTTAGTAATAGCTACTCTGAGATTAGAGATTCATTTTCTGGTTATCCTTTGCCCTGGTTACCCTTGTCACATGATTAGATCTGTCTGGTGCTTAGAAAAGCTGCAATATCTGCCCTTATTCGTTGTTCTGTCCCTTATTATAGTTGCATTATCCTTGATAGCTATTGCTTATAAATGCACTTATCAAAAGCACCTTCCTCTGGCCTTTTCCTCTACCAAAATTATTCATCCTTCAAGATGGAAAGGCTGGCAAAGTGAAATGGAATTTTGTTAGAAAATAAGGAATTGCCTTTGGAATGTTAACTATTTTAGTAAAATCCTTGTTTTCACCATTGATTATAGTGAAAGAAGAATGGTATGCCAGAATTACAAAACTAAGGAAAATGGCAGATCAGTTATTCTGCAGAAAATTTGGTAAGTACAAAAAATGCTATTTTATAAATCAGGACATTTGTAGTTTATGTCTTATTCTTGCACAGAATCTGAGTGCTTTGTGTTGCTATGTTTTTTAATAGCTGAGGCCTTGGGAAGCACTGAACCAAAGGCCGTACCTTACCAGAAATTTGAAGCGCATCCCACTGATCTTTATGTGGAAGGTTTGCCAGAGAATATTCCATTTCGGAGTCCCTCTTGGTATGGAATCCCTCGGCTGGAGAAAATTCTTCAAGTGGGGAATAGGATAAAGTTTGTAATAAAAAAGTAAGACCAATTACTTGTGCATTTCAATATGTTCTTATTACATTTGCAAGATAAAAAACAATCCAATTTTAAGCAATATAATATATATTAAGGGAATAAAATAATTGTATGGAATTTATTTCTGGTAGGCTTGTATGTGTTAAAATTACAATGAATGATGCCATTCTCAAGGCTTTTCTTTTTTTCTGTGTCATGCTGTTTCAATAATGGTTTCCAAAATATATACACACACATGAACTTTCATCCAGTCTCCAACCTACCCTTTGTGGGAAAGGTGGTAGAGAAAATGGTGGCACTTCAGCTCCTGCTGTCATTGGAGGAAACGGATTATCTAGACCCTTTTCAGTCTGGCTTCAGGCCTGGCTACAGCACGGAAACTGCTTTGGTCATGCTGATGGATGATCTCTGGCGAGCCTGAGATGGGGGTCATTCCCCCATCTTGGTGCTACTTGACCTCTCAGCGGCTTTCGATATCATTGACCATGGTATCCTTCTGGGACGACTAAGGGAGCTGGGAGTGGGAGGCACCGTGTTACGGTGGTTCTCCTCTTATTTCTCTGTTCGATCACAGTCGGTGTTGGTAGGAGGACAGAGGTCGACCCCTAGGCCCCTCATTTGCGGGGTGACTCAGGGCTCGGTCCTCTCTCCCCTCCTATTTAACATCCACATGAAGCTGCTGGGAGAGATCATCTGACGATATGGGGTGAGGTATCAGCAATACGCTGATGATACCCAGCTGTATATCTCTACCCCGCATCAATTCAGTGATGCGGTGGATGTGATGTGCCAGTGCCTGGAGGCTGTGAGGGTCTGGATGGGAGTCAACAGGCTCAGACTTAACCCAGACAAGACCGAGTGGCTGTGGGTATTACCTCCTAAAGACTATGTTGATTGTCCATCCTTGGTTCGGGGGGTGGGGGGGGGGAGAAATTGTCCCTCTCAGAACGGGCTCACAATTTGGGTGTCCTCCTGGACTCACAGCTAAGATTAGAGCAACATCTGACAGCTGTGGCTAGGGGGACCTTTGCACAGGTTCGCCTGGTACACCAATTGCGACCCTACTGGATCAGGAGGCTCTCCTCATGGTCACTCATGCCCTTGTCACCTCACGGTTAGATTATTGCAACGCGCTCTACATGGGGCTACCCTTGAAAAGTGTTCGGAGACTACAGTTGGTCTAGAACGCAGCCGCACGAGCTTTCATGGGTGCACCTAGGTACACTCACATTACACCAATTCTCCGCGAGCTGCATTGGCTCCCTATTGGTCTCCGGTCACAATTCAAGGTGTTGGTTATTACCTTTAAAGTCCTACATGGCTCAGGGCCAGGCTATCTTCGAGACCGCCTTCTACCACATAACTCCCAACGACTGGTAAGATCCCACAGAGTTGGTCTCCTCCGGTCCCGTCAGCTAAACAATGCCTGCTGGTGGGCCCACAGGGGAGGGCCTTCTCTGTGGCTGCCCCAGCTCTCTGGAACCAGTTACCTCTTGAGGTCTGGACCATCCCCACTCTATTGGCCTTCTGAACAGCGGTGAAGACCTGGCTTTTCCGGCAGGCCTGGGGCCGTTGATCTCGCTCTTGCGATCCGGCGAGATCCGACCATGAATAGTGTGAATGAGTTTTAATGTTTTTAATTTTTAAATGTTTTTTATAATGATTTTAAATGCACTGTGAGTCGCCCTGAGTCTTCGGAGAGGGGCGGCATACAAATTGAATGAATGAATGAATGAATGAATGAATGAATGAATGAATGAATACATACGAGCGAGCCTTCTCTGTGGGGGCACGCGCCCTGTGGAATGAGCTGCCTCCCGGAATACGATTGATCCCGGACCTCCGGACCTTCCGTAAAGCCCTGAAGACGTTTTTATTTCATCAAGCCGGCCTAGCCTAAATGGTTTTTAACTGGGATTTTAAATTTTATGGATTTGGGGTTTTAAATTGGGTAGCCAATTATTTAATTTTTTTAATTATCTTAACTTTTGTATTTGTATGTTTTTTAATTTTGGCTGTTCACCGCCCTGAGTCCCTTCTGGGAGAAGGGCAGTATACAAATTAAATTAATAAAAATAAATAAAATAAATAAATACATACATACATACATACATACATACATACATACATGTAAGAACTAGGACATGCTGAATCTGGTCATTTGTGCTTCAAGCAAGAATTCTGGGCTGATTGATTTGACAATCCAGTTTTTGTTTTGTTTTGTTTTCTTGCCTGTCCACAATATTCTCGGAAGTCTTCTCTGGCACCAAAGTTCAAAAGTCAATACTTTTCTGATCCTGCCTCTTCAAAGCCCAACTTTGTATAGAGTATTTCAATGAATAATGTTTCTTGACCTGTTTTGATCATTTCTAGTTACATATGCATCACAGCATTTGAGTATCTCTTTCAAGGCTTTCTGGCTGCTATACCTTTACCAAGTGCTTTGGAAAGTACATCCAGTTTGCTTTCTTCTGTTTCTTCATAAACAGAAAAGGCAGCACCTTTTCACATTCATCTTTAATATCTTTAAATTCATTCCACTATTCTTCTGGCTCTCTATCAATTATGTTTAGTACTTCAAAGCGATTCCTAATGTTCTCTTTGAAAACGGTGGATATAAGATCAAGATCATATTAGAGAAACTGGTTGGCTTTTTCTTTCTTAGTTTAACTTGTGCAAGTTCCAAGTTGAGTGCTTTATGAACTGTTGCATATTTCAGGTTTTTCTTCAGATTCTTTTAATTTAAAATAAAGCAAGTCACCATATTGAAAGCATCAGAAGTTACCTTTATTCCAACCAAGCTTATAGGCCTTTGTGTACATCCCAGAAATGTTTTTAGAAAATAAAATTTTATATAGGTTTTGCCTAACAAGATAAAAATGACATATTTCAGAGCTAAAAGAGAACCCCCTATCTTCTTGACTTTCTGGTAAATACATGTGCATCCCTTGTGTGAAAGTTGGGGACTCCAGTTGAAAACCAGTTTATGAATTGTAACGTAAGATTATAAAACAATTTTTTGTGTAGTCTTAATGACGAGTAAAACAAATAGGGTTTATATGTTTTAAATGCATTTAAAATTAATGAGGAGACTCTGTTCTATTTTGCATTTTGAGCTGCTATAACCTAATGGAGTTGTTTCAAAATAATTTTCATAATATATAATTCAGAAAAGAGGCTGTAAATATTTGAAGGATAAGTACCGTAGAATCATTGTCTATATTTTTTAAATTCTAGGCCAGAACTACTCACAATCACTTCCACAGAAGTTACTCAACCAAGAACAAACATGCCAGGTAAGATAAGTGTTTCTTAAAATGATAGGAACACTTTTCCCCCTTCAGATAGAGGTGCCTTTCTTTTTTTTTTTTCTTCCCATTTTATATCTAAAGATAGAGTATGGAACTTCATTTCTTTTCTTTCTGAGATAGCTTGATATTCTCCTTTGTTCTTACTTACCTACTGTGATTTTAAAGACAAAGGTTTGATAATGCTTACCATATAAAATTTGCAATCTTTCAAATGTTATAATTCCCAATATCTCTTATCATTGGTCATGCCAGCTGGGGGCTACTTTGACTTAAAATTAAGTGAGATCTAGCGAGCCATTGGTTCCACTCCTCTACCATAGCTTCTTCACCTCTGGCTCCTATTATTCTTATAATTGGAAGCATGTTACTAACTGGTTTCTGACTCTGTCTGGCACATTTATCATGGTGGGAAAATAAAACCAATAATAAACTGAGTTAGTAACCTCTTACAGGGCTCAAGCGACAGTTGCTCTCGTTTTACTCTTCAACTTAAAAAGACATGGTCTAATGCAAATTCTAAGACAGGCTATTCATTATTTTTGATAGAATTTGAGAACTAGCTTTAGTAATTACAGTCTAGATTTTTAAAAGGAACAATTGATTCAATTAGCAATAGGAACTATTAAAATGTTTTGCCTAAGTAAGTCTAATCCAGTTTAAAATCTTGTGATCTTTCATCATTCAATACTTTTTTTATCATATAAACAAAGTTAGATTATTGACTAGTTTAGAGTACTATTTTGAAGTTGAGCAAGTAAATGGTATAATTGCATTGTCTCTGTTGTTGCAGCTAAAGATGAGATATAAACACATCTGCATATTTTAGCTTTGCTGAAAATATTGGACCCATCCTGATAAAGTTAAATCAATCTAGATATGTTGCTGCATATGTAGGATTAATTACAATAGTGACTAAAATTGTGGAAACCTTTTGGGAAAAGTGTATTTTTGAGGTTTGATGGCTAATAGCACCACTTTTTTGGAGTAGTACCATAAAAATATATATCAATGGAAAGATAATTTAATCAAGAATGTAATGCAACAAAGTTTGTTCAATTATCTGTATTCTATGAAAAGTTATAGCCAAATAACCAGAAAAAGGAAGCACAACTTGCTTAGGTTGATACAGGTAGCTTTCCTTCATCTGATTGTAGCCAGTGAGTATGAGAGCCGATCAGGTGTCATCTTGTTTTGGCAATGAGCCAATCAGATCACAGTAGGATTCAGTTATTGATGTCATGTATTGAAGCTGAGAGGAGGACATTTGTCAGTGTGTTATGTGATCCCTATCAAGTTGGTTGGGGTTTTTTTGTTCTTTCATTTAATGAGCTTGTAAAACATAATAAAATTAAAGTAATGGTGCAAAGAATTGACTGGTTGCCCAGAAAGTGATATAAAATAGTAGTATTAAGTGAACAAGGCTACAATTATAAAGAAATTAGAAGAAAAATTGGTGGAAACTTAACCAAAGTTTTAAGTTCTAAGTTTTTGAAGAGGTATAAGGAGACTCAGTCACTACAAAACCACATTGGTAAAGGCAGGAAAAGGTGCACAACAGCAAGTGATGATAGAAAAATTAAGAGACTGTGCCTACGTGACAAAAGAAAATCATCTGGGTGTATACAAGATGAAATAGCGCAATGTAGTGTGAAGTTGAGTGCAAGGACTGTTCAGCACAGACTGCAGGAATTTAGCCTAAAATTGTTTTGTAGAATTCCACGAAAAAAGCCACTTTTCTCTCAAACAAGGGTTGAAAAGCATTACATTCTTTATTAAATTATCTTTCCACTGATATATAATTTTATGGTACTACTCCAAAAAAAAGTGATGTTATTAGCTATCAAACCTCAAAAATACACTTTCCCCAAAAGGTTTCCACAATTTTGGACACTACTGTAGATGGCCTGCCAAGGAATGATTGGGTCTAATCATAATTTAGACCTTAGCCTGAATTTTCAAGCACATGTATTATTGCTTTTTGTTCTCTGCAACAACACCATCATCTAAAAATTGACTATAAATCACAATACTCCAAATCTGATGTGAATGATTGCCTGGCCCAAGATAATTATAGATGGGAAAATAATATTTATGAGACAATAAGATCTAATAATCAGTAAATGACAGATATTTTTTGTAACTAAGCTTTGATGTAGAATGTACATCTATTAAATATCATTGTATCTTATTATTAAAGTGCAATCTATATTTTTTGTATTTTATTTTAAATCCAGTCAAAGAAGATTGGAATGTCAGAATCACGAAATTGAGGAAACAAGTAGAAGAAATATTTAATATGAAATTTGGTAGGTGAAACATTGTTTGCTCGTTAATACTGATGTTTCATGTAAACATACAGAATAAACTATAAACTGTATTCATAATTCTTGCGTTCTGATTAATTGCTTGTTTTTGGAAAGGGCGTGAGTGAAACTGCATATGCCAAAGTTTCTAGAACTCCTATAAAATAATGTTAATGGATTATTTAATAGAAATGTAATATATAAAGAGTACTGCATATTGCTGTATCTGTAGAAGAATTGCAATGCCTTGCCTTGATCTTTTTTTGGATATAGAACACCATTAATCCCAGTAGATTTTTGAATAGCTTGATCTGATTTTCACATGAAAAAAGTGGGAAAAGACAGCAAATAATTGTATTTATTCAAGGAGATACAAATAGAGTGGTATAAGTGCTTCAAATCCACTTGGAGAACTGTGTCTTTATACCATTCTTACTCTCTCTGAGTCAGTGGCAAGAAAATTAGTCATGCTAGCAGAGAAGGAGATTCATAATTGAGTTGTCTTGCCATGCTAAAATGAAATTTATATTGGATTAATGTCTAAGATATTCTGAAAAGACGCTCTTGTGATTGGAATTGTCATTCCTGCTTTAAAAGGATGTGTAAGGCCCAGCCTCTCCCCCCTTCAAGAAAGTATAGTCTCTTGAAAACTTTGTGGTTCAAAAGGAACCTTTTATTGAAAAGGGGTGAAAGCAAGTCAGAATTCAAAGCGGGCTCTAAGGTCCCTCAGGGCATACAACTAGGGTAAAGGAAATTAGGAACCCTTCCCAACATGGATTCCACCAATCTGTAGGTGTGAAGATGTTATTGTACCGGCCTCTCTGAGAAACAGATAAGAAAAGTGTCTCAGAGCCATCTTCCGGAGTTGTAATCCACATGGCCCTCCCTCCCCTTGCATTCTCCAAGAGGTGAGAATTTTCCAGGCATCGGAGGCACCAGCCAACAGTTATAAATCAGGTGAAAGGTTATAGAAAAAGGCAAGGCAAGAAATAGGATACCTAAGATGCATAGAAAGGAAAAAGAACTAAATGTATCAAATCCAACCCCACCCCACCCCGCTTCTTCCACCGAAGAATGGCAGATAAATTGATCTGACAGAATGACTGACCAGAACATATTTTTTTATTGCGAGCCCTTTCATTTGACTAAAGGAAAGTTTAGTGTTTTCAAGATTTTGTATACTTGGAATGATATCACCAATACAATAACGAACAAAAACCTGAACTTAATTAACTGTTAGGTAGCCTTAGAAAGATTGAGTAAATATCTGTGCCTTTGGTGGGTGAGTTTTATCTCTGAACGCCATTTCTATGACAGGAGTTTGATCCAAATCAAGTTCTTGCCTCCTTTGCAGCACAAGCTCTGGGTCTCAGTGAAGCAGTGAAAGTACCTTATCCTGTCTTTGAGTCAAATCCTGATCATCTATATGTAGAAGGTTTGCCTGAAGGGATCCCCTTTCGAAGCCCAACCTGGTTTGGAATCCCACGCCTGGAGAGAATTGTGCGGGGCAGTGGAAAAATTAAATTTATTGTAAAGAAGTACGTGGATAGTTACTTTTTATTTTTTAATGAGTTTGTTATTTGGTATTTCTTGGATTTCATTTTTATTGTGCTGTCTCTGGTAGGTTTCTTAATTTAACAAGACATCCGTTTAATTGTGATCTTAGGCCATGTTATCAATAGAGATAGTATGATTTTTAAATGGTTTGCTGAATCTTTGAGGCTAAGACACTTGGAAACATTAAAACTTGCATTTTGAATGAGGCGCAGATAGTCTTTAGAAACTTTCCCATTAGCACAACAGATGCCAAAAGCACTTTCGATTATCAATTATTCATTTCAAATGTGTGAATAGGATTGAAGGACATAATACAATCATAATGGGATCAAGATTAACAATGGTTATGTTCTAATTTCACCAATTAGAATTAGATGAATTCTCAATTATCTGGCTCAGTTATCCACCTCTGGCTCTGCTGGGGCATTGTGTTCATTTCTGCTATTTAAAATGGGTACAGTTTGAGGTGATATTTATGAAGTGTTGACTAATTGCTTCTTAATCCTAACAAAAGAGATCATTTCCTTCTAGTCCATTTCCTTGCAAATGTTCCCAAACATTATTCCCTACAGTTGTAACCCCATAGACAGATAACCTATGTAACTTGAATGACTGTGAGAATGCTTTAGTAAAAATAAAATTGTCTGATTTGTAGGCCAGAGCTTGTTACCTCATACTTGCCTCCAGAATTGGCTTCTAAAGTGAACACTTCAGGTAAGTGACTAAGAAGCTGAAATACTACAAAAGGAAAAAAAATCTGGTGTTGAAAGAGGATTTAAAGAGCATTTAAAAAATAAATGCAAAGAAAGAGACTTTCATTCTCTTAATTGATTGCATCATACATTGGACTTTTGAAAGCAGTACTGCTGAAATTTGTGATGGCTGATGAATCATATGTATTCTCTTTCCTACATAGTTTCCTATTTAATTAGCATGATTTGATGATGTTACCTAATTTCGCAATGAAACATTTGCAAGAAAACAACCAAGCTTGGAGAACATCAAGAACCCCGCTGTTTTGTACTTTCTGTGGGTTTAGGATGCTGGTTAATTAAGATGCATTCATTGAGGGATGCTCCACGGAAGAAATGTTTTCCAAAGTATGCCCCTCTTGTTCTAGTACAGGGGTGTCAAACACAAGGCATGTGGGCCAAATCCGGCCCGTAATGTGGTTGGATCTGGCCCGCTGGGCCATCCTGGAAAATGTAAGGTGCCAGCCCGCATCGCTTCAGCCCGGTCTACCCAATGTGAAGAGAAAGTGTTGGGCCAGCATGGCTTCGGCCCTGTCTACCCAAAGTGAAGAGGAAACGTTGGGCCAGCGTAATTTTGGCCCGGTCTACCCAATGTCAAGAGGAAACATCGGGCCAGTGTGGCTTCGGCTCAGTCTACCCAATGTCAAGAGGAAACATCGGGCCAGTGTGGCTTCAGCCTGGTCTACCCAGTGCGAAGAGGAAACATGCCAGCAGTTTGGGGAGTGGCGTCAAGCTGGCCATGCCCACCCAGTCAGCCATGCCCGCCTGTCCCCCTGTGGTCAACCATAGCCCTGATATGGCCCTCAGTGAAATTGAGTTTGATACCCCTGTTCTAGTAGAAAGATCATTGGAATAAAATGAGCATGTTTTTTTCTATGATCAAGAAAACAACCCGAATACAAAAGCTTATCAGGTGTTAGATGCTTGTATAACAGATGGGAGCTTTAGCTTAGTTAGGAAAGAACGTTTTGCTTCATCAACATTTAGTGGCAAAATATAATTGGTTGTAGAAATAAAGAACAGGTTATTTCTTTTTTTCCCCAGTAGACTTAAAGAATCTTATTTTATTTAAGGCCCTCTTGAATAATGCTTTGCTTACATAACTATATCTCCCTATGTGCCCCTTGTCTAGGTCACCATAAAATGCAGCTTAATGGTAACACATTGTTAGAAAGGACAAAAGCCATTTAGTTTTATACTGTGCAAAAAGAGGAATGTTTCTCCACCTGTTAAATCTGCTGGCAGAAATGTAACATATTCATATTTTATTAATGATGTTAAACAGTTTTCATATATAGCTGCATAAATCATGCAAAAACTAATGGTTTTTAATTTAAACAAATAGTAAACATCCCTGATGGATCTCAGAGTCCCAGCAGCTCAAACTCTACACGAAGTCCTGTAAGCAACTCTAAAGTTCCAGAGATTGAAGTTACTGTAGATGAAGGTATGGAATTTGCCCAATTATTTCCCCTTAGGGATAACTGTTTGGGATTATGTAGGAAATACTGTAAATCCACTTGGAAATTTTTATCAGAACACGGCTCAAAATAGCCTGGGTATTTTGTCGAAACTTTGAAAAAAAATCATTCTTCGAACCAGTGTTCTTTGATGATCTTGGAGAATTTGAAATGATCCATTTCAAGTCTGAAACTTCACATTTTAACTAGCAAACAATCTGAATATCACTGCTTAAAACAAATAATTTTGTTTCAACCTAGACTCAGAATTCATAGAATGCATGTTCTTTACTATAAATTTTGAAAACCAAAAGTTTGCTAGAAGATTGATATGTTTTGCTTTCTCTTGGTGAGCAGTTTCCAAATCTTGCTGAATCTTACCCTATCAAGAGAGGTTTCTATATAGTTCTTAATTTCCCCATATGTATATTGGAATAGTGGCTTACTGAAATACTTTAAAACTGGGAATCGTATTTCTGGATCCTTGGGCAGTGACCTTTGGAGAAAGCCTTAAGAAAAGTTAAGGAACCAAAACAGGTATTTTCTTTTCCCATCATGCAATCAATCATCTTGCCCGAACAAAGCAATTGATGGGGCATTGCAGCCTTAAAAGGAATTATTTAGATAGGTGTCTGTTTTTGCTTTTTAAATATATGCAGTATTCAATTGCAACTACTGTGAGAATAGTTTAGGGTAGATTGCCTCTTGTGGTGTGTCTTTACATTCTCAGATGAAGATGTGCTATGGAGATTAGGTTTTTAGAAAAACACTGGAAATTTTGACTCCATATTCAGGATATGCACCATGAAATTGAAACTTAAATCTAGTTCTAAAATGGAATGTACTCATTGTGTTTCAATATACTGTATAGGTCCTGCTAATAGGGTATCAACCTCAGATGCTAGAACTAATCCTCAAACCAATGGATCCAATACAGGCTTTAAGCCAAGAGGAAGAGAGTTTTCTTTTGGTAAGTTCATAAGGAAATTTTCTTTTATGTTAAATTAAGCTTCTTAATTTTATTAGAATTGTTAATTAGAAGACGGGATATTTATATGTCTACTAGGTTGTGCATTAATACATTCTATATATCTTCAGCTATCCATTCTGGTTTGCACTCAGTAAATTAGATGTTAGTTGTGTCTTGGTAGTAAAAAACCTTTGACATTTTAAGGTTTGTAACCAAAACGTTAAAGCAATGAGGGAACAACACAATGTAATTTTATTGCATATTATGTGTTGTGGAATCTATCAGAAACTTGTTCTGAAGAAATCCATCTAAGTGGTTAGGGAAACAAAAATATAATAGGATTGAATGAAACAATTTCCATTATATTTTGACAGAGGCCTGGAATGCCAAGATTACTGATTTGAAACAGAAGGTTGAAAATCTTTTTAATGAAAAATGTGGTAAGTGCTTTTTATCTTATTAAATATAATATGCTTAGCACTTTAGAAAATTTTATTAGGAAAATAACTAAATTCAGTAAGGCATCAACTATGTATGTAATTGAATTCCCATTTTCTGAAATGTTTGGCTGAATAAAATGGACTTAATGATGTAGAAAATAAAATTGAACAAGCTTCAAATGTTTCCTGTGGAAGGAGTTCTCTATTGCTAAGAATGTGCTGTCTCTTATTCCATCTAGTCTAACCACACAATGGTTAAATACATTCATAATTCTGCAGCCTGATTCTCAAAGAATTAAATCTGTATTTGGCTATGTCACTTCACATTGCAGATAAGAACTCTCATTAGATAATACTCATTTCTTTCCACTTATATTTACTACTTTAAACATTACTTTTTCAAAATTTTATTTGCTTAAATAAATAGAAGAAAAAAACCAAAATGATCAGAAAAAGAAAAGAAAAGGGACAAAAGACCAAATATACTTAAATGGCTCAGTCTTGAAACGGAGCCCATATACTGCAGCATGCATGCAGAAACACTACAACAGTTTGTGTTACAGCACTTTAAAGCTTCCTAACTTTAGTGTGATATAAGGGTCCACTGACTATAATCCATACAGAAGATTAATTCCTTAATAACAGGCTAACATTACCAATCTTCTGAAATTAAAAAAAAGACATTTTGATTCCAAGAATGCCTATTGCCACAAATTGTCTTATTTCAGAATTATAGCTGCAGTTTTAAAAAGTAAATATATTTTGCCTATGTGCAATGTGCCTACCTTGAGATTGAAATAGAAATACTACGTGGTAGATGAATCATATCTTTAATTCAAGCATTATTATCCTGCTCTTTGCTGAAACAATTCTGAAATTGCTTCATTGGATTCACCCATTTTGGCTCAAACCTACCAAACAGACGTGAAAAGCCTATTAAATGAAAAACAAATAACTGACATGTATTATTTTATTCTAGGGGAAGCTCTTGGACTGACAGAACCTGTTAAAGTTCCTTTTGCGCTTTTTGAATCTTATCCTGAAGATTTTTACGTTGAAGGCCTTCCTGAGGGAGTGCCATTCCGTCGCCCATCCACTTTTGGCATTCCAAGATTGGAAAAAATCCTCCGAAACAAAGCTAAGATAAAATTTATCATTAAAAAGTAAGCCAGATGTAATGCATACCACATGAGTGGCCTTTTCTATAAAAGTTAAATAAAGATGGGATTCAGATTAGCCAATTTCAGGATTCCTTAAACAGTTGTAGGAAGGGTTGAAGTTTAGGCCTTCCTAAGAGAGCAGAACTGTCCAAATATTCAAGTAACATTGAATTATATTCCTTAAAAGAAGAAAGGATTCAATTTTACAAGTATGTGAACATTTACTTCCTTATTTTTTATTAGAAATAATTGGCAGACTTACCTTTTGAAACATTGGAAAAAAACTTTATCATTGTCCAGACTACACAGATGTGAGGAAACTGAATTATAGAATATGCCAAAATTCCTCTTAATGTGTGGCTATCTATTTGTGACAATGGTAGTTTAAATAAATTTTATTTTCATTTATAACTTCCCAAACAAGCTACTGCTATATGAACTTCCCAAGTAAACTAGTAAAATAAGAGACTTTAATTGTTTTGATTTTTCTACAAATGGAAGCTAAATATAATATCATTAAAAGAGCCATGGTGGTAAGGTAGAATGCAGTACTGCAGGCTACTTCTGCTGCCTGCTGCCTGCTAGCAGTTTGATTCACCAGCTCAAGGTTGACTCGGCCTTCTATCCTTCGGTAAAAGGTTGGTAAAATGAGGAGCCAGATTGTTGGGGTCAATATGCTGACTCTGTATACCGCTTAGAGAGGGCTGTAAAGTGGTATATAAATCTTAAGTTCTATACATGCTGTATATAACTAGCAATATAGTAAATCGACTGAGCGGCATGCTTGCCTGCTACTCGGAAGGTTGAGAGTTCAATTTTAGGCAGCAGCAAACATTTCTCTCCTAGGACACAAAGAAGAAATAATCTGCTATGAACTTTTGTGTGGCATCCAATCAGTAAATGCTCAGCTCCAACCAGTTGCTCCGGCTCTACTCCGAATTAAGGGATTGCAGGATTGTAAAAAGGGAGGACAGTAAATTATTTGCAGGCTGCAAATTGAGAGTCACGTTACTGATATTGTAATTTGTTGGACAAGAACCATCATTCTTGCAACCAATTAAATATTCTGAAATTTCCCTGAGATTTTGTTTCCAGGCCTGGTATTAGCATGTTTGAGGAGCCCCTGCCAATAGTTTTTCCTGGATATTATTTATGTGGCTTTGTCTAGGCATTCATGGTCCTCTTAAATTATGTATTCTTTCAAATTTCTGTAAGCCACCCAGAGTCTTTTGAGAGTTAGGGAGCCTCAAAATCCAATAAAATAAATAATAAAATTCCCTTCTTCCTCCTCCTCCTTCACCCATTGGGATTTTGAGGTAGGCACCAAATTCTCTTAATAAATATCTGAAAGAATTCACAGAAGGATTTTGAAAATTAAGCTATGAGTCACCTTACATTCATCGGACGGCCATCCTCACTCCAGTCTCATGTTTTTCCTCGATTGTCTTGACCAAGTCTTACCAAAATAGTATTCAGTTCACTAAAATTTAGGCCATATTTAGTGAAACCACATCGCGTTTCTGAACCCAGCTAGACTGAACATGTGTTCACTGTTTTTCCGTGTAACATTTATCCAGCCCTTCTGTAGTTGCCCTGAAGAATGAGGATGAAACAAAACCAGGCATTGAATGGGTAATCCACACTTTCATTCTGGGGTGAAAGCAATAAATGAGCAGCAGGAAAATGGCTTTTAACTGGGAGGGTTTGGAGCTATATGAGTTGAAAGATCCTCAAAGTCTATTGAATTGAAGAAATAAATTCAACATGGTGTCCATATAGTATTCTAATGGTAGTTATTAAATCCATTCAGAAAGCAAAAGGAACTTTGTGCTTCTTTAATGCAAAGGAAAGTAGGCAAGAAAAATTCCCATTTCTCCCTTCTTTATGGAATCATGCCATTTTCATTTGTTTCTGAATTCAGAAATGGTGTGGCTCCAAGGAAAACTCTTAGTTTTATTAGAATTAAATAAAACATTGGCTTTGTGCGTCCTTCCACATCCTGGTGATTCCAAATGTGTTGGATTCCAGTCCATAATACAGTTGTCGGTAGGGCTTCAGTTGGGGGAGTTCCAACACTGATGATGGGCTTCAAATTGGAGAAAATCTCTGTTTAGGATGCCCATAGAGCAGCTGAAGTATTCCGAGTTTTGCTTTAATCTTTGGCTCAAGGATTACCTGGCATTTCTGAGCTTCTGCGAATGGGACAGGGTTTGAAAAGGAAACAGAAATGATTGTGTTGAGGCAATAATTATCCTTGCTATCCTGCGATTAAATTTAGTATTGTAGTCTTGTGACACTTACATTGAGCTGCTTGTAATTTCTTTCCCCCTTCTTGTTGATTTTACTTCTTTATTTTCTTATGCCAAATCTTAACTGTGTTTCTCGGCAGGCCAGAAATGTTTGAGGCAGCAATTAAAGAAAATGCTACTGCTATTCCCAGTCCTCAAAGTGAGTTTCACTTCTGCTTTGGCAGTAATTCTCTTGCATCAAAAGTTCGCAGCTATGTTGTTTTTTCTCAGGAATTGGATGCTCAGATAAATCTACAGTTTTTGGAAGAGTTCCTAGAATTTGCTAGAGACTTTGGGCCAATCTATTTCCAATCCCAGGTAGAGCTCGAGTTATAATGGTAATTGGGACCAGAATTTCCATTGCTAAGTGACTGGTCAGAGCATGATGTTAGGTGACTGCATCACTTAGCAAGAACAGTCCAGCAGTCCCTATTGTCATCATTAACCAAGGCAAGGAATCACCCCAATCTAAGCCTCTCCCAGTTTGGTCTCTTCCAGCCATGACTCTCAGTAAAGTAAAGACTGCCTCAGAGTCTCCCACCCACCAGGACCATAGAGATGGCACAGTACAGAGGGGAGTGCCTCTGCATTTGTAAATGCAAGTGGGCTGCCAAGCACTTGAATTTTGATTATGTGACTTTGGGATATAACTACCATTTGTTCAGCGCTGCTGTAACTTTGAATGGTCACTGAATGAATGGTGGTTAAGTGAGGACTACTTTTATATCATGTGAGAAGCCCCCAAATGTGATACTGAGCTCCCACAATAAAAAGAATACATCTGTTAAGTAATATCTCTGTTTCCTGTGTATCATGGTGTTCTCTCCATGCAAAATTTCAGTAGACGAGCATGAAAACTGGGAGTGGGCACTGCACATCTGAGCTGACCAATAACGTTTCAATCAGATTCTTGATCCAAAATGGATCTGCAGCTACAAGGAAATAGCTTCAACATCAGCTGTGGTTTACTGACATTTTGCTTCATTAATTATTTATCCAGATCTCTAGCTGCCATTCTGTATGCTGGTCTATATTTCCTTTCTGGTGCTTTTAAAATTCAAAAGCTGCAAATCTTCTGCAGCACTTTCACCCTACTGTTGTAGTAGGAAACAGTTTTGATCCGATTCTAGTTACAGATGTCATCTTTCATCTAATGCAATCTAATTCTTGCGTAGTCATTTTATTCTTGGTTTATTCTTTAACCTTTTTTGTTGTGCAGTTTCATTAATAAAGATGAAAATGGGGTTCATTTGAGAAGTTTTGAGCTAACGTTTTGCCTCTGCATCTTTTCTAAGGAAGAACCAGTTTATGTAATACTGTGATAAATGCTGTAAGTGTGCCTGACCCAGTGGTGAACACAGCTGCTGGAGTAGAAGACCTTAACATCATTCAGGTGACAATACCAGGTACTCTGCCCACTTCCTGTAACTGAGAGGTTTTAAAATCTGTTGAGTAACACTTTTAAATTCGGTTTATATTTTTGTTCTAACTCAAAAGCACCATCACTTTTTAAAAAGAGGTAAGGGTAATTAATAGTATTTAGAACATTATTTTCCTTTGGACATAAAATAGACTCATATATGCTTTGGGCTAACCATGAATAAAGGTTCTATCCAGTAGGCACTCAAACTAATCAGCTGCTAGCAACAGTTTATCTCGGGTCTCCTTTTTTACATTGGTACTTTAAAAAAATTAGACTTACAACACATGGCCGAAATTATAGCCATTGCAGTGCCCCCAACTCTCCAGCTGCCTATCCCCCCCCCCCCCCCACACACACAATCTATGCCCTTCTTCTTGCCCTTCAGCCTGACTTGCGGGAGGGCAAACAGTCCCAGAAACACAGTTGCCATTCCTTGGCAAATGCCAGCAAGCATTCATTCATCCAATTACCTTATCGCCCCAATCCCTCAGCGGCAAGCAACTAGTAAGCATTTGTTCATTCAGCTGTCTTCTCTTCCCGTTCCCCACATTAACCTTTTACCTTTTGCAGCCAAAGCAGAAGTGGTTCACTACCCATGGTATTTCCTTTTCAGACCCACCTTCTTCCACAAACATTTCCTATATGTGACTAAAGCTGCATTTAGTAATGTAGCATAGTTGAGCAGTGAAGAGGATATGTTCTGTGCTTCTGGTCTTCCTTCTCTTCATTTCTTCAAGACCCAAAGAGCAAATCAGCTGGGCCAGGATTAAAGCACCATCCACTACCAGGAGATAGAACAACCCCAAATAGTTGATCATTAGGTCGCCTTAAATCAGCGGTTTTCAACCTGGGGGTCGTGACCCCTTTGGGGGTCGAACGGCCATTTCACAGGGGTCGCCAAAGCCCTCCCTCGCCCCCCCCCACGCCTTCACTCACCCTCACTCTCTGCTCTGTTGGATCGCCGGCCGTTCGTTTACCCCGCCCACTCCCAATCTATTGCTGCCTCCGATAGCTAGAGGAAAAAAAACTGTTTAAATTCTTGCCGCGGGGCTTCAAAGGGCCGCCCTAGAGCCAGTGGTGCAGCCGAACCATTTGTTAAATTGCTGGCTTGCCCCGCCCCTCCGCACCACTATTTATTGCCAATAAATAGTGGTGGGCGAGGGGCGGGTGAGCCAGCAATTTAACAAACGGTTGGGTGTTTTTTTGTAATTTTATTGGCCCGCGGAGCTTCAGTATAGGCTAATTAGCCCTTGCTTAGATCGGCTCCCGACCCCCAGCTAATTTGCTCTCAGCTGTTTTGCTCAGAGCTCTGCTGCTTGCTTGGAAAGAGTGCAGATTTTTTCCCCCTAGCTATACTGAAAAACGAAAGAGAAAGTAAAGCAGGCTGTTGGCTTTGCACGTTGGAAAATTAGGCAGGCAGATTTCTTTTTCCTCACCAAAAAAGGTAGGTGCAAACAACGGGAAATTTAGGGAAAAAGAGGAGATTTTAAAACACAAAAGAAAAAAAGCTCTATTTAACTAGGGAATTGTAATAATTGAGATACTATTAATTGTATATTGTGTTGAAAGCAGAAATGGTTAAGTTGTGGTTTGGAGGAATATATGGGGGAAATTATTTGGTTTATTATTATTGGTAAATATAATTAATTGATTTGTAAGAAATTGGATTGCATGGAAATAATTGGAATATTCATGTTCATATTGATTAATATACAAAAAAGGTAGTTATATAACTAATTGATTTATATTAAAATGTTGAATTCATATTAAACAACTGTAATATTACATAATCAATGTGAGGATGGATATAAAAATAGATGACAATGGGAAGGGGTATAATATAGAATAGAAGGGAAAAATTGAATTTGATTAAGATTAGAGATGAGGATGAAGGGTAATATTGTTTTTTTACAAAAATAGATGAGGAATAAATATGGCAAAAAGGAAATATAGAAATTGTAAATTTAATTGAAATGACTAAACATTGTTTAAATTTATGAACCGGCCAAATACTCTGTTCAAAGAAAATACATTGTATGTTTGTATGTGTGTTTCTAATTATTGTTATTTATTCATATTTGTTCTCTTTTATTCTTTAAAGTTTAACAATTCATTCTTTATCTTAATATCTTTATATTTGTTTGGGGTTGGCTTTCTTCCCTTTCATCTTTTTTATTGTACAGCAATCTTTCTCCTCAAACCTACCACCTCTCTCTTTTCTTTCCTTCTTACTTTCTCTTCCTCACCCTCTTCTTCTCCTCCCTACTTCCTCTTCCTTTCTCCTTCTCCTCCTCTCTTCCTCCCTCTCTTACCCTCACTCCTACTCTAATTTCCCTTCCCTTCCTTCATCCCTCTCTATTGCTGTATCCTTTTATGCATATGGACTACTCAGAGGGCTGAAAAAGTTATTTCTGACTGGTCCTCGCACTTTTGACCAGTCTTCGAACTTATGACTGTCCTCACATTTTATGTTTTTGCCCTATCTTGTCACCATGGTGAAGAGAAGCAGTGGTGAAATGAGTGACACATTGTTAAGAATGCTACAATGGGCATAAATGATGACCAGTCATAAATGCGAAGACCGGTCAAAAGTGCGAGGACCTGTCAGAAATCACTTTTTTCAGCCCTCTGGGTAGTCCTTTTGTGCATATGGACTACTCAGAGGGCTGAAAAAGTTATTTTTGACTGGTCCTAGCACTTTTGACCAGTCCTCGAACTTACGACTGTCCTCACATTTTACGTTTTTGCCCTATCTTGTCACCATGGTGAAGAGAAGCAGTTGTGAAATGAGTGACATGGTTGTTAAGAATGCTGCACGGGCATAAATGTGAGGATGGTCGTAAGTGTGAGGACCAGTCAAAAGTGCGAGGACCTGTCAGAAATGACTTTTTTCAGCCCTCTGAGTAGTCCCTATACACATAGCCATGGCCACCCGGTCACATGACCAGCTAGCCACACCCGCCCAGTCACATGACCTCTAAGCCACACCCACAAAATAAGCCACGCCCACAGAACCGGTAGTAAAAAAATTTAGAACCCACCCCTGGTTGGGGGTCACCACAACATGAGGAACTGTATTAAAGGGTCGCAGCATTAGGAAGGTTGAGAACCACTGCCTTAAATCTTTAAATGTCATTTTAAAAAAACCATAAAAATGCAGTAATTGCGTCTTTACATTTTGCAGATGATGATGAGAGAACCTCCAAAGTAGAGAAGGCCCGGCAGCTGAGAGAGCAAGTGAATGATCTCTTCAGTCGAAAATTTGGTAATTTGTGCATTTTCTCTTCAGAAAGTCAAAATACTTGCCTTCTCAGCCTTTAAAGCCATCATTCTGCTGAATCAGCAAAACAATCTTCACCATTTTTGAAGTTCAAACAAAGGGGAGATGTATAAACAAATAACTTAATTCTTATGTTTTGTTTTAAGCAGCTGTGGGTCCATGTCCATATGAATGGAAAAGCACATGCTCTGTGGTAAAGAATGGTTTCCTTTAGCAAGCCTCTCCTAGTTATAGTAGCAATCGGTTTTAGACGGATTTATGTGGGATCAGATGAATTTCTTATCAAAATCACTGCATAAAATGGCAGATGGGTCTGTGCTTGAAACTACTGATAAGATGTCCCAAAGGTGCTTTTTCAAAAGCCAACTGGACTTTCTGGTATTTTCTTTGAAGATGTTTCACTTCTCATCCAAGAAACCAGAAAGTCCCATTGCCTCTTGAAAAAGCACCTTTGGGACAACCATGACCTGGATGACTGAGAATCTCCACAGGCATTTACTGATAAAATGGAGGGTGGCCATGAAACCACAGATGAAACATTGACTGGGGTGAGAGGCATTCAAGATTGCTTGATGCATCTATCAGGAACTGTATGCAGTGGTAACATGGTTTTCTTCTAAGCTGCTACATGAGAAATTCTAACATTCAGTTTTTAACTTAATGTTATAAGTAAGAGCAACACACACAGACACACGGTTTAAAAGGAGAATTTACTTAGAACAGGGTCACACCCTCTTCCCTTTCCTTCACAAAACTAGTGCTCACAGCCAGCTGCCTTCTAGTTCAAGGCCCAAACATTTAAACTGCACTTGGTCATGTCTCTCCACCACCCCCCCACCCCCCACCAAATGAATCCTACTTCTAGAGCCAGAGCTACCCACCAGGAAGCACCTGCTGCTACTATGGCAGCTCAGGATTCTTGCTCTCTTTTACAATGATTTCCCCATCCCAATTTGTTCTATTATTGACTTTGTTACTTTTAACGCTTTGGAAAACAAAAGTAAAGCTGAAGCACTAGTATCAAAATTACTTTAAGACTGTAGCAAGGTTTTCTTAGCTCTTAAAAGAAATCCTATCCCAAACTGTATAGAATAACAATCAGAGAAAACAGCCACAAATCTCCAGCAGAAGTTATCACAGTGCAAATAGAAAATGAAGATTAAAGGCTTTAGGGAATAAAATGGAATAGACCTGGGGTTCAAGAAAGGCACCAGGTAAAAAGCACTTTGGGGAGGATATGCCAAAGATGGGGAGCCGTTTCCTTAGCAGCCATTGGCCATATCAAACAGGGCAGGACTTCCATCTGACAGTCATATCTGGGACAGGAGAAGAAAATCCTTCAGGGTGTACAGTGTATAATTAAGATACAATGTTGTTTGACACAAAGTGTGCATTTTGAGATTTTGATTTTTCATAATGAGGAGTTTTGAGAACTACATTTTTAAAAACAACTGTTCCTCTAAACAAAAATAAGAATTGCTGAGAAGCAAATAATAGGCAGAAGTGCTTTCATTTCCTGATCATGAAGTTCAAAAACATCAAACATCTCTTTGACTATTGTGATAAAATTGATGTGTGCATGATGGATCTTATCAGGATTTAATTTTTTTAAAAAATTATGAATAGGTCATGTGAGGTTTTTTTTTAAGCCATTATCATTGTTGAATGAACAAATCAACATGTAATTAAAGGAATATTTGGTTTCTCGTTGTGTAAAAAAATAGTCATTTGAAGTTTTTTCTCATAATACTGTTCTTTCTCATAACTACTAGGCAGTTATATTCCAAATATGTTGCTTGTTCCTCATGCACTTTTATCATCTTGTTCCCAAGGAATATGTACACATTTCAAGAAATGCCTCTGAACCCAGAACTGTTTACTTGCCATCTCTGATAAGCTCCCTTTTCTCTTCTGTAGGGGAAGCTATTGGTATGGGATACCCTGTGAAAGTCCCATACCGAAAAATCACTGTCAACCCTGGCTGTGTGGTGGTGGATGGAATGCCCCCTGGTGTATCTTTTAAAGCTCCCAGCTATCTTGAAATCAGTTCCATGAGGAAGATTCTGGATTCCGCGGAGTTTATTAAATTTACTGTCATTAGGTATGTGACTTTCAGCAGTACAGTATTTAGTGTAACCTACATTGTACAACATACAATTGTATGTTGAAAGAAACTGTTGTAGATCAGGATGTTGGCACTCTCAGGGCTGGGAAAAGCCAGCAGTCTTCCCAGTGGCAGGTAGCATGTTAAGAGAGCCCATCTTGTCTTCTTCTAGCCTCTGTTGCACTCAGCAGTCCAGCCCAGCCTTCTGTAGAACTCTTAAAAGAGGATGTGGTGACTGCACTGGCAATTGGCCTAGGAAATGGACCACAGTCAAAACAGTTCTAAGAAATTTTGAAAGATCAGGAGGGAAGGTTCTCTAAATTGAGGCTTGGCCTGGAGATGAACAATTCCGTTTCTGCCCGTTACCTGTAGAACTCTCTTCACATTCTTAGGCCCTACAGGTAGTCCTCGCCTTACAACCATTCATTGAGTGACCATTTGAGGTTATAACTGCACTGAAAAAAGTGACCTACAACCGTTCCTTGCACTTATGACTTTTGCAGCATCCCCACAGACACTTGATTAAAATTCAGGGGCTTGGCATATATTTAGAACAATTGCAGTGTTCCAGGGGCACATCCTCGCCATTTTCGACCTTCCCAGAAGGCTTCTGACAAGCAAGTCAGTTGGGGGAGGGTGGGGGAGATACCAGAGTCTCTTGATGACCATATAATTCATTTAACAACTACAGTGTTTAGCTTAGCGGCTGTGGCAAAAAGATGATAAAATTGGGCACAACTAAAAAAAAACCTCCCTTAGTAGTAGAAATTCCAGTTCCAATTGTGGTCATAAGTGGAGGATTGTCTATAATTTCTAACCACTTTAAGTAGTGCAGAATTGGAAGATCAACTCTTCGATATAATGGTTAGAATGCTTTATAGCTATCAGGCTTTGTATAATCCATCTTGAAAAAGGGTTTGGCGGACAGCTTCTCTCATCCCTGCTTAAGACAAAGGAGAACTGACGTGAGGAGATATTTTCAGTTTCAGAGATAAGTGTTTTGTCCTTGAGGTTTGCCCTGGGTAGAGACAGAAATAGAATTTTTGGAATACTTGCGATCTAGGATGGAGATAGCCAAGTTCTAGAATTCAAGTACACGTTTTTGTTTTTTTTAAAAAAAGAAATACAGGTATGGTATTAGATATTGAAAGGAATATGCCAAAAGTGAAAGAATTAAACAGAATTCAATAAAACAGGAAATATGACGATGATTATTAGTTTGAACTGGGCATAAAGATACAAAACTAGGGCTGTGTATTTTTTACGTTGAATATTTCTTATTGGACTTGCTGAATGGTTTAGGGATTATAGTATTGGTAGAGCACAGTTGAAGTTTCTAGATTCCATTAATTCAACTATTTGTTGCATTTATATCCCGCCTTTCCTCCAGGAGCTCAAGGCCGTCTACATTATCCCCCTTCAATTTTATACTTGCAACAACCCTGTAAGGTATGTTAGGTTAAAAGTCACCCAGGGTATTTTATGCCGGAGTAGTGATACGAACCTGGGTCTCCACATTCCTAATCCAAAACACTAACCACTATTCCAAACTGTGATTTGGTGGCTGGGGATGAAAGAAATTACAGTCAGGCATATTTGGAGGGCATCAGTTGAGGAAGCCTGCATTAAAGTAACATAGAAAAAAAAAATCACATGGTTTTTGAAGATTAAGA
The DNA here is from genome assembly GCA_022577455.1 of Arizona elegans. Taxonomy (NCBI): domain Eukaryota; kingdom Metazoa; phylum Chordata; class Lepidosauria; order Squamata; family Colubridae; genus Arizona; species Arizona elegans. Next base: position 3,258,436 of record JAKOOJ010000017.1, read on the forward strand.
GGGCTTATATTGGTTCTAAAATCAGACACTTAAAATATTTCTTGGAAGTCATCAGTGTAAATTTGGATTAAATAATTTATTTCTGAGCATTTAAATGTTATATTGTTTTCCAACAGACCATTCCCTGGACTTGTAATGAACAACCGTAAGTATTTCATTAACAAAATAAATCTTTATAACCATTTTATAAATTGCATTAACTCATCTTACTGTTGTATACTGCTCTGGGCAGTGTACAAACAACTATGCATTTCTGTCATTTCTGTGGTCAGTTTAGAGGTCTTTTCTGCTGTTTTACCCATTTTAAAAATAATCCATCATTGCCTAGACACAATACAGTATGTCACATAGCAATTCAGCAATATGCTGAAGGATAAATTTCTCAACTCTTTACCAGTAGCAGCTTTTCATATTGGTTTGGCAGCATCAGCATCTACAGTTCAACCCTACATATTATTTTATTTTAGTAAAATCTCTAACCCTTCTAAATTGTAGGGGGTTCAAATGTATCAAAAAATGTTATTGCAGAAAAGAGAAGTGATTTTAATAAGCTCAAATTTTATACGGACAACAACATTGTTCTGGAGTTTTTCCTATCTGAACTGCCAAAACATTTTAACAGTTTGCACCCCGAAACTAAATAATACCTTATCTCTGATCCTGATTCTGATCCTGTTCGTTCTAGAAATTACTGAAAAAACAGAAGCAGAAGTCCCAGCAGCCACTGTGCCAGCTCCTGAACAGGTGGTACAAGGTAAATGTTACAGTTATATTCATGGCTCAGTAATTACCAGCATGAGTTCTAAGGAAGCTTGTGCTTTCATGTGATGATGATGATGATTGTATTGTTATGTTAATGCAATGCATTCTAATGTTTATTTATGTTGGGAGGAGATAGCCCAACCCTCCACTGCAGTATTGTGGTAGAAATAGAATGATGTAGTTTTAGATGCTCTTCTCTCATAAAAGAGGCTTTAGAGACTTTGTATAGAGTGGAAACAGTCATTCAAAGGCTACAGTCATTGACAAGGCAGGTTGATAAAAAGTTGGCTACCAATATAGAATTAATACCAATATCTGTACGTATTTTCTTCTAGAACCAATTGAAGCAGACCAAATAGTACAAGTATCTGTGGAGGAAGGTAAGGATCTGTGATCTAATGAGAAGAAAGCACTTGCTATTTCGATATGTATGTCATGTCCACGGAGTTAAAAATAAAGTTAAATCAGTTTTACACCCTTTGTAAACAATCTTGCTAGCTTTTCTAATTATGAATCAGTGACCATAAAGTCATATGTGCGTTGGGTGGTATCCCATCCTTAAATTGCAATGTGTCTTAGGTTCAGTGGATTTTATGAATCATATCCCATTTGCTGCTTTTCTTTCTTTTTTTAAGCTACTCTTTCGGAGTTTATCAAGATAATGGTATTCACATCAGGGAAACTTAGCAGCCCTTCTGATTTGTTAATCTTTGGACAAATAGAATATAAGATCTCCGTGTCTCTTGTTCTTCGGTGTCCTTAGTATTGATCTAAAAGCAGCCAAATACTCTTTGTCTTCACAGATTCAGTACAGACTGAAGAACACACTCAGATAAAGCAGGAGCCAGATCCAACGTGGTAGACCTGACTTGCATTAGGGTAAAGGACAGTTACAACACGAAGCGGAGTGGTGGGTGGTATTCAGATACTTTTCTAGGTAGGAGATGGACCCCTGACTGTTGCTGTGAATGCAGAATCTATGAACTGACTTCCATTTATATTGATCCTGTAACTATGTAGATCACTTAATTTGGTGGAGTCCCTCTTACAGTCTTTTAAGTTGTGCTCCTTTAGTCCTTGGGCCACTTGCTTTGACTTCTAGTCCTCCTGAACCTTTAGAGCAATCTTCCACACCCTCCATTTGTTTTGGGTGACATCCTCTCTGCCCATTGGCTTTGCTGGCTGGGGCTGATGGGTGTTGGAATCCATGTCTGGAGGGCTTGAGATACCTAACAGGAACCAAGTTAAACTGAATGAAATATGTACAGTATGCAAAAATAGCCATTATTTTCATAGGGCTTCTAGTAGCAGTTTATTTAACTTCCATCTCTGCCATTTTGTTTTTTCCTCCTCGATCTCCAATCAAAAGCAAAAGCATCAAGGCTTGAGAAGAGTTTGTTGGGATGGTTCTGGCCTGTGTAATATAATTGTATAAGAGAAGTACCTTCTGTCTGTCCTGTCCTAACTTCTACGGAGATTCTCAATCACCCAGGTCACAGTGGTCCCACAGGTACTTTTCAAAAGGCAACTGGATTTGTTTTGTTTTTTTCTTTGAAAACATTTTGCTTCTCATCTGAAGAAGCTTCTTGGATGAGAAATGAAACGTTGTCAGTGAAAAAGCAAAGTCAGAGTTGCCTTTTGAAAAGCACCTCTGGGATGTCCTATCCTAACCTATCCCATTCTTCCCTTCCTTTCTTCCTTCCTAGATAGAAATCTCTACTTGGGTCAAAGGTCCTTGGGAATTGTTACAAAACAGAGATACTTTAAGTCCCAGGCCTAATTAAGAAGAGAGGCGGAGCACATAGCTCACGGTTGTTACTTTTTTTTGCTTTTACTAATAAAAATCAGCAGGGATTAGCAGATAAGTAAATTTGCCTCCTAGGTGAATAGCCCCTAAATGCATTTTGATCTTTTTTTTTCCCCCTTGAAGAAGGATGTCCACCATAGTTCAGGTTAATTTAAACTAGGTGGGGTGGGAGTTGAAATTTATCCGATTTTAATTTCTCTTTCTCCTTTAATGGCTAATTGGATAATAGTATCTGTATATTTGAAATAATTTTTTTCCTATGATATATCTCTCAACTCATATGTTTTTAATAAATAAATAAAAACTGGTTTCCTGAGCGGCGGTTTCATTTGAACGTATAAAAAGAGTATGATGGTGGGATCCAGATCATAATATGGTGGGCTTTTTAGGGAGGATAGTAAGGCCAGTCAGTGGTTGTAACCTGTCCTCTCCAGCGTCCCACAGATTCACCCCAAGGGAGGAGTTCCTGCGGCTTTTGTACAATAGGATCAGGTCTCATTGGGTGTTGCACCTGTTGATTTCAACAGCCACGGAATCCAGTACAATAACCTTTTTAAGCCCCTCTTCAGCCAGCACCTATTCTTCTTTTGCCAGCACAGGTGGCAAGAGACGGGGCAAACTTCCCTACCCTGAAAATTCTGCAATATTGCAGTGGTCAAGCCACAAGATGCCCAAGGCATGACTATCTGAAAGGCTTCCAATCTAGGAAAGGGCACAATTGATTCATTAGAGGAAACTGTACAAAAGCCACAGCTGCTACCTGCTCATCCAGCAGGACCTGTGAACACAGAGAAAAAAACCCAAATTGCACACATCCTTGTACTATTATTACATACAAGGTCAAAGATGGAATATACCCATATCTGGGCAACACCCACAGACATTGGATTCTCAGTAGACTGAGTCGGAGAGGGTTCCTCCCGTTATGTTTCTTCCGTCTTCTGACCAATGAAGTTATAGGCAGGAAAGGGCAGGAAATTATTAATTCTCTGGCTCCTGGCTGAGTCAGATTTCCTGCAAACCCAGGGGTAATTGAAATCTCCCATTACCAGTATCCAGGCACCTCTTTGCAAACTCTTCTGCATCTTCCACTCTTCCAGGTGATGTATTAAACAGTCCCACAGCAAATACTGTTTTTGTTTCTATCCTTCTACTCTTAACCCAGACACACTCATCTGGATCAGCATATTGTGATAAATGAACTTTGGTACAGTTGTATCGCTTCGTTAAATTTAGAGGACCTCTGACTCCAGATCACCCTTTTTACATTTTAAGAACTTAAGGAAAAATCCCCATTAATTGGAGAAAAAGAACCATGTACATTCAGAAAAAGCATACAATACAACAACAGAAAACGCACCTGAAGCCTTAACACCCACCCTACCACAACTCGGAGGAGAACAGATCTTCAAAGACTTTTGAAACTTCTTCATGGAAGCCATTGGGATTAGGGTCATGGGACCCTAATCCTGATGCTGTACAGCTGAGGTCTTCAACCTTGGCCACTTTAAGACTTGTGGACTTCAACTCCCAGTTGAAGTCCACAAGTCTTAAAGTGACCAAGGTTGGCCACCCCTGCTAAAACAATGCTGTTTTCAGTTTATTCCTTGCAATTGGAACATTTATTTTATAGGTAATCCTCCACTTACAATCACAATTGGGACCAGAATTGCCAAGCAAGGCAATTCAGTGAGTAGTCCTGATTTTATAACCGCTTTGTTGCAGTTAAAACGAACCCCTGCAGTTGTTAAGCAAATTCTGCAGTCATTAAGCAAATCTGGCTTCCGCAAGGAGTCGGCGTGGAAGGTTGGAAATGACCATCACAGGAACTTCAGATGCTGCAATCATTGTAAATACATGCCAGTTGCCAAGGGTCCCAATGTTGATCATATGATTATAGGGATGCTTCAGTGGGCGTAAGTGCAAGGAACAGTCATAAGTCATTTTGTTCAGTGCTGTAACTTTGGTCTCTAAACAATGTAAGTCAAGGACGTAGCTAAAAGTGTAAAGCAATTTGGCTACATGGCTTATTGTCCAGGCGAGCAAGCATTTTCTTCCCTCAAGCATTTCATTTTGACTTCTTCCTCTTTAATTGAGCCAAAATAGATATTTTATCTCATTCTGGTTTCACACCTGGCCTCCTGAGAGGCTGTATGTTAATTAGACCTAGAATTTCCTCTCACGTGTATTTGGCAAGTCACATTGTTTCTTTAAAAAACAATGTTTGCACCTTTGTCCTTTGTGGTCAGATAGAGCTGGCTTTTTTTCCACTTTTTGCATGCCTAATAAAAAAGAACGAAGCACAAGAAGGTAAAACTTCTAAAGTTTTGTTAGCAGCCCCTTTCCAGAATGATACCAAGAAGGGGAAGTGGTCTTGCTTATGATTTTTTCCTTTTCTCAGTTTCACTCTTAAAGCCAGGTGTTGGTGGGAGTCACAATGGAAGATATCAAAAAGACATGAAGGCTATTCAGAGTGAGAGAAAGAGAAAGCTACCTTTGATCTGATATTCTTGCTGTCTCATCCTATGAGAATCTCGTATAGTACAATTGGTCTCATATGGACCAATTTCCTTGTTGAATGTAGATTGTAAGTTTGGCACTACAGTAGTATCTGACAAGACTGAAGAAATATGTTCTAGATGTTACAAACACTGTGGCCAAACAGGCACACCAAGTTAAAATCTAAAAGAAAATTGGTATTAAATGTATACTAGTCCATCAATATTTAAGCTAAAAAAAAAAATCATATCGCAGTCTCTGCGTGTCAGGAAGCAGAAGGAATGTTTTGTCACGTGGACATGAGAATATGTTTTCTAATGAAAGATAATGCTTTTGCACGCAATCTGGCTTTCTTGTTTATAAAAACAAAATTATCAGATGTTAAATCCGAATTGACACCTCGGTCCAGATTGTTTCAGCTGCAAGAAATCGAAGCAGAACATCCCTCTGTGTTGCCTATACGTGAGGAATAGCAACAGCAGCTTAGTTTGGCAACATGCAGACCAATGAGGACACTGCAGCCATCACTTCTTGAGTCCTTGTTTCTAACCAAGGTCAGTCTTGTCTCCTGAAGGAAGGTCACTTTACTCAACCATTTCCACAGCACTTGTTTCAAAGCAAGCAATCCGGCCTTGTCCTACACATAACCCTATGCAACAATAGTGTCTCAGTTATGGTGCAATAATTTATTTCATCCTGTTACAATAACCACACCTAGGTCACCAAAAGCAGAACTTCTGCAGGCACGTAGGCCTGTGATGTGAACTCCTGTCCACCGGCTTGTCTGTTTGGGGACGTGTAAAACCCAAATACGAGAAAAGTAGGCAAACAGAAGTGTAACACAGTAACAGAGTTGAAAGAGACCTTGGAGGTCTTCTAGTCCAACCCCCTGCTCAAGCAGGAAGCCCTACATCTTTTCAGCCCAATGATTATCCAATCTCTTCTTAAAAACCTCCAGTGTTGGAGCACTCACAGCTTCTGGAGGCAAGTCCTTCCATCGATTAATTGTTCTAACTGTCAGGAAATTTCTCTTTAATCATAAATTGGATCTCTAATACTCTTCCATCTGTTACTTCTTGTTCTGCCATCAGGTGCTTTGGAGAAACGGTCAAGCCCCTCAAATACTGGAATACTGCTTATCATGTCCACCCTAGACCTTCTCTTCATTAGGCGGGACATTTCCAGTTCCTGCAACCCATTCTTTATATGTTTTAACCTCCAGTCCCCTGATCGTTTTTGTTGCTCTTCTTTGCACTTTTTCTCTACATCTTATTTGAATCGTGGTGACCAAAACTGGACGCAGTATTCCAAGTGTGGTCTTACCAGTGCAGTATGAAGTGATGCTAATAATTCATGTGATCTTAATATACAGGGCGTACGCTGTGAAATTGATCTTCAAACTCACATAGAGTTTGATGCTGTACTAGAAGCTAGAATGAGGTCAGCCCTTTACCCAGTGCTTCCTAAACCTGGGTAAATTACCCAAAAATGGGCAGAAGTACATTTTCTTGGGTAATGACTCACAAACCCATTACCCAATCAATCACAACAGAGACATTTAAAATGACTTAAAACGTTATACCTAGAATTTACTCATGCTGAATAGGATTTCTGATAAATGGTTTCAGAAATGGAGGGAAAAAAGTATTTTATTTCGTATGGCGTAGCAAAAGGCAGCATATACAATCCACAGAAACAACATATAAAAATGTGTATCAAAATATAAAACACCAGAGCAGTGAATTATTTTAAAAACACACTATATGTGTGATGAATTAGATTATGTACTATAACAGGTTGTTCTCATAGATTAAAAAAACCCAGTGGTTCTCAACCTGTGGCGAACCTATGGCACGCGTGCCCGAAGTGGCACTTGGAGCCATCTCACCTGGCACGCGGGGCGTTGCCCGTTCCTCTTCCGGGTTCCTGGTGTGCATGCGCACGCGACAATCAGCTGGCCTTTTTGCACATGGCAGTGCCGGAAAATAGAAGATCAGGTCTTCTGTTTTCCTGCGTGAGCATCCAGCTGATTGTCGCATGCGCATACATGCCAGAAACCCGGAAGAGTAGCTGGCTGAAACTGGAAGTTCAGTAGCTGAAACCGGAAGTTCATTTCTGGGCATGCCCAGGTGCACTCCTCTTCCGGGTTGCGGCCCAGGCACACGGGCGCAAAGCCCAAGAGCAGACACGCGCTTCGGTTCGCCATCACTGGCCTATGGTCTGAAGGCCGCTCAGGGGGCCGTGATGTCATCACAGGAGGTCTGGGAAGCTTGAAGAATTTATAATTTAAATCTTGAGTTAAGCCTTGGGGGTTCGCAGCCATGGTCCGTGGCCATAAAAGCAGGGGTGAAATGTAAAATGTGTTACTACCGGTTCTGTGGGTGTGGCTTGGTGTGGGGGGGGGGGGTAATGTGACTGGGTGGGCATGGCCAACTTTTTTTTTTAAACTTTTCAAAGCATTTTTTCTAATGCTTTGAAAAGCCTCTGGCGATCAGGCAACTCAGCTGGGATCGTCAGAGAGGTTTTTTTAAAAATGCCTCTCTGCCAATCAGGCAACTCAGCTGAGATCCTCAGAGACTTTTCAAAGCATTTTTTTTACCACCTCTTCGGCCAAGAGGTTGCAGAAAAAAATGCTTTGAAAAGCCTCTGAGGATCCCAGCTGAGCCACGCGATCATCAGAGGCTTTTTTTTTTTACTTTTAAAAGCATTTTTTCGTCGCATTTCACCCCTGTATAAAAGGTATTTAAAGTGGGTCCATTTGGAAGAAAAAGTTAAGAGCCACTGGTCTAGCCTTTTAAAGACTTGTAAGCAAAATTTCTCTATAAAAGCTATATGGGGAACAGGCAGCCAGTGTGATCTTTTTTTCAAGACTGTTTTTTGCATGGAGGAGTGGAGAAATCCTGGTGGCTCAATGATGGATGATGTCATCCAAACCACCTGGAAACTCTGCTGTTGCTTTCCTGCTTTAGGACTCTGGACAACCATGATTCTTTTTTGTTATATTGGACTTTTCAACAAGCCAAGATCCTGGTTTCAGATCCTGAAACTGCTTTTCAACGAGCCAAGATCCTGGTTTTGTACAACGCGGCAGAGCCTCTTTCGGGGTTGCTTCACTAGTTCTGCAAATAGGAAAAATCATGGAGGAGCAAAATAAATTTTATATTGCAACTTACATTAAAATTTAGCCTCTTTCCCTTTATCCAGCAGTGGGAAACTTGCAACTTTTCAAATCCTACTGAATTTATAAGTCCTAGCATTTTTCTGCCTTGGCCATTTTGAATGAGGGTTGCTCAGCATTATAGTTTAGCCCTATCTGGGCAGACTTGGGTTCTCAGCTTAATTTCACCCGAAGTAAATTTAATCAGGGAGACATGGATTCATGTAATTGCTCCAATTTGTAGCACACCTTCCTGTTGATTTTTCCCCCTCCTGTGGCAGGTTCATACAAAAGCTGTGTTTGCATAACATTATGGACCACTAGTTACATTTTAATACATCAGAACATGGGTAATGTGTTAGTACAGGTACCGGTAGTCCTCTTTTAGTGACCACTCGCAGTTACAACAATGTTGAAAAAGCAACTTAGCGACCAATCCTTCCATTTATGACATCCATAGATCTGCAAAGCCAAAGAAAGTTGAAGTAAAATCAAAAGCGTGATTGCAGTTTCACTTAGTGACTGCTTTGCTTAACAACTGAGTTGCTGGTCCCAATTGTGGTCATTAAATGAGAACCCCTTGTATAAGCAACCTGTAATTCCCCATTTGTATAAGTGAGTAAAGAAACCAGACTAGAGAAATTGGGGCTAATTTCCAAACCTGGAATTACTTTTACTGATCCTTCTCTTAGGATTCTTAGAAATGCTGACCTCAAACTCTTAGTTGGACACAATAAACTATCATCCCAAAGCTTAGGTAATTTTTAAAAAGCTTTCTCAGCCATTATCAAAGCCAGTGTGAAGTGTCCACCAAAATAAAAGTGGTGAATCTTTTAGCAGTTGGGATGTCGTTTTCTTTTTTTAGAGCAACAGAGGATAATCCAATGATGTAACAATTCTCCTGAGTCATCAGGCTGGGGTTTCCTTAGAAGGGAAGGTTGCATCTTTTTTAAATTTTCCTTTTAATTTCTTGGCTGTGGAAAGCCTAGGCAAATATTGTTCATAGTTGGCAGTGCAATTGTATTTCACTTACTGTATTATAGTCAACGTCAGAGAAAATTTAACAGCAAAACAAGCTGTCAACAGAAAGGGATGTTAGGAAGAAGCTTAAACCAAGTCCACCTTAACTTCCTTTAAAAGATGCTCACTTTTTAGAAGAGGAAAGAAAAACACTTGCTAGCCTTCCAAAAATCTTTTTGTTATACCTTATAAAAATAAAATAGAGATCAGGAGTTCTTCTGATGTCTGTTTCCAGATGTGTCCTACCTTCAAAGGTTGACATTTATCCAGCCATCCATTCACTTGGTATCACTGTCCATTCACCGTGCAACTCTGGGTAGTTAACATCCAATTGAAAACAACAAAATAATCAAAAATTCAAATGCACCCTATCTAAAGCAAAAGGCTTCAAAAAAAGAGGGGAGGGGTTTAGGGCAGGGAAGTCCAACCTTGGCAACTTTAAGACTTGCATGACTGGCTGGGGGATTCTGGGAGTTTATTTATTTATTTATTGGTTCGATTTATATGCTGCCCTTTTCCGGAGACTCAGGGCAGCTTACAATGCGTTAAGCAATAGCCTTCATACTTTTGTATATACCTGCTTAGTAGGGCTTTCGCCCCCCCCCCCCCAAGCAGTGTTCTTTTTTATACAAAGTCAGCTTATTGCCCCCACAAACCGGGTCCTCATTTTACCTACCTCGAAAGGATGGAATGCTGAGTCAACCTAGAGCCTGGTGAGATTTGAACTTGCAGAAATTGCAGGCAGCTGGTGTTACTTAACAGTGCTTTAGTCTGCTGCGCCACCAAGGCTCAAGTTGAAGTCCACAAGTCTTAAAGTTGCCAAGGTTGGTTACCCCTGGTTTACGACCATATATTAATTGCTGCCTAGAATCTCTTATGTGAAATGAGCAGCTATTAATCCATCAATCAGCCCCAAGAGCAAGGACATAAATTTCCTGCAGCTCACAGGCTGAGAAATGCCTACTGCAAATATGTTTAACCCCAGGCAGCATTCCCTAAACCCGTGATGGCAAACCTTTGGCACATGTGCCGCAGGTGGCACGCGGAGCCATATCGGTAGGCACGCGAGCTCAACTCTGGTGTGCATGCGTGTGCCGGCCAGCTGATTTTTTGCCCTTTGGGCCTACCGGAAATCAGGAAAAAGGCTGTTTCTGGGCTCCAGAGGGCCTCTGGGGGAGGGGGGGAAGGCCGTTTTCGCCCTCCCCAGCCTCCTAGAAAAGCTCTGGAGTCTGGGGAGAGTGAAAAACGGGCCTTTCAGTGGGACTGGAAGTTGGCAAACGAGCCATTTCCGGCCTCCAGAGGGCCTTCAGAAAGCCTTCCGGGGGTGGGGTTCGGAAGGCCGTTTTCGCCCTCCCCAGACTCCTAGAAAGGCTCTGGAGCCTGGGGAGAGCGAGAAATGGGCCTACCTTGCCATTGCATGCCAAAAGTGGCGGGAGTGCGGGAGGATCGTGCACGCATGCACGGGGTGGGGGGCATAGAATTATGAATTTGGGCACGTGCGCGAACGACCTCCCCGCACTCCCTCCACTTTTGGCCCGTGATGGCAAAAAGGTTAGCCATCACTGCCCTAAACCATATTCCCCTCCCAGTGGTGCAAGTTGAAAACAACCTGACCGCACATAACCAAACAATCACAACATTATGAGAAGACACTATCTGCAGGATGTGGTTAAAAAGGCCATGATGGTTACCATATTTGGTACGTGCTGCGTTTGCTACTTCTTCTGGCAAAGCTGATGTGAAGGCTTAAGCTAGGATTGGGAAGTCCAGGAATCACACATGACCATGACACATTGTTCTGTTTTTATCCCTTTTCAAAATATTATGATTGCTATTAATATTATTATCACTTCCTTTATGTACTAACCCATGGGCCTTAGCAGGGAGATAGCAAAATCCGCAAGAGGTCAGATGTGTCACTGGGATTGAAGCCCCGCCCTTTTTTCTTTTTGCATGGAATATTGACAAACATACAAAAGAGGCGGAGCTTGGGCCATGACATCACACTTAGCATCTTCCAGATTTGAACATTGGGTACAGTCAGGTGTTTTGTTCTGTTTGTTTATTTGACATATTTCTGTGCTGCTGCAATCAAAACAACTCTTAACAGGTTATGTAGGAAAAGACAATACGATTTAAATATGCCCAGTACAATAAAAACACACGAAGACTCTAAAAAAAGTGCAGAGAAGAGCAACTAAGATGATTAGGGGCCTGGAGACAAAAACATGAAGAATGATTGCAGGAACCATGGCTACTCTAGCGAAGAGAAGGACCAGGGGAGACATGATAGCAGTCTTCCAGTATTTGAGGGGCTGCCACAGAGGGGAGGGGATCAAGCTATTTTCTAAAGCACCTGACGGCCAGATAAGGAACAATGGATGGAAACTGATCAAGGAGAGATTCAACCTGGAAATGAGAAATTTTCTGACAGTGAGAACAATCAACCAATGGAACAGAAGTTGCCTTCGGAAGTTGTGAGAGCTTCATTCCTGGAAGCTTTCAAGAAGAGATTGGACTGCCATTTGCCAGAAATGGTGTAGGGTCTCCTGCTTAGGTGTGGGGTTGGACTAGATGACCTACAAGATCCCTTCCAACTCTGATAATCTGTCCAAAGACATTTTTAAAAAAGTGACACCAGAGCACAGAAAGTTTCTTTGAACTGGCCTGGTCTTTCAAAACATCTGCAAAATCAGCAAAGCAGAAGTTAATTAATTTAATTTTTTTTTAATTTCTTGATTTATATGCCGCCCTTCTCCGGAGCCTCAGAGTGGCTTACAATGTGCTCAGCAATAGCCTTCATTCTTTTGTATATTTATACAAAGTCAGCTTATTGCCCCCACAACCGGGTCCTCAATTTACCTACCTTAGAAAGGATGGAAGGCTGAGTCAACCTTGAGCCTTGGCAAGATTCGAACCTGCAGTAATTGCAGGCAGCTGGTCTTAATAACAGGGTGCTTTAGACCACTGTACAGAAGTTGGCCTGATTTTTATTGGGCAGATATTCCATGTTGGAGTAGAAAACTGGCACCTCCTTGCCTCACTGCCTGAACCTCCACAAAGTATGAGGTTTGCAACTGTTTCTCCTGGCAGATCTTACTGGTCAGGCTGATGCTGACTGCAATAAATGGTCCTGCAGGAGTCTGATACTGAGCCATAAAGGGCTTTGCAGTCCAAACCCGTTTGCAGGTCTGAGAAGAGGTCTAGATCCGCAACAGGTGCAACTGAACAGAAATTAATGCCCAACGAAAGAACGAATGAAAACACACAGGAGGAAGGAAATTGAAAGCAAAATCCTGGGTCGGCAATGTGGGAAAATCGGACTTCCCCCTTTTGTGGTGTATAAAAGCTGAAGTCAGAACAGCACGAGGTTCAAGAGACAAGTACCAGAAGGACCATTCCTACCACAAATTCAAAGGACAGTTCCCAGCAGCAGAGATGGGTGAATCGATCATCTACATTCGGCATATCGAGTTGCTGGGATTTGAGAAGAGATTTTTCCCCAGCCAACACTATGTAAGTACTTGGAGATCAAAAAACCTGATTTAAGAAGCTGAATTTGACTTTTGGGGGGGCTGGGAGTAGAAGAAACCAATAGATTTCTTTAATAGCTCAGAAAAAGTTATTTAAAAGTTATTTAAAATGTCTTGGAGAACAGACTCCATTTGGAGGTTAAGTGTTGCGTTCCACTGTTAAAAGATCTCTGGTTTAATGCAAAATTTGGGCAGTTATAGAAAGGAGAAAGATAGCAGTCTAAACATCAGAACAGACAATATTGAGCTTGTTTTATGCTTATATTTATTGCTATTTCATCTTCCCCCTTTAAGGCAGATCTTTGAGACAATGATAATTCAATGGAGCAGAATAGAACATACAACATAGTGAAGGGAGGGGTTTTTTCAAAGAATCTTAGAAGAACAGGCTTAATCACATTTAATTTTGCCAGATAAAGACCCAACAGTGGCACTCAAGAGTCTAAACCTGGTTAATTTCTAAGCTTAATTAGATGCCTTGATGGCTTAACCTACATTAACTTATCTTGCTTGGTTAGCTTACATTTCAGTGTAGTGCACAAAATGAGAACATTGAATAAATTCAGTGTGCCAGTTAAAGGAGTGCTGTGCACAGCTGGAAAAGGGCATTTTTGGCTATGAAGTCCGACTTCCAGATTGGGTTGAGAATCCTAATGAAGGTATCCCAATCAGATTGAGCCAGATGGCCTCCACCTAAATACAACCTGTAAACAGAAACCTACAGTTTCGCAGTTCCATTTTCAAAGTGCTTTTATCCCTTGGAAATTTTCTCCTAAACATTCAACATCTGCCTTCTTGCCAGTGAAGGCCATTGAAAGATGATTGATTGGGGGGGGGCGGGAATATGCTATCACATTTCAAGTATCTGAAAGAGTTCCTTGCAACCTGAGAAGATGAAAAATGAATCTCGATTCCCATGTTATGATACCTCTGCGGGGATTTGAAAAAAATGCTACCATGTCATACTCAGACTGAGAGCAACGAGGATCTTTTGAGAATTCTTGTTGCTCTCTTTCTACCAATCAAGAGTTTCTTGGATTCTTCTTTCAATGTGGGGTCTACAACTGGACATGGGAAATTGAGATTGAGGATTAATTCTGAATATATTCCTTTATTTCCAGCCCACTTCTCAAACTTACCAAGATATTCTTACTACTTAATAATGTTATTACTGTCTTCTGCCCTCCTAGCCTTCCAAAAAGCACAGAGACTTAACTTTCCCCACTTAGGACAGCGCTTAGGACAGAATGAAATGGATGAGAGGATGCAATGAGGGACTGTATAGTGGAAGTTTAACTTTGGTGCCAGGTTTTTAATGTTTATGGTTTTGATGGATTTAGTGGGGCGCTATGTTTTTATTATCGGTATTATTTTAATTGTTGATTGGGAGCTGCCCAGAGTTTGACTTAAGATGGGCAACTAAATGTTTTAGCTAGCTCATCCAAAGAAGTTTATAATTATCACCTGCAAATGGGATAATAATTCCTCGAATTATTAATTTTAAAAAATGGAGAGAACAAGGTCTAGGACTGAACTTTGTGGTCCTGTTCAATATGTAACTTTCAATATTCAAACCCCACTGTGGTTTGATGAACTATTGACATGCCTCTTTGAGTGTTAATGTTTTATCTATCATCTATCAACCTACTATCTATCCAGCTATCTATCTATTTATCTATCTATCTATCTATCTATCTATCTATCATCTTTCATCTCTCTCTATCATTTCTCTCTCATTTATCTATCATTTCTCTATCATCTCTCTCTCTCTCATTTATCTATCTATCATCTCTCTCATCTATCTATCTATCTCTATCATCTCTCTCTATCATTTATCAATCTATCTAGTCTGTCTTTCTCTGTCTCTTGTCTCTTGTCTCTTGTCTCTTGTCTCTCTCTCTCTCTCTCTATCATCTATCTATTATCTCTCTCTCCCTATTTATCTATTTATATCTATCTGTCTATCTGTCTATCATCTATCTATCTATCTATTATCATATAGCACATTCACACTGTATTTCAGTAAAAAGAAACAAAAGGGGTAAAATAAAAAACAGAATATAAAATCCGAAAACTTAACAAGAAGATTACAAACCTATATCTAAGTTGTAAATATAATATTTTACTTCATTTGTTGCAGCCAGGAAATCAGCAAAATCTGCATTATAAGCTCTGTTTTGACACACTGTCACTGTGTGTTGGATAGTTTATTTTTTAGCCCCACAGTCACAATTTAGTAATGGTGTTTTGCCTCTCTTATAGAGGGTAACTGCGCATCTACCATAATTAGTCTGAATTTGGTTCAATGTTATCCATATTATAGATAGACACCTCTCCTGCGTGAGCTGCATTGGCTTCCAGTGGTCTTCTGGGTGCGCTTCAAGGTGTTGGTTACCACCTTTAAAGCGCTCCATGGCATAGGACCTGGGTATTTGCGGGACCGCCTTCTGCCGCCGATAGCCTCCCACTGACCAGTACGCGCCCACAGAGAGGGACTCCTCAGGGTGCCGTCAGCCAGGCAATGTCGGCTGGCGACCCCCAGGGGGAGGGCCTTCTCTGTGGCAGCTCCCGCCCTCTGGAACGATTTGCCCCCGGAGATAAGAAGGATATCGGATCTCCGGGTCTTTCGCCGTGCCCTGAAAACTTTTCTTTTCCATCAAGCAGGGCTGGCGAGAATCCCCCCCCCTTTTTTTAGTTTTTTTAGTTGTTTAGCTTTTAATCTGTTAATGGGTTTTAATTCGAATTGTTTTAAAATTGGGCCAAAGTATATAATTCTTTTAATAATTTTAAATTTTGTATTGTTATGTGTTTTAGTTTTGGCTGTGCACTGCCCTGAGTCCACTAGGAGAAGGGCGGTATACAAATGGAATAAAATAAATAAATAAATAAATAGAGGGCTGGTCAAATCCAAGTGGTTTTTCCAAGATGTAGGAAAAAGCTTTGATACTGTGGGGGGGGGGAGCAATTTTCTGTCCAATGTTGTTTTGAGTGTGACTGTAGAGCCAGTATGTACCAATACTTTATAGTGCCCCCTCCTCACATAACTAGCTTTCTAATCAGAACGCCATGACAAAGGTTTTGTTGAAATCAAGATAGAAGTCAATCACGATGTATTATCTTAAAGAGCTTCCCTGGCTGGTCAGTAAGACAGGATACATATCCAGAATATAAAACAAACTTTTCATATTCCGGAACATGAATGAATCATCAGTAGATCAAAGAAAAAGAAAACCAAGTAGTTGAAAATCATTGTTGATTTTAAATGCTGTGCTTTTCTCAGGTTTATATGTTTCTGGTGAAATGGCAAGATCTGTCAGAAAAAGTTGTGTATCGGAAGTTCACGGAGATCTATGAGTTCCATGTAAGTATGGATTGGATCCATGCCGCCTGAAAGTTTTATTTTTAGATTAGGTTTGGGGGCAGGCTGAAGGAAAAAAAATAATGCCTTGAATTAAGTTTCCACCAGTCTTAAACTTTGAATCTAACCGCAGATTCCCCATACATAAGTTATGAATAGATATGAAGATTGTTATCTATCCCAGGTTCTTTGGAAATATTTGATAGGTGGACAAAAATACCAAATCCAGTCTAAACATCTGGCTGGCTGTGTGACCAACCATAATGCCTAGAACAGGGGTATCAAACTCAAGGCCCGGGGGCCAGAGCTGGCTCCCGGGATGCTTAGATCTGGCCCATGGGGCCACCCTGGAAACAGTGAAGGACTGGCCGCAGTGCCTCTGCCAGTAAAAAAAAGAGCTTGGGAGGGCTGCACACAGCCCTCCCAATCTCCATTTTCACTAGCAGAGGGGTGCAGGAGGCCGTTGCAACTGAAAACTGAGCTTGGGAGCCCGTTTTCGCTGGAAGAGCGCTCAGGGCACCAAAGGAGCCCCGACATAAGTGATGTAGAGCTGGCCACGCCCGCACTGGCCACGCCTACACTGCCCCCACCCCCAGGTCAAACACCATCCTGATGCAGCCCTCAATGAAATTGAGTTTGACACCTCTGACCTAGAACCATGTGGCAAGGAATTTTAGGACTTAGGAGGGAATCTTAGGACCGGCTCTATTCTGATTGATTGATTGATTGATTGATTGACGAGAAGTGAGCATAAACTCAGGCAGAATCCTCAGGGCCACCTCAATGTAGTTCCAACATATTTGGCTCCCCAAAGTAGAAAGTAATAGCTTAATAGCTTTTTTTTTTTTTTTTAGTTTAACCTACACATTTGCTGAGCATCTTCCCAGCAGAGAATAACTTCCTGCAGTTAACACGGAGGGGACTTTTTCTCCTTTGGATAGTTCCCATACCAAGATTGGTCTTGTGTTTTATTTTTTTATTTTTTTTAAAAAATGCAGCTGGTTGGAATTTTTATGCCTTCTGATTTGGGCAGGATTATGAAATCATGAAGCTTTCCCATGTTGTGAAAGTGGAGGAAACCCACAAAGAAGAAATTGGTTGCGACTGTCTTTTTTTATGTAGCCTGGGTGTTTTTTTCTTTTTTTAGTATGTACGTGCATTTTTGAAAGAATTAGGAAGGTACTTTCTTAGAAAGACAGACTTTTGGATTCTGTCTGCTTCAACTCCCTTTTTTCCCTTATGACTGTTCCTGGTTCCTTTTCCTAGGAAAAGAAAATCGATCCAGGGCTGTGAGGCAGAGTTGGCACAAAATGCTGTCAGAAGAACGATTTGGGGCTCCAACTAAAGCCAGGGTTGTGCAGGAATAAATACAAATGAAATCCAGACAGCTGTGAGGAAAGGAGAAATATTTATTCCCAAAAGCAAAGAGGTTTGCTTTGGGGGCAGCTGCAGAGAAATGGGATACAGGAAGATTGTATTTATAGGGGTGCTAGGTGTGGAGGTGCATACGTGCTGCTTCTAGGTAGGGTGACACTTGAGGGGCGTGTGCAGTGGTGAAATGCTACTGGTTCGCACCAGTTTGGGCAAACCGGTAGTAAAAGAAAAGCTACCGGTTCCTCCAAACTGGTATTTCCAACAATCAGCTGTGCCGCATGAGCTGGCTGAGGAATTCTGGGAATTGAAGTCCACAAGTTGTAAAGTCGCCAAGGTTGGAGATCACTGTATTAGATAATAGAACTTAATGGTGAAATGACCTCGACTTTCAGTTAGATTCTGAAACTGATCTTTTGTTCTTTTCTCTTGCTAGAAAGTTTTGAAGGAAATGTTTCCGATTGAATCTGGGGAAATTAACACAGAGAGTAGGATAATCCCTCACTTGCCAGGTAAGTAACCTAACTGTAGCTGCAGTTCGTTGTGACGAAACTGCATAAAGTTGAAGTTGACAAGGGTTAGTTCCACCTGCTAATTTCAAATATGTTTTCCTTGTCCCATCCATGATTGTTTTGGGCATCCAAAGGAAGCGTCCTTGGGTGGACCAGTTCAACTGGTTTCCTGATTGCCTAGGACAAAGGCGACATGGCCATCCTAGAGTTGCCCTCTAGCTGCAACCAGATTTACTTCTGGTGGAGGTTACTGGGAATTGTAGTTTAAAAGCGCTTAAGGGCTATAGGTTCTCTGCTTCTGGATTAAATTGAATCAGATAGGTTTATAACACAGAATTCCCTGCTGGTCTACATAGTTCATTTTTCTACTGCATAGCTCTTCCTAATTCTAATTCTATAATTAGCATATCAAATCCAATATGTAATTACAATATAGCAATAGCAATAATACTTAGACTTATATACCACTACATAGTGCTTTGCAGCACTCTCTGAGCAGTTTACAAGTATCAGCATATTGCACCCAACAATCTGGATCATTTTACTGACCTTGGAAGGATGGAAGGCTGAGTCAACTTTGAGGCAGTGAGGATCGAACTGCTGGCAGTGAGCAGAGTTAGTCTGCAATACTGCATTCTGTGTCACCAGAGCGCCTAGTGATATAAAACTCCACAACTCCTGTAATCTGATACAAAACTCAGACTGTGGCTTCTTTTCCCAACAAGCCAGATTTTATAGGTCAGACATAACAAAGAAGGAGATTTGCGGCACGTTAAACTTAAATTCTTTCTTGGCCTAAGATTTGTTCTAATCTTGCACCAATCTAGCACTGAAGTGGTTGCGCAGTTGGGTAATGAAATGTCTAAGAGAAAATACCTATAGAGGTTAAATTAGGGCAACTTTAACTTTTAACCTTTTTAGATACTTTTGGCCTGGATGATTGAGTCTTCATTGACATATCTACAAGAAAACAGCCTTGTTCAGCGAGCACCAAGGATTCCACAGTTCAACCCTGAGCTACATACTATATATTCCCTTCTATTAGTGTTTGCCCCAATATAGAAAAGGAGCCATATGCAAACCAAATACAGGCAAAGTACTTTCATACATGGCCAGATGCCATCAAGATATTTGAGCAGTACTTGTGTTGTTGCTGCAACAGTCCAGCTAGCTAGCAGAATATTTTGGTTTGATTCCTGCTTCACAATGGAAATTATGACACTGGTTTTCTAAGGCATAACCAGAGAAAAATCCATAAAACTAAAGAAAGCACACCAGGTATTGTCTATAGGGATTCTCAGTCATCCAGGTCATGGTGGTCCCAAAGGTGCTTTTTCAAGAGGCAACTGGACTTTCTGGTTTCTCTTGGAAGACGTTTCACTTCTCATCCAAGAAGCTTCTTGGATGAGAAGCAAAATGTCTTCCAAGAAAAAACGGAAAGTCCAATTGTCTCTTGAAAAAACACCTTTGGGGCACACTAGATATCGTACTCATGCTGGAGCGTTAGATTGCCAATACTGATTTATGTCACTGATTTATGGGGGGTTTCCTAAGTTTTCTAGCTCCCAGTTGTCAAGGCACTGAATTAAAAAAAACAAACGAAGGACTAGCAGCATTTCATGAAATTAGAGCAGTTAAACTGATGAAAAAAGTTGAGTGGTTTCATCTTGATTTCTGAAAATTCCCCCGTTTGCTTATATATATAACCCAACATTTTAATAAACGAACTATCTTTGTCATTACTGGATTATTGACCTATTGTGACTGAAATTCTATCTTAAAAGCCAGCTCTTCTTCCAACCACCAGATGTCTGGAACTTTGTCAAAGCGGAACTGAGACCATGATAGGTTCAAAAGAAATCTTTCCCAGAGATTTTCTGGCTTCCTTAAACTGAAAGGTTTCGATATTTTCACGATGTGTCCAGATTTACACTAATTTTGGGAAAGGAATGATAGGATCATTAATGTCTGCATGCAAGTTCTGGGTTTTTACACACTAACCTAACATGATATGTAGAGGACTCCTGGAAAAGTTGTATTATGGGCCAGAGGCAGGTGGCTGACAAGCAGCCATACATGGTCAATGCTGAGGACAGGTGGTTTCAGAATTTGGGACCCATGCTTGCAAGCAAGCAGCCTTGAAACTGCCTTGTATTGAACCCATTCTGTCATAGAAGGTCAGCAGTTATGAGAGCTCCTTCATATTTCTCCTGCTTTCTTTTTCTCTAGCCTCTCCTGGCAGGATCTGGCTGTTCAGAAGTTCTGCCTTAGAGCATTGATTGAGACCTGTTTTCAATTATCGTTCTAAGCCCATGATGGTGAACCTATGGCACGCGTGCCCGAAGTGGGATGCAAAGCCATCTCGCTTGCCATGCGCGGTGTTGCCCGTTCCTCTTTCGGGTTTCTGGCACGCAGGCACATGTGATGATCAGCTGGCTTTTTTGAATGCGGCAGTGCTGGGAAATAGAAGAGCAGGTCTTCCGTTTTCCTGTGTGAGCATCCAGCTGATTGTTGCGTCTGCATGCATGCCAGAAACCCGGAAGAGTAGCTGGCTGAAACTGGAAGTTCATTTTTGGGCACGCCCAGGTGCACTTCTCTTCCGGGTTGCGGCCCAGGCACATGGGCGCAAAGCCCAAGAGCACACACACGCTCCCTTTTCGGCACTCAGCATGTGCGCATGCATGCCAGAAACCCGGAAGAGTAGCTGGCTGAAACCGGAAGTTCAGTAGCTGAAACCGGAATTTTCGGATGTGCGCATGCGCTCTGGGCAGCTCCTCTTCTGGGTTGCGACCCAGGCACACGCACACAGATTGGAAGCACACGTGAGTGTGAGCGCTCCCTTTTCAGCAGTCAGTCCTGAAAAGGTTCACCATCACTGTTCTAAGCCACTACTTAATGGTGGTTTATTGATTAACCACATTTGGTTGGGTTCACGCAACTTCCTACACCATAAACGTTCATAAAAGCCAGAACTGGAATTCATATACCAAGCTATAAGTCTAAGCCAAACAAGCTGCATTTATTGTTTAGAGAACTCAGACTTAGGAATGTTGTCAGGCTGCCATCATATGCTTGAACTTTGCATCTGCTAGCTGTCAGTCTGCCATGAATTATGGGAGCAGGGAACCGGATAGGAAGGAGAAAGTGAAACTGATGAATGCTTTTGGGGGAAATGAAACTGATGAAATTGATGGGAAGAAGCCTACTTCTTAGAGACAAGTTCTCAATGTCGTTGCCCTGGGAGAAGAATGCATGACCAGTTTCAAAAACACCTCTTTCAAAATTGATTGGACGATGAGGGGGACCATCCATGGGAAGTGTTTAGGAAGGGGAAAAAAAATAAACTTACAGATTTGGTCCGCGAACTTCAGTTCTGGCTTTGCTATGCTGTAATCCACTTGGCTTTTAGTAAAAGTATATCTTTCGCTACAAATGGAGTTGTGGGACTTTCTTAACTAAAGGACCAAGTCGGGACTGGTCTGACAAATGTCCTCAAAGCTCTTCTATTTCACCCAACTCACAATCTGCATTGTAGAATGTAATTATGGCATTTCTGAAAGGTGACCAATTCCTTGTAGGGTTTATCTGACCCTCTTTTCTTTAATTTCCTTTCCTTCCTTTTCTCTTGCGGGAAGCTCAAAACACACAAAGAGGGAGAGATATCCAAGAGTTGAGAATGTGGAGCAAAATCTCGGTCTTGGATTATGGGGAAGTACACCAGTTTAGACAGTGGTGGGATTCAAAGTTTTTTACTACTGGTTCTGTCGGTGTGGCTTGATGGGTGTGGCAGGAGAAGGATACTGCAAAATCTCCATTCCCACCCCACTCCAGGGGGAAGGATACTGTAAAATCTCCATTTCCACCCCACTCCAGGGGGAAGGTTACCGTAAAATCTCCATTTCCACCTCACTCCAGGGGGAAGGATACTGTAAAATCTCCATTTCCACCCCACTCCAGGGGGAAGGTTACTGCAAAATCCCCATTTCCTCCCAATCAGCTGGGACTCAGGAGGCAGCGAATAGATCAGGGCGGGCCCAGTCAGAGGTGGTATTTGCCAGTTCTCTGAACTACTCAAAATTTCCACTACCGGTTCTCCAGAACCGGTCAGAACCAGCTGAATACCATTTCTGAGTTTAGTCTTGGGTATCCTGGAACAGATGGATAAAGAGTTTCACCTGCAATAAGATGTATTTTCTTCCTTTCTCTCTCTAGCTCCACGGTGGTTTGATAGCCAACGCGCCACTGAAAACCGGCAAAATACTCTGTCCGAATACTTCTCTGCCTTGATCAATCTTCCACGCAAGATCTCCCGTTGTGTGCACATCTTAAGCTTCTTCAAAGTCAGACCAGATGATTTGAACCCTTCTACTGCAAACCAGTGAGTATTGGCCAGGCTCTGGAAGATGCAGATTGGGACCATCCATGGTTTGGATGCAACCAATGCTAATAGAATCAACCAGAACTGCTTGATAAATATGGTAAGCCACTCATAGTGGCTTACAATCATGGCTTCATCCCAGATGTGTGTACTGTATCCAGTGGTGGGATTCAAGTAATTTAACAACCGGTTCTCTGCCCTAATGATTTCTTCCAACAACCAGTTTGCCAAACTGTTCAGAAAGTTAACAACCGGTTCTCCCAAAGTGGTGCGAACCGGCTGAATCTCACCACTGACTGTATCTATGCAAAATGAAATGACTGAATTCATGCTAACACTAAGCCCAAACCAAACAAAACCACACGATGCATGACCGCAGGTATAGATTTAAATGGAAACTAGAAGAACTGCAATAGGGAATGTTTTTTTTCTTATCTTGAGCCTGACCTTGACGTTATTGACATCTACATTTGCCCTGTTTGTTACCAAGTGGTTTTTCCGGACAATGCAACAACCTCTGCAGATTTAGATAGGAAAATTGCCGGAGGAGATAAAGAGGATAACAAGGAAGGAAATTCCCTAAAAGTTATTCATTACCAGAAACACAGTCAGAGTTGGAGGCTGGCTGTACTCAAACAAAGCCTTACCCAAATAAAGGGTTCTTATTTTATAGATTATCTACCTAACCTTTAAGGGTGGTTAAGTGCCACATGAAATGGTCCAGGGCTTTGCAATTTCAGAGTCTGAGGACATTTATTTTGGGAAATCCTGCAGCGAAGCCGGAATTGCAAAAACGAAACAAAACACACACAAAAAATCCACCCACTTTTTTTTTTTTTTTTGGTCTTTTTTTGGTGATGCAAGAGTGTAGCTCTGCAGAGCTTGTGGGCAAATTATTTCTGCAAATGTATTGTCTCATTCCTTCTCCAGGTCCTGAATCTGCTTTTATTAGTTTGAGAGGCTGCACCAGGCCACTCATGAACGGTTAAAGGCCACAATCCAAAACAGTGAAACCAGGAAGTGTTTGGGACAGTGGGACTTAAGTGGGAAAATCGGGTGTCCTTAGGTCTCTGTATTTCTCTCTGTTGGAAGAAATGTCCATCTGGGTTCAGTTCCAAGTGGGGAGAAAGACACTGGAAACACGGAGACTGATTGAAAAGATGGTTTAATGGTGGACAGGACCATGTGGTTTGAGGTCCTGGGCAAAAAAAGGGCAGAGATGCTGAGAGTGCCTAGGTTATATGCCCTCTGTTGGGCTTTTAATTTGAGCTTGTGTTCTCATTGGTTGTCAGACTCCCATAGGGCCATGCAGGGGTAACTTTGTAGGTTGTCGTTTGAGTCCCAGACTTGGTTGACTCTTGCTGGGTGATGATGTAATGGAAGGGCTTTGGGGAATTCTTTGTTGTAGATCTTTGTTATGTAGAATAGACTGACCCAGGCCTTAATGGCCCATTGACAAAGGGAGGGGGGTGAGTTTCTGCCTCCCTTTTAGGGGAAATATTCTGCCCTTTTTATATCTCCTGAAATATCTCATTTTCCTAGGAGAGGGGTGGGTGCTAATTTCCTACAGCTCCTTCACATCTCCAGATTCCTCTCCAAATACAATCAAAAGACTGAAACTTTTGGCCCACCTGGAATTTGCACTTTATCAACTGGAAGCTCAGTTGATAAAGAACAACATGCACAAGGATCCCACTGTTTCCACCTTTTCTTAGCCAGCAATTAGTGGAAATGCAAAGTCTCAGGGAGCTTGGCTATTTCCCCTTGTCTTTCCCTCTGGTGAAATGTGACTGGCGAGTGAGGGGGAAACAGTAGCGTTGTGGAACTACCCACCGGCAATTTTAAAAAATTTTGTATTTTGTTTAGAACTTACCACTTCCTCTTTCTTTCTTCAGCTAATGCTGCAGCCACTGACCATGGTTTAAAGACTTTGAGAGAGAATCTTATTGCAGATTTATGAGAGATCGTACCACGCTGCTTGCAATGTGGTTTTTTTTTTTTAATGCAAATCGAATGATGACTTAGCAGCCAGGGAACTTTCCCTTGTATACATTCTCAGTTGTTTTCTTGATCATATACTTATCATGTCAAGGTCATCTCTTAGCCACCATATGGGGAGACTCCCCTAGGATGATCAGTTATTTTTTCATTAATATCAAAAGTTGCTCTGAAGTCCACTCTCGATGCTGGCTGGGGAATTCTTCTTTGTTGAAGTCCAAAGTTGGCGAGATTGAGAAACGTTGCCCTATAGGGATGGGGATTTTCAATGTCAGCTGACCAGCCCCATTCTTTCCACTGAATGTTAGAAAACAATGCAGTTAGAATGGAATGGGATGGGATGGGATGGGATGGGATGGGATGGGATGGGATGGGATGGGATGGAATAGAATAGAATAGAATAGAATAGAATAGAATAGAATAGAATAGAATAGAATAGAATAGAATAGAATAGAATAGAATTCTTCATTGGCCAAGTGTGATTGGACACACAAGGAATTTGTCTTTGGTGCATATGCTCTCAGTGTACATAAATAAAATATATTCGTCAAGAATCATAAGATACAACACTTAGGGATAGTCATAGGATACTAATAAGCAATCAAATCATACTAGGAAACAATAAAAACAATATAAGTTATAAAGATACAAGCAACATGGATATAGCCATAAGTGGGAAGAGATAGGTACTAGTAAGGATGAGAAGAAGAATAGTAATACAGTCTTAGTAGCTAATTTGACAGTGTTGTGGGAATTAGTTTTTAAGCAGAGTGATGGCATACGGGAGAAAACTGTCCTTGTGTGTAGTTGTTCTGGTGTGCAGAGCCCTATAGCATCTTTTTGAGGGTAAAAGTTGAAACAATTTATGTCTAGGATGTGAGGGGTCTGTAGATATTTTCACAGCCCTCTTTTGGACAGGTCCTCAATGGAAGGCAGGTTGGTAGCAATTGTTTTTTCTGCAGTTAACATCCTTGGATGCATTTAAATGAATGTATTACAAAACCCCATCAAATTCTCAGGAATCTTCAAAATTCTACGGGACTCTGTTTGACACTCCCTGGACTAAAGCATAGAATTTCATCAATCTCATTATATCTTAACCAGGCTCAGAGGCCAGTCTAGGAATAAGGAATAATTCAATGATTTGCTAAAGGCTATTTCATTTACATTGGTGGCTAATCGGTAATGCTTGAGAGAGTAACAAGTCTTGCCTTTACTCCCTGCAGCCCCAAGAAACCAGAAACATTCCTGATGCCAAAAGATTCAAAGAAGATTGCAACAGGTAAGTCAATGGGAATCAAAAGGAACTGTTTGTGCCATCTCTTGCATTTGTTCCTGAGTCAGTTGCATCTGTGTTAAGAATGAAAGGGTGCTAGGATGTTTCTGTACTAAATCCAGGCTCCTTAAAGCATCAGGTGCAGTAGTGGGTTTCAATTTTGTTCGCTAACGGTTTGCTCGTGGGCGCATGTGCGCAGCACTTCTGCACATGCGCAGACACGTCCGGGTGGGTGGGCGGAGCCTCCCACCGCCGCAGCTACCAGTTCGCCCAATCCGGGGGGAATTGGTAGCAACCCACTAGTGATCAGGTGCCCACTGTGAGGTAAAGCAGAATACCAGATTAGATAGGTCTTTGATCTGTTCCAATGAAAGATTCCCATCTCTATACTGCCCTTTCTGTACGATTTTATTATCATTTTCAGGAAGTTTTAATTCATAGTTTATCATGAGGACTAGACACCTGCATTTAAAGAAGAATAGCATTGGGAAAAACTTAAAAATGAAAATTCTCAATGATCAAGTCTAGCTTTTAGGTTATGTGAAATCTCTTATTTTACTAGCTCGGGAAATTATTTCTTTGTTCTGGAAAGACTCTCTCTTCATACTATATGTATGCTGCTCCTTTAAGATGCTTAGATTCCCTTTTTTAAATTGAAGTGGCACAAAATAACATATATGGCGGTAAATATACTAAATAAATAACCTGAGATTTCCTCTCGCAAAAAGATAGTCCCCGGTCTCAGGTTTACAACTTGAAAAGATAACACTGCCAAGGAAAAAAGGGATGGGGAGGAAAGAGAGGAATCTATTCAGATGGACACAAATCAGAGATGATCCCATTTCCTTCCAATACCTCTGGGCCAGTGATGGGTTCCTCCCGGTTCGGCCCGGTTCGGCCGAACCAGTAGCGGTGACGATGTGATGTCACCAAACCGGTTCTCTTTGTCCGGGAACTGGGCCCTCCGACCCACCCCTGTGTTATTCCTACTGCTCTGGGTGATCGTGCGCGAAGCGCGTGCGCGAAGAGAACTGGTAGTAAAGCCAGTTGGAACCCACCACTGCTCTGGGCTAACTCTGTTCTGTTAAATGTTGTGTCCTGTCTGGGCTTCTCATTCCAAAGATTTCTCCTTTTCTGTAGACATCACCGGCCCAATCATCCTACAGACCTACCGTGTGATTGCTGACTATGAGAAGAACTCTAGCACTGAGATGGCCATGAAGGTGGGGGACATAGTAGACGTGGTGGAGAAGAGCGAGAGTGGTAAGAAAATAGCTGGCTACATTTTTTCCCCATTGTGTGTTAGTTCGGGCCTTTTGCTCAGTGAGAAAAACCCCAACCCTTCTTTTTGGTTATTCATTTCAGGATGGTGGTTTTGTCAGCAAAAGAATAAACGAGGTTGGGTACCAGCTGCTTATCTAGAACCAATGGATAGTCCAGATGAAGCTGAAGAACAGGAGCCCAACTATGCAGGTAAACGAACTTTACTGTTGGATTAGAAGTCTAAGGACCATACAGAGCAAGGCCCCAGTTTAGTTCTAGAACCGTGATGGCGAATCTACGGCACACATGCCACAGGTGACACGCAGTGCCCTCTCACACGAGCCATCACCCCAGTTCAGCTCCACCGCACACATGTGCATGCGCCTCCCTCCAGCCAGCTGGTCGTCAGGTCTCTGCCACGCATGCGCAGGGTGCATGCGGGGGGCCACATGCAGGGGGGTGCACGCACATGTGCAGGGGCCAGGGCACATGCGGGGGAGTGGTGCGCGCATTGCATTTTGGGGATTTGGCGCACACACATTCACACACACTTTGGGTGCTCGGACTGGAAAAGGTTAGCCATCACTGCTCTAGAACAGAGGTGGGCAAATATAGCCCCTTTATGACCTGTGGACTTCAACTCCCAGAATTCCTGAGCCAGCTTGGCTGTCTCAGGAATTCTGGGAGTTAAAGTCCACAGGTTGTAAAAGAACCACATTTGCCCACCCCTGCTCTAGAAGGTAGAGGTAGTCCTCAGTTTATGACCACAATTCAGACTGTAGCTTCTGTTGCTAAGTGATCAATTATTGAGCGAGACCTGATTTGATGACCTCTTTTACCACAGACATTTTGTGATTTCTATGGTTAAGGGAATCACACAGTTGTTAAAATGAATCCGGCTTCCCCCGTTGACTTTGTGAAAGTCACAAAGGGCAGTTGTGTGATTTTGACATGCCACAACTGTGATAAATACATGCTGGTGCCCAGCACCCAAATTTTGATCATATGACCGTGGGCACGGTCATAAATGTGAGGACTGATCGTACGTCACTTTTTCAGCACTATTGTAACTTTGAACAGTTTTTCAACAAATGCTCAAATAAGTTGAAGGTTGCCCGAATTGCGTTAAAAAAGAAAAGGAAATGATTTAGGCATTCATATTATAAAATATGCTAAGGATGTCTCCCTATTGCTTCATTCCTGTCAGATTTTAATGTAGTATATTAAAATAATTAGCAATAAAGGCCAGACTGGTTTTAAAACACAAAGTCAGAGATGACTCAGTTTAACAACCATAGAACAAGAAATGATAAACCTTTGTTAGTTTAATTTGAGGCAAATATAATTGGTTTAGACAAAGGAACTGAAGGAGAGAATCTTCATCCCAAGGGTGTTATTGTGAGGGGAAATTAAGGGACAGATGCCATTGTGAGATTTCTTAAAGGGTACTTTTATGTATATTATACCTTATGTAATATTTTATTTATTTATTTATTTTATTTTATGCAATTTATATGCCGCCCTATCTCCGAGGACTCAGGGCGGCTCACAACGGTAAAATGCATAGTTCCTTATTAAAATGATATAAAATTAAAATCCAATTTAAAACAGTTTAATATTCATTAACACACACACACACACACACACCCCATCAGTCCAGGCTACGGAACAACCAGGTCTTCAACTCGTGGCGGAACGAGCGAAGGTCAGGGGCCATCCGGAGCTCCAAAGGAAGTTGGTTCCAGAGGGTGGGTGCGCCCACAGAGAAAGCTCTCCCCCTGGGGGTCGCCAGCCGACACTGTCTGGCCGACGGCACCCTGAGGAGGCCCTGTTTGTGGGAACGCACCAGGCGATTGGGGATTGTCACAGGCTGCAGGGGGTCCGACAGATATCCTGGACCTAGGCCATGAAGGGCTTTATAGGTGATAACCAGCACCTTGAACCTCACCCGAAGGGCAACTGGTGATATATAAGTGAAAGAAATCATTAATATAGAATACTACAATATATCTGAAAAATTTACTGTGATATTTATTAATGATCAGTACATACTAAACAATAGTACAGTATGTGTGTTTCAGTGATCAATAAGCAATGGAAATATCAAATTATTAATCAATATTGAGTAAAAATTAAAATAAATACGATCAAATCAATATAGATATATAGTCTGGTTCTACTTCAGCTGCATGATTTATAAATCAACAGTAAGTTACTGTACACGTTGCAGCTTCCTTAACGTAAAATTATACATTTTTGTAAAAAAAAAAAAGTTGCCATTAATCACTTCCTTCCTGCATTTTTTCTTTTGGGGGCTTGCTAAAAGAAATCTAGCGTGTTTTGAAAACACATATTAACAGTCCAAATTGTTTAATTTATTTTCTCATTAAATGCCTCATTAACTGATAAAATATTCACCATTATAAAAAGACATTTAAAAGAGGTTTGCTGGTTGAAGCTAATTTAAATGAAATATAAAAATATGAAAATTTGTCTGAAGTGGTTATTGTCCCTCAGAATTTGTTTCATCTCTAACTTTGAGTTCGTCCCTCTTTTGGCCTTTCACGCTTTGGATGCATAAGCAGGTTTACACACTCCACAGTCCAATCTGTAAAATGGGTAACTGATTTAAAACATGAATGAAAGCAGTTAAATGTTTTTGGGGCACCTGATATCAGTTTCAATTCAGAATCACTTCTTGTGAGATGGGTGGCCGTATAAATTTGATCAATCAATCAAATACTCTCTGTTTGCAAGGTGAGCTCCATGTTGTCCGAAAAGGTTACACAGCTGCTCAGGAAGACGAGATTTCCCTGAAGGAAGGAGAAACCATAGAAGTTATCCATAAACTGCTTGATGGTTGGTGGGTAGTCAGGTAAGGTACCAGCTATGACTCTTGCAAATGCAGTGGGACAAATTTCAGAATTCTGACTGGGGAATCTAGTTGCCGGAGTCCTAAATTGCTTGGAGGACACCAGTGGTGGGATTCATTTTTTTTTTATTGCCAGTTCTGTGGGCGTGGCTTGGTGGGTGTGGCTTGGTGGGCATGGAAGGGGAAGGATATTCCAAAATCCCCTTTCCCACCCAATTCCAAGGAAGGATACTGCGAAATCCTTATTCCCACCCCACCCCACTAACCTCCTTTCCAGCTCCGTTCTCCTATGCATGGCAACAAAAGAAGACCCAGCTGATCAGCTGAGACTTGATCAGCTGAGAGTCGGGAGGCAGCGAATAGATTGGGGGCGGGGCCAGCCGGAAGTGGTATTTGCTGGTTCTCCGAACTACTCAAAATTTCTGCTACCGATTCGCTAGAACCGGTCAGAACCGGCTGAATACCACCTCTGGAGGACACCTCATTGAAGGCTCCTGCAGCTGAAAGTGGGAATGACACTCATCAATGCCGGCTTTCCTGTTGTGCAAAGGTGGCCCCAACTTATTGTTTGTTGAGGAGATGTTTTCACAACTGAGAACTTTCTTGGTTTCTTTTTTTTTTCTTTGAAAACGTTTCACTTCTGAAGAACTGAAGAAGTTCCTTGGATGAGAAGCAAGATATTTTCAAACAAACAAAGAAAGATAAAAAAAAAACACCAAGAAAGTCCAGTACCCTTTTGGAAAAAGCACCGTTGGGACAACCATGACCTGGTTGATTGAAAATCTCCATAGACCTAAACCCAATCCAATTGTTTTAAGAGCTGAGAATCCCTTGTCTGCAATGATGAATCTGTCAAAATCAATTTTCTCCAGTTTGGTTTCTCTCCAGTTTCTCTTCACGTTTTTCAAGTTCTTCCTTTCTCCCATACATGAAGTCATCTGTGAATGTAGTTGGAGTGCTTCAGGGTGAAACTCGTGAGTGTAGTCTTTCGTCTTTAGTCATAACTCAGAGGCACAGACATGATCTGTGGGCAGAAGTTCTAGGTTAATTCTGAGGTAGACTGGGAAAAACCCTTGATAGAAATTTTGCAGGGCAAATTGCTGATCCATGGTTGATTTCCATGTCTTTGACAACACATGGAGGCAGAATTCTAATTGTCCAATGTCCATGCATTATTGTACTTTTAGTGTGCTGCTTAAAAGGCAATTCTCAGTCAACACAGAATAAATACCCAGATAGAGCCCCAAAGAGGCCCTCAAAAATCTGAAGTGACAGGTGTTTATGGAAATTCTCAGTCATTCCGATCATGGTTGTCCCAAAGGGGCTTTTTCAAGAGGTAACTGGACTTTCTGGGTTTTCTTTGAAGATGTTTCGTTTCTCATCCAAGAAGCTTCTTCAGGTGTTAAAAAGAGGAAGTCTTAGCTGACAGCCATCTGATGAGCATCTATGTATTGCAACACGGCATTAAATTCAGAACTAAATTAATCAGTGTGTGGGAGATAGCCCTGGAGCATGACATATTCTGTTCAGCATTATGTACCAATAGGTGAATATATATAGCTCAGGGTTGAACTGTGGAATCTTTGGTGCTCTCTGAGTTTGGTTGTTGGCTTCCAGATGTTTTATTACCCAACTAGGTAACATCATCAGTGTTTATGTAGACTTCATCTTTCTTAGAAGGATCTTGCTATGCAGTGTGACCATACTGTAGTTCAAGCTATCTCTGTTTGTTTATTTTTATGTTTCAATAAAATGGTCTTCTTAAATCTTAGGAAGGAAGAGATCACAGGCTACTATCCTTCGATGTATCTGCAGAAAGCAGGAGAGGAAAACATGACCGAGAACAACCAGCTGAGGAATAAAGCAGCACCACCTCGAAGGTACAGTTGGGGTCTCTGGAAGTTTGTTTGTTTGTTTTGAAGTGTGGAATTAAGACTGGTGAAAACAAACTTCGAGTCCATCCTCAGCCACAGAAACTCACTAGGAGATTTTGGGCTGACCTAATGTCAGCCCAGCCTACTTCACAGGTTCTTGTGGGGACAAAATGAAGGGAGTTCTCTTTAGAATCAATTTGGAGCCCCTAGATCAGGGGTCTGCAACCTTAAATACTCAAAGAGCCATTTGGACCCATTTCCCACAGAAAAGAAAACACCGGGAGCCACAAAACCTGGGTGGGCGTGGCCAACTCGATGTCACTCACTTCCACTAGTCACATAACACGCACACCCCCAGCCATGCTTACCCAGCCGGTCATTAGGGCAGAGAACCAGTTGTTAAAAAACACCGGGAACCACAACATTCTTTTGACATCTCTCTCTCTCCCCTCCCTTCCTCTTTCTCCCCCCTCTCCCCCTCTCTCTGTATCTCTCTATGTCTCTCTCTCTCCCACTCTCTCTGTATCTCTCTATGTCTCTCTCTCTCCCACTCTCTCTGTATCTCTCTATGTCTCTCTCTCTCCCACTCTCTCTGTATCTCTCTATGTCTCTCTCTCTCCCACTCTCTCTGTATCTCTCTATGTCTCTCTCTCTCCCACTCTCTCTGTATCTCGCTGTTTCTGCCCTGGCTGCTTCTCCGTCCCCCACATTCGCCCTTACCTTCTCAGGCCAGGCAAGGAGTGACTGGGAGGGAAGGGTGAGGGGCGGGGCCAGCCAGTGATGGGATCACCTGACATGGAGCCACAGCAGAGGGCCAAAAGAGCTGCATGCGGCTCCAGAGCCACAGGTTGCTGACCCCTGCCCTAGATGTAAATGTAAATCAAGAATTAGTTTACTTTGGCCTTTGGCCATAAGTAGACATTGTCAGGCACTCGCCGAGACTAATATATGAATCAGGAGCTCAGATAAATGCTGGTTACTTCAGCAGGAAGTAAGCAAAATTCACATTTTCTCGGGACAAAGAAAAGATGAGGGTTTAAGCCTGGGAAATTAGCCAATTGCATAAAATTCCATAATTGGAAAACTGGGAAGAAGAGGTCAACGAATCTGACATTTCTCTCAATGCAAGATCCAGATCAAATCATCCCTAGCCAATGGAACCATGGGGATTTTATAGGAAAATATGCGGAAATTACTCTGCTTGGAAACAATGAGAATTTTAGTCCATACAACAGGAAAATGCCAGATTGGAGAAACCTGTTTTAGCAGATCCTGGTATTGTTAATCATGTGTTTATAGTATCATTGATGATTTTCCTTTCCTTCGGATGACCGGGCAGGTCTAGTATCAGCAACATCAAGAGCATCCACACGCAAAGTCGCAAGCAGATCAGCCAGGAGACGTATAGGCGGAACAGTGTGAAATACATGCAAAGCAGAAAGAAGCTGAAGACCAAATTCTTGGGCAAAACCAATATTATCGGTAAGTGTGGGGAACTTCAGAAAAATGTCCTTACAAAATCTCTAATTTGGTTAAATATGAACAGGTGACAAGGCACAAAATGGCCTTCTCTGACCATCTAAGCCAGTGTTTGTCAACCTTGGCAACTTGAAGATGGGTAGGCTTCAACTCCCAGAATTCCCCAGCTGGTGATTTGTCGGCTGGGGGATTCTAGTAATTGAAGTCCACCATCTTCAAGTTGCCAAAGTTAAGAAACACTGCTCTAAGCCTTTGTGAACTTGGTTTCTTTTGAGTTTTGATTATTTCCTCTTTTTAATATGACTGTCCAACTCAAACAACATGATACTGGCCATTGGGCAAAAATCACCCAGCTGGGGAATTCTAGGATTTGAAGTCCACTCATCTTCAAGTTGCCAAGGTTGGCAAACATTAACCCAAATATTTAACTCTGGTTAAAGGTTGAGAAACACTAATCCAAACATTTAACTCTGGCTAAGCAGGTCCTTTCCTCTCCTTTTAGCAATAGTAATAGCACTTAGATTTATATACCGCTTTACAGTGCTTTACAGCCCTCTCTAAGCAGTTTACAGAGTCAGTTTATTGCCTCCAACAATCTGGGTCCTCATTTTACCCACCTCGGAAGGATGGAAGGCTGAATCAACCTTGAGCCTGGTGGGATTTGAACTGCCAAATTGCAGGCAGGCGACAGTCAGCAGAAGTAGCCTGCAGTACTACACTCTAACCACTGTGCCACCTCGGCTCTATTGATTTATTTGTATCATTTATTGATACAAATGTCTTCATATGGAATATTTGCATGGAATATTCAACCTGACATGATAGGCAACACAATTATTAGCCTACTCTAGTATTGTGGCAAATTAATATGAATATGAATATTAATATGAATATTAATTCTCTAATGACCTCAGGGTTACACCATTACAGATGCCAGATCTGAAAGAAAGTAAGTCTTGCTTTTCTCCACCACTAAACAGGAAGTCAGTTTGGAATGATGTAAAAAGTTTTGCTGTATCATCTCAAGGCTGTTTTCCCCTCCCCTCCATTTTATTTTATACAGAGGAAACAAATGAGAACGATGAATCCAAGCCCGTAATTCCTCCGAGACCCAGTAAAGATTTGATTCTGATCCGTTGTTCTGAGAGCACAAAGAAAAAAATCCAGTGAGGAAGAAACGGAAGAATTTATCACTCCATCTTTGCTACCATCACTAAAAAGAGTTCACAAAGAATCACAAAGAGTTCACAAAGTTATTCACAAAGAATCATCTGAGGATCTCTGTTTTTGGAAGAGTTCTTGCAAACCATGTCTAGTGATCTCTTTGCAGCTCTTGTGTTCAGAGAGTATGATCCTTTTTTCTGCTTGCTTGATCAACCTTACAGAGAAATGTTTAGAACATAGAGTAATAGCACACGGCTATTACAACTCTACAGTAATTATATAATTATCATTGCACATAGAATTTAGCACTGATGACTTCTTACAATTTTTTCCACAGTCTCTCTTATTATATAATCAGTTGAATCAAGGTGGTGAAGCTATGCTGAATTGACTTAGTGTTAAATCAGTTAACTTTCCTTTCCCCTGGGTTTGTACATTTTGCCAACCCAGCCTGGGTAAACAGAATATTTATAACTCAGTGTTCTTGGTTTCTCTGAGCTTGGGTTGTTTTCCTGCAGATGTTTCCTTATCAGATTTGGTAATATCATCAGTGTAGGGGGCAGAATGGAGTTTGTTGGTGGTTTATATAATAATGGCCAGCCCTGCCAGTTGTGATTGGAGTGTGATTCCTTTCTTGGGCAATCAACGACTTTAACTCTCACCTATCACCAAAAATACCATGAACACAATGAGTCTCTTTAGCTAGTTTATGACTCAAATGTATTGTCTCAATCTAGAAAACTGGTTAATTCAGTAACCAGGTTAAGTATGTAGTAAGAATTGCATCCATGCACTATTCTTGGCCATTTTAAGACCTGATAATAGTATTTTTCCTACATTCAAAGTCTGCTGAGTTTTCACTTCCATCTAGTATTTTGTTTGAGGAAGGTTATTTGTCTGCGCTTTAGCTCCCTTGGTTAGTTTGTGTTCAATATGTTAATGAAGTTAAATGGTCGGTTTAGGTTTTATGATTAGTTTATTATATATGACTAGTTTCATTGGGATTATAATTTGTAAATACATGACAGTATATTTTATTCTTTTTGCATGTGTCTAGTTACTGTTTAGATCTGATGGTTTTTGTATTGTAATTACAGCACTGAAATTGGTTTTCTTTCTGCAAATCCAGAAAAAGGGTTTCCATAGCCACAGAGTGAGTGAGCACATATGTCCATAGATGTTTTGAATCTTGATCAGTGGGGTAGCTGGCACTATAGGGCAGACACATGCATTGAGCTTATGATTATTAATTATGATGCACAAGTCTATCAATTTAGGGTATTTATTTTTCATGTGCCAACGGTTGTTACCCATACATAAGATAGGTTGCTTTCTAAAATATGTTTTGGGTAGATGGGATCTTGCTTTGCATCCATTATATTGCACTTGTAACATCTGTGGCTATATGATTAATAAACAACCTGGAATAAACAAGAGGGCCTTTCGTCTTCTTTTTCAGCAAGTCATTTTCAATCAGCAGCCGTTGTGACACAAAGGAAACCCTTCAGTTGTACTTTAGACCTGCAGATTGCTCAAAAAAGCCTCTTGCATAAAATTCTGGGCAGAAAAGAATTTGCAAAACATTTAAAAAGAAGGCTCCTTTTGAGTAACATTGGCCAACAAACTGAATTTTTAACCGCAAGGTTGCATAGGACCTCTCAACCTCACGCCTTCTCCGGTTTACCATTTCAACTTCCAACCAGTCCAATGTCTGGCTGTCCAGAAATTAATAAAAACTTGGGTTTTCCTAAAAGGTCCTGAGACTGACTGTGAAATTGCAGCTTACTTTATCAGTGTTTGTGTGCATTTTTTAAAAAAAATTATGCCATACGCTTTGTTCATATTTTTGTAATAAAATTTTCAATCATATTTTCCTTATTGCTGTTTTGATCTCACTGGAGAGAGACGGGTGGCATATACAATAAACACACACATACACACACACATACATAAAATCTGTCAACTGCCTGGAGTCCATGAAGATTGGAAACACTGATTAATTTTTTTAAAATGCCTTGGACATTCTGCAGGACACACCATTGCTTTCTTTTCCTCTTTCTCTTTTTCCAATTGACAAGCAATATGGTTCTTTCTTTCTTTCTTTCTTTCTTTCTTTCTTTCTTTCTTTCTTTCTTTCTTTCTTCCTTCCTTCCTTCCTTCCTTCCTTCCTTCCTTCCTTCCTTCCTTCCTCTTATTTTTTTTTTTACAAATACTTCAAGGAAGATGTGTGTATCCAACACTTTTTCCTCCTGTTTTTCCCACAACAACAGCCCTGTGAGATGGGTTGGGCTGAGAGAGAGTGATTGGCTCAAAGTCAACCAGCCGGCTTTCATGGCTAAGACAGGACTTGAACTCACAACCTTTCTAGCCTAGGGCCATAGGCCACTAAACCAAACCAATTCTGTGGTCGGTTTGATGCTTGAACATGGTTCCTGCTCTTGTGCTATATTTCTGCCAATTGTCGCCTTCCGCCTAGTTGGTGGAGACGTCGTCAGCCATTCAGTCGTGTCTGATCCTCGGTCACTCTATGGATCTGTACTTTCCATGCTTCTCTCCCTCACACTGCCTCCTTCAGATCCGCCATGGTCATTCCAGTGTCATCTTTTATAGCGTCCAGCCAGCGGGTACTAGGGTGGTCCCTTCTCCTTTTTCCGCTGACCGCTTCAATTGAAAAGTCGATTGACATTTCGAGTGAGTCAGCTCTCATGATATGAGACAGTTCTCTGTTGTTGGTGTTGTTATTCTATATTATTCTTCTCTGTTATTTCACAGTGGATTCATGTTTAATCAGTGTTCTTCACTTAAATTCTCAAGTAGAAAGAGGGGGAGGTACCATATTGACATCATTATAGGCAGTGGTGGTATTCATCCAGTCCTATACGGTTCAGGAGAACCGGTAGCGGCGGCTGCGGGAAGCTCTGCCCACCTGCCTGGACGTCATCAAGTCCCATTTTTGACAATCTGTGCATGCGTGGAAGGCTCTGTGCATGCACAGAGGTGGTGCGTGCGCTCACATTTGCGAACAGGTAGCGAAGGTAAGTGAATACCACCCCTGAATACAGGTAGTCCTCAAGTTACAATTATTCAATTAGTGACTGTTCAATAACAGTCAACAGCACTGAAAAAAAATGACTTACAATCACTCCTCAGACTTATGATCATTGCAGAATCTCCATGGTCTCACGTTCAAAATTTGGGCACTTGGCAACCAGCTTGTATTTCTGATAGGGTCATCCGAAGATTGTATGATCTCTGTTTGTGATATTTCCGGTTGGCTTCCAACAAGCCAAGTGTTCTGACCCAGTTCCCCAAACACGACAAACCATCTGAAGTGAACTCAAAGATTCCTTTAATTAGGAGTGCCGACAGCCCAGCAAAAAAGTTTCTCTCTCATTGCAGGCTGCCTATCAGACCAACAACTTTTATTAAAAAGCTTTCATGAGCTCCCAGTTATTTCATCAGAATGGCTAGCATGTTCATGAAAGCCAATGCCTATTAATAAAGGGTACAGAGAAGAGTGCAGAGAAGAGCAAGAAAAATTATTAGAGGACTGGAGGCTAAAACATATGAAGAATGGTTGCAGGAACTGGGTAAGTCTAGTCTAATGAAAAGAAGGTGTGAGAAATTTTATATCCAAATGTATTTTATTCTTTATACTGTTTCTAGCTTTCCTTAAAACATTAACAGAATCCACAATGGTCTGAGAATCAGCGTCTCCACTGGATAATTGACAGTCAAGCTGAAACTAAATTAATCAAGTAAAAACAGCAAACGGGGAAATACTTTACCCAAACTTCCTCAAACTCCCAAATAAATTACCAAAACCTAATCCACACATCAAAGGATAAGGTCTGCAAACAGAGTTAATTAAATTAGGTCTCACAGCAGAATTGCACGTTTACAAGAACACACACACACACACACACACACCTCAAATGTCACTCTAGAATCAGCATGTAGATACTTCCACACCCCGGACAAGCTCTCCGTATAAAAATCTGCTGCTGTACCCCATTTCTCTGCAGCTGCCCCTAAAAGCAAACTCTTAGTTTTTAGGAATACATGTTTTTTCTTTCCTCACAGCTGTCTGGCCCTAATTTTTATTATATTGTTGCACAGCCCTGGCTCAATTTGCAACCCCAAATTATTCTTTTGACAAAGGACTGGGTGTGTGTGAGATGATAGCCATGTTCCAATATCTAAGGGGGTTGCCACAAAGAAGAGAGGGCCAACTTATTCTCCAAAGAAGTTTAAGGTGGGAGAGGTACCAATGGATGGAAACTCATCAAGGAAAGAACTGAGGAGAAATTTCGTGACAGTTAGAATAATTAATCAGTTGAACAGCTTGCTTCCAAAAGTCCTGGGTGCTCCAATACTGGAGGTTTTTTTTAAATTTTTAATTTATTTATAACATAACACAATATAACAAACACAAAACACAAGACACATTGTATAAGTTCCCTTTTTACAACTGTTTCGTAACAGTCATCTTCTAATATTTACATCTTCCCTCATTTCCCCTTATACTGCTCTTTTCCTTCTTGTTCCTTTTTCTCTTATTTATATTATAATTCCTAACAATCATGGTATCAATTTTGTACATTTTATACCTTGTCCTATAAACATTTTACATTTATAACTTCTTCCCTGTTCTTATTGTTCACTATTTCTAATCTTCAGCCAGTTGTACTATTTATTCCATACTACATAGTATTCCGTATCTTTCTTTTCTTTAAATTCTTTTGTTAATTTGTCCATCTCAGCACACTCTAAGATTTTTTAAATCAATTCTTCCTCTGTTGGTGTATTTTTATTTTTCCAATTTTGTGCAAATGATATTCGTGCGGCTGTTATAATATGTAAAATCAAGTATTTTATTTCTTTAGTATATTTTCTAGTAAATATTCCTAATAAAAATGTCTCTGGTTTCCTATCAGTCGGTTGATCTGTTATTTTTTCTAGCCATTTCTTGATTTTAGCCCAAAACTTTTTTGCGGCCAGGCAAATCCACCAAAGATGATAATATGTTACAGAGATCTTGTTGCATTTCCAACATATGGCGAGCTGTTCGGGAACATCTTAGCAAGCCTTGCCGGTGGGAGGTGCCCAATACTGGAGGTTTTTAAGAAGAGACTGGACAACAGGAAAGAAGAGTCGGAGTATTACAACATATGGGGAAAAATTTATCAATGGATAGAAAGTGAGTATAGACAATAAACATGGTAAAGATAAGAACGTTGGGATGAATAAGTTGTAGTATATTAAATTAAATGAAAAAGACAAATGTATGTATTAAGAAATGGTGATAAATTATGAAGATGATGGCACAAAAATGTTATACCCAGATGATACATGGATTGATTAATAACGTACAGGAATGTAAGAAGAGATATAATTATAAAGCAAAAAAGAAATTTGAAATGAAGATGTATGTGAATAGAAATCGGGGCTGCTCAAATACCATCTCAGATTGAATTGAAAAAGGAAACAACAAGGGAGTGGAAAAGGGGAGAGGAGTAGAGAGGGGGAAGGAGGGGAGTTGGGATGTGAGAAGAAAAGAAGAATGGAAAAAGGAGGGGAAGAAAGAAGGGGAAAAGAAGAGTAGGAGAGATGGTAAGAAAGGGAGGAAGAAGAGAGGAGAGGGGAAAGAGGAGAGGAAGTAGAAAAGGGAAGGAGAGGAGGAATGAGGAAAGTAGAAAGAGATAGAAGAGAAGAGAGAAGGGAAGAAGAAAAGGAAAGGTTGTATTAAAATAAAGGAAGGAGATAGTAGAACAGCAGACCTGAACAACTAATTAGCAAATGGAAGTTAAAGAATAAGATGAATGAATAATGATTAATGATGGACAAAAGACTGTACATTTAAACATGTTGATTAAAAAAATAAAAAAAAACTTTGATTAAAAAAAAAGAAGAGGAGACTGGACAACCACTTGTTTGAAATGGTATATGGTTTCCTGCTTGAGCAGGGGGTTGAACTAGAAGACCTCTGAGTTCCAGTGGTGGGTTTCCAATATTCTTACTACCGGTTTGCCACGCGCATGCTCGCTTCGCACATGTGCCCGGCCTTCCATGCATGCACTTTGCTCGCTTGCGCGCCTTCCACACATGCACCCAGCCTTGAAAATGTGCCTAAATAGGATGGCATAGAACCGAGGCAGAATTTCCACTACCACCCGCAATTCCACTCCCGGTTTGCCTGAACTGGTACGAATCGGCTGAATACCACCTCTGCTGAGTTCCCTTCCAACTGTGTGGTTCTGTTAAAAGTTGTCCGCTGGAATAGAGCTACTGGACTCCTGATTTTTGGCTGCAATAGATTAACATGGGGTCTTCTCTATAAGAAAAAGTTATCTCTCTCATTGCATCTCTATATCTTTGTCCTCTCTGAAGACCGTTCTTTGTGAAGGGGATTGTGCAAAAGTTTACGATAATATCTTTGTTAATCCTTAAATTGCTACAAGACTCTTGGTTGATTTTTCTGCAAAAGGCAAAGCCAACTGCTAGTTTTCTGGAAATTGGACCAACAAGCAATCTTTGCGGTAGACTACAAACCCCTTTTTGGTTTCATGCATGCATTCTGCTTTCAGACTTTTTCCCTTAAGTGAACTCCCCTTCCTGTTACAACACGGAAAAAAACCTTTTTTTTTTTTTTGCCTATATGACCCCACCATTTCAAGTTCTTCTTTCACTCACTTTTCTGCTGATTCAACCATTTATTGGTGAGGCTTTCTAATCTCCATTGCGGTCAAATTATTTTGGTGCTCTTGACTGGAAAAATAATGGTGGTTTAGGTTCCAGTTTTGTTTGCACCCAGCACACTCCTGGCCAGTTCCTATCCAGACCAGAGCAAATGTACACCCAACTCAGTTCAATTGGGCAAAATATTATGTAGTTTTGATGTTGATTAATTAAACTTCAGCAAACTTCAGAAACTGGAAGAAAACAGAGCAAAAGTAAGGAGAGAGAATCATGGATAATCATGAACAAGGAGATAAAAGGAGAACTTCATATTTATTTATTTATTTATTGGTTCGATTTATATGCTGCCCTTCTCCGGAGACTCAGGGTGGCTTTCAATGCATTAAGCAATAGCCTTCATATTTTTGTATATACCTGCTTAGTAGGGCTTTCGGCCCCCCCTAAGCGGTGTTCATTTTTATACAAAGTCATTTTATTGCCCCCACAATCTGGGTCCTCATTTTACCTACCTCGGAAGGATGGAAGGCTGAATCAACCTTGAACCTGGTGAGATTTGAACTCGCAGTAATTGCAGGCAGCTGGCAGCTAAGTGCTACTTAACAGCACTTTAGTCCGCTGCACCACCAAGGCTCCTCCACAGACCATTCCACAGCTGCTGGAAACAGATGGCAGATAATTAGCTAAAGATAAGAGTCAAGATAATAGAACCAAGAAGGAAAATACAGCTAGTCTTCGACTTACAACAGTTCATTTAGTGACCACTGTTATTGTTGTGGAGTAAGGAATTAAAGAAACATCCCTTTAGGGCAGACAGAATCAGTTTATTTATTTATTGCAATAAAGGATCAAACCTTGATATCGCTACCAAAGAGGTTTGAACAACTATGATTTTCAGCTCAAAGCATTTATACAGTTTCAAACAAAGGATTCTATGAAGTCAGCATTTTCTTATTATCACAGACATATGTTACACAAAATGACATATCTTGATTACTATCTTTGCCAAACAGTTATAATTCTTCTAAGAAGTTACTGAAGCATAGATTCAAATTATCTCTTGTTGAAACAATAATATGGACATCTCCTTTCTCTGACCTTAAAAATGTAAATCACCAAACTGTCCTTATCTGTGACAACTGAGGGGCCTTGAAGTAGAAATCCTACTTGAAAGGAATGTGCCTGCCTATGTGCTGGATACAATTAAAGCATTTACTCTTTTACAATATTAAGAACAAAGAGGGCCCTTCAGTGATCATCTAGTTGGACTCGCTTTTACTTTATTTATTACTTTATTTGTTACATTCCCACATTACTCCCACATTATTATAACAGCACTGAAAAAAGGGACTTTTTTCACACTTACGAGCATTTTAGCATCCCCATGGTCATGTGATCAAAATTCAGACACTTAGCAACTGACTCATATTTATGACGGCTACAATGTCATGGGGTCAGTTGATCACCTTTTGCAACCTTCTGACAAGTCAATGGGGAAGCCAGATTCACTTAACAACCGTGTCACTAACTTAACGCTTGCAGTGATTCGCTTAACAACTGGGGCAAAAAAGATGGTAAAACGGATCAAAACTCACTTAACAAAATGTCTCACTTAGCAACATACATTTCGAGTTCAATTGTGTTCGTAAGTGGAGGCAAGGATCCTGTAGTTAAACTTCCTGATATTTATTTGATTTCTACAACCGCCCAATTCAACCAATACCCAACTCTCATTTCCATATAATAAAATGGATAGAAACATATTGTTGAACCCAAACATTTTTGAAAAGCTCTTTCAATTAACATTGCTTCCTTGCAATAGGTTGGAAGATGTGGTCCTGCAGGTATTCTGCTGTCCTACCATACAGTCTTTGGAGTTGGAGTGACTTCTGACTTCCTGACAGTTTCCCCATTGTTTTTGCTTGTTGGATGCTTTAGAAATCATGATTGTGTGACTGTGGGGATGCTGCAGCGGCCACAACTTTGCACATAAAACTGTTCCTGAATATCATAAAAATTTCAATTCCACAGGAGTAACGGGTGCCACACTGGCATTCTTCAAGTTAGCGAGTTTTAGGCACCTTGATTACAAAATAGTTGTGGCATACTGTACTGTTTGGGTTAACTTGAGGGTACCAAAGATAGATAAACACCATGAGAATTTTAGTACTGCAATATATAGATAAGGGCAGGGGTGAAATTCAAAATTTTTCCCTACCGGTTCTCTGAGCGTGGCTTGGTGGGCATGGCAGGGGAAGGATATTGCAAAATCTCCATTCCCACCCCACTCTGGGACCAGCCAGAGGTGGTATTTGCCGGTTCTCCAAACTACTCAACTTTTCCACTACTGGTTCTCCAGAACCTGTTAGAACTTGCTGGATTTCACCTCTGGATAAGGGGAATAAAAACATACCTTTGGGAGGGGTTTGGCTGCTTGAAATGCATGTTGCTTCATAAACTCTGATTTATGCCACATGTATGAGACATATGATGTGAAGCAAGGTCTTGTGTGGAATAAGGGCGTTTTTCAAAATTATAAGGTAACATTTCCTTTGTATTGAGCTTGAAGTCCAGGAAGCACAAGGCCACATCTGCGCAATTTTCTTGTTAGCAGTTTCCCACAGCCCTCTTCTGGGAAGTTGTGTGACTTGCAACACTTAAAAAAAGCCAATACATTGCATTTGTTACAAGCCTTCCTTCTGGCGCATCTTTAAAGAAACTGGTTTCAGTTTCCCCTTAGTCTCCCTCTGTGTTTCTATCAACCCAAAGGGATGCAAATTGAAAAT
The DNA here is from genome assembly GCA_022577455.1 of Arizona elegans. NCBI lineage: Eukaryota > Metazoa > Chordata > Lepidosauria > Squamata > Colubridae > Arizona > Arizona elegans. Next base: position 3,302,241 of record JAKOOJ010000017.1, read on the forward strand.
CCTATACAGGTAGTCCTCAATTTTAACAGTTCATTTAGTGACCATTTAAAGTCACATCACTGAAAAAAGTGACTTATGACTATTTTTCAAACTTACGACCCTTATGGCCACTCATTACCTCTGTAGAGATAGAATCAAGATCACCTGAAGTGTTAATACCACTTTATAATACCTTGGTAAGACCACACTTGGAGCATCCAGTTATCGGTCACCACAATTTAAAAAAAAATGTTGAGATACTAGAAAAAGTGCAGAAAAGAGCAACAAAGATGATTAGGGGACTGGAGGCTAAAACATATGAAGGCTGGTTGCTGGAATTGGGTTTGTTTAATGAAAAGAATGACCAGGTGACATGATAGCAGTGTTCCAATATCTCAGGGGTTGACACAAAGAAGAGGGAGTCAAGCTATTCTCCAAAGCACCTGAAACAGTGGTGGGTTTCAAAATGTTTTACTACCGGTTCTGTGGGTGTGGCATGGCTTGGTGGGCGTGGCAGGGGAAGGGTACTGTAAAATCTCCATTCCCTCCCCACTCCAGGGGAAGGTTACTGCAAAATCCCCATTTCCTCCGGATCAGCTGGGACTCGGGAGGCAGAGAATAGATGGGGGTGGGGCCAATCAGAGGTGGTATTTACCGGTTCTCTGAACTACTCAAAATTTCTGCTACTGGTTCTCCAGAACTGGTCAGAACCTGCTGAAACCCACCTCTGACCTGAAGGCAGGGCAAGAAGGAATGGATGAAAACTAATCAACCTAGAACTAAGGAGAAATTTCCTGACAGTGAGAACAATTAATCAATGGAACAATTTGCCTCCAGAAGTTGTGGCTGCTCCAACACCGGAAGTTTTTAAGAAGAGATTGGGCAATCATTTGTAGGAAATGGTATGGGGTTTTCTGCCTAAGCAGGGGGTTGGACTGGAAGACCTCCAAGATCCCTTCCAACTCTTATTCTGTATTCCTTGACTTACAACAGTTGTTTAGTGACTGCTCCAAGTTGCAATGGTACTGAAAAGTGTCTTATGACCAATTTTCATACTTATGACCATTGTAGCAGCTCTATGATCACGTGACCAAAATTCAGATGCTTGATCGTTGCACTCTCCTGGGGCCACGTCTTCTCCTTTTGCGGTCTTCTGACAAACAGTCAATGGGGAAGCCAGAATCACCTAATGACTGTGTTACTAACTTAACAACTGCAATGATTCACTTAACAATTGTTGTAAGGTAGATCGTAAAATGGGGCAAAACTCACTTTACAACTGTCTGTCTTGCTTAGCAACAGAAATGTTGGGCTCAATTGTGGTTATAGGTCAAGGACTACCTATACATTAAACTAGCACTGCATTCTCCTCTTTCGTTCAATTTTTAATATGTGATCCAATTCATCACAGAGTTGCCTCTGATGTCTGACTGCCACTGGCCCAATAGGAAACCATCCGGTGGGCGTGCGCCCTGGCTTTAATGAATGAAAGGCTGAAACTGACAATTCACATTCATCTTTTTTTTTTGTCTATCAGAAAGGTCGGCAGTTCAGTGGTTCAAATCCCTAGTACAGGTCTCCTGCGTGAGCACGGCGTTGGACTAGATGACCTCCAAGGTCCCTTCCAACTCTGTTACTGTTAGTCTCTTGGTTATAGGTATGGCAATCTCTACTGAGTCCTTGGTGCGCCTGCGCAGAGCGAAATAATCTCGAAATTACAGCTCAGCTCCCAAAGGAGGCGCTAGAGATTCGGATGTGGCCACGCTCTTAAAACCAGGAAAACATTCCTAATAAAAGTACCCCCTGAGGCTTTGACTGGACAGTACCTTTTGCGTCTGCGCAAACAAGAATAGCTGCACTGAAAACTACCACCGCCACTGCGTCTGCGTTAGACTACCGGCTGGCTAGCGATACCTCGGGCTATATTATCATGGCGGTCCTTGGAGGGGAGGAGTTGCGCCTGCGCAGAACAAGAAAGGGTGAAAGGTTAACAAGATGGCGCTGCCCATGATCCCAAGATGGTGATATTTTTTCAGGAGGTAGAAACGTGATCCATTGGTCTCTCCAGACAAAGGGATCTGGGATGGGGCTTACTGGCTGCCTGACAGCCTTCCAGACAAGGATCTGGGTGGGGTCCAAGAAGCAGCTCCTTCAGCGACCCACAAGCAAGGACTTCGGTGGCCTGCCTAGACTCTGCACAAGGGGGCTGTCTGGGGGATGTCCGAGAAGGGGATGGGCCTCTCCCGGCGTGCCATCGCTGAATCCTTCCCTCCATGGTCCCTCCCGGGCCTTCCTTGGCCTTCCCCTCGGGCTCTTCTTTGAAGGCCGGCCTCGCGGCTTCGCGAAAGCTGCCAAGCCAAAGAGTGTCCGGCACGCCAAAGCCGCCGACGAGGCTGCCCCCATTTTCCAATATGTGGGAGACCGAGCCAAAAGGAAGGACCGGGTCTTCGTGTGCGGCTTCACCTACTCGGGAGCTCTGGGCATCCCTTCCTTTATCGTCCCGGATAAAGGGAAAAGGCGAAGGCGGATCCAGCCCACGCCTTACCGCCTGGAGGTGAAAGAGAAGGTGAGAGAGAGAGAAGGAGGGAAAGCTTCCTGCTTTCTTGGAGTTGGGTCGTTTCAAGAATGAGAAGGGGACAGCAGCACCTACTTCAGTTGCCACTGAAACCCCAGCCAAAATCAGACCTAGTAAGGGTTGGGATGGATGACTGCTAGGAAATCCCAGGAAAGCTGGTGTAAGCCCTTTGAGGCAGTCCAATTGGGAAACCAGAACAGAAGTACTACTTTTGTAAGGTTACAGTAAATAAATTTAACAAATAAATAACAGGAACTTGAAAGTCACTTCTCCCCGTCCTTTATATGAAATCTCCAGAGAGTGAGGGAAGGTCCCTTCTGAGACACTTCCCAGGTCTATTTTCCTTTCTAAGATACCTTTTGCATGATGGTCATCTTCCCTCCTGCCTCCCAAGGTTGTTCACACAACCTGGTACATCCAGACAGTGACATCAGCAAGGAGATCCCAGAAGAAGGCAAAAACAAGCCACTTCTGAACTGTTTTCCATGAAATCAGCAAGAGTCAGGCTTGACTTTAAAAATGGAGATCCCAGAGGATATTGCTGTCACTTAGGGGTTAAAGGATATTTCAGGATTGCTACTGGACTTTTCAGAACAGCTTTCCAACTAGGTAACTTTCAGGTATGGAAAGCTGGTGCTGCTGATTGTCATACCATCTTAGGTTAAATACTAAAATTAGCTTGATTTTAATTATGTTTCATAGGTTTCTTCCCCTCACTCCCTACTGAAACAATCTTATAATTCCACCAAAGTCTTTTTTTTCCTTTGTTTTTATTGCCTGCTAAGAAGTGTATCCAGCCAAAACTGATCCTATGCATTATATTAATGTATGCAAGAAGATTTGTTTGCAAAAGAAAGAAGATCCCTTTATATCTAGCCTTTAAAATTCCTCAAGTCTTTCTAAATGAACAACGGATCTTTGAGGGACCAAAAGAAGCACTCTTTGTTCATAATGAACATAATATAAAGGAACAACTTTTCAGCATACGTCTCCCTGTTCTAATTCTTGAACATTGTGCATCAGTTTCTCAGAACAATATATGAATTGTTTTCTCAGCTATAGTATATAGGAGGAGATTTTTGAAGCACCAACTATCTCTGTAACAGTTGTTTATAAAAGAACAATGATTTGGTTTATTATTTATTTGTATTTTGCCTTTATTATTTTTACAAATTACTGAGGGTGGCTTTTGACATCTCTAATCAGCAGTCCTATCCTTGAAAATGCAAAGGAGAAAACAACTGACTTTTTGAGTTGCTGAATGAGCCTGATTAAGTTTCTGTATACAGTATTCTTCGCTTCTTTCTGATTCAGAGAGTTGGATAGACTTCTTCTTTCCTTTCCTTTTTTGACATTAGAAATGGGGAATTTGTGTTTCCTAAAAATAATATTAGAGTGTCTTTCTTGTTATATCAAAGCCTGTTAGCTTTGATGAGGATTGTGATTCAAAAATAGTGGAGAATTACAGATTCCCCATCTTTATTGTATGCTTGTTTATATCAAACTAAGGCTAAACATCTAACATCTATTGTTTTAAAGATTTCTTCTGCTGCCTGTGGCTACGGGTTCACACTTCTGTCATCCAGAACAATGGATATTACCAAGATATGGGGAATGGGGCTGAATAAAGATTCTCAGATTGGATTTCACAGGAGCAGGAAAGATAAATGTATGTAAAACTTTGCTAATTTTAAAATGCTGTACGCTATCCTTGTTCTTTCACTCCATGCTTTTAATGGATTATTACATATTTATTTCATCCTTTAGTCATCTTCCCAGAATGCTTGGCAGGAAAAAAAATAGAGCTGTTAAAATTATATAACATTAAAAATAAACACGGATAGTGAAGTCAGACTAAAAAGCAGTCTCTAGACTTAAAATTAATATCTATAGTTCTCAAAGAATGGGAAAATGTCTTTGCATGGCACTGGAAAACCATTGGGCAGTTGTCAGGCGAATCTTACAGGAGAATCTTACATTTGGACCAGATGAACATTTGGTACAACCCAGTAAATCTTTCTATAGCTACAAATAGAACATGTGTTCAAAAGTATATGACTGGGGACAATAGTTGCCCTAATATCATTGGTGGTGGTCTTGTGGAAACATCTTTCTGTCTTTTATTACAAACACAATGCTATGAATAGGCCACCTATGAACAGGTGTTAAATTTTTAGATTTTTAAAAAATAGGCATTGCAAGGCCTGCCTTGAAATACATATTACAAGTAGTGATGGTGTGCCTAGCCACAGATAATAGTAATTGTACCATAAATTGCAGAGAGTTTGAAAGCTAATAATTAATAACTAAACAGTAGTTGAAGTAATTTAAATCCATTTATTGTGACATTTGTTGAATATTAGTAACTTCTGTAGCAGATTAAAGGTACTCTCTGTGTAATACATTGTAATACATTGTCTGTTTCTTTATTTTTAAGCTAAAGGCTATGAATATGTCTTGGAGCCAAGCCCTGTTCCCTTGCCACTGGCCAAGCCACAGCAGAGCAGAGTTTTGCAAGTATCTTGTGGGAGAGCACATTCTTTGGTGTTAACAGAAGAAGGAGGTTTGATGGTACTTTTATACTTTATAGAAAGAGACTGACACTAAAGTTAATATATAACTTTGTCATCTTAGAGATGAGCAGCATAAAAAACAAACAAACCTCTCTGGTTTTTAAAGTACTGGTTTAAATACACCAATGTGGTGTAGTAGTTAAGTATTGAGCTGTGACCTGGGACATCCTGTTTCAATCCCATCCTTAGCTGTGGCAGTTCATTGGGTGATGTTGGACCAATCGTTCTTTCTCAGGCCAGCCTATCTCATGGAATTGCTGTTCTAGAATTTAAAATAAAGGGAGCTCCATAGCAATCTATTACCGGCCATGATGATGTCAAATGCCATCGGAATCCATTGTATCATCAAAAATGATACGAATTGTGCAGTTTACACCAGTAGTGTCATGTCTAATATCACTCCATAAATTGTGCAGTGATGGCATGTGGTTTCCTCACTTGCGGATACCTATAGAGAGATCTTTCTATCTCTTAAACTCCTGGAGGAAAGATAGGATAAAATTATGAATTTATTGATTCATGAACAAGTGGCTGTATTGGTGCATCATGGTAAACTATAATCCATAGTTTAGCAGTCATATCATCTGGGTTTGATATTGTGCCAAACCAAACTAAAAACTGTACAGTATGGTAAAAGCAAAGGCTTAGCATTAGGTGTCAGTGCCAATCTTGGACAGATTAAAGATTAAGCTGGCTAGTGGTGATTTTATGTTCAGTACATCTTCCCTGATTATGGACTTTTGTTTTTTAGGATGTCCATTTTCTCAAACTTACTGGTGATGGGGGAAAGGGAAGGTTAACTTATTTGACTTCCATCTTCCTTAGCTCTAGTTCCAGAACCAAACTCTCATGTGTCTTCGTGTGAAAATCCATACTTAACAGTTAAATGCACATGGTTCTAGGAATATTTAAAAGAATAAATAATTGCATATTCCCTTTCCAAATTTGAGGAAAGGAAAATCTTTCTGAAAAGACATTTTTTTTCAGCTAAGCAGGATATTGGGTATTTACCATAATTTATAATTATGATGGTGTCTCATAATTTTTCTTTCAGTCTTTAGCATGGGCAACAATGCTTATGGCCAGTGTGGCCGAAAAGTGATTGAAGGTGAAATATACAGGTGAGAGAACCTGTTTGGTTCCATATAATGGTTCTTGCTGGAAATGTATCTCTAAGCAGGCCTAGGAGGTGTGTGATTGACTTTGTTTTAACGGGAATTCTGATTCAAGTTCTATTGGTATTTTGCATTCTAGAATGTTGACATCTGAAGTTATGTAAAAAAGCATGATATGCTGTCATTGGCTCTCCCTCCTAGTTATTGCTTCATAACATCTCCCACCAAGCACCACCATTGATGAGGGATGCAGAGAAATGTTGCCTAGCAACACCTAAGGGTCAGATCCCTATTCCTGTTTTAAAGGATCCACAAGATTTCCCTGAGCTCCTAACATGCCCCTGGAATGGAGGAATAATTGTTCTAATATTACATCTAATGTAGACCATTTTCTTCCTATTGAAACTTTTAAGGGAAAAAAACAGAAAAATTCTACCTCAAGCATTTCCCCCCTCTATCTGTTGATGGGAGTGCTCTGTGATTTCAACTTAATATTCAGCTGAGATTCTTTTAATCTCAGAACAATTCCATGCTATAGTTTCAAATACTAAAAAGCCCTTAGGCAGTGTCAGGAATGTGCTGTGGAAAATACAGGAACCTAAATAGTGAGCAGTTTGAAATTTTGTTGGTAATCGGCCTTTGCCACAGCTGTATTTTTGAAAGTTTCACTGTTCACTTTCTTGATGGCTTGTTTCACTTTCTTGTTATGACTTTTTTTTCCTTGGCAAAATGCAGTGAAAGCCAGATCATTAACAAACTGCAAGGATTTGAAGACAGAGTGGTCCAAGTAAGTCATGACCAAAAACCTGTATCCTCTTTTTGAAGGAAAAATGTTGTGTTGCACTGCATCAGCTTTTGCGTGTGTCTTTGAAGAGGAAACTGTAACAGGTTGAATCAGACCAGGGATCAGTCTAGTTTAGCACCCAGACCCTAGTCAAATTTCATGTGGTCTTTGGCCTAATTTCAAACCCATAAAGCAGGGGTGTCAAACTCAAGGCCCCGGGGTCAGATCCAGCCTGCGGGGTATTGAGATCTGGCCCATGGGGCCACTCTCGAAACAAGTGAAGGTCCAGCCCGTGGTGCTTCTACCAGAGAAAACAGGCTCCCGAGCTCCATTTCTGGCTGCCACGGCCTCCTGCAACCCTCTGCCAGTGAAAATGGAGCTCAGGGTGGCCCGTTTTCACTGGCAGAGGGTTGCAGGAGGTCATGGTAGCCAAAGACAGAGCTTGGGAGCCTGTTTCCATCCCAGAACCCCAAACACAACCCAGATGCGGCCCTCAATGAAATCGAGTTTGACACCCCTGCCCTAAAGCAAAGAGCTCATTTCAGAATTTGCATAGAAAAAGATGCCAAAATGAAAAAAAAAAAAGTTTAAAAAAATATGGTATTTTGGGTTGGGGTCCCATCTTCTGCTTGTTTCAGCTCTGCCCACAATTACCTTAGAGGGGATGCGATTGACTAATTTATTTATTTATCTATTCGATTTATATCCCGTCCTTCTCCTAGTGGACTCAGGGCGGTGCACAGCCAGAACTAAAGCACATACCAATACAAAATTTAAAAATTATTAAAAGAATTATATAACTGTGGCCCAAAAATTTAAAACATTGAAAACTAAAACCCATTTGACAATTTAAAAAGCTAAAAAAAGACTAAGAAAGACTAAAAAAATTAAAGTCAGCTTTTAGCTGCAATCTAGAATTTTTCCCAATTGGGCTATGAGAAATAAGCGAGGCATCTTAAAGCTTGGATTTTATCATCTTCCATGGCTTTCTTCAACTCAGCACCCCACAAAGATTTTGGCTGCCCAGCACCCATTGTCTCCTGTCCAGCCTAGGTATGATAGGAAGTTGTAGTCCATAAAATTAGGAAGGATCCCGGTCAGGAGAAGACTGGCCCACATTGACTACACTCAAATAATATAGGCTTAACCAATTCAACTAAAAAAGTAGTCACTGCATATTACAACGTGCTAAATTGGGTTAGCATTAAATTTGGGTTCATTTATTTTCGGGTGTCTCTATTATGTGAACTCAGGAAATGGTTTAATTCATAACCAGCTAAAATGTGTAAACCCAGCCAGTAAAAATTAGCAACTCCACAACTTTTCTCTTACTTGTTTTAGTCTCAGAAGTCTTGGTTTCATTGATTTATTCTACCCCCCACCCCCCACCCCTTAGGCCTCTATGCCACTCCAGTCATATATATGATTCCGGTTCTTGCAGATCTTCTTTTAAATTTTAATAATTCCACAGTAATGTTTGCGAACTACAGGTAATCCTCGACCTACGACTATAATTGAACCCGGAATTACAGAAAATCATGGTGGCCATTAAGCAGGTCATCACATGACTCTGCCTTAATTTTACAACCTTTTTTGCAGCAGGCTTTAAGTGAACCCTGCAGTCATAAAGTGAACGCCAGGTTGTTAAGTGAATAGAAATAGGAACGAAATGCTACTTTCCAGCAAAAAAAAAAAAGTGACTGTATGGTGTTGCAGACAGCCATAAAAGTGGGCTGTTAACTGAGCACCCAAAATGTGGTCACGTGACTGCCAGGGGGTGCTGTCTGTCAAAACTTTGAATCCAGGTTTGAATCCAGCTCTGGGGAGGTTTGTCATAATTTCAAACAGTTGCTAAGCAGCTGGTTGTGAATGGAGGACTACCTGTAAATACCAAGTTATAATAGAAACGCCTGGTTACGGAAGGTTGTTTTAATCCTGGTTTCTTCCTCAAACCTACCCTTTCCCCCCCCTAAAAGGGGGTGAAAATTATACACTGCGTCTTATACACTGAATGTAGCCCCGCCCACCCACTGGCCCCCACCCTTTGGCCTCTGCCTCCCAGCAGTTACCTCCTTGCAGCAAACAGAAAGAAGAAACAGCTCCTTTTAGCTTCAGCACAGCCTAATTAGCACAAGTTGATTGGATTGGCCTCCCGACTCTCAGCTGTTTTGCTCTCAGCTGTTTTGCACATGCCTCTGCTGCTTGCTCCAAGGAGGTAAAGTGTTGGAGCAGATTTTTTTCCCCCCTTGTGCTAATCAAGCTATGCTGAAAACGAAAATGAAAGTAAAGCAGGGTGTTTGCTGTTTGCTGCAAGGAGGCAACATTGCTCAGAGGCAGAGGGAAATTTCTTTTTCTTCTTTTCCTCATTAAAAAAGGTAGGTGCATCTTATAGTCCGGTGCGTCTTATACTCCGAAAAATACGGTATTTAACTTTGATTTGAAATAGAGTTGTTTGAGCAGCAAGCATAGCGTTTAAATTCAATAAATGTTTATTTTTTATTTTGCCTAAAGGTTGCCTGTGGGCAGGATCATAGCCTTTTCCGGACTGAGAAAGGAGATGTCTATTCTTGTGGTTGGGGAGCTGATGGCCAGACAGGTAAAGTGTCTGAGATGGATCATGCCAGCAATTTAACTATTTAATTTAATTTTGATTTAATAATTTAATTGAATTTAAGCAACCAGGGGAAAAAAAGAAAAAGGAACAAGAAAGAAACACAAAAAAGAGGTTTACAAGCTGCATAAAATTGAATAAGAATTTTCAAATTAGGTTAATGCTACATATAAGGGTGATTTTTTAATCAATTTTGCAGTTGTTAAAATCAACTACATCATAGCAAAGGCAGCCAATATATGGCCCGAACTGTCATTCAGAATAAACAGTAGCAATTGACCCAATCTGATATATAGTATATCCTCATAATGCATCAAACAAAATCTAATGCTGCATATTTATGTTGAGAGAAACCTGAATTTTGTATACGGTGTAATTCCATGTGCAGAATGTATATTCTATAAATGGTTTCCAGAACAATTAACTTCACTATCAAACACAAAGGTTTTTTTTACAACAGTGCCAACTCTTGAGGTTTACTCTGTTTTCCCTCTTAAAAAGGAATTGTATGTAATTTCAGGTTAGAAGCAAAGTATTCTAGCAGCTGTCAAAGTGTAGTGCTAAAAGTGTTGTATACTTTGTAGGAGTCTAAGGCTATAAATGTTCAGTGGAAAAAGAGCTGGCAAGAAAATAAATGGGAAAGTTGGATATTTATCATTGTTTCATTCTGAGGTAAATCGTTTTCCAGAATTGTTGTGGTTTATGACATTGCCACCAAGCATGCAAAGAATGATTCAGCCTGATAGCTGCATCGCTAGCAGTGTTTTTGAATCTGTTCAAAACCATAGAAATGGAGACTGGGGCATTATTATTATTATTATTATTATTATTATTATTATTCAAATTTCTATACCGCCCTTCTCCTTTCGGACTCAGGGCGGTGAACAGCCAAGATAAAAACATCTGTACAAACATCACAGTTAAAAATAAGTTAAAATAATTTATAAATTTGGCCCATAATTTAAAACTTGTCAATTAAAATCAATATTAAAATTTTAAAACTAACCCTAAAATCAAGACAGACCGGCTAACTGAAAAAAAGAAGTTTTTAGGGCCCAACGAAAAATCCGGCGGTCGGAGATCACTCGTATCTCTGGGGGTAGATTGTTCTATAGGGTAGGTGCCACCACAGAGAAGGCTCTCCCCCTGGGGGTCGTCAGCCGGCATTGTCTGGCCGACGGCACCCTGAGGAGGCCCTCTCTGTGGGAGCGAACCGGCTGGTGGGAGGCTATTGGTGGCTGAAGGTGGTCCCGTAAGTACCCTGGCCCTAAGCCATGGAGCGCTTTAAAGGTGATCACCAACACCTTGAAGCGCACCCGGAAGTCCACCGGAAGCCAATGCAGCTCGCGCAGGAGAGGAGTCACATGGGAGCGCCCCGTCGCTCCCATAATCCCCCGCGCAGCCGCATTCTGCACCAGTTGGAGCCTCCGGATGTACCCCAAGGGGAGCCCCATGTAGAGAGCGTTACAATAGTCCAGACGAGAAGTGACGAGTGCTTGAGTGACCGTGCGTAGGGAGTCCCGGTCCAGAAAGGGGCGCAACTGGCGTATCAGGCGAACCTGACAAAAAGCCCCCCTGGCCACGGCTGTCATATGCCCTTCTAAAGACAGCCGCGCATCCAGGAGGACACCCAAGTTGCGGGCCCTCTCTGTGGGGGCCAATGATTCGCCCCCAATAACCAGCGATGGCGTCAGCTGGCTATACCGGGACGCCGGCAGCCACAGCCACTCGGTCTTGGAAGGGTTGAGTCGAAGCCTGTTTCTCCCCAACCAGACCCGCACGGCCTCCAGGCACTGGGACATCACTTCCAAGGCATCATTGGGATGGTCTGGTGTGGAAATGTACAGCTGAGTATCATCAGCGTACTGATGGAACTCCACCCCAAAACCACGGATGATCTCACCCAGCGGCTTCACATAAATGTTGAACAGGAGGGGCGAGAGGACCGACTCTTACGGCACCCCACAAACAAGGCGCCTTGGGGTCGACTGCTGCCCCCCTGTCAACACGGATTGCGACCGGTCGGAGAGATAGGAGGAGAACCACCGCAAAACGGTGCCCCCCACTCCCAGTCCCTCCAGCCGGCGCAACATGATACCATGGTTGATGGTATCAAAAGCCGCTGAGAGGTCTAATAGGACCAGGATAGAGGAATAACCCCTATCCCGGGCCCTCCAGAGATCATCCACCAACGCGACCAATGCCGTTTCCGTGCTGTACCCAGGTCTGAAGCCGGACTGGAGCAGATCCAGATAGACAGCTTCATCCAGGTATTGGGGAAGCTGTCGCGCCTCCACACTCTCAACAACCTTCGCAATAAAGCGAAGGTTGGAGACTGGACGATAGTTAGCCAAAACAGCCAGATCCAGGGATGGCTTCTTGAGGAGAGGCCTCACCACCGCCTCTTTCAAGGCGGCCGGCAGGACACCCTCGCTCAAAGAAGCGTTAATAATCCCCTGGAGCCAGCCTCGTGTAACCTCCCGGGAAGCCAGCACCAACCAGGAGGGACACGGGTCCAATAAACATGTGGTTGCGTTCAGCCGTCCCAAGATCCTGTCCACGTCCTCGGGAGCCACAGGATCGAACTCCTCCCAGATAAGGAAGCATTGTTGGTTTTGCTTCCGAAGTAGAAGTGATTTTAAGTATTTTGTACCTATTGAGCAAGTTACTTTGGAAGACTGAAGGGTGCTGCATAAAATGAAGGAAAGGCAATAGAAATGGTTCCATCAGTTCTGACTTGCAAAATAAATACATTAATTAAAGAAGAAGGGGGAGTGTCCCTGACTGGCTCAGTGGTTAAAGATCCTGAGCTTGCTAGTTGCAAAGCTGACAGTCTTGGGTTCAAGTCCAAGCGCGGTGTTATGGGGTGAGTTCTCATCTTTGCCTCAGCTTCTGCCCACCTGGCAGTTCAAAAACATGCATACGCAAGTAGAAAAATAGATACCGCTTCGCTGGGAAGGTAACAGCGTTCTGTGCACATTGGCATATAGTCATGCTGGCCACATGACCATGGGAACGTCTTTGGACAATGCTGGCTCCCTCAGCTAAGAAATGGAGACGAATGTTGCCCCCTAGAGTTGGATATGACTGGACCAGGGAAATCTTTATCTTTATCTTAAGGAACAATATTTTTAGAGTCATGGATGAAATAGACCAGAGGTAGTCAAAGTGTGGCTCATAGAAGAGCTTCTGGCTCTCCTTTGTCTTCCTTCTGATGATTAAGATCAAAACCATTTTGAACTAGATTGGATTCTATAGGAGGCTGACCACAGTCTGGTGATTTTCATAACTTTATTAATTTTGCCCTAAACATTATTTATCAGTTAAAGCCAAGGTTGTGGTTATAAATATTACAATAACTGTGCTTTAAGTTGTAACATGAGTTTGTGTGCATGCATACAAAGATGCACACATAGTTTATGCGGTGATCTGCAAACAGTCCTTAATCATCTTTAGTGGTCTTTAGAAATTAAAGCAACATAATTTAGAAGCATTGCTTCATTAATTCCAGGAATACAGTACATATATAACATTAACTTGAATAGAGCCATTATAATGAAAAGTCTAAAGCCCTGAGTAATTGATGCATCATCTATGCATTTGCCTCCTATCTATTTGTTCATATTCTGTAGAAGTGAACAAATCTTCTTGCTCCTTCGTCTTTTTTTTCAGGAGTGTCCTCAGGTTGTGGTACAAAAAAGACAGTACCTGCAAAGTTCATTTCAAAGCTCTGCCTATTTTTGGTTTGTGTTGCTGCCATCTTGACTATGGAGCACATCCTGCGGATTATACCATTCAATAGAAATGAAAATCATCATCTTCTTTCTTATATATATAAAAAAGGCTATATGTATGTATGTATGTTTCAGCATAACTCTGGAACACCTCAAACAATTTCAACCAATCTTGGTACACAGATGACTTACCCTCTGGAAACAAATACTGTGGGGGTAAGACACCCCTAGCACCCCTAGGTGTGTGTGTATGTGTATGTATGTTCACGCATAACTCTGGAACGCCTTGAGCAATTTCAGGATTAGGGTAAAGGAATACCTGGGCAATGCCGGGTTATCAGCTAATCAGCCTATAAAATGCCCCTTGTACCAACTCCTGGGGTGTGGAATCAGTTGTAGTGGACGAGAACCAGGAAAAAGGTCCCATTAGATTAGCCCAGATTGCTCAATTTTGGAGAGAGCCAGTTTGTCTAGTGGTTAAAGTGGTGTCCCAGAAACCAGGAGATTTTTGAGTTCTAGTCCTGCCTTAGGCACGCAAAACCACCGGGCGACTTTGAACCAGTTATACTCTCTCAGCCAAGCTCACTTCATAGCCTATGTTGTGGGATAATAGAAGAAGGAAGGAGTATTGATACGTTCACTACCTTGAGTTATATATGAATAAAGGGATACATTGTAAAAAAAAATACCCTACTTACAGGATTGTTGTGAGGATAAAACTGGCAGGCGGAGTTCTTTATGCTTAAAGAGCAGTACGGATAATCCTTGACTTACAACCACAATTGAGGCCAAAATTTCTGCTGCTCAGCAATACAATTGTTAAATGAGTTTTGCCCCATTTTACAACCTTTCTTGCCACAGTTGTTAAGTGAATCACTGAACTTGTTAGTGCCGTGGTTGTTAAGTGAATCTGGTTTCCCCATTGACTTTGCTTGTCAGAAGGTCACAAAAGGGGATCACATGGCCCTGGGACACTGCAACCGTCATAAATATGAGCCAGTTGCCAAGCATCCGAATTTTGATCACGTGACCATGGGGATGTTTGCAACAGTCCTAAATGTGAAAAATGGTCATAAGTCACTTTTTTTCAGTGCTATTGTAACTTCGAATGGTCACTAAATGAACTGTTGTATGTTGAGGACTACCTGTAGTGCTTAACTTACCACACTTCAGTGAAAATATAAGGGAGCTCCAGATCTGAGAAGGTGAACAGAGGCTGGGTCTAACAACAAAACTGGGATTTCTTAATTTTTTTACCCCCTCTGCAGACAATCTATTGGCAGTCTAAATCCGCGTTTCTCAACCTTAGCAAATTTAAGACATATGGACTTCAACTCCCAGAATTCCCCAGCCAGCTATGCTGGCTAGGGAATTCTGGGAGTTGAAGTCCACTTATCTTAAAGTGGCTAAGGTTGAGAAATACTGGTCTACAGCATAATAGAAAAATAAGCCTCACCTAATACAATATAATCCAAAAGATGTGAAACAGAGCTATCACTAAACAAATAGTAAGTTGAGGGCTACCTGCATGTAATTATTAACTGTTAATTATTAAGTGGTTAATTTGCCATGAGTATGCATATAATGCCCTGACTTTCCTTCTCTTTCTCTCCCAACTAGGCCTTGGCCACTACGATATAGTGAGTGCTCCCACAAAACTGGGCGGGGACATTGCAGGCGTCCGCATTACACAGGTCACAACCTATGGAGATTCGTGCCTGGCTGTGTCCGAGAGCGGCGAGCTCTTTGGCTGGGGAAACTCGGAATATCTTCAGCTGACTTCTGTTACTGAGACGACCCAGGTTAAGAACGGTTGCCACTTGCACAACTCGGCAAACCTTTTGTGCCACAGGAAAAGAAGGAAGGTTTTTTTTTTTTTTTTAATTTGATTTATATGCCGCCCTTCTCCGGAGACTCAGGGCGGCTTACAATGCGTTAAGCAATAGCCTTCATTCTTTTGTATATTTATACAAAGTCAGCTTATTGCCCCCACAAACTGGGTCCTCATTTCACCTACCTTAGAAAGGATGGAAGGCTGAGTCAACCTTGAGCCTTAGAGAGATTCGAACCAGCAGAAATTGCAGGCAGCTGTGTTAATGACAGGGTGCACCAAACCACTGTACTATCAAGGCTCTTGGATTGTTGGGGGAGGGAGGGCATGCACTCATCCTCTGGGTAGCATGCTGAGGTCTCCTTTTGCAGAACTCTAGACGTGGCTAAGATTGACAGGCGAGAGCAGGGAGAAAAAAAATAAATTTCTTTGAAATGTCAGGGTAGTTAGAACTACATTAATTAAAATAATGAATATGTTAATCTTTTTTCAGTTCACCCAAGGTTTTCGCAGGTTGGGGGCTCGAGTTCTGAATTTCTGCATTAGGCAGAAGGAGGAGGCCTATCCTAATGCTCCATAAAGTAGAGATCCGTAGTAGGCACAGCATAACTTTCCAGGTGTTGTGGCCCGTCAGCAGCCTGTGCAGCTGGTGCTCGAGTCGGACAGTGAGGAGGCTGGAGAACATGTGGTGCCAGAGGCAGGGATTCAGCCAGGGCCTTCAGAACCTCCAGAAGCTCCTTTAAGGGAAGGGGACGAAGAGAAGGAGCCTCTTCTCAATGCAGGGGTGCGCAGAGCTGCCAAAAGGCAGGAGTGGCTCCTCAGGAGGAGGTCTCCTCGAGAGTAAGGCTTGGGGCTAATTGGCCACTCCCTTAGCCTATTTAAGGAGGAACTCCGCTTGCAGCAAGCTGTAGGGAACAACTTTAGTTCACTCTCCTTCGCATCTGGATCCTCTGCAAAATTGCTTCTGGGCTTTCTGCCAACTCTAGTAAGACTATTTATTTATTTATATATATATATATATATATATATTTCTTCTAGCCAGATTTTCCCTACGTAGCCAAGGTTTTTTTGTAGCTCCAGCTCAGTAGAATCTCATCTACTCGGTTCTGGGCTTTTTTCCTTTCTAACACCTAGCAAGCTCTAACTGCTAGGTGGGAGACCTAAATAGATCCATTTCTAGCTCGTTAGCTGTCATCAGTAGGCCACACCCATCTCCTCCCTGTAAAGGCATAGTATCAATTTTCTTACTTCTTCGTAGGGTCTATGTGTGTTTTTCTTCTAGCCAGGTTTTCCCTATGTAGCCAAGGTTTTTTTTTGTAGCTCCAGCTCAGTAGAATCTCATCTACTCGGTTCTGGGCTTTTTCCTTTCTAACACCTAGCAAGCTCTAACTGCTAGGTGGGAGACCTAAATAGATCCATTTCTAGCTCGTTAGCTGTCATCAGTAGGCCATACCCATCTCCTCCCTGTAAAGGCATAGTATCAATTTTCTTACTTCTTCGTAGGGTCTATGTGTGTTTTTCTTCTAGCCAGGTTTTCCCTACGTAGCCAAGGTTTTTTTGTAGCTCCAGCTCAGTAGAATCTCATCTACTCGGTTCTGGGCTTTTTTCCTTTCTAACACCTAGCAAGCTCTAACTGCTAGGTGGGAGACCTAAATAGATCCATTTCTAGCTCGTTATATATATATATATATATTTCTATACCGCCTTTCTCCCGTAGGACTCAAGGTGGTGTACAGTCAAGAAAAATATAGACACACAAACATCATAAAATTGCTAATTAAAATTATTACTTAGTTTGGTCAATTAAATAATTGACTTGGCTGTGCACCGCCCTGAGTCCACCAGAAGGGCGGTATACAAATTTAAATAAAATAAAATAAATAAAAATAAATAAAACCCAGAATTAGATAACATTTAAAAAATTCATTCATATGTTCATATGTTTAGCCCCGCCTGTTGGAACATCAGGGTCTTGAGGGCACGGCGGAAAGCACGGAGATCAGGGATATTCCGTATCTCCGGGGGCAGTTCATTCCAAAGGGTTGGAGCCCTCACAGAGAAGGCCCTCCCCCTGGGAGTCGCCAGTCGGCATAATTTGGCTGACGGTACCCTGAGTAGTCCCTCCCTGTGAGAACGAACTGGTCGGTGGAAGGCTATTGGTGGCAAAAGACGGTCTCATAGGTACCCAGGTCCTAAGCCATGGAGCGCTTTAAAGGTGATAACTAACACCTTGAATCGCACCCGGAAGACCACCGGGAGCCAGTGCAGCTCGCGTAGGAGAGGTGTTACATGGGCGTAACGAGCTGCGCCCATAATCACCCGCGCGGCTACATTCTGGACCAGTTGGAGCCTCCAGGTGCTTTTCAAGGGGAGCCCCATGTAGAAAACATTACAGTAGTCCATACGGGAGGTAACTAGGGCATAAGTGACCGTGCGCAAGGCGTCCCGATCCAGAAAGGGACGCAACTGGCGGATCAGGCGAACCTGATAAAAGGCACCCCTGGCCACGGCTGTCAAATGATCTTGTAAAGATAGCCGTGAATCCAGGAGGACACCCAAGTTGCGGGCCTTCTCTGTGGGGAGCAAGATCTCATCTCCTATTGTCAGTGATGGTACCAGCTGACTATACCAGGACGCCGGAAGCCACGGCCACTCGGTCTTGGAGGAGTTGAGTCTGAGCTTGTTTCTCCCCATCCAGATCCGCACGGCCTCCAGGCAGCGGGACATCACAGCAAGGGCATCATTGGGATTATTATCACAGACTATGATTACCTTATCTTAGAATTCTGGTAGGCTGTTAAAACAGTTTATTAACAGCCTTTGGTTGATAAAGACTAAGTTATTTGAGTAAAATAAGCTTTGTATAGAGTTTATGTGTGCTGCGTTCTTTGGGGTCTGTAGCTGGGGCAGAACACCAGGCATCTGCTAAAGGTCAGTGGTCCCATCAGGCTGGTGGCATAGTTAAAAGATGTCTAATTCTGGGAATGCCTATAGTGTTATCTTCATATTGGACACATATTGCTCTGTCCCGGGCTCAAACGAAGAGCTGGTGGCTGTATATACAGGTAGTCCAACCAATCATTCAGCAACTGTTTGAAGTTACAACAGCACTGAAAAATGATTTACAACCAATCCTCGCCTAACCGTTGCCGCATCCTTGCAGTCACATGATCAAAATTGGGACACTTGGAACTGGCATGTATTTATGTGAGTTTCAGCATCTCAAGGTCATCTGATCACCATTTGTGACCTTCCCAGCCAGCATTTGACAAGAAAGTCAATAGGGGAAGCCTGATTTGCTTAATGACCACATGATTCACGTAACAACTCCTTGGTGGTGCAGCAGATTAAAGTGGTGTTAAGTGACACCAGCTGCCTGCAATTACTGCAAGTTTGAATCTCACCAGGCTCAAGGTTGACTCAGCCTTCCATCCTTTCGAGGTAGGTAAAATGAGGACCCGGATTGTGGGGGCAATAAGCTGACTTTGTATAAAAAAGAACACCGCTTAGGGGCCCCCGAAAGCCCTACTAAGCAGGTATATACAAAAGTATGAAGACTATTGCTTAACACATTGTAAGCCGCCCTGAGTCTCCGGAGAAGGGCGGCATATAAATTGAATGAACAAACAAACAAATAAACAAACAAACAAATAAATAATATAAATAATAAATAAACTCCAGTGATTCGCTTAACAACTGTGACAAAAAAAGGTTGTGAAACTAGACACAACTCACTTAACGATTGTCTTGCTTAGCAACATACTATTGGGCTCCATTGTGGTTGCAAGTTGAGGACTACCTATACCTGGGCTGCATTTTTTGCAGAGCTCAGGATGACACTGTTCAACCTCACTGTGTATGTGTGTGTATAAATGAGATTTCATAGCTGTCAAAACTTGTCAAGCCTTGGGTTTGTCTTTGTAAAAGAGACTGTAATGCTCTTCTTTTAGTTCAGTTCAATACCGTTTATTGATGGCCATTGACCAGTACATAAAGCTCTTTTTTCTGAATGTCTTAAAATAACAGCCATGTCACATTCCGTATTTCTGCCCGTTGCAGGTCAACGTCCCCAGACATTTGCACTTCGATGTTGGGAAAGTGAAGGAAGCTTCCTGTGGTGGAACTGGCAATGCCATCTTAACTGGTGAGCCTCTTGGTCATTTCCCACCCCCCACAAAACCAAAATAAGATAGAAGTCAGCAATATTGTAAGTTGCAATCCTTTAATATGGGTTGTGCTGGCCGAGGCTGATGGGATCGAAAGACTAATTTTCAGAAGATGGATTTACTGCTTGTGAGTCAAAGCACCTTTGCAAAGTATCCTGCGTGCTGGTTATTGTATGTTAGCTGATTCCTTTCTGGTTTGTGTGCTGCTTTGGGGAGCATGGTCCTAAAATGGTTTAGAACAATCTAATTCAGTGTATCTCAACCTCAAGAATTTTTAGATTCTGTATTTTTCAGAGTATAAAACGCTCCGGACTATAAGACGCACCTACCTTTTTTGGTGAGGAAAACAAGAAAAAGCAATCTGCCTCTGCCTCCCAGCAATTTTGCCTCATTGCAGCAAACAGCAAACAGCCTGCTTTACTTTTATTTTAGTTTTCAGCATAGCTTGATTAGCACAAGGAAAAAAAATCTGCTCCCATCAATTTACCTCCTTGCAGCAAGTAGCAGAGGCCTGAGCAGCAATAGGCAGTGGCAATCCCTGCAGCCTGAAACAACTGAGTCGGGAGGTCGATCCAAAAGACAATCAACTTGTGCTAATTAGTCTGTGCTGAAGCTGAAATGGGCTGTTTTTTCTTGCTGTTTGCTGCAAGGAGGTAAATTGCTGGGAGGCAGAGGCCATAGGGTGGGGGCCAGTGGGGGCTGGGGCTACATTCGGTGTATAAGACACACCCAAATTTTCACCCCCTTTTAGGGGGAAAAAAGGTGCATCTTACACTGAAAAATATGGTATGTGGATTTCAATTTCCAGAATTCCCCAGCCA
Source organism: Arizona elegans (assembly GCA_022577455.1). Classification (NCBI taxonomy): domain Eukaryota; kingdom Metazoa; phylum Chordata; class Lepidosauria; order Squamata; family Colubridae; genus Arizona; species Arizona elegans. Next base: position 3,322,430 of record JAKOOJ010000017.1, read on the forward strand.
TTGTGAAGTTCACACATCTTGAAATTACTGAGGTTGAGAAATACTGATGTAAACCAATGCATAAATCATACTTGGAATTAAATCAAACCAAACAAAGATGACCAAGATGGTAAATACTAAGTCTTGCTTGTTGGTGCTCATTACTGATTGTGGAAGCTTCCTACAATCGTTTTGCTTTTCTTGATAACAACTTCTAGCTGACAGCTTTGGGGAGCACAGAAAATAGAGAAGTCAAATAGAAGAATAAGATAAATGAAAGCAGTTTATATCCCATGCAAATTGAATTTTCCCAAATTGTGAAGTCGGTTGACCTGTCATGCAGTCCCCGAGAAATATCTAATGGGTAGCCCTAGTGTTTATATGATGTGCTATAATGGCATGTGGCAAAGAGATACTGCCAAGGGAACGGTCAGATGAGAAACAGCATAGGCTGCAAGTGGCTAGCAGGTGGGCAAGAGACTCAGGAAAGATCCTCCCTAGTTTCTCAAGCTGTAAAGTAGACCGGGGTGGGGGGTGGGGTGGGGGGGGGGGTGGGGATTCTATTTTCAGACTTGCAAAATTCTGTCAGCATAGTAAAATAGTATAGTATTAGTATTATAAAGATATAGTCATATATATTATATACTAGCTGATAACACGGCATTGCCCAGGTATTTATTTATCCCAATCCTGCCTTTGAGGTGATTATCTGCATTAGCAGGCACCTCCCCCAACAACTTGCCCTCTTTACTTGAAGCTGAGGGCCTAGGGTGTTGTTTTTTTTTTAAAGAACCAATCTCCCTTACCAGAGGCATTCCCCTTGTGGAGTACTGTGAAGCCTTTACGATGGCAACTCCACTGTGTTGAACAGTAGAAGCCATTTTAAGGCACAACAGGCTATATCTTAACAGAACTTGAATCCAAAATGTACACTATCACTGTCAAAAGTACTGTGATTTGACACTATAGATATAATTCATTCCTTTTCATTTCAGTGGCCCAGGTGTTCCAGAGTTATGCTGGAACACACACACATATCCCACCCCCAAGGGGTGTTGTATTTTTTTCCAGAGAGTAAGTCATCTGTGTACCAAGTTTGGTTGAAATTGCATATATGTGTGTGTATGTATATATATATATATATATATATGTATGTATGTATGTATGTATGTATGTATATGTTTTTCTTCTAGCCAGGTTTTCCCTACGTAGCCAAGGTTTTTTTGTAGCTCCAGCTCAGTAGAATCTCATCTACTCGGTTCTGGGCTTTTTTCCTTTCTAACACCTAGCAAGCTCTAACTGCTAGGTGGGAGACCTGAATAGATCCATTTCTAGCTCGTTAGCTGTCATCAGTAGGCCACACCCATCTCCTCCCTGTAAAGGCATAGTATCAATTTTCTTACTTCTTCGTAGAAAAAAAGCCCAGAACCGAGTAGATGAGATTCTACTGAGCTGGAGCTACAAAAAAACCTTGGCTACGTAGGGAAAACCTGGCTAGAAGAAAAACACACATAGACCCTACGAAGAAGTAAGAAAATTGATATATATATATATATATATATATATATATATATATATATATATATATATATATATATATATATGTAGGTCTTTGGTTATTCGGGTCTTCTCCCACGTAAAATTAGAAGTGTCTTGGCGACGTTTCGACGAAGTCTAGGAGCCAAGCCCCTAACCAATCAGAACACACCTCCACCCAATCAGAACACAGCCAAGTTCCCACCCAATCAGCTCACACCCCCACTAGCAGTTAAAAGGAAGAGACAGCTGCGATCTCACATTGTTCCTGGAAGCACGAAGCCGAGAACACCAGCCTGAAGATGACGAATGAGACTTCGTCGAAACGTCGCCAAGACACTTCCAATTTTACGTGGGAGAAGACCCGAATAACCAAAGACCTACATACAAACACCCGCGAAAACCTGAGAAAACATATATATATATATATATATATATATATATATATATATATATATATATATATATATATATATATATATATATATAAATAATAGTAAAGATACTACTGATATTAGCTACTCTGATTGCGATTCCTATCTTGTTTATCTAGTGAGACTGACCTGCTGATTTTGTGCCAATGCAAAAGGGTCACTTCTGCAACACTGAACCATGGCCTGCCCATCTAACTCCATTTCTGTATATACTAGTGTCTTGCTGAAGCCGGCTGTTGTTATCTTGCTTATTTTTGTTTCTAATAATCTAGAGGAAGGCCATGTTTTTGTGTGGGGCTATGGAATTCTTGGGAAAGGACCAAATCTTATGGAAACAGCCATTCCTGAGATGATCCCACCTTCCCTGTTTGGCTTGTCAGACTTCAACCCTGATATTTGTGTGGACCGGATCCGTTGTGGATTAAACCAGTTTGCGGCAATCACTAGTAAGTATCTTGGAGTAAAATTGTAAGTACATCTGTTTAGGAAAAAGAAGCCTCTTTTGTGAGAATTACTTCTATCTATTTATGTAAGGGGTTGTCTGCAAGCTTTTAAAATTCTCTTCTGTTTCCAAATCTGGAGTTGATTTTTTCCCCCCGTCTTCTGTAAATTATATTGCTTTGCATAAGTATCCAGTATTGACCCCAAATAATATTTTGCAGTAATCAAAAGTCCTTTTGTAGAGGACTAAGATTGTTGGGGGCAACATGCCGATTCTGTAAACCACTTAGAGAGGGCTGTAAAACCATTATGAAGTAAGTCAAAAGTGCTATTGCTATTGAATGACATTTGATTTTTTTTTTTCTGTTGGTTTGCAGACCATGGAGAACTCTTTATATGGGGCAAAAATGTGCGAGGATGCTTAGGAATTGGCAGGATGGAAGATCAGTACTTCCCCTGGAGGGTAAGAAATGTCCTTGTTATGGTTTGTCACATAGTCAGCCAGATGTTTAGATTGGACTTGACATTTTTATTTACCTATCGAATGCTTCCCAAGGACCTGGGGTAGGCAGATGTTCTTGTTTGGTGGTGTGAAAGGCATCATCACGGGATGTCCGCTGTTCCAAGTAGAGCTGCCTTTTGCAATTGACTGATGATTTTGTCAACACCGGTGGGTTTTCTCAATGCTGAAGTTTTTTGTCAACTATTGTTATTTAAATGTATATGCTACCCAGTTCCCAGCACCTCTGGGCAGTTTACTAATGATTTAATATTTGAATAACAGACAATAAAAAACAAGAAACAAAAGAAGAGTGGAGATTGTAGAAAAAACAGACCAGCTAGAAACAAACTAATCTCGGTTAAAAGGAAGCTTCACTCATCCTCACTGAAGACTTGGATGAAGAGTTTAGTCTTCAGGTCCCTTCATAATCCTAACAGGGTTGGGAATGGGGGGGCATTCATTCAGATCTTGGGGTGGGGGAGCCTCATTCCAGAGGCTTTTGAAGAATATTTGCTTTTAAAAAAGAACTCACTGCAACTGTAGGGTTGGGCAGCAGCAGCCTAAATAAAATGTCAAAATCAGCAGATAATATCTGTATTCCAGCATCCTGAGTTCCAGGAGATAAATTGGAATGCTCCTGCTTTTGATTAATTGTAGCTTGCCTACCAACCCAGCATATACTATTTTTTGCTAATGTGGTTTTTGCTATTTGATTCCGGTCCTTATTAGAAGCTTTATTGGTTTGAAGCAGTGGTGGCTTGCTACCGGTTCTCCCCGGTTCTTAAGAACCGGTAGTAGAAATTTTGAGTAGTTTGGAGAACTGGTAAATACCATCTCTGTATGGCCCGCCCCCAATCTATTCGCTGCCTCCCGAGTCCCAGCTGATCTGCTAGAAGGAAAAATCAGGGCTCACTTGACAAAAGAAGAGAGAGAAAAAAAGACACCATAGCTTTAAATTGAGAAGCCAGGGAGCCTCCCAACTGATCTGCTAGAACCGATCCGCTCCTTGTAAACCGCTCAGTGGTGGTAGATTGGCAATTGAGGCCAAGCTGCCTGAAAGTGGTTTCTGATGCTCTCGGTGGTGGCAGAGCGGCAAACAACTGTTTAAACTCTTGCCGCGGCACTTCAAAGGGCTGCCCTACAGCTGATCAGCGGTAAAAGGATGCAGTGTGGTGGTAGACCAGTGTGTTCCAAAAACAAATGGGTAGACCGGTAGGGCTCTGGAAGCAGTTAAAAGCCTGGTAGACCAGTACCTCTGTTAAATCCTAAAGGATTGTCACATGACCATCAGACCATGCCCATAAAATAAGCCACGCCCACAGAACCGGTAGTAAAAAATTTTAGAACCCACCCCTGGTTTGAAGCAACTACAAGGCTCTACAAAGGTGGAAAAACTTTAAAAGTTGCTTCCCTCAAGGTTAATCCTGATTTCTGGGCTCAAGCGTTCAACATAGCAAACCTTCCCAATGCTACATCGTAGTCATATTGGTGGAGAGAGTGTGTGTGTGGAGAACGGAAATCCAAAATGCTCCAACTGGTTTAAGGGCCTCAGTATGTATTTAGTAGCGATATGTACATTTCAAAAATATTTCAGAAGTGGTTTGGACCTCATGGAAACCGAACCTCTTGGCTCCTTCTAAAGCAGCCCAATCTTTTGCAGCCTTATTCATCAGGCTGCAAAATTCATTAAAATTCATTAAAAAAAAATCAAATGTTTTTGCTGCCTGTTTATGGAATCCACTTCTTAAAATTAAGATGGGTGCTGACTGGTGCAAATTTCAAAGCACTTTTCTTAGTTGTTTCCGAAGCATGCACAGCCCTGATAGTATACAAAAGGAGCATCAAACTAAAGGCCCGTGGGCCAAATCCTGGAAGGTCTGACCCGTAAAGGACTGGCCTGCAGAGCCTCTGCCCACGGCCCTCCTTAGCTCTGTTTTCGCTGGCAGAGTTGCAGGAGGCCATTGCAGCTGAAAATGGAGCTCGGGAGCCCGTTTTCACTAGCAGTGCTTGGGCCACCACAAGCGCTCCTGACACGGGTGATGTCAAGCTGTCCACGACCCCCCCGAGGTCAAACACAACTCTGATGCAGCCCTCAATGAAATCGAGTTTGACATCCCTGGCATACAGCATCACTAATAGTGACTACAATAGATGCCAAGCTGCAAGATAATGAAACTTTTTAAAAAATAGCTATAAAATTGTGGCATGCTTAGGCCAAAGGCTCCTTTGGTCCAGCCTTCTACTTTTTCCTGTGCGCTGCTCCCACTATCCATCAATGGGTTAACTTCTTCAGCCTTTGGCAATAACTGAGTGAGAGCTCAATTTCCCTTTCCTGTGGCCCTGCCACGCCCCCAATCCCATGATCCCCCAGTCTTCACTCAGTTATTGGCAAAGACTGAGGTGTCCATCAGAGCTCCAGGCTTCAGAAGCCTATTTTTTCTTTCCCTTCCTTAGCGTTTCCTTAGGTTTTATTTTATTTTTGACTAGTTTTACTGTTTCGCGTTTCCCTGCCTTGAAAGCCGAAACAGGAAGATCGGCTCAACAGCTACGCGTCCTTTCACCAGCCTCCCTTACAAGCAAGGGGGGGGGGGGGGAGAGCGAGCGGAGACATCTACCCCCACCTGAGGGGAAGGAAGAAGCAGCAGCGGAGCAGCGAAGGGACTGCAGAGAGCGGTAAGACGAGCTGCCGCCCCTCCCAGGAAACCTCCGAAGCTGTCCCTCACTGCGCGCGGCAGGCGGTAGGACCTTCGGGCCGCCGCCGTGAGTCCGCAGCCGGCATAGCCCAGCGCAACGCCTCAGGGGAGCAGCGCGGGAGGCATCCAGCCCCCCCCTCCTTACCTTCGTTGCCGGAGCCCTTGGGGCCAATTTGGGCTGAGCGCGGCAGGCGGTAGGACCCTCGGGCCGCCGCTGTGAGACCGCAGCTTCCCCAGCCTCGGAATCCAAAGCCACGTGCTCCCGCCATTTTGGTGGACTCCCCCCCCCCGGGGCCGCCATCTTGTCTTCACCTTCACGAGGCTAGCCCCTCCCACAGTGGCAGTTGGAGGCCTGCAGGGCCATTTTAAAAGGGGCTTTTTCGCTGCAAAGGGATTGGGGACCCTCGGGCTCCATTTCCCAGGAGTCGAATAATTCAGGGCACAGCCAAAGCAACCGCGCTGAGGGGCCAGAATGGCAACCATGGCCATGTCAGATGACCCCTTTTCATCAGACCCGGAGTTAGAGGCAAGCCCACCTCGCAAGGAGGCTAGATCCTCTAAAAAGCACTCAAAGAAGCGATCCTCCAATCATAAGGACCGGGGGGGAAAGGAGCCCCAGTTCCATGACAAGGACGCTGCAAGGCGCCACAAATCCCTAGAGCGCCTCTGTGCTAAGGCACAGATGGACAGAGCGACTGCACCAGGTCAGGAGCCTGATTCTCCCAGGCCCACCTCCCAGACACGCGCAGAGGCGAGCACCGGAATCACAAGCCTGACAGAGCTGACCCTCACACCGGCAACCCCGAGCGCAGCGGGGCTCTGCCAGGAGTTACCACGGGCCAGGGGAGTCTCTCGCTCACTGCCGGACATCCCGTTATCAGGCTCACCTCACCGGCGCCACCGTGGGGCGGAAGCAACATTCACTCCCACGGCAGCTGGCCTCCGTGCCCCAGAGGGACCCCTCCCAGCCAGCCAGCTAGACTTCCAGACTATGTTCTCAGCCGCAATGTCTTCCTTCCTGGCTGCAGGCTGGCAACAGGCCGCAGGGGGGCCCCCTCGCCAACTACCAGCGCAGGGGGCGCCCCAACGGCAACAGGCCCGGCACCAACAGGCGCACACCCAGTCATCCTCATCAGAGGATTCAGACCAGGCCGAGGATGGTCCTGAGACCCTCGAGTTTTCTGAAGATGAAGGTCTGAGGCCAGATTCTCCGGCTTTCACGGGCCTGTTCCGCCCAGCCCTATTTAAGTCGCTCCTACACAAGGCGCGCCTAACAACCAATTTGGGCGTGCCGGGGGACATCTCTTCACCGGAACCCGCGGCCGCGGGTCCCCACGATGCACTCTTCAAGTCCTCCAAACAGGAGAAGGACTGCATCCCCTGCCCCCAGTTGTTTTCAGATGTGATCCAGAACCCCTGGGGACAGCCAGCCTCTCTAACTACCCCGAGCAGCCTGGAAAAGAAACTATACTGCTCGGCCCAGGAATTGGAGGACCTTTTAGCTCTCCCATCGGTGGACCAGCCAGTCGCCGCCCTGTCCTCCTCATCGATGGTGTCCACGGATGCTGTAGATGGCCTCAAAGCTGAGGACAAGAAGACGGAGTGGGCCCTCCGTAAGTCTCATCAGGCGGCGGCCTGGGCAGTCAGGATGGCAACGGCGACCTCCTTCTTCAACAGAGCCACCCTCATCTGGCTGCGCCAGTTGCAGGAGAGACTGCCCCCGGAAGACACGAGGCTACACCACGACCTGAATAAGATCGTAGCCGCCACCGAATATGCCGCGGACGCATCTCTGAATTCCGCCAAATTTGCCTCTAGATCTCTGGCTTCAAACATCACAGCAAGGAGGCTGTTCTGGCTTCGCCCCTGGAAGGCAGACCTTAAGGCCAAATGGAAACTGGCCGCAGCCCCGTTCAAGGCCCCAGACTTGTTTGGGGCAGCTCTGGATCCCCTCTTGATCGAAGATAAAGATAAGAGGAAGGTGCTCCCATCAGCATATCGGCGGCACGACCGCAGATACACGCCTTACTCTTACCAGCAGCCCTTTCGGACCGGCTCAGGGCAGAGAGGTCCGCCACCACAACGCTCCCAGTTCCAAGGGGCGAGTAGGCACCAGGACAGATCCCAGTTCCGAGACCGCGGCCGTCCCCAGCAAGCTAAACGGTCCTTTCGTGGGGCTGGCTTCAAAACCGCCAGAAGGGGAAAGTGACAGCCGGCCCGTGGGCCCCATCGGTGGGAGACTCCAACTCTTCCACCAGCAATGGGCCCAATCGACGGAGGACTCGTGGATCCGACGCACCATCTCTTCGGGGCTCTCCATCGAATTCTCTGGTCCTACGCCCAGTCGCTTCGTCCGCTGCCCGGTCCCACAGTCCGAGGACCTCAGAGACCTCCTGGCACAGGAGATTTCACACCTGTTGGAGATACGAGCCATAGAACCGGTGCCTCGAGACCAGCAGGGCTCGGGCTTCTACTCAACACTCTTCCTGGTGCCCAAAAGCTCGGGAGGCTGGAGAGCCATCCTGAATCTCAAACGACTAAACCGGTCGGTAAAGTATCGCAGATTCAAAATGCACTCACTCAAGACAATATTAGCGGGCGTAAGAAGAGGGGACCTCCTGCAATCAGTCGACCTACGAGAGGCCTATCTCCACGTGCCAATCCATCCCAGTCACCGACGCTTCCTGAGATTCGAGTTCGCAGGCCATCATTTCCAGTACCGCGCGATGCCCTTCGGACTCTCGTCGGCGCCCCGCACCTTCACCAAGCTAGTAGGGGCGGTGGCGGCCACACTCCACACCATTCCAGTGCGCCTCCTGTGTTACCTCGACGACATTCTGATCCTCTCGTCGTCACGCGGCCAGGCGGCCAAGGATATGGAAAGAGTCCTCCGAGCATTCCAAGACCACGGCTTTTCCATCAACTTCGAGAAAAGCCAATTACAGCCGTCATCTCGCCTCCTGCACCTGGGGGCGGAGATCGACTCGGTCAAAGGCCAGGTGTTCCTCTCTCCGGAAAGGATCCGGAGCATTCGCGACCTGATCCAGCAGGTCTCGGAAGGGGGGGAGAGCGTCCCTGGCTCAGCTAGCATCACTCCTAGGGAAGATGGTATCATGCTTCGGTATTGTTCCGTGGGCACGCAGACACTCGCGAGCCCTCCAATGGTTTCTGCTACCCTTCCAGAGAGCAGGCAAGACCAACCTGAAGCGCAAGGTAGCGGTCCCATCCCAGGTCCGTCTTTCCCTAGAGTGGTGGAGATCACCTGCTCTCTTCAAGGGCTGCGAATTTCTGGACCCGGACAGACTCACACTAACCACGGATGCAAGTCTGCGGGGATGGGGTGCCCACCTACTCCATCTGGTAGCCCAGGGCCAGTGGTCCAGGAGCGAACAACGCAGCAGCATCAACCTCCTGGAACTCCGAGCAATCAGGCTGGCATTACGCCAATTCCAGACTGCACTTCAAGGCCAACACGTTCTGATCCGCACGGACAACATTTCAGCAAAAGCACACGTCAACAGGGAAGGGGGCACGAGATCCCGCGAGCTGATGTTCGAGTCCGAGGCCCTATTCGCCTGGGCGGAGTCCCACCTGCGGTCAATCAAGGCGGAGCATATCTCGGGAGCAACCAACATCAGGGCGGACTGGCTCAGCCGCGAACTGATAGACCCAGCGGAGTGGCAACTCCACCCCCGCCTATTTCGGGAGCTCAGCGCCCGCTTCGGGATGCCGGAGGTGGACCTCTTTGCGACCCCGAGCAACGCCCAGCTGACCCGCTTCATATCTCGCTACCCATCCGCACAGGCGGAGGACCACGACGCCCTCAGATGCAGGTGGCCCAAGGGTCTGCTCTACGCCTTTCCACCGATTCCTCTCCTTCCGCGCCTCATCCGGAAACTGCTGGCCGAGGAAGCCGACCTGCTGCTAGTGGCTCCCAACTGGCCTCGTCGCCCATGGTACGCCGACCTCGTGGCACTATCCATCGGTCAACCCTGGCATATTCCCCCCCACCAGGTGGTACTCTGCCAGGGGGCAGTCACTCACCCAGAGCCTCAGTGGCTACAATTAACCGTCTGGCGTTTGAGAGGGTTGTCCTAAAAAGGGATAACCTCTCAGATGGGGTAGTAAATACTATCCAGGCCGCCAGACGACCCTCAACGACGCGCATTTACGAGGCTTCGTGGCGGGCGTTCTGCCGCTGGTGCTCCCAACACCATGAGGACCCAACTTCGGCTACGGTACAGAACATCCTCGAATTCCTGCAGTCAGGACTGGAGAAGGGACTGGCACCTGCGACTCTAAGACGCCAGACAGCGGCTCTGTCCACAGTCATCTCATGCCCGCCCTACCAAGCGCTGTCCCAGCACCCGCGCATCAGGGGGTTTCTCCATGGCGCCAAGAACCTGCGTCCCCCCACAGTGCACCGGTACCCGACTTGGGACCTCCCACTAGTCCTCCGAGCATTAATGGGCCCCCCGTTTGAGCCCTTAGGCTCAGCTGCCCTCAAACACTTATCGCTTAAGGTGACTTTCCTGCTGGCCATCACCTCAGCCAGGAGAGTCTCGGAGTTAGCAGCGCTCTCGATCCGGAAGGACCTCTGCATCTTCAGAGACTCCTCGGTGGTCCTGCGGCTGGACCCGGCCTTCATCCCCAAGGTGAACTCCTGGTTCCACCTCGCTCAGGAACTCATCCTACCTGACTTCTGCCCCAGCCCGCGCAACAGCAGGGAGGAACAATGGCATTCCCTCGACGTCCGGCGCGCCCTTCGCATCTACATAAACAGAACGGCGGCCTTCCGCCACACGGAGGCGCTTCTAGTGTCATTCAACCCGGCCTCCATGGGACTGAAGATTTCAGCTTCTACGGTGAGCAGATGGATCAAGGCCTGCATCACCTTAGCGTACGAGTTGGACTCTAAGCAGCCTCCGGGTCGAATCCTCCCACACTCTACCCGCAGCGCGGCCACATCGGCAGCCTGGGCAATGCAGGCGTCGGTGGCAGACATCTGCAGAGCAGCAACCTGGTCATCGGTGACGCCCTTCATCCGGCACTACAGAATAGATGCCTACAGCTCGGCAGAAGCGTCCTTCGGGCGTAGGGTGCTGCAGTTGGTGGTGACAGAGGAGGACACTGGAGGCACTCGGCTTCCCACCCATGGGGTTTAAACTTGGGTATATCCCATTGATGGATAGTGGGAGCAGCGCACAGGAAAATGGACGTTGCCTTACCTGAACGTCCCTTTTCTGGGTGCTGCGTACACTATCCATACCCTCCCCTCGTTAGTTGGCTTCGGCCCAGTTAACCTTTTCTGTGTTGGTTTCTTTCCAGCGAATTTATTAAAGTTATGTTACTTACCTGACACGGTGTGGTCTCCTATAACTTCGTTCAGACTGGGGGATCATGGGATTGGGGGCGTGGCAGGGCCACAGGAAAGGGAAATTGAGCTCTCACTCAGTTATTGCCAAAGGCTGAAGAAGTTAACCCATTGATGGATAGTGTACGCAGCGCCCAGAAAAGGGACGTTCAGGTAAGGCAACGTCCATTTCACATTCAGCAACTGGAAACCTTTGCAAAGTGCAAGAACAGGCATGTGAGTAACAATACAACCCTCCTTAAATTCTCCAGCACTTAAAAGGCTACATAGGGAATTTGTTCGTGCAGGAGGGACACCTGGTCTTGTTTGGCAGCTGGTAAACAGAACAACCTGACAGCTTTTATCCAGGGAGGATAAAATGCACAGTAGGAATCCTGTGCACTGAGGCTCCCCAAACTCACTATTTTGGCAATCAAAATCTGCCCTTGCAAAATCATATGGCATCCAGTATAAAAGGATAAAGTGAGGGCCTGGTGGCTCAGCAGACTGATAGCATTGTGATTAACACCAGCTGTCTGCAATTACTGCAAGTTTGAATCTCACCAGGCTCAAGGTCGACTCAGCCTTCCATCCTTTCTAAGGTAGGTAAATTGAGGACCCAGTTTGTGGGGGCAATAAGCTGACTTTGTATAAATATACAAAAGTATGAAGGCTATTGCTTAACGCCTTGTAAGCCGCCCTGAGTCTCCGGAGAAGGGCGGCATATAAATCAAATTTAAAAAAAAGGGGGGGGGGGTGCTGAACCTGGGTTTTGGGTGGTGGGTGGAGTGGAGTGACTGATCTAGATGAACTCCACGAACCTTCTACTGGATCACCTTGAATAGAAGTGGGTGGTTTATATTAGGGGCCATAGACTACTTGAACATAATGTATTTTGCTATGCATGCTTGGGATTTGCTGTAAGGCAGGAAAAAAAAAGATGTCAGCAAGTGGATTTTCCATTTCCTTTCTTCTTCAGGTGACGGTGCCAGGTGAGGTGGTGGACGTAGCCTGTGGCGTTGATCACATGGTCATCCTGGTTAAATCTTTTATTTAGTAGCGTACCTGCGTACAAGTGCCTGTTCAGATGAGCAGGAAGCCAAATTGTACAAGCCTTTGCTGGGGCCCTGTGGTTGGCCTGATGGTGGAGAACTCACTGAAGCTTGAAAACACTTTGTAAAACGACTGGGAGAGATTGAGCATGCAGTAACTGTAGCCCAAGGAGCAGCTGAAGGAAATGCAGAGAGGATCATGTGTTGACTTTGCAGTCGGGCATTTATTGCTAATGCCAGCCATCCTGAATTATTTTTTTTTAAAAAAGCACTCCTGTTTTCCTGGGTGTTGTAAGCATGTTGCTACTGTTGAGGTCCAGAAATGGCACAAAGAAAATCTTTATTTAATAGTAAAGGAAAATGTGTTACATTGCAGGGCATTTCTAACAACTGTAAATAGTACTTGCAGATCCTCAAGTTAAGTTAAAAGTCTATTTTTTTAAACGAACAGTCTTACAAGATCACCAAGAATCTCATATGTTTTCAGCGAAATCATGTGAAATCTTGGGAGTCAGTTTTGGTGGATCCATTAAGATTTATGCCATTGGTTAATAAAACTATGTATCTCATGCCAAAAAGATTGCTGATTCAAGAGTCTTTTATTTAAGGGTAAATACTGGGAGATGAACCTTGTTTCCAAATAGCCCTTTCATTATTGTTCCTTCCTGAAGGCCATCCCTCTTTCTTTCTAAGACGATTTTCATGGAATTTTTTCCTGGCCTGTCCCCACTGACGTCATTTCCATCACAGGCGGTTGTGCCCTTATTCTATCTCAGATACCAGCGCTTTCAAAAATTTCCCGGCAAGAGAAACATAATTTTCATCCCCTGGCCGAGACAGTTCCATGTTGGTATTAACTAATGATGTTGGAGAACTTTGCATTACTTTTATGTCGGCGGCCCAGTGTTTTCATCAGCATCCCCATTACTTTGTCTGACATGGCGAACTCAAGATCTGAACCAGAACAAATAACGAGCAGTCTTTAATTGTGGCTTATTGAAACAAGCCACTTTCAAGCTAAGGAATATGAAGGGACATTTGTTTTCTCAATTATGTTTCCCAAACAAGGCTGAACTGCAATTAATTGAAATGGAAGCTAGAAATGGCCTTCCTTACAGTTGACTCATAAAGCTAGTTAGGAAGCAGAAAGAGCTTCCATTGAAACTATTGTCCCCATCTGCCACCAGAGCAGACAATAGCAATAGCACCTAGACTTACATACCGCTTCACAGTGCTTTACAGCCCTCCGTAAGCGGTTTAGAGTCAGCATATTGCCCCCAACAATTTGGGTCCTCATTTTACTTGCCTTGCAAGGATGGAAGGCTGAGTCAACCTTGAGTCTGGTGAGATTTGAACCGCCAAATTGCAGGCAGCCAGCAGGCCGCAGACGTAGCCTGCAATATTGCATTCTAATCACTGTGCCACTGTGACTCATAATAGTGCTTTACAGGGTTGGAAATTTTCAGACCAGAAAAAACATTGAATCACATTGAATCCTGGAATTTAGTAATCCTGTCATGACATGTGAGCGTTGCACCAGAATTCTGCGTTGCAGAATAAATTTAATTGCCGTTCCATTCCAATTTCTGGTGCTAAGTTCACCACCGAATAAGCGTGTTTAGATTTCATTGAATAGTATGGAGTTAGTCCTTCACTTAAAACTGCAATTGAGCCCAAAATTTCTTGTCGCTAAGCAAGATAATGGTTAAGTGCGTTTTCCCCCATTTTGACTTTTGTTGCCATATTTGTTAAGTGAATCACTGCAATTGTTAAGTTAGTAACATGATTGGTTAAGTGAATCTGGCTTCCTCATTGACTTTGCTTGTCCGAAGATTACAAAAGATGATCACAAGGAACCATGGTCAACCATGAGCCGCATTGGGATTGAACTCCTGGCTCTGGGCAGAGTCAGCCTGCAGTATTGCATTCTAACCACTGCGTCACCATGCCTCTTCAAGGAAAAGCATGAAATGGCAGTTCACACATATTCTGGTGAGACAGAAGTTCCCTGAGGATGGGCTCCAGCATGAGTCTGAAAGCATGGAAGACTAAACCCCTGGTCCTGGTGACTGACCCAGACTGGATCCTGCAACATGATCCTGGTACACCTATACTTGCCTTCATTCATGAGTAGATTATTATTTGCCATCTAGTAGAAAGTAGAATGGGCATAAAGAAGGGAGAAAAAGATTCAGAATGACACCAAAACTTAAATTTTGCACCAAAGATGTATTGGGAGGCCGCAGAAGGCTCTCTTAGAGGTATACAATTGCAGCAACACAGAAGAGATTTTTCTAAGTATAAGTATTCAGAAATTATATTTTACATTTCCAAAACACCATAGCTTGGGCTCAGCCCTTTTAGTAATCTTCAATAGTACAAGAAGGAATTACATAAAAAAAAAAAATTAAAGTACCTTTTTTCCTCCTTGCAACTGAACTGGATGTAAGATAATCCAAGTGCTTTTTGAGGGGGCTGGGTATTTCAAAGAGTCGTAATGCCCAACTTGTTTAGAGGGCTCCAGGTTGGTGAATGTTACCCCTTGGGCAACCTGAGCCAATAACTCGCCCATTATTATTACTTTTTTTTTTTTACACCAGATGTTGCACCCTTGCCCAAGCTGGTGAAAAATCAGCTAGATCATGCTGGTTGAGAATTAATGATGTCGTGGTCCAGCACATCTGGAGAGCACCATTAGTGGATTAAGTAGAAACATACAGGTGTAAAATTTGCTGCTGTTTTTAAGCAGCCTTCACCCAGACGAAGGAAAATGCTGCAGGCAGGAAGAAATTCTATGTTAGGCTAGGGCTATCTGGACAAGCAGTTCAGTCTCGTCTTCTCTGGCTGTAGTGGCTTTTCAAGATTTCAAATAGGGAAGGGTCATTTCGCTCCTGGTACTTTTTCAGTGTGCAAACTATTCCTGCTCATCGATGTGCCAGCCAGCTCTGATCACCCAGTGACATCTTGCAGTTAAAGGTCTCTCCATGGTCATTGTGGAGAAACAAGAATACAAGAGGAAATACCCTATGCCAGTGATGGCTAAGCTTTTCCTGACCGAATGCCCAAAGCATGTGCACCCAAACCCCCAAAATGCAAGTGTGCAGCCCATGCGGATGCGCTGTCCCTCACACACACAGCCACTGCATGCACCCCACCCCCATGCATGCGCACATGGGCCCCACGCAGCCCCCCTGCACACGCCTCGCCCCTGCGAATGTGTGGCAGCTGGCCAGCGGGAGGCACGTGCACATGCGCAGCACAGCTGAACTGGGGCAACAACTCACGTGCCATCAGAGAGGGGGCTGCGAGCCACCTCTGGCACGGGTGCCATAGGTTTGCCATCATGGACCTATGCCTTTTTTTTTGGAATCCAGAAGACTTCCTTTCCTTTCTATTATCTGGAGGAAAGCAGAGAGAGGAACAGAAGTCCTAAGATAGATTCCCCCCCCCCAAACACACATTCAAGGGAGACCAGGATATGCAAAATTAGGCAATCTTTTCGACCCTTTGGGAATGCGAAAGCTGCATGTGGGAGCTGCAATTACAAAATGGCCACTGGGGTATATGTGTGTGGGTGTGTTCATCCACAAAATGGCAGCTGCAAATACCACAGGTATACCTATCATAATCCATTCATCAGAGAGAACGCATAAATGAGTCAGTTGGTGTGAGCTTTCCTGCTTGTCAGCTGCCTTTTGACTTAAGATTTTTTTTTTTTTGTTTTAAAGAAAATCAGAGGTGGAAGGAGGCCTGCTGTGACAGCAAGGAGAACAGTCTAGCTACGTGCGTAACCATGTTTTCAGAATTAATCCAATTGTCTGTGTTAGCACAATAGTCAGAATCGCAAATTAACAAGCCAGAATGTATTTCACATTCATTCCAGTCTCAGCTTGTGCAAACATTTGTCAATGGTCATTTTAACACATACTATTTCAGCCAAAATTTTGGGATAAAAGGCCATTCACGAATCATTTGCTTAACACATCTGATATTTCCATCCATACCAATTTGTGAAGACTGTTATTACTGAAGAGCTGTTTGTGATATTAATCTCAGCAAGGTTATTCTTAAACATTGTGGGGTTCCACGGGAGGTCTTAACGTGTGATCCAGTGTCCCCCCGCCCCCCCCCCCAGTATGTGTTGATTTGATTGCAAATCCAGGGCTTTCTATTCCTCTTATTTTCCTCTCAATGCATCTTTTATTTTTCTACTTCCTTCCCAATAAAAACCGGAGCATTCAATTTTATTTTTCAGCTGCAATGTTAATAGCACAACCAGAAATATTCCTGGATTTCATACCAAATGTAGGACTATAGTCTAAAATGGTTGGTTTACTCAAGAGGAAGCAACACAATTCAACATTTTCTTCTCCTTAAGTATGCTAGTCCACTATCCATCCATACAATCTAGTTTCTGGTTGCTAACCAGCACGCTGGCACTTGCGAGCCAGGCTGGGTCATCTCGGAAGCAGCAGCTGGCAGAGCACAGCTGCCAGGATCACGAGCCACTCTTTTCCCTTGGTGGCAAGTCAGAGCCAAAACAATATATTTGGCTTAGTTTAATTTAAATGAACTTAAATCTGTTCCATTCACATGATTACTCCCTACATATTAAACAAGTTTCCCTATCAGTCACATGAACAATCTTAAATTTAGTAATTGGCAATGTTTGGAAGTGGTGTGTGTGTTGCATCCAAGGGTTGAGGGAGTGGGGACAATCTTTGAGTTCCTAGGCTAACATGGATTTATCAGAGAGGGAAATCTTAGTGTTATAATCTAAACATGGGCTCTGGCTTCTTGCTTTTCTAATCAGACCAGCTTTGTCAAATCAACTCCAGATCAGGATTTGTGGAGACAAACCAAGAGATAGGAGGATGAGCATGAAGCTTAATCAGGACTCAGCAACCTTTCGATGAGATGGATCTAATCACTCGTGATAGCACACAGACACATACACACACACACATACACATACACAAAGAGGTGGGTTTTGGCATTGTCACCTGAACTCTCAAGGAGATCTTACGAAATCCTGCTAGATTTGGCCATTGCAATTGCAACGTTTCGAAGGCTGTTTTGAGTTTTGTGGGCACCCACAAGGCGTGGCCCAGGCTGGAGGGTCTCCATGAGAGCTTGTTGCTGATTCCTGAAAAGCCACGTCGGTTGAGAAGTTAGGAAACTTGAAGTCCAACACATTCACAAGCCCGGATTGGAAAAAAAAATGCTACTTCCTGTTCCAGTCATTTCTGGGTATGCTGACCCAATCTGGATAAACAAGAGGATCTCCAAACAACATGTAGCAGGCTGCTTTTTTTCTGATCAAATGGCACCATCAGCAATTCCAGGTTCGCATGTTCAGTGAGAATGCAACTGTGGCATATGCCAACTACACCAACCAAAGGAAAAACAAAAAACAAAAACAAACAGCATAATAGTGACATTTCGCTTCAGAGCTGAATGTCAAAAAAACCTTCACAGTGCTTTAATCCCAAAGATTCTTTCCTCGTCTCCTCCCTGCCTTGAAGATATATATTTTTTATTACTATTTTTGTAAAAAGCTACTGGGAGTCAATTTGCCTATGCAATAGTCTTTTGTTTCATCACTTCTTCGTGGCATGACAATATTTCTCCCGTGCTCTCTTTGGAGTAAAAAAGAAAAAAAAAAGAAAGAAAGAATCACCCACCCCATTGCTAGGAAATACTGAGAAGAATTCTTTGTCTTAAAATACACCTAGGTCCCATTCTGAAAAAAAAAATATTAATATTTTTCAGGTTGACTGACTTGGAGTGCATTGATAACACCGTTGATATTTTCTTCTGGGACCTGCAAAGAGAAAAAAGAACCAAAAACAAAGGTTGGAGGTTGGATAGCAGTAATATTTAGGCTTATATACTGCCCCATTGTGCTTTTCAGCATTCTCTGGGTGGTTTACAATGTAAGCATTATTTACCTGCTGCCCCCAACAATCTGGGTCCTCATTTTATTAACCTTGGAAGGATGGAAGGCTGAGCTGGTCAGGATCGCCCCGAGTCTTCAGAGAGGGGCGGCATATAAATTGAATTAATTAAATTAAATTAAATTAAATCGAACTCCAGGCAATGGGCAGAATTTACCTGCAATATTGCACTTTTAACCACTGGGCCACCAGGGATTGTTTCTCCTGATCAAATTCAACCTACCAGTGTGTTCAAGCTCTGCTGTTCTAGGTCCCCACCAGCAGTGGGAGCTCTAAGGTGGCCCCTATGCAAAAAGTGCAACATATTTTGCATTTGGGAGGTACTTTCTTGCCTGCATTTTGCAGAGCAGAGATAAGCCATCCCGTTCTGATGGGACAGAGTTGGTGTGGATGATAGTCCTGGTCCACATCTTTTGGATTATATTGTATAAAATTAGGTTCATTTTTCTATTATGCTATAATAGAACCTTAGCCACTTTAAGATGAGTGGACTTCAACTCCCAGAATTCCCCAGCCAGCATAGAATTCTGGGAGTTGAAGTCCATTCATCTTAAATTGACTAAGGTTGGGAAACACTGATTTAGACCATCAATAGATTGTCTGCAGAGGAAAAAGAAAATGAAGAAACCCCAGCTTTTTTTGTTAGTCCCACCCTCTGCTCACCTCTGATCTGAAGCTCCCTTATATTTTCATTGGAGTGTGGGAAGTTAAGCACTACAGGTAGTCCTCAACTTACAACAGTTCATTTAGTAACCAGACTTACAATAGCACTGAAAAAAGTGACTTATGACCATTTTTCACACTTACAACCATAGCTGCATCCCCATGGTCATGTGATCAAAATTCAAATGCATATAAATCAAATTTAAAAAAAATGCTTGGCAACTGACTCATATTGATGACATTTGCAATCATCATATACCATTTTGCAACCTTGTCTGACAAACAAAATCAATGGGTAAGCCAGATTCACTTAACAACTGTGTTACCGACTTAACAGCAGTAATTCACTTAACAACTGTGCCAGGAAAAGTCACAAAATGGGGCAAAATTCACTTTAACAGCTGTCTTGCTTAACAACAGAAATTCTGGGCTCAGTTGTGGTCATAAGTCAAGGACTACCTGTATTATGCCATGAACTAATCCCTTGGAAATAAAGTAAGCGCAACAGATTCACCCTTCTCCCATTAACATTTCACCGTTTTTCTTCTTCTTCCCTTTGGAAGGTACACGACTTACTTTTTAATTAAGCCAAAGGAAAATGATCAAAACCAAAACTGGAATAAAGATTTGGTGTTGCACTAGCGGAAAAGGAGAAAATTCATGGAGACGAGCTACCTAAGCTTTCTCCCTTGATTCAACAAATTCTCTGCCTGGAGCTTATTTATGGGTAGATGAGCATTAGTAAGGTGAGAGCCTCACCTGAAGAGGTAGAGCCAGATGTAGACGTTATCACATGAGTGAGAAATAGGTCAGTGTGTTAGTTTTGAGACAGGAGTGGATGGGCTTATCTCACTGCTATGGTTAATGTTCAAGGAAAGTAAACCCAACTGATCTAATCATTTGACCTTCGCTATCGGAGATCATGTTGACTTTCTGCTCTTAAATACACATGACGGCTTCCAAGCTGGAAAAAGAAGGTGATGCTAATAGCAAAGAGACAGGGGGAAAAAAGAAGGTGCAGTTTGGACTTTTCTGCTCAAGCTTTTAATGAGTTAAAGGTCAGGAGGTGGAAAGGAGCTTAATGCCTTGTTAACAGGAAAAATAATGGACACCCCATGAGAATTGGAGGAGGTGTGTTGGTAAGGGCAGAAATACACAGTGCCTGGCTAGATAGTCCAGGCGTGGTGTCAAATAGAAGAGGAAAAACTGTTGAGAATTTGTGTAATTCTCAACACCTCCCCATAATGTTCAGGTAAAGAATGGTACGCAAATAGATTTTGGCACTGACACTTGTTGGAAGTGAATTTGCACGCTTCACACTCATGAGATTTTTGCTAGATGAATGTGAGGTGGGCAAAATTTGGTTTCAGTTGATTCTTCCCTGAGGGGAAAATATTTTATATTTCTTTTTTTAAAGTATACAGCATGGTGGAGGGTCATTCTAGGAGGTATTGGAGAAAAAACCAGGATTCTCAAAAAGCCCCCAGGTTTTTCAGATCTTCTTGGCTTTTTAATAAGGAAACAGGAATAAAATTCCCACAACCAACTCATGTACTTTTCAAAAAATAAATCTGAACTTCTCTAATTTTTGTTTGGAGCGGGAGATTGCACTTTTAAAGAAAATGGCAAATCAATATAAAATGGAAAGTCATCTCTACTGACAAGGGGAATTTGAAAGGTTTCAAACCTTCAGCCAAAGGCAGGAGGGTAGGTTTCCTTAGGTAGATTTCCTCTATAAGCCCCATACAAATAAGCAACACAATGTCCTTCAGAATCTTGTTCTTTTTTTATAAGGAAGATTAAGGAATTGCCTGAGGCTTAGTTGGGAAAAACATGTTTCCAACATCTCCAGGGTAAAATTACTTTTGAATCTAGGGACAGCTGGTTAGTGGTTATGCAAATAAACTTTCTCCAAGTCGGGGTTCTTCTGAGGTGTTGGCTAAGCCTGTCTGGAGATTTGCAACGGACGAGAAAGGCAAGCGACAGAGTGAGAGTAGCGTAGACATTATTCATCTCAATCAACTCACCAGTGCATGATCAAACTTAAAAGTACTGATGTAATAGGCAGGGATGTCTGCGGCAGCTAAAGGCTCAGAGATCTGAGCCACGATTCCACACTCATCTGAGGAGAAGAAAAAGCTCATTACAACTTCACAATGGGAAAAAAAAGAGCTTGGCTGTAGTTCTCCGAGCACCAATAACAGCCAAATTAGTTTACAGCAACACTATCAACTCTGAAGCTGGCTAGACAGTAGCCATCTTACTATTCTACTGGGGTTTCAATGCTGACACAGACTGGAGTTGAGGGATAGGGAGGGGAGTGTAGAGATAGCTGGGGTTCTATAACCAAAACAACATTGTTTTCCTTGGGAACCAAGGTCATGTGTGCAGGTGGTTGGGAGGTGGAGACTAAGGTCATCCCACGTCTGGACTGTGTGCTGATTGGATCATGTGATTGATGCCTCTGGGAAAGTGAAAATCTTTTAATTGGGGGGAAACCGGCAGGAACTTTTACATCCGGTTTTCACCAGCATCATGCCAATATGACATGCTCTAATAAAATGTTCTTTGAGGAGACCTCATGCCTCTGAGTTCTTTTGTTCGGGGGTATGTTAGTTGGAACCCTGACAAACACTCTGCATAGAGTGGCCTATTCACATTATTCAGAAACCTCTGCTTAATTTATGAATTAGAAACCCCTTTAAGCAGTGGTGAAATGTAAAATTTGTTACTACCGGTTCTGTGGGCGTGGCTTGGTGGGGGGGTAATGTGACTGGGTGGGCGTGACCAACTTTTTCTTTTTTTTACTTTTAAAAGCATTTTTTCTACAACCTCT
Source organism: Arizona elegans (assembly GCA_022577455.1). Lineage (NCBI taxonomy): Eukaryota > Metazoa > Chordata > Lepidosauria > Squamata > Colubridae > Arizona > Arizona elegans. The sequence continues at coordinate 3,343,876 of JAKOOJ010000017.1, forward strand.
TGAGGTTGTAGAAAAAATGCTTTTAAAAGCCGGTGACGATCCCAGCTGAGCCGCACAATCATCAGAAGCTTTTTTTTTTTACTTTTAAAAGCATTTTTTTTTTTTGCCAAAAATGCTTTTAAAAGTTAAAAAAAAAAGCTTCTGATGATCACACAGCTTAGCTGGGCATGGGGGGAAGGCAGGGATTTTTGCTACCGGTTCTTTGTACCACCCACCACCATCACTACCGGATCGGGCGATCCGATCTGAACCGGGAGCATTTCACCCCTGCCTTTAAGCATTGTTGCAATAGAGATTTCAGCAACTCTCCCCTGTCTCCTAGACCAGGGGTCCCCAACCCCCAGTCCGTGGACTGGTGGCTGAAACCGGTCCCCACAAACAAGTGAAGCCCCATTTGCAGGATGCAAGCAGCATGCAAAACCACGCCCCCTCTGGTCAGTGGAAAATCCTCCCTCCATGGAACCGGTCCGTGGTGCCCAAATGCTTGGAGGCTGCTGTCCTAGACCTTGTGAAATTTCAAAGCTCATAGAGTCTACAGCAGATACCTCTGCTAGGCAAAACTAACCAAATCTTGCCAGACTGGATCCATACATTTCCCCCACCACCACCAAAAAAAATTAACTTCAGAGCTTCACAAAGGGCCACTTTTAGGTGCTACATTGTTGGTAAACTGTAAATTAAATTTTAAAGCAGAAGCACGCGTTTGTTTCAATCTGCATGGGCTATCGGCCCACATTTTCACTTGTCCTAAAGAGGATGCCAAATATAACAAACAGATATAAATAGTGGCATGTGTTTTATCATTTCTACCAGACCATTATTAATTTAGTGGCAGGATGGACAGTTGCCTTTTGACTATGATAGCAATTCTTTTTTGGTCCCTCCGGGATATGCTGGAAAAAAAATAAAATGGTGGACAGTTGCAGCAGCAGCTTGCCTGTTTTCATAAAAATGAAATGATGGAAGACACTAAGAAGTGGCTGCTAAAATCAGCTCTGTGGCAGGAGACAGAAAGAGCTGCTGTTCTTTTTTTTTAGAAACTACAGCCCTTCAAGGCAATAAGGATAAGAGGTGAATAATACATTCCAAGAGATATTTAGTTTAGTCCTACTTATCATGTGGACACAGATATATGTAAGGTGATTTAGCTGGGGGAGGAGGGTGCATAGTTCTGGCACTATTTTTAGAGTGAGAATTAGGATTTAAATCTTCAGAACTTGTTTGTTTGCTGATTTTGCAACAAAGCAAAGCCAATCCTTCTCCATTACGTGCCTCAGCGAGGAGCGTTCCAGATGTTCTGCCCCCGATTCTTTTACAAATCTACCTCTCAGTGAGTAAGGACTATGGGAACTGCAGTCCAAAATGCTAGAAAATAGTGGGCTAAAAATGAAGCATGGATGTGACTCAGTTAACTGCTATATGCTATTTCAGTCTCCACTTTTCCCCAAGGTATTATAGATGTACTGAAGCTACAATTCTCTATATTCAGAGCATCTAACAGCGGCTGGATTATTTTGCTGACTTTCTCTATGGAAAACGGTCACAAGCAATAGTAAAAATTTGAAAGCCCTCATTAATATTAATACTTTTGTGTCAGAAGCACCAATGTGCTTCTGTGATGAAAGGATTTGCTGGCGACATCACCGTTGCCCGGGGAAGCCCAGTTGGGGGCTCCTTCCATGTCCCCCACAAAGTTGCCCACTGAAGTGGTACCTATTCATCTACTTGCTTGCTTTCAAACTGTTGGGTCAGTGGAAGCTGGAGCATGTGGCAAGAGCTCACCCTGCCCTGCGGCAGCAATGGGTCCCGAACACAAGGCTGCCAATGATCAGCCCAGCGTTCTAACCTTGTGAGCCACTGCACTCCTTTTGAAAGCCTCACAGGGGCCTTCTTCTCTCGTCTACTAAAGTCTCAGATTTATGAGAGGTTCCTCCCTTCTCAGCTCCATTGAAACAAAGGCACCCTGGCATATTAGAAGAGACTGCAGAGCAGTGGTGAAATCCATTTTTTTTTACTACCGGTTCTGTGGGTGTGGCTTGGTGGGTGTGGTGTGACTTGGTAGGCGTGGCAGGGGAAGGATATTGCAAAATCTCCATTGCCACCCCACTCCAGGGGAAGGATATTGCAAAATCCCCATTCCCTCCCCACTCCAGGGGAAGGATACTGCAAAATCCCCATTCCCTCCCCACTCCAGGGGAAGGATACTGCAAAATCCCCATTCCCAACCCATTCCTGAGGGAAGGATATTGCAAAATCTCAATTCCCACCCCACTCTGGGGTCAGCCAGAGGTGGTATTTGCCGGTTTTCCGAATTGCTCAAAATTTCCGCTACCAGTTCTCCAGAACCTGTCTGAACCTGCTGGATTTCACCCCTTTTGCAGAGATTGTAGCAGTGACAATATCATTGCCTAAAAAAAAAACTTACTTTCCTGTAACCTATCCTGTAAATTGGCTTACAAGAAGAATTAATGGTAGCTGTCATGTAAAACTAATGGGACACATCTACCTTCTTTTTCTTTCTCTCTCTGAAAAAGGGATGTTTCCAGAAGGTCATCCATTCCTTGCTCTGAGGTGTTGTCCTTCTCATACCGGCATTTCCTCGGCCTCAAAGCATTTGTGAATGCAGGGGAGAGGACTTAAAACAAGCCATAAACAACCATGTAGGCTACCAAGTGCATAATCTTTATTGCAAGGAGAAGGTAAGGAAGGGCTGAGAGAATAAGGGAAGCCTGCAGACTTAATAATGTGGGATTTAATACTGTTAAAAATTCCTCCGAGGCAAAATAACAGAGGAAGTTGAGATGCGGAATAAAACTTTAGATAATAGGGAGCAGGCCGCAATCAGGGCCAGCCCTATCATTAGACAGAATGAGGTGACTGCCTCAAGCAGCAGACACCGAAATATGATTCAATGTATTTATTCAGACATCCTCAGCAGATGGAATTGTATATCATATATCTTAACCTTTTTGCCCAAACACCAAAAATGTCTTTGACTGGGCCTTGTTGCAAGGGTCTATGACAGGGGTGTCAAACTCGATTTCATTGAGGGCCCCATCAGGGTTGTGTTAGACCTCAGGGGTCCAGGGTGGAGGGGCCAGGGTGGGCATGGCCAGCTCGACGTCACTCCTGTCAGGGGGCGCCTTTGGTGGCCCAAATGCTCTGCCAGTGAAAACAGGTTCCCGAGCTCCGTTTCCGGCTGCCATGGCCTCCTGCAACCCTCTGCCAGTGAAAACGGAGCTCGGGAGGAGCCCGAAAAGGGTAACTTAATCCTAATACAGACAATGCTCAAAACCCAAAGAGATCTGGATTCAATCACTATATGGCCATGAAGCACTCTGAGTCACCTTGGAACAGCTAATTTCCTATAGTTTGCTATGATTTGGTAATAGAACTGCCAATCAAAATATACTAACACGGAGTACCTCCCCCCACCCCCAATTTATATTTTTGGGGAGGTGGGAATTAAGGGGAGAGAGATTTGTGCAGGTTGGAGGGAAGATCGGATTCTGAGCCTAAGAAAACGTTCATCTCTGAGTGACATTAGATAGGTTGCAACTCTTAAAATAATTTAATAAAGTTAATGTTTAAACGAGGGATCCAATTAACCAAGTGACTGTGCAATTTTATACTTTTCCCCAGTTCTGCCTTCTCAAGTTACCACAGATATATTGGAAATATGGGGAAAAAAGGACCTCCAAAGAAGGGAAGGGCTTGATGATGACACCAAACTGTTAAAATTCTTGTGTCTGTCTGTTTGTTTGTAGCCTTCGACGAAGTGGAATGGCGCATCACAGGGGAACCATTTTTGAATCAACATATCTCAAATGTTCTCACTTACAGAATTGCATCCAAAATCCAGGAGCCATGACTCATGTGGGATTGAAAGTTGCAAAGTTCATCATTTCTAATGCTCCTTGCCAGCTTCCTACATGGAAAATTAATGGGAGGAAGCTGGCAAGAAGTTGGAAATCATTCCTGCTCCCACTGATTTTTATCTGCCCGTCACTTTATGACTGCGTCACTTAGCAATGGTCCCAATTATTGTCATTAAGCAAGGACTACTTGTAATACTTTCAGAATAATGATTCCTCAGCTTGGAAGAGCATTTAGCAACAAGAGCAGTTTTCAGATAATCTTCCCAGAGGGATGGACCTTTTAACATTATTGGGGGTGTTTCAGGAATATTAGTTTAAAAAAAACCAACAACCTGCAACAACCACAAAAGGAGCAGAGGGCTTTCTCTTGATCCAGATGGGGCAACAGAGAAAGGCAGAGAAAGCCAGCAGCCAACCAGTATGATGTAACATACCAAAGCCAAGAGGTTGCCCTCCAATGCGAACCATCTTCCAGAGTTCTCCTGATGCGCTTGTAAACAACAGATTATTAGGAAATCTAAACAGAGAAAAAGACAGAGAAAATAGCAGAAAAAGAAAGAAGTGTCAAAACAATATATATAAATAAATACAATCAATTCTAACAATAAATTCTGAATCAATAATTCAATGGTGGCTGGGGGATGTCTACTCACATCTATCTCTATCTATTTATCATCTGTCTGTCTGTCTGTCTGTCTTTCTATCTATCTATCTATCTATCTTCTACTTATCTATCAATCATCTATCTATCTTTCTATCTATCTACCTACCTACCTACCTACCCACCTACTGTGTTTCCCCGGAAATAAGACCCTGTCTTATATTTTTTTGAACCCTGAAATAAGCGCTTGGCCTTATTGACATGTGCTCAAAAGCCTGATTGGGCTTATTATCAGGAGATGTCTTATTTTGGGGGAAACAGGGTATCTATCATCTTTCATCTATTTACATTGATCTAATTTATCTATTTCTCTCTCTCTGTCTATTATCTATCTATCTATCTATCTATCTATCTATCTATCTATCTATCTATCTATCTATCATGTCTATCATCTGTCTATTATCCATCCATCCATTCTTCAACCTCTTTTTCAAAGGTGGTTTGGTTTAGTCCACGAAGAGGCAACCTTTATGGACTGGGAGTATAACTGAAATTTAAAGCCTATCTCAGGAAATGGCTGCCAAGAGAAACTTGTCTTTTTATAAAATGGCTGTCTTGGTGGGAACAGCTAGTTATGAAACATCCATTTTTCAGAAGGTGGAGGAGCTCCTCAGAATACTCTCTATCTCGTTCCAATCAATCAAATATTTATTAGAGTTATAGATCAACATATATCTTGCTCTAGGGAATCCTAAACACGTTCTTGAAGATAAGTGTGATTCTAAAGACTAGCATATTGACTCTGCAGCAGCATGCATCTTTCTATCTGATTTTTTAAAATAAAAATATTTTAAAAGACCAAGAGAGTTATGGATGCATCAAAAGATATTCCTGTAAAAAATGGTTATCGGAGGTTGGATCAAGAACCTCTTAATTATTCTGGGAATCTTTTCAGTCCCTTCTTGACAATGCACCTAACTTTTGAGACATCCAAAATCTTGACAAGTATTTCAGATTTATTCCAGCTCTTACCTTTTCTGCGTCTGTACATCCATCACCAAAGAAATGTATCCCTCAATGAGAGAAAATGAGAAAAAACGAATGTGTTCAGAATCTTCATTGCTTGCCACTAAATCTTTTACTCTGGAGTAAAGAAAAGAGCCAAAGACAAGCATGGTTAGGGTCCATTCAACTTACACAAAGTCTACTGGATATGGACTGAGGCTGTCAAATTATTGTTCCTAGTTATCATGGTTTGGAGATACACTGGACTTTTTTCTTAGAGTCATAGAAAGTTGAGAGGAGTTTTTCTAAGCATCATTTCTCAAATTGTGAATCTGCAGCCGCCACTGGATTTCAGCATTGCCTGGAAGGATCCTATTGATTCCTAGATAGCAGTTAGAGAAGACACTCTAGGCCAGGGGTGACATGTCGTCACGTCATATCACGTGATTTATCGCAACTTTTTTCCCCTTCGCTAAGCTGGCTGTGGCCAGCATGTAACACATCCGGCCCGTGGGCTGCGAGTTTGACAGCCCTGCTCTAGGCAAATGGCCTGACGATGTGATATTTTCAATAATAAAAATACATTATTTTTAATTTAGAATTTAATCTTAAACATTGCCCTCAGAAAATTAGATGAAGGCAATCTTTCAGTAACTATTATTTGATGCTCCAGCCTTCTTTCTAGTAACAGCCATTCAAGGATTTTTAACCTTTTCAACTGTAGCTGTGCCTTCCCTCTGAATGGGTTGGATAGCAACATTTGCTGGCTGGGAGTGACTGGAGCTGTAGTCCAAGACATCTAGAGGCACCAGGGCCAAAGGAAGGCTGGTTTAGTTTGAAGAGACATTTATTGAGGAAAGACCTAACTTCATCCCACTGCTATGAGAAATATTGTTAGTGGGATTAAAATAAGCAAGTTTAGAAAAAGAAAATACCCCAGTCTGAACATACCCATTGGAGTAAAACATGACATCCATAAGGAGTGTAGCAACGGAAGGAAGGGTATCAGGGTCCAGGCTGGTGACACAGAACATGTTACTTGGACTGGAAAGGGGGTGGATGACAGGCCTTTGAACTGGAAGAAAGGGAAAGAAGAGACAGCAAGTTTGAAAGCTTCACAATGAAAAAAATGAAACTGCAGTATGGATTCCACATTTCTAGCACCGCTAGAAATACAATAATGCGAAGATTTTTTTTACAGACAGAAAGCTAACATGACAAGGAACATTTTCTTGGCATGCTAGTTTTCTACACGCAACGCAAGGGCATTCAAACATCCCTATATCCTGGAGTTGCAAGACTAATAGCAGACTGCACACAATGGCAACTTGCTTGTAATGCCAGAGATTGTGATCCTATGTGCCAAAGGAAAGCATTTTGAGGACTATAGGTCAGATGCATCTACTACAGGTAGTCCTTGACTTACAACATAACTATGGATCTCCTTCTCTGCTTTTCAGTGTATGGGTTGAGAAACAAGTTTGTCCTTGGAAAAATCCTGTACAGACATACCAGCCCTTTCACCATCATTGCTATTGATAGTAGTAATGAAAAAAAAGGTAGAATGTTGAGGAACATTTCTGAATTGCAGAATTCACTATCCACCCATTTCTCTGACATGACCCAACAGCCAGAAAACAAATGACTCCCTCCCAAAATAGGAACACTAATTCTGCATCCCTTTGGAGGCAAGAGAAAGGAAGAGTGCTAAGAAACTCTTTAAAAAGGTAGCTGAAAAGTGGGACAGCAATGGGAAAAAAAACCCATGTTCCTCCAGGCTACACCTATATTCTAGGAACTGAATTTCCCAGAGGGAAGGAGTTGAAAATCAAGGATTCTTAGGCACTTATCAATGCGTTTGAAATATATTATCTCCCCTTAGGCAATCAGTTTTTGTGGGTTGGATTAGAAAAGAAGCATTGGGCCTGAAGTGGGACAGCTGAAGAAGGCAAGAGAGTTCTTTACCCAATTTTGGTTTCATAAATCCATTGGTTATCCCAAGGTTATCGGCTGCCACAGTCTCCCCATTCACGACTCTGAGGATGGTGAACTCAGAAGCCAGGGTGTGCGTGACAAAAGCCAGATCCCGCTCGCGTACCTGAGGGGAAAAAAAAAATAAAATCTCCTTAGGGCAGGGGTGAAATTCAGCAGGTTCTGGAGAACCAGTAGCGGAAATTTTGAGTAGTTTGGAGAACTGGCAAATACCACCTCAGGCTGGCCCCAGAGTGGGGTGGGAATGGAGATTTTGCAGTATCCTTCCCCTGCCACGCCCACCAAGCAACACCACGCCCACCATGCCAGGCCCACTGAACCGGTAGTAAAAAAATTTGAATTTCACCACTGCCTTAGGGGAACAAACATCATGTCAACTTTCAGGAATTTAACTTCCTCAATGGAATCTATTGATCTGGGATAGATTCTTGTAGATCACAAACATTTGCACTTTGTGTGTGAAAGCTACCACCAGACAGGGCTATGGAGGCTATGTTTGTACTACAAGGTTATTGCCCTTTTCCTATCTTTTTTATCATGGGTGGGTTAACATAAGGTGCTCAACTCTTAGCCCTGGTTTTATTTTTTTAAAAATACAGTTGCTGCCTTCACACAATATGCTATGCCTGAATAAATATTGAACAATGCCTCTTCTTTGGGTCTCTTGAAATGTTTGACTGATAAGGTGAGATTTCTAAACTATTGATGAATTATTCTGAATTGAGTTCAGAATTCTGAGCTTCACAAATGACAATTAAGTAGGCCTTTCTCTAAAGCACTTCATGTTCCTTATTCACAATTACTTACCAGCCAAACCTTTCCTGTATTATTGGAAACTCCTTAAACCTGCTGTTCCAATTTTGCAATTGGTCAACGAATATTGATTGTTAAGCAAGAAGTGCTTATGATCATAGAATAGAATAGAATATGATCATAGAATAGAATAAAATAGAATAGGAATAGGAATAGGAATAGGAATAGGAATAGAATAGAATAGAATATGAGCTGGAAGTGACCTTGGAGGTCTTCTAGTCCAGCTCCCTGCTCAAGCAGGAGAACCTATACAATCTCAGACAAGTGACTGTCCAGTCTCTTCTTAAAAACCTCCAGTGATGGAGTGCTCACGATTTCTGAAGGCAAGCTGTTCCACTGGTTAACTGTCCTCACTGTTAGGAAGTTTCTCCTTAATTCCAGGTTGCTTCACTCTTTGATTAGTTTCCATTCATTGCTTCTTGTCCAGGTTGAAAACTAATCAAAGAGAGAAGCAACCTGGAATCATAATGTGTCACAAAATATTGCAATACAAATGCTGATGGACAGGATTACTTCTTCCTAATTTTCCATTTCAAACCCCCTGTTCTTAACCCACAACAGATATTTTATCTCCACCAAGCGGTTTATTCCTTTTTTCTACAAACAGTTTTCATTTAGTGACTGCCTCATACAGTGACTGTTCATAGTAGTAATGAAAAAGTAACTTTGTGCCCAATCCTTGTATTTATTTCACAGGTCTCTAAAGCAAAGGAAAGATGAAGTTAAGATTACAAGCCCAGTCATGGTTTCATTTAGCAACCACTTCACTTCTATGACTAAGTTGTTGATCCCAACTGTGGTTGATAAACGAGGACGGCCTGTACTCAAAACCACTCAGCATTCAATGCCTGAACACTTTTGGGTCCTTGCTCTGCATGGTTGATGTAAAAGTAATGTCAACTGTTGCTTGGAAATAAAGACAGTGTTTCATCTTTTTTATTAGAGAACATTTTTAAAAAGGTGCTAAAAATGGACTGGCGGCACTACAGACATGATACATATTTGCAAAAGACAAAATGCACTGCCCTGCTTATTCAAAGAAGTTGAGAAAGATCTGAAGGATAACAATATAAAGATTCTAAACATTTAACCGACAATCATAGATTAACAGATGATTTCAAAATGTGAGTGGTAATGTATACGGGGTTGGATGGTCCTGGTTAAATTGCAATCCTGGACAGTTAGGGACAAATGCAAACTATGGTTTTTTGAGCCCAGAGATTTGGCTCAGCTGAGTTCAAGAAAACAAACAGGTGTGTCAAAGCTTACTATGCACATTATAGCAATTTGTCATGAATAGCATGACAGGAAAAATAGCATGAGAATTTAGCTTCACCCCTCCAAATGTGTGCTTAATTCTTATTAGGATGTCTATGGAGATTCTCAATCATCCAAGTCATGGATGTCCCAAAGTTACTTTTAACCCAGTTGCCTTTTGAAATGCATCTGTTGGGACTCTTATTAGGATCTTGGTGGAAAGAATATGCCTTCTGCCAGCATTTGTTCACATCAAGTTTTCCTTACCAGAATAAAGTCTGTCTGATAGGTGGAGAGCATAAACACTGAGATATTCTGATTGGCTAGTGGAGCTATGACAGATTTGGCAATTTTGGTCACACCGATAGGCTGAGAGCCGGAGAAGCCACCTCCTCCCGAGACGACGTTGAGGGCCAGCCATGTTGCATCTGCTACACTCAAGTGTTCTGACGAAGGGAGCTCTGAAACAGAAGGGTGAAAAAGCACATAAAAACAATTTTATTTATTGCCTTTTAAGGAGAAGAACATAAGCACTACCCTGTTGGATTGGACCTCTTGGCCCACCTACAATCGTCCTATTGCTATTTATGCTGTTGAGAGCCAATTTGGTCTAGTGTTTAAGGCACCAGGCTAGAAGCCAGGAGACTATGAGTTCTAGTCCTGCCTTACGCATGAAAGCTATCTGCATGACTCTGGATCAATGACCAGGAGACTGAGAGTTCTAGTCCCACTTTAGGCAGGAAAGCCAGCGGTGTGACTTTGGCCCAATCATCAGGAGATTGTGAGTTCCGGTCCCACTGGGTGACTTTGGGCCAGACATTCAATCTCAACCCAGCCCATCTCACAGGGTGGTTGTTGTGGAGAAAGGAGGAGGAGGAAGGAATATTATTATACAAATAATACATGCAGGATAAAAATCTAATAAATAAATAAAGGCTGGAATTCTTTAACTGACAGAGTCCGCTGCATACCCTTCCTACCTGACTGACGTAATGGGATGAAGACGGTTTTATCATGTAGCGCTTTAAAGGTCATAATCAACCCTTGAATTGAATCCAGAAGCAAAGCAGCATCAAATCTGATTTGCGCAGCAGAGGTGTTACATATACGCAATCCTTGGGGTACCCAAGAGTGCTCAGACTGTTTTTGTAACAGCTGAAGCTTCCGGTTACTTATCAAGGGTAAATTAGAACAGCTTAGGTTAAACAGAAACAATTTTCTATTTATGAAAAGACAGATTTTTATTAAGTTCTGGAGCAAACACCTCGCCTAAGTATACATACACCCACATGTGTTGGTGTTTGTGTTTCCTCTAACCTTTGGTTGCTGGATTGTAGTAAAAACAGAATTGATCCCACATGTTTGAGTCACGCACCCAGAGTAAGAAAAGGGCTCCATAACTATTTCCCAAACAATGATGATTCAAGCATTAAGAGTCAATATTTAAGTATAACTTTATTGTCATTGTACGTATATACACAGTATACCCATACAACAAAATTCACATAACACCCAAAGACCAGGCCCAACACACATAACAATCTCCAAACACCCCCCACCCCCCACAAATTCCCCACCCCTGAACCACCCAAACATCCACACAACAGACCAAGTAATGCTATCCAACAACTTTACAAAGATAACAAACTAAATTTAAATAATGTTGTATTTTCTCTGATTGGTCCTTATTATTAGCAACTTCCCTTATGAGCCCTGCATCCAAATAATGATTAAAATGCTCCCTTCTTTAAAAAAAAGTCCAAAAGTGAAAATCATATTCTGCATTAGCTTCCATGGATGGAAGGTGGAAATTGATTAGCTAACAACTTCCATTGAAAACACAAAGGTCAGAGGTGGTATTCAGCAGGTTCTGACCAGTTCTGGGGAACCGGTAGCGGAAATTTTGAGTAGTTCGGAGAACCGGTAAATACTACCTCTGACTGGCCCTGTCCAAATATATTCTCTGCCTCCCGAGTCCCAGCTGATTGGGAGGAAATGGGGATTTTGCAGTAACCTTCCCCTGGAGTGGGGAGGGAATGGAGATTTTACAGTATCCTTCCCAGTGATGGGATTGAAATAATTTAACAACCAGTTCTCTACCCTAATGATCAACTGGGTAGGCATAGGTGGGTGGTCATGTGTCTGGGTGGGCGTGGCCAACTCAACATCACTCACATCGAGGGGCCCTTCACCTCGCCTGGCCTCTTGTGACCATGCGGATGCTACAACGGTTGAAAAAACAAAACAAAACAAAAGGAGATTTCTTTCAACAACCGGTACTCTGAACTGCTTAGAAAGTTAACTACCGGTTCTAGCGAATAGGCGCGAACCACCAAGCCACGCCATGCCCAATAAGCCATGCCCACAGAACCGGTAGTAAAAATTTTTTGAATCCCACCACTGATCCATAAGTATATATTTGCCTCCGTATGTATATGTTACAACTGGATTCCACAACTTCTGAAACCAAAGTTGACTACTCTCTCGTTTGCCTAAGACTAAGCAAACTGCATCTCATAAACAAGGCATCTCTTATTAAAAGAAAAATAATAATAATAGAAAATGATTGAATTGCAATTTCTGGGTACTTTTCTTGGCAGGCTGGGTGGAAAAGTACAATTCAGGTTTATAGTAAAACAAACAAAATTTAGAAAGTGATTAAGCGTAGCTGAGAATGACCTAATTGAATGTGTGGGTGGATTTTTCTGTTCAAGAGACTGTGAAATATACAGAGTACAAAAAGTGCCCTGAATTCAAAAACACAGCTTTAATGGATTGGGGGGTTCCAGAAGGCAGAAGAATTTATTAAAAAAAGGAAGTAAACAACTAGGGTGCTCAAATGCCTTTGGCGAGGGAGAAAGGGGCTCCTGCTTGCCGTTTTTAATTTAACCAATGAATAAATAAAACTAATAATAACACTGAAGCATCACTTGAAACATCATCAGCATGGATAAATCAATCAATCAATCAATCTTGGATTGATTTGATTGTGATTTGTTTGTTTGGTGGCTGTGAGCCACCAAGAATCCTTGTGAGTTGAACCCTTGAGAATCGAGCAGCATACAAAGTTAAATAATTATACTGGCGGGGTTCAGGAGGAGAGCCTTCTCTGCCCTTTGGAACATCTTATCCCCTTTGGGCAAGGATGGGCTTCAAAAATTTTAGCAAGGGGTTCTCTGCCCGGTTTCTGGGTGGGCATGGCCATGGTGGGCGTGGCCTAGTCGGCTGCCTGCACCACAGTGTGGGGGTGTTTTTGCCCTCCCCGGGCTCTGGAGGCTTTCCTCGATCCTCTGGGAGGGTGAAAACGGTCTCCCCAGGCTCCAGACGCCCTCTGGAGGCCCCCTTCCCAAACTTCTGGTAGGCCCGTTTTTTGCCCTCCCTGAGCCTCTGCGCACGCCCTGCACCTACCTGCATCCAAAACGGGCCACATGGGGACTCCTGGGAGGGGTGGGGCAGGGTGGGCGGGGCCAGCCAGTAGTGGGATTTGGAGGTTCTCCGAACTGCACAGAATCTTAGAGGTTCTCCCAAACCCCTGCAAACCCCCAGCAGCCCACTTCTCCCTTTGGGTAAGATCTGCTCCCATCTCCTGACCATCTGTAAGGGCCTGAAGACCTGGTTCTGCCATTTGGCTTGGAGTCCCAATGGGAGAGTATCATGCTGGAGGAGCTTGATGGACCAATAGCGGTGGCCACTTCCCTCTCTGCGCATCCTGCTCCATCCCTCCCCATCTTTTAATTATAATTCAATGATCATGTGTATCTTTATGATTAGAAATATTTATTTTTTAAATGGTTTTATTACTTTTAATGTTTGTAAGATGCCCAGAGTCTCTTTGTGGGAAGATGGCCGGCAAACAAATATAACAAACAAGCAAACAAGAAAATAAAATTTAAACATATAAAGAACGGTTGCAGGAATTGAGTGTGTTTCGTTTAATGAAAAGAAGGAGTGTGTGTATGTGTGTGTGTGTGTGTGACATGATAGCAGTGTTGCAATATCTGAAGGGTTGCCAGAAGGAAGAATGGGTCAACCTGTTCTCCAGAGCATCTGAAGGCAGGACAAGAAGCAATGGATGAAAGCTAATCAAGAAGAGAACCAACCTAGAACTAAGGAGAAATTTCCTGACAGTTAGAACAATTAATCAGTGGGACAACTTGCTTCCAGAAGTTGTGGGTGCTCCAACACTGGAGGATTTTAAGAAGAGACTAGACAACCATTTGTCTGAAATTATATAGGTTTTGTGCCTGAGCAAGTGGTTGGACTGGAAGACCGCCAAGTCCCTTCCAGCTCTGTTATTCTGTTAAGTAAATAAAATTTATACTAACACTGGAGCACCAATTGAACACCATTATCAGCACTGACAAATTCACCATCAGTCAATTGCAAAAGGCAGCTTTACTGGGAACAGCTTACAACCTTCGACGATACCTCTTATATCATAAAAAAGGAGTATCAAACTCAAGGCCCATGGACCGGACTGGACCACGGCACACATCTGGTCCGCGGGGTGCTTAGATCTGGCCCATGGGGTTGCCCTGGAAACAGTGAAGAATCAGCCCATGGTGCCTCTGCCAGTGAAAACAGTGCTCGGGCCACCACAGGTGCCCCCGATAGGAATGATGTTGAGCTGGCCACGCCCCCCACCTCCCTAAAGTCAAACACCACCCTGATGAGGCCCTCAACGAAATCGAGTTTGACACCCCTGGTATATTCTATCCACTCCATCTTTATTTCCTGCTATTCAAAATATGCTTGCTTTTCTAGTTTTCAAACCTGAATAATTACTATCCAAACGTATTAACTTTCATATGCCTGCCAAGAAACATGCAAGCAACAAAGCTAAAACTGTTTACTTAGCATATAATTTTCTATAGTATATTTAATTTTGGAGCATTAGTTCCCCTCCAGGGCTTTTATTCTCAAGAGTCCATGGAAAAATTTAACACTTTCTAAGCAATCCAATAATTTTGGGCTACATAATCTAAAAATGAATGAATGAAATAACAGGTCAGTCAGACACAATATTATCCGGCAAGCTAATTTTTAAGAAAATATTTTGAAATGTATCCCAGATATTTGGGTAATGCATACATTACATCTACTTTGGTTATATTATCTAACAAGAAATACTGAAATTTCTAGAATTGCACTGAAGCCGTAGGCTGTCAAAAAAATAATCTTATAAATAATATAAGCATTTTTAATACATCATCTTTTAATACACATGGTGCACCTGCTTTGTACAAACTTTAATTACAACCTTTTTTTCTTTTTGGTTATTATTTGTTGTTACATAAATCCTATTATGAATATCATGAATCTGAACTAAAGCAAACAACAGTGGCAGCATTTAATAAGGGCTGTTTCACCCACACACGTATGTCACTTGATTAAATCAGCCCTGACAGCCAAATATGAGGACTAATTTCCTTGAAACATGACTAGTTTTATATATTTTCATGAGCTGTCAGCTATGAAGTATAATGGAAACAGGTATTACAGAATAAGAACATATTTTTTGAGGAATGACTTACGTCATTCGTTTAGTGACTGTTCAAAGTTACAACAGCATTGAAAAAAATGAATAACCACAGTGGTTAGAATGTAGTACTGCAGGCTACTTCTGCTGACTGCCTGCAGTTTGGCATTCGATTCTCACTGGCTCAAGGTTGACTCAACCTTCCCTCCTTCTGAGGTCGGTAAAATGAGGACCCAGATTGTTGGGGGCAATATGCTGACTCTGTAAAACCGCTTAGAGAGGGCTGTAAAGCACTGTGAAGCAGTATATAAATCTATATGCTATTGCTAAGTGCTATTACTTATGACCGTTTTTCACACTACAACCATTGCAGCCTCTCCATAGTCACATGATCAAAATTTGGGTGCTTGGCAACTGGCAGGTGTTTATGAAACAAAGCTGTCCATTATAATAAAAGATGTAAGGTCACTAATGGTACAGCAAAAAGGTGTTTTGGAATGCAGGTATGAACATGAACCCTCCTACAACTCATTAAAGCAGCTATGTCTTTTTTTGGAATCACATGGAGACCCTCTGCAGCTATAGTACAATCCTGGGAAATGAGATGTTTGGTTTAAGGCATTGCAAACAGATGTTACATTAGCAACTTTTCTTTCTCTGCCTTTCCCCTTCAAATGGGACAACCTTAAAAAGTAAGGCATCTGGGTCGTTCTTGTGGATAGACGTTATCCATTGGGATCTAATGGTTGAACTTTACGTAACTTTTTTCAAATTAGAAAGGATCTCAGTTGTTAAATCACACTATCAACAAAATAATTTCTCTCCTGCCCTAAAATATATAGGTAGTCCTCACTTAGAGACCACTTGTTCAAGCAACTGCTCGAAGCTGGCTCTGAACAAGATGATTTATGATTGGTGCTTGAATTTGCAGCTGTCACAGTGTCCTCACAATCATGTGATGGAGTGTGATTCGGGCACAAGGCAACTGGCATGTGATTATGATGGTTGTAATGTTCCATGTCTCGTAAGCACCAGAGGTGGTATTCAGCCGGTTCTAGCAAACCGGTAGCAGAAATTTTGAGTAGTTAGGAGAACCGCCAAATACCACCCCTGGCTGGCCCCGCCCCCAATCTATTCGCTGCCTCCCGAGTCCCAGCTGATCGGCTGGATCTTCTTTTGTTGCCCTGCACAGGAGAACAGAGCTGGAAAGCAGGTTAGTGGGATGGGGAATATCCTTCCCCTGGAGTGGGGTGGGAATGGAGATTTTACAGTACCATTCCCCTGGAGTGGGATGGGAATGGAGATTTTGCAGTATCCTTCCCCTGCCACCCCCACCAAGCCCCGTCCTGCCCACCAAGCCACATCCACAGAACCAGTAGTTAAAATTTTTTGAATCCCATCATAGGTGAGCACCATTTGTGACCATCACCTCCAACAAGTGATGTTGCACTTAATGACTACAATTGGAACTTCCAGAACTGCTATTGTAAGTTGACACAATTCTGTCATTTTTCACTTTACGACGTATTGCTTAGCAATAGAGTTCCCAGGCTCAATTCTCTGTTCACTGAGGACTACCTACACTGCTGAGATGAAATAACAGCTTGGAGGAACAGGAAGTGAAATTCTGTGTGTGGGAGGATCCATTTAATTGGGGAAGTCAAAACAAATTCCTGGGCAAAGGATTACTTAATTCTGGAGCTGTTTGAACACTAGCAACATTTGCCCTCTTTTTGGATTTCCCAACCATCCTTGAAGTGATAAAAAAATCTATTATTCTTCTTCTTACACAGTATCACGATTGCATGATTCTAGAAGCCCCTATAAGTGACTGTGGATGGGGTGGGGATCCTGCAGAATTGGAGGTCTTTTTGCATCAAGCTCTGGTTGGTAGATGTTGAGTTCTAATAATAGGAGAAAATCGATAAATGCCACAAGCATCTGGTACATATTGTACCTTAAGATTCTTTCTCTTAGAAGAATGGGGGAAAAGACTCTTAATAATTAAATTAGGAGTCTATTCTTTCAGCTTTATGCTTCGGCTGAGTTATTGAAAATCCAATCTTCTGTTTTCATCAAGGTAAGAGAGAAACCATAATGAAAGAAGCAATAGTTGGCAAGGAAAGAGCTTGGGGCCTAGGAGACTTTTAATTGATTCATTATGTGTCATCAAATTGTTCTTGACTCTAAGCAATCATAGACAGATTTTCTCCAGGATGATCTGTCCTTAAGCTGCTCCTTCAGGTTTTCCAGTGGGACACCTATCATCACTCTGAGTCCATCCACTTTGCTGCTGGTTGTCCTCTTCTTCTCATCTATGAGTAGAATGAGCAGGAGAACCTTCTCATCTACTAGATGCCTCTCTCCAATGGTCTCTGTCCACCTGGCAAGATCTAACTGAGTCACCATGTTTTTTTTTTATTTATTTAGTCAAACATGTACGAGATAATAGGTATAAGTATAAACGTGGACATAAACACAGGTAATGAGTACAAATAAATGGGACAGTGGGACAGGGACGGTAGGCATGCTGGTGCGCTTATGCATGACCCCTTACGGACTTCTTAGGAATGGAGTGAGGTCCACGCTAGACAGTTTAAGGTTGAAGCTATGGGGATTTGAGGATGTAACAACGGAGTCGGGTAAAGCATTCCAGGCATTGACCACTCTGTTGCTGAAGTCGTATTTTCTACAATCGAGTTTAAAGCGGTTTACCTTGAGTTTGTATCTATTGTTTGCCTGTGTATTATTGTGGTTGAAGCTGAAGTAGTCGTTGACAGGTAGGACATTGTAGCAGACAATTTTGTGTACTATACTTGGATCAGACCGTAAGTGGCGTAGTTCCAGGTTGTCTAAGCCCAAAATTTCAAGCCTGGTGGCATAAGGTATTCTATGGTGAGCAGAGGAGAGGAGCACTCTTCTCGTGAAACACTTCTGGATCCGCTCAGTTGTATTAATGTCCGATATACAGTGTGGATTCCAGGCAGATGAGCTGTATTCGAGAATTGGTCTGGCAAAGGTTTTGTATGCCCTAGTTTGCAGTTCGATGTTACTGGAGAAGAAGCTTCGTAAAATTAGGTTAACAACTCTTAATGCCTTTTTAGCGATGCTGTTACAGTGAACTCTGGGGCTTAAATCATTTGAGATGAGCACTCTTAGGCCCTTGACAGAGTGGGGGTCGTCTACGAGGTCATATCTGCCCAGCTCGTATTTGGTGTTCTGATTTTTGTTGCCAATGTGTAAGACAGTCTTTTCAGCAAAACAAAGGCCCCTTGCAGAATCCCAAAGTCAGGCCTACTTTGCTGCTATTCTGAACCTATGGATGATTATTCCTCCCCAATCCCTAAGGTCTTGACCCTGTTGTCATTTAGGAAAAACTGTGAAGATGGGGGTTTCAGGAAGAGCATGGAGGACTGAGTGAAACACTGCTTTTTGCAGTGGCTGAAATAGGAACTGGTGAAGGGCACAGCTCCTCAGAATTCCTCCTCAGATTAAGGAGAAGACATGGATCATCCATATTTAGTTCCATATAGATTCTCCAGATTTTGATAAGGGTTGAGAGGTGTGCAAGAAAATGGCAAGTGTAAAACTGAGTATAAAATTGAACTTTTTAATTAAGATTAAAATATAAATGTTAGTATTTCTCGTAGTTTTATTTATTTATTTAACAAATTTATTGGCTGCCCAACTTATCTCAGAGTGACTTATAATATTAAGTTCTTAATAGATTTTTTGCTGATTAGAAGGAATGATCTGGCTTTTTTTGTAATTTGACTATTGATAAGGCATGAGGTATGGGAAGAAGAGTTTTTTTAAAAAAATTAAGTATTAGAGAAGGTGTTACAGTCCTTATGACTGCTAGGTTGATGACAATCTGAAGTTACGACAGCCTTGGAAAACTTGTGTTTGCACTTATGACCATCATAACAGCCCAGGGGTGAAATCTACTTACCTTCCCTACCGGTTCGGATGTGCATGCGCAGAGGGTAAAAAACAGGTTACTTCCTGGTTAAAACCAGTGAGGTGGCCGTGGAGAGTTGTCTGTGGTCAGTTGTCCTAGACCCTTTGAAGACTTAGCTCTTCCAGAAGGTTCTAGGGTAAAGTGATTTGTAATTCTGTTCGGTGAATTACATGGCACTGCTTTTTCTTGATGTAGGATGTATTTGGGAGTATGTGTAGAAATACTCAAACATATATATCGTAGTATAGATATATTTTCTTCCATTTTAAATGTTTATTATTGTTTTATACCAATTAAAGCTGTTTCGCAAATGAGGAAACTAACGCCTAGATTAGATAAACAAACAAATTTAGGTATGTATGAATTGGGTAAGGAATTTCATTGGGTATTATTAACTCATAGCAGCTACTGTTTCAACAGCAATTTTGGTCTAATTAAAGCACTCTAGCAAGGCATCACATTTGTCATTGAATATGCAAAGATACATCTTCTAATGTGTGGAGGGGACCTTATATATCATTCAGTAATCAGCGGGCTCCACCAATTCATTAATGGTGATCCCCAATGCCTCCTATGCCACAAGAAGGCTATATATACCCCATTGGCTCTCTCATTAAATGTGGAAATTAGGGGAGGCACCTCAAAAGATATTGTACTGTTAAGAAAATTGAAGGTTCTTTAATTTGGTCATATGATTTGGTCTTGTCTAGCTTTAGCTTTGTTTTGATTTCAAATTACTTTTGTCAGTGGCCATTTTGAGAAGACATACTATAGTAATAATCTCAATGTATTATTGAACTACTGTATTTTTCAGACGCACCAGAGTATAAGATGCACCTTACTTTTTGAGGAGGAAAATAGGAAAAAGAAAAATTTCTGCCTACCAGATATTCATCTGGCTAGTCCTTAGCCTGGTCAGCTGCAGCACATTAGTTCGCTTGCTGGTTTTGAGATTGGGGCTGGTTGGGGCTTAAAAACAGATGATTCTAAAGCACAGCTGATCATCGGAGGGAGCAGCAATTAGAAAAGCAGGCAAAGCACAGAAGATTGCTTCGCTTGTGTTGGGGCTGAAAAACAGCTTCAAAAGCACAGCTGATCGTCGGAGGGAGCTCCAGTGACTAAAGCAGGCGAAGCCCGGAAGGGGTAAGAGAAGGCAGCAGCTGTTCCAGGTAGCCATTTTGGGCATCGCAAGGGGTTACATTCAGAGTATAAGACGCACCCAAATTTTCAGCCTCTTTTAAGAGGGAAAAAAGTGTGTCTTATACTCCGAAAAATACGATATACTCCTAAAACATGAATTTGTCATCTTATGAAAAATGCTGGCTCTATCAAATCTGGTGCATGGAAAGAGCATATATTTTATGCAACTGCAACAAAAATCTGTTGATTTTAAGAAATGGGTGCATGATATGATTTTTTTATCTATTCTGTAAAATAGATAAAAATTTTAGGATCTCTGTGTCCTAAATATGAGAAGGTGACATAATATGTTCTTTATGGTGTTGTCTTTAACGATGCCCTACATTTCTATAAAAATAGCTAAGTTGACTTCAAAATTACAGAAACTAAAAACATGCATAGGGTCAATGCATGCCTAATTCACTTTGACATAAGCCAGGAGAATTCTTGTACCTAGATATACTCTTGACTGAAAAACAGTAAACTCTTAGCTGGGATGGTTGTTCTCTTCCACTGAAAACACAGCTACAGAAAAGTCACACACGGAGTGGGGAGAGGGGGCAGAGACACCTGCCTAGACAGCCAGAGCAGCCGAATCAACTCTGATGATCAATGAGGTGACAGATGTTGCAGCCAGATTGTCCTCGCATCTGAGACTTGTAGCTGATGGCCTAAATCCTTGCAACGTAATCCAAATTGTCTGCCAAGACAAACCAAAAAGTGACGCAACTTCATTGCCTCAGTCTGAATGCAATAAACAGTGTCTGCCTACACAGTTGTGCTTTGGCAACAACTGTTTGGTTGTGAAAAGTGCCAAGTGTGGATGTGTCAGGAGGAATGCAGCAGAGCCTAAAGTTAAAATTAGGACCTTTGTATCGTGCCTCTGTTGTATCTCATGGATAAGCAACATATGTCAGCAGTATTGGAATAAAGAACTCGCCAGCTGGAGATTATGAAGAAACAACCAGCGTCTGAAATATTGCTGTGTTCGACTGTTTCGGGTCTCTTTGGGAGCCAAAAGGCTAACAATTTCATTGTGGTTTCATTTTTTTTTTTTTTTTTGGTATGATCATACTGACGTGTCTGAATCCTTAATAGGGACAGTAGAAGTTGTAATACTGGAGACCAGTGGATTGAAAAGAAGCAGATTCAGATATATTAGTTATCGGGTTCAGTCTTGCATATTTTTAAGAATAAGAAATCCAAAGCCTTCATCCTAGTTCAGTGATGGCTAACCTTTTTGCCATCATGTGCCAGGAGTGGGGGGCAAGTTTTCGGTCTCCGAGGGGCGGGGGAAGGCCGTTTTCACCCTCCCCAGACTCCTAGAAAGGCTCTGGAGGCTGGGGACAGCAAAAAACTGGCTTTCTGGTCCCACCGGAAGTTGGCAAATGGGCCATTTCTAGCCTCCGGAGGGCCTCAGGAGGGGTGGGGAAGGCTGTTTTTGCTCTCCCCAGACTCCTAGAAAGGCTCTGGCAGCAAAAAATGAAAAAATTCCCTACCACCCCGAGGCAGGAAACAGCCTGTTTCCCTACTTCTGGTGGGCCCAGAAGGCCCGAAATCAGGTGGCCGGTGCACGGTCCTAGTCTCACACATTCTTTATCTAAGTAGCCAATTAGATATCTTTGGAGTGCACACAAAGAAGATGATGATGATGATGTTATCCATTTACTTGTGTCTGACTCTTGGTGATTCTATAGGCCAAGTGTCTCCACATCTTCTGATCTTGTATTACTTCTTTCAGTTGTTCTATGTTCTGGCTGGTGTCAGTTTTGGTGGTGTCCAGCTACTGTGTTGTCGGCCTGGTTTCCTTTGACTGCTAACTCTTCCAAACATAATTGCTTTCTCCAGTGAATTCCCCCACATGACATGGCCAAAATTAGTGAGATGCAATTTTGTGATTTTGCCTTCCAGTGACATGTCTGGTGTTATGCGCTTCAGTACTTGCTTGTTAGTCACCTTTGCTGTCCAAGGAATACGCAGAAGCCTCCTCCAGCACCGTAGCTCAAATGAGTTTATTTTCTTCCTGTCTTGCTTATTTAAGGTTTAAGGACACAACCTTCTCTCAATGTTATTCTCCCTCAACAGGTATTTGCAAGCATGCCGACAAGCTTGGAAACAAGCTCTCAATAGGCCTGCCATCGGAGAATGTATGCAATCCTCTTTTAAAGCCAGTCAACAACCACATCATCTTCTGCTAAAGAATTCAACAGATTACCAATAAAATATAATGTTTGTTGCTCGAAGTTGAATTGTGGGGTCCTTGCTGCTCTCTGAGCTTGGTGGCTTTCTTGCAGATGTTTCATTATCAAACTAGGTAACATCACAGTTTGGTGATAAGACATTTGCAAGAAAACTACCAAGCTCAGAGAGCAGCAAAGACCCCACAATTCAGATTAATTAGACCTATGGGAAGAAGTCCTCTCTTTGGTCTGTTTTAAATTTCCTTCAAAGCAGCTTCATTGGATGGGTCTTGGTTCTACCATTTGGCGAGTGGAAACTTCTCCCCACCATGCCATATCTCAGGGGCTGCCACAAAGAAGTGGGAGTCAAGCTATTCTCCAATGCACCTGAGGGCAGGACAAGAAGCAATAGGTGGAAACTAATCAAGGAGAGAAGCAACCTAGAACTAAGGAGAACTTTCCTGACAGTTAGAATAACTAATCAGTGGAACAACTTGCCTGCAGAAGTTGCGAATGCTCCCACACTGGAAGTTTTTAAGAAGAGATTGGATAACCATTTTTCTGAAGTGATGTAGGGTTTCCTGCCTAAGCAGGGGGTTGGACTAGAAGACCTCCAAGGTCCCTTCCACCTCTGCTATTCTATGTAGATTTTTACAGTCAAATAATTGCTTTTTCTTTTCTTTCCAAATGTGAAGACCAGAACTAATTTTAAATGTTTGACACATTTTTTCATATTCCATTTTATTCTCCCCATAAAAATCCAGAGATCCTGCTGAATCCAGCCAAGACTCATCTCAGTCACCCATTATGATTCTCACTGAGACCAACTAGATGCTTCTGGGATGCTCTCAAGCAGGACATTCCTCTCTCCTGCAGTTGTCCATGGAGATTCTCTCCCGTAATTGTCCTCCTGCAGCTGGTATTAAAATACATGTTGCTGTCAACCTTAAGGTAACATTAAGACTTCAAAATCTATTTTTTTAAAAAAAAATCCATTCAATCGTGTCCGATTCTCAGAGATTGCCTGGACAAGTCCCTGCAGTTTTCTTGGCAAGGTTTTTAAGAAGTGTCTTATATGGCCTTCTTCCTAAAGCTGAGAGAAAGTGACTGGCCCAAGGTCACCCAACTGGCTTTATGCCCAAAGTGGAATGAGAAATCTCAGACTTTCTAGACTGATGCCCTCACCACTACATCAAACCGGCTCTCCTCAAGGTCCCTAGTCCATGATAAATCACTTCTCCATACATTTCCTCCATCTCCTTTGAAGTTCTCTAGATTATAGAGGAACTTATTAAACTTGTGTTTCCAACCTAGACGGAATTCACCTAGCTCTAAATCATAATCCTCCACAAAACTATGAATTATATTTTTATAGGTATAAAATAATTGCAAACCATTCTCCCTCTCTCTTTCTCTTACGTCCTTGAAACCTAAATAGATGAAAGAAATAAAATATAATTCTACTGAAATAAATCTTACTTATAAATAAATCCTACTTTTTTATAAGTAAAACCACATCTGGAATACTGCATCCAGTTTTGGTCCCCACATTACAAAAAAGATGCTGAGACTTTGGAACAAGTGCAAAGAAGAGCAACTAAGATGATGAAGGACCTGGAGACTAAAACATATGAAGAACAGTTTCAGGATTTGGAAATAGCCAATCTAGAGAAAAGAAGGATTAGGGGTGACATGATAGCAGTATTCCAGTATTTGAGGGGCTGACACAAACAACTTATTTTCCAAAGCACCAGAAGGGAACGGATGAAACAATGGATGGAAAATAATCAAGGAAAGAAGCAACTTAGAACTAAGGAGAAATTTCCTAACTGTGAGGACAATTAATCAGTTGAACAGCTTGCCTTCAGAAGTTGTAGGTGCTTCATCACTGGAGGTTTTTAAGAAGAGACTGGACAGCCACCTACCTGAAATGGTATAGGGCAGTGATGGCTAACCTTTTTGCCATCGCGTGCCAGGAGGGGGGGGCGGGGGAGGTTCGCACGCATGCGTGCCCACACCCATAACTCTATGCGCCCTCCAGAGGCCTCTCTAGGACTCTCTGGAGGCTGGGGACAGCCAAAAACATCACTTCCTGTCCAACCGGGAGTTGGGAAATGGGCCGTTTCAGGCCTCTGGAGGGCCTCCAAGGGGGGGGGGGAGGCTGTTTTTGCCCTCCCCAGATGCATAGAGAGGATCTGTAGCCAGGTGAGAAAGAAAAACGGGCCTTCCCCCAGGCCCTCTGGAGGCAGGAAACAGCCTGTTTCCATACTTCTGGTGGGCCCAGAAGGCCCGAAAATCAGCTGGCCGGTGCGCGCATGCATGCCAGAGCTGAGCGCGTGTGCCCACTGATATGGCTACGCGTGCCACCAGTGGCATGCGTGCCATAGGTTCGCCATCACAGGTCTAGGGTCTCCTATTGAGCAGTGGTTGGACTAGAAGACCTCCAAGGTCTCTTCCAGCTCTGTTGGATTGAAATGTATTCATTTCTTAATAAATTAATCTTCACAAGCCTGGATATAATAGGCAAATTTTAAGCTCATAATTAGATCCTGTAGAACCAGTTAGAGGAGAATCCATTCTTTCCAATACATCCATTTTGCATTTTAATTGCTATTAATGAAATGGTAACCTCGATTATGTAGCACTTCCTTCTAAATCATTTCCCAATACTTTTACAAGTCCATTGGAAATAATACACTCTGTAATCCTTTCAGTTTAATACACTATTAACTGCTAAAAGCGTTTAAATTTTTATCACAGTTCTTAAAAAAGAGTGTCCAACAACAATCCTGATGTAGACAATGCATCAAGTTTAATCTATTGGGTGTTAAAAAAACCCAATGATGCAATAGTTTATAGAAATCGGGTTTCAACTTTACTGCAAGATGCCCTTAGAATCCTAAAATCCTGAAGCTGGAAACAGCTGTGTGGAGTATTGATTTCAATTCCCTGCTCTCTGCAGGAAACTTCTCAGGCAGACTGGGCATCCAGACTCTGCTTAAAGTTTCAATGAAAGGAAGCCCACTTCTTCACTTGTGTTTCCTACACATACAAAGACACAAATATAGATTTCTGTGATGTCTGTACCAGGGGTGAAATGCTCCCGGTTTGGACCGGATTGCCCGATCTGGTAGCGATGGAGGTGATGGAGGCGGATGGTTCAGAGAACCGGTAGCAAAAATCCCTGCCCCACCCCCACGCCCAGCTGAGCCGCACAATTATCAGAGGCTTTTTTTTTTTTTTACTTTTAAAAGCATTTTTTCTACAATCTCTTCGGCCGGAAAATTGTTTTTAAAAGTAAAAAAAAAAGCCTCTGATGATTACACAGCTCAGCTGGGATCGTCAGAGGCATTTAAAAGAAAAAAAGAGTTTCTTTTAAATGCCTCTGACGATCCCAGCTGAGTTGCCTGATCGGCAGAGGCTTTTTAAAGCATTTGGTTGTAGAAAAAATGCTTTTAAAAGTTAAAAAAAATGGCCATGCCCACCCAGTCACATTACCCCCTCCCACCAAGCCACGTCCACAGAACTGGTAGTAACAAATTTTAGATTTCACCCCTACGTGGTCTGTACCTACATCTTTTCTTGCTCTTAAATATATAGGAAGTCCTCAAATTATGACCCCAATTGGGATCAAAATTTTGGTTGGTTAGCAATGCGGTTGTTCAGAGAGCCATGCCTAATTGTATGACTTTTTTTGCCATGGTTATTCTGTAAAATCACATGGTCATTAAGCAAATTTACCTGTTGACATTACTTGTTCAAAGCTAGCTGTGAAGGTCACAAATTATGATCATGGGACCCTCAGGATCCTGCAACGATTGTAAATACATGCCAGTTGCCAAGTACCTGAAATTTTGATCTCATGATTGTGGAGATCCTACAATGGTTGTTAGAATAAAGACCAGGTTTAAATCAAAGGTGTGGCATCTATGGCCTTAGATTCTCTCCTGAATTCCTCAGAACCTATTGCTAGTAGATAGTCAAAAAGCTGAAAGGGATAGAACTCTAATTTGTAAAGAAAAGTTCTCAGACTCTGGAAATAATGATCTATGGGGAAATTACCTGTTGCTTTTGAAGAGCTTTGTTGAATCTGACTTGGCAGGACTTAAATAATTATATGTATCTTAGGTGAAGGCCTGATGGTTCATCTAATGAACTTCTTGGACTGATTTGTATTTTGACATTCTTCTTTCTGAACCTTCTGGAACTTCAATGTGTGTCTATTGACTATATATACTTAACAGTTGGGGTGGATATAGATACCAGACTGTTGGCTTGCAAGGTAGTCTCCAGATTATAGATAGTGGCCTGCCTAGAATAACATGAGCATCCTTGGGATAAAACTGGATTTGGCTGTGCCTGGGGCATACTAGCCAAAATATGCAAAAACTGATCCCTTGCCATTATCAAGAAATGTGGTATGAGTATGATCACAGATGGTAATCTAGCTTTATGGGATAAAACTCAACAATACGTGCATGAAAGTGAAAATGTAGGTTTAAATTATGAATGAAAAGGCTAAAATGTTGAGCTGGTATCATCTACATTGTGTGGGAATGTAAGGAATTCATTAGATGGTGAAAATTCCAGGTTATGTTGAAAGATGTTAAATTTTTAAAAGCGAAATGGTTTATTAGTCTGATAGCTAACAACAGGGGACTTTACTAAACTTACTTAAGATGTTGTTGGGTAGAATTCTGGTGAGAAAAGACAATGAACAACAATTTGAAAAACATGATGTAGGTTTGTACCAGATATGTTTGTGCTGACCAGCTCATTGGAAAATGTATAGGTAGATAATCCTTGACCTACAACGATTTTGGAGCCTGTCCATTATGCTCATAAATTGTTATGGTTGTAAAGTGAACCCACAGTTGTCAAGCGAGCTGATTGACAAAAATGTTGTCATGTGCAATCATGTGATTGTGAGACACTGCAAATGGCCATAAATGTGGAGTGATTGTCGACTGTCAAAATGTGGTCATGTGACTGCAAAGAGCAGGTGCCAGTCAGAACTTTGAAACCAGGTCTTAAGTATCTTTTGGGGAAATCCAACGTAACTTAACATTTGTTAAGGAACTGGTTGCAAGTCAAGGACTACCTGTATGTGACAATGAGAATTTTCTAAGTTGAACTGCTGTTTTTAAACTATTCACCAGAACCTGGTTTCCTGTTAATTAAATGTCCTTCTCATGTCTTCTTAAATGACTTTCTTCATTCTGAACGAGGGAGATAAGTCCTTGAACTTCTGTATGACATTCTTTTTTGGTACTGGAGAAGTGCCAGTTCTTTCAGTATTGATAAGATGATGATATTGATCATCTTCCATCCTTCTTCATGAGAGGTGATAATTCCCCGGTCTTTCTCGTGACCCTTCTCTGACCCTTTCTTCTTTCTAAATAACTTCTTGAGGGCCCATTATACAAGGCAGGGTGTGTTTAAAACACCCAGATCCGGTCTGATTTGAAATGATGCATCCATTCATGTTGGGTTCTGACTTCACTTAGAGGAGGACTAAAGTGTACAAACCAGATCTGAAATTTTCTTGATTGGTTCTGCTGTGCCCTTGAGGTCAAAGGAGATCTCACCCTGGGTGTGAGCAATTCCTTATCCCCTGCCCCAGGACAGGATGCCCAAGATACGTGAAGATGAGGTAACCACATACTAAAATCCAAACTTGTTCAGCAGGTCCCAGTGTTGCTATAATTAGACTTGGAAAGATAACTCACCTTTGGCTGGCACTACTTCCTCTGATCAGGAATGTGTTTACATGAAACCCTAAATCTGCAGAAGCCAAGTGGCAGATTTTTTTTCAAGCACAGTTGCAAGCTGCTTTTCAAGCTCTACTAATCTGGTAAGATACCCAGAGAGCTATGGGTAAACAGTAAAAGTTAGATAGAGGCAGGTTGTTGTCTATCTGAAGTGGGGGAGAGCAAATGAAAGCTCCCTTTGTTCCCTTAGGTCAGAGATATTTAATCCTGAGAATATTGAACCATGCAGAGAAGATTGGAATCACTGAAGCCATGAAGGATCCGACTTATTTTTTTTTAAATTATTTTTTTGCCTTGAAAGTCTAAAAATTACACAGCAACAGAGTTGGATGGGACCTTGGAGGTCTTCTAGTCCAACCCCCTGCTCAGGCAGGACCCCGATACCATTTCAGACAAATGGTTGTCCAATCTCTTTTTAAAAACTTCCAGTGTTAAGAGCATTCACAACTTCTGGAGGCCAGCCGTTCCACTGATTTAATTGTTCTGTCAGGAAATTTCTCCTTGGTTCTAGGTTGATTTTCTCCTTGATCAGTTTCCATCCATTGCTTCTTGTTCTGTTGTCAGGTGCTTTGGAGAATAGGTTGACTGCCCTCTTCTTGGTGGCAGCTTCTTAGATATTGGAAGACTGCTATTATGTCATCCTTAGTCCTTCTTTTCATTAAACTAGACATACCCAATTCCAGGAACCGTTCTTAGCCACCCTTCCTTTTTTTTTTTTTTAAAGGGAAGCTGACATATGACAAAGCAAAGTGATTGTAGTTTTGTCTTAATTTACAAAAACCACTTCTGGGCCCATCTAAGTCACACAGATAACATGTGGTAACCCTGGGTCCTTACATTGTCCATACCTGGCTTGGGACTTCAGAGCTGCATGGATTTGGACACAATGCAAACTAAGGTTACAGATGGTCCTTGACTTCCAATCATTTGTTTAGTGACTACAACAGCACTGAAAAAAGTGACTTATGACCGTTTTTCACACCACCACACCACCAACATCCCCATTGTCATGTGATCAAAATTTGGATGCTTGGCAACTGGTTCATATTTATGACATTTCTAATGTTCTAGGGCAGGACTGTCAAATTCACGGCCTGCGGCCTGGATGCATCACACGCTGGTCACGCCCAGAACCGGTTTAGCGAAGGGGGGAGGAAAGTCCCGATACGTCACGTGACGCCACGGTGACGACTTGAGTTTGACACCCCTGTTCTAGGTTCATGCAATCACCATTTCTGACCTTCTGATAAGCAAAGTCAATGGGGAAGCCAGATTCACTTAACAACCGTGTTACTAACTGAACAACTGCTGTGACTCACTTAACAACAGTTTTAAGATTGTAAAATGGGGCAAAACTCACTTAACAAATGTCTCGCTTAGCAACAGACATTTTACCTGTACTTTGTACTCTCTCCTTAGCTTTAAAGATGCTGTGGGAAGAGTCCATAACCTGAGCTCTATGTTTAGCAGCCCATGAGTATGCAAATCCCCTTCTGTCAGACATTTTTAATAATCCCTCAAATTGAGAGAGAAACAGATATTCATTTCTTTCTCTAAAAAGAGGAGCATGCTTCCCGGAATTAAAAGTTAAACCGAAGTATATTTTTGGTTGCCTCTTGATTATGTAAAAGTTTATTATGTAACTAACCCTAGAGTTGAACATTTTGTTTGGTTGACTTAAAGCATGGCAAGATTTTGGCTTTGCTGTCCAAGTAGAAAGCCCCACTCCCCAACAGCTTTTCAAAATAGCCAGTTAGTTCCTTGAGGCACATTAATTAAGTAATCACAGGTAATCCAATATAAACATTCTGACTAGATGATCAAATACTTGAGGTGTACATGTGTATGCACAGATACACACACAAGCACTTTTTCCTCCCCACCATCTCTCCTCTAACCTCCCTCGGCTTTAGCCTAGAAAAAGGAATTATCCAGACCAAAAATAGGAAGCTTAATTTGGAGATGTTTTCCTCCTCCAGTTTTTGTACCTATCTTACAAACAGGATATTTGCTCTTGAGCCTCCTAAAACAATTTGTCTTTAGGCAGCCTCTTGGCATCTGTCCCCATATTGAAAAAACCCCAAGAGGCTGGGAGCTGAAGAAGAAGGGGTTGCATTTTGCATTTAAAAGGACAGTTTCTTCTAAATTCAGTTTGGACCATTTTCGGAAGACTAGGGGTGATGTGTCGTGTTTTGTTTGGCAGATAAAGAGTTATGGGAGGTGGCGCAATGCCCCCAAATTGGTGGGGCTGAATCACAAATGTTAATGGGCCTTCTTTATTATTTTATTTTATTTTATTTTATTTTATTTTATTTTATTTTATTTTATTTTATTTTATTTTATTTTATTTTATTTTATTTTTTTATTTTATTTTATTATATTTATTTATTTATTTTATTTATTTATTTTATTTATTTATTTTTCAAGCATATATATAAGATAACAGGTAAAAGTATAAACATAATTTGAATACATGAAAAGAGTAAGAGTAAAAAGGAATATTAAGACAGGGACGGTAGGCACACTGGTGCTCTTTTGCACGCCCCTTACTCTTAGGAATGGGGTGAGGTTAACTGTAGATAGTCTAAGGTTAAAGTTTTGGGGGTTTGGGGAAGAAACCACAGAGTCAGGTAATGCATTCCAGGCATTGACCACTCTGTTACTGAAGTCGTATTTTCTGCAATCGAGTTTGGAGCGGTTTACCTTGAGTTTGTATCTATTATTTGCTCATGTATTGTTGTGGTTGAAGCTGAAGTAGTCATTGACAGGTAGGATGAAGACCAAGAAGCTTCTTCAGTTCCGAACTGAAGAAATGTCTTGGAAGAAAAGCAAAATGTCTTCAAAGAAAAAAACAACATCAAAGAAAGTCCACCTTTGGCACAACCAGTTCTTATGAAGCTGAGCAATTGTTCAGACCAGGCAAGATTGCTTAAACTCCCACCCTGAGCTGCCTTAGACCCCTAGATTCCAGAAAAACAGCATTTTTAATTATACAGCAGCCTAGTGAAATAGTTAAACTGAAAAAAAAAAAGAGAGGAATATTTAACTAAGACTGAAGAGGGGTTTAAAACTGGCTCTTCCAGTCTAAATCTGTTTTACACATAAGAATACAACCACTGGAAGACCTCAACTCCAAAACCATGTTAGAAATCTGGGAGCTGAAATATTTATATATTTGAAGGACACTAAGGTTGTGAAAGACACCAAGGTTGTGAAAAGGGACACGGTGGCTCGGTGGATAAGACGCTGAGCTTGTTGATCGAAAGGTCGGCAGTTCCGCGGTTCGAATCCCTAGTGCCGCGTAATGGGGTGAGTTCCCGTTATTTGTCCCAGCTTCTGCCAACCTAGCAGTTTGAAAGCAGTTTAAAAAAATGCAAGTAGAAAAATAGGGACCATCTTTGGTGGAAAACAGTATTATCTTTACCGAAGGTTTTGAAAGGAGCAATTTCCCAATATTTCCCTCGAAGTCTTTCAGTGCTATATTTAGTGATTGTCGTCTTTCATGATAAAGGACAAGCCTTTATTTCAGAAAAGATTTATTTATTTGCCTGGTTTTCCTCTTGAATTTTCCTTTGCAAAGCAGAGTTATAAACATAAACGGTTTTTTTCCTAATTCTTATAAGCTTTTTTCAGTTTTGCCCCCTTTTTGGGAGTTGTCCTCCCCCCCCCCCAAGAACATATGATCACTGTATTTATGTCAGAAGATGCTAAGGTTTTTTTTTTTTTCAAACAATGTAAAACATGTGTTCAGTTGCTAACCTTTGCTTTTTTTAAAAAATATTCTAGGCCTTGTATTTCTGATTGAAAAGTCAATTCAAATATAAACATCTGAAGCTCCTCGTCTAGAGATAAGCAATTTAAGTATTTGTTCACACTGACTACTAGCATCTATATGCAATTTCAATGGGTCTTCTTAGTCATACATGGATGGATGGATGGAAAGATAGATTTTATTACAATCTGAGTTCAGAAACAAACAGTAAAACCATAGGGTAATAAAGTAAAATTAGTTCAAAAGGTCCAAATAAAAATATTACTCACGTAGCTAGAAGTTGGCAGTTTAAAGATATTCACATCTTATATGCAAAATTATGTATAAGAATGTTCTTACCCAACCAAGAAAGATTAACATAAAATTAATCAGACTAGCCTGGACTAGCCTGATAATGAAGAAAAAAAAATACTTTAAATGTCATTGTCAAAAGATCAATAGAAGAACATGCAAAAGATGAAGTCAATCATGCCAACTCCTCATTTCTCCCCGGTGGAAAGGAGGAAGTGTATGAATTTGGTTGCAAATCTTCACTCTGAACATCCTGTCTCCTCAATATCCTGTTCCAATAATAGTTTCCCTGTCCTATTTGGATGGAATAATCCATTCAAAGGACATACTCATTTGCTGAGCACTTTGGCAAATTGCAACAATCTAGATAGCAATAGCACTTGGATTTATATACGGCTTCACAGTGCTTTACAGCCCTCTCTAAGCGGTTTACAGAGTCAGCACATTTCCCCCAGCAATCTGGGTCCTCATTTTACAGACCTCGGAAGGATGGAAGGTTGAGTCAACCTTGAGCCGGTCAGAATCAAAATCCTGGCGGTCAGCAGACGTAACCTGCAATACCGCATTCTAACCAATGTGCCACCTTGACTCTTTGTGATGACCATCAGATGACAGCAAAGAGGGTTTAAGTGCCCCCCCCCATTGGTATTAAATCTGGAGTTTGCAGTCCAGTTTTAGTGGATCAATTTGAACCCAGCAAATTCCCACATTACCCCAGGGTGGATGATTGCTTGTTACACCAACTTCACAGCCTAGTCCTGCCAATTACAGCACTGTGACTAAGCCTAACTTTTATATCTTTGGGGATGGCTGGGAAGGTCAGCTCTATTTCTGATATAGGTGTCAAATTTATGAAAAACTGAGAAAAACAAACAACAACAACAACAAAAAAAGATCCTATGAAAAATTGCAAAGTTTTTTTCAGCAACCATGGATTTTTATTTTTGCTTTCTGCATCTAAGTGTATACAACTTGGAAAACAGTCCATCTTTATTGCTTTCTGATGCAGCCATAGTAAAATAAGGATATTTTAAAATGGTTACAGAGCAGTTATTTATTTATTTATTTAGCACATGATGAGAACATGACAGAAGAGAAGTAAACATATACACACAATCCATGTAATTATATACAAAACTGCTATGGGGCTAAGACAGTGGCCTCTACCGTATTTTTCTGACTATAAGACACCGGTGTATAAGATGCACCAAGATTTCAAAGAGATAAGCAAGGGGAAAAAAGTTTTTGCCCTCCTCAGCCCACAGGAGCACTTTGCAGGCCTCCCAAAGCCTCTGCGCGCCCCGTTTTTGCGAAAAACGGAGGGGCTTCGGGAGGCCAATAATGGCTGTATTCGGTGTATAAGATGCACCAACATTCCACCCTCTTTTAGGGGGGAAAAAGTATGTTTTATACTCCGAAAAGTACGGTAGATGCCCAATTTAGCTATCCAGGTGATCATCTCTAGTTTATTCTAGGAAACCAGAAGATGTACACTGTGAGCAACCTTGCACAATATTGAGCACTTGAACTTCCCCCCTTCCTAAGTCCAGCGTCTCTGATTCACACCTTTTCTCTTCACACAGTACAATGTCAACTTGAGAGTTGAAAATGTTTTATTTTGAAACACTGTGCTCACCACGGTATCAAATTTGTCTGCTATTAGGGAATTGCTGGTCTGATTTCATTTGAAGAGCATGTTCCTATTTTAAAACATAGCCTAGCAGAAGACCGACTGGCTATGAGGCAGTCCTAGTAGAAACCACACAGCTAAGGCCACTAGGAAACCTAGCGTAGATGACTTTGGCAACAGGAACTTGCATATTGAGCAAATGGTTTCTAAACCAGCTTTCTGAGGTCATAGACAATTGAGACTTTGGGGTGGTGACGGACTATTGACAGGCTATTGAGCAATTGACCTATCAAAATAAGACAAGATGTTGCATCAGAGTGGATTTCAAAAAGAAATGGTGTTGATGCTCCAAAGTACTTATGATATGTTGATAAATAATCACAGGGAGATAAAAGACTTAATGCATGTCATTGTGGGGGAATCAGAAAATGTTCAACAAGGGACAATGAATAAAGATCATAAAACTACAGGAAATAGAGGAGTTTATAGAAAAACCAGAGGAAAAGACAGAACAGATAAATCAACAAATAAAACAAGAAGAGAAGAAGGAGAAGACAATAAAGAGTTATGAATCAAATAAGGGACAATATATA
Source organism: Arizona elegans (assembly GCA_022577455.1). Taxonomy (NCBI): domain Eukaryota; kingdom Metazoa; phylum Chordata; class Lepidosauria; order Squamata; family Colubridae; genus Arizona; species Arizona elegans. The sequence goes on from JAKOOJ010000017.1 coordinate 3,378,278, forward strand.
TTAGGAGATTAAAAACTGGGATTGGATAAAAAGAAATATATTTTTGAAGAGAAGATAGGGGCTTGGGCAGAACCTTCAGTGGTACGGCAGCAAGAGATAATAGAGATGGAAGAAATATTTGAGTTAAATAAGAAAGATGTAGACAGAGACAAAGACCCAAGGGAGGAATTTGGGAGGCAAGTCAAAAAACGAACAAGAATTGAAATACTAAAGCGGGCAAGAGATGATGGTTAGAAGGGAATGCTGTTTAATATAAGACTGAGAGCTAAAATAGAGGTAGAAACAAGATCAAGGGGGAATATTATTATACATATTTTTATATAATATACTAAAAGTAATAGCTAGATGTAAAAATTACATGTTGAAAGATGGTAATCACTATGTACGCTTAAATAATATTATGATTGTTATTAGAATGGCGCACAACAACACTGAACAACTAAACAATGAAGAAACACTCTAATTCAAATATGTATAACAACACAATTACAAAAGTATGATTAATGTAACAAATGTTATTAATATTACTATTGTTATTTTTATTTAAATGAATGATACCCAGGTCCCTCACTGTTCATATGATATTGATGTATATCCAAAAATAAAGATAATAATAATAATAATAATAATAATAATAATAATAATAATAATAATAATAATAACTCTACAAAAAAACCACCTTACTCGGAACAGCTTACATCCTCCAACGATAATTTAACAGTTCCTAGGTCCTTGGTTAGGACTCGAGCTGCTGAGCTATTAACCAGCCTCAAAGGCTGTGAATCTCACTAAAGATTAAATAATAATAATAATAATAATAATAATAATAATAATAATAATAATAATATCATCCAAAAAGAGATGATATTGATATAGAAAATGAGAAGGTGAAGATCTTGTGGGGCTTTTGAATACAGACGGATCATCATTTGGAACACAACACGCCAGATATCATAGTTGTCGAAAACCGAAATATACAATTTATTGACATCGCGGTACCAGGAGATGCCAGAGTAGAAGAAAAAGAACTGGAAAAAATCACGAAATACTGCGACCTGGCCATTGAAACTACGTGATTATGGATGAAACATGTAACACTGATACCAACTGTCATCGGGGTACTTGGTACCATGTCCAATAATTTTATAAGATACATTAACAAATTGCAGCTTCCTGCAATAACACCAGCGAAACTGCAAAGAACTGTGCTATTTGGAACATCGTACATCTTAAGAAGGTAGTTGGTTGATACCTAGGATGCTGGCAGCTACCCATATCAACCATTAGCACCAGTCAATGGTATTTGTGATGCATTTTTGAATGTTCAGTTGACTGAGTTTCATGTTTAATGAATAAAGTATAATAATAATAATAATAATAATAATAATAATAATAATAATAATAATTTTATTTCTATACCGCCCTTCTCCCGAAGGACTCAGGGCGGTGTACAGCCTATTTAAAAACACAGAAACAAAACAACAATTTAAAATTTAAAATCATTAAATAATTAGGCTCCAATTAAAATCCCAGAAATTTAAAATACCCCCAATTTAAAACGTTATGTTAATAGCCCTGCCTGGCGGAACAACAGGGTCTTCAGAGCGCAGCGGAACACCCGGAGGTCGGAGATCCTACGTATTTCGGGGGGCAGTTCATTCCACAGGGCTGGGGCTCCCACAGAGAAGGCCCTCCCCCTGGGTGTCGCCAGCCGACATAACTTGGCCGATGGCACCCTGAGGAGACCCTCTCTGTGGGAGCGGACTGGTCGGTGGGAGGCTACTGGTGGCAGAAGTCGGTCTCGAAGGTACCCGGGTCCTATGCCATGGAGCGCTTTAAAGGTGGTAACCAACACCTTGAATCGCACCCGGAAGACCACTGGGAGCCAGTGCAGCTCGCGCAGGAGGGGTGTCACGTGGGCGCAACGAGTTGCACCCATAACCACCCGCGCGGCCGCATTCTGGACCAGTTGGAGCCTCCGAGTGCTCTTCAAGGGGAGCCCCATGTAGAGAGCATTGCAATAGTCCAACCGGGAGGTGACAAGGGCGTGAGTGACCGTGCGCAAGGCATCCCGATCCAGAAAGGGCTGCAACTGGCGAATCAGGCGAACCTGATAAAAGGCCCCCCTGGCCACGGCCGTCATGTGCTCTTCTAAAGACAGCCGTGTGTCCAGGAGGACACCCAGATTGCGAGCCCTCTCTGTGGGGGGCAAGGATTCACCCCCAATAGTCAGCGATGGCACCTGCTGACTATATCGGGGCACCGGAAGCCACAGCCACTCGGTCTTGGAGGGGTTGAGTCTGAGCCTGTTCCTCCCCATCCAGGCCCGCACGGCCTCCAGGCAGCGGGACATCACATCAAGGGCATCGTTGGGGTGGTCTGGGGTGGAGATGTACAGCTGAGCATCATCAGCGTACAGATGGCACTTCACCCCAAAACCACGGATGATCTCACCCAGCGGCTTCACATAAATGTTGAACAGGAGAGGCGAGAGGACTGACCCTTGCGGCACTCCCCATGCGAGATGCCTCGAGGTCGACCTCTGCCCCCCTGCCAACACAAACTGCGAGCGGTCGGAGAGGAAGGAAGGAATAATAATAATAATAATAATAATAATAATAATAATAATAAATAAATAATAAAAAGTATGGTTCATTGACATTGCAATACCTGGTGATGCACGAATTGAAGATAAGCAGCAAGAAAAAAATCACAAAGTACCGGGACTTGCAAATTGAAGTTGAGCGACTGTGGAAAAAGAAATCGTGTGTTGTCCCGATTGTAATTGGAGCTCTTGGAGCAATACCCAAAGGGCTACCCCGCTATTTAGAAATTCTAAATTTGCCGGACTTGAACATTTTGACTCTACAAAAAGCCACCTTACTCGGAACAGCTTACATCCTCCGACGATACCTTAACAGTTCCTAGGTCCTTGGTTAGGACTCGAGCTGCTGAGCTATTAACCAGCCTCAAAGGCTGTGAATCTCACTAAAGATTAACCAATAATAATAATAGAACTTGCATATAGATAGTCCTTGACTTACAATCAAAGTTACAATGCCTCCCCTCTCCCCCAGGTACTTTCAACCCAGTCCCAAGTTCTGACACTATCTTGTTTTCTATGGGCATGGCCATGTACAATAATTAAAGGTACATTTCAAAAATTGATCTCCATGATGTGTTAAATCCCTTATTTATTTGCAAGTTAAACTTTGTTCTTTATCCTCATGGCATTGTTTGTCTCTCTCTCTCTCTGTTTTAAATCCATCTAATCCCCAAACCTCTGGAGCACCACTTGACCACCATCGGCATTGTCAAGATCAATTGCAAAAAGCAGCTTTAGTTGGAACAGCTTACATTTTGGGACAATACCTTTTAACACCATCAAATAAGCTTGGGAAGGACTCAATAGGTGGACAAAAATGCCAAATTCAGTCTAAACATCTGGCTGACTGCGCGACCAACCATAATAATAATAGACAGGTGTGTGCTCCCGAAGTCTTTAATTACACTCCCCAGAACATTGCTTGCGAAAGCACACTTGTGGCAAAAGTGCATTAAATAAAAAGCTTTGAAATGTACTTCATTTAATTCAGTAGTTATAATAAAATCTAGTTTTTTGTCCTGCCCTTGGCTGTTCCATCTTGCCCCCTACACACTAGTCAAAGGACGAAGGGCAGCCTCGTTCAATAAAACAACTGTGAATTCTGGCATAGAGCTTGATGCTGCCCTGTGAGCAGGTGTGGAAAACCAACTGCGAAAGGACAAGCATGTTTTTGACTTAGAAGGAGATTTAGGAGGAGGAACAGGTTCCCTCCAGATGCTCATGGGAAGCAGTGCAAATTGGAGCACATTTAATTGGCCCCGAACCATGTGTGAGACTTTAACACAAATCAGATGTAGAAAACATCTGCTTTCAAGAAGTGGCTATTTCAGTGTTGGTGATCTAAAAATAAAAACCACATTATTACTACTGTAAATTAAGGTTTCATTAACAAGCGTAATTCTTTTACCAAGTCTCAAAACCAATAATATTGAAAAGGGCTGCCTGCCTTCGATAAATAAGCTTATTACTCCTTCATGATCGATTCCTCAAAACTTTTTCTAGTGGCCTCTGACATCAGAGGACTGGGCAATTATCAGAATGAACTTCCAGAGGTTTTTCTAAAACAGGAGCAATAAATCATTTCCCAGGATATTGACAGGCTCTCCTTGCTGTGGCAAGGGAAGGAGACTGGAGTGAGTATTTCAAGTTAACTAAAAGAAGAGAATGGAAAAAGAATCAAGCAGTTTTTTGGTGTGTGTGTGCCCAACCGTGGGTCTTTTCTTTTCTCTGATGGAATTTTTCACCATAGAATAGAATAACAGAGTTGGAAGGGACCTTGGAGGTCTTCTAGTCCAACCCCCTGCTTAGGCAGGAAACCCTACATTACTTCAGACAAATGGTTATCCAACACATTCTTAAAAACTTCCAGTGTTGGAGCATTCACAACTTCTGGAGGCAAGTCATTCCACTGATTAATTGTTCTAACAGTCAGGAAATTTCTCCTTAGTTCTAAGTTGCTTTTCTCCTTGATAAGTCTCCATCCATTGCTTCTTGTCCTACCCTCAAGGTGCTTTGGAGAATAGCTTGACTCCCTCTTCTTTGTGGCAGCCCCTGAGATATTGGAACACTGTCTCCCCTAGTCCTTCTTTTCATTAAACTAGACATACCCAGTTCCTGCAACCGTTCTTCATTTGTTTTAGCCTCCAGTCCCCTAATCATCTTTGTTGCTCTTCTCTGCACTCTTTCTAGAGTCTCAACATCTTTTTTACATCGTGGCGACCAAAACTGGATGCAGTATTCCAAGTGTGGCCAAATGAGGAATTCACATTGCAACATTTTTTGTAGGATTACTTGTATTTGTTTATTCATAATATCCTAAAACAGTGTAGTGTCCTAGTGGTGAAGACACTCGCCTCCCATTTGGAAGACTGAGAGTTCAATCCTAGGTAGGGGCAGATGTTCCTCTTCTAGGGTGCAAAGAAAAAATATCTGCTGCAAATTCCGCATAGAGGAATGGGACAACTTGGTGCAGTCAACTTGGTGTGGCCAACTCGGCATGGTCAACTAACTCACTGTGGGACAACTTGTTGTGTCCAACTTGCTGCGGGACAATTTGCTGCAGGACAATTCAATAATTCAATTTAAGTATTTAAAATAATTTAAAAGAATATTTTAATTTGTGTCATTCACATTTCATTTTATCCCTCCTTTTGCATTCTTTTTAAATGATTCTGTTCCATCATTTCTTTGACATTAGTGTAATTCTTGTCACGGGGGAGTTGGCTATGTTGGCATCTGGAAGGGGATCCAGCTAGTAAATGTTCAACTCCATCCAACTGCCCCGACTCTACCCTGATTACAGGGTTGTAAAAAGGGAGTTTAGCTGTCTGGATCCATATAGGATGGCAAATAATTCCAGCCTAAATTAAATTAATAAATAACGACAACAACAACAATAATACATTTCTAATTAAAATGCTTTTGAGCCCTGCAAAGATAAAATGAAAATGTTGGAAATCTACAAGCTTATTTTGGAACTCCGCTTATCTTTCTTTAAAGAAATGGGGTGATTAAACATGATCCAGGGATTAGATGGAGCTGGTGAGATAACAATTAAATAAGAATGAACCCAGTACAGATGCAGGTAGTCCTTGATGTATGACTGCAATTGTGACCAGCATTTCTGAGGCTAAGCAAGGCGGGTTGTTAAGTGAGTGGCACCTGATTTTATGACCCTTTTTGCCATGGTTGTTAAGTGAATAACTGCATTTATTAAGTGAATCCCATGGTCGTTAAGCAAATTTGGATTCCCCCATTGAATTTGCTTGTTGGAAACCAACTGGAATGATTGCAAGTGGCAATCACGTTACCCCAGAATGCTGCAACAGTCATAAATATAGGCCCGTTGCCAAGTGCTTGAATTTTGATCACGTGACTGTGGGGATGCTAAGACAGTCATAAGTGCGAGGACCAGTGTTAAGTCACTTTTTTCCCCACTGCCATTGTAACTTTGAACGGTTGCTAAATGAATGATTGTAAAACAAGGAGTTTCCCAGTCTTACATTGATATCCAATTCTAAGAGCTTTAAGAGGAGTACATGGGTTACCTCCTGTTATATATGATCGATTGAGACAAAGTGCCAGGCAGAATCATCCGCTAAGCTTCATGGCTGACAGTAGACTGAACCCTGAATATTAATCACCCTACCACACTAGCCCAAAATATGGATATCTCATGACTGGTTGTGCAGCCATCTTGTGAACAATCTAGCTGCCATTTTGTGAGATCATCAATGATGAGCTTTTGGAAACGGCAAAGCTCAAGCACAATGCAAAATGAGAACGGGGGATTCTTAATTAATTTAATCTAGTTATAACCAAGAACAAAACCTCCTCAGGGTCAGCTTTCAAAGAATTATTTCACTATCACTTATCTCTGATTCTCATTTGGTCTGACTTGGGAGAGTAAAATGGAAGTGGAACATCAAAGTGGAACAAGCCTGTGTTTTATTCTGAAGCTTTTTCCCCCTCTTGGGAATGATGCGATTCCTCGATTGCAGTATTCATAATTATATTTATTGGAAGCTTGAAAATTAACTGATATTAGATTGCCCAGTATATTGCAGTTGTGTATCTAATTAGAGAAATTAATAAGTAATACTAGATTGCAAGAAGAGAACCCAGGAATCCATGTTTAAAAGACAACAAAGCCTATACCAGTGATGGCTAACCTTTTCCGGACTGAGTGCCCAATTTGCCTGCATGTGCCCAAACCCCCAATATGCAATGCACGCCTGCTCCCGTGCATATGCCCCGCACCCACACATGTGCATGCCCCTGCATGCGCACCGTCCCTCGTGCATGTGCAGGCAGCAACCCGCACTCGCCCCAACCCACGCATGTGGCCCCTGTACACGCCCCCACCCCCACACATGCCCCCGCGCAGGGGTGGGTTCTAACATTTTTACCTACGGGTTCTGTGGGCGTGGCTTATTTTGTGGGCGTGGCTTGATGGTCATGTGACAATTATTTAGGATTTAGCAGAGGTACTGGTCTACCAGGCTTTTAACTGCTTGCAGAGCTGTACCGAACTACCCATTTATTTTTTGCAGGCACTGATCTACTCATGTATTTTTGCAGGCACCGGTCTACCCATTTATTTTTGCAGGCACTGATCTACTCATGTATTTTTGCAGGCACCGGTCTACCCATTTATTTTTGCAGGCACTGAGCTACTCATGTATTTTTGCAGGCAACTGTCTACTCATTTGTTTTCTTTTAACACTGATCAGCTGTAGGGCAGCCCTTTGAATCGGCAAGAGTTTAAACAGGTTTTTTCCCTCTAGCCATCAGCTGGGACTCAGGAGGCAGCAATAGATTGGGGGTGGGTCCAAATAAAAGGTAAGAATAACACAGGGGGTGGGGGTGCAGGGGAGGGGCGGGGGGGGCAGAACTGGTTCAGTGACGTCACATCGTCACCGCTACTGGCTCAGGAGAACTGGGTCGAACCGGGAGGAACCCACCACTGCCCCCACGCATGTGCAGCAGAGACCCGAAGATCAGCTGGCTGGCGGGAGGCGTGCATGAGTGGCAGAGCTGAACTGGGAGGATGGCTCATGTGCCACCTGTGGCACGCATGCCATAGGTTTGCCATCACAGGCCTATACCAATCCAATTTTCTCCCAAAGTTCTACTTATCTTTTGGATTTCTCTTTGTAGCCATAGAGAACATGTCTTTCTGAAAATGTATCAGTCACAGCAGAAGAAAGGTGGGTGGGCACATCCCCTATCCCATTGCAGGCTGGAGGTTTCAATTTAAACAGAAGACTGAGAGAAGAAGAATCTGCACCAAATGGGATTTCTGCATATTAAGGGCAGCTGAAGGTCGCTGGCCCTGAGCACCAGTGTTTGTGGACCCAAGGGAAGGAAGAAGAAGGAGGAGAAAATATGTTTTCCTTTTGCATTACAATTCCCTGGACTGAAACTCACTTTGGGACTTGCCATCCACTCTATAAATAAGTGTGACTTTTCATCCCTTCAAATTGTAGGCCATTTCTTTAAAGGCATACCTAGATCTTATCAGGATAGGACTAATTTATACAACAAATTTATGACCAGCACAGATGTTGAACCAGTTACTATCACAATCACACTCCAGCACAAATGTGGGTCAATTACTATTTTGTATAGTACAGGTAGTCCTTGACTTATGACCACAATTGAGCCCAATATTTCTGTTGCTAAGCGAGACAGTTGTTAAGTGATTGCCTCCCTCCCCCTTTTTGCAAGCTTTCTTGCCACAGTTGTTAAGTGAATCACTGCAGCTGTTAAGTTAGTAACACGGTTGTTAAGTGAATCTGGCTTCCACATTGACTTTGCTTGTCAAAAAGTCGCAAATGTCAATCACATGACCCCAGGACACCGCAATCATCATAAATACAGGCCAGTTGTCAAGCATCTGAATTTTGATCACCTGACCATGCTGATGTGATGCTGCAACAGTCATAAGTGTGAAAAATGGTCGTAAGTCACTTTTTTCAGTGCCTTTGTAACTTCAAATGATCCCTAAACGAATACAAAAACACTCCTCCTTTCCTCACATACATCTGAACTTATTTGAGCAGCATGAAGTAAAAAGGGGCCAGTATAGAACAATCTCTTCTAAAAATTGCTTTCAAATTGTCATCTCAAAGTGACACAAGAGGAATGTATTACTGTAAATGCTTGGAAAATGAACCTATTTATTACATTAACTCCACTTCACTTAAAATAAATTTAATTTTTGTCTTCCACTACATCTTTGTCCTGCCTTTCTTATATTACACAGCACTTTACAAAGGCCCTTCTAAATCTGAGTGGATATCCTTACTTTAGTAGACAAGGTTCTTGGGAAAAAGACTTAAAAATCAGCAATAGGCTCCTCACAGCTCCTGGCATAGGGCAAGTTGAGTCAAAGCCAGGGGTGAAATCCAGCAGGTTCTGACAGGTTCTGGAGAACCGGTAGTGGAAATTTTGAGTAGTTCGGAGAACCGGCAAATACCATCTCTGGCTGGCCCCAGAGTGGGGTGGGAATGGAGATTTTGCAATATCTTTCCCCCAGGAGTGGGTGGGAATGGAGATTTTGCAGTATCCTTCCCCTGCCATGCCCACCAAGCCACGCCAACAGAACCGGTAGTAAAAAAAAATTGGATTTCACCACTGGTCAAAGCCAACGTGGTAGCAGATCAGGCATGCCTCAATTTTTATTACTCTGAGCAAATTTTTCAGCGGGATTTTATGGTCGTATGGTACCTCAATAGTTAATATATATAATTGACTAAAAAAAAAAAAGAACCTATCACCTGAAAGGCACGGAGATTACAAAGACATGCTATTCATCAGCCACTCCTTTGCAAACCGTGAAATTTCTGAATGATTAAACATGAGTTCCCGACTCCAGTGAGAAAAATGCATTGTTAAAAAGACACTAAACATCAGAAACCTCACAATACAGGCAGTCCTTGCGACCACAATTGAGCCCAACATTTCTGTTTCTAAGCGAGACAGTTGTTAAGTGAATTTTGCCCCATTTTACAACTTTTCCCGCCACTGTGGTTAAGTAAATTACTGCAATTGTTAAGTTAGTCATACATTTGTTAAATGAATCTGGCTCTCCCATTGACTTTTGCTTGTCAGAAGGTTGCAAAAGGTGATCACATGACCCCAGGACACTGCAACCATCATAAATGTGTCAGTTGCCAAGCATCTGAATTTTGATCATGTGACTATGGGGATGCTGCAACGGTCATAAGTGTGGAAAGCGATAATAAGTCACACTTTTCAGAGCTGTTGTAACTTCGAACGGTTACTAAATGAACTTTTGTAAATCAAGGATTACCTGTACTCAGGCCCAAACGGTGATATATTTGACAAGTTTTCATGAGAAGATATACAGGTAGTCCTTGACTTACAACAGTTCATTTAGTGACCATTTGAAGTTACAACGGCATTGAAAAAGTGACATGACCATTTTTCACTTACGACTGATGCCATGATCATGTGATCCAAATTCAGATGCTTGGCAACTGACTCATATTTATGATGGGTGCAGCGTCCCGGGGTCATGTGATCATATTTTGCAACCTTCTGACAAGCCAATTCAATGGGGAAGCCAGATACACTTAAAAACTGTGTTCCTAACTTAACTGCAGTGATTTACTTAATAACTGTGGCAAGAAAGATCGTAAAATGGGGCAAAACTTACTTAACTGTCTTGCTTAGCAACAGAAATTTGGAGCTCAACTGTGGTCGTAAGTCGAGGACTACCTGTAGTCGTAGAACTACAGCTTCCAAGACTCCATATGAAGGAGGAATGCCCATGAAAACTGTTCCTCAGACACTCCTATTTCAGAACTGCTTGCTATCTCAAATCTGGCAAACAGGTTATTTTTTACAAACCCCCATGAAAAACTACTTATTTTTTGTTGACTAATGAATACCTAGAGAACCACTCTGGTATAGTGGTCAAGGCACCAGGCTAGAAATAGGAAACCAGAGGATCTATTCCCATTTTAGGCTTGAAGGAAGCTGGGTGACCCTGTTCCAGTATTCATTCATTCTGTCTCTCTGTCTCTCTTTCTCTCCTCCCCCCACCCTAAGGGAGAAGGCAAGGGCAAACCACTTTTGAAAAAAATCTCACCAAGAAAACTGCAGGGACTTGCAAAACATATGTTTTTTCTTCATTTTTAAATGATGGGTAACGCTGTTTTAATTAAAAATAATAATTGCAGCTTTTTTGCCTTGATCTAGTAAATACTTCTCATGAATCTAAGTAGATTCTTTTTTTTTTTAGTTAAGTCCAAGATTCTGCAATAGAGGGTACATGGGACTTAATTTAACCTTCACTAATCTGGTATGCTATCGGTGTGTTAAAAAAGCAAGCAGTAGCTGAGAATCCTTGAAACTGCCAATTACAACAAACCTAGAGAATGCTTGGATGGGTAAAGCTAATCTAATCTATGGCCTTTGCCATAAAATGTGATGAAAGTCACCACTGATTTGTTGATTGTGGTGAATTGTCAAGTTGGTGTCCCTTCTCAGCATCCACATAGATAGGTTTTTCTCCAGGAGATCTTTCAGGTTTTCCAGTGGTGCACCTCGTCTATCCATTGTGGTGCTGAATGTTCTCTTTTTTTCTCTTTCCTTCCAATTTTCCCAGCATTGTGGAATTATCAAAACTGGATTTCTGAATAATGTGTCCAAAATATAATAACCTGAGCTTAGTCATTTGTGCCTCAAATAAAAATTCTGGATTGATTTCTTCTGTGATCCATTTGTTGTTTTCTTGGGCATCCACGATATTTTCTGGAGGCTTCTCCAACATCGAAGTTTGAAAACGTAAAATACACTATGTTGATTCTTTAAAGTCCCACTTCTGCTTCTAATTCCTTCCTCACTGTTCACTGTTTTGACGAAGAACGGAGAGTGGAAAAAGCAGTGGAGGAGGTACATTTAAGCCTTTTGACTTTCAGCTGAAAATTTAAATGATGAAGTAGTAACATCAGGGGTGGGTTCTACTTATCTTTACTTCTACCGCAACGGGAGTGCTCATGCGCTTCTGCGTATGCGCAGATCACCTGTGATGATGTCATGGCAGGTGGGCGGAGCCTCCTGCCGGTTTTACTACCGGTTCTATAGAACTGGACTGAACCGGGGGAAACCCACCACTGAGTAACGTCCCCTTGGAATTGAACTTAACTCTTAATGTCTTCAGAGATATTTTCATGTATTTTTTGGGTAACAGTATGGTAGTGGCTTAACATTGTCTTCTTATGTGACATTTTAGCCACTATTTTAGTTTACAGTTCTGCAATATTTGATGGTCCTGAATCTAACTAAATGGACCCGGCTTAGCTTTCCAGAGCAGCCTTGCAATTATCACCTATCAAAGATGTTTTTTCAAAAGGCAACTGGACTTTTTTTGTTTTTCCTTGAAGATGTTTTGCCCCTCATCCAAGAAGCTTCTAAACTTCTGTCACCTATTGAATCACCAGAGGATGAGACCATAGTTGGAAGAGAGCAGAGAAGTATCAAAAAGGATGAAAACATAAATCTGTTGCAGCCTCATTTGAAGCTGGACAAGAATGTTTTCTCTAAACTTTTCCATATTATTTCCGAATAAGCTCAGCAGATTCATTTCTACAGGATGGCCAACTGATTAGCACCACCTCCTCCAGCTTCTCCCGATCCAGTTCATAATCTCGGGAAATAAATTGTTCCAAGTGAAGTGTGACACTTGCATGAGGGCGACTTTCTGGTTGCTGAGGCTATTAATGTTTAAGATGCAATTAGAAGAGGGGTAGAAAATAGCTTTAGCAAAGCATTTCTCAGGCCATTAGTTTAAAGAATTTTCCACATAATTTCTCCCTGACATTCATAAATAGAAAAGAAAAAAAAATCTATTTCCTCTCGTTTGCTAAATGTAGCTTGATGATTCTAATCGGAAACAGTAGTAGCCATCTATTTCATATGCTCCAGTACATGATGCTTTTTCTCTGACTATACACCAAAAGATATTAGTAGAAGAGTTTGTCTCTAGATTTCTAAGTTTCTAGCCTTCATCCCTGAAGGTCTCTTAATTTTGCCACTTATAGGACTCAATGAGCTGTATCAGTGTTTCTCAACGTTGACAAGTTTAAGATGGGTGGACTTCAACTCCCAGAATTCCCCAGCCAGCAATGAGGAACATCATTCTTCTTGACTACTTCTACTTCATTAAAAGCTACACAATATGGCAGAAAAGAACACACCATGGATGATTTTAAAATATTTTTATTTATTTATTTATTTGTCGAGTTCGTATTAGATCATATATATAAGTATAAGCATTAATTGAATACATAAAATGAATACAATTAAAGGGAACATTAGGACAGGAACGGTAGGCACGCTGGTGCTCTTATGCACGCCCCTTACAGACCTCTTAGGAATGGGGTGAGGTCAACAGTAGCCAGTCTAAGATTAAAATTTTTGGGGTTTTGGGATGAGACCACAGAGTCATGTAGGGCATTCTAGGCATTGACCACTCTGTTGCTGAAGTCATATTTTCTGCAATCGAGTTTGGAGCAGTTCACTTTAAGTTTGTATCTATTGTGTGCTTGTATGTTGTTGTGGTTGAAGCTGAAGTAGTCACTGACAGGTAGAACATTGTAGCAGATGATTTTATGAGCTATGCTTTGGTCATACCGAAGGCGGTGTAATTCTAAATTTTCTAAGCCCAAAATTTCAAGTCTGGTGGCATAAGGTATTTTGTTGCGAGCAGAAGAGTGGAGGACTCTTCTTGTGAAATATTTCTGGACATGTTCAAATAGAAAGTTTAAAGATAACATCTTTAGAATATTGATATCCTGAGTAATACTATGATAGTAATACAATAAAACATCATATATAGTATCATAATATCAGGAATATGATAGTTATATTATATTTCACACAGCTGGAGCTGGGCAAAATACTAAGCTCTGACCTATGGTTTACAAGGGCAAGGTTCACATGGCATAGAAAACCAAAACCACTGGTGTAGAACAATATATGAACCCATACCCAGGCATATTTTATGTATGTTGCAAAGTAATTCTTGATTCCTTTTGATTAGGTGTTTGCGAAGCTCTGCTATAAGCTTTATTTGCACAACATTTTTCCCAGATCCCAAATTAATTGCACAAGCTGTGTCTGTGCGACAAACTCATCCACAAATAAGCAAACCACATTGATCCACTCTATTGTCAGAAGTCTGTTCTGACCTTTCATCTGAACGTTCACTAGGTGGCAGGAAAGAGACTGAATAAATATCAATAGCAATAGTGATAGCGATAGCACTTAGACTTATATACCGCTTCACAGTGCTTTACAGCCCTCTCTAAGCGGTTTACAGAGTCGGCCTATTGCCCCCAACAATCTGGGTCCTCATTTTACCAACCTCGGAAGGTTGGAAGGCTGAATCAATCTTCAGCCGGTGAGAATCGAACTGCCGAATTGCTGGCAGCCGGGAATCAGGAGAAGTAGCCTGCAGTACTGCATTCTAACCACTGCGCCACCACGGCTCTTAGAAAATAAAATACAGAAATATAAAAAGTACAATGAGAATTTGCAAAGAAGCTGAAGAAACAGTGGACCACCTACACAGATTGACTACAGACAACGGCATGACAAAGTAGCAACAATGCTGCCTTGGAATATATGCAAGAAATACCTGCAAGCAACAACTGGTGGTACCACAAAATAGAGACAGCAATCAAAACGAAGAAGCTAAAGTGCTCTAGGACTTTAGAATCAAACAGATAAGCACCTGCCACATAACAACCCAGACTTAATAACTGTTGATAAGTAAGTTAATAAAGTCTGGATAGTAGACGTGGCAGAACTTGGAGAGAGCAGGATAGCAGAGAAAGAACTGGAGAATATAACAAAATACAATGACCTGTAAATGGAAAGAGAATGACTGTGACAAAAGAAAGCAAAGATAGTACCAATATTAGTAAGTGCCTTGGGTGCAACCTCAAAACATCTGGAGCGCTACTTGAACCCCATTGGCACTGACAAAACCCTAATCAATTACAAAAGGCAGCTTTACTTGAAACAGCTTACATCCTGCCACCATGCTTTTAACACCTTCAGACAACATCTGCTTTTGGGGGAGGACTTGGTAGGTCGATAAAAATGCCAAATCAAGTCTAAACATCTGGCAGGGTGTGCAATCAATCTTAATAATAATAACAAATGAACTTTTTGTTATCATCTAATGATTATCCTAGCAAAGAAAATAAACAAATGTTCCATAGAACAAATCAATCCAGAGTTTTTAGTCAAGGTACAAATGACCTGGTACAAGATATTGTATTTTGGTTACATTGTGTGCAGCCCCAGCTCTCTTGAGAAATCTGTAATGCTTAGAAAAATGGAAGAAAATAGAAGAAAGGAAGACCAGCAGCAAAGTGGATAGACTCCATTATAGTGGTGATGAAGACCTGTTGGAAGACGTGAAGAATGAGGATGGAGCTAGATTGCCTTGGAGATAATCTGTGTGATTGATTTGATGGTATATAATCAGTCAAAAATCCTGAACAAAGGTTATTCTCTATGTTTGGTTGGGTTCGCTCTTTATTTTCTACCAACAGAGCTCTAAAAACCATCAGCTGTTTTTATCTCCTGGAGCTTCTCTAAAATTGAGGAGACTCTCCTGGATATGTGAACAGCAATAATCCATGTAGGACCATCCAATTGAAGTCATTGTCACCTATTCACTTCAAGCAACCAAAGTCTAAATTGAATCCATACACTAGGACAGTGATGACTAACCTTGTCTGGACCGAGTGCCGAAAGAGCACACTCCCCCCAAATGTGTGCATGTGCACCTGAACCCCCAAAATGCAATGTACACGTGGCCCCCATGCATGTGCTCCACCCCCATACATGCGTGCGTGCCACCGTGCAAGTGCCCCGCTTGCCCCGCGTATGCGGCCCCCCGCACACACCCTGCACATGCGCGGCAGAGAACCAAAGACCAGCTGGCCGGCTGAACTGGGGCGACAGCTTGCGTGCCATCAGAGAGGGTGCTGCGTGCCATCTCTGGCACGCATGCCATAGGTTCGCCATCACGGCACTAGGACCTCAGATACAACCCCAACCCCAGGCTCATTTTGAAACCCAACTAGATCCATCAGGTTCTTGGATAGACCAATTAAACAGGTCCTTCCTCCCTACGGGAGTGGGGGGCGGGACAGCCACAGAAAAGTCTAATAGTAACATGTCTGGAACAGGGGTGGGTTCTACTTACCTTTACTACCAGTTTGCAATGGGATCGCCTGCACGCCTTGCTTCTGTGCATGCGCATAAGCAGCTGCGTATGCGCAGATCGGCAATGACGACGTCTGGGGTGGTGGGCGGGGCCTCCCACTGGTTTTACTACCAGTTCTTGTAAACCAGTCCAAACCGGGGGCAACCCACCACTGGTCTGGAACCCTTGCTGTCCTGGGTTAGGTTCCTAGTTCCCACAATGGGCTTCAACACCCAGGCTACTTCTGATTCCATGCCTAGAGAAGATAGGTTGAGATTCCTCAAGACTATAAAGTCTAGAAAGCTACCAGCCTGGTTCTGGTGTCCAGCAACTCAGATAATGAATCAGCAAAGAGGATGATAAGTAGCAACAATCTCATCTGTTCCGTTGAGCCCAACATCACAAACAGGCTCTCCTATCCATCTAATCAGTGAAGCAGCAGCAACCTTGACAAGTATGAGTCTCTCTGATGAGGATGATTAGATCTGTCCGAGCCCATCTAGGATAGACATGATAAATAGGATTTGAAACAAAACGCTGTACCAGCCTACTTACCTTGCTCTCCTCCAAAATACTATACAGGCACTCCTTGATTTGTGACCATTCATTTAACAACCATTTGAAATTACAACAGTGCCGGGAAAAAGTGACTTATGGTCTGGTCCTTGCGCTTATGACTGTTGCAGAATCCTTGTGGTCAATGTGATCACAATTTGGGCACTTGGCAACTGGCATGCATGTATGACAATGGGCAGCATCCCGGGTTAGATGATTGCCATTTGATTCCTAGATGGCTTCCGACAAGCAAAGTCAATGGGGAAGTTGGATTCGCTTAATGACCATGTCAAAAACGTTGTGAAACCAGACATGGTTCACTTAACAAGTGCATTGCTTAGCGACAGAGGTCCAAATTATGGTCATTTGTTGAGGACTACCTGTGTTCCATCCTGTCTCACTGTCCATTAGGACTCTGTCAAATAAATAATGACATTATTTGGTTGAATTCTGGGGGAGGGGGCAATCTTCCTTAAAGAGTTATCTTAATGATTTTTCATACTACAGTTCTGAAAATGTTAAGAGTTTTCCTAAATCATCCACTGTTGCATTAATGACGTCTCTTGGCTACTGAAAAGATTCATGTTTGGGAAATGATATTGGTATGCTCTTCCGATGTATACCTGTTGCCTTTGACCACTGATCATGCTGGCTGGGACTGAAAAGGTAGCTAAACCTACTGAAGGGAATTAGTTAGGGTGGAGATGGAATGTAGAATAACAGAACAGAATAACAGAGTTAGGAGGGATCTTGGAGGTTTTCTAGTCCAACCCGCTGCTCAGGAAACCCTATGTCATTTCAGACAAATGAGCCTTGGTGGTGCAGCGGACTAAGTGCTGTTATGTAGCACTTAGCTGCCAGCTGCCTGTAATTAGTGTGAGTTCAAATCTCACCAGGCTCAAGGTTGACTCAGCCTTCCAACCTTTCGAGGTAGATAAACTGAGGACCCGGATTGTGGGGGCAATAAGCTGACTTTGTAGAAACACCGCTTATGGGGGGCCAAAAGCCCTACTAAGCAGGTATATACAAAAGAATGAAGGCTATTGCTATAAGTGCATTGTAAGCCACCCTGAGTCTTCGGAGGAGGGCGGCATATAAATTGAACTAATAAATAAATAAATAAATAAATAAATAATTGTCCAATCTCTTCCTAAAAACCTCCAGTGTTTTTAAGTTGAGCATCCACAACTTCTGGAGGCAAGTTGTTTCACTGATTAATTGTTCTCATGGCCTGAAATTTTCTCCTTAGTTCTAGGTTGCTTCTCTCCTTGATTAGTTTCCATCCATTGCTTCTTGTCCTGCTTGCAGATGCTTTGGAGAATAGAAGCGAAACATCTTCAAAGATAAAACAAGAAAGTCCAGTTGCCCCCCACCCCCAAAAGCACCTTTGGGACAACCATGACCTGGATGACTAAGAATCGCTACAGACTTTGGAGAACAGGTTAACCCCACGTCTTCTTTGTGGCAGCCCCTTAGATATTGGAACACTGCTACCATGTCACCCCAGTCCTTCTTTTCAGTAAACTAGACCCAATACCTCAAAGAACTGATTTATTGGAAATATCATATTGGCACAGGCTGGTGAAAAGCGACTCTGAATATTCCCACGGTTTTCACCAAGTTAAAAGTAAAGGTTTTTCCCCTTCCCCAAACAGTAACATGGTCCAATCATCGTGTCATCCAGTTGCCTGGTAACATCACTCCACCTGTCTCTGATCACCTGTGGGAATGTCCTTGGTTCCCAAGAGAAAGTATTTTGTTTTGGCTAAAAACCATCTCTATCTCTACTCCCCCCCACCCCCCAAACCCTCAGCTCCAGTGTGGCAATGCTGAAGCTAGAAAATGGCCTTGCTCAGGCAAACTTCAGAGTTGATGCAACCATTCTTTATATGTGTTAGGGTATGGTTTGAGCCTAACAAGTTGTCCAGGCAATATATGTGTTCTGTGACTTTAATATAAATATATATTGTATGACTTTGAAGTTTTTCTTGCTGATTTATTGTAATGCTGAGTCATGCTGTAATTAGGTAATCACTGGTTGTGAGAGTATTTAAGCAAGGTATTGTAACGTGTTCAGTTGCTGCTATGATATGCTGCCATTATGTATGAAGCTGATGTGATATGCTACCATTGTGTGTGGAGTTGCTATGATAAGCTACCATTGAGAGGAGTTGCTATCTGCTAATCATGGTTGGATGGATCTGCCACTATCGTGGTTTGTGAACCAGAGTGAGTTTGTTATTCTAACCAACTACTGTTTGTTTGGTGAGAAGATATCTGTAACTACTGGACTGATTTAACTGGCAAAGACTTGGAATTTGTTTAAAGACTATGAGACTGTTTTTCTACTATAAAGTAAGCTTTTGATAAACCAGTTTGCATATCTCTTATTCATTGCTCTCAGCAACATTTCCTTGTGCATTTACTCTGCTGGTTGGTAACACAACACCAATATCCTTAACAATATGTTTTAGTCTAACAATATAAATAACATTATAATCTTCTGGGCTGGCTAGCACAATGAATGGAACGGGAAGGCAGTAGCTCACCTAAAAATCCTTCTTCATCCACTATGACCGTGTAGTCTTCAGGTGTCTCAGTCAGGCTGAAAAATTTGCACCTGGAAGAGAAAAATCAGGAGGAAAAAAAGGTATGCTTAGCTCCCAGCCAACCATCAAGTTTAATACATGATTAATTTAGAAACCACTCTCTCCAAATTCACCTGTTTATTGGATATTTATCCTTCCTTTATTTTTGTATAAGTAACCAAAGGTAGTTGAACATACATAATCCTCCTTCCTCTATTTTCCCCCTACAACAACAATAACCCTATGAGGTGGGTTAGGCTGAGAGAGAGCAACGGGCTCGAAGTCACTCAGTTGGCTTTCAGCCAATAGATCTAAGTGGAACCTTTGTTCTTATAGATGACCACATAGTTACAGCCTATGTCTTTCTGTGATGGATGTTTATTTGAGAGTAAATTCTAAGAAGGGACATGAGATACAGTCCTGACTGAGCTTGTAGAATATGAGGCTGCAAGGTTTTTGCGTGTGTGTGCCTTTGAGTCAGTTTTCACTGTGGCGAATGTTTGGACTAGTTCCCTGCAGTTTTCTTGGCAAGATTTCAGAAGTGATTTTCTATTGCCTGCTTCCATGGAAAAGAATCAAGTTACCTTTAAAGTAACTCTGCAACAGATTGTTTTCTTACAAGTGTACCTTCAAAAGACGTTGGTAGCCCAGTGGTTAGAATGTAGTATTGCAGGCTAACTCTGCCCATCATCTGGAGTTTCGATCCTGATGGGCTCAAGGTTGACTCAGCCTTCCACCTTTCCGAGGCGGGTAAAATGAGGACTCAGATTGTTGGGGGCAATATCAGGGGTGAAATCCAGCAGGTTCTGGAAAACCGGTAACTAAAATTTTGAGTAGTTTGGAGAAATGGCAAATACCACCTCTGGCTGGTCCCAGAGTGGGGTGGGAATGGAGATTTTGCAGTACCTTCCCCTGGAGTGGGGTGGAAATGGAGATTCTGCAGTATCCTTCCCCTGCCACGCCCACCAAGACACGCCCACAGAACCGGTAGTAAAAAAAATTGAATTTCACCACTGGGTAATATACTGATTTTGTAAACCATATAGAGAGAGCTGTAAAGCACTGTGAAAAGTCTAAGTGCTATTGCTGTTGCTATTTAAGAACGCATTTCAGCATGCATTTTCCAGCTAGTTACTTATTATTCAAAAAAGAGAGTAATGGCATTGCTGAAACGGGATGGAGAAACAGGATGCAAGCTCAGATTTGCATAAAATTAGCAATATGGTAATTCAAATAAGGACAGATAGGTGGTAGAATCTTGCTGATGTCCACTCCATTAACTTCATAAAATAATGCAGTTGAAAATCCATTCCATTTACAGGGCTAGCAAGAGCTTGATACAATGACAAGACTTATGAATAGGATGTCTCTAAAGGGTTTATGTGAAGGTGACCCCTTTCCCACATTCTTCTACACATCTAAACCTCAACTTCTTCTATTGGTTGCCATTTTTGGGAACTGATTGCAGAACTATTACACATGCTCAGGAATTGATAAAATGCAGTGAGACGTGCAAATCTGTACACTGGAGTAACAAAACAACCACTTCACAAACGCATGGCACAACATAGGAGAACAAACCCATCAGCACAAGATCCAGCAGTCCCTCTACATTTGAAAGACAAAGGTCACTCTTTTGAAGACAAAAAAGTCCACATTCTGGACAGAGAGGACCACTGGTTTGAAAGAGGGGTCAAAGAGGCCATCTTCATTAAAATTGAACAGTCCTTTCTCAACAGAGGGGGGAGGGATATGACATCACCAGGGGTGAAATCTAGCAGGTTCTGACAGTTTCTGGAGAACTGGTAGCGGAAATTTTGGGTAGTTTGGAGAACCGGTAGCGGAAATTTTGAGTAGTTCGGAAAACTGGTAGCGGAAATTTTGAGTAGTTCCGAGAACCGGCAAATACCACTTCTGGCTGGCCCCAGAGTGGGGAGGGAATGGAGATTTTGCAATATCCTTCCCCCAGGAGTGGGGAGGGAATGGGGATTTTGTAGTATCCTTCCCTTGGAGTGGGGTGGGAATGGAAATCTTGCAGTATCCTTCCCCTGCCATGCCCACCAAGCCACACCCACCAAGTCACACCACGTCCACCAAGCTATGCCCACAGAACCGGTAGTAAAAAAATTTGGATTTCATCAGTAAACACTACCTATCTTTTGCTTACAACACAGTCCTTTAGCAGTTCCAAGAAGGTTCCACATCCATCTGCACTATTCCGGTGACCCTGAGGGCATAGATAAAGTGGCCTCAATGACTCTCAGGAAGAGTGCTAACGACCAGATGACCTTCCATTCTCCACCATTCAGTCAGAACTGAAGAAGCTTCTTGGCTGAGAAGTGAAATGTCTTCAAGCAAAATCAAAGAAAATCCAGTTGTCTTTTGAAAGCACCTTTAGGATAAAGGCCAACCTGATTTGAAGGTAATTGTGTGTCCTTGAACACACAAGCTTTTATT
Source organism: Arizona elegans (assembly GCA_022577455.1). Taxonomy (NCBI): domain Eukaryota; kingdom Metazoa; phylum Chordata; class Lepidosauria; order Squamata; family Colubridae; genus Arizona; species Arizona elegans. The sequence continues at coordinate 3,399,738 of JAKOOJ010000017.1, forward strand.
TTTTAGAAGTGGAGACTAACTTGATGAACTTCCCAGACATCATTAGCTCTAATGAACTCTGAACTGCTGGTGAATCACTCCCAACCACCCCATCAAAGAACATATCTGCCTTCACCATACACAATTGTTTCCCTTCCTCTGCTTTTGCTTTTCTGATTAAGAATTTCCCAATTGCTCCTGCAAGACCCAGAAACTCATTTTACAAGGTTCAGCAAGAAGTCACTCCTGGGCTGCAGAACTGCCATAAAAGCAGGCAGACATAACAAAACAAAATATCGCCAAGATGATGAGCCGGGCAAGCCCTCATGAAAATCTTGAATTAGATAGATGCTATTGTGCCAGCATGGCCAAAAATATGTGGATCTCTCCTAGGTAATTTTCTGCATGTCTTTACTGCGTCTGCTCCTTAGCTCTTTATTTTCTTTCTATACCACTCGCTCTTAAAAAAAATCTCAAGGTGATCCACCATAAATCCGTAAAACAGAGATTAAAACCATTAATAAAAGTGTGTGTTGTGACCCTTTACAAATGCACAAAACAAAATCAGCAATAACATAAATGAAAAATGAAGAGTAAAAACAGGACTATGTTAAAAATATATCACCACCCACATGCTCCCGTTGAAGGGTAAATTCCAATGTTCCTCTTCTGCTTTTTTTTTTATGGCTCCTGATCTTTAGACTGGACAGCGCTTTAAATAGGGAGCAGTTAACCACTTCTACTGCATCAAATAAATTAAATAAACAAATAAATAAACAAATAATGTATTTTTCGGACTATAAGACACACTTTTCTCCCCCCAAAAACTGGGTGGAAATGTCGGTGCGTCTTATAGACCAAATACCGCCGTTTTTAGCCTCCCGAACATCCCCCGTGCGTCCCATTTTTGCGAAAAACGGGATGTGCAGAGTGTTTGGGAGGCCTGCAGAGTTCTCCTGGGGACTAGGGAGAGCAAAAACAGGACGCGGGGGGGGTGGTGTTTCAGGAGGCCAAAAACTTTTTTTTTTCTTGTTTTCCTCTTCGAAATCTAGGATCTTATACTCCAGTGCGTCTTATTGTCCGGAAAATACGGTAAATAAATATTTTTAAAATGCATGGTGGCATTCCCACTTTATAAGCAGCTTCTTTCTACCTTTTGGAAAGGAAGGAGAGGACTGGGACTATCACGATGCTTTCTAAGTAATGGATTTTGGCTTAGCATGTTTTAGAAAGCAGGTTTACTCAGAAGCCAGACCAGACTCAAAATATACAGTAGGTAGTCCTCAATTTAGGACCCCAATTGAGCACAAAATTTATGTTGTTAAGTGAGAGGTTTTGCTCCATTTTAAGACTTTTCTTGCCGTTTTTGTTAAGTGAATCACTGCAGTTGATAAAGTAATCACATGGTTGTTAAGTGAACCTGGCTTCCCTATTGGCTTTGCTTGGCAGAAGGTCGCAAAAGGGGATCACTGCAAACGTCATAAATATGAACCAGTTATCAAGCAACCGAATGTAAATCATGTGACTGTCTGGATGCTGCAACGGTTATAAGTATGAAAAATGGTCATAAGTCACTTTTTTCAGTGCCCTTGTAACTTCAATCGGTCACTAAGGGAACTGTTGTTAAGTCATTGACTACCTGTCCTGAATGGATTTAACCTGGACTAAGTACAGATAGTCCTCGACTTATGACAATTGTGCCCCAAATTTCTGTTACTAAGCAAGACAATTAAGTGAATTTTGCAACCATTTTACAACCTTTCTTGCCACAGATGTTAAGTGAATCAGAGTAGGTCTTAAGTCAGTAACACGGTTGTTAAGTGAATCTGGTTGACTCTTTCTCAGAAGGTCACAAAAGGTGATCATAGGATCCTGGAACACTGCAACCATTATAAATATGAGCCAGTTGCCAAATGTTCAAATTTTGATCATGTGACCACAGGGATGCTGCAACGATCGTAAATCGTAAGTGTGAAAAACAGCCATAAGCAGGGGTGAAATTCAACAGGTTCTGACAGGTTCTGGAGAACTGGTAGCGGAAATTTTGAGTAGTTCGGAGAACCGGCAAATACCACCTCTGGCTGGCCCCAGAGTGGAGTGGGAATGGAGATTTTGCAGTATCCTTCCCCTGCCACGCCCACCAAGCCACGAATACAGAACCAGTAGGGAAAAATTTTGAATTTCACCTGGATAAATCACTTTTTTCAGTGCCATTGTAACTTCAAATGGTCACTAAACAAACTGTTGTTAAGTCAAGGACTATCTGTAATGGATTTTGGCTTAATTAGCATGTTTTAGAAAGCATGTTTACTCAGAAGCTAGATTCAATGTACTAAATGAGATTTAACCTAGACTTAGTAACAGTCTACAGCCTTAATCACCCTTCTCCTCTTGTTGATTTAGTTATAGCAGGGGTCTGCAACCTTAAAGACTCAAAGAGCCATTTGGACCCGTTTCCCACAGAAAAGAAAACACTGGGAACCACAAAACCCTTCCCTTGCCTGGCTATTTCTTGAGCAGCCACAAAACTAGCATATGTAGTTGAATTAAACGTTCTGTTTTCTTCTGAAACTTTTCTTGGATTTATCCATGGTTGGCCTACTGGGGGTTGAAAAGCTCAATAAATTGCATGCCAGCAGGTGTTGCACATTGGCGGTTGTGATGCTTATTTTGAGTGACAGGGAGCTGCAACAGAGGGGTGAAAGAGCCACATGCGGCTCCAGAGCCGCAGGTTGCTGACCCCTGAGTTATAGCAAGGAAGGATTTCCTGTTTTCAACCAGAGTAGGAGAAACTAGAGTTACAGAGGATGCTCAAGAAAAATATGAGAAATGAATACACAGGTTTGTAGGAAAGAAACGCTTATGAGGTCAGCTACCATCTGAAGGTCAGCAGTTCCTTCAGTTATAAAGCATAGCTTCATTCCTTGAATAATAAAACACCACAAATCAAGCTATGGAAAAGATCTAGGAAAGTTCATAATTTCTTTCATGCTTGCTCATATGCACCTGTGAGCTCTGAGAAAGTACTTGAGAAGCAAATTGTGTTGTTTAAGAAGGTTCCATACACAGGAGGCATCATTGCTTTTGGTAGAACATATGGCAAAAGGGGACCATCACACGCTGCTCTCTTCCATCTGCTTTATATCAATGGATCTGACCTCTGACGTGTGTCTGTTGTGACCCAGGCCCAGTAAGGAGTAGGAAAATCAGTCAGTGAAAAAACAAACTTTATTCTAACAGCTGAGAATTACTTCATTCCCAGCATCATTCAACTAAATTAAAGCAAATTCCTCCCAACACAAATTCCTTAGTCCTATCTCAAACCTTGGTCCAATTAGGCAAACTGCCAAAGGCCTTTCTTGGCAAATGTTCAGAAGTCACAAATACAAAAATAAATACAAGACGTAGACGAAGAAGATGAAGCTACCAACGTTGTTTTCCAGCAAAGCCCAAACGCCGTTGCTGGTCTGTTTAAAGCCTTATGGGCGGGGCCAATCATCACTTGGCCCTACTCCCGAGTTGTCCTCTTTGCTTGAGCTGCTCTGGCCTTCTGGCAGCTCTTCTCATGCATGCATTAGGAACAGGCTCCTCCTGTTCCTCTGCCTCACTCTTATCAGTCTCTGGAGGCTCTGGAGTCCGCACCTCACTCCCCGATGGCCCTGGCCCCATCTCTGCCTCTGACGCAGAGCTCTCATACGGGCCTTCCCCAGGACTGGCCCATGTTCTTCCTCAGCCTCATCACTGTCCGACTCCACTGCCAGCTCCGCAGGCTGCTGGCAGACCAAAACAGTGTCCACCACCATTCTTTCTTCTGCCTGCATTCTCAAGAAAAGACCAAATTGAAGATCAGAAACAACTCTTTAAGTTGTTTTAAGCCTGGACACAACAGTTAATTGATGAATATGTCTCAGTTTTACCACATTCCATGTTCACCAATAATGGCTGTTGACTCTTAGCCTCATTGACTTTATTGGCTTTAACATTTGGACATCTACATCAGTAGTGTGTGTGTGGACTTCAGAACTAAAAAAAAATTTTTTTTCTTCTATTGATAACTCCAAGATCGATCAGGTGAAGTCTGTCATGTAGAACAGGGGTCTCCTACCTTGGCCAGTTTAAGCCTGGAGGACTTCAACTCCCAGAATTCTGCCAGGCTTAAACTGGTCAAAGTAGGAGACCTCTGATGTAGAACACATTCTGGATTTGTACATTATTTTAAGTTGGAGATGCACAACTTGAGAAGCCAAGTGGTATAATAGTTAAGGCGTTTGATTGACACCAGAGAGATATAGATTCATGCCTACCCACACCTATGGAAGCTCATTGGCTAAGTTTGGGCCTGGCACTCTTAGTCAACCTAAGAACAGGTATAGTACAGTACCATGGTCAGTGGGGAAATCCATTTTTTTTTTACTACTGGTTCTGTGGGCGTGGCTTGGTGGGCGTGACAGGGGAAGGATACTGCAAAATCGCCATTCCCACCCCACTCTGGGGCCAGCCACAGGTGGTATTTGCCAGTTCTCTGAACTACTCAAAATTTCCACTACTGGTTCTCCGAACTGCTCAAGATTTCTGCTACCGGTTCTCCAGAACCTGTTGGATTTCACCCCTGACCATGCTATGGTTCAGGTGTTAGTCAGGGAGTGGGGAGACTGAGGTTTTAATCCCCTCTCATCTATGGAAGGTCTCTCGTAACTTTAGATCCATCATTCTTTCTCAGACAAACTTCTCTCATTTGTTGTGGGAAAAACAACCGTCACAAGAAGATGCTATGTGTACCATCTTAAAGCACCTGAAAGAAAGATAATTGTCAGATTATTTGTGTTGTGGCCCATCAGCGGCCTGTGCAGTTAGTAGCTGATTCCGACAGCGAGGAGGCTGGTGTGGTGCTGTGCCAGCAGCCTGTGCAATTGGCACTCGAGTCAAACAATGAGGAGGCTGGAGAAGATGTGGTGCCAGAGGCAGGGATTCAGCCAAGGCCTTCAGAACCTCCAGAAGCTCCCATAAGTGAAGAGGAAGAAGAGGAGGATCCTCTTCTCGATGCACGAGCGCGCAGAGCTGCGAAAAGGCAGGAGTGGCTCCTAAGGAGGAGGTATCCTCGAGAGTAAGGCTTGGGGCTAATTGGCCACTCCCTAGCCTATTTAAGGAAGGACGATGACTGCTGCAATTTGCAGGAAACAACTTTGTTTACATTCCTTCGTGTCTTGATTCCAGAAAACGTTTGATTTGGCTCTTGTTTCTCTCTTATCAGTTTTCCTGCAAATTGATTCTGGGCATTCTGCCAACCACAGTAAGATTACAGTTATCTGAAATATTGTGCCTCAGAATTGATTTATTATTCTTTGGATTCTTGTTGGCTGTTAATGAAATTAAATTAACAGCCTTTGTTCAGAAAAGACCGATTTAAATTAATAAACTGAGGTTTGTACGGACTTTGTGTGTGCTGTGTTCTTGGGGTCCGTAGCTGGGACAGAACAATTTGAGAGCTATTTTGGTCAAGCTAGGCTTGAAAACCAGAGATTGAGTTCAAGTCCTCCCTTAGCTATGAATGCCAGCTGAGTGACCTTGGGCCAGTCACTCTCTCTCAGCCCAACTTAACTCACAGGGTGGTTGTCATGGGGAAAATAGGAGGAGGAAGGTTTGCTGCCTTGAGTTATTTGTAAAAATAATAAAGGCAGGACATACATACATACATACATAGATACATACATACCAGTAGTGGGATTCAAATCCCGTTGTTACTGGTTTGCTCGTGGGTGTGCGTGCAATGCTTCTGCGCATATGCAGAGATGTCCAGGCAGGTGAGTGGAGCCTCCCGCCACCGCTACCAGTTCGCCAAATCCGGGGTGAACCAGTAGCAACCCACCACTGATACATACATACATACATACATACATACTTACATACATACATACATACAATAATTAAACAACCAAGCTGGAGCTGTAAAATTTGCCTAACAAAGAAATTATTACATATAGTCCTGGAGAGCAATCATTTTATTTTCCTGTAAATTAAAATGAACATATGTTTTAAAATGGTTTTGTTCATTTTCCATTAGTAGAAGGTATCTAAATGAAGGCTGGCAGTTTTTAACTCAGAAGCGGAGGGGGGTGCACAATTTCTAAAACCTGGATTGACAGCACACCTCGGGAAACTGTCCTTCACTTAATTTTGAGTAATAATTTGTTAGATTAGCAGACAGCAATTATTAATCCATTATGTATCTTTCAGTGAGTGTTTAAAATACACTTTAAAGTCCTTTCTCCCTTTTTATATTACACAATTCACTGGCTGATGTGACAAGTGTTCACACAGCCCAGGTTTTTTCCTTCCAATTTTTCTAGAAAATAAACATTATTTTTCCTTTAATGTTCAGACAAACATATTTATGCACACTGCTTAGTTGATGGTGCTGTCAGAGCAGGATTGTGGAGCAGAAATCTGGTATCCATTCAACAGAGTGAGCAAAAGGTTCCCCCAAATGCAGCCTAGCAAGTTTTCACTTTAATGATTTCTTAATGTCCCTGAAGTACTTATGATCACTATTGGGACCAGAATTTCCATTGCTAAGCAAAGCGGCTATTAAGTGAGTCACACCCCATTTTATGACCTTTTTTATCACCGCAGTTAATAATTGAGTCATCTAGTTGTGCATTCAATATCCCCTGTTGACTTGATTTGTCAAAAGCCAGCTGGGAAGATTGCAAATGGTGATCATACGATCTGGGATGCTACAACATGGTAAATACATACCAGTTGCCAAGCACCCAAATTTTGATCATATGACCTGGGAATGCTGTGACAGTTGTTAAATGCAAGAGGTGGTTGTAAGTTACATTCTTCAGTGCCGTTATAACTTTGAACGGTCACTAAATGAATCATTGTAAATTGACGATTACATGTAGATCAAGTTCAGGTCAATGGGGGAAGCTGGTTTATCAGACTATGGTTTAGGGTAGCTTTAGTTCAGAACATAAAATTATATTTCAAGATAATCTAGGGCAAGATATGCATTTTTTTTATTACTTTCTCATCAATCTTACCATGTTTTCATGACCCAATGTTTTCTCTTGCTAATGCAGACTTCTCTTCAGAGGCAGCCAATCCAAATCATAGTTACAAACACCACCCAGTTCAAGCCATGTTTTCTCCTGAATTGGATGAGTGGTAGCAAACCACAGTTTGAGTTGGCATCGTGACCCATCACATTGAAACTTCACTGCGGCTTGAGATCCAAACAGAATCGTAAAAACCAAAACCATATCAGGATAAACTGGAAGGCTTTTTTCCCCCCAGCCATACAAAATATCCAATTCATTTGCTTTTCCCGAGGCAACAGTTTGAAAGCCACACTGCCCTTTTCAGCCAAATAAGCACAACAGAGGAAGAGGGATGAATTAAAAATAGCTCAAGGGACATGCCAACTACACATTAAGATGAATAAACAAGTGGAACTTAAGTAATTCCGAGCCAATCATTTGCAAAAGGTTAAACTACCACATAGCGTACCACCTCTGTAGTGGAATGACTTGTGTGTTAAGTGCACAACCTACACAGGAAGATGTAGCTGATATGGAGTCAATGGCACTCAAGTCTACCTACAACCATCAGGTTCTGTCCTTCCTGTAGCCTGTCAAGCCTGAATCGCCTTCTCCCCTTACACACAACCTACTTCTTCCTTTTTCACTTCTGCTCCCTGACCTCTGACCATATAACTTTAAGCATTGCGTAGAGTATGGAAAAGTGCAGGGCAGGAAAATATCTTTTTACCCCTCTTGGATAATGCTACAATACTGAAAGACGTTCAGCTCTTCAGAAACCCTTCCTTTGTGCACCGCATAACAGATGTTTGGAATTTGCTCCTCTAACTTTCATGAAGAGCTGACAGCTTAGATGACTTTCAAAAGACTAGGAAGAAGAGAAAGGTCTCAATGCCCACTAGCCACAAAAATTTCCCCTACTCTTCAGGGACAATCTCTCTCTATATGCAATTACTACAAGCCATCGCCAATAATGGAGGCTTATTGTCTTCACACTCTATTTGAGATTCCAAATTCTCAATGGATCCTAGACAAAGTTTCTGCATGATTTTTCTGATTGATATTAATCTGTAATAGCTAAAGCTGGAACTTCTATAGCAGCGGTGTCAAATTCAAGGCCCGGGGGCTGGATGCGGCCCGTGGGGTACTTAAATCTGGCCTGTGGGGCCACCCTGGAAACAGCAAAGGACTGGCCCACGGTGTTTCTGCCAGTGAAAATGGGCTCCCAAGCTCTGTTTTCGGCTGCCACGGCTTCCTGCAACCCTCTGTCAATGAAAATGGAGCTCAGGAGGGCGGCTTGCAGAACACTTGGGCCGCCACAGGCCCCCCCGACACGAATGACACCAAGCTGGCCACGCCCACTCTGCCCCCCCCCCCGAGGTCAAACACAATCCTGATGCGGCCCTCAATGAAATCGAGTTTGACATCCCTGTTCTATAGGCAAAGATAATGTACTCCTAGTTCCAGAATCTATGGATATACAAGAAAGCCGGTCCAGCTCTTAAACTTTGAACTCTTTTTGAATCTTAACCTGCTCATTTTCCAAAACCTTCCTGAATTGATAGTCCCAGTAGTTTTTACGACACTGAAATCCAAAGTTCTGGCAAAGTTGCCAATGAATAATTCTGGCAATTTTGTCCTGCTTATAGTCAAATAAGTTTTGCTGCAGCCACTGATTATATTATTATTACTACTACTACTACTACTACTACTATTATTATTATTATTATTATTATTATTATTATTATTATTATTATTATTGCCTGTCATAAGCAGAATGCATAAGAATAAAAAGTGGCTTCATACCAAGGTGGGGTATTCTTCCATGCAGTTTGGCCTATACTTCTCCAGCTAGCTTCCATTTTGGATAAATGGTCTGCCCCTTGCAAAGCATGTGCTCTATGACAGAGCCTAAATTTCCCCAAATTGCTTCTATTTCCTTAATGGGAGCATTTGGCCTCTTTACGTCAGGCTGAACTACAGGTATTGCTTGACTTATGTCCATTTGTTTAGTGACTGTTCAAAGTTACAATGGCACTGAATTTCCACCCCACATTTATGACCATTGCAGCACCCCCCCTCCCCACACACGATCAAAATTCAGTTGCTTGACATCTGGCTCATGACAGCTACATTGTCCCAAGGTTATATGATCAGCGTTTGCAACCTTCTGACAAGGAAATTGAATGAGGAAGCCAGATTTACTTGACAACCAGGTTACTAATTTAACAACTGCAGAGATTCATTTAACAACTGTGGCAAGAACGGCCGTAAAATGAGGCAAAACTCACTTAACAACTGTCTTGCTTAGCATTGGAAGTTTTGAGATCAATTGTGGTCATAGGTCGAGGACTACCTGTACTGATGGACTATATAGCTCAGCAGAGTAAATCATCTTGTTTGACTTTGAGAAGGTCCTAAATTCAATCTTTGCTTTTTGAAATTAAAAGGATCTTAAAGGGAAAAGTGGGAAAAGACCCTTGTGGTGATTTACTTAATTCAAGCTCTCTCAGCCAAGTTTTTGAAGGTCTCTTGGGGGTGGGGGTGGAGATTTCTTTGCATGGAGATAAATAGTAGCCTAGTGTCACAGAATGCTGATCGACATGCTCTCCCAATGCAAAAGTACACATACAAAATGAAAGATAAAGCTAAACCATATGTTCCACTTGGCAAGTCTGCTTGGAATGCCAGGCCCTACAAAGAGAGTTAGTCCTTTCCACTGTAAAGACACAGCAACAAAGAGGAGCCAAAAAAAGGACAAATATACCCTGAGTAACTGCAAAGACTTAAAGGCTGTTTTCCCACAAACATATTTATTGTGGTTAAGAACCAACAAATAAATTTGCAAAACCTGTTTAGTTTTTTTGGGTGGCTTAATGATGATGAAACACCAGCCTGTTCTGTAAACTCAGAGTGAAATCTGTAACCAAGTTGTATGAATGCCACCAGGCTATGCAACTGGAATGTGTTAGCTGTGCGTGCACACATGCAAACAACTCCTGAACCGTTTTGGTTGTGGCTGGCTGAATTTCAAAAGTTGTATTTTTAAAATGCGCACCTCTAAAAGGGGGAAATTGGAGACACCAGGAGTTTGTATGGACTACGAGGCAACAATCAATTCCCATCTCTCCAGCTTCAAAGCATACCCAAGAACAGCCAGGATGAATCAGGCAAAAGGTCCATCTATTCACTGCATGGCTTTCCAAGAGTGAGCAATCAGATATCACAAGCCAGGGATTAAAGCGGTATTTCAACTCTATTACATGTTCCCAGCAGTGCTGCCGGGGTAGTTTAAATTCATAACTAGCTTGAGGCATTGCAATCTATATTCATCTGGGTTAAACTGTTTAGGACATTGCTTAATTCAATGTGAGGACCTCAGTTTTTAAAGAGGGAATTCTAAAATAGATAGTGTCCTAACTCAGCAATGTAAACTCTTATCTCCAGTAATCCTTACTGTATCCTATGGCTGCAAGTTCTACAGGTTAATCATGATTCATGCTTTCTTTTCCTTCTCTGGTTCCTTCTCATGAATCCCATCAGATAACTCAAAGGGTTGTGGGAAACACTATCTCTCTGCCTATTTTAATTAGTTATTTACTCCTTTTGCAAACTTCCATCAAATCTCCCAAGTTGTTTACACAAACACTTTCAGCTATTTTTCAAAGGAATCATTTTACACAGCTTGGTAGAAGTAGCCTGGTGTATGCACACCTATGTATTTTGGGCTGGCTTGGATTCAAAATAAAGCCATTCCTGACCTTTTTTGATTGTGTGTCATCAAGAAGGTGTTAACTCTTAATGATTTCCCCATAATGATCCGTCCCCAACTTGGTCCTTTTATTTATATTTTATTTATTTATATATTTTATTTAATTACACTCAATTATAGCAGAGATGGGTGAACAGCTGGAAGACCTGAAGGAGTAGGTTGGAATAGATCCTCCTGGAGAAAATTTACTGATGGGGTTGCCAAGAGTTGACACTGACTTGATAGCATATAATCAATCAACCAATTCAGTCCTTGTCCAGCATCTTCATCATTACACTGCATTGACTCTTATGCTTGATTTAGAGTTGCTCACAACTGTGTGTTGGCATTGCTGCAATGCCTACGCTGCAAAGGGCTTGATGAGTAAGCCTACGTAAGGAATAATCTAGCAAAGATTACTAGAATAATCTAGTAAAGAAGGATCTGATCTCCCTTATATTACTTGGAGGACCTGAATAGGTTGAGAGCTGGAGTTCCTAAATGTAAAATGAATGTGCTCAAGTGGAGATTCTTAGCAGATCACAACATGCAATGTGATTGTGGAGAGACACAGAGCCCAGCCCATCTGCTGGTATGTGGGCTACTACCAGTAACATATACCAATAATGACTTATTTTTGGCCAACAACAAAGCCAAGAAAATGGCTTCACTGTGGCCGTTTAAAGTTTGATGATGATGATGAGGAGGAGCAGCAGGAGAAGGAGGAGGAGGTTTGCAGATAGCTGCAGATGGGCTGATGTGCACACCTCAACTGTGCAGTGTGCAGAGGTGAACATCCTGCATGCTGATTGGTTGATGAGACTTCCTGTCCCATGCTTTGCTGTTTGAGCTCCCCCTAGCCAGAATGAACATTTATAGATCAGGGGTGGTATTCACTTACCTTCGCTACCAGTTTGCAAATGTGACCACGTGCACCTCCTCTGCACATGCGCAGAGCCTTCTGCACATGCACAGAGGGTCAAAAATGGGACGGGATGATGTCTGGGCAGAGCCTCCCGCTGCCGGCACTATCGGATGGCACGATCCGGATAGAGGCAGCTGAATTTCACCACTGTTGTAGATGTATAAATGCAACGGCAATGCAACCGTCTCCGAACAACAGATCCTACATTTCCTGATGTTCAACGACAGAGAAGTTTAATCCATGCTTTAGGCTGGGAACATGAGACGGGCTCAAGGTCACCCAGGGAGCTCGTGAGGGTAACTAAAACGGTGCTTTTCCAACTCTAATCCAGCAGTTTAACCACTATATCATACCACAGTCCAGCATCATCTGGAGAAGCACTATCTTCCCAACTTGTGTTCAATGCCACATAAAAATGGCATCCTTTAACTCTGAAGTGAGTTTCTGGTAAAGCCCTTGAACATCTCATATCTAGGACAGGTTTATGCATACCAACAACATCATGTGGGAATTTTATGCAATATACTTTCCACACAGAAGCGGGGTAAAATATAGTTCAGCATCAGTGACGATACTTAGTAATAGTTCTCTAGCAACTAAAATCCTTGAGGCTGAAATCTCTTTTAAATGGAAAACCAAGGATGTAAAGTATGAGAAATGCTACTGAAGTATAGATCTCCTTGTGCTTGCTGTTTTAATGCATTATTTACTCAAAGGAGATTTAAAAAATAATAATTCAGGGTCATATGCTAAGAGGCAGCATTCATGAAACACATTACAGCATATTTTAATACTCAAAAGCAAAACATTTCTTTAAAGCTGAGCTACCCAAAGTGATGCTCATGGGTATGAACAAAGTTAAAATACCTTTCTTAATATCGGCAAGCCTCCATGGATCCTTGTTGATTAAAGTGGTCATGCTCCAAAATGAATGTCTAAATTGTAGCTGCCGCTTTTTATTTTCCAAATAAAATAAAGACCACAGAAATATTCATCGAAGATAAAAATGACAGTGCCGCAGGCAAGAATGAAAGGAAAATTACTTTGGGAAAAACTAGCATGTGTCTGTAAAATGGGTATATGAAGAGAAAATTATGAGTTCATTAGATGTGCTTCTTGACTCATGACTTAGATTATTCTCAGATTATTCTCTTTCTAGTACAGGTAGTCCCCGACTTGCAACCGTTTGTTTCGTGACAATTCAAAGTTACAACAGCACTTTAAAAAAGTGACTTATGACCACTTTTCACACTTATGACTATTGCAGCATCCCCATGGTCATGTGATTTATATTCGGATGCTTGACAACTGACTCACATTTATGACAGTTGCATCTTTAGCTCACCTATTTGTTTTTTTCCTTCTAGAAAATGGTTATTTTGTGGCTGAGCACCTACAATATGGCAGCCATTTTGTGAACAAGAACCCACCTGGGCGGCAGACATTTTATGATAGATACTCAATGCAATTGCCATCTATGACACTTAATTTGCTGGTGTATTTATCGCATGTTTATGCTACCCAATGATAGTTCTCAGAGCGGTGAGCAATCCATCAAAATATGTTATTAAAAAAGTAAAGAAAATATTTAAAAAACAGCAGAGAGAATAGTGCAATAGGAATTCAGGAACATCAAATGTTTGCCAATGACCAAAATGTATCCGCCAGCTCCAAAGAATAAATAATCAGCTAGGACAAAAACCACACAGCTGCACAAAAAAAAATTCTCAAAAAATGCCAAAAAGAGAGTTGTTTTAACAAAAAAACTGATCCACCTGGGAGCATATAACTGAGAAGAACAATAAGAGATCAGTCTCTTATGCTCATCGGCTGAACTGATCTGATTAGTGGGCATTTAAACAAGTATTTTAAAGCAGATCTTAAAGAAAAAAAAAGGCTCAAATTATCTTCATTTTTGGAAATAAACTCAAGCTTGATTCCTGGAGACTTGATGGGAAATTCCAAATAATTTCTTAATAATTCCTCTGATGTTTTCTGGGATTTTTTAAAAAAATCCTATTCTAACCTATAGACCTAAGATTACATTATAGTACAAATAGTCCTTGACTTACAACCACAACTGAGCCCCAAATTGCTGTTGCTAAATGAGACGTTTGTTAAGTACATTTTGTCCCATTTTATGAACTTTCTTGACACATTTGTTAAGTGAATTACTGCAGTTATTAAATTAGTAATATGGTTGTTAAGTGAATCTGGCTTCCCTGTTGATTTTGCTTGTCAGAAGGTCACAAAAGGGGATCACGTGACCCTGGGACACTGCAACCGTCATAAATATGAATCAGTTGCCGAGCGTCTAAATTTTGATTACATGACCATGGGGATGCCGCAAACTTCCTAAGTGCCAAAAATGGTCATGACACTTCTTTTCAGTGGTGATGTTCAAACCGTCACTAAACAAATTGTTGTAAATCGAAGACTACCCTGTTTCCCCCAAAATAAGACATTCCCTGATAATAAGCCCAATTGGGCTTTTGAGCGCATGGCAATAAGGCCAAGCGCTTATTTCAGGGTTCAAAAAAATATAAGACATGGTCTTATTTTCAGGGAAACCCAGTACCTGTATCCCATCCAAATACTAACCAGAATTGATCCTGCTTAGCTTCTGAGCCTAGGTTGGTCAGGTGTTTCCATCTGCTTACAAGGTAGCACTTTGGATACCTGGATAGTTACCCTCTGGGATAGGAAGTTGGGTGGCACATACATTCAATAAATTATTATTATTGCACTTTTTACAATGTTGCCTTACAGTCATATGCTGCATTCTGCCGAAGCTCCTCTGAAATCAGTCACTGAAGGAGGCAGAAGTACAAAAAGGCAAAGTATTTGTTTTGTCTGTGGAAAATATCATCCTGGATTCCTGGAATCTCCCTACAGATCTGAGGAAAAAAAAGTTCTGCCGGAACTCTGCAGTGTGAAAACAAACATCAATCCTATTTGGATCTCAATTTTTTTTCTGGTCCTCAACAGTGCCATCTAGAGCAGGAAGCTGTATTTTGCAGCCTAGTCAGTCCTAAACACACATTTAGATCCTTGTGAAATTCAAAATGTAAAATTGCAGTGTTACACATTTAAGAAAGATGTTTGTATTTTGAGAAAGATTGAATCTTATGGAGTCTAAAGACATTTATTTATTGCAGCCTAAACATTCATAGATTGAAGTTCATTTTATTTACTTGAAACTTTTTTTTTTGAAAAGGTAATTTTAAAATATTATGTAGTTTGAACTTTCTTGAATTTAACTAGCTGTTGCTGACTAATGAACATGCCAGTTGCAACTGAGCCTTGCAGAATATTATGACATCTTTGCATCAACCAGATGCTGTTAAAAATATTCACAAAATAATATTCGTGCGCTTTGGGCACTCGGTCCGGAAAAGGTTAGCCATCACTGCCCTGTACCATTTCAGACAAATGGTTCTCCAATCTCTTCTTAAAAACCTCCAGCGTTGGAGCACCCACAACTTCAATGCAAGAAATCCGTAGCACAAGAGATGGGAAACTTCAGGGTTTTCAAATGTTGTACCACATATCCCAACAGCCTCAGCTGAGAAGGCCAATGGGGAGGAATAATGGGAGGTGCTGCAGTATCTGGAGGGCCACGGTTTACCCAACTGACTTCTAACACCCTGGCCACACAACTGTCCAGACTTTGAAGTTAAGCGCTTCTTCTAGGTGAGGGTTTCTGTTGCCAAATTACTTTTACCATCAAGAAATTTCTCTTAAGATTCAACTCAGATGTGTCCATTTATAATCTACACGTATAAAATTCCAGGAGATAGTGTCTCTGCCTCTTCTTTATGACAGCATTTTCAATCCAAAATAATCCAAATCCCTGACTGTTTTCCCACATTTTCTCTTTCCAAGGTAAAAACACAGATTTCCGTCTTTGTTTCATCATGCTGACGTCCAATAAATCTAACAGTTGGGACACTGGCGACTAGCAGCAGACTCAAACATTTTGAAAAGGTTTACCCAAGATCCAACATAAACTCTAAAATGGGGTGTTGGCTGGCTGCAAACTTCATCATCCTTAATCCTGCCAAGCCTTTTTTGGGGGTCTTTGCTAATATTTTTCTCACTTACCAAGTCAAGCAACTAAATTGGCTGCATTTAATAAAGCCAAGCAGTGGAAAGAATAAATAAATACATAAATCCAGATCTTGCTGCCAAGCAAGAGAAGACAATGGTCTCTGAGACATGCTTCTTTTCTTTTTTGGTGGAAATCAGGGTATTTATTTTTGCATGTACCCACTGTTCAGAGGTGGGTTTCTGGAGAACCGGTGGTGGAAATTTTGAGTAGTTCGGAGAACCGGTAGTAAAAATTCTGACTGGCCCCACCCCCATTTATTCTCTGCCTCCCAAGTCCCAGCTGATTGGGAGGAAATGGGGATTTTTTTTTTTAATGATTTATATGCTGCCCTTCTCCGGAGACTCAGGGCGGCTTACAATGCGTTAAGCAATAGTCTTCATACTTTTGTGTATTTTTATACAAAGTCAGTTTATTGCCCCCACAATCTGGGTCCTCATTTTACCTACCTTAGAAAGGATGGAAGTAAGTAAGCTTTTTATTGGGGTCAGAGACCAAATTAAAATACACATAGAAGGGGGAGTATATTTTACAAATATAGATAGATCATGTGACAGTACACCATCTACGGATGGAAGGCTGAGTCAACCTTGAGCCTGGTGAGATTTGAACTTGCAGTAATTGCAGGCAGCTGATGTTAATAACTGTTAATAACAGTGCTTTAGTCTGCCGCGCCACCAGGCTCTGTAGTATTTTGCAGAGTATTTTGCAAAATTTACCATTTTGCAGTATCCTTCCCCTGGATTGGGGAGGGAATGGATATTTTACATTATTCTTCTCCTGGAGTGGGGAGGGAATGGATATTTTACAGTACCCTTCCCCTGCCACGCCCACCAAGCCACGCCCACAGAACTGGTAGTAAAAATTTTTGAAACCCACCATTGCCACTGTTGCAGCATCTCATTCCATGCTTAATCATATTAAATGCAACTGGCATTGTATCAATCATGTGCAATAAAAATGTAACATTCCCAAGTATCTATTCGTACTTTTTTGCTATTGGGTATTGGATAATTATGTGGGCAACATTTTCTTCAATTGATATAGTTAAGAATTCGAAAGTTATTTAAGGCTGTGAGGTCCTTGGTGTTCTCTGAACTTGGTTGGCTTTTTTGCAGACATTTCATTACCAAACTATGTAACAACATCAGTGCTACCAATTATTTAAGAGTTGTAATGAAACAATTAAGAATATGATTCTGCTTGCACCCTCAAATCTGTTTACTCAAAAGCTGATGTCACTGGATTCAATGGGAATTACACTCTAATACAGTGTTTCTTAATCTCAACAATCAACAATCCGTGGATTTCAACTTCAGAATGGAATTGTGGGAATTGAAGTCCACACATCTTAAAGTTGTTGAAGTTGTGAAATGCTGCACCAGTAAATAAGATTCAGGATTGCAGCTTCAATTGTACGTGCAAAGACAAACTTGTTTCTGGTCCGCAGCATTTCAGCTTCGTGGTGACTTCACAGATATCGTAACATAAATTCCATATATAATATAAAGTTCCTGCATATCACAAAACAAGTGTAATAGGAAGTAGTATGCAATCTGCTACCAGCAGCTGTGTTTATGGCAGCCAATTGCTGTGGCTATAAAAGATTTTAAAAGAGAATGCAATGAATTCATGGAGGATCAGACTATCAATGGCTATTAATACCATTGTGAAACCTCCTTTCAAATGATTAACGAGGGGAGAGGTGGTTGTTATTCCTAAAAGTCCACTGAATCAAAGAGTATATATCATTTGCATAATGTCATCATTATGCAAATAACACAAATTGAAGTAGAATTTGGTGTGTTGCATGCAAATTCTGGAAAATCAAGGTTTTACTGTATGAGGTAAAGTAGGCCTGAAATATTGGTTGCTGGGAAGCAACAGTGGAAATACTCTTTCAGCCTTCAGTCCAAGCTTGTACAGGTACTCCTTAACTTACCTTGTTTCTCCCAAAATAAGACATCCCCTAATAATAAGCCCAATTGGGCTTTTGAGGGCATGGCAATAAAGCCAAGCGCTAATTTCAGGGTTCAAAAAATATAAGACAGGGTCTTATTTTCGGGGAAACACGGTACAATAGTTCATTTAGTGACCGTTTGAAGTTACAACGGCACTGAAAAAACAACTTATGAGCATTTTTCACTTAACCAATCATTGCAGCATCCCCATGGTCACGTGACCAAAATTCAGATGCTTAGCAACTGACTCATATTTATGACGGTTGCAGTACCCTGGAGTCATGTGATCCCCTTTTGTGATCTTCAATGGAAAAGCCAGATTCACTTAACATCCGTGTTACTAATTTTAACGATCACATAATCAAAATTTGGGTGCTTGGCAGCCGGCGGGTATGTATGATGTTTGCAGCATTCCAGGGACATTTTGGCATTTGTGACCTTCCTAGACTGCTTCCAACAAGCAAATTCCGTGGAGGAAGCTGGATTCAATTAATGATGCATGATTCACTTAACAACTGCAGCGATTCGCTTAACAATTGTGGTAAAAAGGTCATAAAAATCAGGCACGATTCACTTAACAACCACCTTGCTTAGCGATGGGAGATTCTGGTTCCAATTGTGGTCATAAATCGAGGCCTACCTATATAAGCCCCACTCCTAGGAGAAGATAGCTGTGTGCCTAATCAGAAAAGGACAAAGCCTTATTGGAGAAGCCCAAATTAAAGCGTCAAGGCTGTGTGATGTTATTCATCAAAGTACCTGAATAACAGATATGTATACAAGTACTTCTGTTTTGTTTGACTTTACTGATAATAGGCAAATGTTATCCAAATCAGTACCCCTTTAATGTTTTGTTTTTAGTTGTCAGTATCTTTTTACTGGGGGTGAAGTTCCTCTTTTTGGAAGTAAACAGAAAGAAGATTTACTGTATATTTCCTGTTTTGCAAATGGATATAAAGCCTATTTTCAGGTTAGTGTTTAATGAGAAACCTACTGTTTTTATGGTGCTTCTGATGAAGTTCTCATTTTCCTTTTTTTTTTTAAAAAAACCCATGTCCTATTTACTTCCATTGGGTGTTGATTTGCATTCCTTTTTTTATTGTATTCCCTTTTGTTAATTATTAAGATGAGCAACCAAATGAAACAGAAATCTAGCAAGCCAGGAAAAAAAGAATAGAGAAAAGTCCACCACATTTCTCTCCTACCTAAATTAAGCTAAATTGAGGCAATGTTTAGAATCAGTGGGCATATCTGGAATTTGGGGAGTGTTGTGAACATTCATTTACCCAAAAGCAAATGAATCAGAATGCTCCCCACCATTGCTGTAGCCCATTAGTCTTTTCTATCATTTTAGTTTAAATACATTTTGTGTCCTCTCAGGTTAATGTGTCCTTCCCAAAAAAGCAGAGTTGTACCAACCTAGTCGCCCTTTAAAATCAGTAACTCAAGTCCTTCTCCTTGGCTTCCTCTGAGTGCTATCAAGCTAGTTAACAGAAAAGACAGGGCCTTTTTCACTGTGGCCCCATCATTGCAAATTTTAAGAAAGCTTACCTTTATTTGTGGGTTGTTGTTTTTTTTGCAAAGATTTTACTGGAACTTTTTCTGACTTTAGCTTTAACTGACTCTTCTTTCAATAAAATGCTGCAATATTTGGCACCACTTTGTTATATGTTTATGAGTAAGCCACTCATAGGTCATTAAAGGGGGACATACAGGTTCAGTGGTGGGTTTCAAATTTTTTTACTACCGGTTCTGTGGGCATGGCGTGGTGGGCATGGCATGGCTTGGTGGGCGTGGCTTGGTGGGCATGGCAGGGGAAGGATACTATAAAATCTCCATTCCCACCCCACTCCAGGGGAAGGTTACTGCAAAATCCCCATTCTCTCCTGATCAGCTGGGACTCGGGAGGCAAAGAATAGATGGGGGCGGGGCCAGTCAAAAGTGGTATTTACCGGTTCTCCGAACTACTCAAAATTTCCATTACTGGTTCTCCAGAACTAGTCAGAATCTGCTGAAACCCACCTCTGTACAGGTTGTCCATGACTTACAACAGTTTGTTTAGTGACCATTCAAAGTTACAACGGCACTGAAAAAGGTGACTTATTGTTCACACTTAATGACCATTGCAGCAGCCCCATGGTCACATGATCAAAATTCAGAAGCTTGATAACCGACTCATATTTATGACGGTTGCAGTGTCTCAGGGCCATGTGATCCCCTTTTGCGACCTCCTGATAAGCAAAATCAATGGGGATGTTACTAACTTAACAACTACAGTGACTCCCTTAACAATTATGGCAAGAAAGGTCATAAAAATGGGGCAAAACTGACTTAACAAGTGTCTCGCTCAGCAACAGAAATTTTGGGCTCAATTGTGGTTGTACATAGAGAACCACCTGAATATTGCAAATATTTTTAACAAATAAGTAAAATGTAAACCCAGATCACCCTCAAGTAATTCAATAGCAAAGCACATCCTATTCAGGTGGGAAGCACAATCAGTTCTGGTAAGGTAAAGGTAAAGGTTCCCCTTGCACATATGTGCTAGTCGTTCTCGACTCTAGGGGGTGGTGCTCATCTCCGTTTCAAAGCCAAAGAGCCAGCACTGTCCGAAGATGTCTCTGTGGTCATTTGGCCGGCATGACTAAACGCCAAAGGCGTATGAATGCTGTTATCTTTCCACCAAAGGTGGTCCCTATTTTTCTACTTGCATTTTTTAGGTGCTTTCGAACTTCAAGGTTGGCAGACATTAGGACAAGTAACGGGAGCTCACCCCGTTACGTGGCACTAGGGATTCGAACCGCTGAACTGCCGACGTTTCGATCGACAAGTTCAGCGTCTTAGCCAGTGAGCCACTGTGTCCCATGTCACCGCGTCAGTTCTAGTAGGGCAATCTAAAATCATATTAGCCTTCCTTGCAGCTTCATCACAGTGCTGGCTGAAGTTACTTTTATGACCGAAGTTACACTGCAGGAATTAGGAGTGGAAGAACAAATAGCACTGAATGTTAGATTATCCTTCAGGTGGGGCTGCTTGGAGAATAAAACATGGCCCCATCCACTGGATGACAAGAAAGAAGCTTCAAGGCACTTCCGTTTCCCTCTTGGTCAGAAAGTAACAGAGTTGGAAGGGACCTTGGAGATCATCTAGTCTAACCCCTTGCTCACGCAGGAGACTTATACTAGGGATTCGAACCGCCGAACTGCCGACCTTTCAGTTTTCAGTTGCTCCGGATGAAGGAGACAGCCCATGTCCCCCATCTGTCAGCAAAGGAATAAGCACCACTAATCAATCTTTGGTGCAAGAACATGAACAAAGGAAGACCATCCAGGCCTGAATGGCACAGACCAGTCTACTTTTAGCTCACCACTTTTTTTTCTTCTTTTTCTTCTATTTTCCTTGCCCTATGCTGCTGCTTTTTTTTTTTTCCCTGGTTTTTGTTTTATAAAGTCTGAGAGTTGGGTTTTATTCTCTCTGATTCAGGAGATGAAATTTTGAAAAAGACGGTAATAAATACAGAAAGAAAGCAATCAGACCAGTGGTGGTATTCAGCCGGTTCTATCCGGTTCAGGCAAACTGGTAGCGGTGGCTGCAGGAGGCTCCGCCCACCCGTCCTCATGCTTTTTTGACGCTCTGCTCATGTGCATTCACATTCTCGAACCGGTAGCGAAGGTAAGTGAATGCCACCCGTGAATCAGACATTGTACGTTTATGAATAGAAATTGGGATGGAAAAAAAAAATTAGAGACATCATTTCCTTGCAAAGTACCAGTGAAATGGTCCACTGGACCAGAAAAAGCCCAAACCAAAGAGTAGTGTATTTTCTTGCCCCAGTATGGATGATCTCCCTATTGGTTGGATTACTCCTTACTACTAGATGCAGGGATTCAGATAGTCCTGATTTATAACCACAACAGGGACTAGAATTTCTACTACTAAACAAGTAAGTGTTAAGTGAGTCAGAGTTGTTAAGCAAATCAGTGCAGTTCTTAAGGAAATCACATGGCTGTTAAGGAAATCCAGCTTCCCCCGCTGACTTTGCTTGTTGGAAGTCAGCTGAAAATGTCGTAAATGGTGATCACTTGATGCCATGACACTGCAACCGTCATAAATACATGCTGTCTGCCAAGCACTCAAATTTCCTTCACTGATGGTGGCGATACTGCAATGATCATAAGTCACTTTTTTCCAGTGCGCTTGAAGTTGCAAAACAAATGATTGTAAATCAAGGGCTATCTGTAGATTCTATTCTCTACAGGCAGTTAAAAGTATCTTAGAATTAGGGAAAAGCTTGTCTCAATCCAGCCCAATGCCATACTTAGGTTTGGATTTACACAGCCCACTGTTTTATTTAAGATTTTTTTAAACCTAACTTTATTAATTTATAAATAATTCAAGGTGGCAAACATATCTAGTACTCCTTCCTCCTCCTATTTTCTCCTATTTCTCCAACAACAACTCTGTGAGGTAGGTTGGACTGAGAGAGAATACACTGGCCCAAAGTCATCCAGCCGATTTTCATGCCTAAGGCGGGACTAGAACTCATAGTTGGCTGGTGATTGGCTAAAGTCACCCAGCCGGTTTTCATGCCTCAGGCAGGACTAGAACTCAGAGTCTCTTGGTTTCTATCCTGCTGCCACCTTAACCACTAGACCAAAGTGGCTCTCCATTAACCACTAAGTCCATGATTTGCTTTGTCATAGTATAATCTCACAGGTTACATTCATCAAAAGCCTGCCAACCACAAGAGTTAGGTTTACAAAATAAACTCTTTTATGGAACAGCACTCTATATTAAATAGATTACAGAATCAGTTTTGGGATAGTGAAAGTTGAAGGAAGATTATTCTTACTGAAATAATGCATATCCAAGCATTCTATTACTAGGCCTTGAAAAGCAGGATCTGGAACCAACACATTCAAAATAACCATAAAAATGCAAATGCAATAATCTTATGGCTTTTAAACAATTTAAACTACAGATTGGGTAATATACAGATTATTCACTGTTGGTGCTAGTTACTGTCCCGGTTATTTAAAGTTTAAATGCACACCCCAGTGTATCTAAATCATGCCAGTTCAAGGAGTAGGCAACAAGATAAGAAGAAAAACAAATATATGCTAAGAATTATTACTTTCCCCCACTTCAGTTTTGGACTTCAAAGAAAGAGTTTTGATGCTTTGAGACTTTGGTGTTGGGGAAATCTTGTGAGAATATCATGGATAGGCAAGAAAGCAAACCAATTGAATAAATCAACTTAGAGTTCTCACCTGAGGCAAAATGACCAGGTTCAAATTACCATACTTCAAATACTTTATGTGAAGACTCAGCTTTCTGGAGATAATTCTAATTTTTATTTATTTATTTAATTATTTATTTATTTATTTATTTATTTAATTAATTAATTGCTGCCCATCTCGCTGCAAGGCAACCCTGGGTGGCTCACAACATTAAAAGCAATATCATCATAATATATATATATATATTTAAACGGAATAAGAATACAAATTATAACTAAAAGATGGGGAAGGAGGGAGGAGAATGTGCATGGGGGCGTGGGGCGGAGAGGTGGGAACTGCTATTGGTCTATCAACCACCTCCAGTGTGATGCTCTCTCATTGGGGTCCCAAGCCAATTGGTATAGCCAGGTTTTTGGACTCCTGTGGAAGATCATAAGGATGGGAGCCAATCTCACTTCATGGGGTAAGGTGTTCCAAAGGACAGGAGCAGGGGTGAAATCCAGCAGGTTCTAACAGGTTCTGAAGAACTAGTAGCGGATATTTTGAGTAGTTTGGGAAACCAGGAAATACCACCCCTGGCTGGCCCCAGAGTGGGGTGGGAATGGAGATTTTGCAATATCCTTTCCCCAGGAGGGAAGGGAATGGGGATTTTGCAGTATCCTTCCCCTGGAGTGGGGTGGGAATGGAGATTTTGCAATATCCTTCCCCTGGAGTGGGGAGAGAATGAGGATTTTGCAGTATCCTTCCCCTGGAGTGGGGTGGGGATGGAGGTTTTGCAATATCCTTCCCCTGCCACGCCTACCAAGCCACGCTCACAGAACTGGTAGGGAAAAATTTTGGATTTCACCCCTGGACAGGAGCCACGCCAAAGAAGACTTTGAATTTTGTCTGAAATGGTACAAGGCAGCATTTCACAAGCTCAGCAACTTTTAACATGTGTGGACTTCAACTCCCAGAATTCTTCAGCCAGCATGGTGGGAGTGGAAGTCCACGAATCTTAAAGTGGCTGAGTTTGAAAAGCACTGGTATAGGGTTGTTGTTTTTTTTTGTCTGAAATGGTATATAGCTGTGACGGCAAACCTATGGCACGCGTGCCAGAAGTGGTACGTAGCGCCCTCTCTGATGGCACACAAGCCGTCGCCCCAATTCAGCTCTGCTGCGCATCCGTGCGTGTCTCCCGCTAGCCAGCTGGTCTTTGGGTCTCTGCTGCACATGTGCAGGTGGGGGACCATGTGCGGGGGGCCCCGGGTGCACATGTGGGGGCCGCACGTGCATGCATGGGGGGCAGGGCATGTGCAGGGGGCCCACGCTTTGGGTACTTGATCCGGAAAAGGTTAGCCATCACTGGTTTATAGTTTCCTGCCTGGGTAAGGGGATTGGACTAGAAGACCTCCCAAGACCTTCCAACTCTTTTGTTCTGCTGTTCTAATACCCTGCTAGCCAGAATACCCTGACTGACAGGATCCAGAGTCCACAGCATTCCTTATCTGCTGGCATGGAAAGGGTGGGCCAGTCCCATAATGTTAGGAAAAGAAGAAGGATAACCAATAGCAAGGTGGATGGAATCAATTACAATGCAGCATTGGAAGGCCTGAAGGACTGGATAGGGAGAGATCTTCTGGGGAAGGTCTATGTCCGTGATGGCGAACCTTTGGCACACATGCCACAGGTGGCACGTGGAGCCATATCTGTGGGCACATGAGCGTTGCGCTAGCTCAGCTCCAGCGTGCATGGGCACGCCAGCCAACTGATTTTCAGGCCTCCCAGGCCCACTGGAAGTTGGGAAACGGGCCATTTCTGGCCTCGGGGTGGTGGTGGTGGAGGCTGTTTTCGCCCTTCCCAGGCTCCAAGAAAGCCTTTGGAGCCTGGGGAGGGCAAGAAATGGACGGCACTTTTTGCCGTCTCGTGCCAAAAGTGGGGGGAGCGTGCGCAGGTGCGCAGAGGGGTGGGGCGCATTGAATTATGGGTATGGGCACGCATGCGCTCGACCCCCCCCGCACTCCCTCCGCTTTTGGCACGCAATGGCAAATAGGTTAGCCATCACTGGTCTATGTGGTCACTAAGAGTTAATATCTTCATGGCATATAATCAATCAATTTCAGGAGTGGTGTGGTGGCCTAGAGGTGGAGCTCTCACCTCTCAATCAGGCGGCTGTGATTTCAATCCTAGGTAGAGGCAGATGTTTCTCTCTCTGGGCACACTAATCTGCTAAACAAAATTCTGCACTGGCAACAGGAAGGGCATCCGGCCATTAAAATATTCTGCTAGCTCCATTCAGTTGCCCAGACTCCTCCCCGCAAGGGATTATGGGGTCATTAAAAGAACATGATGATATAATCAATCAATTTCAGCTTATAACAAATATTCTACAGCACGGGTAGCCCTTGACTTACCACCACAATTGGGACCAGTATTTCCATTGCTAAACAAGATGGTTGTTAAAGAAGTCATGCTAATTATTTTTGCAATGGTTGTTAAGCGAATCACTGCAGTGGCTAAGTGAATCACATGGGCATTAAACAAATCTGGTTTCCCCCATTGACTTCGCTGGTCGGAAGCCAGCTGGGAAGGTCACAAATGGCGATCCCCTGAGCCCGGGATGTTGCAAGTGTTGTAAATACATGGCGATAGCCAAGTGCCCAAATTTTGATCACGTGACCATGAGGATGCTGCATGCAATAGCTATAAGTGTGCGGACCAGTTGTAAGTCACTTTTTTCAGTCCTGTGGTAATTTCAAATGGTCACTAAATGAATGGTTGTACATTGTGGACTATTTGTAGTTACTTCTGCCTGGACAGTTAAGGGGTAGTATCTACTTTTTCCACCAGTGGAAAAAAAACAACAAAATGTGTCATATCTTCTACAGAACAATCATTGGTTTTCTTCCCACTTTGATTTATGAAATTGTTTTCCCCAGAAATTCCATGCCAAGGTTTTCTACTTCCTTCTCCCCAACTCAGCACACACAAGATCTCATCTGATTACAACAGTTAGAATTCCAACATGGTGGCTCAGTGGCTAAGACACTGAGCTTGTCGATCAAAAGGTCGGCAGTTCAGTGGTTCAAATCCCTAGTGCTGTGTAATGGGGTGAGTTCCCGTTACTTGTCCCAGCTTCTGCCAATCTAGCAATTTGAAAGCATGTAAAAAATGCAAGTAGCAAAATAGGGACCACCTTTGGTGGGAAGGTAACAGCATTCTGTGCGCTTAGTCATGCCAGCCACATGACCATGGAGATGTCTTTGGACAGCGCTAGCTCTTCGGCTTTGAAATAGAGATGAGCACGGCCCCCTAGAGTCGGGAACGACGGGCACATATGTGCAAGGGGAACCTTTACCTTTACCTTTTACAATCAGTCATGGGAACTGGGAATTCTGAAATTTATAGCATCTCTAAGAAAGGGAAGAGCCTTTTAGTGGTTAAAGCACCAGGCTACAAATCAGGAGACTGTGAATTCTAGTCCCACTGAAGGCATGAAAGCGAACTAGGTAACTTTCGGCCCAGTCACTGTCTCTCAGCCCAACCCATCTCATAGGGTTCTTGTGGGGAAAATAGGAAGAGGAAAGATGTTGGCTGCCTTGAGTTATTTTACAAAAATAATAAAGGCGGGATATAAATAAAATAAAATAAAATAAATAAAAAGCCAAAGATACAAAAAAATAGGCGGTCAGCCTATTGTAGCTACTAAAACAAATGCTATCACATTCTCTGCCTGTCTCCCTTACCTCTAGTAAAGAATGCAAAGTATGGTGAAGCAATGAGTTATTGTTTGAGACTGGTTTCCTCTAGATGCATCAGTCTTCAGTTTCTAGAATTACACAGAAACTTCTCTTTGTTCTGTCATATATAATCTACCATAGCTAGAGAACATAAACATTGTGGATTCTTTAGGTTTGGAGAAAACTGGAGTGGGGAATTCGATTTTCACCTTGCATCAGATTATCAGCGTAAAGCAGAGGTGATATTCATCCGGTTTGAGTGAACCCGTAGTAGCAACCTGTGGGTGGGCCCGTCCACCCGCCCTGGCGCTATGCCATCTTATTTAGCCACATTTTTCAAGCCTTGCGCATATGTGGAAGCTGCGCGTGTGAGCAAAGCGCATGCGTGGAAGGCTGCGCGCATGTGCGGAGGTCACATTTTCGGTGCCTGGTGAACCGGTAAATTATGTGAATCCCACCCCTGGTCTAGAGCCATGTGATTCGGAAGGGAAAAGAAACAAGGACTTAATCTGAGTCCTAGAAACATTTTTCTTTTTAAATGAAAAGAGTTACTCTTTAAAATAGCTGACGAAAGTACCATTAGTTCTAAAATATCATTATGTACTTCTACTTTTACAGAATATATATTATGTTATTTTGGGTTACAGCATCCTCTTTTAATCTTGAAGACCACACAGTCATTGAACTGTATGATTTACATCAGACCTTTCCTTTAAGGGCAAAACAGCCTTGTGAGGTAGTTTGGGCTGATGAGCAGCCTAAAGTCACCGAGTGACCTTCTACAGTTGATTTGAACCTGGGTCTGGTGCCAATCCAACATTTTATCTGTCAAGAATAGGGTCAGAGTAAGAACAAATTTTAATTTGAAGAGAATTAGATATATTTTCTACTTTGCAACAGCTAGCCAATTTTTGCTGGTATCAGAAAAGTTAGGCTGGTCAGTTTATTATTATTAGATTATCATTATATATATATATATATAACTCAAAGTGACAAACAACTAATACTTCTGCCTCTCGTTTTTGCCACAACAACCCTGTGAGGCAGGTTGGGCTGAGACTACAGAGAGAAAATATCTTAAGACAGTTGACTGCAAAGTGCGAAGAGAAAGGGCAAAAGATGTGCCTGTTTTGAGCTTGTTGAAGTGCCTTTATTTTATAGAAATAAAATCACAATGGTGATTTGGCCCTTAGTCAAGCTCAACTTGCAAGACTGTTGTTATGAATAAAAAGAAAGCGGGGAGCTCATGCTTGCCATTACAAACTCTACCATACAATAAAAACATTCTATAATGAAATATGTTAAAATGGGTTGAGAGAAGTGGAAAGAGATGAGTAAAAAGAGATTTGGGTTTTCTTCCCCTCCCCACATAGATGAAAGGAAAAAAGAATGTGCTTAACAATGTAAATAAAAATTGCTTCTCCCAAAACTCTCTCTCTCCTTAAATAATGCTGGAACTTCATAAGTTTTCTTTTAAGAAAAAACATGAAGTGTTCAAATCTGAGAATTCCAACCTGCATTGCACTACAAATTGGTACAATCCAGGATTCTATTGGTTAATGGCTGTATCCAGCAGAATTGATTGGTAAAGCAGCAGTTCCTGGCTATACCACATCAGACTGATGGTGGGAGCTGAAATGTTTCAATGCACTTTAACAGGCTGGGTGGATACGGTTTCTCTACAAGAGAACACTAGTGTGCCAGAGAAAGGATCACCCTTGGCTTAATTCTGAATGAACAGGGAGTTGTTTTTCATGAAGGAACTGCAGAACTACCTCGGCAGGTGGCAGCACTGGGTCAATTTAGTCTTGATGGAGAATCTAAATGAGTATAAGCTTATAAACTGGTTATAATAGGATGGAACACCACTAGGAAATCTCAGAACTGTAGGCTAGATTGTAAAAGACAAAAACAAAAACCCCCCACCTCTCAGAAGACAATGGCAAAGCACTTTCAGAAGCAAATAGTTACCAATGATCCAAAGTGTCTATTGCATTTTCTATAGAAATATGCAGTTGGTTAACAGAAGTAGCCTAAGTCAGGAGTCTGTTTTTCAATTGCATCTGTCCAGGTCATAGAATAATTATTCTGTCCCTAGAGCAATTACATTATTGCAAAGCACAAGGGAGAATAACAACTCTACTGGCAAGGCTATCACTTTCTGTAACATCAGAGTTAAGCATTCCATCACAAGCTTAAACAATTTCATCCAAGAAACTGAGGCAGCCCAGTAAAGAACTATATGTAATAAAATGCCATTTGAGACACTGATTTGAAAAGTTAAAGAAAATCTCTGGGGGGAAAAAGTTAGCCGTATTACCCAGCTCCTAGCAAGGTAAAGAATTCAACTTCTGCATTCCCTTTGGCATGTGTTTTCAAGGATTTGCAATGTGCTAAGCTAGGATATAAAAGGCTGCTGTGCTGAGGTCTGAAATGCAATATTTTTAGACAAGGAGGATTTAAAGGTTATTGGTGACATTTAAAAAAACCAACAACCTTTGGGATGGCTTCCCCTATCGAATAACACCAAAGATTAATAGAACGAAAAAAGGGAGTTCCGTTGCCATCCATCAACAGAACTGTTTTTTTAAAAAAAATAATAATTCTGTTGTACTGTAGGCATAATACTCAGTTGAGTTATTCAAAAGAAGCTGTAAACAAGTTAGCAGTGGTAACATTACACAGCAAACCACATCAACTGCCAAGCCACAAATCAAAGGGAAATTTCAACCCAGTGAAGTTTTCATTGGAGATAAAGGACAATAATGAAATTCAATTGCAAACACCCCCATTTAACCAAGCAGATTGAGATGGAAAGAATGGGTGTGGGGGGGGGGGGGATGTGTGGGGGGAAAAAGATTATCTTTGCATTTTTAATTTGCAATTTAGTTTCAACATGAATACGCACACTTGTTCTATTAGCAGCCTTCCCTAGGGCCATTAGGGGTGTGTGGTTATTAAAAATGGTTTTTGAAGGGGGTTCTTCTCAGCATACTTAAAAGGCTGTACAGTCAAGAGGCAAGAACTGAGTTCAGAAATGGTTTTTTTCTCAACTCCATCTACCTAGTCTAACTGCAACGAAATAAGCAGAGGTGGGTGAGGAAAAAAACCTATCTTTCTATTTACTATGCATTTGCAAGTCAAATTATTTGTGTGGGGGTGGGGGAGGAAGGAATCCAGCGATTGAACTCAACGGTCCAAACAAAAAAGCATTTTTATTATTTTGTTCTGCTTGTTCATATACATATCTTCATCTAGCCAATCCAGATCTCCTGACTTCCTCCAAAAGAACATTAGTCAAAAAGAGAGAGAGGGAAAAAAAAATAAGGCAATGTTGCAGAGAATATAACCTCCCCCTCACCCCATTATTTATCAATAAATCCTCCCATTCCCCAAACGTGACATGATTTTAACAGATAGGAATAAAATATGCAACCCACAAATATCTCCCGTTTTGCCCCCTCCCGTTCTTATTGCTGTTCTTTGTTGTCCTGGGCGCTCTCTTTGAGTTGTTGTTTAGACACTTACACCTCCTTATTAATATGACTATTCTTCTTCTTTCTTTTTAAAGGTGAGTTTGGAAATGTATGGAGCCCCAAATCCTAAAAGCTAGTTTCCTTCAGCAACATCTTTTAAAGGAGAATTTAAAAAATCGACTCCACTGAGAGGGTGGGGGGGAAAGGGAAGAAGGGGGCGTGTTTGTGCAGAAACTCAGAGTCTCTATTGAAAAGATACTAGAAAATGAAAGAAACCATTGAGAGCTCTAAGCAAGAGGCTGGGGTACGAGATACCTATGTGTGGAGACACATCCACACACAAGTGTGTTAAAGTGGGGGTGGTGGTCATCTCCTTAAGACTAAACCCTCTGTAACCTCCCCCCCCCCCAATAAAAACAACCCTTGGTCCCTGCAAGTGATTATTATTCTTATTTTTAAATGGCTCTTTCTTTATGGCTTCCTTTGCAGGGCAATTTTTTTTCGCTTTTCACAATTCTGTGTCAACAATTAATTGTTAGTTCTCTAGCCGGCTTACCTGGTCTTGGAGGAGAGGAACGCCAGTTTGATCAATCCATAGGTAAACAATTGGATGCTGTCTTTCGCTATGCTGGCTACTTTTAAGCGGTGCTCTAAAATGTGCAATTCCATCTTTTTTTTTCTTTCTCATTTGTAGTTCATCTGTTTCGATTCTCCGCTTTTCTTGTGGGCTGTTTCTCTCCCTCTCTCTCTCTCTCTCTCTCGCCCCCCCTCCCCTTACTCAACCAGAGTATTTTTCCACTGTCTTTCCTTTTACGTTTTCCAGCGCAGGCAGAGAGAAGCGGGGGGGGGGGGAGAGAGAGAGAGAGAGAGAGAGAGAGAGAGAGAGAGAGAGAGAGAAGGCTAATAATGACTTTAGAAAGGGGGTGAAATATGGTATTTATTATAAAAAAGAGAAAGAAAGAAACGGCGGGGGGGGAAAATACAGGAAAGGAGTTATTGCTAAGTCCAGAAGTAGAAGGAATGAGGAAAGGGGAAAAAAAAAAGCAAAGGAGAGAAAGGGGGAAAAAAATGAGGAAGGGGGGGTGGCAGCAGAAGCTGGGAAGAGAGTTGGGAGCTCGAGAGTGCAGGAAAGCTGCTGCTGTTTCAGAATGTAACAAACAACTTGCCAGTCAAACGAACCCCTAGTGGGCATGCGCTTAGAGCGGAGCTTCGTGGGAAATGTAGTTCGAAGGGCGGAGCGCTGCTAAGAGGTGTTTTTTTTTCCTCCTCCTTTAAATAAGCAAATTGAAAAAGAGGGCGGTTGCTTCTCAAAATAAAAGGATGCCTATATTTCTCTCTCTCTCTCTCTCTCTCTCTCTTTTTTTTTTGCGGAGCCAATTGTCTCAGTTTCCTGATTTGTTTTAAAAAAATTACTAAAAGTAACAAATGGTTTTCTTCATACTATGGGTATTTTTAAAAATTTTGTGAAGGGTGGAAAATGATAGAGTAGCTCCTATAATGTGCTTCTATGCAAGTTAACTTGGGAGTAAGTGTTCAGTTAAATTTAGTCCCAGGTAAAGTATAAAACTACATATGGTGACTGCTATTTTTATTTTTTATAAGTATTGCTGAACCTAACTTATCTAAAAGTCTTTGTTGTTAAGCATTGATTTCTAATTTTTTGGAGGAAAATAGCTGTGTTATTTGTAAGCCAGTAAATAATATTTTGGCCATAACTCAGAAATGATTGAAAAATATATTAAACATACTTGAAAGCCATTAGTTACAGTAACAATACAAACTATATATCCAGGCCATGTATGAGGTAACTCAAACAAAATTTAAAATGAAATTGAGTTGAATTAATAATAGCAATAGCACTTAGACTTATATATTGCTCCATAGTGTTTTACAGCACTCTCTAGTAATAACAGAATTGGAAGGGACCTAATCTAGTCCAACCACTTGCTCAGGCAGGAAACCTTATACCAGTGATGGCTAACTTTTTCTGGACTGAGTGCCCAAAGCGCAAATGTATGCATCCGCGCCCCCGAATCCCCAAAATGCAATGTGCGCGGGGACCTGCCCGCATGCACCCTACCCCAGGGGTGAAATGCTACCAGTTCCCTCCAGCTTGGGCAAACCAGTAGTGATTAAAAACTACAGGTTCAAGCAAACCAGTAGTAAAAAAAGCTACGATCCGATAATCAGCTGTGCCTCACGGTTTAGCTTTGCTAGAAAGCAGGATTTCCTGTTTTCTAGTGAAGCTAAACCGTGCGGCACAGCTGATCCCCCCTCGCTGTTCTACTTACCTTCCCAAGCCTCCTTTTGGTGCGTACCAGCAAACCGGTAGTATACCGGTTCAGATTTCACCACTGCCCTGCCCCCCCCCCGCATGCACGCACAGGCCCCCTGCATGCATCCCACCCCCTGTGCATGCCCGTGCATCCCCCACATGTGCACATGCCCCCCCGTGCGCTCACCCCCTGCACACGTGGCAGAGATCCGAAGACCAGCTGTCCAGCGGGAGGCACGCTCATATGTACGGCGTAGCTGAACTGGGGCAACAGCTTGCGTGCCTTCAGAGAGGGCGCTGCGTGCCACCTCTGGCACGTGTGCCATAGGTTCGCCATCATGACCCTATACCATTTCAGACAAGTGGCTCTCAAATCTCTTCTTAAAAATCTCGTATTGGAGCACCCATGACTTCTGGAGGCAAATCATTCCACTGATTAATTGTTCTACCTGTCAGAAAATTTCTTCATGGTTCTAGATTGCTTCTCTGCTTGATTAGTTTCCATCCATTGTTTCTTTTCCTGCCTTCTGTTACTTTGAAGAATAGGTTGACCCCTCTTCTTTGTGGCAGCTCCTTAGATATCGGAACACAGCTATCATGTGACCCCTAGACCTTCTTTTCATTAAACTAGACATACCCAATACCTGCAACCAGTCTTCATATGTTTTAGCCCCTAATCTTCTTTGTTGCTTTTCTCCGCATTCTTTCTAGAGTCTCAAAATCTTTTTTATATAATAGTAAGCCATTTCTGTTTTTACCAATAAAGCACATTGAGTGCTGGATGATGGGCCTCTCAGGCCAGCTAACACTCAGTGTTGCTACTGAGGAAGAGCTGAGGATGTTTTGGAGTAGTGATGGTGTTTATGACATGGGTAGATTAAAGCTCTTGGGATGTCTAGTTGCCGATGTTGTCATGCAGGGAAAGAAAATCAGAAGCTGCAAAGAGAATTACAGTGGGAACGTGATGTAAGCAGCACGAAGATGGGAAAACTCAACACAATAAAAGACAAAATGAGTCAGCTACACACTGACAGCAATAGAATAGAAATAGGAATAGGAATAAGAATAGGAGTAGAGTAGAGTAAAGTAGAGTAGAATAGAATAGAATAGAAATAGGAATAGGAGTAGAGTAGAGTAGAGTAGAGTAGAGTAGAGTAGAATAGAATAGAATAGAATAGAATAGAATAACAGAGTTGGAAGGGACCTTAGAGGTCTTCTAGTCCAACCTCCCTGTTTAGGCAGGAAACCCTAAATTGAGATGGACTGCGATTGGACATGAGTCAGAAGACCATACTGTATACCCGTGATGGTGAACCTATGGCACACGTGCCCGAAGTGGCACACGGAGCCATGTTGCCTGGCACGCACAGCATTTCCCGTTTCTCTTCCGGGTTTCTGGCGCATATGCACACACGACGATCAGATGGATCAGATTTTTGCGTGTGGCAGTGCTGGAAACTGGAAGTGCTGGTCTTCCGTTTTCCTGCATGAGCATGCGCGCTGGCCAGCTGATCATTGTGCACGCATTCATGCCAGAAACCTGGATGACTAACTGGCCGGCGCGTGTGCATGCACTGGAAATCGGAAGTTCATTTTTGGGCATGCGCATGCGCCCTGGGCTGCTCCTCTTCCGGGTTTCTGGCTCGCATGCGTGCACAATGATCAGCTAGCCAACTGATTGTTGCTCCCTTTTCGGCACTCGGTACCGAAAACGTTTGCCATCGCTGCTGTATACTATTTAGGACATGAAAAAAATGAAGCAATAAATGACACTGCCTTTTCTGTCAGCTTTTGGCTATAGAGGTAGTGCTTGACTTACAACAGTTTGTTTTCAGCACTGAAAAAAGTGACTTATTACTTTTGCAGCATCCCCAGGGTCACGTGATCAAAATTCAGCCGTTTGACAACTGTGCAGCTAGTAGCTGATTCCGACAGCGAGGAGGCTGGTGTGGTGCTGCGCCAGCAACCTGTGCAGCTGGCACTCGAGTCGGACAATGAGGAGGCTGGAGAAGATGTGGTGCCAGAGGCGGGGATTCAGCCAGGGCCTTCAGAACCTCCAGAAGCTCCCTTAAGTGAAGAGGATGAAGAGGAGGAGCCTCTTCTTGATGCACGGGCACGCAAAGTGGGCAAAAGGCAGGAGTGGCTCCTCAGGAGGAGGTCTCCTCGAGAATAAGGCTTGGGGCTAATTGGCCACTCCCTTAGCCTATTTAAGGAGGAATGCCGACTGAAGCAATTTGCAGGGAACAATTTCGTTCACATACCTTCGTGTCTTGTCTTGCTTATCTTATCAGCTTCCTGCAAATTGCTTCTGGGCATTCTGCCAACCACAGTAAGCTTTCAGTATTATTCTTTGAATTCTTGGCAGCTGTTAATGCAGTTAATTAACAGCCGTTGTTGTAAAGAATTGGTTTATTTAGTAAACTAAGGTTTGAATGGACTTTGTGTGTGTTCTTTGGGGTCCGTAGCTGGGGCAGAACAACAGCTGACTCATATTTATGATGGTTGCAGTGTCCCAGCGTCATGCGATCCCCTTTTGCAACCTTCTGACAAGCAAAGTCAATGGGGCAGCCAGATTCACTTAACAACCCTGTTCCTGACTTCACAACTGCAGTGATTTACTTAACAACTATGGCAAGAAAGGCTGTAAAACGGGACAAAACTCCCTTACAACTATCTCAGTTAGCAACAGAAGTTTTGGCTCAACTGTAGTCAAAAGTTGAGGACTACCTGTAGTCGGTCAGTGACCAAGTAAAATCATTCAGACTCCATGGATGGCCCTTTAAGATTATCCAGGTTTATTTCCTGACTGCTGATGCAGAAGAAGAGGTTGATCAGTTTTATGGTCAAGTTCAATCTGAAATCAACAGAGCATGTAAGGAAGATATTCTGCTTGTGGTTGGAGACAATGCCAAAACTGGAAATATTAAGGAAGAAATGTACTGTAGTTGGACTGTGTGGTCCAAGAAATGCAGCTGAGGAACAACATATCAACTTCTGTCAATCTAATTATTGCATCATTACTACCATGTTTCCCCGAAAATAAGACCTCCCCTGAAAATAAGCCCTCCCCGAAAATATTTAACTGCATGTGCAGCCGGTCCTCACCATATCCTCTGGTTAGGGTTAGGGAGACAGAGTTGGAAATCAGGTAAGACGGCAAGAGGAGCCCCATCTTGCTCCATGTGCCCCAAAATAATAAGACCTCCCCAAAAATAAGGCCAAGCGCTTATTTCAGGTTTCAAAAAAATATAAGACAGGGTCTTATTTTCGGGGAAACACAGTAACAAGAGTGTTTAACTAACCTAAATGATGCCTATATAGGCATCACCAGGGAGAGTACACTGAAATCAAACTGACAGCTGGTGTCCTCAACTTACAGTCACAATTGGAACCAGTATTTCTATTGAGAAGCTGGGCAGCTGTTAAGTGAGCCGCACCCAATTTTCCAATCTTTTTTTTTTTTTGCCATGGCTGTTCACTGAATCACTGCAGTTGTTAAGTGGATTGTGGTCCCTAAGCAAATCCAGCTTCCCCCCATTGATTTTACTTGCCTCTGAAACTGGTCCGGGAAGGTCGCAAGTGTCCATCATCCTGAGATGCTGCAACAGTTGTAAAAACATGATGGTTGCCAAGTGTGGCCAGCATGACTAAACGCCAAAGGCGCATGGAACGCTGTTACCTTCCCACCAAAGGTGGTCCCTATTTTTTCTACTTGCATTTTTTATGTGCTTTCGAACTGCTATATTGGCAGAAGCCGGGACAAGTCACGGGAGCTCACTCCATTATGCAGTACTAGGGATTCGAACCGCTGAACTGCCGACCTTTCGATCGACAAGCTCAGCATCTTAGCCACTGAGTCACCACGTCCTAGACTAGCATTGATGTTGTTACTGTTGTGGCTCCGTTACCTGAGCCTGTGTCATCAGCAGGAGAGGACTCTGAGAGTGAAGGAGAGGAGTTGGCAAGGCTTCCCTCTCCAGGACCCTCCTTTCTGGCAATGCCTTCGGTGTCCGCCGAAGGGCAAGAGATAGGGCCGGGGCCAAGCACGTCCACGCAGCCACAGGTGGACAGTGATGTGGGAAATGAGTCTTGGCTGGATTCTCGGCAGCGTCACAGAGATAAGCGCGTGCAACAGAAGAAAAGGCGTGCCAGAGATTAAGCTGAGTCACTGGACCACACCCCACAGGGTATAAAAGGGGGTGAGGTGGCCATTCAGACTCTGTGACGGACAAAACTAACTACTATCGAGTCACATTGCATCTTTGGAAACAACATTATTGGCCTTGTCAGTTGTCAGTTAGAGGTAGTCCTTGATTTACGACCATTTGTTTAGTGGTCAAAATTACAATAGCACTGAAAAAAGTGCTATTACAGCTCGTCTTTGGACCATTGCAGCATCTCCCTTAGTTTATGACAATTACTGGAATCACATGATTTGCATTTCTGGCCTTTGCAGCCAGTTTCCGACAAGTGAAAGCAATGGGGGAAGCCAGATTCACTTAATGAAAACCCGATTAACTTAACAACTGTAGGGATTTGTGTTAAATTTATATTTACCGACAAAGGAATAAAGGGAGACTAGTATAGATCTATTTCAAGCTATTTAGCTCTCATCAGCTAGCCATATCCTTCTGGGATTCGAACCAGGGCATGGTTAGCTGATGAGAGCTAAATAGCTTGAAATAGATCTATACTAGTCTCCCTTTATTTCTTTGTCGGTAAATATAAATTTAACACAAAAAGTTTGTCCCGAAAGCGACTGCCTGCAAAGGTTCCTGGATTGGGGCTGAAAGGCGAAAGCGGAAGTAGTATGCTCCATCCCATATTTGGGTAGACCAGGCTGCCCTGATAAAAAACACTTAACTCAGTGGTGAAATCCTACCGGTTCATACTGGTTCGGGCGAACCGGTAGTGATAAAAGCTACCGGTTGGTCTGAACCAGTATTTCCAATGATCAGCTGTGCCGCGCGATTTAAAATCGCTAGAAAGCAAGAAATCCTGCTTTCTAGTGAATCTAAATCACACGGCACAGCCGTTCCCTCCCCTCACTCTTCTACTTACCTTCCCAAGCCTCCTTTTTCCGTGTGCAGTGTGTGTTTGGCATGTACTGTGCATGCGTGTGCGCAATGTGCATTTGGTGTGTATTTTTTTAAAAAAGTAATTTTTATTCAACATTTACATCTTTAACATGCTTGTTACATTTTTACAACTTTCCGATACCGGCATTTTTGATAATGTCTATTTTATCTTTTAACCAACTATATACACATACATTTTATATATTACTTACTAATTTCTATATTCACTACAATTTATACCTGTCTATTACACAATAACTATTTCACTCCTCTTAAATATCTTCTCTTACGTTTATACATTTATACATTAATTTTGGATTCTTTCTCCAACCAATTATACCATCTATTCCATGTCTCGTAATAAATCGTTTCCTCTCGGTCTTTTAGTTCCATTGTTAATTTATCTGCTTCTGCATTTTCTAGCACCTTTTTATGATCATCTGCAATTGGTGTGTATTGTGCATGTGGGTACAGCGTGCATTTGGTGCGAACCAGTGGCAAACCGGGGGAGATTTCACCACTAACTTAACTGCAGGATTCACTTAACAACCATGGCAATAATCGGGCATGACTCACTTAACAACCCCTTTGCTTAGCATTGGAAATTCTGGTTCCAATTGTGGTCGTAGGACAAGGGCTATGTGTGTAACCACGAAGATGTGATCAGGGGCTGACTGTGGAACAGATCATGAATTGCTTGTGTGCCACTTCCGTGTTGCGCTAAAGCAGCAGATGAAATCCAGCTGGTTTCCACCATCTGATCTTGACCATATATGCACAGTTTTCAGGGAGAACATCAGGAACTGCTTTGAAGCTCTGAACTTCATTGATAGGAATCAGAGGAACCGTAGAATTAAATCAACGAAATTGTTAAGGATGAATGTGAAAATAGATGGCAGAGACCAAGAACAGGAAAAAGTAAATTAGATGTCAGAGCACATGGTGGAAATTTGCCAGAAGGAAAAGGGGTTTGAAGCCAAGAAAGATAACGATCTCAGAAAGAAACTTAACAAAGACTTTCAGAGAGCTGTTAGAAGAGAGAAGAAACAGTATTACAAGGATATCTGAAAGGATATTAAAGATGGAAACAGACATCGAAAAGCAAGGAAAAGCTCCCCAAAGATTTCTGAATTCAGAAGGCAGTTCTAACCCTCAAATTGATATACCAGATGCCAGTGGGTAGATAATAATTGATTTCAGGAAGATCAAACAAAGATGGAAAGAGTATGCTGTGAGTACATTGTACGGTGGAGATATTTTCCCTTTTTACAACCCTGAAATCCCTTAATTTGGGGTAGAGTTGGGGTGACTAGATGGAGCATTTACTGGCCGGATGCCCTTCCTGCGTCACACAAAGTTTGCAGCAGATTTTTTTTTCCAGCTTTAGGAGAGAAATATCTGCTACTATCTAGGATTGAACTTTCAACCTTCTGAGTGGGAGGCAAGCGTCTTCACCACTAGCTGCTGTATAGTGGAGATATCAACACCCAAGATACAATTACCTACTTAAAAGAATCTGTAGTATTAGAAGATAAAGTTAGATCAACAGTACAACCATTACCAGATCAGAAGGCTAGAAGAATTTATGAAATATGTACAGGAATATAGCAAGCAAGCAAGAGGAGAAGCAGCGGTGAAATTTCTAACTTGTCATGTCAGCAAGTCTGGAGAATGATGCATTGGCCAACAGATTGGAAGAGGTCAGTCCAGGGTTGAAATGCTACTGCTTCAGACCGGTTTGGCTGAACTGGTAGCGATGGCGGCGGGTGGTTCGGAGAACCGGTACCAATGGCGGCGCAAGTCTCCGCCCACCCATCCGGTCTTCATTACTTCCTGGTTTTAACCAGGAAGTAACCTGCGCATGCACAGAGGGTCTGTGGGCGCACATGATGCGTGTGAGCGAAGCGAGCGTGCGTGCGTGCGGGGTGCATGCACTTCCAAACCGGTAGGGAAGGTAAGTAGATTTCACCCCTGGATCAGTCTACAAACCAATATCAAAGAAAGACAATTTAACAGAGTGCAATATCATTGTATTATATCCTTAAATCCATATTCTAGTACAGGGGTCCCAGATCCCTGGCCTATGGACTGGCACCAGTCTGCAGCATGCCAGAAACTGGATTGTGCAGACAAGCGAAGCCCCATCCACGGAGTGTAAGCAGCACATGAAACCATGCCCCTTCCAGTCCGTAGAAAAACCTCTCTCCATGGAACTGCTCCCTGGTGCCCAAAATTGGGGGGCCACTGTTCTAGAAAAATAAAACTTCAGATCCTCCAGTGCAGCCCTATATGGAAGAAGTTGTTCAAGCTGGCTTTACAAAAAGGCCAAGGAATATGAGACGTTATTGTGCATACCATCTGGATAATTGAGAAAGCAAACAAATGCTAAAAAAATACTCAATATGTGCTTCAGTGAGTATAGAAAAGACTTTGATTGCATCAGTCCTGCCACGTTGTGGCATGTGCTTAGAAAATGGGAATCCCGGAATATTTCATTGTCATGCAAAACCTATACAGGTAGTCCTGGATTTACACCAGTTCATTTACTGACCATTCAAAGTTACAATGGCACTGAAAAAGGTGACTTATGACTATTTTTTCCACATGTATGACCTTTGTAGCAGCCCCATGGTCATGTGATCAAAATTCAGAAGCTTGGCAACTGACCCATATTTATGACGCTTGCAGTGTCCTGGGATCATGCGATCCCCTTTTTCAACCTTCTGACAAGCAAAGTTACGGGGAAGCCAGATTCACTTAACAACCTTGTTGCTAATTTAACCGCTGGAGTGATTCACTTAACAACTGTGGCAGGAAAGGGCATAAAATGGACCAACGTTCACTTAACAACTTTCTCAATTAGCAACAGACATTTTGGAA
Source organism: Arizona elegans (assembly GCA_022577455.1). Classification (NCBI taxonomy): domain Eukaryota; kingdom Metazoa; phylum Chordata; class Lepidosauria; order Squamata; family Colubridae; genus Arizona; species Arizona elegans. The sequence goes on from JAKOOJ010000017.1 coordinate 3,440,173, forward strand.
TCCATTATGGTCTCTTCTGTACACAGAAGAGAAAATCCCAGCACAGATGGAACACGGTGAAACAAACTCTTTCCAGGTTGGCAAAAGACTGAGACAAGTCTGTATAAACCCCCCCCCCCACTTATTTATTCAATTTATATGCTGAATATGTATTGAGCAATATGAATTGGAAGAAGATAAACTTGGTTTAAGTTCAGAGGGAGAAGCATCAATAACCTGCATTATGCTACTGTCACTACTCAGATGAAAATGTATATGATCTACAAGCAAGCTCTAGTAATAAAATTCAAGGAGCACAATAAAAAAAAATGTGATTAAATATAAAGAAGACCAAACTCATGACAACAGATAGAGGAAGCAGCTTTACGGCTGATAATGAAGTTGTTGAAATGGATAACTTTTGCCTTTTAGGATCAGCAGTCAAAACACACACTGCAGTTGATAGAGGAGAACTGAAGGGCTCAGAAAAGATATTCAGATGCTTTGATGTGTCTATACCTACAAAGATCGGTGACACTCCATTGATGTGAATGTTGGATTTTGAAGTAATACGATAGAAAGAGTATTGATGCCTTTGAACTTTGGGGTTGGAGAAGACTATGAGAGTTCTATGGACAGCCAAGAAAAGAACTAATGGATCATTGAACAAATTAACTCAGAAGTTCTTACTCAAGGCACAAATGACTAGGCGCAACTAATAGTACTTTGGAGATATTATGCTTTGCCATAGCTCTCTGGCATCTATGCTGGGAAATGTGACAGGAAACAGAAGATGATGACCCAGCAGCAAAGTGGATGGATCAGTTGCAGCGTTGACGGGTGTCCCATTGGAAAATCTGAAGGACCAGATCCTTCTGGAGAGTTGACACATAATCAATTAGTCCGTCATCTTGAACTTTGCAGCGCATACTTGGTAACCCTATCAACAGCCAATGGGACATTTTAAAAATAATTTCTATATGGATTCACATAACACACAACTAAGTCAGTTAAAAAAGTAGCTGTGTTTGTACCACATGCAACGGTGAAATAGATTTCATTAGGTTTTTATTTTGATGTATTGCATAATGTGTGAGCCTTGTCTGGCAGTGCACTGGGGTTCAATAAATTGGACATTTAATTTTTTAACTGGGTTGGGGAAGTGATTAAAAGCAGACATAGCTTAACCATGGTTTGAGCAAACAACAGTTGTTTGTCTTTGCATAACACAGTGTGTCACAAACCATGATTTAAAATTCACAGGAACTTGATTTACACATCGTACTAAGCCATACATTGGATTTCCACAATACACTTAGCCTGCTATGTATTATTTCTGAGTATAGAATCTATCCTTAGACCTGGGTAACATTTCACACTTAAAAGTGGGATAGCCAGGTTTGGTGGGAACACAAATTGTTTGTGGTGGTTAACTGGCTGAAAAGTTTCTGGAGTTTCAATTACAGTGGTACTTTGGTACTCATTGTTAATTGGTTCCAGGAGGCATGATGAGTGGGAAAAACGATGAGTACCAAACTAATTTTTCCCATAAGGAAGAATGTAGTGAGTCACAAAACAACCAATATCGACAAGTTCTAATTTGTACATTGAGTGCTAAACAAATGATGAGTACTGGGGCCAGATTTTTGTGTCAAAATGTATTGAATTCCAAATTCAATGAGTTTCAAAGCATTAAATATCAAGGTATCACTGTACTACTTTAGACCCCTGGATGTGTATGCGGAGAGTAGCAGAATGAATTAAAGTTGAAATATTCTTCTTCAGACACAGATTATATATAGAAATGGAGTTGAGGAAGTGACCCAATAATAAAACTTAGTACAATGTTTGCATAAGATGCTTTAACCTCGTTTTGGCTCAAGACATAGATTCATACGACATGCTAGATCAGGGGTGTCAAACTCAATTTTATTGAGGGCCGCATCAGGATTTTATTTGACCTCAGAGAGGCGGGGTGGGCGTAGCCAGCTCAATGTCACTCGTGTCAGGGATGCCTGTGGTGGCCTGAGCGCTCTGCCAATGAAAATGGAGCTCAGGAGGGCAGCCCTCCTGAACTCCGTTTTCGCTGGCAGAGGGCTGCAGGAGGCCATCGCAGCTGAAAATGGAGCTTGAGTGGGCCATGTGTGGCCCTCCCAAGCTCCATTTTTGCTGGCAGAGGCACCGCGGGCTGATCCTTCGCTGTTTCCAGGGTGGCCCCATGGGTCAGATCTAAATACTTGTGGGCCAGATCTGGCCCACGGGCCTTGAGTATGAGACCCTTATGCTAGACCTATTAGGTCTACATGGCAAGATGTCCAGTGATTTATTGAATCTAATTTTTAGAGCCCGTTTGATACCCTGAATCATCAACTAACCACATGGGTTAGCTTTACAAAACACAGTAATTAAGTAGTGGTTGCCTAGTTTGTGATACAGTACAAGGGTGAAATACTACCAATTCGGGCCAGTTCTCCTGAACCAGGAGTAAAAAATGCTGCCAGTTTTCCGGAACCGGTAGTAAAAAAAATGCTAAAAAAAATTAAAAAAAAAAGTTCTGACGATTGCGCGGCACAGCTGATTGTTGTACAGCTGATCGTCGGAACTGTTTTTTTTTAAAAACTTTTTAAGTAAAAAAACTTTTTCCCCCTTTTAAAGCATTTTTTACTACTGGTTTGCCGGAACCAGTAGTAAAAAAATGCTAAAAAAAGTTTTTAAAAAGTTCTAACAATCAGCTGTGCGACAATCAGCTGTGCTGCATGATTTATATCTAAATCGTGCGGCACAGCTGTTCCCCCCTCGTTGTTCTACTTACCTTTGCAGACTCAGAAAAGGCTTCTTAGCGCCTGCAGTGCACCTGCATGCAAAGTGCGTATGCGTGCGCAAAGCGAACTGGTAGCAGAGTTTAGAGCATTTCACCCGATACAGTGTGTTGCATGAATGCAACCTACGTCTTTCATTCCCCTGGGTTAGTGGGCCATGTGTATCTAGCCATATTATGGTTTCTTTTATTTTGATTATGTTCTATAAAGAAGCCATTGGCAGTGAATTAAGGCAGCAGACTGCAAAAATCTGGGTGGCTACCAGAGGTACAGAAACTCCCATCTTTTTGCTATCTAGTGGTGGTGTGATTCTGCAGCCTAAATTTGCTAACCTAAGGTATGTTCCACATTAAATCTCAGAATAGCATGGTGTGTGAATCCATTAATCCAAGGTCCATTAAATGGTCGACTGCTGCCTGCTGTCTTTTCTGCCGCTGTGGCTAGTTTGCACAAATGGGTTGTATTGTTCAGTGTGTGAGAATCCAGCTTATTTGAATGTGGGCTGCTGGAGAGGATGTGTTCCAGTCTTTTTGTTCCCTTCCTAGTTTTTTTTTTTTTAATTGTCTCTTTTGAATGGCTTGTAAATGTGGTTTATCTCTATGTATCTATTGAGGGCTGATTTGTCTGAATGCCAAGCTTCCAGGAATTCTCTAGCATTTTTTTTGGATCTGGCTCAGTTTAAAATGCTAATGGTTTCCAAATTGAACCGCTGGTTGAATCTGTCCGTGCATTGCGAGATTAAGGAGTTTTTAACATGTCTTCTGGCTGCCAGTTGGTGTTTAGCGATGCCCTCTGCTAGTCTTCTGCCTGTTTGTTCATTTTGGGTTAAGGGTTTTGATGGTGCTGCTGAGAAACATACAGATTTTCAAAGCTGTGAAATCCTGATCCTGAACTGAATGGATATAAATCGACACCCCCCTCCTAGCTGCTACAGGAAAAGTTGTGATGCTGGTTACAGGAGGCTACAACGCCAGGCGTGCAAAGATTCTGCTGAGCTCAGCATGGCTGAAATTTTGAGAGGAAGCAGGAGTGGCTGGCAAGGACCCAGGACCCCCCAAGGGTTTTCCCATGTTCCTCCCCGTCCTCCCACTTCACTGGGGCTGCTCTTTGAACAAAGGATTCTGTTTGTCCTCCTTTTGGCTGGCGAAAAATCTCTGATCTTTAGAAAAAGAAAAGCCCTTTAGAGAAATGGAGAGGGGAAGCGGCAGATACAACCTTGCAATAAGTGATAATATCTTAGAAATGCAGAAAGTCTGTGCTGTATATTTCAACCCCCACCCCCTCCCTCCCGGGCCCCAAACATCAGCATTTCTAGAATAAGATGCTGATTACATGTTTGGATTGAATATCTTGCCCATTTTCCTGTCGGTTCTCAAAACGGCTAACATTTTAAACAAAATAGAAAAATTAAACCCTGAGAAAGCTTGGCTAAAATACAAAATAAGGTTGTAATTTTTTTTTTCTTGAAAGTTGAAAGATTTACATGATAAATGTAAATCTGGAGGGCATGTAGGCCATGGTTTGAAAGTGATGAAAATATTGGCTGTTTGATTTGCTAGGGGATTGGAGGAATCCAGCAGAGGTGGGTTTCAGCAGGTTCTGACCAGTTCTGGAGAACCGGTAGCAAAAATTTTGAGTAGTTCAGAGAACCAGTAAATACCACCTCTGACTGGCCCTGCCCCCATCTATTCTCTGCCTCCCGAGTCCCAGCTGATCAGGAGGAAATGGGGATTTTGCAGTAACCTTCCCCTGGATTGGGGAGGGAATGGAGATTTTACATTATTTTTCTCCTAGAGTGAGGTGGGAATGGAGATTTTACAGTATCTTTCCCCTGCCATGCCCACCAAGCCATGCCACGCCCACCAAGCCACACCCACAGAACTGGTAGTAAAAATTTTTGAAACCCACTACTGGAACCCAGCCATTGTGGCTTTATGAACCGTGGTTGTGTGAACTCATCCAGTTGTGGTCTATTCAATAAATCTTGATTAGGCAGCCATGTCTATGGAGATTCTCAGTCATCCAGGCCATGGTTGTCCCATGGTGCTTTTTCAAAAGGCAACTGGACTTTGTTTTTCCTTGAAGATGTTTTGCTTCTCATCCAAAAAACTTTTTCATTTCTGACCAAATGGTGGATGATGGAAGGACTTATACTCCTTGCAGTCATCTGGTTTCTAGGCATCTACAAAGTGGCCATCTACATCAAGATTGAACAGTCCTCTCTCAAAAGAGGGGGAGGGATATGACACCACTTACCATATTTTTCAAAGTATAAGACACACCTTTCTCCCCCAAAAAAGAGGGTGAAAATCTGGGTGCATCTTATACTCCAAATGTAGCCCTGCCCAGCCTCTCAAACCGAGGTTTCAGAGGCTGAAAAAAGCCTCAGAAATTACGCTTCAGAAAAAAAGCCTCCAAACAGAGCTTCAGAAAAAAAAGCCTCCGAAACAGAGCTTCAGAAAAAAAAGTTCTGAAGCTCCGTTTCAGAGGCTTTCAGAGGCAGAAGAAAAAGTTTTTTCTGAAATGGAGTTTCAGAAGTTTCAGAGGCTGACAAAAAAAGCAAGGCATAGAGCTCACAACCAACAAACCTGTTGCTAAAATTCACCTCTGGGAACAGTTGATTGGGGGTATTCCGGGAGGCCGATCCACCTGCCAATCAGCTTTTTTCTTATTTTCCTCCCCAAAAACTAAGGTGCGTCTTATACTCCAGTGCGTCTTATACTCTGAAAAATACGGGTATCTCCTGTTTACATGGTCCTTTCTGCAGTTCCAAGAAGGTTTCACACCCATCTGCATTATTCAGGTGACCCTGAGGGCACAGATAAACCTCCAAGTGGCCTCAACTACTCTCAGAAAGAGTGCTAAGGAACAGATGATTGCAAGGAATATAAATCCTTCCATCTAGTCAGAACTGAAGAAGCTTCTCAGATGAGAAGTGAAATATCTTCAAGGAAAAACAAAGTCTAATCGCCTTTTGAAAAAGCACCTTTGGGACATTAGGCATAATCTTTCCTTAAACTGTCAGAGCAGAGAAATACAGATGTTATGCCCCTTGTATATTGGTTTTACATAATGTTTAGTCCTTACCCCTCCCCCAAGGGGGTGTCGGTGGTGGAATTTCTCAATTTTTGATAAGACTACAACATCTATGTAGAGTCACTAGGAGTTCAGCTTAACTTCAGGATGTCTTTAAATACATAGAAAACTGCAAACCACCAACAATCAAGTCTTACATCTGTTATCTCCATGGAGCAAATGGGTAACATCTGCCATTTCTCTACTTTTATTTCCAAAACACTCTTACAAGGTAAATTAAACCCAAAGGCAATCATTAACATTGTATTATCCAGTAAATGATTGTAGCCAGCTCCCCCAAACCTTAAACTGGGCTCTACCTGATATTACGTTTAATATATTGTTATGCAGTGGAATTTAGCCAATGAACCTTTCATTTGTTTCGCCATCCCCTTCATACGTAGGGTTGATGTATGCTTAAGGTGACCAGATTTTAACATTGGTAAAGAGGGACATTGTGGGCGTGGCTTATTTTGTGGGCGTGGCTAGCTGGTCATGTGACTGGGTGGGCATGGCTAGCTGGTCATGTGACTGGGTGGGTGTGGCTAGCTGGTCATGTGACCGGGTGGCCATGGCTATGCGTATAGGGTAAGGTGAACAGATTTTAACATTGGTAAGAAGGACATCATTGTGGGCGTGACTTATTGTGTGGGCGTGGCTTGGAGGCCATGTGACTGGGTGGGCATGGCTAGCTGGTCATGTCACCGGGTGGCCATGGCTATGTGTATAGGGACTACTCAGAGGGCTGAAAAGTCATTTCTGACAGGTCCTCACACTTTTGACTGGTCCTCACACTTATGACCATCCTCACATTTATGCCCGTGCAGCATTCTTAACAACCATGTCACTCATTTCACAACTGCTTCTCTTCACCATGATGACAAGATAGGGCAAAAATGTAAAATGTGAGGACAGTCATAAATTCGAGGACTGGTCAAAAGTGTGAGGACCAGTCAAAAATAACTTTTTCAGCCCTCTGAGTAGTCCATATGCATTAAAGGATACAGCAATAGAGAGGGATGAAGGAATGGAAATTAGAGTAGGAGTGAGGGTAAGAGAGGGAGGAAGAGAGGAGGAGAAGGAGAAAGGAAGAGGAAGTAGGGAGAAGAAAAAGAGGGTGGAGGGAAGAGAAAGTAAGAAGGAAAGAAAAGAGAGTGGTGGTGGGTTTGAGGAGAAAGATTGCTGTACAATAAAAAAGATGAAAGGGAAGAAAGCCAACCCCAAGCAAATATAAAGATATTAAGATTAAGAATGAATTGTTAAATTTTAAAGAATAAAAGAGAACAAATATGAATAAATAGCAATAATTAGAAACACACATACAAACATGCAATGTATTTTCTTTGAACAGAATATTTGGCTGGTTCACAAATTTAAACAGTGTTTAGTCATTTCAATTAAATTTACAATTTCTATATTTCCTTTTTGCCATAGTTATTCCTCATCTATTTTTTTAAAAAAACAATATTACCCTTCATCCTCATCTCTAATCTTAATCAAATTCAATTTTTCCCTTCTATTCTATATTATACCCCTTCCCATTGTCATCTATTTTTATATCCATCCTCACATTGGTTAATTATGTAATTATGTAATACAGTTGTTTAATACAAATTCAACATTTTAATATAAATCAATTAGTTATATAACTATCTTTTTTGTATATTAATCAATATGAACATGAATATTCCAATTATTTCCATGCAATCCAATTTCTTACAAATCAATTAATTATATTTACCAATAATAATAAACCAAATAATTTCCCCCATATATTCCTCCAAACCACAACTTAACCATTTCTGCTTTCAACACAATATACAATTATTAATAGTATCTCAATTATTACAATTCCCTAGTTAAATAGAGCTTTTTTTCTTTTGTGTTTTAAAATCTTGAACTCTCCTCTTTTGCCCAAAATTTCCCATTGTTTGCAGTTTTGTACCTACCTTTTTTGGTGAGGAAAAAGAAAAAGAAAAAGAAAAAGAAAGAAATCTCTCTGCCTCATTTTGTCATGATGCAGGTTTAGTTTCGCTTTCGCCTTTGTTTTCAGTATAGCTAGGGGGGGGGGGAATCTGCTCCAGGAACTTTTTGCAGCTTTTTGCAGCTAATTAACCTAGCGGAAGCTGTTAACAGGGGCTGTTTTTTCTATTTTTGCAGGCATGGGTCTATTCATTTTTTTTTTAACACTGATCAGCTGTAGGTCGGCCCTTTGAAGCCCCGCGGCAAGAGTTTAAAGAGTTTTTTTTCCCTCTAGCCATCAGCGGGGATTCAGGAGGCAGAATGAAAAATCGGGACTTTTTTAAAATGCCGCGGGACGCGGGACAAATTGCTCAAAAGCAGGACTGTCCCGCCAAAAGCAGGACTGTCCCGCCAAAAGCGGGACGTCTGGTCACCTTATGTATGCTGCATGTACCCTATCTTGCACAGTTATCTGGATCTGTTTATCCCAAATTCAAATCTGACTTCTCATCTTTTGTGCAGTTTCTGCCTTCCAGGACAGCCCTTTTGGAAGCCTTACATTCAATTACATTCAGTTTGGCTGGTTCTTTTTCATCTGGCAATGTTCTAGGCCAGTGTTTCCCAAGGTTAGCAATTTTAAGAGGTGTGGACTTCAACTCCCAGAATTCCCCAAATCCAACATGGGGAACTGAGACTAATCAGTAGAGTCTCTGATTAGTCTCTGCCGGAGGATAGCTAATAAAAACAAAGCAGATAAAAGTCTTGACTGGGGGAAGATTCGTATATACTGAGTGACCAGGGGTGAATTTAGAGGGGAGTCCAAAGCTAAGATGGTGTGACCATGCGTTCGAATTGTTGGAAGAAATATCCAATCTGGTTCAGTTCCAAGCTGGGAGAAAAACACTGGAAACATGGAGGCTTATTGGAAAGATGGTTTAATGATGAAGTAGAAGCACATGGGAGATTCTGGCGCAGCTGATCACATGGAGTTGAGAGTGGTAGGTATTTATACCTTCTCTTGGGGTTTGCACTTGAACTTCCTGTTCCTGTGCAAGAATATGTATTCTATTGGCTGTTGTCAGATTCCCATGGGACCATGTACAAACCCTAGGACCATGATGGCGAACCTATGGCACGGGTGCCACAGGTGGCACATGGAGCCATATTGGTGGGCACGTGAGCGTTGCCCTAGCTCAGCTCCAGCACGCGTGTGCGTGCTGGCCAGCTGATTTTTCGGGCCTTCTGGGCCCACTGGAAGTCAGCAAATGGGCTGTTTCCGGCCTTTGAAGGGCCTCCGGGGGTGGGGAAGGCTGTTTTCACCCTCCCCAGGCTTCTAGAAAGCCTCTGGAGCCTGGGAAGGGCGAAAAATGGGCCTACTGAACCCACTGTGCCATCACATGCCAAAAGCGGAGGGACCATGGGGGGGGGGTCATGCACGTATGCGTGGGGGGACAGGGCGCATAAAATTATGGGTGTGGGCATGGACACACGCAACCACACCGTACTCCCCCCCACTTTTGGCACACGATGGCAAAAAGGTTCACCATCACTGCCCTAGGAGTTTGTCTGTACTACGTTTGCTTGAGGTTTGCTGGGGGTGATGCTATGAAGGGGTGTTGGGCAATTCCTATTGTGGCTGAAGGCTAATCCTACCTTTGTTGGATCTTGGGTGAGGGTATTTGCTTATGAATAGAGCTAGCTAGGTTAGAAACAGTGTGTTTCCTGACTTCTGGTGGGCTCAGAAGGCCCTAAAATCAGCTGGCCTGCGCAAGCATGCTGCCGGAGCTGAGCTTGCATGCCCACCAATAGGTTCACCATCACGGCCTTAGGTTAAGTGAATCACTGCAATCATTAAGTGAATCAGGGGTGGGTTCTAAAATTTTTTACTACCGGTTCTGTGGCCATAGCTTATTTTGTGGGCATGGCTTGATGGTCATGTGACAATTCTTTAGGATTTAGCAAAGGTACTGGTCTACCAGGCTTTTAACTGCTTGCAGAGCTGTACCGGTCTACTCATTTGTTTTTGGAGGCACTGGTCTACCCATTTATTTTTGCAGGCACTGATCTACTCATTTGTTTTTGCAGGCATTGGTCTACCCATTTATTTTTGGAAGCACTGGTCTACTCATTTGTTTTTGGAGGCACCGGTCTACTCATTTGTTTTTGCAGGCACTGGTCTACCCATTTATTTTTGCAGGCACTGGTCTACCCATTTATTTTTGGAGGCACTGGTCTACCCATTTATTTTTGGAGGCACTGGTCTACTCATTTATTTCTGCAGGCACTGGTCTACCCATTTATTTTTGGAGGCACTGGTCTACCCATTTGTTTTTGGAGGCACTGGTCTACCCATTTATTTTTGCAGGCACTGATCTACTCATTTGTTTTTGGAGGCACCGGTCTACCACCACACTTCCTTTTAACACTGATCAGCTGTAGGGAGGCCCTTTGAAGCCCTTCCGCAAGAGTTTAAACAGTTTTTTTCCTTCTAGCCGATTAGCTGGGACTCAGGAGGCAGCAATAGATTGGGGATGGGGCCAAATAAAAGATAAGAATAACATGGAGGGGTGGGCAGGGCGGGAGGGTGGGCAGGGGGCGTGGGGGGCAGAACCGGTTCTGTGATGTCATATCGTCACCACTACCGGCTCGGTGGAACCAGGCCGAACTGGGAGGAACCCACCACTGAAGTGAATCCGACTTTCCCCATTGATTTTGGTTGTTGGAAGCTGTCTGAGAAGGCTGCAAATGGCCATCACATAATCTGGGATGTTACAGTCATCATAAATGCATGTCAGGTGATAAGCAACCAAATTTTGAACATGTGACTCTGGGGATACTTCAGTGGTTTTAAGTGTGAGGACACGCCACAAGTCACTAGTTTCAGTTCCGTTGTAACTTCAAATGGTCACTAAACAAATGATTGTAAGCAGTGGTGAAATCCTCTGCAGATTTCTACCGGTTCGCTACCTGCGCATGTGTGGTGCCTGCCAAAAGCACACTGTGTACACATACATGCACAGTGCACACCAAATGCGTGCTTCGCGCAGAAAAAGAAGCCTTTTCTAAGATGTAGAACAGCGAGCGGCGGGGAACAGCTGTGCCGCGCGATTTAGATTAGCTAGAAAGCAGGATTTCCTGCTTTATAGAAAATATAAACCGTGCGGCACAGCTGATCATCGGAAATACTGGTTCAGACCAGTGGTGAAATCCATTTTTTTTTTACCACCGGTTCTATGGGCGTGGCTTGGTGGGCGTGGTGTGGCTTGGTGGACGTGGCTTGGTGAGCAGGGCAGGATACTGCAAAATCTCCATTCCCACCCCACTCTGGGGCCAGCCAGAGATGGTATTTGCCTTGTTGCGATATTTTCAGGATCAGACTCAATAAGTAGGTTAAGAATTAGATATTCAAATAAAGCACTGTTTATTTACAGAAGGCATTCTATATTCACTGAATATTCACAGATAGAAGCCCAGAAGGAAAGCATACAGCTCCTTATATATACATGGGGTGGAGCTAGATGTAGGAGTGGTTAAATATGAATATATTAAATAGAGAAGAATAAGTTAACCCCTGATACCCTGGTCATATATTATTTACATAAAGGAGAATAAGGCATTTACTTGTGACATGCCTGTTCTCCGAACTGTTCAAAATTTCCGCTACCGGTTCTCCAGAACCTGTCAGAACCTGCTGGATTTCACCCCTGGTTCAGACGAACTGATAGCTTTTTAAAACTACCGGTTCACCTGAACTGGTGCGAACCGGTAGCATTTCACCTCTGGTTGTAAGTCAAGGACTACCTGCATGACCACCATTGCACCACGTTGTGAGTAAATGCTCCTTTCTTCCTATTATCTGAACCTACCAAATAGTTATGTTGCTTTTTTCATCTTGCTTAATCTTTTATCCCTGGGAACCTTTTGCAGCAGCTGACACCCAATTCTAACATGAATCAAAGTGGGGTCGACTTGCATTGCTGGAAAAAGATTCCAGATGTTTTTGTGTGCTGGGCTGCTTGAATACAAAGTAAATCTCTCTGTGTTTGAACTGTGAGGAACTTGAGACAAGTCATTGAGCCATTGCTAAAGGACTGAACGTTTTGATCCATTTAGTTCGTCAATTAATCAACTAAAGTTTGAGTGGATTAACAAGAATGTGGTAATTTTAAGCCAGAGGAGAATGAATTGCTTTGTGTTTGTACAATAACTCACTATAAAGAGATAATGATGTCATGTTCCTCCAGCTCACACCCTCTCGTGTTTGCCTGTTTAACTACTAGAAACAGTGGCTTCACTGAGGCCCTTTATATTTAAACTTAGCAAGATCTGAATTTGCATTCTCGGTTCTGTAAATCAGTGGCGGCGGACAATCTGAGAACAGATCAAATGATGATCATGGGAGGTTTTCAAGAAAAGGTTGATCATCCATTTGTCCGAGATGTTATAAGATCCTTTTCAGCAGGGGGTTGGAGTAGAAGACTTCTAAGATCCCTTTCAGCCAGAGTTGGGCTGCTGTCCGTTTGGACTGGTTCGGGCGAACTGATAGTTGCGGCCTGTGGGTGGGCCCCAGGGGTGGGTTCCACTTACCTTTACTACCGGTTTGCAACGGGAATGCACTTGCGCAGATCACTTCTGATGACGTCAGGGTCAGTGAGCAGAGCCTCTTGCCGGTTCTATAGAACCGGTCCGAACCAGGGGCAACCCACCACTGGTGGGCCTGCCCACCTGCCCCAGTGCTATTCCGTCCTATATCACTGTGTTTTTGAAGCCGTGTGCACGCTCACATTTTTGGTGCTGAGCAAACCGGTTGTTAAAACCGGCAGCAGCCCACCACTGCTTTCAGCCCTGCAGTTGTATAAACCATAGGCAAGTCTCTATTCCTATTTTCTGTTTCCTCCATTCCATGTGTCTGATATTCAGAAACTGCTTGGACAAGTCCCAGCAGGGTTTTTTTTGGCAAGGTTTTTCAGAAGTTCAAGCAGGTCCTCGATTTAAGACTGGGATTGAGCCTGGAATTATGGCCACAAGTCATGCCCGTTGTTATGTAGGCCATCATGTGACTGACCTTATTTTGCAATACTTTTTTGTGGTGGTCATTACATGAATCATAATGATGGTTAAATCTGCGGCTGTTAAATGAATGATGCAACTGTTAAGCAAATCCATTGACTGCAGTGAGCATGTTTTGCCAAAAACTAGAAGTAAACATCAGTTTTCAGCAAAAAAAGTCATAAACCACAGTTACTTGACCATGGGATGCTGCAAACAGCTGTAAATGCAGACCAGTTGCTGAGCTCTCAGAATGTGATCATGTGACCATTAGGGGAGGGGGTGACCATTGGAACTCGCAAGTACCATTTTTGGGGGGTCGTTGTAATTTTGAACGGATTCAAGTTGAGGTCTACCTGTAGTTTGTCATTGCCTCCTTCCTAGGGCGGAGAGAAAGTGACTGGCCCACAGTTACCCAGCTGTCTTTGTTTCTAAGATGTCCCTGTGGATGTCACTCTGCTTGTCGTTCCTGACTCTAGGGGGCAGTGCTCATCTCCATTTCAAGGCCATTGAGCCAACGTTGTCTGAAGATATTTCTGCGGTCATGTAGCCAGCATGATGTCACGGAGCACTGTTGGTGTTGTGTTGTGTCCAAGAGGGGACCAGAATTCATGGTCTCCCAGTTTCTTGCCTAATGCCTTCACTACTACACGAAAATGCTATGATGATGGTTAATGAGACGTATTTTGTTGCATGCCACCCAAATTCACATTTTGTAGAGATGGGTGGCTATACAAATTCAATTGATAAATAAATAAATAAATAAATATATGAGATGTATGTGTTCAGCATGGAGATGACCCTAAAAAAGAAATGTGAGATTCTGTTATGGTACAATATAGCGGTGTAGTGGTCTTGCAACAGTCCTTAGGGCCCTGATGGTGAACCTATGGCACGCATGCCACAGTTGGCACGCGGAGCCATATCAGTCGGCACGCAAGCGTTGCCCTAGCTCAGCTCCAGCATGCATGTGCACACCAGCCAGCTAATTTTCAGGCCTTTTGGGCCCACCGGAAGTCAGGAAATGGACTGTTTCCAGCCTCTGGAGGGTCTCCGGGGATGTGGGGAAGGCCGTTTTCACCCTCCCCAGGCTCCAGAGACTTTCTTGAAGCCTGGGGAGGACAAAAAATGGGCCTACCGGGCCCACTGTGCCATCACGTGCCAAAAGCGGGGGAAGCACAGGGGGTCATGAGCGCATGCATGGGGGGGCATGGCGCATTGAATTATGGGTGTGGGCCAGTGGTGGGTTCCTCCCGGTTCGGTCTGGTTCTGTTGTGGCCCCGCCCTCTGAGCCTGTCCCATCGGAGGAAGAAAGCTCCGAGCATGAGGAAGAGGAGTCAGCCAGGCCTCCCTCTCCAGGCCCCTTCCCTCTGGCATTGTCTCAGGTGCCGGCCGAGGGAGAGGAAATCAGCAGGGAGACAGCTGGTTCGGATCAGAGTGACGACGAAACATCATTCCTGGACGCACGCCTCCGAAGGCGTGATAAACGATTGCAGCAGCTTAGGAGGCGTGCTAGGGATTAGAACTGAGTCACTGGACCACACCCCAGAGACTATATAATAGAGGGTAGTGGTCAGGGATCCTTGTGACGAACAAAAGCAAACCTTAGATAGTCATTAAAGCCTCGTCCGGAACTGCTGAGAGAAAGATTTATAGTGTCGGACATTTGGACTCTTGAGTATTTATCTTTCTGTTTTACTGTGAAAATAAAGTCACTTGGCAGACGGTGTGTCTATCGCTGCCAAGTGGGAGATAAGACCTGGGTGCGTTCCAAAGTGTTTCCTTAACCCTCGGCTGGCTGTGTTTGTGTGTGTGTGTGGACGGGGACAGATCATCTTGTTCGTCACCCCATACTCCATCGTTAACCCATGATGGACCAACAGCTGCAGCAGCAGATACAGCAGATCAGGTTCAGCCAAGCCGGTAGCGGTGACAATATGACGTCACCGAACCGGTTCTCCCCCCCCCCCGCCCTCCCACCCCCCCCACGTTATTCTTACCTTTTATTTGGTCCCACCCTCAATCTATTGCTGCCTCCTGAGTCCCAGCTGATGACTAGAGGGAAAAAAACTGTTTAAACTCTTGCCGCGGGGCTTCAAAGGGCCGCCCTACAGCTGATCAGTGTTAAAAGCAAACAAATGAGTCAGGTCGTAAGTGCGAGGACTGGTTGTAAGTGCGAGGACCTTCCAGAAACGACTCTGACCAGCTAGCCGCGCCCACATAGTCACATGACCTCCAAGCCACACCCACAAAATAAGCCACGCCCACAGAACCGGTAGTAAAAAAATTTAGAACCCACCCCTGGTGTGGGCACATGCACATGTGACACCCCCCCCCCCTACGCTTTTGGCACTCAACAGCAAAAAGGTTAGCCATCCCTGCCTTAGGGTATTCTGATCTGACCTTACCCTGAACGGCTGCAGAGATATGTGAATGGGAAAAATAAATAGAATAAAAATATGATGATGCCATGTTTATTAACCCTTTACAATAGGTGCACGATTCACTGAACCACAAATGAGTCAATCAACTTTAATGCAAAAAGCAGCTAGCATAGCAAGTTTATGGTTCAGTAGGTCATATGTTTAACCCCTCTTGTGAACATAGACTTTTCCTGTAGTCTAGAAGCTTTTCAATATGCGTCTGTGATGGAGCATAGATGACAAATATACTAAAGGATATGACATGCCATCCTTACTAAATTGTAGGTTTCATGGAATCATAGAGGCAGAAAGGGCTGTTTATGAGTCCAACTACCTGCTCATTGCAAGAATCCAGATTGAAGAGAAAGTTTTCTAGGCTCCACATATCCAGCGAAGGGAGACCCATCACCTCTCTGGGTCGTTGGTTGCACCATCAAACCGCTTTTACGGTTAAGAAGTCTTTTTTTCTAGTGCTCACTTGGAATTTACAGGTAGCCCTCGATCTGTAACCATCCTTTTTAAACCATCCGCTCAAAGGCACTGTGCCATATAATGGCACTGAAAAAAGTTACTTATGGACCGTTTTTCACACTTAATAACCATTGCAGCATCCCTATAGTCATGTGATCAAAATTCAGATGCTTGGCAAACTGGTTCATATTTATGATGGTTGCAATCTCCTGGGGTCATGTGATCCACATTTGTGACCTTCTGACAAGCGGAGTCGATGAGGGAAACCAGATTCACTTAACAACCGTGTTACTAACTTAACGACTGCAGTGATTCAACCCTAGCAAGGTTGTAAAATTGTTCTGACCCAGCCTTAGCATGTAATGATAAGCTGTTTACTTGTGAGTAAAAACTAACCCCTTTTCAAACAGGGTGTTGTGGTCCGCCAGCAGCCTGCGGAGCTGGCAGCGGAATCGGACAGTGAGGAGGCTGGGGAGGAACATGGGCCAGTCCTGGAGTCTGGGAAAGGCTCAGACGAGGGCTCTGCGTCGAAGACAGAGATGGGACAGGGCCATCTGGGAGTTTTGCATGGACTCAGGAGTCTCCAGAGTCGGACATCAGAGAGGCAGAGGAACAGGAGGAGCCTATTTCTAGTGTTCGCATGCGCAGAGCTGCCAGAAGGCAAGAACAGTTAAAACAAAAGGGACAACTCAGGAGTAAGGCCTGGAGAGGATTGGCCCCTCCCATAAGACTTAAAAGAGGAGCAAAGGCACGTGGGCCCTTTGCAGGAAAGCAACGTTGTTAATTCTGTTCCTGGTCAGCATCTCTGTTTGATTCTGGACTTCGTGTATCTTTGCCAAGTAGGTCTTTGGCAGCATGTCAAGGGAGATAAAGGTTGGTGATTATCTCAAAGGACTACTCCTGAAGGACTTTTTGCAACTAATTGGGACTCAGCTGTGAATGAACATAATTCACAGCTGTTGCAATAAAAGAGTTTTTTTGGGACTACTCGTGTGTTTTAATGACTCAGGTAGCCTAGATCACAACACAGGATAGGAACAGTCTTTTCTTCACGTGGAAAACCAAATGTAATTAGTCCCAACAGACCTGGTTCTGGCCTAATAATCCGAATTGCTTGCTGTATCCTAAAAACAAATGGTTGTCTGTGACAACGAACAGTTGTCTGTGACAACCAGGGAGGGGCTGGCTAGCATCTATGTCTGCTTTTCCCTGAGAGCCAGCTTATTGCTTTCCTTTGCTCTCCTCTCCTTCCCTCTCTGTGCATACCTACATCTGGGATGGGCCCCATCCGTTCCTCCCCCTCACTCAGCTCAAGCCCCGAAGACAGCTGCCTCTCCACCTGAGGGAGGATGGAAGGTCCCAGCTCTGCCTCTGTCTCCTTATCAGAGCCTTCCAAAGGCTCTGAAGCTGGCCCAGGCCCTCTCTCAACCTCCTCCTCGTCTGACTCTGCAGCAAGCTCTGCTGGCAGCCGACGGGCCACAACAAAAATGGGGCAAAACTCATTTCACAAATGTCTCACTTAACAACCGAAATTTTGGGTTCAGTTGTGGTTATAAGTCAAGGACTACCTATACCTCTTTTATTTTAAATCCATTACTCTACCTCCTCACTTTAAAACCACTGGAAAAAAAACCCTTCATGATGTTCTTTATGATGTCTTTTTCCAGTTTGAAGTCTTTTTATTCTATTTGTATCCTTTCTCCCCTAAAGGATAAACGTATGCATCTTTTTAAACTTCTCTCCAGAGGACATCATCTGTCCTTGGCTTCTTCTGACCTTGCTCCAATTTCTGCAAAACCTTCTGAAAGAGTAGTACCCACTACCAGACAAAACATTTGTGGTGAGGTCTAACCATTACAAGATAAAATGAAGCCATTATTTTCTGTGATTTGGAAAGGAGGCTTTTGATAATCCAATTTAAAATTGCATTTTCTGTTTGTTTGTTTTTTTTTTCAGTTGTCTCACATGGTTTTTTAAATCCAGTTTCATATTATTCCAAGATCTTTTTCACAACTTCTATCAGTGAGTCCCCCTCCCTCCCTGGGCCTGGTGGCTCAGCAGACTGATAGCATTGTGATTAACACCAGCTGTCTGCAATTACTGTAAGTTCGAATCTCACCAAGCTCAAGGTTGACTCAGCCTTCCATCCTTTCTAAGGTAGGTGAATTGAGGATTCAGTTTGTGGGGGCAATAAGCTGACTTTGTATAAATATACAAAAGTATGAAGGCTATTGCTTAACGCATTGTAAGCTGCCCTCAGTCTCCGGAGAAGGGCGGCATATAAATCAATTTTTTTAAAAAATACCTGTGCATCTGATTTCTGTTTCCTCCTGTGTACAGTACTTGTCTGAAGTTAATGTTATCATTTTTTGGTCCATTTCTTTAACTTACCAGAATGGGGTCATGTTGATTTCTGTTAAATTACTGCATTCTTTTCATGTTATGTCAGATCAATCTCTTTATGGATCAGCTATTCGATCTTCTCAGACAACTGATCTATAGTTCTCTGGATCCTCGTTTTTCCCTGTTTGAAGATAGGACATTCCTATATTTGCTTTCCTCCTTACTTCTAAGATCATGCGTAAAGATTTGGCCTGATCATCTGAAAGTTTCTTCAGTATCCTATGAGGATACTCCAGCCCTGGAGATTTAAACTTCTTCCAAATCAGTAGATCCCCAAAGATAAAACACCCAGACAAAAACTGAGCAAGGTGGTATATGCAGTACAATACAGCGAGCCATGTGCAGATCTGTGCGTTGGGGAAACAAAACAACCACTTCATAAGCACATGGCACAACATAGGAGAACAAACACATCAGGACTAGATTCAGCAGACCATCCTGCATTTAAAAGACACAGGCCACTCTTTTGAAGACAACCAAGTCCACATTTCGGACAGAGAGGACCGCTGGTTTGAAGCATGGGTCAAAGAGGTCATCTATGTCAAAACTGAACAGCCTTCTCTTAACAGAAGGGGAGGGATACAATATCATCTATCTCTAATCTACAACACAGTCCTTTCAACAGTTCCAAGAAGGCTCTACACCCATTTGCAGCACTCAGGTGACCCTGATGACACAGATAAACCTCCAGGTGACCTTAATGACTAAAGAATGCAAATGACCAGCGGTCTGCAAGGAGTATAAATCCTTCCATTCCCCACTATCCAGTCTGAGCAGAAGTTTCTTGGATGAGAAGCGAAACATCTTCAAAGAAAAACCAGAAAGTCCAGTTACCTCTTGAAAAAGCATCTTTGGGACAATCATGACCTGGATGACTGAGAATCTCCGTAGACAAGTCAGTAGATATTTCTTGCCTATGTTTCTATCAGTCTTATGTGTCAGTCCCATCCCTTCATCATAATTGCGTGGTGCAGCATTTACCCTGCTGTTGGAGAAGACCAAGCCAAAAGTCAACCAGCAAGATGGGCATTACTGTAGTTACAGAGCCTCCATGCTTCCCTTGTCAATGTGTTTGTATGTGTGGTGCGCATGTAATTGCAAAACTGATTTATGAAGTTCTTCTTCCTCCCACTTCCCAACTAGAAAAGGATCTCCCCCCCCCCGCCCCAAGATAACCAGGACTATCCATTTTTCATTATATCTAGAGGTCTTCAAAAAGAATTCCATGAATCTGAAGATAAGATACTGTATGTGTCAGGCTTGGAAGCCATCTTTTGCATTGGATCTTCAGGCCTGCCACATTTACTGCTATGGGAAACTGGGAGGGGGGATTGTATGGAGCTGGGGAGATATATAGCCATAATAACATTCCTTTCTCTGGGAGTCAAGGGCATCTTGCCCTGCACCTGAAGGGGTGTGGCTGGGAGGCAGCTCCAGTTGGAACGGTGCTTTGATTAGACCATGTGATGAACTTGTGGGTGTTGGGCAGGAACTTGGACTTTCTGTTGGGTGGGGAAAACCTGGAAACTTTCAGATTCAGGTTTTCCCAGATGTGCCAATATGACATCTCTAATAAAATGGAACTTTGAGGAACTTCAAGCCTCGGAGTCTTTTTTCATTGGGGGTGTTACTTGGAACCAGAGGTTGGTTTCAGCAGGTTCTGACCAGTTCTGGAGAACTGGTAGTGGAAATTTTGAGTAGTCAGAGAACCGGTAAATACCACCTCTGACTGGCCCCGCCCCCATCTATTTTTTGCCTCCCAGCTGATGGGGAGGAAATGGGGATTTTTGCAGTAACCTTCCCCTGGAGTGGGGAGGGAATGGAGATTTTACAGTATCCCTCCCATGCCACGCCCACCAAGCCACACCCACCAAGCCACGCCATGCCACGCCCACCAAGCCACACCCACAGAACCGGTAGTAAAAATTTTTGAAACCCACCACTGCAAGTTGAAACCCTGACAGTATGTATGATCCACAGGCAATAGGCAACTTTATTATTGGATTGGACACATGGCCCATTTCTTCTCCAGCAGTTCTCTAATCCCATGGATCAATTCTATGGCATCAGAGAAGTGATGTCTAAAGCTCCACCAATCTTCTTGCTACCCTCAGGCAGGTATTGAGAAAGGACGTATTTGGGAAAACTGGATTTTCCCATTGCTATATAAATACTATCTCCAGAAAACCAGCCAGGAACCAGAAGGTGGACATCAACCAATTGATTTGTGACAGGTGTCACCTTCAGACCATGTCAGCACATATGTCACAAATGAGATATCATAGACCTTTTCCGTGACATGGTTGGTGCTGTAAGAAGAGGGAAAATGTTTGAAAAATAGAACAGCTTAGGACAAATGTAGATGGCCTCTGTGGTGGGCTGGGGATGAGTTGTAGGTCACATCATGAGGATTGTTGTTGTTGTTAGTTGTGAAGTTGTGTCCGACCCATCGCGACCCCATGGACAGTGTTCCTCCGGGCCTTTCTGTCCTCTACTGTCCTCTGGAGTTCATGTAAGCTCACGCCTACTGCTTCAGTGACTCCATCCAGCCACTTCATTCTCTGTCGTCCCGTTCTTCTTTTACCCTCAGTCTTTCCCAGCACTAGGCTTTTCTCCAGTGAGTCTTTCCTTCCTTTGAGTTTTATCTTCAGGACCTGGCCTTCTAAAGAGCAATCAGGGTTCTAATACTTCTCTGTCTTCTGCAGTCTGAACCAATGTAATGGAAAAAATTTCCTCATTATAGTTTCCCTTGATATTTTAGTTCTGTAAAGAAGTATTTGCCTCTTTTCAGATTTTCTGAATTGCTGCATATTGTTGCCATGGAATATCAGAGCTTCCTATGAATATTACTGAAAAAAAATCTAGGCTCTTGGGGGGAAGATATGCCATGTGGTGGAGGTAAGCCAAGGTTGGCGACTTTGATAGAGGGCAGGCTGACCCAAATCATACATGATAGCTTAATGAATTCTTGCAGAGAAGATGGAGAATGGATTTGAAGGACAGAAAGAAAGCTGCTACCAAGGCAATAGATAGATTAGCAGAGCCAAGATCAAGGAAAATAACAAGAAAATGACTCGGACAAGCCCATCCCAGGTTCACAAGAATGAAGGAAGAATGAAGGAAGGAAGGAAAGAAGGGAGGAGAAAAAAAAAGCAGGAATTGGGTATGTCTAGTCTGATGAAAAGAAGGACTAGGGCAGTGGTGAAATCTGAACTGGTTTGCTACCGGTTCGCTGGCCTTGCATGCACGATACACACAAAATGCACACTATGTGCGCGCATGTACGGAACGCACCAAATGCATGGAAAAAGGAGGCTTGGGAAGGTAAGTAGAACAGTGAGGGGGGGAACAGTTGTGCTGCGCAATTTAGATTCACTAGAAAGCAGGATTTCCTGCTTTCTAGCGATTTTAAATCGCGCGGCACAGCTGATCGTTGGAAATACCGGTTCGGAGAAACTGGTAGCTTTTTTTTACTACCAGTTCGCCCGACCCGGTAGTTTTTATCACTACCGGTTCACGTGAACCGATGCAAATTGGTAGGATTTCACCGCTGGACTAGGGGTGACATGATAGCAGTGTTCCAATATTTCAGGGTTTGCCACAAAGAAGAGGGAGTCAAGCTATTCTCCAAAGCACCCGAAGGCAGGACAAGAAGCAATGGGTAGAAACTAATGAAGGAGAGAACTAAGGAGGGATTTCCTAATGGTGAGAACAATTGGGTGCCCCGTCGCTGGAGGCTTTTAAGAAGAGACTGGACAATCACTTCTCTGAAATGGTATATTGTCTCCTGCTTGAGCAGGGGGTTGGACTGGATGGACCTCCAAGATCCCTTCCAACTCTGTTATCCTATGTTCTAGTCTATATTCAAACTTGCAAGATTCTGTTACTATACCTTCTATAAAAAATGTAGTCCTGATCTATACAAGTAGTCCTTGACTTACACCCGTTTGCTTAATGATTGTTTGAAGTTACGACAGCGCTGAAAAAAATGGCTTACAACCGGTCCTCAAAGTTAGGACTATTGCAACTACCCGCGCGATCACATGATCATGATTTTGGCGCTTGGCAATTGGCTCGCATTTACGATGGTAGCATCATCCAGTCACATGATCAAGATCTGTGACCTTGCCAGTCAGACTCTTGACAAGCAAAATCAATGATTCAAGCCAGATTCACTTAACGATCATGCGATTTCCTTAATGACCGTGGTTGAAATAGTCGTACAATTGGGTCAGGTCACATGATCAGTGGTGAAATCCAAATTTTTTTACTACCGGTTCGGTGGGCGTGGCTTGGTGGGCATGGCTTGGTGGGCGTGGCAGGGGAAGGATACTGCAAAATCTCCATTCCCACCCCACTCTGGGGCCAGCCAGAGGTGGCATTTGCCAGTTCTCCGAACTACTCAAAATTTCCGCTACCTGTCAACCTGCTGGATTTCACCCCTGCACGTGATGTCTGACTTTAATGACTGCATTGCTTAACAATTGAATTTTTTGTCCCAGTTGTCATAAGCAGAGGTGGGATTCACAAACTGTAGCAACTAGTTCACCCAGCACTGGTAAGGCATGTGTGCCTCATCACAAAACAATGCAATTCGCTTGTGCACGCTGTCCGTGCATGCGTGCAACATCAAACAACATGGCAATTCACTCTCGTGTGCCATCCACGCATGCATGCGACATCAAAAAAACAGCGATATTAGATGGGATTGCGCCCGGGTGGGTTGGCGGACCTTCCTGCAGTTTGTCATTACCGGTTTGCTCAAACCGGTCCGAACCGGCTGAATTCCACCTCTGGTCATAAGTCGTACAGTGGACTAAAGCACTGTTATTAACATCTGCTGCTTGCAATTACTGCAAGTTCAAATCTCACCAGGCTCAAGGTTGACTCAGCCTTCCATCCTTTCAAAGGTAGGTGAAATGATAGGAGCCTGGATAGCTCAACAGACAGAGCACTGTAATTTAACACCAGCTGTCTGCAATTAAAGTAAGATTGAATCTTGCCAGGCTCAAGGTTGACTCAGCCTTCCATCCTTTCAAAGATAGGTGAAATGAGGACCCAGATTGTTGGGGCAATAAGCTGACTTTGTATAAATATACAAAAGTATGAAGGCTATTGCTTAACGCATTGTAAGCCGCCCTGAGTCTCCGGAGAAGGGCGGCATATAAATTAAAAGCAAAAAATAAAAATAAAAAAATAAAAAATAAAAAAATCAGTATGTAGCTGAAGCAACAAAGACCTGGATGTTTAAGAAATCATTTGAAGACTCAGGTCCAAAACATGATCATCCATAACTCTCCCATACTTTTTTACCTTTTATGTATGCAATTGTGATTGATCTTCCCCCTGTTTTTTATATTATTATTGTAACATTTATATGCTGACGATTATACAGTGATTTTTATCTGGATGTTAACTATCTAGTCCTAGACTAGAGCCTCTGGAGCTGGGCAGGATATAAACCTTAGCAAATAAATAAGCAAGCCAGCCTTTTGTGTGTGACTGTAGTCTCTATGAATAACTCCGGACAGCTTTTGCAACCCAATCTATTACCATGATTTAAGTCACGAAATAAGCTCCTGCTTAATCACGAAGCACTTCATGTGTCAGGAGGCATTCCATTTCGCCCCACCTTTGTATACCGGGCTTCAATTATTTCTTTATTTACTTTCCCATTCTGCTCTTTTTCGGCAAAGTTGTTTTTGCAACATCAGCACTAAAATGTCATTCCTGATTTCATCCCCCATTAATCTGCAGGTTAAATCTAAATACTTTGGAGGGGTGGTTTTTTTCCCTTTTTTTTTTTTTAAAAAAAAGAAAGCAGCAGTTTGAGCTTGTGGTCAGTTAAAACATGAAATGTTAATAATACAGCGAGACAATCATCATCTGTGAAACTGTTATCGCTATTGTAACGTTGCAAGCCTGTTCAGAGAAAGGCAGTTTTCTTTATATTCCAGAGACAAAAAAGTTGGTCCTTCCAGGGATGGACTTCAAAAATTTTAGTAAGGGATTCTCTGCCTGGTTGCTGGGTGGGCATGGCCATAGTGGGCGTGGCCTAGTTGGCCTCCTACACCATGGCAGGGGGTAGGCATTTTTGCCCTCCCCAGGCTCCGGAGGCTTTTTTGAGCCTCTGGGAGGGCGAAAACGGCCTCCCCAGGCTCTGGAGGCACTCTGGACTGCCTTCTTGAATTTCCAGTAGGCCCATTTTTCCCCCTCCCCGAGCCTCTGCACATGCCCTGCACTTACCTGCATCCAAAACGGGCCGCGTGGGGACTCCTGGGAGGCAGGGTGGTCGGGGCCATCCAAGAGTGGGATTTAGGGGATCTCCGAACTGCACAGAATCTGAGCTAGAGGTTCTGCTGAACCCCCAGCAGCCCATTCCTGGGTGCTTCTAAATATTACAGAACTGAGAACCACAGCTGCACTATTTAATTGTTGGACTAATTGATTGAAACATTTAACAGACTACAGATGTGTGTGGGTTTTTAATTTTTTTTTTAAATGGACTATTCTTTAGTACAATTGCTTATAGCTGGGAGAAAAGAGGCAGGAATCCTCTCTAGATGTCTGGGAGTTGTCTTGCTGAAGATAGAGCAATTGTCTTACTTGCTCCAGGGGGTAAAATGAGAATTAATGGGTAGAAATGTCAGGGTTTGAGCTAAACATTTCCTCAAATGAAAGCTGTTTGTCACTGCAAGACTGCCAAAGGAGGCGGTAAAGTCTCCTCTGCTGGAGGGATTAAAAGCACGGATTGGGTTGCCATCTGTTGAAAATACTATAATTTTATCCTTTGCTCAACAGAGTTATATTAGCAGGGGAGTGTAGGCTTTTTTAGTTTACTAGATGGCAACCCACCAGGTTAATTCTATCTAGGCAGGGAAGCTAAGCGGGATTTTCTCTGGTTTAATATTTGGACAGGAGACAACCAAAGGCCAGACTTAAAAGTTGGAAAAAAAACCAAAACCCTGAAGGAAGATTAGGGAAGCCACTTCTTTTAAATGCTCCCCAAGAAAGTTATTTGGATGGCCTATGAAATTAGCAACAACCAGTTTGGTATCATGGTAAAAGCAACAAGATAGAAACCAACAAGAAACTTTGAGCTCTGGTCTTGCCTTAGGTAGGATGTCTATCAGTGGTGGGTTTCAAAATTTTTTATTACCGGTTCTGTGGGTGTGGCTTGGTGAGCATGGCAGGGGAAGGATACTGTAAAATCTCCATTCCCACCCGACTCTGGGGGAAGGATACTGCAAAATCCCCATTTCCTCCCAATCAGCTGGGACTTGGGAGGCAGAGAATAGATGGGGGTGGGGCCGGTCAGAATTTTTACTACCGGTTCTCCGAACTACTCAAAATTTCCGCTATCGGTTCTCCAGAATTGGCCAGAACCTGCTGAAACCCACCTCTGGTGTCTATGGAGATTCTCAATCATCTAGGTCATGGTTGTCCCAAAGGCGCTTTTTCCAAAAGGCAACTGTACCTTCTTGGGTTTTTTTTTTTCCCTTTGAAAATGTTTCGCTTCTCATCCAAGAATGAGAAGCGAAGGAGCCTTGGTGGTACAGTGGAGTAAAGTGCTGTTAAGTAGCACTTAGCTGCCAGCTGCCAGCTGCCTGCAATTACTGCGAGTTCAAATCTCACCAGGCTCAAGGTTGACTCAGCCTTCCATCCTTTCGAGGTAGGTAAAATGAAGACCCGGATTGTGGGGGCAATAAGCTGACTTTGTATAAAAAAGAACACCGTTGGGGGGGGGGGCAAAAGCCCTACTAAGCAGGTATATACAAAGTTATGAAGGCTATTGCTTAACACATTGTAAACCGCCCTGAGTCTCCGGAGAAGGGCGGCATATAAATCGAACCAATAAATAAATAAATAAATAAATAAATAAATAAATAAATAAATAAATAAATAAGTTTCTTCAGAAAGAAATATGCTCATCATTATATGAGATATGTCATGTAATTAAATAAATATGCAAAATCGGGACACCACCACATATAGGTAATCCTTGATTTATGATCGCAATTGAGCCCAGAATTTTGGTCGTAAATTGCACAATTGTAAGTAGAGTCACCACATGACTGGATTCGATTTTATGGTCATTTTTGCATTAACCGAATTACATGGTTGTGAAGTGAATCACGTGATGGTAAGTCCGAATTCATCTTACCCAATTGGTGGGTTTGGGTGGAAAATGGCGAAAAAGGTCACAAAATGAAATCATATGATCAAAAGATGTTGCAGCCAGTTGTAAATGTCAACCAGTTGCCAAATGCCTGAAATACAATCATGTGACCATGAGGATGATATGGCAGTTGTACCTTTGACGATGGATGGGTTGTAAGTAACTTTTTTTGAGTCCATCATAACTTTGAAGAGTTGTTAGGCAACCGGTTGTAACTTGAGGATCACTTCTAGTGGCAAACCAAGCCACAGCTGACAGGTGTAGGATAGAAGTCCATAATGGGTATAACAAATTTCAAGCTGGCATACTTTTATACCAACTCGAGGATGAGTAGATAGCACTCTAACTTGACAGTAAGTATCCAACTTTGTTAAGAGTTCTTGTATGACAGTATTGCTGACTCCTGAATTTTGACTTCAGGGCCTGTTTACTGTTTTACTTTGGGTGCAATTTCCTTTGATGACCTGTGGCTGATTTCACAAGCCTTTCACCCTTTCATCACCCGGGTTCTAGCAGAGTTTGCACAATGGGCTAAATTTTAAATTATGGTTAATTAATAACACTTGCAGTATTCTAACAACAAGCTTAGCTGAAATAAACCATATTATGATTCAACATGATAACCTGTTCCACACACACACACCTTATCACAGCACACTCAATAATATGCAAAAAAAACCTAGGCAACTACGTTTTAACCCAGTGAAATGTTTCTCAATCTTGGCAACTTTAGGATATTTGGACTTCAACTCCCAGAATTATCCCAGCTGGGGATAATTCTGGGAGTTGAAGTGCAGACATCTTGAAAGATGCCAAAGTTGAGAAACACCGTGCTAGAGTGTGGTTGGTTTATTGTTCACTGTATTGCACAAACTCAGTGAACTGGATTGACTAAATGACTTTCAACCATGTATAAAGGTGTTATGCAGACACTTTGTAATTTGTTATGTTTTGGCATGACCTTGGAGAATGATTTATGGTTTGACATGAACACCATGTTTGTGGGATACCGAAGGAGAACAAATAGGAGGACAAATAATTCTGGCTCCTGGCTAATAGTTTTAGAAGCATCTGGTGTGTATGTTCAAAATAGCCCCATATACCGTATTTTTCAGAGTATAAGATGCACCGGAGTATAAGAGGCACCTTAGTTTTTGGGGAGGAAAATAAGAAAAAAGCTGATTGGTAGGTGGATCGGCCTCCCGGAATACCCCCAATCAGCTGTTCCCAGAGGTGAATTTTAGCAACAGGTTCATTGGTTTTGAGCTCTGCGCCTTGCTTTTTTTTCTGCCTCTGAAAGCCTCCGAAACAAAGCTTCAGAAAAAAAGCCTTTTTTTCCCTGAAGCTCTGTTTGGAAGCTTTTTTTCTGAAGCCCCTTTCAAAGGCTTTTATTCTGAAGGACTCTCTGTACTCTGTTCAATCTCCTTTCTTTGGTATTGGTATATAGATTAACCTCTTCCGATCTGTTGGTTATTGTGTCACTCTCCAGATTTGTTAGCATAGTTTGGTTAGAACCTTTACTGATTCTTCTTTTGTTGCTTGCCATATTATTTTAGATAAAAGCCATTCAGAGGCTTTTTTTCTGAAGCTTCTTTCAGTGACTTCTTTCAGTCTCTGAAATCTCCGTTTGCGAGGCTGGGCAGAGCTACGTTCGGAGTATAGGAAGCACCCAGATTTTCACCCTCTTTTTTTTGGGGAAAAGGTGCGTCTTATACTCCGAAAAATACGGTAGATATGATGCAGCTCTCTATCTTTTCTGTGTGTCTTATGAAATTGCATTAATGCTGTCATCACTTCGGTGAAAGTGATAGATCTAATGGACACCTGCCAATCATTCCATTTTGAACTTCATCGTTATCATTTTCATATAGATAATCCTCAAATTACAATTTTTCGTTTAGTAACTGTTCAAAGTTACAATGACACTGAAAAAATGACTTACAACTGGTCCTCACACATAACAACCTTTACAGCATTCTCACAGTCATGTGATCAAAATTTGGGTGCCTGGCAACTGGCATGTATTTACAATAGTTGCAGAGTCCCAGGATCATGTGAATGACATTTGTGATTTTCTCAGCCAGCTTCAGGTAAGCAAAGTCAATGGAGGAAGCCATTTGCTTAATGACTGCATGATTCACTTAACAACCACAATCATTTGCTTAACAACTGTGGCAAAAAGGATTGTAAAATTGGGCACGGCTCACTTAGCCGCCTTGCTTAATAAGAGAAAGTCTGCTCTCAATTGTGGTTGTAATTTTAGGAGTACCCGTACTAAGAAACAGACATATTCCTTTAAAATGGAACCAGTTGACACACTTGACCTGGATATAAAATGAACTGTTGTAAGTCAAGGACCCAAATGGTGGCATTTTAGATTTTTTATCCCAGTGAAATACTAAGGATATTTAGGGCTTTCACCTTTGATTCTTTGGCTGTCAAAAATGACATCACTGGTGGGACAATTCTTAATACACTTGGAACAGTTTCTCTCATCTGCATGGTTTATTGAAGTACAAGGATGTGACGATAATTTCCTGCATACACATCCCATTTCGTATACCACCTGCCTTACATTAGGAAAATATCCTGCCTTATGCTGATCAGTATCTTGTTACAGAACTTTTTATTTTGTCGTTACACAGGGCAAGGGAATTTTGAAATATTAGATCTGGCCACTCAACTTCTCTTAGATTACTGCTGATCAGGTAGATGTTTCCTCAACCACAGGAACCAACTCTGCTGTCTGGAACCTGTTGCTTAATCTTTTATTTGAGCTGTGTGTATCATCCTCCAGAGCAGGGGTGTCAAACTCAAGGCCGGATCTGGCCCGCAGAGTGCTTAAATCTGGCCTACAGGGCCACCCTGGAAACAGCAAAGTACCGGGCCTGTGGTGCCTCTGCCAGCATAGGGGGGGGGGTGTCCCTTGAAGCTCCCCCAGCCCCTATTTTCACCGGCAATGGTCGCACACAGCCCCCTGGGCTCCATTTTTGCCAGCAGAGGGACAGTAAAACTAACTAAAAACAAAACAAAAAGAGAAATGTTTCCCCTTTTTCATTTGAGCATGCAAGAAGAGACAGGAAAGAAGAGAGGGAAAGAGAAAAGACAAAAAAAAGACGGAAAGATGGGAAAAGAGCAAGGAAGGAAAAAGAAGGAAAGAGGGAAAGGAAGAAGAAAGGAGAATGAGCAGGGAAGGAAAAAGAAGAGAAGGAAGGAAGGAAGGAGTGAGAGAGGGTTTGAGGGAAGTCCTGCCTTGGCACTTAGCCACCACAGGTGCCCCTGATGTCAAGCTGGCCATGCCCACTGGCCACATCCCCTCTGCCCCCCCAAAGGTCAAACACAACCATGATGCGGCCCTCAATGAAATCGAGTTTGACACCCCTGCTCTAGAGCCTATCCCTGAAGGTTGGCCTGAATGTGGATGGATGGATGCAGTAAATACAGTGCCAATATTGTCATTCCTTGCTCCCTTGATTTGCCTTCATATAGCAGATGGAAGGTAGCAGATTTAAGAAGTGATGGTAAAATCTAGGACAGTGATGGCTAACCTGTTTGCTGTCGCGTGCCAAAAGCAGGGGGAGTGGGGGGGGAGTCGCGCGTACATGTGCCCACACCCATAATTCAATGCGTCCAGCTTCCCCAACCATGTGCACGCAACCCACCTGAGCTCGCCCTGCTTTTAGCATCCGATGGCACTGTGGGCATGGTAGGCCCATTTTTTGCCTTCCTCAGGCTCCAGAGGCTTCCTAGGAGCCTGGGGAGGGTGAAAATGGCCTTCCCCACCCCTCGGAGGCCCTCAGGAGGCCAGAAACAGCCTGCTTCCTGACTTCCAGTAGGCCCAGAAGGCCCGAAAATCAGCTGACCTGCGTGCACATGTGCGCTGGAGATGAGCTAGGGCAACGCTGCGTGCCCACCAATATGGCTTTGCGTGCCACCTGTGGCACGTGTGCCATAGGTTCGCCATCATGGATCTAGGATCTTCACAATTCTGCTCTTTAAGACTGAGTATTTTCTCTTCACCCCATTATCCATCAACCGAGGCGACCACATGTCTCTGCATAAGGATAGGACTATACAAACCATGTTGCATTTATCTTGTAACACCCAGAATTGAAGTAACAGTAACAGAGTTGGAAGGGACCTTGGAGGTCATCTAGTCCAACCTCCTGCTCACGCAGGAGACCTATACTAGGGATTCAAACCGCCAACCTTTCTGATCGACAAGCTCAACGTCTTAGCCACTGAGCTGAAGAAAAATCATGCAGTTTAATTTGCACAGAATAGGAGGGGGCGGATTTCCTGTGTCCCACAAATGCTTCCCAGAACCTTTTGAAGACAGCGCCCACTTAAATCTTTTTCTGAGAAACCCCAGGGATGTGTATGTTTGCAGATATATATATATTTTAAAAAAGAGATTAGAATTACACCACTCCTGCTTAATCCTAGTGATTAAAAGCCAGCCCAAACAAGCAAGGTTTACAACATTAAGATTTCAAGGGCTGTTTGGATAAGGGGAGTGTCATATAATAGTCTAGGGTGAACTACACAGATAAGATACTTGCTTGTTGTTGTTATATTTTGCTGTGTAGGAACTTTTCTTTGCATCATCCTGCACCAATTTTCTGGTTCTGGCCACTTATTATTTATTAGGTCTCTGTTTATTTATAACACATATAGTGCATAACACAACTGATGCTAATTTAGCACACAGCTTGGTCATTTTTTTCTCAAGTCCCAGGTGCGTAACAATCCTTATATATTATAACTATGTTTTAATTTACAGTCAAACCAAAAAGAAAGAAACAATGCATTTCTTCACTGAAACCTGTGTTAAAAGAATGCCTTAAAAGATCTAGAACAGGGGTGTCAAACTCAAGGCCCGGGGACTGGATTTGGCCTGCAGGGTACTTAGATCTAGCCCGCAGGGCCGCCCTGCAAACAGCAAAGGACTGGCCCATAGAGGCTCTGCCAGTGAAAACGGAGCTCGGGAGGGTCGCGTGCAGCAGAGGGTTGCAGGAGGCCATTGCAGATTGCTTGGGCCACCACCTGCGCCTCCAACATGAGTCATATCGAGCTGGCCACGCCCCCGACCACACCCCTGCGGTCAAACACAACCTTTATGTGGCCCTCAGTGAAATCGAGTTTTGACACCCCTGATCTAGAAGTAAGATTAGCAAAACTACCACACTATTAAGTTATACATGTTAACGTTTGCCTCCAAGGTTTTTGGCTGCCATTGCTACAGCACAGAATCTGGCCATCTATCTAGAGATTTTTGCAGTCATGTAAAAGGAAGGGTGCAATTGCCTCTTAAGGCCAGCTCGGATAATTTGTGGAGAAATGAAGTCTATCCTCCGGGGATAATAAAAGTCTCAAGGGTCAGAGTGAAATTTCTTTTGTGTGAAGTTATAAATAAGTGATAAATATATTTTGGGGTGATGATTAAGGTGACCAGACGTCCCGCTTTTGGTGGGACAGTCCCGCTTTTGGCGGGACAGTCCCGCTTTTGAGCAATTTGTCCCGCGTCCCGCGGCGTTTTAAAAAAGTCCCGATTTTTCATTCTGCCTCCTGAATCCCCGCTGATGGCTAGAGGGAAAAAAAACTCTTTAAACTCTTGCCGCGGGGCTTCAAAGGGCCGACCTACAGCTGATCAGTGTTAAAAAAAAAATGAATAGACCCATGCCTGCAAAAATAGAAAAAACAGCCCCTGTTAACAGCTTCCGCTAGGTTAATTAGCTGCAAAAAGCTGCAAAAAGTTCCTGGAGCAGATTTCCCCCCCCCCCCCCAGCTATACTGAAAACAAAGGCGAAAGCGAAACTAAACCTGCAACATGACAAAATGAGGCAGAGAGAGATTTCTTTCTTTTTCTTTTTCTTTTTCCTCACCCAAAAAGGTAGGTACAAAACTGCAAACAATGGGAAATTTTGGGCAAAAGAGGAGAGTTCAAGATTTTAAAACACAAAAGAAAAAAAGCTCTATTTAACTAGGGAATTGTAATAATTGAGATACTATTAATAATTGTATATTGTGTTGAAAGCAGAAATGGTTAAGTTGTGGTTTGGAGGAATATATGGGGGAAATTATTTGGTTTATTATTATTGGTAAATATAATTAATTGATTTGTAAGAAATTGGATTGCATGGAAATAATTGGAATATTCATGTTCATATTGATTAATATACAAAAAAGATAGTTATATAACTAATTGATTTATATTAAAATGTTGAATTTGTATTAAACAACTGTATTACATAATTACATAATTAACCAATGTGAGGATGGATATAAAAATAGATGACAATGGGAAGGGGTATAATATAGAATAGAAGGGAAAAATTGAATTTGATTAAGATTAGAGATGAGGATGAAGGGTAATATTGTTTTTTTAAAAAAATAGATGAGGAATAACTATGGCAAAAAGGAAATATAGAAATTGTAAATTTAATTGAAATGACTAAACGCTGTTTAAATTTGTGAACCAGCCAAATATTCTGTTCAAAGAAAATACATTGCATGTTTGTATGTGTGTTTCTAATTATTGCTATTTATTCATATTTGTTCTCTTTTATTCTTTAAAGTTTAACAATTCATTCTTAATCTTAATATCTTTATATTTGCTTGGGGTTGGCTTTCTTCCCTTTCATCTTTTTTATTGTACAGCAATCTTTCTCCTCAAACCTACCACCACTCTCTTTTCTTTCCTTCTTACTTTCTCTTCCCCCCACCCTCTTTTTCTCCTCCCTACTTCCTCTTCCTTTCTCCTTCTCCTCCTCTCTTCCTCCCTCTCTTACCCTCACTCCTACTCTAATTTCCATTCCTTCATCCCTCTCTATTGCTGTATCCTTTAATGCATATGGACTACTCAGAGGGCTGAAAAAGTTATTTTTGACTGGTCCTCACACTTTTGACCAGTCCTCGAATTTATGACTGTCCTCACATTTTACATTTTTGCCCTCTCTTGTCATCATGGTGAAGAGAAGCAGTTGTGAAATGAGTGACATGGTTGTTAAGAATGCTGCATGGGCATAAATATGAGGATGGTCATAAGTGTGAGGACCAGTCAAAAGTGCGAGGACCTGTCAGAAATGACTTTTTTCAGCCCTCTGGTTAGTCCTTTTGTGCATATGGACTACTCAGAGGGCTGAAAAAGTTATTTTTGATTGGTCCTCACACTTTTGACCAGTCCTCGAACTTACGACTGTCCTCACATTTTACGTTTTTGCCCTATCTTGTCACCATGGTGAAGAGAAGCAGTTGTGAAATGAGTGACATGGTTGTTAAGAATACTACACGGGCATAAATGTGAGGATGGTCATAAGTGTGAGGACCAGTCAAAAGTGTGAGGACCTGTCAGAAATGACTTTTCAGCCCTCTGAGTAGTCCCTATACACATAGCCATGGCCACCCGGTCACATGACCAGCTAGCCACGCCCACCCAGTCACATGGCCTCCAAGCCACGCCCACACAATAAGTCACGCCCACAATGGTGTCCTTCTTACCAATGTTAAAATCTGTTCACCTTACCCTATACGCATAGCCATGGCCACCTGGTCACATGACCAGCTAGCCACACCCACCCAGTCACATGACCAGCTAGCCACGCCCACCCAGTCACATGACCAGCTAGCCACGCCCACAAAATAAGCCACGCCCACAATGTCCCTCTTTACCAATGTTAAAATCTGGTCACCTTAGTGATGATGAATGTTCGAGCTTGCTATCGCGGAAATGGGAAAGATTCAGTCCGTATATCAGGATATAGGATTCTCCACTTAATCTGATTTCCAGATCCAGAATAGGTAGGGATTGGGAACTGAGCCTGCAGTCATTCGGACTGAATATTGTTCATTTCTTTCACAAACAACTACATCTACCTATTGTATAAATTGGGATTAGTGCAGTGTTTCTCAACCTTGGCAAGTTAAGTCATATGGACTTCAACTCCTGTTCTGTCCCCCTCTCACACATGCACACAAACAGTCAGCCAGGAGTTAAATAAAACTTGCAGACAATAAATTCCTTCGATAACAGGATTGGCAGCAATGCAGTAGCTGCTTGCCAAGAACTTTACTCACAGAGGGAGGTATTCCTCCTCCGTCAGATAAACCAAAACAAATACACAAAGCCACAGAATTGTCAAGTCCAGTCCATATTAAATCCAAGGCAGGCAGATAACGTAGTTTCAGAGATACAATGCGACTCGCTAGTTGTTTAGTTTTGTCCGTCACAGAGCCTGAATGGCCACCACATCCCCTTTTATCCCCTGTGGGGTGTGGTCCAGTGACTCAGCTTAATCTCTGCCACACCTCCTTTTCTGCTGCGTGCGCTTGTCTCTCTGATGCTGGCGTGGATCCAGCCAAGACTTATCTCCGTCACTGTCCGACTGCGACTGTTCGGAGATACCTGACTCCTGGCCAATCTCTTCTCCTTTGGGAGACACCTGAGGCATTGCCAGAGAGGAGGGTCCTGGAGAGGGAGGCCTGGCCAACTCCTCTCCTTCACCTTCGGAGTCTTCTCCCTCCGATAAGACGGGCTCGGGGGTTGGAGTCACAACAACTCCTAGAATTCCCCAGGCAGCCACATTGTATATACCCGTGATGGTGAACCTATGTCACGGGTGCCACAGGTGGCACACAGAGCCATATCTGTGGGCACGTGAGTGTTGCCCTAGCTCAGCTCCAGTGTGCATGTGTGCATTGGCCAGCTGATTTTTGGGCCTTCTGGGCCCACTGTAAGTCAGGAAATGGGCCATTTCCGGCCTCCGGAGGGCCTTTGGGGGGGTGGGGAAGGCTGTTTTCACCCTCCCCAGGCTCCAAGGAAGCCTCTGGAGTCTAGGGAGGGTGAAAAACGGGCCTACCGGGCCCACCATTAACCTTTTTGCCGTCATGTGCCAAAAGCGGGGGTAGTGCGGGGGGGGGGAAGGATTGTGTGTGCATTCGTGATGCGGGGTGTGGGGGGGCATTGAATTATGGGTGTGGGCACATGCAGGCACAACCTCCCCATGCTCCCCATGCTTTTGGCACGCGATGGCAAAAAGGTTAGCCATCACTGGTATATAAAGTAGCTAGTCCTTGACTTACAACCATTCGTGGACTGCCATTGGAAGTTACAGTGGACTGAAAAAAGTGACTAACCATGGAAATTTTGGGCTCGGTTGTGGTTATAAGTTGGGGACTACCGGTATTGGAAATAATATAATACAATCCTGATCATGTATGCTGATCATGTATACAGCTCATCTGTCTGGAACCCGCACTGCATATCGGACATAAATACAATCGAGAGAGTCCAGAGATATTTTACGAGATGAGTCCTCCATTCCTCTACCCGCAATAAAATACCTTATGCCACCAGACTTCAAATTTTGGGCTTAGACAACTTAGAACTACGCTGACTTCGGTCTAACCTAAGTGTAGTACATAAAATTATCTGCTACAATGTCCTTCCTGTCAATGACTACTTCAGCTTCAACCACAACAATACACGAGCAAATAATAGATACAAACTCAAGGTAAACCACTCCAAACTCGATTGCAGAAAATATGACTTCAGCAACAGAGTGGTCAATGCCTGGAATGCACTACCTGACTGTGGTTTCTTCCCCAAACCCCCAAAATTTTAACCTTAGATTGTCTCCTGTTGACCTCACCCCATTCCTAAGAGATCTGTATGGGGCGTGCATAAGTGCACCGTCCCTGTCCTAATATTCCTTTTTACCCTTACACTTTCCATGTATTCAAATTATGTTTATACTTTTACCTGTTATCTTATATATGCTTGATAAATAAACAAATAAATAAATAAATAAATAAATAAATAAATAAATAAATAGTTCCTCACCCTGTTGTAAATATGCTCGGATGAGTCTTTGCTGAGGCTCAGTAGAGGCTGTCCATTTAAGAATCAGCTTGCAGGTAATCCTTGATTTACAACTACAATTAAGTGGAAAATTGCCATTGCTAAGCCAGGCAGTTGTTAAGTGAGTTTTGCCTCATTTTACGATATTTTCTGCCACAGTTGTTAAGCAAACTGTTTTTTGCTTAACAACAAAAGAGCTTTGATAGCGCAGCAGACTAAAGTGCTGTTAAGTAGCACCAGCTGCCTGCAATTACTGCAAGTTCAAATCTCACCAGGCTCAAGGTTGACTCAGCCTTCCATCCTTTTGAGGTAGGTAAAATGAGGACCTGGACTGTGGGTGGGCAATAAGCTGACTGTCAGAAGGCAGCTTGAAAAGCTTACAAATGGTGATCACATGACCAGCGCAACTGTCATAAGCACATGCCAATTGCCAAGCTCCTGAAGTTTGATCACGTGACCATGGGATCCTACGATGGTCATGAAAAATAGTTATAAATCATTTAAAAAAAAATGAACGATCACTGAACGAAAAGTTGTAAGTTGAGGAGTACCTGTACTGATGGTAAAAAAAAAACAAAAAACCTCCCAAATTTCATGTGTCAAATCTCATGAGATTTCAATGATCGCATTCTCAGATCTCCTGCCAGCTGGACGCAGAAGGAGTGAAAATAATGAATGTAACACTTTTAGATTCTCCTAGGCAGTTAAGAGCAATTATTTTTTTTAACCAACAAGATTTCAAAAGTTTATTAATTTGCTGAATTGATGGTCTGTGATGATCTGTGAGTGAACTTACTGTCTTAGATAAAGATCTGAAACATTCAACATAAGGCACCTGCAATACATGTACATATTTAGTTTGAAGGCTAAGCCTTATGAGGAGCAGTTAAAGGAACATGGCGTGTTTGGCTTAAAGAAGGAAAGCTAAAAGGAGACACGGTAGCAGGCTTCTAATACATAATCATAATCATAAGTTTATTTGTCAAACTTATATAAGGTAACAGGTAAAAGTATAAACATAATTTGAATACATGAAAAGAATAAGTAAAAAGGAATATTAGGACAGGGACGGTAGGCACGCTGGTGCACTTATGCACACCCCATACAGACCTCTTAGGAATGGGGTGAGGTCAACAGTAGACAGTCTAAGGTTAAAGTTTTTGGGGTTTGGGGAAGAAACTACAGAGTCAGGTAGTGCATTCCAGGCATTGACCACTCTGTTGCTGAAGTCATATTTTCTGCAATTGAGTTTGGAACGGTTTACCTTGAGTTTGTATCTATTATTTGCTCGTGCATTGTTGTGGTTGAAGCTGAAGTAGTCATTGACAGGAAGGACATTGTGATAGATAATTTTATGTACTATGCTTAGATTAGACTGATGTCGGCGTAATTCTAAGTTGTCTAAGCCCAAAATTTACGCACGATACCAGACCTCCGGACTTTTCGTCGGGCCCTGAAAACACATCTATTTCATCTAGCCGGGCTGGCTTGACCCCATCCTTGCGGTTTTAAATTTATAATTGGTTTTAATTGGGTTATTTTAAATTGATGGCCAAAATTATTTAATGTTTTTTAAATTGTTTTTAAATTTTATACGTTGTGTTTATATCGTGGCTGTTCACCTGAGTCCTGTTGGAGAAGGGTGGTATACAAATTAAATAAATAAATAAATAAATAAAATTTGGAGTCTGGTGGCATAAGAGGCATGGAGGACTCTTCTTGTAAAATATCTCTCGATTGTATTTATTTATTGGTTCAATTTATATGCCGCCCTTTTCCGGAGACTCAGGGCGACTCAGGGCGGTTAAGCAATAGCCTTCATACTTTTGTATATACCTGCTTAGTAGGGCTTTCAGCCCCACCCCCAAGCGGTGTTCTTTTTTATACAAAGTCAGCTTATTGCCCCCACAAACCGGGTCCTCATTTTACCTACCTTGAAAGGATGGAAGGCTGAGTCAACCTTCAGCCTGGTGAGATTTGAACTTGCAGTAATTGCAGGCAGCTGGTGTTACTTAACAGTGCTTTAGTCTGCTGCGCCACCAAGGCTCTTATTTATTTACGTCCGATATGCAATGCGGGTTCCAGACAGATGAGCTGTATTCAAGAATTGGTCTAGCAAATGTTTTGTATGCTCTAGTTAGTAGTATAACATTACCAGAGAAGAAGCTAGGCAAGATATGCAACATGAAGGGATGTTACAGGGAAGAGGGAATAGATCTATTCTCCCTAGCAGCTAAAGCTAAGACAAGAACCAATGAGTGGAAACTTTACAATGAGAGATCCATGCTAAAAATAAGAAGGAATTTCTTGGCTGTGAGAGTTATTAAGCTGTGAAACAGCCTGACTCATGAAGTTATGGTCTTCCATTACTGGAGGTTCTCAGGAAAGAACAGGGTATCTGGTTGTCCAGAATGGTTTAGGATTCCTGCGTTGTGCAGGAGGTTGGTCTAGAAGACTTTAAGGCCCTTTCCAACCCTAAGATTCTAAGAGATATATGTCTCCCCAGTGTTAGTTCAACTCCTTAAGCATTTTACCCCTCTGGCTCCCCAAACTATATTTGAATAACATAGTACAAATAATGTTGTTATTGAAACCTTTATATTTACACAGACTTTGGGTTCTGATTTCTATTAAAAATTACTGTTGCCTTCCCAAGAACTTATACCTTCTGATTAAAGGTTTGATGGGCTGATTGAACTATTCAGACGCAGATGGTCCTCATTTAGTGACCACAATTGGGATTGGCAACTTGACTGTTAAGTGAAGTGGTTGCTAAGTGAACCTGTAGCTGTACTTAACAATCTTACTTCAGCTTTCCTTTTCTTTGCAGGCCTGCAAAAGTTATAAATGCAAGAATTGTATAGTTATTTTTTCATCATTGTTGTAACTGTGAATCATCGTTAAATAAGGCAATTGCTAAATGAGGACTAGCTATGCTTATTTTTGAATAGTGCAACAGCAATTGTTTTAGCCCATATCTTTTCTTACTGTTACCAACATATGATTTTTTTCTTTTTACAACCCCGTAATCTCTTTTCCTGGGGTGGAGTCAGGGCAACTGAATGAAGTTGAGCGTTTACTGACCGGATGCCCTTCCTGCTGCCTACATGGAGTTCGCAGCAGATATTTTATTTATTTATTCATTATTTATTAATCAAATTTCTATACCGCCCTACTTCTGAAGGACTCAGGGCGGTGAACAGCCAAGATAAAATACAGATAATACAAATATTAAAAAAATCCCTTAAAATTATTAAATATTTTGGGCGAAACACAGATTAAAACACCCAATTTATAAAATCACACGAATTAAAAATTTAAAAGAGGAGAGTTTGGCCAGGCCAGCCTGCTGAAATAAAAAAGTTTTGAGAGCACGACGAAACGTGCGCAGGTCCGGGATCCTCCCTATCTCTGGGGGGAGCTCGTTCCAGATGGTAGGTGCCCCCACAGAGAAGGCTCTCCCCCTGGGGGCCGCCAGTCGACACTGTTTGGCTGACGGCACCCTGAGAAGCCCCTCTCTATGGGAGTGTACTGGTCGGTGAGAGGCTATTGGTAGCAGAAGGCGGTCTTGTAAATACCCCGGTCCGATGCCATGGAGCGCTCTAAAGGTGGTAACCAAAACCTTGAAGCGCACCCGGAAGACCACCGGGAGCCAGTGCAGCTCGCGCAGGAGGGGGGTCACATGGGAGCGCCATGGCACTCCCATAACCACCCACGCGGCCACATTCTGGACCAGCTGGAGCCTCCGGGTGCTCCTCAAGGGGAGCCCCATGTAGAGAGCATTGCAGTAGTCCAGGCGGGAAGTAACGAGAGCAGGAGTGACCGTATTTAACGAGTCCCGATCCAGAAAGGGATGCAACTGGCGAATCAGGCAGACCCGATAAAAAGTCCTCCTGGCCACAGCCGTCACGTGCTCCTCCAAAGACAGCTGTGAGTCCAGGAGGACACACAAGTTGCGAACCCTCTCCGTGGGGGCCAATGACTTGCCCCCAATAGTCAGTGATGGCACCAACTGACTATATCGGGATGTCGGAAACCACAGCCACTCGGTCTTGGATGGGTTGAGCCTGAGTCTGTTTCTCCCAATCCAGATCCGCACGGCCTCCAGGCACTGGGACATCACTTCAAGGGCATCATTAGGGTGGTCCGGGGTGGAGATGTACAGCTGAGTGTCGTCAGCGTACTGATGGTACTTCACCCCGAAACCATGGATGATCTCACCCAGCGGCTTCACATAAATGTTGAACAGAAGGGGCGAGAGGACCGACCCTTGTGGCACCCCACATACAAGGGGCCTCGGGTTCGACCTCTGCCCCCCTGTCAACATAGACTGCAACCGGTCAGAGAGAAAGGAGAAGAACCACCGTAGGATGGTGCCCCCCACCCCTAACTCCTCTAGCCGGTGCAGCATGATACCATGGTCGATGGTATCAAAAGCCGCTGAGAGGTCTAATAGGACTAGGACCAAGGAACAACCCCTGTCCCGAGCCCTCCAGAGATCATCAACCAACGTGACCAATGCCGTTTCCGTGCTGTACCCAGGCCTGAAGCCCGACTGGAACGGATCCAGATATGACGATTCATCCAGGTACTGGGGGAGCTGTCACGCTACCACATTCTCAACAACCTTCGCAATGAAGCGAAGGTTGGAGACTGGACGATAATTTGCCAACACTGCCGGGTCCAGGGAAGGCTTCTTGAGGAGAGGCCTCACCACCGCCTCTTTCAAGGCGGCAGGGAAGACACCCTCACTCAAAGAAGCATTTATAATCCCCTGGAGCCAGCCTCATGTAACCTCCCGAGAGGCCAGCACCAACCAGGAGGGACACGGGTCCAGTAAACATGTGGCTGCGCTCAGTCTGCCCAGTATCCTGTCCACGTCTTCGGGCATCACAGAATCAAACTCTTCCCAGATAATACTCACAAGACCTGCCTCTGTCCTCCCCCCTGAATCTACCCAGTCAGTCCAGGTGTTCCCGAATCTGAGCGATTTTGTCATACAGATACTGTACAAAATCCTCGGCTCTACCCTCCAAGGGGTCCTCCCGCACTTCCTGATGGAGCAGGGAGTGGGTCACCCTAAACAGGGTGGCCGGGCGATTATCTGATGACGCAATAAGAGAGGCAAAATAGTTATACTTCGCCGTTATATTTTCTCTCTGCCCTGGTAGAGAAACATCTGTTACTGCCTAGGATTGAACTGTAAACCTTCCAAGTGGGAGGCCAGCATCTTCACCTCTAGGCCACCGCTCCACTCACCATTAGCTAGATATATGGACAGAATTCCATTGGACTGTTGTGGATGTTATCTTGACTTTTCTCACCTTACCCTGAGACACGCTGGGTTTTAAGCATCATATATTGTTTTTGAGCTTCTGCTAGAAGGCTTACATCACCAAAAGGTGGGTTTATTCTGAACCAACACCAACACAACATTTCTATCCTACTTAAACGGGTTTTTTTGAGAAAGTTCCAAAAGCAACGTTGATTAAAAAAAAAAAAAAAGCTTCAGTACGAACAGTGCTGTTCAATAAATTTAAATGGACTTATTTAAGCTCTTGTTTTGGCTCCAGGCCAAAATAAAGCAACTTGAGTTACTGCTATTTAAGTATTACTTATGGAAACAGTCACTTGTGTTAGACAGCCTGTGTTCTCACCTCCTGCGAGCGAGTGAAGATTTTTCTTGTTTCAGCAAATCAGCTGGGTGGAGTGGTGTTGATGAGACTTCAATTATCGAGCTGACTTGTGATTCTGATGTGTCTCAATAGTTTGCGTGTGATAAATGTGAGAGGTTTTTTTTGATTGGGTAAGAGGTCAGATTTATGTGCGTTCATTTAAAATGATGATATTGATTTTTGGTTGCAGGTTTTTTTTTAAAAAAAATTGATTTATATGCCGCCCTTCTTCGGAGACTCAGGGCGGCTTACAATGTGTTAAGCAATAGCCTTCATACTTTTGTATATTTTATACAAAGTCAGCTTATTGCCCCCACAAACTGGGTCCTCATTTCACCTACCTTAGAAAGGATGGAAGGCTGAGTCAACCTTGAGCCTTGGAGAGAATCAAACCAGCAGTAATTGCAGGCAGCTGTGTTAATAACAGGGTGCTTAGACCACTGTACTATCAAGGCTCTTAAAAAAAACCCCACCGTGCTTATGTTATCCGAGTCATGTTATCGTGTTTCCCCGAAAATAAGACCCTGTCTTATATTTTTTTTGAACCCCGAAATAAGAGCTTGGCTTTATTTTCAGGGAGCTCTTATTATTTTGGGGTGCGTGGAGCAAGATGGGACTCCTCTTGCTGTCTTACCTGATTTCCAGCTCTGTCTTCCTAACCCTAACCAGAGAAAATGGCGGGGACCGGCTGCACATGTGGTTAAATATTTTCAGGGAGGGCTTATTTTCAGGGGGTTTTATTTTAGTGCATGCGCTCCAAAGCCAATTATAATCAGGGGATGTCTTATTTTTGGGAAAACACGGGTAGTGGAAGACAAATCTCAAATAAAGTAATTCAGGAGCTTAGTTTTTGTCTTTAAAAAATACACAGGGCCTATTACATGTGCTCATACCCAGCCTCAAATAAAATAAAATGAAAATGCAGCTTATGAACAGCAACGCCAGGGGTCAGCGTGATTCTGTTGTGTTGGTCCATTATGTTCTTTCCTATTTTAATTTTTCTTAATAAGAGAGTCTGGATGTGTGTGAATCCCTCTTCCCCACATGCAAGTAAGTTGTTTTTGCATTTATCCATACACCTGCTTGCATTCATAAT
Source organism: Arizona elegans (assembly GCA_022577455.1). Taxonomy (NCBI): domain Eukaryota; kingdom Metazoa; phylum Chordata; class Lepidosauria; order Squamata; family Colubridae; genus Arizona; species Arizona elegans. The sequence continues at coordinate 3,483,163 of JAKOOJ010000017.1, forward strand.
GTATAAGCACTGTCTTTATTATTCTCAATTTTTAACATTTTGCAAACACACGTTAGTTGGTTATTCAAGAGCTGAAATGTCTACTGAGAGATGCAAATTTGTATTTGATGTGCAAATTTGTATCTCCAATGTTCTGCAGCTTTGGGACCCATAGTTTGAAAACCCCTAGGAAAATGTTGAGTTTAATCGGTGTGTGTGTGTGTGTGTGTGTGTGTGTGTGTGTGTGTGTGTGTGTAAGGATGAGACTTAGGGGTGAAGATCCTAAACTTCCTAACCTGGATTAAATACAATAAAACTACTTTTAAAAAATCCCACAAGTCCATAAAATTATATAGGTATGATCTCAGGAGTAAAACACAATCAGCTGATCCAAGGTATGTAAGAAAGGAAGGAAGGAAGGAAGGAAGGAAGGAAGGAAGGAAGGAAGGAAGGAAGGAAGGAAGGAAGGAAGGCAAGAAAGCGGAAGGGAAGGAGACTTTGGTGAATATTATATTTATAGTTTTCCGAACCCATTTCCCCTCTAAAGGAGGGAAGTGATTTTTGGCCAGGATACTTACACCTTTTAATATATCTTTTTTTCTTTAAATTTAGACATTCTGCCTTTCATTTTCTTGATAGCTACTGTATTTGTCTTAGACATTATTTCCTTTCTCTGAGGTATCTCAAGAATTGTGGTGAGGAAAGAATGAAATTTTACAGTATTTTTTTTTTTTAAATATGTCATTTTAATGTTTTGATAGCACATCGCCACCAGATGTCCCTGTAAGTTCACTACCAAATATAAGAGAAAAATTCTAAATCTGTCCATCTCCTAAACATCTTTTATGACTGCTCTTCTCACATTTAATGCTTTGGTTTAAAGAAGGAATGAGAACTTCAGAACTTTTAACAATGATCAAAAATAAAATATAATTGAGGAATGGCTAAGTATAATTTGAATTAACAAAACAATTGATGATAATTAAATAAGAAATTGGCGCAGTTTTGAAGGACAAGAAAAACCAAGATTATTCTTAAGACTTTTGCATTATGGCTGATTATTTAATACCATGATTCACAAACACTGAAAAACAGCTATAAGATATAATTGGAAACAGGTGTGTGGTTTCATATTTGCCATTAATTAAATAAACCACATTTCTTTGGGCTAATAAAAAATAAAGCTAAAATGTCAAACAGATAAATAAAAGTAACATTCTGCTGTAACTTGCATGATGTTAGGCATAGTGGATTTGATTTAAATCAAGTCAATTTAAATCACAATTTAAATCATGATTTAAATCACTAGTAAAAAGGCTTGATTTAAATCAACTCTATTTAAATCATAATTTTTAAAGAGCAGCTGTCATCTCTGTTCTGCAGCGGCTTCTCCTCTGACCTGTTGTTGACTCACCAACAGTTCCATTCACTTTAATGGGACAGCTAGTGATGCGTCAGTGACACAAGGTGAGGGACGTGACGGGCAGCAGGTGAGTGGATGCCCGCTAACAGGCGCTGCCATGATGGATCTGAAATGACAGGTGCTCTTTAATATTATATTTATAAGCTGCTTAGAAGGTTTCATTTTCATTTTTACTGCTTGCCCTTCCTCCTCGCACTTAGAGCCTGGATGCATTTCTCTTCAAACAATCATACAGTTTGTAGTGTACGCAGATTTGCAAAACAATGGGATAAAGGAATATTCCTAAACTTTGTTTTATGATTTATCTCATGGTTACTGTGAAATTGTGTGAATGCATCAATGCAGTGCATGTTATCTCGGCTTGCGGAGCATGGATTCATTGAATGACTTTACCAAAAATGTAAATATTGCAGAATATACAGCCTCATGCTACGTAACTAAGCTCCATTTCATGCTGAATAAACTAAATTATTAATGTACCTTAAATAGAGAACTATCTTTAGATAGATTTTTTACTCCAAAAACATTTTATTAAAATAAATTTAATAAAAAAAAAAATCTGATTTAAATTTTTAAAAATACAATTTTTTTGATTAACAAAAAACCACAGATTTTTATCCACCCTGATGTTAGGCAAGGAGGAGGTGGATTGAGAATCACCAATTTGATGGATTGTCCTTCCTGTCGCCGCTCCTTTTTTTCTTTGACACAGGTAGTCCTCGACTTATGACCACAACCGAGCCCAAAACTGTTGCTAAGTGAGATGTTTGTTAAGTGAGTTTTGCCCCGTTTTACATCCTTGCTTGCCAAAGTTGTTAAGTGAATCACTGCAGTTGTTAAATTAGTAACACAGTTGTTAAGTGAATTTGGCTTCCCCATTGACTTGGTCAGAAGCTGGCCAAAGGAGATCACAAGATATTGCAACAGTCATAAATATGAACTGGTTGCCAAGCATCTGGCAAATTTTGATCATGTGACCATGGGGAGGCTGCAACAGTCACTAGTGTGAAAAATGGTCGTAAGTCACTTTTTTCAGTGCTGTTGTAACTTTGAACCAGGGGTGAAATGCTCCCGGTTCGGACCGGATCGCCCAATCCGGTAGCGATGGTGGCGGGTGGTTCGGAGAACCGGTAGCAAAAATCATTGCGCCCTCCCCCACCATGCTCAGCTGAGTCACACGATCATCAGAGGCTTTTTTTTAACTTTTAAAAGCATTTTTTCTACAACCTCTTCTGACGAAAAAATGCTTTTAAAAGTAAAAAAAAAAAAGCCTCTGATGATCGCATGGCTCATCTGGGATCCTCAAAGGCTTTTCAAAGCATTTTTTTCTGCAACCTCTTGGCTGAAGAGGTAGTAAAAAAATTGCTTTGAAAAGTCTCTGACGATCCCAGCTGAGTTGCCTGATCGGCATAGAGGCATTTTTTAAAAAACCTCTCTGACGATCCCAGCTGAGTTGCCTGATTGCCAGAGGCTTTTCAAAGCATTAGAAAAAATGCTTTGAAAAGTTAAAAAAAGAAAAAAGTTGGCCACGCCCATCCAGTCACGTTAACCCCCCCACAAGCCACGCCCACAGAACCGGTAGTAACACATTTTACATTTCACCCCTGCTTTAAACAGTCACTAAACGAATGGTCATAAGTCAAGGACTACCTGTATTCTTCTTCCTTCAAAAAACATTTGGCTTAGGAGAAGGGACAATGATTTATTACAGGAGTCCGCGTTGCCTTCTTCCTGAGGGCTCTTAACATTAGTCCCAGGGCTACATATGGCTGAAGGTTGCACTGTCCCACCCTTATTTGAAGTCTGTTGAGTGAACACACAGCTCTTGAAATGCCCAGGGAAGCATTCTCCAGATGGGCCATTAAACTTGTCAAAGTTCTGTCTCTCTTGTAGAAGATGAATATTTTAGGGAAGGAATGGAAGAGTTCTTTTTGGATCTTTCGCTTTTTAGCCAAGTATGAGCTGGCTTCATAAGTAGTATAACATTTTTTAATTTAATTTTATTTATTTTATTTGTCAAACATGTACAAGATAGCAGGTATAGGTATAAACATAAACAAGGGAAGTAAGTACAGCTAAATGGGGACAGTAGGACAGGGATGGTAGGCACGCTGGTGCGCTTATGCACGCCCCCTTTATGGACCTCTTAGGAATTGGGGTGAGGTCCACGGTAGACAGTTTGAGGTTGAAGCTGTGGGGGTTTGAGGCTGTAACAACGGAGTCGGGTAGAGCATTCCAGGTGTTGATCACTTTGTTGCTGAAGTCATATTTTCTGCAATAGAGTTTGGAGCGGTTTACCTTGAGTTTGTATTGATTGTTTGCCCGGGTATTATTGTGGTTGAAGCTGAAGAAGTCATTGACAGGTAAGATGTTGTAGCAGATAATTTTGTATACTATACTTAGGTCAGACCGCAGGTAGCACAGTTTCAGATTGTCCAAGCCCAGAATTTCAAGTCTGGTAGCATAAGGGATTCTATTGTGAGTAGAGGAGTGGAGTACTCTTCTTGCGAAATACTCTGGACCTGCTCAATCGTGTTAATGTCCAATATACAGTGTGGATTCCAGGCGGATGAGCTGTATTCAAGAATTGGTCTGGTAAAGGTTTTGTATGCTCTAGTTAGGAGGTCAAGACTTCATAATACCTTTTTTAAATTGTTTCCGATTCTTCCCTAAACTAAAATTGCCCTGGGTAAAAATATGATGGGAACTTTGATAGTCACTGAGACTCTAGATTGGAGAAGAGAAGCTGATGAATCAAGTTGGCATGAGATAACTCCTCCTCCTCCTCCTCCCTCTCCTCCATGCAGAGAAATATAGTTATGAAATTTTACCTTATGTCTTATTATGGATCAAATTAGGTCTTTTGGGAATGGTTGCCCTTTCTAATTATTTGAGTCATCAGAAGCTCTTCAGAGTGTATCCCTAGCTGATTATCTTGGCATTTGCATGGCTGTTAAAATTAGAGAGCAAATGAGGGCTGTTGTACATGGATAAATGTCTATCCATGTCACATAGTCCAGCTCCATCCTAAAATATCAACCTCCCCTCCCCCCCAAAAAGACAATTGCATCTCATTATTTCCTTTTCTCAAATGCATGGATTTTTCTCTCCCCCATTCCCTAGGGTCCCAGACACCAAGAAGGAAATATATCAAATAAATATTTAATATGGCTCCAATGAATTCTTGATTGTTTTCATTTTCAGCATAATGCTTTGCGCTGTTGGAAAATACCATTAAATGATGGATGCTAAATGCACACTGATTAGCGTGACCTTGTTCCAATATTTCTTTGAAAAGGTGAACGTAAATCATTATACTCTCCCTATCATGGGTTCTTCTAGCTACATCCAGGTTAGTGGGCTCCAAAACTCCAAGAAAGCCAACCCAACCAGTGGTGAAATCCAATTTTTTTTTACTACTGGTTCTGTGGGCGTGGCTTGGTGGGTGTGGTGTGGTTTGGTGGGCGTGGCTTGGTGGGCGTGGCAGGGGAAGGATACTGCAAAATCCCCATTCCCTCCCCACTCCAGGGGAAGGATATTGCAAAATCTCCATTCCCACCCCACTCTGGGGCCAGCCAGAGGTGGTATTTGCCGGTTCTCCGAATACTCAAAATTTCCGCTACCAGTTCTCCAGAACCTGTCAGAACTTGCTGGATTTCACCCCTGAACCCAACCCCACCTGACCTGTAGGCAACACGCTCACAACTACTTAAAGGCTGGTATTCACAATTTACTATATAGGTAGTCTTCGAACATGACCACAATTGAGCCCAAAATGTATGTTGCTAAGTGAGAAATTTGTTAAGTGAGTTTTTGCCCCATTTTACAACTTTTCTTGCCACATTTGTTAAGAAAACGGTCACAGTTGTTAAATTAATAATACGGTTGTTAAGTAAATCTGGCATCCCCATTGACTTTGCTTGTCAGAAGGTCGCAAAAGGTGAACACATGACTCCTAGACACTGCAACTGTCATAAGTACGAGTCAGTTGTAAAGCATCCAAATATAAATCATGTGACCATAGGGGTGTCGCAAAAGGTCATAAGTGTGAAAAACGGTCATAAGTCACTTTTTTCAGTGCCGTTGTAACTTTGAACAGTCACTAAATGAACTGTTACAAGTCGAGTGTACCACTCTTCCTCTATTCTACTACAACTTCTGTTCCTCCACTACTTTTCTTTGTGAGCCCGAGTTCTGGAGAATAGTAACAATAAATTTGCCTTAAGATGCTTCAGACTGTGTGGGCTTTCCCATACAACACAAACCACCTTCTCTTTCACAACACTACAACTCCAACAGTGCCACCAGAGAGCTGCGCCTCTGTTCAACTTTTATAGCCACCAGTGGCTGGGCCGTCTAGGGAGAAGTCTTAAAAGGACAGGGCATCTTACCTGTTGGGAAGGTGTCTACTATTAAATCCACCAGGACAGGAAGGAGGCTAAGAAACATGTTTTTACAATGGGAAGGACTCAAGAGATAGATAAAAATGCCAATTCCAGTCTCAGCATCTGGACCAACAATACAGCAAAGATAGTATCAATAGTAATAGGCACCTTTCTGAAACATCTGGGGTTATCACTTGAACTCCATCGGCCTTGACAAAATCCCCATCAGTCAATCGTAAAAGGCAGCTTTACTTGGGATAGCTTACATCCTGAGATGGTGCCTTTAAATCCATTTTACAACATCTGTCAAACCCAGGTTCCTGGGAAAGAGTTCATACGTAAACAAAAAATGCCAAATCCAATCTAAATAACTGGTTTATTTTATTTATTTATTAATTCAATTTGTATGCCGCCCCTCTCCAAAGACTCAGGGCGGCTCACAATGCATTTAAAATCATTATAAAAAACATTTAAGAATTAAAAACATTAAAAACATTAAAACTCATTCACACCATTCATGGCCGGATCTCGCCGGATTGCAAGAGGAGATCAACAGCCCCAGGCATGCTCGAAAAGCCAGGTCTTCACTGCTTTTCGGAAGGCCAATAGGGTGGGGATGGTCCGGACCTCAGGAGGTAACTGGTTCCAGAGAGCTGGGGCAGCCACAGAGAAGGCCCTCCCCCGCGGGCCCACCAGCGGACATTGTTTAGCTGACGGGACCCGGAGGAGACCAACTCTGTGGGATCTTACCGGTCGTTGGGAGTTATGCAGCATACTCTGTGACCAACTGTAATTACAGGTAGTCCTTGACTTGTGACCACAATTGAGCACAAAATTTCCATTGCTAAGCAAGATAGTTGTTAAGTGAGTTTTGCCCCATTTTGTGACCTTTCTTGCAGCAGTTGTTAAGTAAATCACTGCAGTTGTTAAGTGAATCTGGTTTCCCCTTTGACTTTGCTTGTCAGAAGATTGAAAAAGGGGACACTGCAACCATCATGAATATAAATCAGTTGCCAAGCATTTGAATTTTGATCATGATCATGACTATGAGAACATGCAACGATCACTAAATGGATTGCTGTAAATCGAGGACTTCCTGTATTTGATTTATTATAGTCATCCCACTTCAAAAAACTCTGGGCCTAATAAAAAGCGTCCACGAAAGACAAGATGGATCGATGACATCAGCAAGTATTATGGGTCCAATTGGCAAAAGAAAGCTCAGGACCGTATTGGTTGGGAACATGCAGACGAGGACTTTATCCTGCAGTGGATAGACAACGGCTAAAATGATAACGATGATGATAATGATGAATCTATTGTCAGGGTTCCAAGTAATACACCATGGCAAACAAAACTTCCTCAAATAATAGTTTTATTCGGACATATCAAATTGGCACAATTCTGGTGAAAACTGATTCTGAAGGTTCTCATGGTTTTCACCTAATTAAAATTAAAAGATTTCCCTCAAACCCCAAACAATCAGTCACATGGTCCAATCAAGGTGCAGTCTGGTTGCCTGGTGACATCACTCCTCCTTCCTCTGACCAGGTGTGAGAATGTCCTTGGTTCCCAAGAGAAAGTATTTTATTTTGGCTACAAAACCCCAGCTATCTCTAATCCCCTCTCCCTATATCTCAGCTCCAGTGTGGCAACAGCCAAGCTCAAGGGTTTGCAACCTTAAACACTCTAAGAGCCATTTGGACTCATTTCCTATAGAAAACACCAGGAACCACAAAACCTGGGTGGGCGTGGCCAATTTGACATCACTCACTCCCACCCAATCATATGACCTCCCCAGCAAGGCCTACTCAGGTTTTGTGGCTCCCGGTATTTTCTTTTCTCTGGGAAACAGGTCTCTGTCTCTGTCTCTGTCTCTGTCTCTATCTGTCTGTCTTTCTGTCTCTTTCTCATCTTTCTCTCTTTCTCATCTCTCCCTCTCATCTCTCTCTCAACTCTCTCTTTCTCTCTCTTTCTCTCTCTCATCTGTCTCTTACTCTCATCTCTCCCTCTCATCTCTCTCTTTCTCTTTCTCCCTCTCTGTCTCTCTTTCTCTCTCTGTTTCTCTCTCATTTCTCTCTTTCTCCCTCCCTCCTTCTCTCATCTCTTTCTCCCCCTCTCTCATCTCTCTCTCTCATCACTCTCTTTCTCATCTCTCTGTCATCTCTCTCTCTTTCTCTCTCTGTCATCCCTCCCTTTCCTCTCTCTCCTCTCTCTCATTTTCATCTCTTTCTCCCCCCTCTCTTATCTCTCTTTCTCATCTCTCTCTCTCGTGTGTGTGTGTGTGTGTGTTCCCTCTTGAACCATTTCCAAAAACAGGCGAGGGTTTCTCTCCACCCTGAGACAGTGGCCTGGCTCGGCTGCAGTCGATGCTCTGCATCTTAATGGGCTCCAGGAGTCGGAAGGGATGCCATATCTCCCATTGTGAAGTACGCCAAACTTAAGTCTGTTGTGCAGGCACTGCAAGAGCAGCGAACAGGCCATGGAGGCGGCGAGAGCAGCGATGTCGCCCATCTTCCTTGGTGACCGAGGTACATGCAGCACTAGCAAGGGCTGGAAGAAGAGGCAAGTACAGGACCAATTTTCTCCCGCTCTGGAATATGGGACAAGTCTCCATCTGCCACCATCGCCCTTACCTTCTCAGGCAAGGAGTGACTGGGAGGGGAGGGCGAACGACAGAGCCAGCCCGTGGTGGCATCACCTGACAGGGAGCCACAGCAGAGGGCCCAAAGAGGGCCCAAACTGCACGCAGCTCCAGAGACGCGGGTTGCCCACACCTGGCCAAGCTCCAAGATGACTTCTGTCAGGTTAGCTTCAGGGTTGGCATCTAGATCTTAAAGTCTCACCACCCAAATTATTTTAATCAGGTAGTTATGAGGGTTTCACTGCCTCAGATGTTTTCAAAATGTAAATGCTCTGTCATTGGAAGTGTTAAAACTTGAACAACAGCTCATATTAGTCATATGTAGTTTATCTTCTATGAACAAAAGGCATGAAATATTTTGATCTTATAAAGAACTGCATGAAGTATCTTAAATGCCCTAGTTTTGAGGGAAACCAGAAATTAGTAGCATCTATCTGATAAATAATTTGCATCTGGTATGAATCCAACTTTTTTCTGTATTTGTATTTTAACACCGAAGTACCATTTGGTGTAAAGATTGGATGCAGTGTTAAGGAATAAAAGTATGCTAGGAGGAAACCTAGATTATTTATTCATTCCTGGCATGTAATGAAAGTTATCTGAAGCTATTTACTTCCCCAAAATAATTTCAGTAATTGCCTTATGTTTGGTAAATATTTCTCTGTTTTGATAATAATGTTTATCCCCCTCCTCGCTGTTTTTTCCTGACAGTATTTCCAACAGGTGATAATTGATGATATGATGAATATAGAATATAGAAAACTAGTGTGTCTGAAGCACGTATCTTCAACCGATTCTCTGCCCTAATGATTTCTTCCAATGATCAGTTCGCCAAACTGCTCAGAAAGTTAACAACCGGTTCTCCCAAAGTGGTGCGAACTGGCTGAATCCCACCACTGCTTATAACTATTTTTCATGCTTAAAACCTTTGTAGCTTCCACATGGTCATGTAATCATAATTCAGTTGCTTGGGAACTGACTCATATTTATGACGGTTGCAGTGTCCCAAGGTCATGTGATCACTTTTTGCAGTCTTCTGACAAGCAAAGTCAACGGGGAAGCCATATTCACTTCCCAACTGGGTCGCTAATTTAACAACTCTTAGCAATTCACGTAATAACTGTGGCAAGCTAGGTCGTAAAATGGGGTAAAGTTCACTTAGCAACAGAATTTTGGGCTCAATTGTAGTCCTGTGTTGAGGACTATCTGTACAGGGAGTTCTCAATTTACAACCAGTTATTTACTGATGTTTGTAGTTATAATGGCACTGAAAAAGGTGATTTAAGCCAATTTCCACACTTACAACCATTGCAGTATCCCCACAGTCACATGATCCAAATTGGGGCATTTAGCAACTGGTGTGTATTTACAGCAGTGACAGCATCCCAGGGTCATGTGGTTGCCATCTGCAACCTTGCCAGCTGGCTTCTGACAAGCAAAGTTAACGGGGGAAGCCAGATTTGCTTAACAACCGTGTGATTTACTTAACAACTGCAGTGTGTCAGCCTTCCAGAAAAAAACCCAACTGCAAGTAAAGACGCGGAAGGAAGCATTTTCCAAAGTTCTTTTTACTAGAATAGGCAAACTGGCACATCAGGGGAAACCCGAATCTGAAAAACCTGGGTTTTCCTTCAATAAGTCAAAGCTCTCAAAACCATCCCCTTTTCCACCCAGTCGGTCACATGCCCCAATCAACATCCGTTCCATCCCGATCCAGCCACCTGACCACTCCTTCTCTAGATGCTAGATCACCCTGACCTTGACCGACAGGAAGAATGCTATTATGTCAACTAACTCCCTCTCCTAAATCCCCCATCCTACTTTCCCACCACATGAGAAGTTGGCAGCATTGGAGCTTCTGGCCTAATACAGCTTCCAAAGCTGACACAGTGATTCACTTAACAACCATGACAAAAAGGTCGTACAATCAGTCATGATTCACTTAACAATTGCCTTGCTTAGCAATGGAAATTTTGGTCCCAAATTTGGTCGTAATTATAAGACAAGGACCGTTTGTAGAAGAGGAATGAATATGATAAAGGAAGGATCAAGCTTTTCTTTCAGGCACAAATAATCAGGGTCATAAGTTTAGTTGCAGTTAAGAAGATTTATTGCTCAAATCTATACACAAGAATCTAGTTAACTAAGGTTCAGTGCTAAATTGGTGGCAGATAAGGGTCATTGGAATTCAAGAGGGATTGAATTTAAGACTATTTTTTAGAAGTCCCTTAAGTTTAGAATAACAGAGTTGGAAGGAACCTTGGAGGTATTCTTGTCCAACCCCCTACTTAGGCAGGAAACCCTATACCCGTGATGGTGAACCTATGGCAATATATGGGCACGTACACCGTCGCCAGCTCTCTTCCATGTTCTGTTGAGCGCATGCGCACCGGCCAGCTACTGTCCGGGTTCCAGCGCTCTGGTGCACATTCCAATTTTGCACTGCCTTATACCATTGCAGACAAATGGTTATCCAATCTCTTCTAAAAATATCCAGTGTTGGAGCATTCACAACTTCTGGAGGCAAGTTGTTCCACTCAGTAATTGTTCTAACTGTCAGGAAATTTCACCTTAGTTCTAAGTTGCTTCTCTCCTTGATTAGTTTCCACCCATTGCTTCTTGTCCTGCCCTCAAGATTTCCACTACTGGCTCTCCCAAACTGAGGAGGACTGGTAGCAACCCATCACTGTCTCTGGTCCTTCTTTTGATCAAACTAGTTATACCCAATTCCAGCAACCGTTCTTCATATGTTTTAGCCTCCAGTCCCCTAATCATCTTTGTTGCTCTTCTCTGCACTCTTTCTAGAGTCTCAACGTCTTTTTTACATCCTGGCAACCAAAACTGGATGCAGTATTCCAAGTGTGGCCTTACCAAGGCATTATAAAGTGGTATTAACATTTCACGTGCTCTTGATTCTATCCCTCTGTTTATGCAGCCTAGAACTGTGTTGGCTTTTGTGTGACCATAATGATTCTAGACTAATGACTTATTTAACTCCCCCCTTCCCCCAGCTCTGCCTGTTCTTCTCTTACACGTCTTCCTGAAATGCCACCTTTTTATATTCAGGAGATGTTGGAAAGGCTAGCAGTGATGATAGCTCAGATCGATGTTTGTAATGTCAGTAAACATGAGGCCCCAGTTTCTTGCAAGTCCAGCTCTTTTGCTGGCTCCAATAATGAAAAATGCTGGCCTTTATTGGAAGGCATGACAGCATGAGTTGAGGGTGCTGCCAAGATATTAAATGACTTTCCCCAGGAAGGTGATGAATGTATGGGAGCAAGAAATGGACAAGGTAAGTCACACGTTATGATTTTGTTTCACATCCCTTGATATGATCTTCACAAGCCTTTTCAGAGAGCCATAAATGAACTTTTAAATGGATCATCCCTGGGTTTCAGGAGCTGGCAGTTGGAACTAAATGGATCACTGAGAATATTTTGCAGAAAGCTCACTTTTTCACCTGTGATTAATTTTGGAAAGATACTGCAGTGCTACCTGAATTTACAGTAAATGGATCCTGTACTGAGAGGCCTGAACAAGAGGAATATAACATATTTTTAGTATAAAATGTTGTTTTAACATTTTAAAGAGTAAGATAAAATATAGTACAAAACTAATATAAAGTGAGAAAGAGAAAGCTAAACACGTAAGAAAGGGGGGGAAAGGTAAAACAATAGAAAAGAAAGAAAAATATAAAGAAATGGCTTCTGATATTTTTACAGCTCTTATAAGTACAGTTATGTTTACTTCTTACTCTATGATTACACATAACTTCTTTTTATAACCAATCCTATCTAGCACGGGTGGGTTCTAAAATTTTCTACTACCGGTCATGTGACAGTTCTTTAGGATTTAGCAGAGGTACTGGTCTACCAGGCTTTTAACTGCTTGCAGAACTGTACCGGTCTACCCATTTATTTTTGCAGGCACTGGTCTACTCATGTATTTTTGCAGGCACTGATCTACTCATGTATTTTTGCAGGCACTGGTCTACTCATGTATTTTTTCAGGCACTGATCTACTCATGTATTTTTGCAGGCACTGGTCTACTCATGTATTTTTGCAGGCACTGGTCTACGCGTTTATTATTGCAGGCACCAGTCTACTCATGTATTTTTGCAGGCACTGGTCTACCCATTTATTTTTGCAGGCACCGGTCTACCACCAAACTGCCTTTTACCACTGATCAGCTGTAGGGCGGCCCTTTGAAGCCCCGTAGCAATAGTTTAAACAGTTTTTTTCCTTATAGCCCATCAGCTGAGACTCAGGAGGCAGCAATAGATTGGGAGTAGGGCCGAATAAAAGGTAAGAATAACGTGGGGGGCGGGGCAGGGGGGCAGGGGGCAGAACCAGTTCGGTAATGTCATATTGTCACCGCTACTGGCTCAGCGGAACCGAGCGGAACCGGGCGGAACCCACCACTGCTATCTAGTCATCAAAACATAAATCATTAACTTCATGTTTCATACAAAAGACCTGTACTGTAAGGCAGGGGTGTCAAACTCGATTTTATTGAGGGCTGCATCGAGGTTGTGTTTGACTTTGGGGGTGGGAGAAGAGTGGGCGTGGCCAGGATGGCTGTGGTCAGGGTAGGGGTGGCCAGCTTGACATCCTGCAGCCCTCTGCCAGCGAAAACCGAGCCCTGGAGGGCCGGCAGAGGCAACGAGGGCTAGTCCTTTGCTGTTTCCATGGCGGCCCTGCAGGCCAGATCTAAGCACCCCGCGAGCCGAATCCGGGCCTTGAGTTTCACACCCCTGCTGTAAGGGGTTTCCAGTCAGCCATAAATGTAGATATTGTCTTTTCTCTTATCAAAGAAGTCAATTTAGCTATCTTAGCAGGTTCCATCATTTTCACAAACCATTCCTCCTTTGTGGGTAGTGCTGAATCTTTCTCTCTTTGTGCGTACAATAATCTCACAGCAGCAGGTACATTTTTATAAATGTAATCTCAGTTATATAAAGGGAGAACTGGTGGAAACCAAGCTGTATCATTATATTGTAATTCTATTAAGTCTATTAAGATTAAGTTAATCTCCTGTGCTAGAGGCTGAGACTTTGATGGTGGTGGGGAAATCTCATATTAAAGATCTTGGTTCTGAACAGGGGTGAAATGCTACCGGTTCGGGGTGGTTCGCCTGAACCGGTAGTAAAAAAATCCTTTAAAAAGTAAAAAAAAAGTTCCCACAATTGCGCGGCACAGCTGATCATCTGAACTTTAAAAAAATGTTGTTTTAGCATTTTTTTACTACTGGTTTGGGCAATAGGTAGTAAAAAAATGCTAAAAAAAAGTAATCAGCTGTGACAGGATCGTTGGAACTTTTTTTTTTTTACTTTTTAAAGCAATTTTTTACTACCTATTGCCCGAACCGGTATTTTTGTGTAAAGTGTGACAGTTTGTTTTTGAGCTCTCTGTGACTCTGTGAGGTTTCTGCTTGTTTCAGCTGCTTTTGCATTGTGTGTGAGTCAAGTGTGTAGCTTTTGTGTTATTTTTGCGTAAAGTGTGATAATTGGTTTTCCCAGTCACATGACAACCAAGCCACACCCACCCAGTCACATGACCACCAAACCAAGCCACGCCCACCCAGTCATGGCCACCAAGCCATGCCCATAGAACCGGTAGGGAAAATTGTTGAATTTCACCACTGGTTCTGAAGCAGATGAGCTTCTCATGATGATAGTGACTTTGAGGTATCTATTCTTTTCCCCATGTCTCTTCTGCATGTTGTGGACTTTTGAGATCCATTATTTTTCTCTTATCCTCCTTCTAAACTGGTCTTGAGAGACCAGTGGTGTCCTAAGTAATCCTGGTCCTCTAGAACAGGGGACTCCAAATCTGGTAACTTTAAGAGGTGTGGACTTTGAGTCCCCAAATTCCCCAGCCAGCATGGCTAGTTGCGGACTTTTGGGAATTGAACTCCACAAGTCTTACAGTTGTCAAATTTGGAGAACACCTGTTCTAGAAGGAGTTTGGATCCTGTGGTTGTTCTTTGGTTCTTTTGTTTTTGTAAGGCTTTATGATGATTTATATTCATATTTTAATGTTGGTGTCCTCTCCCCAGGGGTGAAATGTTCCGAAGTCTGCTACCACTTCGCTTTGTTACTGGTTCGCTGCGTGTGTGCATGGGCTTTGGTGCCAAACACACACTTTGCAGGCGCATGTGCAATGCATGCCAAACACACACTTTGCGTGCATGCGCACCGCACATGCTACTGCGTAGCACTGAAAAAGGAGGATTAAGGTCTTTTCTAAGGTAAGTAGAACAGCGAGTGGGGGAGGAACAGCTGTGCTGCATGATTTAGATTTGCTAGAAAGCAGAATTTCCTGCTTTCTAGTGAATATAAATCGTGTGGCACAGCTGATCGTTGGAAATACCGGTTCATCTGAACTGGTAGCAATTTTCTACTACTGGTTCACCTGAACTGGTAGCTTTTATTACTACCGGTTCATGGCAAACCGGTCCAAACTGGTAGCATTTCACTCCTGCCCCTTTGAAAGCTGTTATGAATCTTATGAGACTTTACAATCGCATCAAGAAAGGTTGTAAAATGGGGCAAAACTTAGGCACAAAAGTGTTTTCACTCACTTAACAACTGTTCTGTTATTTTGGATAAAAATATCTTCGGTCTTGGCTATTATGCCATCGGTTCCAATCTCCCTGTTAAACTTGCCTCTTCACTTTCGGCAAGATGGGATATGACACCATTATTTATTTTAAGCAATGCTGAGGTGATATTAGCTTTGGGATTTTGATACTTGCCGGGGCTTGAACACTTACCCATGTGCTGTTTCTCTCACCACAGCTAACACACAGTGTGAAGAACCAAGAAGGCAGCTTTAAATATATATAAAAAGTGGAAAGTATCCAGAGAATGGCCATCTAGATGGTAGAGTATGCTGGAGACTATATCCTATAAAGAAAGGTTGAAGCTACTGGGTATATTTTAAACTGGTGGAAAATTTTGGATATCCTCTTGACTTCCAGCAATGGGAACAGATTTGGTTGAAAAATATGAAATTAACCATGGCCTCCTCATATAAAGAAAACATATATAAAATGGTCTACCGGTGGCATCTCACCCCGGTGAGATTAGCTAAAATGTTTCCCGGGACATCTGCCTGATGTTGGAAGTGCGGCTACAGCAATGGAACCTATTTTCACCAATGGTGGACCTGCCCGCAGGCAGTTAAATATTGGAAAAAAATACGGCAATGGATTTTGGAAATTACACAGATTAATTTGGAATTAAGACCTGAGATTTTCCTATTGGGGGCAAAACCTTTGAATGTTAAATCAGATATATGGTTCTTGTTGATTCACATTATCACTGCAGCAAGATTAGCGTATGCGCAGGAGTGGAAAAATCAATACTTAGATTTGAAAATAATATATAAAATTAATGAGTGTGCGGAATCAGATAGATTAACTAGATTGATCAATGGTAAAAAAGATTCAGAATTTTTTAACAGTTGGAAAGTATGGTACGATTGGGTCCAGAAAAGGTGGGATAGAATAGATATATGATGATGTATATATATATGATGGCAAATATGTATGTATAAAGGAATGATTTTATACTTATGGACAATGTAATCATATTATACCATGATGGCAGGATTGTATATTTTATTTGTGTATTAGTGTATAGAATATATTAATAAAAATTATATAAAAAAAAAGAAAAAAGAAAAAAGAAAAAAGAAAAACAGTAATGAAGAAAAAAGGCAAAAGGCACCCAGAAGGGAAAGTTTAGTAGACACAAAAAAATTAAAAAGAGATACAAGATTCCAAGAGAGGGAGATAAAAGACTGACCAAAAAAACCAATAAATGATAGAATTTTAGAAAGACTAAGAGATGATGGATAATGAGAAAATATATTAATAAAATAGGAAAACCCCAAAACCCCAGTACGTTTTAGGTTAGTAGATGGTAATTTAAGACTAGACAATTTAACTGAAGTATTAATATTCACAGCATGTTAAAAAATATTGTGAATTTAAAATATTAAGATTTAGAAATGGTGGGGACTTTGAGATATACTCCTGTGATGGATTGAATATTGTTAATAATTGGTGTTATACATTTGGAGTATTGATGTTATGGTGGAATAATAAGTGATTTTTAAAATATTGAATGACAACATTTACTAGTGGATAATAAACACAGGGTGCGAAGAAATGTTATTTATGCTTAAACAAATTAAAGGGAAAATGTAAAAGGAATATGAAATGAGACTAGTATTATTTGAAGTTGGAAGATTAGAATTCTACATACTATTTCAGGGGTGAAATGTAAAATTTGTTACTACCAGTTCTGTGGGCGTGGCTTGGTGGTGGTGGGATAATGTGACTGGGTGGGCGTGGCCAACTTTTTTTTTTTAACTTTTCAAAGCATTTTTTCTAATGGTTTGAAAAACCTCTGCCGATCAGGCAACTCAGCTGGGATCGTGAGAGAGGCTTTTTAAAAAATACCTCTTTGCCGATTAGGAACTCAGCTGGGATCGTCAGAGACTTTTCAAAGCATTTTTTTTACTACCTCTTCAGCCAAGAGGTTGCAGAAAAAAATGCTTTGAAAAGCCTTTGAGGATCCCAGATGAGCCATGCGATCATCAGAGGCTTTTTTTTTTTTACTTTTAAAAGCATTTTTTCGTCAGAAGAGGTTGCAGAAAAAAATGCTTTTAAAAGCCTATGATGATCCCAGCTGAGCTGCGTGATCATCAGAGGCTTTTAAAAAAAACTTTTAAAAGCATTTTTTCCTCAGAAGAGGTTGTAGAAAAAATGCTTTTAAAAGTAAAAAAAATAAAATATCTCTGATGATTGTGTGGCTCAGCTGAGCATTGGGGGAGGCGGGGTGCAGGGATTTTTGCTACCGGTTCTCTGAACCACCCGCTTCCATTGCTACCAGATCGGGCGATCCGGTCCGAACCGGGAGCATTTCACCCCTGCACTATTTGTATTATTATTGTTAATGTTGTATAAAAAAGACCTGACCCAATCAATATACTGTCCACAAAACATGTATGTTTATATTGGAAAAATAAAAAACTTAATATATATACATATATAAAAAAGAAAAATAAGAGATGATATGGAGGCCATCCAAAGGTGGTGAATTAGGATGTTTCCCAAGCTGACGTAAAATGTTCTCTATCTATCTTGAGTTGGCAGGAAACAATTCCACATTATGAGATTTTCTGTCTAATCCTTCCCTTGCCTGCCTCTCCTATCTCTGTTTCAAATCACTGCTGGTCACCTGATATCCCTCTAAAGCAGATGTGTCCAAACTTGGCAATTTTAAGACCTGTAACATCTGGTTAAGAGCATCTAACTTAACCATGCACTGAGCCATGGTGGTGCAGTGGTTGGAGTGTATTACTGCAGGCTACTTCTGCTGACTGCCAGCTCAGACTCAAGGTTGACTCAGACTTCCATCCTTCCAAGGTGGGTAAAATGAGGACCCAAATTGTTGGGGGAAATATGTTGACTCTGTAAACCGCTTAGAGAGGACCGTGAAGCACTGTAAAGCAGTATATAAGTCTAAGTGCTATTGCTATTGCTATCTAGCTTCCCCATTGACTTTACTTGTCAGAAGGACACAAAAGGTGACTGACACTGCAGCCGTCAAAAATATGAACCAATTGTCAAGGATCTGAATTTTGATCACATGACCATGGGGATGCTGCAACAGTCATAAGTGTGAAAAATGGCAATAGCAATAGCACTTAGACTTATACACCGCTTTACAGTGTTTTACATCCCCCTCTAAGTGGTTTACAGAGTCAGCATATATTGCCCCCAACAATCTGATTCCTCATTTTACTGGCCTTCGAAGAATGGAAGGCTGAGTCAACCTTGAGCCTGGTGATATTTGAAGTGCCAAATTGCAGGCAGCCAGCAGTCAGCAGAAGTAGCCTGCAGTACTGCACTCTAACCACTGCGGTGTGGGGTGCTCCATCACTGGAGGATTTCAAGAA
Organism: Arizona elegans; assembly: GCA_022577455.1. Taxonomy (NCBI): domain Eukaryota; kingdom Metazoa; phylum Chordata; class Lepidosauria; order Squamata; family Colubridae; genus Arizona; species Arizona elegans. Next base: position 3,501,566 of record JAKOOJ010000017.1, read on the forward strand.
GAGATTGGACAATCATTTATCTGATACTGTACAAGGACTCTTGCCTTAGGCAGGGGGTTGGACTAGAAGACCTCCAAGGTCCCTTCTAACCCTGTGGTTCTATGTATTTGCCTTTTATGCAACCATATTACTCTACTGGCTTTTACTCTGACTCACTCCAGAATCGCTTTCTGAAACCTGATTGCCAAGGCAAAAGTTTAAGCTTTCATCTTAAAACTATGCATTTGCATTTTTTTAAAAAAATATTTCTTAAAGTCCACTCTGTCATTTTCTGCCCAGTTCCCTAACCTATCCAGAGATGGTATAAAGCCTTATTTCTGTCTTCTAAGGTGTTATTTATCCCACTCAAGTTTTGCATCTGCAAATTTAATAACTGTTCCCACCCCTAACATTTATTTCTGTGCTTTGACATTAAGAAAGCCACATCCGTTGTCAGTTTCAACATAGTGCCAAATGCCAGCCTTTGAAAAGGTGACAATTGTTAGAGTAGTCCATTTACATTTGCTAAATTATTCAGAAAATGACGTGGTAGCAGCCCTGTTGGATTTGCCGGACCTAATCAGAAACGAGGGCCTTCTTCCCTACTCCATTTCCTGGTTTAAAACTTGTTTAAATTGTGCTGATGTAGCAAGAGGAACCTGGTGGTACAGTGGACTAAACTACTGTTAAAGTAGTATTTAGCTGCCAGCTGCCTGCAATTACTGCGAGTTCAATTCTCACCAGGCTCAAGGTTGACTCAGCCTTCCATCCCATATTGTGGGGGCAATAAGCTGACTTTGTATAAAATAGAACACCGCTTAAGGGGGGCCCAAAAGCCCTACTAAGCAGGTATATACAAAAGTATGAAGGCTATTGCTTAAAAGCATTGTAAGCCGCCCTGAGTCTCTGAAGAAGGGCAGCATATAAATCAACTAATAAATAATAATAAATAAATAAGCATATACATCCAAATTTATATGGAATCAAACTACTGGCTGGCTCTGTTCACACAACCATCTTAACCAGGTTCATTTCAATTCAATTCAAATCTTTATTGTCAATGCACAACATATGTACAATGAGATTGGTTGAGCTCCCTCAGTGCACCCCCCCAAAACAATACAACTCACAGTGAAAACAGAAAATCCTTAACCCAATAAATCATATTAACAAAACACCCAGTCCTATTGCACCAGTGTGAACATGTTACACGTTGCACCGGCCCTGCAGTCCATCGTACTACGTAGTTATGATGTTATTTCTCATTCAGGATCTGACAGCTCACAGATAAAAACTGTTCTTCAGCCTGTTTGTGCGGCTGGCTATACTTCTACTGTATATCTCCTTCCCAATGGTAGGAGGGTAAAGAAGTGATGACCAGAGTGAGAGTCGTCCCTGAGAATTTTCCTCACTCTTCTAAGGCAGCGAGCCCTAGCGATCTCGTCTAGTGGCATCAGGGGATAGCCCACGATGTTTTGTGCTGTGCTCACCACCCTCTGTAATGTTTTTGTATCCGTGGCTGTCAGACCAGCATGCCATACCGTGATGCAATAAGTGAGGACGCTTTCTATTGTGGACCGGTAAAAGGAGGTCATCAGTTGTTGTTCCACCCTGTTTTTATGCAAGACCCTAAGGAAATGGAGTTTCTGTTGGGTCTTCCTGGCCACCTGGATCGTGTTGTTTTTCCAGGTGAGATCTTCACTGAGATGGACTCTCAGGAATTTAAAGGAGGAAACTCTCTCTACACAGCCCCACCTCAATGTAAAGTGGGGCAGGTTCTTCTCTTTTCCTCCGGAAGTCCAACACCATCTCCTTGGTCTTGCTGGTTCAGGTCAGAGGTGGGTTTAAGCAGGTTTTGACCAGTTCTGGAGAACCGGTAGAGGAAATTTTGAGTAGTTTGAAGAACCGGTAGTAAAAATTCTGACTGGCCCCGCCCCCATCTATTCTCTGCCTCCCAAGTCCCAGTTTATTGGGAGGAAATGGGGATTTTGCAGTATCCTTCCCCTGGAGTGGAGTGGGAATGGAGATTTCACAATATCCTTCCTCTGCCACGCCCACCAAGCCACACCTGCAGAACCAGTAGTAAAAAATTTTGGAAACCCACCACTGGTTCAGGTGCAGGTTGGTTTTTAAGCACCATGTAGAAAGTTTTTGAACCTTCCCCCTGTACGCTGTTTCATACATAAAGACTTAGAGTCCAACCTTTTAACTTGCCTGGGCCACACTGAGAAAAGAGGAATTGTGTTGGGCTGCATATAAAATATATAATGCAGCTAATATATATAAACCACATAATAATGTTAAAAGTTTACCATTTTGTGGGGGCTGTGTTACTACTTGTCACATAAACTAGTTTTTGGTTTCTGAATTGTCCTGCTTCTGTGTTGGTTTGGCTTGTTCGTAGAGCTTTGATGTCTATGTAATTAATGCATATATTTCTGTCCTGATTGGTTCCTACTGGGAATTATTTTTCTATTTATTTATTTATTTATTTATTTATTTATTTATTTATTTATTTATTTATTTAGTCATATTTCTATGCCGCCCACTCTCCGAGGACTCTGGGCGGCTTACACCAAAGACAGTATACTAAATAGCATATTGCCCCCAACAATCTGGGTCCTCATTTTATCCACCTCGGAAGGATGGAAGGCTGAGTCAACCTTGAGCCGGTGAGATTTGATCCGTTGATCTGCTGAACCAGCAGTCAGCTGAAGTAGCTGCAGTACTGCACCCTAACCACTGCGCCACCTCGGCTTATTGTAATTAAGTTTTAAAAATGTGTTTAAAAAATCACCCCTTTTGCCAATTTTTGTACCATTTGGCTGGTAGGTAGCATATACCATGAATTGCTGACCCATCTACTCTTGTTGCCCTGCAGTGAAAAACAAGGGACATTTTTAATGTTGAAACTTTCAAAATATTTCAGAGTTTCTTCTAAAGAATGACTGTTTTCACTTTTAATTCTACTAGAAGTCAGCCAACCCCCAACAGTTTAAAACAGAAGCCCTTTTCAATTTCATGGACCTCCTTTGAGAATGCCTTTCATCTAGACTTGGGTCATGTCAGAAATTAGGTTTGAACTAGAGACATCTAGATTTGCAGTCGAGATTATTTTTTAGCTATGAAAGGGAATTTTTCAAGGCTAAAAGAAAGGGGTGTGTGGGGGTGTGGGGGTCAGTTGCTCCAGGCCCCAACTATAAAAGGAACCTCATCAAAAGCATACATCAGTTTCTGAACTGAGGCTTCCTTTCTGCAAAGCAGCAAAACTAACACTAAGCATTATTTTTTATTGTTGTAGGTTTCCCCAGACGTGGTTGCTTATTGAAATATTGACTTCAACAAACAACAACGACAAAAGCCAACCTCAGAGAAAAATGCCATTGACACTGTAGGAAGAAATATCCTTCTGGGTTCAGCTCCAAGTGGAGAAAAAGACACTGGAAACATGGAGACTGCTTGGAAAGATGGTTTAATGGTGGACAGGATCACATGGTTTGAGTTCCTGAACAGAAAAAGGGCGGAGATGCTGCGAGTCCCCGGGTTTTATGCCCTCTCTGGCTTTGAATTTCTTGGGGCCCAGAAAGAGTATCCTGATTGGTTGTCAGACTCCCACGGGGTGGGGGTCTTAGCTAGCCTTGCTGGCTGATGTAATCTTCCCAGGTGCCATGTGGTGAGTTTCTGTTGCTAGATGGGTCCTATTGTGTTGCAGATGATGGTCCATTGACAAAGATGGGAGGGAATTGAGTTTCTGCCTCTGGCCCATTGACAAAGGGTGGGGGGCAGGAAGATGGGAGCTGCTTCATCTTTAAAACATGCTTCTCCATTTCTCATCCAGGGAAACATAATATTCTGCCTTTTCAATATTTCCCAAAATATTTCATTCCTCTAGGAAAGGGGTGGGTGCTAACTTCCCACAACACAAAACACAATAATAATAAAAAAAATGCAATGGGGTAGGGTGGTACTGAATATCTCATTCCTGATTTCTCCAGACTGTAAAAATAGCCCTGGCTGCTGTGTCACTTGAACCCTTGTTAAATCATGGTTTTATTTGTGCCGGCTTTGAGCAATCACATTGCATTTCAAAAGATTTCACCAGCTCAGCAGATTGCAGGAAACATTCATAGCATCATGTCAGTGGGAAAACAGAGGAGATAGGAAGGGACTGAAGGAAAAGGTGAGCCAACTAACAAGGTAGGTTAGAGCTCCACCTGCTGCTGGAGTTCATTAATTGAACGATGCAGCTTGAAATTCCACAACCGTCTAAAACAGAGGTCTTCAAACTTGGCAGCTTTAAGACTTGTGGACTTCAATTCCCAGAATTCTCCAGCCAGCATAGCTGCCAAAAATAGCTGTCTTAAAGCTGCCAAATTTGAAGACCTCTGGTCTAAAATGAGGTCAGATGTCAATTCCAAGTACATGCAGTCCTCACAACACTTCATTTAGTGACTGTTCTAAAAGTTACAACAGCACAGTACAACGACACTGGAAGAAGCGACTCATGACCATTTTTCACTCTTACGACTTTACGATGACCATTGCAGCATTTCCATGGTCAGTTGGCCGAAATTCAGATGCTTGGCTGCTGACTCGAATTTATGACAGTTGCAGTGTCCTGGGATCGTATGATCACCTTTTGAGACTTTCTGTCAAATGAAGTGAATGGGGAAACCAGATTCACTTAACAACCGTGTCACTAACTTAACAACTGCAGTGATTCACTTAACAACTGTTGCAAGAGAAGTAAAATGGGACAAAATTCACTTAACAGAACAGAACAGAACAGAATAGCTGAAAGGGGCCTTGGAGGTCTTCTAGTCCAGCCCACTGCTCATGCAGGAGAACCTATACCATTTCAGACAAGTGACTGTCCAGTCTCTTCTTAAAAACCTCCAGTGATGGAGCGCTCACGATTTCTGAAGGCAAGCTGTTCCACTGGTTAATTGTCCTCACTGTTAGGAAATTTCTCCTTAATTCCAGGTTGCTTCTCTTTTTGGTTAGTTTCCATCCATTGTTTCTTGTCCTACCTTCTGGTGCTTTGGAGAATACTTTGACTCCCTCTTCTTTGTGGCAGCCCCTCAAATACTGAAACACTGCTATCATGTCACCCCTAATTCTACTTTTCTTTAGACTAGCCAGACCCAAAACCTGCAGCCGTTCTTCATATATTTTGTCTCCAGGCCTTTGATCATCTTAGTTGCTCTTCTCTGAACTTTTGTCTCACTTAGCGACATAAATTTTGGGCTCATTTGTGGTCCTAAATCGAGGACTTCCTGTTCTCATTCTGACATTCAGATTGTGAACCCCTGTGCAGGAATACTTCTCTGTTTTGTTCCTAAGGAACTAGCTTTTATCTCCTTCTCCAGACTGCATGTATTTCTGATTCAGTTCTGACAGAAGGACAAGAAGTAATGGATGGATGCTTATCAAAGAGAGCTCCAACCTAGAATTAAGGAGAAATTTCCTGTCAGTGAGAACAATTAATCAGTGGAACAGCTTGCCTTCAGAAATCACCACTGGAGCTTTGTAAGAAGAGACTGGACAGCCATTTGTCTGAAATGGTACAGGGTCTCCTGCTTGAGCAGGGGGTTGAAGACCTCCAAGGTCCCTTCCAATTCTGGTATTTTGTATTTTATATTCCTTCCAATTTCCAATCAGACCCTAAATAATATATGCTCACTCCAGGGGTGAAATCCAGCAGGTTCTGACAGGTTCTGGTGAACCAGTAGCGGAAATTTTGAGTAGTTCGGAGAACCAGCAAATGCCACCTCTGGCTGGCCCCAGAGTGGGTTGAGAATGGAGATTTTGCAATATCCTTCCCCCAGAAGTGGGGAGGGAATGGGGATTTTGCAGTATCCTTCCCCTGGAGTGGGGTGGCAATGGAGATTTTGCAGTATCCTTCCGTTGCCACACCCACTAAGCCACACCCACCAAGCCACACCACACCCACCAAGCCATGCCTACAAAACTGGTAGTAAAAAAAAGTTGGATTTCACCACTGGCTCGTGCAGAAAATAATACTTGGAATCAGGGGTGAAATGCTCCCGGTTTGGACAGGATCGCCTGATCTGGTAGCGATGGCGGCAGGTGGTTCGGAGAACTGGTAGCAAAAATCCCTGCATCCCCCCCCGCCCCCCCCATGCCCAGCTGAGCTCTGCGATCATCAGAGGCTGTTTTTTTTAACTTTTAAAAGCATTTTTTCTGTAACCTCTTTGGCTGAAAAAATGCTTTTAAAAGTAAAAAAAAAAAGCCTCTGATGATCACGCGGGTCAGCTGGGATTGTCAGAGGCTTTTCAAAGCATTTTTTTCTGCAACCCCTTCGGCCGAAGAGGCTGTAGGAAAAAAAATGCCTTTAAAAGCCTCTGGCGATCCCAGGTGATGGTCAGAGGCTTCTAAAAGCATTTTTTTCTGCAATCTCTGAAGGTTGTAGAAAAAATGCTTTTAAAAGTAAAAAGAAAAAAAGTTGGCCATGCCCACCCAGTCACATTACACCCAAGAAAGTCACCACCCCCACAAGCCATGCCCACAGAACCGGTAGTAACAAATTTTAGATTTCACCCCTGCTTGGAATGCTTCTTGGGCTTTGCATAAACACAGCGTGAGGAAAAGAATTAAGACCTTATATCTGAAGGCTCTGCTCCATTGCACTTTCAAGAATCAGATAATTGGGAATTTCCGTTTGGGTTTCTGGTTTGAAATCCAAAGTTAGCAATTCTACTGAAGCCTACAAATCTTTTGCTGTCCTTTTCTCTCCTTTCTCCTAGGCAGGTGAAAATAAAAAGTTACCTGCCGGCTGGAGTATTTCTGTTGCTTTGCAGCATAAATTATCACGTTTCCTGTCTCACGTTAGTCATTTCGACATTCTTTATAGTGTCGGTTTGCTGCAAAGCTCCAAAACGTGAGGCCTGGTCCTCAGTCACCATGACTAACTGGTTGTGCTATTATGTCCGACTGTTGTTTTCCGAGGTTGAAGTTAAGGATAGGCACCTCTGGTTATAAGACAAACCCCCAATAGCCCTGCAAATTATAAACAGGGATGTTATTTTGTCTAAATCTATGGCTCATTGGGGAGCACGGCACTCCCGGCGAGGTGGATTGAGCTTCTACACAGCATGATGTACGATTTTGTTCGGTTCTCAAATGGTTGAGCTGTATTGATCTCTGAGCTCCATGTTTAAATTTCTACTTACAGCCCATCTGGAAAGAAGGGGATATAGGAAAGAGGAGCTATGTGACAGGATAGTCTGGGACCACTAAAAATTACCATATTTTTTGGAGTATAAGATGCACTTACCTTTTTTGGTGAGGAAAACAAGAAAAAAAAATCTGCCTCTGCCTCCCAGAAATTTTGCCTCATGGCAGCAAACAGCAAACAGCCTGCTTTACTTTCATTTTCGTTTTCAGCATAGCTTGATTAGCACAAGAAAAAAAAATCTGCTCCGGCAGTTTACCTCCTTGCAGCAAGCAGCAGAGGCATGCGCAAAACAGCTGAGAGCAAATCAGCTGAGAGTCAGGAGGCCAATCCAATCAACTTGTGCTAATTAGGCTGGTGCTGAAGCTGAAAGTTTCTTCTTGCAGTTTGCTGCAAGGAGGTAACTGCTGGGAGGCAGAGGCAAAAGGGTGGGGGCCAGTGGGTGGGCGGGACTACATTCGGTGTATAAGACACACCCAAATTTTCACCCCCTTTTAGGGGGGAAAAAAGTGCGTCTTATACTCCGAAAAATATGGTAAGTACTTACAATGTAGAATAATAGGGTTGGAAGGGATCTTGCACGTTTCCGAGTCCAACCCCCTGCTTGAGCAGGATAGTCCTCGGCTTACAACCACAATTGAGCCCAAAGTTTCTGTGGTTAAGCGAGATGTTTGTTAAGTGAGTTTTGCCCCATTTTACGACCTTTCTTGCCACAGTTGTTAAGTGAAGCTCTGCAATTGGTAAATTAATAACACGGGTTGGTTAAGTGAATCTGGCTTCCCCATTGACTTTGCTTGTCAAAAGTTTGCAAAAGGTGATCACGTGACCTTGGGACACAGCAATGGCCATAGGTAATGACGATAAGCAATAACATTGCAGTAGCAATAGCACTTAGACTTATATACCACTTCACAGCGCTTTACAGACCTCTCTAAGCGGTTTACAGAGTCAGCCTATTGCCCCCAACAATCTGGGTCCTCATTTTACTGACTTTAGAAGGATGGAAGGCTGAGTCAACCTTGAACCTGGTGAGACTCGAACTGCCAAATTGCAGGCAGCCGGCAGCCAGCAGAAGTAGCTTGCAGTGCTGCACTCTAACCACTTCGCCACCACGGTTTAATGGTAACCCAGCAAAGGTCATAAGTAGGAATTAGTTGCCAAGCATCTGAATTTTGACCACATGATCATGGGGATGCTGTACAAAGACTGTAACTTTGAAAAATGGCCATAAGTCACATTTTTCCAGTGCCGTTGTAATGGTCACTAAATGAACTGTTGTAAGTCGAGGGTTACCTGTATTCTGGACAAATGGTTGTCCAATCTCTTCTTGAAAACTTCCTTTGATGGACTCCCATCCACAGTTTCCAGAGGTAAGCTGTTCCACTGATTAATTTGTCCTCACTGTCAGGAAATTTCTCCTTAATTTCATCTTGGATCTCTCTTTAATTATCTTCTACCTGTTACTTCTTGTCCTGCCCACAGGTGCTTTGGAGTTCTGTTCTGTGGGAGATTGGGTCAACCCCAGGGGTGGGCTTCAAAAATTTTAGCAAGGGGTTCTCTGCCCAGTTGCTGAGTGGGCATGACCATGGTGGGCGTGGCCTAGTCGGCCTCCTGCACCCCGATGGGGGGGCATTTTGCCCTCCCTGGGCTCTGGAGGCTTTTTTCAAGCCTCTGGGGAGGTGAAAATGGCCTCCTCAGACTTCCGGTAGGCCCGTTTTTTGCCCTCCCCAAGCCTCCACGCATGCCCTGCACTTACCTGCATCTGAAAAAGGCCGTGTGGGAACTCCTGGAGGGGGGGGCATGGGGCTGGGCCAGTGGGGCCAGCCAGGATTGGGATTTGGGGGTTCTCTGAACTGCACAGAATCTTAGCTAGAGGTTCTCCTGAACCCCTGTGAACCCCCAGCAGCCCATGCCTGGTCAACCCCCACCAAGGACTTATTGTATGGCCTCTTTGAGCTTAGTTGAGCTCGGAGCTCATTATCTTCATTCTGGTAGTCCTCACTTAACAACCACAATTAAGAATAGCAACTCTGTTGCTAAGAGATGTGGTAGATAAGCGAAATGTCACAAGAGCATACCATATTTGCACTAATGCAATCTTATTAAGTCAATTACCTGTGGTCATTCAGTGAGGTATCAAGTGACCACAGCTTGTGATTTTACTGCTGGCTTCTCCATTTTGCTTGTTGGAAACTGGTTGTGAAGCGCCCCAAATGACGATCATGTGACCACAGGACAGTGCAAAACTTGTAAATATCCATTGAATATGAAGCACCTGAATCTCGATCACATGATTGTGAAGACACTGATGATAGCGAAGTGCAAGGATTGGTTGTGAAGTTACTTTTTTCAGTGCCGTTGCAACTTCAAACAGTTGCTAAACAGGGCAGTTGTTAAGCAAGGATTGTCTGTAAACCCGACATTTAAACCTTTTAAACAGTAAATTGATGCTGATTTAATGTTTGATTAATGTTGATCCTAATTTAATGACTGTTCAGTTAATGTTGATCCTGATTTAATGTTTAGTGTGATCCCGATCCTAAACCTGACTTGGAAGGTTATGGAAGTGGTTGACTAGTTCCTTCTCCCAGAATTTTTATTTTACTTCTCAGGCCAGAATACAGCTTTTGGATTTCCTGGTGGCCTCCCGTTCAACCATAGAGAAAATCTTACCTCTGTGGTTGCTAAGAGTTGATGTTGACAGGATGGCACATAACCAGCCGAGCCTTAAACAAGTCCAGCCTTCTTCTTCTGAAGACTTCTAAAGAAATCTGATGAGATCAACTGGTTGAGTTTGAGGCTTCTAGTATGGTTTGAAAATAGGTTACCTGCAAATTAAAACCAGCTCTTTCACAGTTTGTAAGAAAAAAAATGTCAGTTTCCCAATGGCTGCTGTTACCCATTTTTCTGCCAGCAGAGGGCACTGTTGCTTCACGAAAATCCTCATTGCTACTTTGAATAATTCCATCACATACTCCCCTTTTAATTTTTGTCAAGTTTTTTTTTCAGCTACTCAGGAGTTGTGACTTTTTTAGAAGGAGCCCTAAACAGCTTGGAGGACACTCTTCTCTTCAAAATACACATAACCTTTCTGTGCATTCCTCAAATCCCAGTTTCACGTCTTTTGAATCGTTGTCCAGGCGAGCAAGGTTGGGATTATCTGAATCCTGAGGGGAACGGTTTTAAAGGGGGCCAAATGAGGATGGAAGAAGCACATTTTCTGAGCCCATCTGGTGATACTGGATGATTGGAACCAGATCTTATCAGATGGGCCAAAGTCATTGGAGAAAATAGTGCTGCAAATAGCCATTTAATCTGTGGCTTTCCTGGTTGTGGAATTCTGGACATTGAACCTATTGTTCATCATGGATCAATTTTGCTAAAAACTAGAAGTAAATATTGGGTTTTGAAATGTGTTCTCATGACTGTGGGATGTTGCAAATAGTGCTAAATGAAAACCTGTTACCGAATGCCTGAGATGCAATCATTTGACCAATGGGGCAGTGGTTGCTGAAACTTCAGAACCGGTCATAAGTACTCATAGTTGTAAATTCAGGACTACCTGAACTGCTTTAGGGATTAACCAACTCACATAAGCAAAGGTGTCTGGGGAGGAAGTCTAGAAATCAAAATATCCTCTGCGATTCTGTGATCAAAGTCCTTTCCTTCATCACTGCACTTAAAATGGGGCTGGGGATTTGGGCACCTGAGATTTGTAAGGAACAAAATTTGATTTCTGGTGATCTCCAAGGCCCCACGTCCCATTTCTATAGATTTTAACAGTTTAGCCTCAAAGATTTGCAGGCCTGTGCTGGGTGCGTGTGAAAATATGCTTTTCTTAAAAAAAAACAAACAAAACCCACAAGATATTACAATATACAGTATTTGTATTTGTTGCCTGCTGCTGTGATGGCTTTTGCAGAAAGGGTGTCAAAGAATAGGAAAAAATAAATAAATACATGGATATAAGCTGTTAAAGATTTTAGGTAGTCATTGTAGCAAGTTGTGGTCCAAAACATCCAAGGAGATAATATTTTGTGTGTGTGTGTGTATGAATGTAACAGGTGGGATTTAAAAATTTTAGCAACCGGTTCTCTGCCTGGTTGCTGGGTGGGTTGGCCATAGTGGGCATGGTCTACTCAGCCTCCTGCACCACAGTGTGGGCGTGGGCGTTTTTGCCCTCCCCAAGCTCCGGAGGCTTTCCTCGAGTCTCCGGGAGGGCAAAAACAGCCTCCCCTGGGCTCTGAAGGCCCTCAGGAGACTGGAAATGGACCCGTTTCCAGTCTTTCAGAACTTCCGGGAGGCTCGTTTTTCACCATCCCAGAGCTTCCGCGTTACTTGGCATCCAAAATGGGCTGCGTGGAAACTCCTGGGAGGGGCAGGGTGGGCGGGGCGGGGCCAGCCAACTACCAGTTCGACGAATCAGATGTAAAATTAGCATCTGGTTCGCCCGAACTGGTACGAACTGGCTGAATCCCACCCCGGTGTGTAATCCAAAATATTTAGATTGGTGGACTGGCGAGAGACTTTAAGCTAAATAGAGCCTATAAAACAAGATGTAGTACCCATTTGTTCATTGCCTTTTTAAATCATTTTTTGCTAAACACGAAATAATACTTTTACCAATGTCAGTATTTTGCTGCCAGGTTTGAGAAGCCTGATCTGGGGTGGTTGTAGGATACAGAAGCCCTGGGCTGTTTCTGGAGGCTGCTCACCCTGGGCCTGTGGCCTGTGGCTTCCCTTGCTGTGTGGAAAATGTGAAATTCTGGCCAGATTTGACCATCCTGTGAATTTCCCAGTTCCTTTTGCTGTATTTCATTCACAGGATGCCCCCTGTGCCTATTTTATCCATCGCATCTCTGCTTTTGCGTGATTTGGCATGATTATAATCTGCCCCTTTGTGAACTTCCTCCTCCCCTCTGTTCCAGAAATGCCCTAGGAATCATGAAAAGTTAATGCCCATTGATGACCAAAATCGATTCCCAATTTCCTGCAAAGGGCTCTATCACCAACTAGCAGTCAGAAGACATGATGAAAACTCTTTAATTTCACAACACACAGCCAGACTTAACCGTAGTTTCAGTTGGGAATGTGTGACCAAGCCAAGTCAAAAAACTCTAGGGAATTTCTTAAAAGCCCTGGCACTCAGACAAATTAGCCATCGATAGACACATAGACATTAACAATATCTATAGATTATGCAAAAGAGACAGTCAACTAGACAAAAGGGAACATAAAGACCTAAGCACTATCCACCACCAATCAACACCGAGATCAGCACAGATTAAATCCAAGATCAACATCAGACCAACAATCAAGTAAACAATTCACATGCAGTGCTAATACCACTTTATAATGCCTTGGTTAGACTATCCTTGGAATACTACATCTAGTTTTGGTCAACAGGATGTTAAAAAAAAGATGTGGAGACTCTAGAAAGAGTGCAGAGAAGAGCAACAAAGATATTTAGGAGACTGGAGGTAAAACATATAAAGAACAGTTGCTGGAATTGGATATCTCAAGTTAAAAAAAAAGGACTAGGGGAGACATGATACCAGGGTTACGATATCTCAGGAGTTGCCACAAAGAAGAGGGAGTCAAGCTATTCTCCAAAGCACCTGAGGGCAGGACAAGAAGCAATGGGTGGAAACTAATCAAGGAGAGAAGCAATTTAGAACTAAGGAGAAATTTCTGACAGTTAGAACAATTAATCAGTGGAACAACTTGCTTCCAGAAGTTGTGAATGCTCCAACACTGGAGTTTTTAAAGAAGAGATTGGACAACCATCTGTTTGAAATGATATAAGATTCCCTGCCTGAGCAGGGGGTTGGACTAGAAGACCTTCAAGGTCCCTTCTAACTCGTTTATTCTGTAATACCCCAAATCAAGAAACTGCCAAAGGAGCCAACAGCAAACAGCCCAACCAAAGAATCTCTAAGCCCAGCCCCACCAACACTGACAGGCCAAGACAGTAGAATATAAATTGAGAGCAAACCACACTCCTTACTAGCATTGATGATGTTACCTAGTTTGGTTAATGAAACTTCTGCAAGAAAACAAGCAAGCTGAGAGAGCACCAAGGACCCTTCATCTCAACCCTGAGCTACAAATATTCTCCTTTATAGGGCTCTATCGCTGCTTCTGAACTCAGGCAGTTTGGCATAGAGTGAGGCTACCTAAGGCTGCAATTTTTCTTTCTGTAAAAAAAAAAAAAGGATTATTTATTTATTTTTATTTTATTCATTTGTCAAGCATATATAAAATAACAGATAAAAGTATAAACATAATTTGAATACATGAAAAGAGTAAGAGTAAAAAGGAATATTAGGACAGGGATGGTAGGCAGGCTGGTGTGCTTATGCACGCCCCTTACAGACCTCTTAGGAATGGGGTGAGGTCAACAGTAGATGGTTTAAGGTTAAGTTTTGGGGGTTTGGGGAAGAAACCACAGAGTCAGAGCAGGGGTGGGTTCTACTTACCTTTACTACCGGTTTGCAACGGGAGTGTTTGTGTGTGCTCGCTTTGCTTGTGTGTGCGTGCGTGCGTGCTTCTGCGCATGCGCAGATCACCCATGATGATGGCGGGCTGGTGGGCGGAGCCTCCCGCTGGTTTTACCACCGGTTCTATAGAACCGGACTGAACCAGGAGCAACCCACCACTGAGTCAGACTCAATGCATTCCAGGCATTGACCTCTCTGTTGCTGAAGTCGTATTTTCTGCAATTGAGTTTGGAGCGGTTTACCTTAAGTTTGTATCTATTGTGTGCTCGTATATTGCTGTGGTTGAAGCTGAAGTACTTATTGGCAGGTAGGACATTGTAGCAGATAATTTTGTGTACTACGCTTAGGTCAGACTGAAGGCAGTGTAGTTCTAAGTTGTCTAAGCCCAAAATTTCAAGTCTGGTGGCATAAGGTATTCTGTTGCAAGCAGAGGAGTGGAGGATTTCATTTTCATTTACCACACACAACTGCCCTTGGATGCTAGCTTCATTCTTGGGTGGGCCACGAATCTATTCCGGAACATTCTTCTTGATTGCTGCTGTATTTCAGTCATGTCTTCCCCATTTGCATTTTTTTAAAAAAAATCTCTTCTGCTTTGGTACCCCTTCTAATTAAAGCCAGGAGACATATCCTGTAACTGATACTCTGCCGCGGCGTCTCCATCAAATCAGGGTGATCTTAAGCCTTAGGATTGGCTTGGGAATTGGATACCCAAAGAGGCTTGTGTCTCTACTCTGAGCCATTTTCTCTCCAACTGTTCTTCACCTGACCGGGAATTGACTCGGTATGATATGCTAATGGCTGGGGAGGATTAAAGGTGACAGTTTCAATCCTTTGGTCCTGTCAGATACATGCGTGTTAAACGGCGCTTTGGAGTACTTCTTAAGTTTCAGATCAAAGCGAACGAAGCAGACATCACCCGTGGGCCTAACATAATGATGGGAGAAATGTATTCGATTAATTCTGTATTCTGCTCACATGCCGTTTCCATGCATAACTTTCTTCTTCCTTTTTTTTTTTAGTAGCAAACCAAGGACCAGCACACGGATTGAGGAATGCTCTCTTCTACGGCAGTCTAGTTTGGAAAGTGAAAACATTGTACAATAGGCCTTGACCCAAAGGTGGTTTTTCGGTCAAGGGGCAACTAGACTTTCTGGTTTTTCTTTGAAGACGTTTCGCTCCTCACCCAAGAAGCTTCTTCAGCTCTGGATGAGAAGTCCAGTTGCCTCTTGAAAAAAGCACCTTTGTGTTGTGGCCTGCCAGCGGCCTGCACGGATCGTGGCTGATCCCGACGAAGAGGAGGCTGGTGTGGTGTCGCGCCAGCAGCCTGCACAGCCAGCACTCACGTCGGACAGCGAGGAGGCTGAAGAGGATGTGGTGCCAGAGGCAGAGACTCAGCCAGGGCCTTCAGAACCTCCAGAGGCTCCTTCAAGTGGAGAGAGCAAAGTGGAGGAGCCTCTCCTCAATGCTCGAGCATGAAGGGCTGCCAAAAGGCAGGAGTGGTTACTCAGGAGAAGGAGGTCTCCTCAAGAGTAAGCCTTGAGGATAATTGGCCACTCCCTTAGCCTATTTAAGTCGCACACCGTTAGTAAGTTTCTTGCTAGAAACAACTCGTATTTATTATCAGAATATTTTGGTTTATCATATCTTGTTTTCTGGGCTGGTTGCCAACCTTTGCCGGTCTTGTTTATTCTTGCTACTTAATAAATTTGATAAGGACTGTTGGTGTGTGTCAATATCCTCGGAAATCCGGAGCTGGGGCAGAACACTTTAGGACAACCGTGACCTGGATGACTGAGAATCTCCATAGACAATAGTCCTTGACTTACAACCATTCCTTTAGTGACCATTCAAAGTTATATTGGCAGTGAAAAAAAAAACATGATTTGTGACCAGTTTTCCCATTTATGACCGCTGCAGCATCTCCGGGTTCATGTGATCAAAATTCAGATGGGCTTGGCAACTGGTTATGACAGTTGCGGTGTCCCACGGTCATGCAATCCCCTTTTGCGACCTTCTGACAAGCAAAGTCAGTGGGGAAGTCTGATTCACTTAACAACCCAAATGGTATGTTTGGTTGAACAACAGACACCCAAAAAGTCAAGTATAACCAGGACTATGTTTAATATTTGTTAAATTTGACTGAAGCCTACATACCGTAGAAAGTGTAAATATCATGTAAAGTTTCTGTCGCGATCATTTGTTTGACTATTTCTTTTTTTTGTTTGATGTACTGTTTTAAATAAATAAATTTAAAAAAAAAAAAAAAACAACCCTGTCACTAATTTGACAGCTGCAGTGGCTCACTTAACAGCTGTGGCAAGAAAGGTCATAAAACGGGCCAGATGCCACTGTCTTGCATAGCAGCAGAAATTTTTGGCTCAGTTGTGGTTGTAAATTGAAGGCTACCTGTAGTTCCGTTTTCATAAAGGCTATATAAATTATAACACTGTATTAAAATAATTATAGGCATGCAAAATCTAAACGAAACGAATGTCCAAGTCTTTGCAAAACTGCAAAAAGAAAAAAGTAAAAATATTTTAAAAAGAACACAAGAACATGACCAGTTAGGCCAAAAGTCTGTCCTTATCATGGCCAACCAATTGCATAAGAAAGCCCACTAGCCTCCCAGCAGATGGCCTTTGGATGAGATCTCACGGCCATCAAGGCTAGTCATAACATAGGATGAGAGGAGAAAAAATAAAAATAAAATTAAAGCAGCCTTATGAGGTAGTCCAGTTCAGGAAACAAATACCACAAGGATTCTTAGTATTATTAATTTGCCATTGCCTGCTTCCTAGGGCTGTGAGATAATGACTGGCCCAAAGTCAAACAGTTAGCTTTGCTAGGACTAGAACTCATGGTCTCCCGGTTCCTATCCTGATGCCTTAGCCCAGGGGTCTGCAACCTTAAATGCTCAAAGAGCCATTTGGACTCATTTCCCACAGAAAAGAAAACACTAGGAGCCACAAAACCCTTCCCATGCCTGACTATTTCTTGAGCGGCCACAAAACTAGCATATGTAGTTGAATGAAACTACATTCTGTTTTCTTCTGAAACTTTTCTTTTCTTGGATTTATCCATGGTTGGCCTACCAGAGGTTGAAAAGCTCAATAAATTGCGTGTCAGTGGGTGCTGCACATTGGCGGTTGCGACGCATATTTTGAGTGACAGGGAGCCGCAGCAGAGGGGTGAAAGAGCCACATGCGGCTCCAGAGCCGCAGGTTGCTGACCCCTGCCTTAACCACTTCCCCAAACTGGCTTTCCTTGGTTTTCTACACCAATGGGTTACAAATATCACCTTATAGAAGAGATGGATAGCAAAAAACAAAACAAAAAACATCCCTTTAATAAAATAAATAAATAATTCTCCAGAAAGAAGTGTTTCCCATCTCTACCTAAAGAGGGCAGTGATGAGCCAAAAGTCTCCATCCAACTCTCTACATAGCATATGCTCGGCAAGTGAACAGTGACCTCTCTCTGAATAATAAGTGTGATGGGGGTGATGTGCTTAATATCCAAAATGTACAGCACAGTGCTGGACTGCACACTGTTTGTTTTACATGTTTAGATTATATTTCTGTGTTCTGCCACCATGTGGACTTAGCCTGAGGTGTGGAAGCTGAGCTAGATGAATGAGAGGGGAGGTACATCACTCCTCCTACACGAATAGACCAGCTTGGGACAAGTAACCACTGATCTAATACCCTGTGGTTAAAACATTTGCCTGCACTGGAACTGCTGAATGGCTCGAATTACAGCCATCAATAAAACACAACCTACCATTGAGAAAACGCAGTTATTACAGGCTGCGTTTTCTAGAAACGCTGTTTATATTCACTGCAAAATCTTTGATAAAATTATAGCTGCCAACGGTACATTTGGGGATCCTTTATTCATGGCGTGTCACTCTCGATTTCCATCTTTGTCTGCTGTGACAGAGTTAGATTGGTAAGAGAGATGGTTTATTATTTTGCTTCGAAACAAATCTCTATTGTTTAAGGTTCAGGCTCTGGAGAAATCGCTCTGCAAACAGGAAGGTTTTGGGTTAGCCTGATGGCCCATCAGTTCTAAGGGGAACATGGAGGACGGTCAAGAACTCTGATCCATCCTGTGCAGCGGTGGGTTTCATATGATGTTACTACTGGTTTGCCGCCTGTGTATGTTCACTTTGCACGCATGCGTGCCCAATTCGTGCACACGCCTGCCTTCCACAGAGGCGCCTGGCCACCTGTGCATGCGCTTTGCTCGCACACGCACTTTCCATGCATGTGCCCGACCTCAAAAATGTGCCTAAATAGGATGGCATAGAGCTGGGGTAGGTGGGTGGGCCCACCTGCGGTTTCCGCTACTGGTTCAGGTGAACCGTTCTGAACTGGCTGAATACCACCTCTGATCCTGTGTATTAAAAAAAAAGGATGTTGTCATGGATGCATATCGAAATAGAAAAGGGAAGATTACTTAGAACAGGGGTGTCAAACTGGCATTCCGTAGGCCAGATGCATCACATGCAGGCCATGCCCATCCCAGCTCCATGTCACGAAACGTCATGTGGCGGCAATGTGACGCGGCGAGTTTGACACCCATGACTTAGAAGGTTCACTTTGCTTATAATTGCAAAGAATAAGTTAAAAAAAAAAGGTAAAGGTTTTCCTGTCCAGTTGTGTCCAATTCTAGGGCATGGTACTCATCTTCATTTCTTGGCCAAGGGAATCAGTGTTGTCTGAAGACAATTTTCATGGTCATGGGGCCAGTATGGCTGTCCCCATGCTGTCCCCAGAACACTGTTACCTTCCTGACGAAGTGCTAGGTGGGAATGAGAGCTCATCCCATTGACAGCAAGGTGTATGAGTTGATTATAGAGATGATGGATGTATTATTAGGATGTTGACGGACTGGCTTGGGGACAGATCATTCTGGAGAAGATCCACCTATTAGTTGCCAGGATTTGACATTGACTTGATGGCACACCATCCATCCATCCATTTTTGCTTGCTTGTAGCAATAGCAATAGCACTTAGACCTATATAGTGCTTCATAGTGCTTTACAACATTCTCTAAGCAGTTTACAAAGTCAGCATATTGCCCCCCCCCCCCCCCAAAAAAAAAAACAATCTACCTCCTCATTTTACTGACTTCAGAAGAATGGAAGGCTGAGCCAACCTTGAACCGGTGAGAATCAAACTTCAGGCTGTGGGCAGAGTTTGCCTGCAATACTGCATTCTAACCACTGCACCACCACAGTTCTAGTAGATGGGAATCCTTTCTGTCTCTTTAAGTTGCAAATATTACTGGCCACTCTATGCTATAGAACGCTTCATCCAGATGGGCATTTGGGCTGATCCATCATAGCTCTTTTTATGTTCTCATATTTCTGACTCGTTCAAAATTTTTTGACTGGGCTGCTTCCGATGTAATCGTTCCATCCAAATTGTGACTGTGACTCTCCCTTCCCCCTTCCTGCTGTAAAGTTCAGAACAACAAATATGAATTTAACTTTGCAGACCCTTCCCCTTAACATACAGCTTAAGAATTTAAGAGGCAAGTTGCCCAAAGATGTACTGAAGAATGAAGATTAGTTACCAGTTACATTTTTGAGGCCACGTTTGTAGCCTGTCTCATAAGTGACATAAAAAGTGGAGAAATAGAAGAAAACTTCAGGTGAAGGGAAGAGAAAATTGATAAAGGGGGAGCATTCTAAAAGGCACATCTGGAAAAAGAATAAGACTGTAATAGGTCACGGAGTGTTTAGATTCCATCACTGTTACCATTAAAAACCTCCTGGTGGTAGATCCAGGAATGTGAAAATAATGAGTTTAGGATGGTGTCCATTATAGAAAATGACAACCATAAAAGAGGATGAATTGGTAGTGAGCCAGCATAGGGATTCCATGGTCTTCCAGATGTTGACGAACATTTTCCATGAAACATCTGAGGGTTCCTGCAGTAAGTTACACAATTGATTTACGGGAGGGATATTTGTTAAAACACACTTCTTCCAGTGTTTGCCAAGCAGTCAGACAGATTGTATCCCTTCCTATTGTGATCCAACCCTTACACATTTCTTCCTTACCCACATGAGTCACTCCAGAACTGGAAGAAGACCTTCTCAACTGATGGAATGCTGAATAGAGTAGAGTAGAGTAGAGTAGAGTAGAGTAGAGTAGAATAGAATAGAATAGAATAGAATAGAATAGAATAGAATAGAATAGAATAGAATAGAATAGAATAACAGAGTTGGAAGGGACATGTGGTGGTTCTTCCAAGCAGATTTCGTTATTGTTCCATACCTATAGACGTACCTGTAAACAGAATCTTGCCAAACTGAAGTAGCTTATTACCTACATCACATATACACTATGAGAAGACGCTATCTTCATCCTCTTTCTCCCACACAAACGATCTGAATTGAATTGCCTCTTACTCCTCTGGAATGCTTCCCCTCCCTCCTGGGAACCTGGCCTATTACATTCCACCACCTTTCCCATCTTTGCTCTTTTTTCTTTTCTTAATTTTTTTAAAAAACAATCGTGTTAACCACCCAGAATTGCTGGGAGTTTGGGCAGCATATACATTTAAAACAAGGGTGTCCAATCTTGGCAACTTTAAGACTTGTGGACTTCAGCTCCAAAGAATTCTCCAGTCAGAATTCCCGCAGCCTTCATTTCTGGGAGTTGAAATCCACAAGTCTTAAAAGTTCTCAAGGTCAGACACCTCTGTTCAAAATGACGATGATGTTAGGAGTTGTGTATTATATACACCCAGTTAGCTGCAGTTCATATAATAATAAACCATGATCAAACATAAGGCAACATGTGAAGCTTGCCAATAAATGACTGGCTAAGTATATTTTCGAGTGATTGCTTGTCCCCCAGGGACATTATATGACAGATAGAACAACTCTGGCACAAAACATATTGCTTGAATATTGTATCTTTATTCATGAAACTCGCTTCCCCATACATACCTTTAAAATTGAGAGAGCTTTAATATAGTTGTGTGCCAGTTTTTATGAAGCACTTAAAACCCCTCTGAGAGAAGAGGGGTGCAGGAATAAATGGCTATTAATAATAATATAAATGAAGAAAAGCACACTCAGATCACGGGCTCTTAAATTAATTATTCCCTGTTACAATATTAGAAGTTGAAATGGAAGCCGCCTAAATGTGTAATAACCATGATAGTTTTTCTCTCTCCCTCTCTCGCCTCCCAATCCTTAATAAATTAATTATATTTCACATCTTTTCAGGAGCAAGGTTCTTCCTTTTTTTCCTCTCTCCCACATTATTTTTAAAATTAAAAGTAGCAATTATGTAAATCAAGAACCAGAACAGTTTCTCAAAGGTGTTATACAATAGCGTATCTCACATTCCAGTTATCTTATTAGAACAATTAAGCTTCTTCACAAGTTGCTCCTTTTGATTTCATAACAGTTCACCTAGCACAAGGGATTAATAGGAAACTGATATAACAATCTGAGGAAGACATATTGAAATGTCATCTACAGGTAGCCCTCAATTAGCAACTGCTTTGTTTAGTGACTGCAATTACGATGGTGATGCTTGGTTAATTTTGTAACCAATCCTTGCTCTTTGTCTATGGAGATTCTCAGTTATCCAGATCATGGTTGTCCCAAAGGTGCTTTTTCAAGAGGCAACTGGACTTTCTAAACCTCTAAGTGGCCTCAATGACTCTCAGAAAAAATGCTAATGACCAGATGACTGCAAGGAACATAAACCCTTCCATTCCTAACTATTCAATCAGAGCTGAAGAAGCTTCTTGGATGAGAAGGGAAATGTCTTCAAGGAAAAACAAAGAAAGCCCAGTTGCCTCTTGAAAAAGCACCTTTGAGACAATCCTTGCTTTTTCTATAAAGCAAAGGAAACCTGAAGTAAGATCCTAAGCACAGTTGTAGTTTCATTAAGCAACGTTTTGCTTAATGACTGAGTTGCCAGTGCCAATTGTAGTCACTAAACAAGGACTACAGGTAATTATCTTCCTAAAGACCTTTGCCCAAGATCAGGAAACATGCTGAGGCTAAGATGCAGTTTGCCTGTCCTTAAAGTATTGTGTGTCCAATCATACTTGGCCAATAAAGAATATTCCTATCCTATCCTATCCTATCCTATCCTATCCTATCCTATCCAGGTGTGGTATTCACTTACCTTCAGTACCGTTTCGCAAATGCGAGCTCGCGCATGTGCCACCTCCGCACATGCGCAGGGCCTTCCGTGCATGCCCAGAGTGTCAAAAGCGGGACGTGATGCCATCTGGGTGGGTGGGTGGAGCCTCCCGCAGCCACCACGGTTTGCTCGAACCGGATAGAACTGGCTGAATACCAGTGGTGGGTTCCTCCCGGTTCGGCCTAGTTCTCCCGAGCCAGTAGCGGTGACAATATGACATCACCGAACCAGTTCTGCCCCCTGCCCCCGCCTCCCACCCATCCCCCGCATTATTCTTACCTTTTATTTGGCCCCACCCCCAATCCATTGCTGCCTCCTGAGTCCCAGCTGATGGCGAGAGGGAAAAAACCTGTTTAAACTCTTGCGTGGGGCTTCAAAGGGCCACCCTACAGCTGATCAGTGTTAAAAGAAAACAAATGAGTAGACCAGTGCCTGCAAAAATAAATGGGTAGACCGGTGCCTACAAAAATAGTTGAGTAGATCAGTGCCTGCAAAAATAAATGGGTCGACCAGTGCCTGCAAAAATACATGAGTAGATCAGTACCTGCAAAAATAAATGGGTAGACCAGTACAGCTCTGCAAGCAGTTAAAAGCCTGGTAGACCAGTACCTCTGCTAAATCCTAAATAATTGTCACATGACCATCAAGCCATGCCCACAAAATAAGTCATGCCTACAGAACCGGTAGTAAAAATTTTTAGAACCCACCCCTGCTAAATACCATCACTGATCCTATCCTATCCTATCCTATCCTATCCTATCCTATCCTATCCTATCCTATCCTATCCTATCCTATCTTATCTTTGTTTCTGTTTAGCCTTGCTTCAGATAGAGGTGTCCTGATTTATCATGAGCAAACCAGATTAGCTGAAGTGGGATCTATAACATATGAAATATTCACAGAGCCTTTATTTAAAATAGAGTCTTTTTTTCCCCATGGGGGTATAGAGGCATGGTGGCTCAGTGGCTTAATGACACTGGAGATGGTCTTTGCTCCAGCAGTTCGGATCCTAGCACTGTGTGGCAGGGTGAGCTCCTGTCACTCACCTCAGCTTCTGTCCACCTAACCGTTTGAAACCGTTTACGGGACCGCCTACTACCACAAGCAGCCTCCCATCGGCCGGTACGCTCTCATAGAGAGGGGCTCCTCCGGGTGCCATCAGCTAAACAATGTCGACTAGCGGCCCCCAGGGGGAGGGCCTTCTCTGTGGGGGCACCCACTATCTGGAACGAGCTCCCCCCAGAGATACGGAGGATCCCGGATCTACGCACTTTCCGCCGTGCTCTTAAGATTCTTCTATTCCAGCAAGCCGGCCTGGCCTAATTTTCTCCCCATTTTAAAATTCTTTTACATCAAAATTTTAATTTGTTTTAAATTATTGGGATTTTTTTTAATTGTCTTGGGCTAATATTATTTAATTTGGTTTTAATCATATCTTTTAACTTTTGTATTTATGTATTTTATTTTGTGCCTGTTCACCGCCCTGAGTCCTTCGGGAGTAGGGCGGTATACAAATCTAATAAAAGAAAGTAAAAGAAAGAAAGAAAGTATTTATGCAAGTAAATACCGTAGGTAGGTATCACTTCAGTGGGAAGACAAACTGGTGCTCTGTGCAGGCAGTCAGATTCCTGACAGCTCTGAATTTTCCTGATTGCCGAGCCCATTTGCAAGGCAGTTCCGGGAAAGATCCTCCTGATCTGTTATGCACTGTATGTTTATTTTATTTTTGCAAATCTGTTAAATTATGCATGCACAAACATACACACACGTTTTCTACCATACAACTTAAGGGGCTTGATTAAGTCCAGCCTTATTACAATGTAAGAAAATTTACATTTCCCTATTCAATTGAGAAGGGTTCCCTAAGAATTCAAAGTGACAAGTCTTACTTAATAACCATGAAATATTTGGCATTAAGTCATTCGCAGCATGCTCATTTAAGCTTGGCAATTTTCCATATGGCCTGACCTGAAAATTGTGCTACTGTAGTTCTCTTAATTCCTTCGATCATAGCAATTTGTCTTCCCCTGACTTTGAATGTCATCTGTGAGCAAACTAAAGTAGCCGATAATGACCGGGTGCTTTCACTTTTTTTCCTCGGTGACAGCTTGAACTGTGAGCGCTTCCAGACGCCAATTGCCAATTTCCCAAACCTCCAGCTGCTCACCATACATAAAACCTGATCTGTGCTCCCCCCCTCCTCTTGCTTTAGGGATAGATGGGACTTCCAGTCCCACAAATTCATCCAAAAGTTGTAAACACTTGTTTCCCCACTGGAAACGCTGTCTGCCAGGCATGTCATGTCCTGCTCCTAGCTAGTGTTTCATGGAGTGCAATTGTGGGAAATATATTTTGCTAACACGTTCCTCTGCTTGCTACCATACAACACTCTCAGGATTTGCTGGAATGAGTTTGCTAGAATCTTCCTAGGACTTGCTCTGAAATGCTGTTTTGGTGCCATGGAGAACAGAAGTCTTTTTAGGCGTCTTCATGCATTTGTTGACATTCCCGCTACATTTGTTAACAGGATCAGAAATTTATCTTTCCTTGCAATGGCTCCAGTGTTGGATTGCTCCCGGTTCGCACCGGTTCACAAGAACAGGTAGTAAAAAATTTTAGTAGTTCGGAGAACTGGTAATAACATTGGCTGGCCACACCCCTGAACCAGTTCCCGGGCCAGTCGCCGCTCGCTTATCCCGCCCACCATCATTGCCCGCATGCAGGCCCAAAACTCCGCCCTTTGCCAGCCAGGAGCACTGCCGCCAGTCGCTCCCATGCACCCAGCTGCCTGCCTGCCTCGTTACCGCCACCATAAGGAAAGGCCCCAAAGTTGCGCTGCCTGGGATCCACATGGGCTGCCACAGGGAGAAGACAGGTATGGCTGGCTGGACGCTGCCTGGAGCTGAGCTCGAGGTTGGCAGGAGGAGGAATGTTGCCTCTTAGCCGGCTTGAACTGTCTGCTGCTGCAGCCTGCCACCATCCTCTCTCCCCTGCCAGCTGCTCCTGCCACTGCCAGGGAAGCGGCTGTACAAGACCTGCTGTCACCAAGGGCGAGGGGCAGTGGTGGCAAGAATGGCCGGTCCGGAGCTTCCTTGTCTCTCCGCCCGAGCAGACTTCTGGCATAGCCCTAGGCCTCTGGAGGGAGGGAGGGAGCGAAGCCCTGGCCTGCTGCTCCTGCCACCGCCACCCCCTTGCCCCCAGCAAGAGCGGTTCTGGTGCTGCCGCTTCTCCGGCAGCACCAGGAGCAACTGCCGGGGCAGAGAGGGCGGGGCAGGCTGTGGTGGCAGGCTGTTCTTGCTGGGTAACAGACAGGCTGCTCCTGGAGCAGGCAGGAGAAGGAGAAGCGATCAGCGGGGAGGCGAGCTGCCCCAGGAGGACCGGAGGAGAGTGCAGCTCCTCACTCATGGAGATCCACCAGCGGGGAAGTGGTCGCGGAAAGCAGTAAGAAATGCGCGAGCCAGGAAGCGGTCATGCTCCCTTGCAGGAGAGGGTTGCATGTTCACTCCAGCAAAGGTTTGTGCAACCCTCTCTGGCCAGGGAGCATGACCGCTTCCTGGCCAGTGTACCTCTTACCGCGCCCACTTCCCCACCAGTAGATCTCCATGAGTGAGAAGCTGTGCTCTCCTCCGGTCCTCCTGGGGCGGCTCGCCTCCCCACTGGCAGCTTCTCCTTCTCCTGGCTGCTCCTAGCTTAAGTTAAGTTCTTTAAAGTAAACTTAAAGAAGACTCAGAATACTACTGGATATGGAGCAGTTTTTATGAGTGGCTGCAAACTAACCGATGTCGCAGAGTACCAAGGATTTCCCAAGAGAGAAATTTGCAGGGAGCTGGAACTAGAGATGTTTCAGCTCAGCTATTTTTGAAAAAGGGGAGCACATGAAGTGCATGGACTTTGGGTAAAATACAGTATAGTCATTTGTTTATTTCTTAGAGTGTTACCTTGTATCTTTTCCAGGGGTGGAATTCAAATTTTTTTACTACCGGTTCTGTGGGCGTGGCTTGGTGGGTGTGGTGTGACTTGGTGGGCATGGCTTGGTGGGCGTGGCAGGAGAAGGATACTGCAAAATTTCCATTCCCACCCCACCCCAGGGGAAGGATACTGCAAAATCTCCATTCCCACCCCACTCTGGGACCAGCCAGAGGTGGCATTTGCTGGTTCTCCTAACTACTCAAAATTTGTGCTACCGGTTCTCCAGAAACTGTCAGAACCTGCTGAATAGCACCCCTGATCTTTTCCCCTAAGTCTAAGAGCTAAAGGCAGTTTATGTAGAAATCTCTATTCATTTTATTGCCACAATAACAATCCTGTGGTAGGTGAAGCTGAGAGACAAGGATTGGTCCAAAATCACTTTAGGAGCTTCACTGGCGGAAAGTAGATGTGGATCCATCTCTCCATCTCCTGGTCTATCTTATGATGATGATGTTATCCATTCAGTTGGTGCCAACTCTTGGACGTTCTGTGGGCGAGGACTTTTCATATCTTTAGATCTTACACTACTTCTTTTGAGTTGTTCTGTACTCTGGCTGGTGTTAGTTTTTATGGTATCCAGCCATCGTATTTTTTGTCAGCCTGGTTTCCTTTGACTGCTAACTCTTCCGAACATAATTGCTTTCTCCAGTGAATTTCCCCACATGACATGGCCAAAATAAGTGAGATGCAGTTTTGTGTTTTTGTCTTCCAGTGACATGTCTAGTGTTATGTGCTTCAGTACTTGCTTGTTAGTCACCTTTGCTGTCCAAGGAATATGCAGAAGCCTCCTCCAGCACCATAGCTCAAAACTGACTTTAGCAGTGGATAAATCTCAAGATTTATTGTTCTATAACTGAGTGGATTTTTTTGAACACTAAGGTGCTTCCTCCAAAGAGAAATTAGCATCCTTGAATCTGCTTCTACAAGACAGAAATCCCCTTAGCAGCTTCTTCCAGATTCTTCCAGAACGGAAATATTTTTTTCCTTATAGAATTTGGCAAATGTCTGTGTCAGGGTCCCGACAGATGCCCTAATTAAATCATGAGCCTTGAGCCAAACTTCAAAAGAAATCCAGTTATTTATTAGGAGCTTCATGTTGGCAAGTTCTCAAGTGAAGCCAGCTCTGACCCTACGTAATTTATGCCCCAATTATGACCCTGTTTCCCCCCTTCCCCTAGGGGATACGGTCACTCCCCTCCGGCTGCTGTAGATAACCCTGGGATACAGCCTTCAGAGAGATAAGCATGGAATGTGCATCTGTCTTTGGCTGCCGTGCCGTTTGGCCTGTTTCCCATCCCCCCCGACCTATGGCAACTCAAGAGCAGTCCAGGGATGCTTTGCGAGTTGACAGTCTGATTTCTATGCACACCTTTTAACTTCCATCCATATAAATCTAAGCATTTTATAAAAATGCCAAATATTTCCAATTTATGGAGTGCAATGTGCATTATAAATAACTTTTCAAAAACCATCGCTCCGGCAAAGCTGGTTACAATCTTCACTACTTGAAACAAAGCGATTTGTATGAATATTTACATCAGGATTCTGTGTGTTTCCTGAGGTAAATGCACAGTTGAACGTATGCACTAACCAGCAGCAAAAAACTTAATATTGTATTTATAACTCTTCTTTCTATGTGACAGAGTGAAGAAAATAAACACCATCTGTTATCCGGTCACGTGATCTCCCAGGCATACAAACCATACTTGTAATAACTTAAATCTAGGAAATCCTGAAAGAAGAATAAATAAGGTTTTCATACACAGAGAGAATCTCTCATAGAAAGGGTAGGTGTAATACGCTACAGGTGAAATAGGCTAAGGACTTCACAGGAATTGTGTTAGAAATTGACTCATAAGGGAAGGAGAAAGAAAATTGGCTAGTGAGGAACAATAACTGGTAAAGAGATGCAAATTTCATCTCTTTACCTCAACAACTCAACAACTCAAAGGTTGTTGAGAGTGTGGTTGTGCGACAGCTTCCTGGGTACCTGGATGAAGCTGTCTATCTGGATCCGCTCCAGTCCGGCTTCAGGCCTGGGCACAGCATGGAAACGGCATTGGTCGCGTTGGTGGATGATCTCTGGAGGGCTCGGGATAGGGGTTGCTCCTCTATCCTGGTCCTGTTAGATCCCTCAGCGGCTTTTGATACCATCGACCATGGTATCCTGCTGCACCGGTTGGAGGGGTTGGGAGTGAGGGGGCACAGTTCTGCGGTGGTTCTCCTCCTATCTCTCCGACCGGTCACAGTCAGTGTTGGCAGGGGGGCAGAGGTCAACCCCAAGGCGCCTTGTTTGTGGGGTGCCTCAGGGGTCAGTCCTCTCACCCCTTCTGTTCAACATTTATGTGAAGCCGCTGGGTGAGATCATCTGTGGCTTTGGGGTGGAGTTCCATCAGTACGCTGATGATATGCAGCTGTACATCTCCACCCCAGGCCATCCCAACGATGCCCTTGAAGTGATGTCCCGGTGCCTGGAGGCCATGCGGATCTGGATGGGGAGTAACAGGCTTCGACTCAACCCCTCCAAGACTGAGTGGCTGTGGCTTCCGGCGTCCCGATACAGCCAGCTGGTGCCATCGCTGGCTATTGGGGGCGAGTTATTGGCCCCCACGGATAGGGCTCGCAACTTGGGCGTCCTCCTGGATGCACGGCTGTCTTTAGAAGAGCATATGACGGCCGTGGCCAGGGGGGCTTTTTTTAGGTTCGCCTGATTCGGCAGTTGCGTCCCTTTCTGGATCGGGACTTCTTACACACAGTCACTCAGGCACTTGTCACTTCCTGCCTGGACTACTGCAATGCTCTCTACATGGGGCTCCCCTTGAGGAGCACCTGGAGGCTCCAACTGGTGCAGAATGCGGCCGCGTGGGGGATTATGGGAGCGAGGGGGCGCTCCCATGTGACACTTCTCCTGCATGAGCTGCATTGGCTTCCAGTGGTCTTCCGGGTGCACTTCAAGGTGTTGGTTACCACCTTTAAAGCACTCCATGGCATAGGACCTGGGTACTTGCGGGACCGTCTTCTGCCGCCGATAGCCTCCCACCAACCAGTACACTCCCACAGAGAGGGACTCCTCAGGGTGCCGTCAGCCAGGCAATCTCGGCTGGCGACCCCCAAGGGGAGGGCCTTCTCTGTGGCAGCTCCTGCCCTCTGGAACGATTTGCCCCCAGAGATATGAAGGATATCGGATCTCCGGGTCTTTCACCGTGCCCTGAAAACTTTTCTTTTTCACCAAGCAGGGCTGGCGTGAACCCCCCCTTTTTAAGTTTTTTAGTTTTTTAGCTTTTAATTTGTCAATGGGTTTTAGTTCAAATTGTTTTAAATTTGGGCCAAAGTATGTAATTCTTTTAATAATTTTAAATTTTGTATTGGTATGTGTTTTAGTTCTGGCTGTGCACGGCCCTGAGTCCACTAGGAGAAGGGCGGTATACAAATGGAATAAAGTAAAGTAAGTAAAGTACATTTCAGAGTTCAAAATTACCAGAAAAGAATTGGCACAGAATTTCCTATGCAAAAGCCCAGTCTACCCAATAGAGATTTCTAAGGGGAAAAAAAGAAGAAATAAAAGCCTCCAAAAGAAAGTTAAGCCTACATCAACAGTGAGAAGTTGCCAGATAAATTTTAATTGAAACTCTTGGTTAAAACTTCAAGGAATTTAGTCATTGCTATCTATCTATAATTTAGGATAGGCAGACTGTCATTTTAGTGCAAGCATTACTATGGCAGACACAGAAGTAATTAAACTCAGAATAGAAAGCACTTAGATCATAAAGCATTTCAGTGCATTCCATTTTCTTGGAAAGCAGGCACCTAAGACAGGGAAGAGGAGCTGAAATTCTGTTTATATGCATTAGCTGAATGCCACTTGCATGCTTACCAGTGCTGGGATGCTGCCAGTTTAACAACTGGTTCGGTGAGCCGGTGGCTGTCCAGTTTTTTCTTAACGAAGCATCTACAACTTCTGAAGGCAAGCTATTCCACTGGTTAATTGTCCTCACTGTGAGGAAGTTTCTCCTTAATTCCAGGTTGATTCTCTCCTTGATTAGTTTCCATCCATTGTTTCTTATCTTGCCTTCTGGAGCTTTGGAAAATAAGTTGACCACCTCTTCTTTGTGGCAGCCCCTCAAATACTGGAATATTGCTATAGTGTCACCTCCTAGTCCTTCTTTTCTCTAGACTGGCCATACCCAAATCCTGCAACTGTTCTTCATATATTTTTGTCTCCAGGCCCTTAATCAACTTAGTTGCTCTTCTTTCCACTTTTTTCAAAGTCTCACAATATATATATATATATTTGTAACGTGGTGACCAAAACTGGATGCAGTATTCCAGGTGTGGTCTTACTAAAGATTTACAAAGTGGTACTAACACTTCACTGTGATTTTTATTCTATGCCTCTGTTTATACAACCAAGGTTTGTGTTAGCTTTTTTGGCTGCTGCCGCACACTGCTGGTTCATGTTTAGGTGATCATTAATAAAGCCTTAATAGCCTTAATAAAGTAAGAAATGCAGTGCTACACATCATCGAATGAGTAATGCCTTTTCTTTTGAGTAGGAGGGGAGGCTAATTTTTTAATCACTACAGATGAGAAGCTGCCTGTAGAAAATCAAAATAATGGTTGCTCAGTCAGCTCAGCATAACTTCAACTGAAACTTCTACCTCAGCCTTACCTGAAGAAGATAAATACGTGAACCTGGGGCTTTTTGTACAGGAAACATGGCTTATGACTCATAAGCACATCCTTAATAGAAAGAAAGATGCAAATGAGTGGAAGGAATAAACATTAATGACAAATGATGCACTCTCTCCAATTAAGGAATTAATTTTAGAAACTTTCTTTGAGCTGAAGGCACAAAACTCAAGAAAATATGATCCAGAGTGCCTGCAAATGAATTAAGGATGGAGACCAACTTGTGCCTAGCAATCTGGAGGAGCATCTCAGGCAGACGCTAGAAGTGTGCACAGAGCAATCCCAGGCATTTTGCTGCCACGGACCAAGAACGATTCTTTGCAAACTGTCTGGTATGTAACCTTCTTAGCATTGGGATAGTGTCTTTCATTGCAACACAGAATAGCATGTTATCTTTCTCAAAGCTGGCTGTTATCTTCTAGAGCAGGGGTGTCACGGAACTCTGGAGGGCTGTGTGCAGCCATCACGAGCTTCGTTTTCAGCTGCGCCAGCCTCCTGCAACCGCCTGCCAGTAAAAACAGAGCTCAGGAGGTGCTACAGATGGCCCTCCCGAGCTCTGTTTTTGCTGGCAGAGGCACCATGGGCTGTTCTGCTTCAGCTACGGGCCCCAAAGAACGCAGCACACACAAAATCTGTACAAACCTTAGTTTACTAAATTAAATCAGTCTCTTTCAAAGAAAGGCTGTTAATTAACTTTCTTAATAGCCTACAAGAATCCAAAGAATAAATAATCGTAATCTTACTATGGTTGGCAGAAAGCCCAGAAGCAATTTGCAGAGAACTAAGATCAGGACATGAAGGAGAGTGAACGAAGTTGTTCCCTGCAAATTGCCTCAGTCGTTGTCCTTCCTTAAATAGGCTAAGGGAGTGGCCAATTAGCCCCAAGCCTTACTCTCGAGGAAACCTCCTCCTGAGGAACCACTTCTACCTTTTGGCAGCTCTGCGCACCCGTACATCGAGAAGAGGCTCCTCTTCTTCTTCCTCTTCACTTATAGGAGCTTCTGGAGGTTCTGAAGGCCCTGGCTGAATCCCTGCCTCTGGCACCACATCTTCTCCAGCCTCCTCATTGTCTGACTCGAGTGCCAGCTGCACAGGCAGCTGGCGCAGCACCACACCAGCCTCCTCGCTGTCAGAATCAGCTACTAGCTGCACAGGCCGCTGATGGGCCACAACATGGGCCGGTCCTTCGCTGTTTCCAGGGTGGCCCCATGGGCCAGATCTAAGCACACTGTGGGCTGGATGTGGCCCGCAGGCCTTGAGTTCGACACCCCTCTTCTAGAGTCATCTGTCCAGGTACCCAGTTTTTGGACTGTCTAATGGTAGGGCTGGTCCTGATTGGCTCCTGATCTGTTTTCACAGTTGCATCGGAAAAAGCCAAGAAAGGTGCAACATTAAAGAGGGCAAGAATATGTTTGCATGCTCTAGAGGGAAGCTCGGGGGAATTCTACAGCTACCACTACAATTAAAACAATTATTTTAAATTTTTATTTAGCTAGCTTTCAAGATAAATTATCCTCTGAAGGGGATTTACAACTGTCAGCAAAGCCATCTAATAAGATTACACAAAACCAAATGAATTATAATGTTGAAACAACAACAGCCTATAAATCAAATAAATCAGCTAATACAATCACATATAAACATGGGAGCAAATAAAAGCAACATTAAAGAGTTGGGAGTGGATAAGGCAATTTGCAGCGTATTTCATCATGTTTCATGGTTTTAGTGTTGGGGCTACAGCCCATTAAGGTGGCAAAATCAAGCTGATGGTGGTTGACTTTAAACAACACAACAGTAACAGCCAAGAAAGCTGAGTGGGGGCAGGGGAGCATCAGGTGATATGAAGGTTGTAGACTGGAAAATTAAAAAAAAAAGTTTTCCCTACCACCCCTGGCAAGGAAGTGGAAAACCACTTTTAATGCCAAGAAAACAATATGGATCTCTTCATGTCACTAGTGACTGAAGGAGTACAGGTAGTCCT
Source organism: Arizona elegans (assembly GCA_022577455.1). Classification (NCBI taxonomy): domain Eukaryota; kingdom Metazoa; phylum Chordata; class Lepidosauria; order Squamata; family Colubridae; genus Arizona; species Arizona elegans. Next base: position 3,534,062 of record JAKOOJ010000017.1, read on the forward strand.
TGACTTAGAACCACAACAGGACTAAAACTTCTGTCACTATGTGAGGTGGTTGTTAAGTGAATCATGCTTGATTTTGCTACCTTTTTTGCCACGGTCATTAAGTGAATCAGGCTTCCTCCATTGACTTTGTTGGTTGGAAACCGGCTTGGAAGGTTGCAAATGCCGAACAAGTAACCTCTGCAGGAAATGACCAGGCTGAGCCTGAGGGAGGGGGTCAAACACATTGTAAGTCATGAGTCCCTGCATGCCCGCAAGAGATCTAAGTCCAGTTCACCTTGAATCCCTTCTTATTACCACTCATTTCCCTTGACTGTTAGTAGCTCAGATTTTTGTAGAGAGTTTAAGTTTGCAATAAATCTTTATACTCATTTGAACTGCCTGAATCTCCTAATTTCGCTGGTGATTGACAGCCTTGGGGTGCTGTAGTCATTGTAAATACATGCCAGTTACCAAGCACCTAAATTGTGACTGTGACAATGCTGCAGCAGTTGTAAGTGCTAGGACCAATCATAAGTCACTTTTTTCAGCGCTGTCGTACCTTCAGTAACTAAAACAATGGCTGTAAATCGAGGACTACCTGTATTTATCTTTTAAAAGCTGGCTGATGCATGCACTCTTGATAATGCACAATGGGCAAATGATTTTCTCATGGATGGGGGTTGCAGTAATCTGGTTCCACACCTATAAGGCAGAATTTTGCCAAACTAAAGCAGTCTGCTATCTACAGAAACCTATACTCAGAAAACATTTAAGGAGAGGCTGTCTTCACCCTCATTCTCTTACATAAACAGTTTCAACTGAGTTGTTTCATACTCATCTGGAATACATAGCCTCCCTCCTTGGAATCTAGCCACTACATTCCATCACATCTGGTGGTAATGGTCCCCCTTGTTACAGACACTCCTAGCCAAGTGAGATGAGAAATTTTGGCACATTTTAGCAGATTCCCCTCGCACATACATGTTAGTTGTTCCCGACTCTAGAAGGTGGTGCTCATCTCTCTTTCCAAACCAAAGAGCCAGCGCTGTCTGATGACAATTCCGTGGTCATGTGGCTGGCATGACTAAATGCCAAAGGTGCACAGACGCTGTTACCTTCCCACCAAAGGTGGTCCCTATTTTTCTACTTGCATTTTTTTACGTGCTTTCGAACTGCTAGGTTGGCAGAAGCTGGGGCAAGTAACGGGAGCTTACTCTGTTACACGGCGCTAAGGATTTGAACTATCGAACTGCCGACTGTTCTGATCTTCAGCTCTTCGGCAGATCTCAGCATCTCAGCCACTGAGCCACCTAAAAACCAAGCTATACCAAAGCAGTGAGATCTCTTAGCTCTGCCCCCTCCCCTCTCTAGTACTTGGCACAGGAGATCCCTGCGTTAATCCCTAACATAAAAGGATGAATTTAGCCAAGAGTCAGTTACAGCCTCAATTTATCAATCTGTCCCTCTTTCTTTTAATAAGCCAATGTGAGTCTAGCAATAAAAAAACACCAGGAATCGGAAAACAAGTCCATCAAAGATTTACTTGAAATTTATGGTAACAACATATGCCCTGACATCTTTCTAGAAAGAGAATCTCTGAACTCTGCCAAATGCTTGGCCCAGAGGTTTTTTTTTTCCTCTTAAAAAGAGCCCCCAGGGCTAATAATGAAAGCTGAAACAAGGCTTAATTTGGCAGTTGGTGTCACAGTCTGAAAATAGTTAGCTTTTAATTGTGAATTGGCTCTGCTCTTCACCCAAGCTGGTTTACTGTTTACTTGCAATGTTAAAGATTTTTTTTTCTTGGTTTTGTTTGTAAAGGGAGGATAGTTGGGGGACTTCTTCCAATGATGGACATGAGATATATTGTTGTATTGTATTGTATTGTATTGTATTGTATTGTATTGTATTGCATTGTATATGATATGATATATGATATGATATGATATGATATGATATATGATATTAAATATAATTGTAATATAATATGATGGATTACTATTTTTCTTCTCATCCTTCCTATTACCTATCTCCTTTCCTACTTTCCTACTTATGACTATAACCTTGTTGTTTGTATCTACGATTTATATTGTTTTATTTAGTTTCCTAAATTTAGTTTTGATTGCTTATTTAGTATCCTGTGACTATCACTAAGTGTTGTATCTTATGATTCATGATGAATGTATTTATGTTGATTATTATCATGATTTATCTCTTTTATGTACACTGGGAGCTTATGCACCGAAGACAAATTCCTTGTGTGTCCAATCACACTTGGCCAATAAATAATTCTATTCTATCTATGCATGTGAGAAGTGCATATTTGTTGGCAAGGATATTTTGATATCAATATGAGTTCTCAGGATAGAGTACAAAATGAAAAAAAGAAGGCAAACCCTATTTTGAAAAACAAACCTGGGAGAAAAGGAATAAAGGTAAGGAAAAGGAGAATTAAATGGTAACAAGACTGCAAGAATTGGCTATAAATAGTGGATAGAAATAAATGGCCCAAATGGTGGGGATTGGATTCACCCCTTCAGAGCTGTCTTTCTAGATTGCTTTACTGCTCTATCTTTGCAGGTACTAGGCCATAAATAGACCATCCCCATCTCTGAGTAAATATACCCATAGAAACTCAACAGACCTCAATGTTCTTCAGTGTTGTTCTTACAACAGGTATCCAATTTCTGATTTTTATAAATACCCTTGTATCTAATCCAGTAGAACAGTGTAGATAATAGCTACATTCTGTTATCGATCTAGAATGCTAAATTCCATAGGAGAGTCGAGAAACTTCTATCGGTTGCTATTGCATTGCATCTAGCTTACTAGAAGCCTATTCTGTAATTTATGAACATATTGTGTTCTTGCTTTTGATGGTTTTTCATTGTACGTTTTCCAATAATCTGATTTTTCAGTGTAGTTTGATCTGTGCTGAAAACAAAAACTGTTATCAAGTGGATTTATTCTTCCAAGATTGGTGGTTGCTTTTCCTGAATTGGGGAGACAAAAACTCAGGGGTGGGTTCTACTTACCTTCCCTACCAGTTCGCAACGGGAGTGCATGCGTACGCTTTGCTCGCATGCGCAGATCACCCATTATGATGTCGTGGTGGGTGGGTGGAGCCTCCCGCTGGTTTTACTATCGGTTCTATAGAACCCAACCGAACCGGGAGCAACCCACCACTGCCCAAAACGGAAGCCTTATTTCTGCTAGACATCACATTCTTTAATTGACCAGGAAGGTTTTCAACAATGGTGAAAAATCTATCTTTCCTGCTTTGGAAAGGTGAAATTAACCTCAATCAGGAGGGAAATGTCAGACTCCAAAGACACTATTGCGATTTCTTTATTAATCCTCACTCATAAACAGAATCTTGCCAGACTAAAGCAGATTACCAACCAGATAAAGCACATATTTTTGGGAAGTATTAGGGAGGAGACATCTTCATCCTCTTTCTGTGACATAGACAATCTGAACTGAGTTGTCTCTTGCTCTTCTGGAATGTTCTTCCTCCCTTCTGGAAATCTGATTAGATACCTCACAGAAATTACATAGAGGTATACCTTGGAGATATTGCAGATTCAGTTCCACAATAAAGTGAATATCATAATGAAGTCACGCCAAAGGTTTGGTTTCCCCATGAATCTAAAAGTTATGTCTACATCATACTGTAGTCCAGGGGTATCAAATTTGCAGCCTGCGGGCCAGAAGCATCACGTGCTGACCACCCCCACCCCCGTTTTAGCGAAGGGGAAAAAAGTCGCAATATGTCACATGACAACATGATGCCATGAATTTGACACCCCTGGTGTAGTCCATTAAGTGTGCAAGAGCATTATGTCTAAAAAACCCAATGTACATATCTTAATTAAAAATAATTTATTGTTAAAAATGCATCATCTGAACCTTCAGCGAGTTGTCATCTTTTTGCTGGTGGGAAAAAAAAAATCTGTGAAGCAAAATAAAGTGAAGCACAATAAAAATTGACAAGGAATTGCACAGCAGCTGTCCAGATGGAATCAGAGACACTGACACAATCTTTTATATAAATATAAATATATTTTTACAACAGTCTTTGTCAACATTCAGAAAAGGAAGAACATAAGCTAGTCAGGATCACTGGGACATCATGAGGTAAATCAAAACAGCATACAGAAGAAAAAAGAGGGAAAAAAGAGAAACTTCCCCTTTATACATACAGCAACCAATCGTAATGTAGATTGCCTCATGCATGAGTTAGCACTCTCCAACAACTAATCAACTACAATTCTGTGTCCTGGCCTATTGCACACTTTACTGTTCAAGCTACTAAATACAATATTTACAGACCTCTCACATCCTGGACATAAACTGTTTCAACTCCTACCCACAAAACGATGCTATAGAGTACTGCACACCAGAACAACTAGACACAGAACAGTTTTTTCTTGAATGCCATCACTCTGCTAAACAAATAATTCCCTCAACACTGTCAAACTATTCACTAAGTCTGCATTGCTATTAATCTTCTCATCATTCCCATCACCCATCTCCTTCCACTTATGACTGTATGGCTGTAACTTTGTTGCTCGTATCCTTATGATTTATATTGATATTGTTTCCTGATTGCTTATTTGTACCCTATGACTATCATTAAGTGTTGTACCTTATGATTCTTGATGAACGTATCTTTTCTTTCATGTACATTGAGAGCGTATGCATCAAGACAAATTCGTTGTGTGTCCAGTCACCCTAAGCCAATAAAAAATTCTATTCTATTCTATTCTATTCTATTCTATTCTATTCTATTCTATTCTATTCTATTCTATTCTATTCTATTCTATTCTATTCTATTCTATAGCATGACAAAAATAAGGTATGCCTGTACTATGACTGAGGCTAACTAACTCATTCCTATCGAGTTTATTATAGTCAAAGACCAGAGATCAGAACAAATAAAAACACTCAATCAATATCCAGTTAAAAATGCTAGAATAAAATAATGAATAATAGATAACATATGCAGAAAGTTAGCACCCACCCCTCTCCTAGAAGAATGAAATATTCTAGGAAATATTAAAAAGGCAGAATATTTCCTGTAAAAGAGAAATAAAAATCTTAAAGGAAACAGAAACTCAGCTCCCTGCATATCCCTGCCCCCAGCAGATATTTGGTACACATTAAGACTGGGCCAGCCTATCTACAAAACAAAAGACCTCAGCTCCAAGGTGATGGGATTATTAAAACATGACCCTCCAGGACATAATAGGATCAGCGGAACTCATCACATGGCACAACCAAGCCCCTTCATTACAACATCCAGCAAGATTCAACTAAACTTGATTCATGTTGTGGTCCGCCAGCAGCCTGTGAAGCTGGCAGCAGAGTCGGACAGTGAGGAGGTTGGGGAGGAACATGGGCCAGTCCGGGAGTCTGAGGAAGGCTCGGACGAGGGGTCTGGGTCGGAGGCAGAGATGGGGCCAGGGCCATCAGGAAGTCTCCAGAGTCTGACGTCAGAGAGGCAGAGGAACAGGGGGAGCCTGTTCCCAGTACGCGCATGTGCAGAGCTCCAGAAGGCAAGAAAAGTTAAGACAAAAGGGGCGACTCGGGAGTAAGGCTTGGAGATGATTGGCCCCTCCCATAAGACATAAAGGAGGAGCAAAGGCATGTGAACCTTTGCAGGAAGCAACATTGTTGATGCTGGTCGGTTAGTATGCTGAAGCTCCGTTTTGACTCTGTGCTCCGTGTGGCCTTGCAAAGCTAATTGCCAATTAGGTCTTTGGCAGCATTCAAGGGAGATAAAGGTGGGTGCTTATCAACCTTATCCCGAAGGACTGTGGCAGACTTCTGTCGGACTCTTTACAAACTCTTTGTGATTCAGCACGGGCTGTGAATAAACAGAATTCACAGCCGTTGAAATAAAAAGACAATTTTTGAGACTAATTGTGTGCTTTTTACTGTATCAGGAAGCCTAGGTCAGAACAATTCAGACAAATATGACTCCACATGGGAATCTGACTATAACCAATAGAATACATTTCTTGCACAGGAACAGGAACCTCAAGGCTGAAGAGAGGGTATACATTCCTCTCTCGCTCTCCTTTACATGTTCAGCTGCCCGGGACTTAAAACCGATGTGGTCCTGTCCATCAATAAAACCATCTTTCCAATCAGCCTCCATATTTCCAGTGTCTTTCTCCCCACTTGGAACTGAACCCAGATAGACATTTCTTCCAATACATCTATTGCAATTAAAAATTAAAATTTGACATCCAGTCTGTCAGTTACACATGGCCTAACTATACTATAATATCAATCCATAAACTGAGGCCCGTAGTCATTAAATACTAAAATGCTAATGCAATTTGAAATTGGTTTTAACTGGATTGTTTTAAATTGAAGGCCGAAATTATTTAATGTCTTTTAAACTGTTTTTTAAATTTTATATGTTATGTTTTATCTCGGCTGTTCACTGCCCTGAGTCCTGTTGGAGAAGGGCGGTATAAAAATCAAATCAAATAAATAAAATAAATAAATAAAATAAAAGGGTTTGCTACAGGCTAACTAACCTTACTATGAGGACTTCATACTACAGTAAAAGGCAGAGGAGTCCTAAAATCCTTGGTGAATAATAAATGGGCAAGTAATGGCTTAAATGCAGCATCGAAGTGAAGTGTTCTAGAATGCTTTGAAAACAAAGGAAATGCAGACAAAGAAGAAATCAGTCAATAATATTTATTTAGTCAATGGCTAGCAGCACAAAAAGCAAGCTCAGAGAATCTAATCCATGATCCTAAATAACCAAAGCGTGGATTACAAGCAAGATGAGACGGATGTCCTTAAGCACTAAGTCAAATGTGACATAATAAAGATTAGAGAAACATGATGAGATAAATCTCACCGTTGCTACTTCTTGAGGGCTACATCTTGTTTTATAGGAGCAGCGTAAGAGACGTATAGTATTGTGTAACAGGCATGAAGTTACCCGCACAGAGTCCATTGGACTGATGATAATATGAATGTGGAAAGCACATGGGTTAAGATAAAACAAGAAGGATTATCTTGCTTGCTTGCTTGGAGTCAGCTACAGAGTACCAAATCGGTTAGAAGAGGATGAAGATATATTAAAGCAGATAAATGGACCCTCAACGAATCATGAAGGGGTGTGATGGGAGATTTCAACTACTAACGTGTTTGCTGGAAGACTAAGTTTATCATACACCAGATGTATTCTTGATTTGTGTTGGTGACGATTTTCTGTTTCAAAAGTGAAGTAGGATGATTTAATTGGTTCTCTTGCATATTGCAGTGGATTGGACTAGTGCAGAGGTGTCAAACTTGATTTCATTGAGGGCCGCATCAGGGTTGTGTTTGACCTCAAGGGGCTGGGGTGGGTGTGACCAGGACGGGTATGGCCAGCTTGACGTCACTCGTGTCGGGGGCGTCTGTGGTGGCCCGAGCGCTCTGCCAGCGAAAATGGGCTCCCAAGCTCTGTTTTCGGCTGTGACGGCCTCCTGCAACCCTCTGCCAGCAAAAACGGAGTTTTTGAGGGCCACCCGCAGTCCTCGCAAGCTCCATTTTTGCTGGCAGAGGCTCTGGTCATTGGTGTGCTGGTCCATTTTCACTGGCAGAGGAGAGCCAGTCCTTTGCTGTTTCCACGGTGGCTCCACGGGCCGGTTCTAAGCACCCCAGGGGCTGGATCCGGCCCCCGGGCCTTGAGTTTGACACCTCTGGACTAGTGTGTCCTTGTGGTCTCTTCTGAGTCCACAGTTCTATGATTTGAAGATCCACTAGACTAGGAATGAAATGCTCCTGGTTCGGACTGGATCACCCGATCTGGTAGCGATGACGGCAGGTGGTTTGGAGAACCGGTAGCAAAAATCCCTGCCCACCCCTCATGCCCAGCTGAGCCGTGTGATCATCAGAGACTTTTTAAAAAAACTTTTAAAAGCATTTTTTCTTCCGCCAAAGAAAAAATGCTTTTAAAAGTAAAAAAAAAAAAAGCCTCTGATGATTGTGCAGCTCAGCTGGGATCGTCAGAGCCTTTTAAAAGCATTTTTTCTACAACCTCTTCAAAGAGGTTGTAGAAAAAATGCTTTTAAAAGCATTTTTAAAATGCTTTTAAAAAGCTGAGTTGCCTGATCATCAGAGCCTTTTAAAAGCATTTTTTTACAACCTCTACGGCCGAAGAGGTTGTAGAAAAAATGCTTTTAAAAGTAAAAAAAAAAGAAGTTGGCCATGCTCACCCAGTCACATTACCCCCCAACCAAGCCACACCCACAGAACCGGTAGTAACAAATTTTACATTTCACCACTGCACTAGACATACTCCCTCCCTGTGTGTGTGTGTGTGTGTGTGTGTGTGTGTGTGTGTGTGAGAGAGAGAGAGAGAGAGAGAGAGAGAGAGAGAGAGAGAGAGAGAGAGAGAGAGAGAGAGAGATCAGAAAGAATCAATAAATCCTGCTTTTGTCTGTCTGTATCCTGCCATAGGTAGGCATTTAGGATTTGTCTGAGCACTTTGATTTTAGGGCTGTAGCCAAGTGCATTTAGGCAAAGCTGTAAGAATAAAGCTTTGATCTGGAACATAGCATTCTCATCTGGTTAAATAGAAAGAGATCTTCTCCAACAATTCAGAAAGACAGACAATACTGCTATTTAGGGCTGAGCAATGTGATATTTACTATCTGATATACTGTCTTGACTTCCAGTAGGTTGCTGGTGCAATTCAAGGTGCTAGTTTCCACCTATAAAACCCTGCATGGCACAGGGCCTGATTGTTTGCAGAATTGCCTGTCTCCCTTTAGTTCTGCTTCCCTTACTAGATGTGACAGAGTTGGCACGTTCCAGGTCCATCAATGCCATCTTTTAGGAGCCATGCCTTTGGAGTTGCATCTGTTGTGTGGGACAGCTTGTTCCCCGAGATTTAGTTGGCCCCGATATGATAACCTGCTTAATAATTGGCACAACTTATCAGAATAATTCTAGGCTCAATTATGGTTGTAAATCAAGGACTAACCTGTAAAGAGAACTGTTGATAGGCATTTGAGGTTCGGTTATTCTACACCCCAACAATAAGGAATGTTTGTGGAATCTCTGCTGTGCTTGAGCCCTAATGTGATCAACCTTGAAGGACTGACCAATGCAAAACATAATTCATTGTGGGACAGATGCAAGTTGGTGGGGCATGATTGGAAGACATGTCATCTTGAATTAATAGAGGGATAGAATCAAGATCACGTAAAGTACTAGTACCACTTTATAAAGTCTTGGTAAGACCACACCTGGAATACTGCATCCAGTTTTAGTCACCTCATTATAAAAATTATATATTGAGACTTTGGAAACAATGCAGAGCAACATGATTAAGGGCTTGGAGACTAAAACATATTACAAACAGTTGAAAGAATTTGGGATCACTAGTCTAGTGAAAAGATGATGATGATGATGATGATGATGATGATGATGATGATGATGATTAATTAAATTTTTATACCGCCCTTCTCCCGAAGGACTCAGGGCAGTGTACAGCCATATTAAAACAAACATATACCCATAAAATTTAAAAACAATTTAAAATATATAAATATTTTGGCCCTTATGTTAAAAACTATAGACACCCAATTAAAATTCATTTTCTAAGCCAGTCCAGCCTGTTGGAACAAAAGAGTCTTAAGGGCATGGTGAAAGGTACGTAAGTCAGGGATCATGCAGCTCTCCGGGGGCAGTTCATTCCAGAGGGCAGGTGCCCCCACAGAGAAGGCCCTCCCCCTGGGTGTCGCCAGTCAACATTTTTTGGCCAACGGCACCATGAGGAGTCCCTCTCTGTGGGAGTGTATTGGCCGGTGGGAAGCTATTGGTGGCAGAAGGCAATCTTGTACATACCCAGGTCCTAAGCCATGGAGCGCTTTAAAGGTGGTGACCAACACCTTGAATCGCACCTGGAAGACCACCGGGAGCCAGTGCAGCTCACACAGGAGATGGTGAGCCAGGGGTGAGATGATAGCAGTGTTCCAATATTTGAGGGGCTGCCAGAAAGAAGGGGGCATCAACCTATTTTCCAAAGCACCAGAAGGCAAGACAAAAAACAATGGATGGAAACTAATCAAGGAAAGAACCAACCTAGAACTAAGGAGAAATTTCCTAACAGTGAGAACAATTAACCACTGGAATAACTTACTTTCAGAAATTGTGGAGGCTTTTAAGAAGAGACTGGACAACCACTTGTCTGAAATGGTATAGGGCAGTGGTGGCTAACCTTTTTGCCGTCGCGTGCTAAAAGCAGGGGGAGCGTGGGGCGGTTGCGCACCCGTGTGCCTGCACTATTTAATGCCTTCCTGCGCATGGTGCACTCCCCCCCGCTTTTGGCACGCAATGACAAAAAGGTTACCAGTGGGTCCAGTAGGCCTGTTTTTCACCCTCCCTAGGCTCCAGAGGCTTTCTTGGAGCCTGGGGAGGGCAAAAATGGCCTTCCCCACTCCCCTGGAGGCCCTCTGGAAGCCAGAAACAGCCCGTTTCCTGACTTCCGGTCGGCTCGGAAGGCCTGAAAATCAGCTGGCTGGTGCATGCATGTGTGCTGGAGCTGAGCTAGGGCAATGCTCGCGTGCCCACAGATATGGCTCCACGTGCCACCTGTGGCACGCATGCCATAGGTTCGCCATCACGGGTATAGGGTCTCCTGCTTGAGCAGTGGGTTGGACTAGAAGACCTACACAGTCCCTTCCAACTCTGTTATTCTGTTTTGTTCTGAATTCTTGATTATTCAGTTCAGCTCTCAAATTGCTATTTGTTTTTCATGGGTATGATCTCACTAGCTGTAGCCCCCATCCCCCCTTGTCCCCCCTAAATAGGCCACAAATGCTAATTGGAACATGAGTGTCTCATCATCGCTGCACAGCTAAATCATGTCAAGATCAATCTAGCTGCTTTGGACTCTTCCGGTGAACAAAATTAAAGCCTGCTTTTCAGTGAGGCCAGATGCCAATCATAAGTAGGGGATAGAGATGAAATTTTAATTGCAAGATTGTTTGGTGCAAATGTAATGAAATGAAGGAAGGGATCTGAGAATTCTAGTGCACTCAGCTCATGCATAATGTTGACTTTAAATTGTCTGTTACGATAGGCAGCTGGGAATTGCATCAGAAGAATTTATACGCAGATAAAGTAAATGTACCAAGTTCTGTAGGTTAAGGTCATAAATCAAAATCATTTAACCAGAGAGCATGATCCATCTGTGAGCGACAGCTCAGTTTGCATTACTCAATGTTCATAAATCAGTGATCATTAATTCCCCAAATAGTTTCTGTCAGCTTTCTAAATACATCCCGGTTTGCTAATTGAGATAGAACAAGACAGGTAGTCGCCAGCCCAGAATGAAAGACAATAAACAGCATTGCCTAACATGCCTTAGAGACATTTTTGGTGGCCAGGTGAATGGAAGGCAGGCAGCTATTTTACAGTAAATGAACTGTGCTCGGGCAGATAAGCAGATAGGGGTATCCTGCTATCTCCTCCCTCTAACAAGAGCAGAATCATTGCTGTCAGGCTGAGTAACTGCATCCTTTAGCAAGTTTCCAATTTCCTCCATTTATTCTTGCCTATTTTGTTCACAACCCAATTTGAGAAAACAGATTTAACTTGGCTAGGGAACTGATTAAAGGTGTCAGCCTCCCAAGTACATCAGACAGGAAACACGACAAGATGAACTTATCTTACCTTATTGTAAGGCTACATTAACAGCCTCTTGCAATCTGAAAGTACAAATTTCCTGCCGTCTCTTTTAACTGCCTGATTTCTTAGGTTGGATCATTTCCAGGTTTCGTTCTGTCTGTTATTCAGCTGTGGGCTTCTCCTTATTTTATCTGATTCTGTCCTTACGCAGAATCTCTTCCCTTTGTTTCCCGAGTCATTCCCGTATAATGTTACAAAGGGAGAATGTTATGCCCAGGTTCAGGTGCCGTATAAAGCCACAATTTGCTTAAACAGGGTGCATTGACTAAACCATAACATTTTTGGAGCGGGGGCGATAACTCAGTGGTTAAGACGCTGAGCTTGTCATCTGGAAAACTGACAGCCTGGGTTCGAGCTTAACATGACATACATATATACATCTGCTGGAGTTTTAACTGAGTTTGTTCTGTGAATGTAACATAGAAATAGGAAGCAAAGCCCAGATCAGGATAAGTCATGCCAGCAGCTCTTGAAGGGTCATAATTTGGCCCAAGAGGAGTCCTGAGGCAACCTTTCCTTTCTGTTACTACCCCTAGGCTCTCTTCTCTTCTCTTCTCTTCTCTTCTCTTCTCTTCTCTTCTCTTCTCTTCTCTTCTCTTCTCTTCTCTTCTCTTCTCTTCTCTTCTCTTCTCTTCTCCTCTCCTCTCCTCTCCTCTCCTCTCCTCTCCTCCTCTTCTCTTCTCTTCTCTTCTCTTCTCTTCTCTTCTCTTCTCTTCTCTTCTCTTCTCTTCTCTTCCATTCCTTCTCTTCTCTTCTCTTCTCTTCTCTTCTCTTCTCTTCTCTTCTCTTCTCTTCTCTTCTCTTCTCTTCTCAGCCCATCTCTTCCTCCTTTCTCCTGCAGCTATTCAGAGGACCTGCATCCTTTAGAAGCCACAGAGGACAGTTTCCCCTCTTTGATCCTTTGAGAATAAATAACAGAACTTTGAAATGGTGGGATTCTTAACTCAGAGGAAAAGGTCCTTGTTCAGGGTAGAGAGTGCCTCAGACTTTATGTCAAAAAGGCATCCTTGAGTATGCAGTGCTCTTGGAAAAGACATAGCTGCTTTAATGCACTCTAGAAAGATGCAGCATTCCTATTCCCACATTCTCTAAATAATCTTTTTTGGGGGGAATCTGATTCCCCCCCCCCGAATAATAGTAATGGAAAACCTCTCATTTTATGAGGGGAATCCATGAAAACCTCAGCAGAGATTCTAAAATTGGCTTGTCATAATTCGTCTCTTCCCACTCCCAATTCCAAGACTTCTTCCAACCCAAGACATGTTGGCGCTTCTACCCTGCTGTGAAATGGACTTACCCATTTTGACTTTGCCCATCGCTTTCTGCATCCTCAGCCTTCTAGATAGGTTGATGAATGGAAGCAGGGGCACCCTTGGACTAGGATAGGATGGGATAAAAAAAAAAGATAAGATGGAGGCAGGGATGGTGTAACTGAAGTCCTTGTCCTTTATGTCACCATTGATGCACATTGAAAGAGGCAGGGCTTTGATCATGTGCTTGTGGCTGTCATTTTGACTGTTTCTTTTCTTTTCTTTTCTTTTTTACCTACCTCCTGCAGATTCCTTGAGTGGGGGCCCCCCAGCCATGAAAATATGCCTCTCCCTGCATTAAATAAATATGTTCTCCTCTGTACATGTGCATCTGTGATACGGTTTGTAATTCCCATCTGTTCTTTATTTTAATTTTGGCATCCTCTCCCCTGGTTTGGGGGGGTCTGTTTAAAAATCCTGGCTTGTTCTTGGCAAGAGAGGACTTAACTGCCTTCAACCACAACAATAATAGCTTTCTTTCTCGCCCCTTGGAGATAGCAGGCTGTTGCCTCTCTGTGCCAAGTGAGTTTTGAGTGTGCGCATGTGTGACTCCTCTGTCTGTGTGGCATCCTTCGTGGAAGAATGCTGAACCTTTTTTTTGTCTGGTGGAAAAAGCTTTAATCACACCCACGTTCCAAGCCATCCGTATTTCAACCAAGAATGCACAATCTCTTTATTAGGCCTGGCGCAGCTCAGTGGGGCTATGAATATTCCTGGCCGTAATTCCTGACAACTGTGTTGAATGTCATTCACTGATAATTGGAGCTGAGCTTCCTACAATCAGTGTTTTGTCTTCTCTTTGACTGGACTCATTGGCAGAAGTGGGTGGGGGGGGGAGAGATAATTGTTGCTGTACTTGTCTTGTTTATGGCAAGAACTGTCAGTCTTACTTTGATGGACAGACAGGGCTTAATGAGATAAAAAAGAGAGCTAATCATATGTCAATTACTCCTGCAGCAGGCAGACAGTGGAGAAGAGAGATTAGTATCCAACTTTTCCTAATTTAGAGAGAGCTTGGGTGTGTGTATTTGATATCTGCATTACTGCAGAGGTATAAAGATGATGAATGGATTCATTGTGAATGCTCAAATCCCATCAAATTATATTGCCCCTTTGCAGTTTACCACCATTCCTTGTGTTTGTCCCACTCCCGCCGCCTCTGTTTAATATTAAACCTGCCATAATTTGATCTCTTTAAAAATTTCAGTGTAATTGGAAGAGCATTGTAGAAATGGAGAAAATATTTGTGTTGGCAAATGCCACATGATGCAATTAGTTTGGGAAAGACTCTTTACATTTTAATGTGGGCATTACCGGTAAGGGTACCCTTGCCCAGATATTCCAATAGCCCATGGAACGAAAAACAAATGGAATGAATATTGATTGTTTGTGAGATGGTAGGCTGACAAAACTTTTGATCACCAATCGTTTGTCTCCAAAAAAACCCTCCTTTTTGGGGTGGAGGTGCTGAGGATATGGGGATGCAGAGCAGTGATGGCGCAGTGGTTTGAATGTAGCATTGCAGGCTTGACTCTGCCCACTGCCACCAGTTCGATCCTAACCAGCTCAAGGTTGACTCAGCCTTCCATCCTTCCAAGTTCGCTAAAATGAGGACTCAGATTGTTGGGAGCAATGTGCTGATTCTGTAAACCGCTTAGAGAGGGCTGTAAAGCATTGTGAAGTGGTATACAAGTCTAAGTGCTATTGCTATCATAAGAGTATCACCCTATCACAACAATTGACCAGCTCTTTCAGGGATGGGTTCTACTTACCTTTACTATCGGTTTGTAGCGGGGCTGCGGGCATGCGCAGAAGTGTTTTAGTGACGTCAGGTCAATGGGCGGAGCTTCCTGCTGGTTTACTACCGGTTCTATAGAACCGGTGTGAACCGGAGGCAACCCACTACTGAGCTCTTTCTGAAAAATTAGCTCTCTATCCCAAAGGTGCTTTTTCAGGAGGCAACTGGACTTTCTAGTTTTTCTTTGGAGACTCTCAGAGCTGAAGAAGCTTCTTGGATGAGAGGCAAAATGTCTTCAAAGAAAAAACAGAAAGTCCAGTTGCCTCTTGAAAAAGCACCTTTGGGACAACTATGACCTGGGTGACTGAGAATCTCCATAGGCATTTAGTTCTCTCTCTATTGTTCTCTAGAATTTCTCTCTCTGTAGAAGGTGGAAGAGAAGGTTTTCCACTTATTTTCTAGAATGGGTGCAGGAGAAAGAATGGAAAGCTTTATTTAACCTCAACATCTGTCTCTACAGCAAGCAAATGCTTAAATATGGAGCAGCCTAAAAAGAGTTTTTTGGTGGAGGCCACTCAGGTCCATCTAAGAAGTCATTTCTGCTTCAGAAGTCCAGATAGCCTATGCAGGTAGTCCTCGACTTACAACCATTTACTTAGCAATTGTTTAAAGTGACAACGGTACTAAAAAAAAGTAATGTAGACTGCTGGTCTTCACACTTAAGACTGTTACAGCATCTTCACATCTTGGACACCTGTCCAAGTGAAGGTTATGTGCCTGTGTGTACATCAGAAAGAGAGGAAAAACTGTGCTCTTTTTGTTCATACATCCTCTGTATGCATGTACTCAACCACCCACATAGTCACACATACTGTACTTTTCAGAGTATAAGACACTCTTCTTCCCCCCAAAAGTGGGTGAAAATTGTGGTGCATCTTATACACCAAATGTTGCTGAAGCCCCACTCTATCTACGGGACCGCCTACTACCACCAATAGCCTCCCACCGGCCAGTACGCTCCCATAGAGAGGGGCTCCTCCGGGTGCCGTCGGCCAAACAATGTCGACTGGCGGCCCCTAGGGGGAGAGCCTTCTCTGTGGGGGCACCTACGATCTGGAACGAGCTGCCCCCGGAGATACGGAGGATCCCGAATCTGCGCACCTTCCGCCGTGCGCTTAAAACGTTTTTATTCCATCAAGCTGGCCTGGCCTAAATCTTCTCCTTTTTAAAAATTTTTAAATTTTAAATTTAAATTTTAAACACGAATTTGAATTTGTCTAATTATGGGATATTTTTAAAATTTAGCCAAACTGTTTAATCTGTTTTAACCTATTTTAAATTTTGTATTTTCTGTGTTTTTATCTTTTGGCTGTTCACCGCCCTGAGTCCTTCGGGAGAAGGGCGGTATAGAAATCTAATAAAACTAAAACTAAAACTAAACCCATCTGCCGGTCCCCATGTTTCAGCCATTTTCAGCCTCTGCGCACCCCATTTTAGACCCAATCCAGGCTGTGGGAATTGCCACAGCACATTGCCACTGATCGCTGCCTCTGCACGTCGCTTTTTCAGCCTCCATGCATCCCAATTTTTGGCCTCTGCAAGCCCCGTTTTTGGCCTCAGTGCGTCACACTTTCCGACAGTTCCAGGTGGCGGGGATCTTATATGGTAGTTAATTACAAGTAGTCCTTGATTTACGAAAATTTCCATTGCTAAGCGAGACAGTTGTTAAGTGAGTTGTACCCCATTTGGTGACCTTTCTTGCCACAGTTGTTAAGTGAACCACTGCCATTGTTCAGTTAGTAACATAGTTGTAAAGTGAATCTGGCTTCCCCATTGACTTTGTTTTGTCAGAAGATCGCAAAACTGATCACATTGCCGTGAGACACTGCAACCGTCGTAAATATGAGCCCAGTTGCCAAGCGTGCAAATTTTGATCACATGACCATAGGGGTGCTACAATGGTAGTGTGGAAAATGGTCTCCTCCTTTTTATGGCAGCATCAGAATGCTACCCACACACACAGGTCACTTTTTTTTAGTGCTGTAGTAAACGTGTAGTTTTATAAATTGTGGATTACCTGTATACAATTTAGAGGCTGCCCAGCTCCAAACAACTTGGATTAGCTTACTTTTTTAAAAAAGACAATCACAAACAGTATAAACAGATTCTACATGTCCATCTATTGGCATATGTAACATGTGTATATAAATAAATATAAATAAATACATAAAGAGGGGGTTGAGGGGTTTTTTAGCTAAATTTTTAAGGAAAATTTTAAGGGGACCTGGGAGGGCGGGAGGGGGTTGTAAAAGCGGACCTGGAGGGGTCCAGATAGCGACTGCGCGGGATGATGGGTTGATTAGCTGCAGCAGAGGGGTCGCGAAAGGAAATTTAACCGGGGGGCAGGGGGACGATAGAAAGGGCTGTGTAATTGAAATAATGAGTGGGAGGGGCAGGTATGACGGGCGCAAGGGGTCATATCAAGTGTCAGGGGTGCGCACGCACTGTCTCCGAGCGATTGCGCACTCTGGCCCCCAATGTGTGACTCGTGTCCTGGGCTGTGTAGAGCCTCAGGCCCAGGGTATGCGGCTGATGTTATGTAATGCCAGGTCAGTGGTTAATAAAGCCCCCCTCATTTGTGATCTTATTTTGGAGGGGGGTGCGGACCTGGCAGGTATTATGGAGACCTGGTTGGGCCAAGAGGGGGGGTCCCCCTCGTCGAGATGTGCCCGCCAGGTTTCCATGCATTTCATCAGCCAAGGGCCCAGGGGAGGGGTGGGGGAGTGGCGGTGATTATTAGGGAGAGTCTTTGTCCGAGGGAGACCACTGTTCCTCAGATAGCCGGATGTGAGTCCCTTTGTGTGAAGTGGGGCTGTGGGGTACAGATGGGTTTGCTGACTATGTACCTGGCTCCCTGCCACGTGGCAATGACCCTGCCCGAGCTACTCGATGTCATTGCCGGGGTGGCGGTTGATACCCCTAGACTTATTGTCATGGGGGATTTCAACCTTCCATCCGCGGGTGAGGCATCAGAGATGGCTCGGGAGTTCATGGCTTCCATGACGGCCATGGACCTGACCCAGTTAGTTCAAGGCCCCACTCACATAGGGGGACACACTCTGGACTTGATTTTTGTCTCTGGTCAGTGGTTGAATGATCTTGGTAGAGGGGACCTAGATATTAAACCCTTGTCATGGACAGATCATTCACTCCTTCAATTAGACTTTCCTACCGCCTGCCCCCGCCGCAGGGAGACGGAACCGACCAGATGGTTTCGTCCCAGGCGCCTGATGGATCCCGAAAGGTTCCTGATGGAGCTTGGGCCATTTCCTGAGACTCTAACACACGACTCGACTGAAGAGCTGGTGGCTGCCAGGGAAAGGGCGGCCGCTGGAGCTTTGGACCGCGTCGTGCCTTTGCGGCCTCTGACCCGATGCTGATCTCAATTGGCTCCTTGGTTCTCTGAGGAGCTGAGAGAGATGAAGCGTCGGAAAAGATGCTTGTCATTTGGAGGACTAGTCAATCCGATTCCGACCGGACACAGGTGAGGTCTTATATCAAGACCTACCTAGTGGCAATAAAAGCGGCAAAATCTAACCATTTTTCCATTCTTATCGCATCTGCAGAGAACCGCCCAGCCGCCCTGTTTAGGGTGACCCACTCCCTTCTTCGGGGGGGAGTGCGGGAAGATCCCTTGCAGGGTCGTGCTGAGGATTTTGTGCAATTCCTGCACGATAAAGTCGCTCGGATTCGGGATGGCTTGGACTCCGATTGGATGAGTCCATGGGAGGAGACGAGGGCAGGTCTTGAGAATGTTATCTGGGAGGATATACGAAAACATTTATTATTGATGGGGGCAGATGGTAATTGAAGATACTGAATATACTGTTGGAATTAGAACTTGATGTTACCCTAACATAGGCGATGGAATTAATAATCTAGTTGAAAGACATTACAGAAGATATCATATGGATTACAAACTTAAAGTCATTTGAGGATTTATATGGAAATATCTTTTAGTGGTGTGGTGTGGGCAGAAGAACAAAGATATTAAAATATTATGTATGGTAGACCTGTAGGAAAATGGGTGGAGATAGGTTAGGTTACTGATTGTTTAGTTTAGGAAAAGGGATGTTAGGTTCAGATATTAATATACGTAAATGATTTGAATTAAGAGATATATGTGATATATGGGGGTGGAGGAAATGGGTAGATTATGGGTTGAATAAATGCCAAATTAGGATTTATTATATAGTTTTTATTATATAGTTATATAGTTATTATATAGTTTTATAGATGAAGGTTGCTTTGAAATATATAGTATAAGGGGGATATAATAACAACGTTAGAAAGAAATGGTTAGCATGTGGGGGGTGGTGTAAAAGGATGGTAAAGTATTATTTAATTTGATATCAATGATTTTATTTTGAAGAAGCCATGGGGGGAGGGGAGGGGGAGGGGGGTTAGGGAGGAGGGGGGGAAAAGGGGGAAAAATCTGTGTTTGAAAAACTTTTTCAATAAAAAAAATAATAATTCGGCGATAATAGTAGAAGAACATCTGGAAATTAAATTAAGTGTTGCCCACCTAAGGAAACAGGTGAGGTGGAGAAGCTTTCCAGAAGAAATTATAGACCTTTCCAAGATATACAGGAAGTACTGTAGTAGTGATGTGATCGACCATGGTATCATGTTGCGCCGGCTGGAGGGACTGGGAGTGGGGGGCACCGTTTTGCGGTGGTTCTCCTCCTATCTCTCCGACCAGTCGCAATCCGTGTTGACAGGGGGGCAGCGGTCGACCCCAAGGCGCCTTGTTTGTGGGGTGCCGCAAGGGTCGGTCCTCTCGCCTCTCCTGTTCAACATTTATGTGAAGCCGCTGGGTGAGATCATCCGTGATTTTGGTGTGAAGTGCCATCTGTATGCTGATGATACTCAGCTGTACATCTCCACCCCAGACCACCCCAACGATGCCCTTGATGTGATGTCTCGCTGCCTGGAGGCCGTGCAGGTCTGGATGGGGAGGAACAGGCTCAGACTCAACCCCTCCAAGACTGAGTGGCTGTGGCCTCCGGCGCCCCGATATAGTCAGCAGGTGCTATCACTGACTATTGGGGGTGAATCTTTGCCCCCCAAAGAGAGGGCTCACAATCTGGGTGTCCTCCTGGACGCGCGGCTATCTTTAGAAGAGCATATGACGGCCGTGGCCAGGGGGGCCTTTTATCAGGTTCGCCTGATCCGCCAGTTGCAGCCCTTTCTGGACCGGAATGCCCTGCGCATGATCACTCATGCCCTTGTTACTTCACGGTTGCACTATTGTAATGCTCTCTACATGGGGCTCCCTTTGAAGAGCACTCGAAGGCTCCAACTGGTCCAGAATGCGGCCGCGCGGGTGGTTATGGGCGCAACTCGTGCCCATGTGACACCCCTCCTGCGCGAGCTGCACTGGCTCCCGGTGGTCTTCCGGGTGCGATTCAAGGTGTTGGTTACCACCTTTAAAGTGCTCCATGGCATAGGACCCGGCTACCTCCGAGACCGTCTTCTGCCACCAATAGCCTCCCACCAACCAGTTCGCTCCCACAGAGAGGGTCTCTTCCGTGTGCCATCAGCCAAGTTATGTCGGCTGGCGACACCCAGGGGGAGGGCCTTCTCTGTGGGAGCCCCAGCCCTGTGGAACGAATTGCCCCCGGAAATACGTAAGATCTCCGAGCTCCAGGTGTTTTGCTGCGCACTGAAGTCCCTGTTGTTCCGCCAGGCCGGGCTATCAACATAATAGTTTTAATTGGGGTATTTAAATTTTCTGGAGTTTTAAATCTGAGCCAAATTTATTTAATTATTTTAAATTTTAATTGCTGTTTTGTCTTGTGTTTTTAAATAGGCTGTACACCGCCCTGAGTCCTTCGGGAGAAGGGCGGTATAGAAATATTATATTATTATTATTATTATTATTATTATTATTATTATTATTATTATTATTATTATTAGCTGGGCTCAGATCAGCCTCCATCCCCTCACTCAAATGCCACCCAGAATGTCCCTTCTGGTGAGATGGGTGACTGGATAAATAAATAATTAATAAGCAAAAACAAGGGAGCCCGTGTTTTATCTATGCTACAACAACATCGAGGTGGCGGCTCTGAAGAGGGGAAGTTTTCATCTTTGGCAGAAGGTGTTGTGTGCAGATTACTTAAACAAGCACTGAGGCGAATGCCTGAGTAGCAATGCTGCATAATGAGGTGTGCAAATCCCTCCGGAGGTTGTTAAAACAGACAGGCAGGCAGGCAGGCGGTGGTAAACAGGGAGGAAGGGAAGGTTTGCACACGGATGTCTTGGAAAACTGGGTGAATGGCAGCTTTTAGCACTGGGGCGGCGGGGGGGGGGGAGAATCACAGCAACCACATTTCCCTCGGAACAACAGTAAATCCTCCGCTGATCCTCTAGCTGTAGGGAAGATGGTTACAGATGGTATTGGTTCCTCCTTCTTGCCATTGCCTTGACCAGCATTGCCAACACATCCTGGGGACGGGGAGCTCACTTGACTCTGTTGATCCCGGTCTCCAGGGGATTTGTGGGAAGGGTCAAAAGAGTCAAAAACGGTGTCTGTCACTCTGCAATCCATGTCCTGTCCCCTTTTTGTGAGGTAATCGTGGTGGACATTGCAAGGATTAGGAAGGCCACAAAGAAACACTCTAGCACAGGCCTCTCAACCTTGGCAGTTTGAAGGTGTGTGGACTTCATGTCCACACATGCTGGCTGGGGAATTCTGGGAGTTGAAGTCCACATTTCTTCCATTTACACTATGGGTATCAAACTAGTGGCGTCACGTTGCCGTCATGTAACGTATCACAACGTTTTTCCCCTTTGCGGAGCTGGGGTGGGCGTGGCCTGCACGTGACGCATCTGGCCTATGGACCGCCAGTTTGACACGCCTGAGTCTTACACTGATCCAGCAACTGCCTTATGCAGAGCACGGGACTTATTTTTAGGGGAAGCAAATTTAACTTTTGCCCTTCTTTCTCCATTTACAGGTAGCAGCGAGCTGAGAGCCTTAGTTTGGCATGAGAGGACTGGTAGCCATTTTAGTATGATGTGATAATAGATCAGCTGATCTCCAGGCTGTTTTATTTCCAACCATGACAATTCTAGTCCTCAGTGTAGTTTATGCTGATGAAGATTGTCAGTTATCTAGGTAGAGCTGTTTGGAAGTTGAGTCATGGCAACTGGACTTCAATTGCCATGAAATCCAGATGCCATGATTCAACTTCCAATCAATTCAACCTAGTTTCCTGGAGTTTCCCTACTGGCCTCGCTTCCCAAATATTTACCAGATTGCTCGGGCATATTAGAAATGATGGTTGGTTGATAAATTTTGGTGGAGTGGACCTTGAGAAGGCACATCCGATATTTTTGAAAGGTGTACAGACTGTGAAAACACCCCCCCCCCCCTCTTGTAAGTGTGCAGCTCTTACGGAGGCTGCTACGTTTATGCCTTCTTGCATCCACAGCAATTGTGACTGACAAAGAAAATGTATCTTTGCTTTCTGGCGTTGCTGCTAGACAAATTTACTGCACATGGGGGTGGTATTGCACCGTCTGGATGTTTATAGCATTGTGTGGTTTGTCTTACACCAAGGAAATGAAATTTGAAATGCTGTTCTTAATACTCGTTAATGAACCACATGTTGGCAGATGCAGGCAAGGAGTATTTTTATTCCCATCCAAGTGTAATCTTGAGCAATAAGACAATCTGCATCGAGAGGATTCTATTTTGGCTTTTAAAGAGGCTGGTGTTTAATTAGACTTGCAAATGTTGGCGGCACCAGCAGCATTTTGTTTGTGCTAATTTCATCGGAAAACACTCTGTCTTGCGCTCTGCTTTTAATTCACACAAACTAGCCATTTGTGAATTGAACACAAGCGTGAGTTTTGTTCCATTTTTGGGGGTAGGGGGGTGGGAATAATTGGATGGAAATTGTGTCCTCTCTTGCAGCCTGGGTATATTTTGTCCAAATGCAGATACATCCTTCTGGGTGAGTTACTTATCCATACCTTGAGGTCTTGACCCAAAATGTTCCTCAGGTACCCCCTTCAAATGAGATATGATGAGCAGCCAAACATGAAAATGACAATTTCAGTGGTGGTGACCACTGGTGTTAACAATCTCCCCAAATTTCACTTAGTACCGATCTTAATTACTGGTGCCATAGAATAGAATAGAATAGAATAGAATAGAATAGAGTAGAGTAGAGTAGAGTAGAGTAGAGTAGAGTAGAGTAGAGTAGAGTAGAGTAGCAGAGTTGGAAGGGACCTTGGAGGTCTTCTAGTCCAACCCCTGCTTAGGCAGGAAACCCTACACCTCTTCAGACAAATGGTAGAAGAACAGAGTGGTACTGTTTGGCTAAGTGTGGGCTTAATAGCATGACAGTTCCTCAAATGCTTCAAAAATAGATCTCAGATCAAATTTGCAGGAAGAGCAGAGGGGCAAATTTAAGAACATAAGCAGGGCCCTGCTGAATTGGACCCCTGGTTCATTTCATCTAGCAGTCTGTTCTATAAAATAATAATTCTTGTTGTCTGTCTTGGTTCTTCCAGGGTACAATTTCATTGGGAAAGTAATTTGTCCTTGTTCACTTTATCCACGCCTTCCATGAATTTGAACACTTCAGTTATGTGCCCTCTTATACACTTCCTTCCTAGACTAAAATGCTCCAAATTGCAAAGCTCTAAGCACAAGGATCTATGCACTACGTTCTCCAGGCTACAGTATCTTTATAAATGACTTGGGTGAAAGGGTGAAGACAATACAGTATTGATCAGATTTGTAGTTGTCAAAGATCTGAGTGGAATAGCTAATATACTAGTACAGGTTGTTTTCGACTTACAACTATTCATTTACTGACCATTCTAAGTTGCAATGGCACTGAAAAAGGTGACTTACAACTATTCCATGCACTTACAATTGTCTCAGCATCCCAAAATTCAGGTACTTGGCCTGTATTTATGATGGTTGAAATATGCCAGGGTCATCTGATTGCCATTTGCAATCTTTCCAGACACCTTCCCCCAAGTAAAGTCAAAGGGGGAAGCCAGATTTGCTTAACGGCTGTATGATCCATGTAATAACTGGCAAAAAAAGATCATGAAATAGGGTGCAATGCACTTAACCACTGCCTTGCTTAGCAATGGAAATTGCTTCCTGTTGTCTCACTCTCCACAAAATAGACAGTTTTCGTTGTTCATTTATTGCATTTCTCAAGGCTATCCCAAAGTGGCTTCCACCAAGAAAACAATGCAATCACATTATTTAGAAACCATTTTGTATTACAGCAGACCCAATAAAATACAATTTAATAATACTCGTGAGCAGCAAATGTCTTTTCAAGTTCCAACCAGAAATCAGAGCAAACAGATGGCGAAATAATCTGTATTGAAGCAAAATTATTTGGAAGGGGGTGTGGGAGGGAGTGGGTGTCGAAAACTGGGATTGCTGTTATTTTGTTTTCAGGCCGTTTTTTAGTGGATGCACAAAGCAGAGTTCTACGATCTCCTTCTATATTCAGGGCACTTGCTTTATATGAAATAGGAATCAGGAAGGTAGCACCAAGAAGTGTTCTGATTTTGGAAAATGAAATAATAAAATATTATTGATGTTTTGCATAATGGCAAACAGCCTTCTCAAAGTTCTGCCTAGGAGATCTTATAGTGATTTGTGTGTGAGAATATATATCTTTCTTTTTATGATTCTGTAATCCCTTTTATCAGGGTGGAGTTGGGGTGATTGAATGGAGCTGAGCATTTACTGGCTGGATGCCCTTCCTGATGCCAAATGGAGTTCGGAGCAGATTTGTTCTCTTTGTGCTCTGATAGAAATATCTGTGACTGACTAGGATCGAACTCTAAATCTCCCAAGTGGGAGGCCAGCATCTTCACCAGTGGTGGTATTCAGCCGGTTCTATTCAGTTCGGGAGAACTGGTAGCGGCAGCACTGGGAGGCTCCGCCCATCCGCCCGGATGTAATCATGTTCTGTTTTTTATGCTCTGTGCATGTGTGGAAGGTCCTGCTCATACGTGGAGGTGGCAGAGAACGCTCGCTCTCACATTTGCAAACCGGAAGTGAAGGTAAATAAATACCACGTCTGGCCTTCACCAGTAGGCCACCATGCCGCTTGTGTGCAAGAATATGCAATTGTCAAAAACAACAACCAATGTCCCCCCCAATATTCTTCTGAATTAAATCATGTTTTGCTGTTATTAAAATGAATATTACTCTCCAATTGAATAATATTGTAAGAGATAGTCTGATGTTAATTCCAAAAATAAATTTTGCTCAATCAGAGAGACTACAGTATTGAGGAATCTTATGTGGGAAGATAAGAATTTCATCGACTAGAGTTTATTTTCACAAAGGAGATTTTAATTCCACAAACTTTCAAAAAGATTACTGGACATTTGTTTTATCATTTATGTTTATGTGGAAAGAGGATTTAATTGAATCCTAAGCTTTACGGGATTTATTGGAAAGTTATTACTTATTTCCATTAAGATCTTGGCAATCACTTGGATTGACAGACAGCATTTTTTTTTTCATTTTCTGTTCTGAGAACAGTTAGAGATTTCTGGGCCAACTGGGTTGTATATTGAATTTTGATGATGAATCTTATGAATATCTTTGTAGAAGAATTATACCTTAAAATTGATAGTAACACTTTGGGATGTAGGAGCTGAATCTAGAATAGTACAGTAAGTTTAAATCAGTATGAACTTTCTTTTATGGAATGTCAATTTCACATACAACTGATTTCCCTAATATACAGCAGTGACAATATAATAAACTCAAACATTTTTTGAAAAAAATCCATCTCTTTCTGGATGGATTCTGCAATGAGCAGAATTTGCATCAGATGACCAATGTTCCTTTCCATTCTTACGTCTTGTGATGTATAGCAATAGCACTAGCAGTTAGACTTATATACCGCTTCACAGTGCTTTACATCCCACTCTAAGCGGTTTACAGAGTCAGCTGTATTTGAGAATTGGTCTGGCAAAGGTTTTGTATGTCCTAATTTGCAGTACAATTTTACTGGAGTAAAAGCTTTGAAAATTAGGTTAAAAACCTCTTAATGCCTTTTTGGCGATGCTGTTACAATGAGCTCTGGGGCTTAGATCATTTGAGATGAGTACTCCTAGGTCCTTGACAGAGTGAGGGTCGTCAACGAGGAAGACTTGAGAAAAATTGTGAAGAGTACCTTCTCCAAGTTCTCAAGGGAGGAAAGGATTAAAATGTAATCCATGAACACTGCCAGTAAGCGTATTTTGGGCCTGTTCTGTCATTAATTGATCCAGATGCTGGGAGGAGAGGACTTGTGAGATTTCCAGTTGATATTCCTCTACACAGAATAATGCCTGAGGCAGGATCAACTGCAAGGATATAATAGACATTTTGTTTTTTAAATAATTCACCACTATTGATTCAACGTTACAGCAGTGTCAAGGAAACGAGCTGTGAGGCAATTAGAACAAATAATACTTAGGTGTTCAGTGCTAATTATCTTTTTGAAGCACTTTCAGTTTGCTACTAGGATTGATGGCAGCATAAATTAAAGCAACAATCTATATTTTCAGAAAGCACTTTAGCAAATGAGATTGGCCCGGGATGACCTGATCATTGCAAAGAAAGAGACAGGAAATGTTTCAGAAAGGATTTTTGATCTGAGATCTTGTACTGTTGATCTAGTACCAGGTGCCTTCCAGATTCTTTGGACTCCACCTTTGACTGTTCTAGTTTGCATAGTGACTCTCACTGGCTGAGAATTTGTATGCCCCAAACCTCTGGAGGCTGGACACCAGATTGGGACAATTCCTCAGGGAATTAATTCCATTTTAGAATAACTTATCTAGATATTTGCTGAGTCCAGCTTTTTATTTAGAAAGGAGTAAATGCAAAAGTTTAAGATATTTGGCTAATTCAGAGATCAAGGTGATATGTAAACTGAGAGCATATGCACCAAGACAAATTCCTTGTGTGTCCAATCACACTTGGCCAATAACAGATGCACATTCCAGACTTATCTCTCTCAAGGTTGTCTCCCAGGGTTACCCACAGAGGCCGGAGGGGAGTGGTCTCTACAACCCACGAAATTGCTCCATTGGCGAATGTGATTGATGACACAACCTGGGGGAAGGGGGAAAACAATGTCATGATTGGGGTGTAAATTACGTGGGGTTAGAGCTGGCTTCACTTGGGAACATGCCGACATGAAGCTCCTAATAAATAACTGGATTTCTTTTGAAGCTTGGCTCGAGGCTGATGATTTAATGATTTAATTAGGGCATTCATCAGAACCCTGACAAGTATCTTGTGGTCATATGATCACCACTTGTGACCTTCTTTGCTGGCTTCCAACAAAAGTGGGGAAGCCACCGAAGTTCACAGATGGTGACCATATGAGATTGCACTTAATGACATCATGTTGTTCACTTAATGATGGCAACCGGAAGTGCTGGAACTACTGTCACCAAGGGATGCAATCACTGACATCACCTGTATGACTTCATTGCTTAGCAACAGTAATTCCAGTCCCAATTATCATTGTTAAGTGAGGACTGCTGATACACTGATCACATCAGGTTAGAAGATTCCATAGGGAAGTATTTGGTTCAAAATTCTCTCCTTTAATAACTTGTTGCGTTCATGATCCTGATCCTGATCCTGCCCATTGTTTCGAATGCATCTCCTCACATGTTTTTCAAAGGCCAAACACAGCAATCCTTATTCAGCAACTGCCTCATTTAGCAATCATCCGCAGTTATGACAGTAACAAAAATTAACTTCTTGACCAGTTCTCATATTTACAACTTCTGCAAGCCTGTAAAGCAAAGGAAGGAGGACCTAAGATCCTAAGCACATTGCAGTTTCATTGAATGACCACTTCACTTAATGACTGAGTTGCTGGTTCCAATAGTAGTCACTAAATGAGGACTACTTGTATACAAAAACACCAGAGACACTTGAGCCCTTTATAACAGATCCTCTTTTTAATTTGTTTATTTTTATTTGACATTCTAGGCTTATATGGGGCAGCGCAGTGACTTAGCGGTTAAGACACTGGGCTTGTCGGCTGGAAAGCTGCCAACCCAGGTTTGAGACCCACTTGCTGCATGAGAGGGTAACTTGCCCTAGCTCCTGCCTAACTATCAGTTCGAAAGAATGCAAATGCAAGTAGATAAATAGGTACCACTTTGGTGGGAAACAATAGCAATAGCACTTAGACTTATATATCGCTTCTTTACAGCCCTCTCTAAGTGGTTTACAGTATCAGCATATTGCCCCCAACAATCTGGATCCTCATTTTACTAACCTCGGAAGGATGGAAGGCTGAATCAACCTTGAGACGGTGAGAATCGGACTACCGAACTGCTGGAAGCCAGCAGCCAACAGAATTAGCCTGATATACTGCATTTTAACCACTGCGCCACCGTGGGAAGGTAACAGTGCTGGCCGCATGGCTGCATAAATGTCTTCGGACAGCACTGGCTCAACGGCCTTGAAACAGAGATGAGCATCACCCCTTAAATGTGGTGATGATTAGCGGAATAAAATCCGCAGAGACTCCTTTAGCAATAGCAATAAGAACTTAGACTTATCTACTGCTTTACAGCCCTCTCTAAGCATATTGGGGTCAGCATATTACCCCTAATAATTTGGATCCTCATTTTACCCACCTCGGAAGGATGGAAGGCTGAGTCAACCTTGAGGCTGGTGGGATTTTGAACTGCCAAATTGCAGTCAACCGGCAGTCAGCAGAAGTAACCTGCAGTACTGCATTCTAACCACAGCACCACCGAGGCTTTACCTTTTATTAGGCCAGGGGTCTGCAACCTTAAATACTCAAAGAGCCATTTGGACCCATTTCCCACAGAAAAGAAAACACCGGGAGCCACAAAACCTGGGTGGGCATGGCCAACTCGATGTCACTCAGTTCCAGTCACATGACCCCTTAGCTATACCTACCCAGCCAGTCATTAGGACAGAGGACTAGTTGTTAAAAAACACCGGAAACCACAAAATCCTTTTGACATATCTCTCTCTCCCCTCCCTTCCTCTCTCCCTCCACTCTCTCTGGCCGCTTCTCCATCCCCCCGCCATCACCCTTACCTTCTCAGGTCAGGTGAGGAGTGACTGGGAGGGGAGGACGAGGGGCGGGGCCAGCCAGTGGTGGGATCATCTGACAGGGAGCCACAGCAGAAGGCCCAAAGAGCAGCATGCGGCTCCAGAGCCGCAGGTTGCTGACCTTTGTACTAGGCTTATATGCAGCTCCAATCATGTCTAACTCTGAGTGCCTTACAGACTTCCAAAACAGGGATAAGGTATGAAACTAAATCATAACAATATAGCAGTAGAATCTCCCGACATCAAGAAGCTAAGTAAGTCAACTAGGGAAACCCCATCTTCTCCAGGCGTCAGAGGAACACTCTTTCGCATGCAGTATTCAGGATGCCCTGATGTTTCCAAACATTTTAAAAAGAAAACTCTAAATAGAGATGAAAACTGAAGGATGAACATAGGGTTCATATGGATCCATATTCAGTGGTGGGTTTCAAATAATTTCACCACCAGTTTGCCGAAAATGTGAATGCGCGTGTACACATGAGGCTTCCCCACACGCATGGCTTCTGCACATGCGTGCATGCATGGCTTTTACTATGCGGCAGGCAGCAGGCTGAATAAATTGTTTTGGCCCAGGGGGCTGTAGTTGGAGGCCAGAGCGGGGCAGCGGCATGTGGATGGAGGCCTGGGGCAAGGCCGGGGGGAATGGCATGTTCCCCAACCTAGCTGAGGCGAACAGTGAGTGGGCGGAGGCTCTGGAGCAAGGCTGGAGCAGGGGAATGGCACGTCCCTGGGCTCCGACCCAAGGCAAAGGGCAAGCAGACGGCTTCCTTTGGTGAGCAGAGTGGGTGAGACGGAAAGGCGACGCAAGGAGATTAGCTGGGCTGTGTGGTGAAGGCAAGATATATAAGGCAAGGTGGGGCATGGTGGGAGTGGCCAGTCAGTGGTGCAATATGCCGGTTCTCCGAACTACTCAAAAAAAAATTATTTTTTTTTAAAATTTGATTTATATGCTGCCCTTCTCCGGAGACTCAGGGCGGCTTACAGTGCGTTAAGCAATAGCCTTCATACTTTTGTATATTTATACAAAGTCAGCTTATTGCCCCCACAAACTAGGTCCTCATTTCACCTACCTTAGAAAGGATGGAAGGCTGAGTCAACCTTGAGCCTTGGAGAGATTCGAACCAGCAGTAATTGCAGGCAACTGTGTTAATAACAGGGTGCTTAGACCACTGTACCATCAAGGCTCCGCTTCCGGTTCACCCGAACTGGTGCGAACTGGCTGAATACCACCTCTGCCCATATTATAGAAATCCCACACATGTAATTTAGGTTTGTGCAAGGCGTTGACAGAGAAACTAATCAACAGACTGGATATTGACAATACCCCTAATTGTTGAAAACAAATCAAAATTACCACATTGTAGGGCTGCAACCAGGAGGTTGTGGCTGGAGGAATAATGGCTGATACATTATAGAACAACATCTGATCTAAGAGGAGAAATTTGATCTCATATTGCTTTTTCCTTCATCACTCCCATTTCCTGGGAATCCCTAATTTTGGAAGGCTGAAAATAGACACATATGTAGAAATAAGACACAGCAAAGAGTGGATCTGGGAGTAGAAATAGTCCTCGATTTATAACAGTTCCTTTAGTGACTGTTCGAAATCACAATGGCACTGAAAAAAGTGACTTATGACCATTTTTCACACTTGCACCAAGCCCATGGTCATAAGATCAAGATTCAGATGCTTGACAACTGACTCATATTTATGATGGTTGCAGTGTCCCAGGATCATGTGACCCCCTTTTGTGACCTTCTGACAAGCAAAGTCAATGGCAAAGCCAGATTCACTTAACAACTGTGTTACCAACTTAACAACTGACATGATTCACTGAACAACTATGGCAGGGAAGATTGTAAAGTGGGACACTTAACAAATGTCTCGCTTAGCAACATAAATTTTGGGCTCAATTATAGTCATAAGTTGAGGACTATCTGTACTAAAAGGCATACTGACCTTTCTACTGCCAAGAAGAACCGATAACAGATTAACAGAGTTGGAAGGAATCTTGTCCAACCCTCTGCCCAAGCAGGAGACCCTACATCTGCCTCTACCTAGGATCGAACTCACAACCTCCTGATTGTGAGGCAGGAGCTCCGCCGCTTCGAAGCGGCAAACAAATTTGATCGATAAAAGTGGAGAGATTAAGAGAATAACAGAGTTGGAAGGGACCAGTGGTGAAATCTGAACCAGTTTACTACCGGTTCGTTGGCTGTGCATGTGAGGTGCGTGCACGGGCGCAGTGCACGCCAAAAGGAGGCACGGGGTAAGTAGAACAGCACGCGGGGGGTGGGTGGGGGTGATCAGCTGTGGCGCGCGATCTTTTTTTTTACTTTTAAAAGCATTTTTTTTTCAACCTATTCGTCCGAATAGGTTGTTTAAAAAATGCTTTTAAAAGGTTAAAAAAAGGCTCTGACGATCCCATGGCTCAGCTGGGATCGTCAGAGCTTTTTTTTACCTTTTAAAAGCATTTTTTAAAAGAAGCGGCAAGCAGGCGACTGGGCGATTGGGTGGGCATGGACATGGGCGGGGGGTGGGGGGGGCTGGCAGGGATTTTTGCTACTGGTTCTCCGAACCACCTGCCGCTATCACTACCGGATCACCTGATCCGGTCCAAACCAGGAGCATTTCACCCCTGGAAGGGATCTTGTAGGTCATCTAGTCCAACCCCTCCCCCCGCCCAAGCAGGAGACCCTACACCAGTGATGGCTAACCTTTTTGCCATCGCGTGCCAAAAGCGGGGGGAGTGCGGAGGAGTCACACGCACGTGTGCCCTCATCCATAATTCTATGCGGCCCGCCCCCCCACCTATGCTCCCTCTGCTTTTGGCACGCGATGGCATGTGGGCCTGGTAGGCCCATTTTTTGCTCTCCCCAGGCTCCAGAGCCTTTCTAGGAGCATGGGGAGGGCAAACACGGCCTTCCCCACCCCCTCAGAGGCCCTCCGGAGGCTGGAAACAGCATGTTTCCTGACTTCTGGTAGGCCCAGAAGACCCAAAAATCAATTGGCTGGCGCACGCATGTGTGCCGGAGCTGAGCTCGCGTGCCCACCAATATGGCTCCATGTGCCACCTGTGGCACCCGTGCCAGAGGTTCACCATCACGGTCCTACACCATTTCTGACAGAAATGTAGAAATGAATAAGAAAGACATCCAAAGTAGGTACAGTCTGGCTTTGCCATGCTGTTTTGTTGCTGCTGGTGGTTTGGGAAAAGCTGGTTGATTCCTGCAAGCGCTATCATTGGTTTCTTTGCTCAGTTCTGTAGTCTCTCTTCCCGAGAAACCACAATTTTTAATAAGATGTTGATAGTAAAAACTGTCACTATCAGATGTTTCCATTTCATTAGTTATTAAAAAGCCATGCAGCTCTACATGTTTTACATTACATTATGGCCTTGTTCTTTGTTCTCTGTGGAAATCAAACCCCTCCTCGTTTTTCTCTCAGGCAGTACATTGTAGAATTTGAAATTGAGAGTTCAAACAAACATGCTTTGAAGGGGGTTAGATAACTACTACACAAGATTGGTATTTCCCTGGTGAAATGAGGAAGAACTGATGGGAGGCAGACATAAGGAAAGGATTCAACGGTTTCTTTCTTTGGCTATAAAAGACTGTAAAAGGAAGACACGATAAATTAGACGGAGTCTGTGCGTCAACGTTGCAGATGATGATGGACCTAGTTGTTGTCACATGGGTGGGCTTGAGAATAGTCACATTTGATACAGCCCCAAATATATATTTTGTTTGACCACTTGCTACATTTTCAGTCTGCAAACTTGTTTACTCCTTCCTCCCTCCCTCCCTCCCTCCCTCCCTCCCTCCCGGCCTTCCTTCCTTCCTTCCTTCCTTCCTTCCTTCCTTCCTTCCTTCCTCCCTCCCTCCCTCCCTCCCTCCTCCCTCTCATCCTCCCTCCCTCCCTCCCTCCCTCCCTCCCTTCCTCCCTCCCGGCCTTCCTTCCTTCCTTCCTTCCTTCCTTCCTTCCTTCCTTCCTTCCTCCCTCCCTCCCTCCCTCCCTCCCGGCCTTCCTTCCTTCCTTCCTTCCTTCCTTCCTTCCTTCCTTCCTCCCTCCCTCCCTCCCTCCCTCCCTCCCTCCCTTCCTGTTTCTCCCTCTTCTTGTTTCCCCAGTTGGTTCTAATGTGCTTTTCCCCTTTGTTTCATACAGTTTGTAACCTATTAAAATTGTTCCTTCAGTTTGAACTTATGTCCACATCCATGCAATTTCCTTGAAAATAATATGAAAGAGAATTTGTGTTGTCTTTTGATGTCCCAGTGTAGCTTACAAGGAGAGAGAGGGAGGGAGAGAGAAAAAGAGAGGGAGGGAGGGAGGGAGAAAGAGAGAGAGGGAGGGAGGGAGAGAGAGAGAAAGAAAGAGAGAGAGAGAAGCAGAGGTTGCTAACAGAGGACATATTTTTAGCATACCTGCTGAGTGTAGTCATGAAATAATTGTGCTGGTGGGCATAAACGTTTTTTGGTTCCTTCCAGTCAGTTTTGATTGGTGACTGCAGGGACAAGTCGCTGCTGTTCTCTTGACAAGGTTTTTCAGGAGTGGTTTGCCATTGCCTCCTTCCTAGGACAGAGAGAAAGTGACTGGCTCACAATCACCCACTATATTTCATGCATAAGTAGGGCTAGAATTCACAGTCTCTTGATTTCTAACCTGGGCCTAACCACTACACCAAATTGTTTCATGGGTATACGTACTCACAAACTAATCATTTACTAGGCCAACCAGATCTAGGCTGAAAAAAACTCTGGATAACCGCTATTCAGAGTTAGGTGGTGCTGAAATAGAAATGATAGATAGACAGACAGACAGACAGACAACAGACAGACAAATCTCAGAACTGG
Organism: Arizona elegans; assembly: GCA_022577455.1. Lineage (NCBI taxonomy): Eukaryota > Metazoa > Chordata > Lepidosauria > Squamata > Colubridae > Arizona > Arizona elegans. The sequence continues at coordinate 3,567,810 of JAKOOJ010000017.1, forward strand.
TAGAGTGTTTCCTGTGTCTGGCCCTTGAAAGCAGACTAAAAAAATGATACCGAAGACCTTAAAAACAAGGAAAAAGACTATTTCTGGGTCAAACCAATCTATACAAAGGGATATCCAATCTCGGCAACTTTAAGACCTGTGGACTTCAGCTCCCAGAATTCCCCAGCCAGCCCTGCTTTATAACTATTGCTTTCCAATAACACACAATTCAACTTTTAGCTGCTGTTAAATAGCACATTTAAAATCCATTGATAACCACCTCTCACCAGGGTCTTTAAAAATATGAACAAATAAAATAAGCAACTCAGCTTAAAAAAAAAAATGCAAACTTGAAAAAAATAATAGCCTTATTACTGTGTCGTGTAAGGGGAAGGGGGAAATCCTATTTGCATTTCATTCATCAGTCATTAGATTTGCTGTTACATGAAGTTGATTGCTTGATGCAATTTAAATGAAACGTGATTTGAATGCCAGCTCCTGGGTTGACCTATAAAATCTGAAATGCTCTCCATCACCTAGAAATGATCCTATTCCATGTGTCCCATTGCCATTCTGGGCAGAGGTGGGTTTCATATACTGTAGCAACTGGTTCATCCAGCACCGGAAATGTGAGCGCGTGCGCCATCCGCACATGCGTGTGATGTCAAACAACACGGCAATTTGCTCACGCCCACCATCCACACATGCGCATGATGTGAAACAACACAGCAATTCGCTCGCGTGTGCCATTCGTGCATGCGTGCGGCATTAAAAACACAGCAATATAGGACGGGATTGTGCCCAGGCGGTTGGGCTGGCCACTCGCAGGTCGCCACTACCAATTTGCCCGAACCGGCTGAATGCCACCTCTGATTCAGGGGAAGCAAAAATCTTATCCTGTTTGCATTTACGTTCTGCTGAATTATATCTGGTACTTGTGACTTTGCCTTAAGATGTCTTGCATGCACACCGAAAAATGCATCAGGGAACTGGGCTGCAGATCATCCCCTGTCTATAATGCAGCAAATCCTGATTTACTTAATCTGCATAAAATATAGGAAGCTAGGCCTGTGAAGACATGGTCTCTTCAATTTGCCTACTCTTGTTTCTGAGCAGAAGCTTTCATACAGGTGTGCAGAAAAAGGTCTCTTGTGAATTTATCCCATCAGTTCTCATTCAGTGTGCTGAAAGGAATTTGCTTTTGAAATTCGTTTTAGAGGAAGAGAGAATTTTGACATCATTCTCACGGTGGAGCTCCCTATTCAAATGTTCCATATGGAAACGTGCACGCATTTGTTTGGTTATAAAACATCAAAGGTGTGCATGTAAATATCCCCTCTATGGTGACAAAATGTAGTTTCCAGTGGTCTAGAGGCTCTTTGAACTTCCAAAGTTTTGAGTCATCCCAAAGGAGGCAACTGGATTTTATTTTTCCTTGAAGACCTTTCACTTTTCATCCAGTCAGCTTCTTCAGTTCTAACTGGATGGTGGAAGATGGAAGGATTTATATTCCTTGCAGTCATCTGGTTATTAGCACTCTATCTGAGAGTCATAGACTGCAAAAGGAATATAAATCAGTGGTGAAATCCAAATTTTTTAGTACCAATTCTGTGGACGTGGCTTGGTGGGCGTGGTGTGGCTTGGTGGGCATGGCTTGGTGGGCGTGGCAGGGAAAGGATACTGCAAAATCTCCATTCCCACCCCACTCCAGGAGAAGGATATTGCAAAATCTCCATTCCCACCCCACCCTGGAGCCAGCCAGAGGTGGTATTTGCCGGTTTTCCGAACTGCTCAAAATTTCTGCTACCGGTTCTTCAGAACCTGTCAGAACCTGCCGGATTTCACCCCTGATATAAATCCTTCCATCTTCCACCATCCACTCAGAACTGAAGAAGCTCTTGGATGAGAAACGAAATGTCTTCAAGGAAAAACAAAGTCCAGTTGCCTTTTGAAAAAGTACTTTTGGGACAACCATGACCCAGATGACTGAGAATCTTTATAGACTTTTAGTCTTTTAGTATACCCCAAAAGAAGAAAGTTCTTCCCTTGGACTGTTTGTACATCGGAAAGTAGGGGCAGCCCTGGATGGCCTCCTGCAGCATTTTGACAGCCAAAATGGGGCATGGGGGGGCACATGCACCCCGGTGCCCTGTTTTCAGCATGGATGGCCTCCTGCAGACTTTGCTGGCCAAAACAGGGTGCGGGGCCCCTCCGCACATGACCCCCTGTGCCCCATTTTGGTTGCCAGAGGCACCATGGGCCGGACCTTTGCTATTTACAGGCTGGCCCCATGTCCCAGATTTAAGCACCCCGGGGCTGCATCCGGCCTTGAGTTTGACACCCCTGTTATACATGATTAGAAATTCATTCAAGTACTCATTAACTCATTCAGCAATAATATTAAGAAAGTATGACAGTGATTAACATGTTATCCTCAGCACCAGTGGTGGGTTTCAAATTTTTTTACTACAGGTTCTGTGGGTGTGGCTTGGTGGGCGTGGCATGGCTTGCTGGGCATGGCTTGGTGGGCGTGGCAGGGAAGGATACTATAAAATCTCCATTCCCTCCCCACTCCAGGGGAAGGATCAGCTGGGACTTGGGAGGCAGAGAATAGATGGGGGTGGGGCCAGTCAATGGTGGTATTTGCCGGTTCTCCGAACTATTCAAAATTTCCGCTACCGGTTCTCCCGAACTAGTCTGAACCTGCTGAAACTCACCTCTGCTCAGCACCCTTTCCAGCACATTCAGTCGCATCCCGTGGATTTGTTGTTTCCATCTTAGTTATGAGGGCTTTATACCTTTTGAAACCTGTAATAAGGATTGATAGCTCAGGGGTTAAGAAGAATTGATCTCTCCAGCCTTTGCTCAGACACAATTCCCTCACCTTGTCCTTTGAAGGATAAATGTCTTATTCAGACAAATCCCAATTGCTTTTTCAAATAGGCCCAGATTGTCGTGGCTCCATGTTTACTATCAAAAAAAGCACTCGCTTAACCATACAGTACAGTTTTCGGCAGCAAGCAGTAACCTATTTTGGGTGAATCCTCATCCTTGAATGAATTCAAGTTTAACTACTGCAGATCTTCTGAGAAAGAGAATAGATTGGTTAAGCATGTGTCAGATAGATTTGGAACAGATTTTCAGGGATAACGATGGTAGTCTTAATAGGCAAGATGGCGGAGGTAGCATGGAGGCGCAAGATCAGCCCTTTAGATTGTGCATACTGGGAATAAATCACTCTATGGCAGCTTATATGGTTCATTTGTTTTATTTACAACACGGATGCATCATTTCTGAACTGTAATTTTCAGATGAATGTTTGCTAAGCTTCAGTGCATCTGCTGGCTTTCTGGATAGAAGCAATGCAGTTTTTTTCCCCCCAAGTATCCTTCACCTTAATATATGTTTACCCCGTGCTGTCCTTTTCCTGGATTTTCTAAAATTCCCAATAAACATTTGTTTATGCAATTTTTCAAAAACATATTTTGAAAGAAATACCGTACCTTCCTAATTACCTTGTATCAGAATGATGGAATGGCAAAAGAAAAATGGCACAAAATATGTCATGGGTTCATACCAGGGGTGAAATCCAGCAGGTTCTGACAGGTTCTGGAGAACCAGTAGCGGAAATTTTGAGTAGTTTGGAGAACTGGCAAATGCTACCTCTGGCTTGCCCCAGAGTGGGGTGGGAATGGAGATTTTGCAATATCCTTTCGTCATGAGTGGGGAGAAAATGAGGATTTTGCAGTATTCTTCCCCTGGAGTGGGGTGGGAATGGAGATTTTGCAGTATCCTTCCCCTGGAGTGGGGTGGGAATGGAGATTTTGCAGTATCCTTCCCTGCCATGCCCACCAAGCCATGCCCACCAAGCCACACCACGCCCACCAAGCCACGCCCACAGAATCAATAGTAAAAAAAATTGGATTTCACCATTGGTTCATATGTATGCCCAAAGATAAACTCCTCAAGCATTTCTAATGGTTCCAGTTTAGCGCCAATCCTAGAATACTTAGTCCAATTCAAGAATTTCCTCCTCCTTTTTAAGTTTTGACTTTTGCTTGTTCTTCCTTTCTGATAAAATTTTGGCTAATGGGGTCCAGGAGGAAAATGCATGGCAATAAGATTATGGAATTATTTCTCCATTCTTCTCTTATTTAAATAGACAAGGAAATCTGAAAATTTCAGTTGCCTTTTAAAACATTACATTTTCTCATCCTCCTCCTTCAAACAAGACTGTGATGTGTGTTCTTATAATTCAGCTATTTGTATTGGTGTCAGTTGCCTGTCAATAGCTTAGTTTAACCTTGGTGAATGCCATTCCACTGTAAAGTATTTGTAAGCAGTGATTGTCCATCAATGTTAATAAAATGTTATAAATTAGGACCTAATATGTAGGACCTTGAATACTATACAGGTAGACTTACGACAGTGGTGGGTTGAACCGGTAGTAAAACCGGAGGGAGGCTCCACCCACCGACCCCGACATCATCAGAACGCTTCTGTGCATGTGCAGAAGAGTGTGTGTGTGCGAGTGAAGCAAGTGCACACGCGCATCCCCATTGCGAACTGGTAGTAAAGGTGAGTAGAACCCACCCCTGACTTACGACCACAAATGAGCCCCAAATTTATGTTGCTAAGTGAGTTTGCCCCATTTTATGACTTTTCTTGTTAAGTTCTTCACACTGTTGTTAAGTGAATCTGGCTCCCCCATTGACTTGGTTTATCAGAAGGTTGCAAAAAATGATCACATGATCTTGGGACACAGCAATATAAATCAGTTGCCAAGCATCTGAATTTTGATCACGTGACTATGGGGATGCTGCAGCGGTCATAAGTGTGAAAAATAGTCATAAGTCACTTTTTTTAAGTGCTGTTGTAATGTTGAACAGTCACTAAGTGAACTGTTGCAAGTAGAAGACTATCTGTACATCATCAAAGAGGCCTATATATTTCAGATTTCCAGAAATGAGACAATACTTAATAATGAATAAATTCATGTGATTTTGATTCTATGCCTCTGTATATACAACCAAATTAATAAATAATATTTGAGGCTACTGACAATAAGGTATTGTTGTGACCCAGGCCCAAGTAGGTAATAGTTGATGCAAACAGTTCCAAAACAAACAGACTTTATTAGAACAGCTGAGAATTAACTCATTCTCATTGTAGTCCAAACTAAATCAAAACAAACTCTTCATAACACAAATTCTTCAGTCTAATCACCAACCTTGGTATAATTAGTTAAACTGCCAGAGGCTTCTCTTGGCAAAAGTTCAGAAGCAGAAGACACCGACCAGAGATAAGTGCAGCAAGACAAGAACAAGTCTATCAACGTTGTTTTCCGACAAAGTGCCCAAGAGCCATTGCTGGTCTTTTAAGCCTTATGGGAAGATCCAATCATCTCTTGGCCTTACTCCCGAGTCATCCTCTTTGCTTTAGCTGCTCTTCCCTTCTGGCAGGTCTTCTCATATGTGCACTAGAAACAGGCTCCTCCTGTTCCTCTGCCTCTCTACTGTCAGCCTCTGGAGGCTCCGGAGTCCGCACATCACTCCCCGATGGCCCTGGCCCCATCTCTGCCTCTGACGCAGAGCCCTCATCCGAGCCTTCCCCAGACTCCAGGACTGGCCCATGTTCTTCCTCAGCCTCATTGCAGTCCGACTCCGCTGCCAGCTCCGCAGGCTGCTGGCGGACCACAACAGGTATTTAATTGTTGCCAGCTGATCAGTTACATAGATGCCTTAAACAGTTAATGGAGAATTTAACAAATTCAATTCAAAGAGCGAATTGAATGTCAGGCGTGAAACACCAGGTTAAAATGTCAAGGCTCCAATTAAACTGATTTATGCTAAACAGTCTATGTACAGGAATCTTCTCAACTAATGGTTAGTACCTGTTTAAAGTTAAATAAGGATCTTGGAATTCAAGGGAGGTTGGACTTAACTCTCTTGTGGCTACATAGGGATTCTAGACAGATATCTCTTTTAACTCTGCCACAGTTTCTGCCACTTCTTCTCCTACATTAGCAGATCAAAGGAGATTCATGATTACAAATGAAATATTCAAATATTCAGGGAAGCAGAACGGAAAGAGATTCAGAAAAATTGTGAAAGTGAAAGATCAAAAACAACAGTAGAAGAAACTCATGTAACAACAATTGGACATATAAAAGAAATAGCTGATATGAGCTACAGAAATGATAGCTTTCATGAAGTAATAACAACAGAACCAGTACAGGCCAATACTAAACGACCTATGAATTGATGCCCCAACAAGAAGAATTTCTGAACACAAACTGATGAAGTTTTGGCTCTTAACATACTAATTTTAACTGTGATTGAAAAGAGGAAAGTGTGAATAATTGATGTGGCAATAACAGGAGATAGTAAAATAGAAGACAAACAATTGGAGAAGATCACAAAGTACCAAGATCTGAAAATTGAAGTTGCTAAACAAGACAGTTGTTAAGTGAGCTTTGCCCCATTTTATGACCTTTCTTGCCATGGTTCTTAAGTGAATTACTGCAGTTGTTAAGTTAGTAATGCAATTGTTAAGCGAATCTGGCCTGGCCATTGACTTTGCTTGTCAAAAGGTCACACACACAAAAAAAATGATCACATGACCCTGGGACACTGTAACCATCATAAATATGAGTCATTTTTCAAGCATCAGAATTTGGATCATGTGACCATGGGGTTACTGCAATGGTCCTAAGTGTGAAAAAGAACCCCCAAATGCCACCCCTGATTGGCCACACCCATCCCTCCCCTCCCCTCCCAGGAGTCTCCATGCAGCCCATTCATTATTTCAGGTAAGTGCAGCGGCCGCCCGGAGGGTCTGGGAGGGCAAAAATAGGCCTACTGGAGGTTCCGGAAGTCTGGAAACAGGCCTGTTTCCAGCCTTTGGAGGGCCTCCGGAGCCTGGGGAGGGTGAAAAACACCCTCCCCGTGGTGCAGGCGGTCGACTAGGCCATGCCCATCATGGCCACGCCCACCCAGCAACGGGGCAGTGAACCCATTGCTAAAGGATCTGAAACCCACCCCTGCCTGTACATCTTAGTTGCCAAGTTTTAAAAATACTAATTTGCATTTTTAAAGGGGAACACTTTTTGCACAGGTCCAACATTGCTTCATGATGGGGAGTATAAGAGATGTAAAGCTGTGTTCTTGGGTGGAAAGAGAGGAGCAGGGCTTCTTAGAAGACAGGGGGAAAAAATCACTTCGCACTTCTGGACTACATGGGATAAAGAAAAAAACTGAGAACGAGAGAATTGTTAGTTTGCTATTTTCTTTTCTGTATTAAAAAAAAAAGAAATACAGAGCAAAAGAGCAGAATCTTTTTCTTGTCATCGTTGACCTTTTTGTAATAACTTTCTAGGGGAATTTGGCAAATTCAATTAAACCCAAATCAAATTTTCACTTCAGGATTTAGGAAGTTGTCAATAAAGTGTCAGAGAAAAAGAATGATTATCTTTCAGGCTGAGGGGGGAGGAGAAAATTATTTGGCAGAAAGCTTGGTGCAAGACAAGACAATGACAATTATCCCAGCAAAAGGCTTAAGTGAAAGCTTCAAGCCCTTGGCAAAATTGAACCTTGGAATTACAGATTACGCTAATCTCAGGATTTAGTCTGTTATTATAAAAGTCCCTCTCTTTCTCTCTTTGAGGTGTGTGTGTATTCAGAGAAAGTCGGTCTGCACTTAAAAAGTAATTTCTTCAAGAAGGATCAGATGATGTTTCTACTTGAGCTCTCAAGTTGTGATTGATTTCTAATATTGCCTTGATTTTTAATTCTTGATTTTAAGTAGCTATTGTTGTAAACTGTGAGATTCTAAGGGCAGACGGAGAATATAAAGAATTAAAAAAATGAGGAAGAAAAATGATATTATAATTCCTGTAAACAGTTGTGAATAAAGACAAGTGTAAGATTAAAAAGGTGGGATATAAATTCAATAAATAAATTTAAAAAGGCAGTGTGGTTGAAGATGTGAGGATGTATACAGGTATAATAGAGCTCAGTGCCTGGTTAAAGGCTTTTCTTCTAGGCACAGGCCAAGAATAGTAACCAATAAGAAGTAAATATAAGAGTAAAAACCCTCATGTGACCTCCATCTTCAAGTACTCCATCGTTTGATTGCTTTGGTTCAAGCTTGCCCTCCTTGCTTATTGACTGATCGATTTGTTATGTACCATCAAGACGTTTTTAACTCTTCACAACTAGAAGAGTTGTGAAGTTAAGGATAGATTGTGTCTCTATCACAATCTATCCTTAACCTGTTCTTTCAAGTCTTCCAAAGTGTATGCATCACTACTGAGGCCAGACTCAAATTATTCTGCATCCAGAATACTGCATCGAGTTTTGGTCACCATGATGTAAAAAAGATGTTGAGGCTTTTGAGAAAGAGTGTGGAGAAGAGCAACCAAGGTGATTAGGAGACTGGAGGCTAAAACATATGAAGAACGGTTGCAGGAACTGGGTATGTCTAAATTAATGAAAAGAAGGACTAGGGGTGACATGATAGCAGTTTACCAATATCTCAGGGGTTGCCACAAAGAAGAGGGGATAAACCTAATGTCCATTGATGACCAAAATCGATTCCCAATTTCCTGCAAAAGGGCTCTATCACCAACTAGCAGTCAGAAGACATGATGAAAACTCTTTAACTTCACAACACACAGCCAGATTTAACCGTAGTTTCAATTGGGAATGTGTGACCAAGCCAAGTCAAAAAACTCTAGGGAATTTCTTAAAAGCCCTGGCACTCAGACAAATTAGCCATCGATAGACACATAGACATTAACAATATCTATAGTTTATGCAAAAGAGACAATCAACTAGACAAAAGGGAACATAAAGACCTAAGCACTATCCACCACCAATCAACACCGAGATCAGCACAAATTAAGTCCAAGATTAACATCAGACCAACAATCAAGTAAACAATTCACATGCAGTGCTAATACCACTTTATAATGCCTTAGTTAGACTACCCCTGGAATACTACATCTAGTTTTGGTCGACAGGATGTAAAAAAAAGATGTTGAGACTCTAGAAAGAGTGCAGAGAAGAGCAACAAAGATATTTAATTTATATAAAGAAAAGTTGCTGGAATTGGATATCTCTAGTTTAACAAAAAGGACTAGGGATGATATGATAGCAGGGTTCTAATATCTCAGGGATTGCCACAAAGAGGGGATAAACCTATTCTCCAAAGCACCTGAAGACAGGATAAGAAGCAATGGATGGGAACTAATCAAGGAGAGAAGCAACCTAGAGCTAAGAAGAAATTTCCTGACAGTTAAAGCAATTAATGGAACAACTTGCCCCCAGAAGCTGTCAATTCTCCAACACTGGAAGTTTTAAAGAAGAGATTGGACAACCACTTGTCTGAAATGTTATAGGGTTTCCTGCCTGAGAAGGGGGTTGGATTAGAAGACCTCTAAGGTCCCTTCCAACATTTCTTTTCTATTCTTTTCTATTCTATTCTATTCTATTCTATTCTATTCTATTCTATTCTATTCTATTCTATTCTAGTCTAGTCTAGTCTAGTCTAGTCTAGTCTAGTCTAGTCTAGTCTAGTCCCATTATGCAAAGACCAAACTCTCTGGAAAAATCTCGAATGCTGAGAAAGGAAGAATGAAAGAGAAGAAAAGGATGATCAGCTGCAAAATGGATGGTCTTTCTTACATTGGCAATGTGTGCACAACTGAGAGATTTGAAATAATAGGAATTGATTATCATGGAGGAAACCTGTTTACGTGACTGAAATTGAAAATGACTCAATAGCATAAAATCAATCAATCAATCCAATCAATCCAATCAGTCAATCAATCCATTACAACAGGGTTCCCAATCTTGGCAACTTTAAGACACATGGACTTCAAATCCCAGAATTCTCCCATGCTGGCTGGGGAATTCTGGGAGTTGAAGTCTATACATCTTAAAGTTATGGAGATTGGGAACCCCTGCATTAGAAAAGGCTTTTCTTATCTTCCCAGGGTTGGAAATGGTGAATTCAAATTCTATTAGATAAATTTTCTTTTAACATTTGCCTTCTTTTTTTTTTATACCCTGCACTAGTTGAACCTTAATTTAGCCCTTAAGCATGAAATCTCTCTCAGATTTATGCTAATCATTTTTAAATTTGTGGGTGCCAATGATCCAAATGAATGGGAGTTTTCCTGAGCATCTTCAATTAAAACGTCTGGATGCACTCCAGTCTTCCGATCCCTTCCTTAAACCAGAAGGGAGTGATAATGAGCAATAGCTAATAGAGTTATAAAGCTCTATATTTGCATAAGTAATACAGGGCTAATGCTTGGACAGAATTAAATTTGAAATGAAAATATTATTAAAATAGTCATTAATGAATTTGGAGAAATTATGGGATAGGTATTTTTGGCAGCTGGCTGGAGCAGATAATGCCAACTGAAAATCTACTTGAATGCGAAATCTATAAGATGCTGGAACCATTTTCATCCACCACATTTACATAAAAGTCATTTCTATTTTGACATTTTGATATTTAGATTGGTGCTACGGGGTATCAGCCATCCTTCCATTTCTCCACCAATTTTCTAATTAAAGTTCCATCACTGAACAGGCAGTAATTGCTTAACTAATCATGATTTGCATATTGTGAATTCTAGGTAAATGAGGCCACTTGGCAAGGAGAGTTATTGCAAAGTACGCCATGTTCTCAGGAAAGGAGGAGAGAGATCTTTTGAAACAGAAAAGAAAAAAAAAAAGAATAATTTTCAAGCCTTGGCTTGGCATTCTTAGAATTAAACAGAGAGCAGTTTTGAGACCTGTAATCCAGGAGTCCCAAAACAATTAAGCAGCGGTGAGGTAGTCACAGGTGAAATGTCAGTGATGTAAGTGTGTGTTAACAGAATAACAGGCAGAATAAGAGAATAGGGAAGGGACTTTGGAGGTCATGTAGTACAACCCTCCTACTCAGGCAGAAGACCCTTTACCCGTGATGGCGAATCTATGGCACGCGTGGGCCTTCTCTGTGGGCACACAAGCCGTCGCCCTAGTTCAGCTCCACTGTGCATCCACCCGCCTCCCACTGGCCAGCTGATCATTGGTGTTATGGTCCACCGGTGGCCTGTGGAGCTGGCAGCAGAGTCGGACAGTGAGGAGGCTGGGGAGGAGCATGGGCCAGTCCTGGAGTCTGGGGAAGGCTCAGACGAGGGCTCTGCGTCGGAGGCAGAGATGGGGAAGGGCCATCTGGGAGTTTTGCGTGGACTCTAGAGTCTCCAGAGTCGGACATCAGAGAGGCAGAGGAACAGGGGTAGCCTATTCCCAATATGCGCATGCACAAAGCTGCCAGAAGGCAAGAACAGTTAAAACAAAAGGGTCGACTCAGGAGTAGGGCTTGGAGATGATTGGACCCTCCCATAAGACATAAAGGAGGAGCAAAGGCACATGGGCCTTTTCAGGAAGCAACTGTTGTTCATGCTGGCTGGTTTCAAGACTGCAGCTCCGTGCTGACTCTGTGTTCCATGTGCCTTGCAAAGTTAATTGCCAATTAGGTCTTGGCAGTGTGTCAAGGGAGATAAAGGTGGGTGTTTATCAGCCTTATCAGAAGAACTGTGTGTTGTGGCCCGTCAGCGGCCTGTGAAGCTAGTAGCAGATTCTGACAGCGAGGAGGCTGGTGTGGTGCTGTGCCAGCAGCCTGTGCAGCTGGCACTCGAATCGGACAATGAGGAGGCTGGAGAAGATGTGGTGCCAGAGGCGGGGATTCAGCCAGGGCCTTCAGAACCTCCAGAAACTCGCATAAGTGAAGAGGAAGAAGAGGAGGAGCCTCTTCTCGATGCATGGGTGCACAGAGTTGCCAAAAGGCAGGAGTGGCTCCTCAGGAGGAGGTCTCTTTGAGAGTAAGGCTTGGGGCTAATTGGCCACTCCCTTAGCCTATTTAAGGAAGGACGACGACTGAGGCAATTTGCAGGGAACAACTTCATTCACTCTCCTTCGCGTCCTGATCTTAGTTTATTTATTTTATTTATTTATTATTTAAATTTCTATACCGCCCTTCTCCTTTCGGACTCAGGGCGGTGAACAGCCAAGATAAAAACATCTGTACAAACATCAGTTAAAAAATAAGTTAAAATAATTTATAAAATTTGGCCTATAATTTAAAAACTTGTCAATTAAAATCAATATTAAAATATTAAAACTAATCCTAAAATCAAGACAGACCGGCTAACTGAAAAAAATGAGTTTTTAGGGCCTGACGAAAAATCCGAAGGTCGGAGATCACTCGTATCTCTGGGGGTAGATTGTTCCATAGGGTAGGTGCCACCACAGAGAAGGCTCTCCTCCTGGGGGTCATCAGCCTGCATTGTCTGGCCGATGGCACTCTGAGGAGGCCCTCTCTGTGGGAGCGAACCAGCCGGTGGGAGGCTATTGGTGGCAGAAGGCGGTCCCGTAAGTACCCTGGCCCTAAGCCATGGAGCGCTTTAAAGGTGATCACCAACACCTTGAAGCGCACCCGGAAGTCCACCGGAAGCCAATGCAGCTCGCGCAGGAGAGGAGTCACATGGGAGCGCCCCGTCGCTCCCATAATCCCCCGCGCAGCCGCATTTTGCACCAGTTGGAGCCTCCGGGTGTACCCCAAGGGGAGCCCCATGTAGAGAGCGTTACAATAGTCCAGACGAGAAGTGACGAGTGCTTGAGTGACCGTGCGTAGGGAGTCCCGGTCCAGAAAGGGGCGCAACTGGCGTATCAGGCGGACCTGACAAAAAGCCCCCCTGGCCACAGCTGTCATATGCCCTTCTAAGGACAGCTGCACATCCAGGAGGACACCCAAGTTGCGAGCCCTCTCCGTGGGGGCCAATGATTCGCCCCCAATAACCAGTGATGGCGTCAACTGGCTATACCGGGACGCCGGCAGCCACAGCCACTCGGTCTTGGAAGGGTTGAGTCGAAGCCTGTTTCTCCCCATCCAGACCCGCACGCCCTCCAGGCACTGGGACATCACTTCCAAGGCATCATTGGGGTGGTCTGGGGTGGAAATGTACAGCTGAGTATCATCAGCGTACTGATGGAACTCCACCCCAAAACCACGGATGATCTCACCCAGCGGCTTCACATAAATGTTGAACAGAAGGGGCGAGAGGACCGACCCTTGCGGCACCCCACAAACAAGGCGCCTTGGGGTCGACCGCTGCCCCCCTGTCAACACGGATTGCGACCGGTCAGAGAGATAGGAGGAGAACCACCGCAAAACGGTGCCCCCCACTCCCAGTCCCTCCAGCCGGCGCAACATGATACCATGGTCGATGGTATCAAAAGCCTCTGAGAGGTCTAATAGGACCAGGATAGAGGAATAACCCCTATCCCGGGCCCTCCAGAGATCATCCACCAACGCGACCAATGCCGTTTCCGTGCTGTACCCAGGTCTGAAGCCGGACTGGAGCGGATCCAGATAGACAGCTTCATCCAGGTACTGGGGAAGCTGTCGCGCCACCACACTCTCAACAACCTTCGCAATAAAGCGAAGGTTGGAGACTGGACGATAGTTAGCCAAAACAGCCGGATCCAGGGATGGCTTCTTGAGGAGAGGCCTCACCACCGCCTCTTTCAAGGCGGCCGGCAGGACACCCTCGCTCAAAGAAGCGTTAATAATTCCCTGGAGCCAGCCTCGTGTAACCTCCCGGGAAGCCAGCACCAACCAGGAGGGACACGGGTCCAATAAACATGTGGTTGCATTCAGCTGCCCCAAGATCCTGTCCATGTCCTCGGGAGCCACAGGATCGAACTCCTCCCAGATAACATTCTCAAGACCTGCCTCAGTCATCTCGTCTGAACTAACCCAGTCGGCGGCCAAGTCTTCCCGAATCTGAGTTATTTTATCATCCAGATACAGTACAAAATCCTCAGCTCGGCCCTGCAAGGGGTCCTCCCGCGCTCCCAGATGGAGAAGGGAGCGGGTCACCCTAAACAGGCCGGCTGGGCGGTTATCTGATGACGCGATAAGAGGGGCAAAATAGCTAGATTTCGCCGCTTTTATCGCCACTAGGTAGGTCTTAATATGAGACCTTACCAGTGTCAAGTCAGACTCGGAACGACTGGCCCTCCAACCGCTCTCTAGGCGTCTTTTCCGGCGCTTCATCTCCCTCAGCTCCTCGGAAAACCAAGGAGCTAAGTGAGTTCGGTGCCGGGTCAGAGGCCGCAAAGGCACGACCTGGTCCAAAGCCCCGGCAGCCGCCCCATCCCAGGCGGCCACCAGGTCATCAGCCGAGTCGTGAGCTAGAGTCTCAGGAAATGGCCCAAGCTCCATCTGGAACCTATCAGGGTCCATCAGGCGCCTGGGGCGGAACCACCTGGTCGGTTCCGCCTCCCTGCGATGGGGTACGGCGGTCAGAAAGTCAAGTCGAAGGAGCGAATGGTCAGACCATGACAAGGGTTCAATATCTACATCCCCTATATCAAGGCCATTCAACCACTGACCAGAGATAAAAACTAAGTCCAGAGTGTGTCCCCCCATGTGAGTAGGGCCGTGAATTACTTGGGTCAGGTCCATGGCCGTCATGGAAGCCATGAACTCCCGAGCTACCTCAGATGTTTCACCGATGGATGGCAGGTTGAAATCCCCCATGACCACAAGTCTGGGGGTATCAGCCGCCACCTCGGCTATAACATTGAGGAGTTCAGGCAGGGTCGTTGCCACGTGGCAGGGAGCCAGGTACGTGATCAACAGACCCATCTGCACCCCACGACCCCACTTCACAAAAAGGGACTCACATCTGGCTATCTGAGGTACAGTGGTCTCCCTCGGATCAAGACCTTCTTTTAGAATGACCGCCACCCCCCTGCCCCTGCCCTGAGCTCTCGGCTGATGAAATGCACGGAAGCCTGATGGGCACATCTCCACGAGGGGAACTCCCCCCCTCATGGCCCAACCAGGTCTCCGTGATACCTGCCAGGTCCGCTCCCCCCTCCTGAATAAGATCACAAATGAGGGGGGCTTTATTTACTACGGACCTGGCATTACATAACATCAGCCGGAGACTCGGGTGCTGAGACTCTAAGCAGCCTGGGGAACGGGAAGAGCTAAGGGGACCGGGGCACGGAATCGCTCGAAGATAGCGAGCACGTGCCCCCGCCACATGATCTGGCCCCCTGCTCCCACCATACCTGCCCCTCCCACTCAGCGTGTTAATAGAGAAGCCCTCACTAGAGGGCATTCTAACAGTCCCCTTTCCCCCAGAGTCCGCACCCCCAATGGCACCATTAATAGCAGCCGGACTAGTCTCCAACCCCCGTGGGTTTTCCCCCAAACCCACATAACCTCCCCCACCCTCAGAACCCCTTAAAAATCTATTTAAAAAAGTCTTTAAAAAAACCCTCAATCCCTTTTTTGCAACATGCCACCTCTCGGGATCCCAAGATCCGTCATTAAGGTGGGCCCTCGATAACATAGTTATCTTTACATAGTTCTCTAACATAGTTCTCTGCAAATTGCTTCTGGGCTTTCTGCCAACCATAGTAAGATTACGATTATTTATTCTTTGGATTCTTGTAGGCTGTTAAGAAAGTTAATTAACAGCCTTTGTTTGAAAAAGACTGATTTAATTTAGTAAACTAAGGTTTGTACAGACTTTGTGTGTGCTGCGTTCTTTGGGGTCCATAGCTGGGGCAGAACATGACAGACTTCTGTCGGACTCTTTACAACTATTTGGGACTCATCTGTGAATGAACAGATTGAGAATGAAAAGGCTCTGAATGAACAGAATTCACAGCTGTTGAAATAAAAAGACAGTTTTGGGGACTCATTGTGTGCTTTTACTGTATCAGGAAGCCTAGGTCAGAACAATCTTTGGCTCTTCATAGCTCAACAGCAATAGCAATAGCACTTAGACTTATATACTGCTTCCCAGTGCTTTTTACAGCCCTCTCTAAGCGGTTTATAGAGTCAGTTTATTGCCCCCAACAATCTGGCTCCTCATTTTACCCATCTCAGAAGGATTGAAAGCTGAGTCATCCTTGAGCAGGTGAGATTTGAACTTGAAATTGCAGGCAGCCAGCAGGCAGCAGAACTAGCCTGCAGTACTGCACTCTAACCACTGTGCCACCGTGGCTCATTTTCTCAGTCCTTTCTGATAATATTGATTATCTAATCTATTCTCTATTTTTTTGAGCGAGAACATTAAAAAATATTGGAAGACTTTTTATTTTTATTTTTCCCAACTGAATGGACTGTTGAAAAGAAATTATATACAGTAAAGGGCTTCAAGATTTTCTCTCTGTTTGCCAGCGGGATAACTTCTTGGAACAAAGCAAACAAGACTGAATAATTTTCTGTGACATCTTTTTATGTATTTGAAGATTGCTATTGTTTTTCCTCCCTGTTGACCTTTCTTAAGAGTTTCTTCGATCTCTCTTTTATTTTCCTGGTAACCATCTGACTTAGCAAATCCTTTGTGCTAATAAATAATTAAGCTTCCCAATCATGGAACAAACCAATCCAGACTTTTCACTTCAGATACAAATTACCAGGCTCAAAGTATCATAATTTGTATATATGATGTTAAGAGCTAGCCCTCTTCAGAAGTCTCTAATGCAGGGGAAAGGAAGGAAGGAAAGAGAAGATGAGCAGCAAATGAACATCAACAGCACAAACTAATTTGAATTCAATCTAAAGGTAAAGGTTACCCTCACACATATGTGGTAGTCATTCCCGACTCTAGGGAGCGGTGCTCATCTCCGTTTCAAAGCCGAAGAGCCAGCATCATCCAAAGACGTCTCCGTGGTCATGTGGCCGGCATGATTAAACGCCAAAGGTGTACGGAACGCTGTTATCTTCCCACCTATTTTTCTACTTGCATTTTTTACGTGCTTTCGAACTGCTAGGTTGGCAGAAGCTGGGACAAGTAACGGGAACTCACCCCATTACATGGCAGTAGGGATTCGAACCACTGAACTGCCGACCTTTCGATCAACAAGGTCACATCTTAACCACTGAGCCATCGCATCCCTCAGTCTAGTTCACTCCTAAAGCATTTATTTGTCTCGAGTGGCCGAGAGATATTTTTCTTTCTTTCTGTTTTGAATCCACGTGGATCGTTTGTATAAAACTGTTAAATGCGAATAGGCAAGTGAGGGTGTACAAAGTTTCATTTAAAAAAATATGTTGATTTGAAGGGCAATTTTCTTGTCAACTCTGTAATTAATACAGAATACATTACCAAAGGCGATTGTTAGCTGGAGATTTCTGGGAGCAATCTGATTGAATGACTGTTTTAAGGAAACATTTGACAGACTTATTACCCTCTAGGGGATTCTATCCATCAGAATTTTAGTACATTAAATCCCAAGTGGACAAATGCAGTTCTGCAATCTGTCTGGGAAATATATATATATTTTAAAAAGTATATTCTAAGCCAAGGGTGTCAAACTCAATTTCATTGAGGGCTGATTCAGAGTTGTGTTTGACCCTGGAGGTCTGGGTGGGGGACATGGGGCGTGGCCGGTGTATGTGACTGGCTATGGTGGGTGTGGCATGAGACTCTTATTGGGGGCACCTGTGGTGGCCAAGTGCTATGGCAGGACTTACTGAAACCCTCCCTCACTCTCGTTATTATCTCCTTCCTTCCTTCCTTCCTTCCTTCCTTCCTTCCTTCCTTCCTTCCTTCCTTCCTTCCTTTTTCTTCCCTCTTCATTCTCCTTGCTTCTTCCTTCCCCTCTTTCCTTATTGTTCCTTCCTTGCTCTCTTCCCATCTTTCCTTCTTTTTCTTTGCTTTCCTCTTTCCCTTTCTCCTTTCCTGTCCTGTCCTGCTTGCATGCTCAAATGCAAAAGGGGAAACATGCCTCCTTTTGTATTGTTTTCAGTTTGTTTTGATAGCCCTCTGCCAGTGAAAATAGAGCCGGGGGGGGGGGGCACGTATGCCCCCTGCAAACTCCGTTTTCTCTGGCAAAGGGCTGCAGGAGGCTGTCCAGGCTAAAATCAGGGCATGGCGAGGCTGCATTTGCTCCCCTGAGCTCCATTTTCATTAGCAGAGGCACCGTGGGCCAGTTCTTTGCTGTTTCCAGGCCGGCCCCACAGGCCAGATCTAAGCACTTGGTAGGCCGGATCTGGCCTGCCGGCCTTGAGTTTGATACCTGTTCTAGGTTTTGTCTCAGAAACTTGTCTTTTAAAACAGTGGCAAAATGGAAACTTTTTCCTGGTTCTCCTCTAATAACTGCTATTTCTAGATCACCACATTCCAACAAGTTAGATTCTTTGCATTAATAATGCTGTTGGAATTTTGTTTATTGCCTCTGCTTTGTTTTGAAAATTGAAAAATGTAGCAAAGAGATTTCAAGCATTATCAGAGTGAAGAACCAATGGCTATCTAGATGTTGCAAAAGTATGTTGAAAGCCTCCAAGGTAAGACCTGCCTCCACCCTCCTATCCTTCCTCAAGAGCCTGAAGACCTGGCTCTGTTGGTTAGCCTGGAGATCCAGTGGTGGGATTCAGCCGGTTCGCACCGGTTTGGGTGAACTTGTTAAACTACCACCACGCTCCCCGCTATCAAAGTGAATCCTGGGCGCTGCACTGCAATTGAGAAATGGGCAATGGAGTGCCCGGTGCGAGGGAAGAAGGCCGCTTTCCCTCTTTCTTCTCCCTGCTCCTCCTCCCCCCCTCGTGCCGACCGCTCCGTTTCCTGTTTCTCCATTACAGCACAGAGCCCAGGATCCACTTTGATTGTGTGTGTGTGTGTGTGTGTGTATAATTTAACAACTGATCACTCAGGGTCAGATTGGCCATTGTGGTAGGCTTGGCCCCCATGTGCAACGTAGCTGGAGGATGGGGATGGGCCATGCCTCCCACGACAGCCAACTTGATCCTGGGCAAACCGGTTGTTAAATTATTTGAATCTGACCACTGTGGAGATCCAGTGGGGGAGTTCCATGCTAGAGGTAGCTGCTAAATTGATGGCAGACTCCACATCCCCCTTTTGCTCTTTTCTCTCTGCCGATCCATCTGTTTGGTGATCATGTTCATGTATTATTCTCATTGTGTTCCTTTGTCATTGTTTTATTTTATTGCTCTATTATTTTACTTCTGTTCTGCTTACACGCCTTTCATTTTATTATTGTAGGCAGCCTAGAGTAACCCCATGGTGAGATAGGTGGCAAATAAATTTAACAAATAAATGAGTAAAAATAAAAAGTACATGCATGTAATATCTAATACCCCACCCCCTCCTCTCTGTGCTAATGGGTGTGCTCCTCTAAGCCTTTTTTGCCCCACTCTAGCTCCAGATAGATTAGAGAGTGAATATTCCAAAATAACCACAACAGCCTCATTTTGGGGTGTGTGTATGTATGTCACAGAATGGAAGCTGGGAGGCACACTGTTTCCAATCCAGACTGCATTTCATACATTTTAACTCCTTTCCTTATTGCATTATTTTTTAAAAAAAACCAGACAAATTTCTATTATGTAAAAAAAAAATCCAGGAAACTAAATAAATTGCTTCCAATTGTTACCAATAACATTTCTCTTTGAAAACTAGCAATGGATAAGAATGGCACATTATTGTATCAAGTGTTAAGAATATTGGTGGCCTTCAATAGACCTTGTTATAGCTATCTGCCTTGTAACTGAATAGTTGCTGTTGAACTGATGTAAATTAAAATGTAATATTGTATGTTTGACTTAAAGACTACAGGAATAATCGGAGTTCTTTTCTATACACTGTACATTCATGGGTTTCTCTTGGTATAAACTGCTGGATAGAAAACACCATGATTTTAAGTCTCAGTTTATGATTATATTGCGTAGGCTATTATTTGGAGTTTAACTATTACTTGTATTTTTAAAAACCAATACAATATATTTAGTTATTTAAATCTACTTAATACCAACAATTTTAACCTAGTTTTATAAATTCCTTACTTTTCCTTTCCTCTGCCTCCTTTCCCTCCTCGTTTTCTTCTTCTCGTTCTCTTTCTTTTTTATTTCAATAGATAGGTGGGTATACACACACAGACACACACCATTTTAACTATGTGTACACTTTGCATTTAACACTCCAAGAAGCACAACCTGCCCCACAAGACATCTCTCTGTGTGCCCTGCACACAAGGCAGGGTCACAAAATTAGATTAATAAGGTGGAGTATTAAAAGGCACAATCTAACACAACCTTCCACAACTTCCTTGCATTTCTAGATGTGCAGATCAACTCTCACAATTGTCTAGCTAGCATGATAATTGTTCAGATTTCTAGCAATTGAAGACTACTTATCAGGAGCTCATCTAAAGAGAAACTGCATGCTGGCACAGTGGTCAGAATGCAATATTGCAGGCTAACTCTGCTCACTGCCAGGAGTTCGATCCTGACCGACTCAAGGTTGTCTTAGCCTTCCATCTTTCCGAGGTCTGTAAAATGAGGACCCAGATTGCTGGGGGCTATAAAACACATAGAGTGGTATATACGTCTAAATGCTATTGCTAAGTGCTATAAGGGAAGCACAGTGCGAACTGCAGTTACCCCCTTTAAAGGCAACTCATGAAGTCCAACCAATTGCCTTTAAAGGCAGCCCAACTCATGAAATCTTAAACTATTTTGGGGTAAAGAGGAAGATAGCACCTCTCCTGCAGAGTTAGGGGAGTCCTGCTTTTGTTCTGCTTTGTTAACTTTTGGTAGGGCTTGTTTTATGGAGATTTCATAAACTCATCTATGGGGTGGTCTTGGGAAAAGACTGGAAGTGGTCTCTTTGGCTGAACAGGTTGTAGAAAAAAATGCTTTTAAAAGCCTCTGACGATCCCAGCTGAGCCGCATGATCATCAGAGGCTTTTTTTTTTACTTTTAAAAGCATTTTTTCGGCTGAAGAGGTTGTAGAAAAAATGCTTTTAAAAGTTAAAAAAAAAAGCCTCTGATGAGGTGGGCGGGGTAAGCGAGTGGCGACCGGGCCGGGGACTGGTTCGAGGGCATGGCCAGCCAATGTTATTACCATTCCTCTGAACTACTAGAAATTTTTACTACTGGTGTGAACCAGGAGCAACCCACCACTGGTGTCTACCCAAAAGTAATTTCCACTAGTTTCCATAGTGCTAATTCTTCTGTTTCATCTCCTACCCTCAAAACAACGCTATAGAGCACTGCACACCAGAACAACTAGACACAAGAACAGTTTTTTCCCGAACGCCATCACTCTGCTAAACAAATAATTCCCTCAACACTTTCAAATTATTTATGAAGTCTGCACTACTACTAATCTCATCATTCCCACCACCCATCTCCTTCCACTTATGACTGTACGACTGTAACTTTGTTGCTTGTATCCTTATGATTTATATTGATATTGTTTCCTGATTGCTTATTTGTACCCTATGACAATCATGATATGTTGTACCTGATGATTCTTGATGTACGTATCTTTTCTTTTATGTACACTGAGAGCATATGCACCAAGACAAATTCCTTGTGTGTCCAATCACATTTGACCAATAAAGAATTCTATTCTATTCTATTCTATTCTATTCTATTCTATTCTATTCTATTCTATTCTATTCTATTCTATTCTATTCTATTCTATTCTAAATGCTGGATGAGGGGCTCCCTCCCGTGCTAAAATTCCTGCTATCCTTATGAACAATGACTTGACAACTATGGAGGCTCAACCACTTTGCGCATTCCCAGGTTGTCCAATAGATCATTGTTTTTGGCCTCTTCTTGCATACATAAAGATTAATGGAACAAGCTGAGTCTGGAAAGTAAGCTTCAGAGAATGGGAGATGGTGAGCCAGAAGGTGAGATCTTGCAAATCGGAGCTGGCCTATGAGTCAGAGATTCTGTCCTTGTGGTGAGTAAAATGATTCAAATTTGAAATATTTCATGACTGAAATGCTCATCATGAGGTCAAATGTATTCCGGTGAGCTTAAAATAACTATCCTGAAAATGGTTCTGCTTTGATTTCAAACCACTTCATCTCAACTTGAATCATCTCCCGAACGATCAAAACAGTGCTAGGACCTTACCAGAAAGGTTGGAATGAAACTATTTCAAGCGTGGAACAACTATTTTGAGCTGGAATTATTGCAGCATTTTGAGACTGAAATATTTCCAGTTTTAACATCTTTGTCCAATGCTACTCCTGGAACATAGGAATGTGACTTATAGGAATGGACCACATTATTGGTCCATTTAACATAGTTCTACAAAGACTGGTTGACAGCACATCTCCAGGTTTTCAGATGCTCCAGGTTTGAAGACTCTGTCATCTCTCTCTCCCTCCCCCCCCTCTCTCCCCCCTCTCTCTCTTTATACTTCATATAAAGGAGCTTTAGGTGATGTACAATACAATCAATAAAACATTAAAATCAGAATAATTTAGGATTTAAAATCATAAAACAATATTATAAAAAAATCAAAAGATGAAAAATTCCAATATGGTGGATTATCAGTTATTAATACAGGTAGGAGGGAAGGGTTCTCTTGGGGCCATCCAGTCCCATGGTTGTTTGAGCTACTGTGTCTCCCCCGCAAGGTTACACAGTCAGGTTTTGACCCTTTTGTGAAAGGCCCCCCCCAAAACTGGGGACTTTCCTCACCTCTGAGGCCAAGATGTTCCATGATATAGAGGCAATGGCAGAAAAGGCCTTCTTCCTAGACCCCACTAATCAAAATTCTTTAGTTGAACTTGGGATTCTTGGTGTGATGAGTAGAACCAATGTTCTATTCCCTGAGAATTTGCCATGATTATCTGTTTGAGTTGAGGAAATATTGGGAACTGTAGGTCTTCCTAAGAGAACCAACTGATTCTGTTGGACGATTAATCCCATGTTGGCCAAGGTAGGCAAGAACCAGCAAAAAAGCTTAGTTTAAGCATCCCACCTTTTTAGCTAATGTGTGCCCATTTATTTTCTTTTTATCCCTATACAAATGGAATCACCATCTCTTCTACTTATACTACTACTATTTCATAAATGCCTCTTTTCCAAATCAAGCTATCAGTATGCATCTTTCATAGCAATAAATAGGTGTACAAAAATCAGGACTCTCCCATGAAAAATTTATTTGGCAGACTCAAAAAGCCCAATGAATGATTCAGTGATTACTGTGAAACTAATCATAGTCAATCATAGCAATGTTAGATCCTGTTGGGACTCTAGAAAGAGTGCAGAGAAGAACAAAGATGATTAGGGGACTGGAGGATTAAAAAAATAGAGAACAGTTGCTGGAATTGGATACATCTACTTTAATGAAAAGAAGGAGTAGTGGTGATATGACAGCTGTGTTCCAATATCTAAGGGGTTGCCACAAAGAAGAGGGAGTCAAGCTATTCTCCAAAGCAATTGAAAACAGGACAAGAGGCAGTGGATGGAACTAATCAAGGAGAGAGGCAACCTAGAACTAAGGAGAAATTTCCTGACAGAACACTTACTCCATTGACTTCAGAAATCGTGAATGCTCCAATCCTGGAGGTTTTTAAGAAGAGATTGGATAACCATTTGCTTGTGCAGGGGGTCAGACTAGAAAACCTTCCAGGTCCCTTCCATGTCTATTATTGTTGTGACCTAGGCTTCCTGAGTCATTAAAACACACGAGTAGTCCCCAAAACCTCTTTTATTGCAACAGCTGTGAATTATGTTCATTCACAGCTGAGTCCCAGCTGAGTAGTTGTGAAAAGTCCTTTGGGAGAAGTCCTTTGGAATAATCACCAAGCTTTATCTCCCTTGACACTCTGCCAAAGACCTACTTGGCAAAGCCACATGGATTCCAGAATCAAACAGAGATGCCAACTGGGAACAGAATTAACAATGTTGCTTTCCTGCAAAATGCCCATATGCCTTTGCTCTTCTTTTAAGCCTTATGGGAGGGGCCAATCATCTTCAGGCCTTAGTTGTCCCTTTTGTTTTAACTGTTCATGCCTTCTGGCAGCTCTGCGCGTGTGCGCACTAGGATCAGGCTCCTCCTGTTCCTCTGCCTCTCTGATGTCCGACTCTGGAGGCTCCGGAGTCCGTGCATCACTCCCTGATGGCCCTGGCCCCATCTCTGCCTCCGGTGCAGAGCCCTCGTCCGGGCCTTCCCCAGACTCCAGGACTGGCCCATGTTCCTCTCCAGCCTCTTCACTGTCCGACTCCGCTGCCAGCTCCGCAGGCTGCTGGCGGACCACAACACTTATTCTGTTTCTAAATGTATGTATCCTTTTAAAAAAAACCAACCAATGTAAATAAGCAGGTGGAGAAAATAGCACAGTAATAAATCATGATGAAAATCAGAGCTAGAGTTTCCAGGATTGATGAAAACGGGGGAGGTTGCATAGGGAGAATTTTGAAAATGTTTGCAATCTGCACAAAGAGTTAAGGTGAGTGTAATACAATCTTGAGTTTGTTTCTTACCCTTTCCAATCTTTCAAATTTTGCACTTGTTTATCCTCTAGGATTTCTAGCTGGGATACTTTCTCCATCTTTTGCCCAAGACGTTTAAAATCTGACCTTCTGAAGTCCAAAACACGTTTGATTTTTCTCAGTTTTTCTTCTCTATTTATCTTGATCTCCAATGTGATAGGATTACAGGTGGTCCTCGATTTACAACAGTTTGTTTAGTGGCTGTTCAAAGTTACAATGGCACTGAAAAAAGTGACTTACAACTTGGCAACTAGTTCATATTTATGATGGTTGCAGTTGCAGTGTCCCGGAGTCAAGCAATCCCTTTTGTGAACTTCTGACAAGCAAAGTTATATTCGCTTAACAACCGTGTTACTCACTTAACAACTGCAGCGATTCAATTAACAACCATGACAAGAAAGATCATGAAAGGGGGCAAAACTTGCTTAACAAATGTCTCACTTAGCAGCATAAATTTTTGGGCTCCTGAGGACTACCTGTACTTCCTCCTTAAAGAGCTTGGCCACTTCCTCTTTATTTGTTAGGATTAGACCCAGGATAAATGAGCCTCTTGTTTCTTCTTCTACTTTCTTAATGAAAATGAAACTGTCAGCAAGAGAGAGCAGAATTCTGTAGGACTTCCCTTTCATGGTGCATGTGTCAGCAAGTTCCTAAGTAATTGAAGTTTCCTGTTACCACCATTGCTTGTCCTCTTGAGTGAATTCACCAAGACAACATCAATATCCACTGTTTGGATAGGTGTCCTATAACAGGGGTCTCCAACCTTGGCAACTTTAAGACTGGTGGACTTCAACTCCCAGAATTCCTCAGCCAGCTGGCTGAGGAATTCTGGGAGTTGAAGTCCACCAGTTGCAAAGTTGCCAAGGTTGGAGACCCCTGTCCAGGGGTGAAATCCAGCATGTTCTGACAGGTTCTGGGGAACCAGTAGTGGAAATTTTGAGTAGTTTGGAGAACCGGCAAATACCACCTCTGGCTGGCTGGGGTGGGAATGGAGATTTTGCAATATCCTTCCCCCAGGAGTGGAGAGGGAATGGGGATTTTGCAGTATCCTTCCCCTGGAGTGGGGTGGGAATGGAGATTTTGCAGTATCCTTCCCCCTGCCACACCCACCAAGCCACACCACGCCCACCAAGCCACGCCCACAGAACCTGTAGTAAAAAAATATGGATTTCACCACTGCCCATCCTATAATATATTCCCACAATGGCGTGTATTATGTATTACGTCCATGACTGGCTAAAATCTTGGGCCACTAGGATATGTTTTTACTATCATTTTTCTACCTAAGATGTAAGAACAGAGGCAGATAATTTTTATGGCTAATATTACAGCTCTTTTTTAAAGCTCCTGATGATTTCAGGAGGTGTTATACTGTCTTGGGAGTGGGTGGGAGGGGCTAAGAAGTTATTCTTATTTTTTTTTCTAAAGAAGGAATTTAGTCTTTCAGTAATTTGCTAATACTGTAAGTTTCTGGGTGCAATTACAGTTATTTTAGAGGCCATGAAAAGGAGGCTTTGGGTTGCAAGTTATCCACCTCTGTGGTTGGAGGTTAAAGTTAGGGATATCTGCATACAGTGTATTAATAGAGCTTGATTGCTGGGTAACAAAACTGACGTTCTTTTATATTCTTGATATTGATGTGAGTCACTTGCTCTAGTCTGGAGGTGGTTCATCAGTTTTAACCTCTGAGATAGAGACATTCTGTTGTTCTGACCCGGCTTCCAAATACGACAAACCCTCTGTAGTTAAACAAATGATGTTCCCTTTATTAGGAGTGCCAGCAGCCCCGGCAAAAGATCTCTCTCTCTCACACACACACAGCAGGCTAACAAGTCTGTCCAGCAGGGAGATTAATAGTTGTGTGCCACACCTATTCATCTCTGCCTCCTGCCTTTTATCCCAAGAGCTACGGTGGGGCTTCGCTAGCAGTGGCTCTTCCATCCCAAGGATCGGCCCATGTATTTCCACTGCTCTCCTCTCCGTTCTGCACACCTGCACATCAGACACTGGACCCAGCTGTTCCTCTTCTTCCTCATCAGCCACCTCCAGACCTGGGGGCTGTTGACTCTCCATCTGAGGGCAGATGGATGGCCCAGGCTCTGCCTCTGTCTCTATCTCTGACAGCTCCATTCCTTCTTCCCCCTCAGAGCTCTCCATTCCCTCTTCCCCCTAAGAGCCTCACAGGTTGCCTTATCTGATTCGGCTGATGGAGGGGCCAGTGGCCGACAGACCACAACATCAGTTCAAGGTAGAGTAAAAGCTGGGAGTGGGCGGACACCAGTGGTGGGATTCAAAATATTTTACTACCGGTTCTGTGGGAAAGGCTTGAGAGGCGTGGCATGGCTTGATGGGCATGGCATGGTGGGTCTGGCAGGGGAAGGATACTGTAAAATCTCCATTCCGTCCCCACTCCAGGGGAAGGTTACTGCAAAATCCCCATTTCCTCCCGATCAGCTGGGACTTGGGAGGCAGAGAATAGATGGGGGTGGGGCCAGTCAGAGATGGTATTTACCGGTTCTCCAAGCTACTCAAAATTTCCGCTACCGGTTCTGCAGAACTGGTCAGAACCTGCTGAATACCACCTCTGGCGGACACCCTGTGGAAGGGAACACTTGAGGCAACTCTGC
The DNA here is from genome assembly GCA_022577455.1 of Arizona elegans. NCBI lineage: Eukaryota > Metazoa > Chordata > Lepidosauria > Squamata > Colubridae > Arizona > Arizona elegans. Next base: position 3,594,767 of record JAKOOJ010000017.1, read on the forward strand.
TTAAAATTTTCCAAACCTTCACTGGGATCAATTGTAGGAAGAAAAATCAGTTCCTGTTCCAAGCAGGGAATAAAATGGAGGCTGCTTTAAGAAAGAAGGTTTATTGATGAGCAGCAACAGCATGCAGTTCTGGGACAACTGACAAATTAGCTTGATGAGTGCAAGATTTTTTATACAGTTTTTACAGCATTTTGTAATTCTGAGGTTTGTGTGCTTTATTATTTGATTTGGTTAGCTTATTTCACAAAAGCTAGCAATGGGTGTAAAGTACTGGCTTCCTTGGATTCTAATCTTGTCAAACAAATGTAATTAATTTTATCCCTTTATCTTTAGTCTGTCCATTGCCTCTAGTGAGTATATAGGTTAAATTCAATGTTTTCACTTTTTGCAACAGCTGGGCCATTCAGGTTTCCGATTGCAACTTTTTTTTTTAAGCTGAGGCCTGCAAAGAAAGGAGGGTGTGTGTGCATGATTATTTCTTACAATCCCCCATTTGGGCTTAATATATGCCAATATATTTTAGCCCAACCTGCTTTGAATTTAGTGTGAATACAGCTGGTATTTTTGTTAACTTGGCACATCATTAAAGAAACCTGTTTTTAAAAAAATTATAGTATCCAATTGTCTGTGCCAATCCTTTTTTTTTAATTATTATGTTTGATGTCATTTTCAGTCAGATTTCAGTCAGGTTTGAAAGTAAGTACATGTCCCAGAATTCCTCGCAACCATGAGTACCCAGATTGTTGGGGCAATATGCTGACTCTGTAAACCACTTACAGAGAGGGCTGTAAAAGCATTGTGAAGCAGTATACAAGTCTAAGTGTTATTGTGCCTGAATAAATAATCAAAGGCTACCCATTTTCAAGAGTTGCTCCCTGAACTTGCCTTAACTTTTAGTCTAGTGCTGTGATGGCGAAACTATGGCACGCGTGCCACAGGTGGCACGCATAGCCATATCAGTGGGCACGCGAGCTCAGCTCTGGCATGCATGCGTGCACCGGCGAGCTGATTTTCGGGCCTTCTGGGCCCACCAGAAGTAGGGAAACAGGCTGTTTCCTGCCTCCGGAGGGCCTGGGGGAGTGGGGAAGGCCCGTTTTTCTTTCTCACCTGGCTCCAGATCCTCTCTATGCATCTGGGGAGGGCAAAAACAGCCTCCCTCCCACCCTCGGAGGCCCTCCGGAGACCTGAAACGGCCCATTTCCCAACTCCCAGTTGGACAAGAAGTGATGTTTTTTGCTGTCCCCAGCCTCCAGAGACTCCTAGAGAGGCCTCCGGAGGGTGCATAGAATTATGGGTGTGGGCACGCATGCGTGTGAACCTCCCCCGCCCTCCCCTCCTGGCATGCGATGGCAAAAAGGTTAGCCATCACTGATCTAGTGTATCCAGGGTTTGTGAGGTCAAATTGAGGTTAGCCAGTGTGCAAGCCCAGGCTATTAATATTTCTGAAATTGCACACAGTGAGCCCTGGGACTCCTACTAATGAGACCACCAGTGCAACATATTCTGCCTTTCTGGGCAACTGGGCAGCGTCATTTGTGAGTCACAATTAGGGCTTGGGTTTTGGAAACCTCCTCTGTGCTACCTCTTCAGTTTTGGCAGTATCTGCGTAATGCCTGCCAAGTCAGTTTTCACTCACAGTAAGCAAGAGAGAGTTTATCCTCAGTCTGGTCCAGTAGCAAAAAGTAATCCACGAAGCAAGAGTTAGCCAAGGTCCAATTCAAATATGTACAAGCCAGATTCCAGGTAACACGATGTGACTCTCAGGTTTTTAACTTTGACCATCACAAAGCCTGAAGAGCAATCACATCCACTTTTATTCCTTGTGGGGTGTGGCTCAGTGACTCAGCTCAATCTCTGGCCCTCCCACGCCTCTTTCGTTGCTGCGCATGCTTCTCCCTCTGACGCTGCCTGGGATCAAGCCAGGATTCATCATCCTCACTCCTATCTGTTGTTGTTCCAATATGCTTTTCTCCTGGCATATCCCAGGCTGCTCCTCTTGGCCTTCGGATGAAACCTGAGGCATTGCCAGAGAGGAGGGTCCTGGAGAGGGAGGCCTTGTCAGTTTCTCCCCATCACCCTCTGAGTCCTCTTCCTCTGTTAGGATAGACTCGGGAGTCGGGGTCACAACAAGCTTGGAGTTGCATCTGACGTGCCAAATTGTAGGAAGAAAAATCAGGTCCAGTTCTAAGCTGGAAATAAAATGGAGGCTGCTTTAAGAAAGAAGTTTATTGCTAAGCAGAACAAAGAGCATGCAGTTTTTCTGCTCCCTTCCCCATCCTTCCTCTCCCCCATCCTTCCCCCTCCCCTCCCCTCCCCTCTCCTCTGCTCTTCTCCCTCCCCTTCCCCTCTCCTTTCCTTTCCCCTCTCCCCTCCCCTCCCCTCCCCACTCTCCTTTCCTTTCCTCTCCTCTCCCCTCTCCCTTCCCTTTCCCCTCCCCTTTCCTCTCTCCCTCCCCTGCCATCCCCTTTACTCCCTTCCATCTCACTTCCCCTCTCCTCCTCTCACCTCCCATTTCCTCTCCTCTTTTCCCATCCCCTTCCCCCTCCTTTCCGCTTCCTAACCCTAACCCTCTCACCACCCCCTCCCTCCTCTCTCCTTTCCCCTCCCCCATCTCCCCTCCCCTTTCCCTTCCACTCCCCACTTCTCCTCCCCTCCTTCATCTTTTCTTCCCCTGCCTCCCCTCTCTTTTCCTCTCTTCCCCTCTTCTTTCCTTCCCTCTCCTCTTCACTTCTCTCCTCCCCTTGTATCCTCTCCCCTCCCCTTTACTCTCCCTTCACATCTCATTCCCCTCCCCACCTCTTTTCCTTTCCCTCCCCTCCCGTTCCACTCCCCTTTTCCCTCTCCTCCCCTTTCTCCTCCCATCTACCCTACTCCTCCCTCCCCTCCCCTCTCCCCTCTCCTCCCTTCTCCTTTCCCCTCCTCTTCCCCTCCCCTCCCCCTCCCCCTCCCCTCTCCTTCCTTTCCCTCTCCTCTCCTTTCCCCTCCCTCTCGTCCCCTCGTCCATCTCCTCCCCTCTCCTCCCACTTCCATCCTCTCTCTCCCTTTCTTCTCTCCTCTCTCCTCTCCTTTCCTCTTCTCCTCCCCCCTTTGCCCTCTCCTTTGCCCTCCTCTCTCCCCCGCCCTCTTCTCTTCTCTGCTCTCTTTCCCTTCCCTCCCAGATGATCTGTTCCTACTAGATGTCACTGTGGTATAAACATTAGCATTTTTTTCCAATTAAAAATCCACCTGAAAAAGGATTTTTTGGGGGGGGCGGAGGGTGGAATAGTTATTTTATTTATTTATTTATTGGTTCGATTTATATGCCGCCCTTCTCCGGAGACTCAGGGCAGCTTACAATGCGTTAAGCAATAGCCATCATACTTTTGTATATACCTGCTTAGTAGGGCTTTCGGCCCCCCCTAAGCGGTGTTCTTTTTATACAAAGTCAGCCTATTGCCCCCACAAACCGGGTCCTCATTTTACCTACCTCGGAAGGATGGAAGGCTGAGTCAACCTTGAGTCTGATGAGATTTGAACTTGCAGTAATTGCAGGCAGCTGGTGTTAATTAACAGCACTTTAGTCTGCTGCGCCACCAAGGCTCTTCCTATGCTATTTAGTTATGCTATTCAAGATGTAATAGATAGCTATTTTTTTTTAATGTTTGCATTAGGTGAAGTAGCACTGGAATGACCTGCAATAAGAAACTGCAGGCATAAAAGAACAATAATAACACCATCAACAAAACAAGGTAAATAGGAGGAAGGCAAATTCAAAATTGTTGCATGCTGTAAATATTTACAGTTACAGAATTTTCGATTATCTTTTTTTTAAAAAAAACCAATTTATAGGACAGATATACATAGAGGACAGAAATGATAGTTTAACTATTTGAACAGAAAAATTAAGAGGAATTTCCATGAATGCATATATTCTCTGATTTACAAGAAGGGAGCGATCGAGGATTACACTTTTGGCTCGGCTCACAGAGGTGGAACAAAATTGTGACATTTCTGCAATGCTAAGGTATTATATAGCATACCCTTTTACAAGCTAGCAGCTCCAAGATATACTTTGAACTCTTGATAAAATATTGTAAGGCAGTTCTATTTTCTCAGTGTAATGTCAACAGAAGCAAGACTGCTGCAGCATGTTTAACTTTTTAATGTCCTGCTTCAGCTGCCTAATAAGCAGACAACCAGCAATAGAAGGAGAGATAGAGGAACTAGAGTTATATTTCCTTTCTGTGCTATGTTCTGAACAAGGTGCTTTTCCAAAAGGCAATTGAACTTTCTTGGTTTTTTTTTCTCTTCCTTTTCCCACCCTTATTTTGCCCTTTCAAGTCCAGTTGCCTTTTAGAAATGCACCTTTGGGACAACCATGACCTGAAGGATTGAGAACAGGGATGGGCTTCAAAAATTTTAGCAACGGGTTCTCTGCCCGGTTTCTGGGTGGGCATGGCTATGGTGGGTGTGGCCTAGTCGGCCTCCTGCACCATGGCAGGGGAGCTGTTTTTGCCTTCCCTAGGCTCTGGAGGCTCTTTGGAGGCCATTAACGGGCCTGTTTCTGGCATTCTGGAACTTCCTGGAGGCCTGTTTTTCACCTTCCCTGGGCTCCGGAGGCTGTCGTCGAGCCTTCAGGAGGACAAAAATGGCCTCCTCCAGGCTCCGGAGGCCCCCCGGAAGCTGGAAATGGCCCCCTTTCCAGCTTTCTGGAGCCTCTGGGAGGCCCGTTTTTCACCCTCCCTGAGCCTCCACACGGGCCCTGCACTTACCTGGCATCCAAAACGGGCCACGTGGGGACTCCTGGGAGGGGTGGGGCAGGGTGGGTGGGACCAGCCAGGAGTGGGATTTGGGGGTTCGCCGAACCGCACAGAATCTTCACTAGAGGATTGCCCAAAGCCGGGAGAACCCGGAGTAGCCCACTCCTAATTGAGAATCTCCCTAGACACTTTCTGTGCTGTGTTTAGAAAAGAAAACAATACAGCTAGTCCTCGGGGCTTACAACTATTCATTTAATGACTATTCAAAGTCACAACAGCACTGAAAAAAGTGACTTATGACTGGTCATCACAATTACAACTGTTGTAGCACCACCATCATGGGTCATGGGATCAAAATTCGGGCACTTGGCAACAGGCAATTGTTTATGACAGTTGCAGTGTCCCGGATTATGTGATTGCCATTTGTGACCTTCCAATCTGCTTCTAACAAGCAAATTCAATGGGGGAAGCGGATTTGCTTAGCGATGGTTTGATTCACTTATCTCTGCAGTGATTTTATTTAACAGCCTTAGCAAAAACATCTTAACATTGGGCATGATTCGCTTAACAACTATCTTGCTTAGCATTAGAAATTCTGGATCCAATTTTTATTATTATAAACTTTTATTCATTCAACATGAAACTCAGTCAACTTCACATTTAAAAATGTATCACAAATATCATTGACTACTTCTTCTTCTTCCTCTTCTTCTTCTTCTTCTTCTTCTTCTTCTTCTTCTTCTATTATTAGTTTTAGTATTATTATTATGTTTATTATTATTATTATCTTTATTCATTAAATATGAAACTCAGTCAACTGAACATTCAGAAATGCATCACAAATACCATTGATTGGTGCTAATGGTTGATACGGGTTACTGTCACAGCGTCTTAGGTATCAACCAAGTACATCATCATCATCCCCTTTTAAATGTAAATTTTAATTTGTTTTTAAATTATTGGGTATTTTAAATTTGTCTCAGCCAAATTATTTAATTCATTTTTATTCTATTTTAAATTTTTGTATTTATGTGTTTTATTCTGTGGCTGTTCACCGCCCTGAGTCCTTCGATAGTAGGGCGGTATATAAATCCAATAAAAACAAACAAAACAAAAACAAACAATCATCATCATCATCATCATCATCATCATCATCATCATCATTATTCATTGCATAGTCAGCCAGATGTTCACACTGGGTTTGGAATTTTTGTCTACCTATCAAGTCCTTACCAAGGACCTGGGATAGGCAAATCTGGATGTTTGACGGATGTTTGACGGTGTTACAGATATTGTTGCAGGATGAAAGCAGTTCCAAGTAATGCTGCCTTCTGCAATTAACTGATGGCGAATCATCATCATCATCATCATATTTAATTGCCTCCCATCTTGCAGTTGGAAGTGACTCTGAATAGCCAATTGTGGTGGTAACCAGAGGTGGTATTCAATTGGTTCAGACCGGTTCACCTGAACTGGTAGTGGAGATTGCGGGTGGGTGCGACTATGCCGTCCTATTTAGCCATGTTTTCAAGGCCAGGCGCATGTATGAAAGGTGCACGCGTGAGCAAAGTGCATGCGTGGAAGACCGGCCACATGTGCAGAAGGTGCACACACAAAGTGAGTGTGCACGCACAGGGTGAACCGGTGATAACAATAATCTGAAACCCACCGTTGGTCGTAAATCTGGAACTACTTATAATGAAGCTCTGCTGGAGCTTCACAGACTCAGAATTGGAGGAGAATATAGTATCCAAACTCGTCCCCTTCAGTCTTGATACAGGAAATCCAGAGATTAAACATCTTTGTCACTGAGAAATAAATAGGACAATGACCTGAATGGCCCTTGTGCTGCTTGTTTTTAGCCAATTAATAGAGGGTGTTTTAGAAGGAAAATAATAATCAAGCTGAGGCTAGAGACGCTTTCCTTTTATAGCCTCTCTGCCAACAGTTCATATGCAATTATTTCTTCGGAGTTACAGGTTACAATCAGCTAAGGGTCTTTCATTAAAAGCTCAGGGCGCTTCTCGGGTTGAACTCACAAAGTCACCTCTAAGGACAACACAATTAAAAAAGATTCCCGCCCTGCTTTACAATGTGAAAGAGTGAGTGGTCTGGTGCTAGTTTTGCTATAGGTGCAAATGTTTCGAATGACAGGGATTTTAAAAGGACTAGTCCCTTTGAATTGAGGCAATAATTATTTAAAAACTATCTTCAGACAATCAGAAAAGCAAGAGGCAAGCGTTAATAGTTTGGGGAGGAGAATGGCAATGTGGGCTGCCATTTTGATTTGGAGTCTTGCCCTCAACCGGAAGTTAGACCCGGTGACCTAAACGGCCTCTAGAAGGAATCAGATTTGACAAACCATTAAGCGCTAGGATGAAAGGCCACATCACATTCGGAAAGTCTGAAGGTTATCGCTGTGGGAGAGACCAGACCTTTGACCGGATGCAAGAGGGACACAATTTCTTAGCCGAACTGGCGAAAACATTGCGTAGCAATTCAATTAAACCTTCCGCTTAAATGTGTCTTTCAACTGTTGCCGTAATGTCAGCAGCGATGACGTATTTATTTCTGGTGAACTTAACTGATATTTTATTAGGATCAAATGCAAGTGAGTGTGCGCTGCCCCGAGAGTTCAGGAGGAACTGATTTTCTGTCAGGAAAGATCGGGATCAATGACATTGTTCTCCTTCCAAGATAATGCTAAAAACATTTATTTAAAGGTTCATATCTTCTTGTGGCCTTATCTGTATTCCGAGCTGCTTGTCCAATGAAATAAGATTCACTCGCACCTTCCTTCACTGTGTTATTGACAAAATGTAAGCACAATGTGACTGGAAGCCAGATGCCAGCCTGGTTTGAGAATCCCTCTCACTTAATTCATCGGCACGGATTATTTTATTGCCACTTTCATTCTTGTTTATGCAGGTTTGGGTTTGGGTGAATCCTGCTTTTTCTAGTAGTTTTTGAATTCGGGATAAGAGCAACCTACAGGTAGCCTTCAATTTTCAATAGTTCATTTCGTGACTGTTTGACGTTTACAAGGGCGTTGAAAAAAGTGACTTAATGACTGGTTTTTCACACTTACGACCGTTGCAGCATTCCCATGGTCATGTGATCAAAATTCAGATGCTTGACAATGGGTTCATACTTACGACGGTTGCAGTGCTCCAGGGTCATGTGATCAACTTGTGTGACCTTCTCACAAGCAAAGACAATGGGGAAGCTAGATTCACTTAACAACCATGTTAGAAACTTATCAATTGCAGTGATTTACTTAGCAACTGCTCAAGTAGGGTTATGAAATAGGGCAAAACTCACTTAGCGATTGTCTTGTTTAGCAACATAAATTTTGAGTTTAATTGTGGTCAGAAGTTGATGTCTAGCTGCATTTAGTCATCCTTCATATGGAACATTAACCTGCATTGCATGTGGCTCTGAACAGAACAGAACAGAACAGAACAACAGAACAGAACAGAACAGAACAGAATAACAGAGTTGGAAGGGAGAACTTCTAGTCCATCCCCCTGCTTAGGCAGGAAACCCTCTCTTATCTATCTATCTGTCTGTCTGTCTATATCATCTGTCTCTCATCTATCTGTCTGTCTATATTATCTCTCTCTTTCACTCTCTCTCCTCTCATCTCTCATCTTTCATCTCCTACCTATCTCCCTACACATTATCTCTCTACACATAGGTCAACTCAAGGTGGCAAACATACCTTAAAGATGAGGCTTCTGTGTTTGAATCTCCAGACCTGCATTGCATTGCTTATCACGTCTCGTGTCGGAAATACAGGAACTAGAAAGGGGGAAATTATTAATTTCAATTTAAAAAGATTAAACGCTTGAATAAAAATATAGATTTATGCAATTCTAGCCATTGTTTTGCTAAGAGGCATTTGTGGTCTCATCCAATGGAATACCACCAATAAATAAATAAATAAATGCAATGCAATTGAGAAGATGGGGCTTTTCTGCGAGAACAGAATGTGAGCTCTGCCTGTCGATCGGATACTGCCGGGAAATTGCTGTTCGAAAATGACCTCTTTTGACCCTGTTCTGTTCTGTGCTAATCCCTCTGGTGCTGTTTCACAAAGCAGACACAAAGAAGAAAATCACAGAAGGTCTAATTGAACAATGCACTTCACTCCAAGCCGCTGGTTGGTCCATCTCTTTCATTCTGCCTTTGTTTTCAATGGAAGGGGTTTAATATTTATCACACAAGCAAATGTCTGCCCTTTTTAGGAATTGGGGACACCACATTTCACAAAACAGCTAAAGCCAAGATTTGGAGGATGGTTGAGAAATTAAGACACAGACTTCAGAGGATAATTAGAACTGCAGAAAAAACAATTGCTACCAACCTGCCTTCCATTGAGGACCTGTATACTGCACGAGTCAAAAAGAGGGCTGTGAAAATATTTACAGACCCCTCACATCCTGGACATAAACTGTTTTAACTCCTATCCTCAAAACAATGCTATAGAGCACTGCACACCAGAACAACTAGACACAAGGACAGTTTTTTCCCGAACGCCATCACTCTACTAAACAAATAATTCCCTCAACACTGTCAAACTAGTTACTAAGTCTGCACTACTATTCATCTTCTCATCTTCTCCTCGTTCCCATCACCCATCTCCTCCCACTTATGACTGTATGACTGTAACCTTGTTGCTGGTATCCTTACGATTTATATTGATATTGTTTCCTGATTGCTTATTTGTAACCTATGACTATCATTAAGTGTTGTACCTGATGATTCTTGATGAACATATCTTTTCTTTTATGTACACTGAGAGTGTATGCACCAAGACAAATTCCTTGTGTGTCCAATCACACTTGGCCAATAAAAAAATTCTATTCTATTATCTCCCGGGGTTTGGTTTAGGCTGGTTGAAGCCACTTTTTGGGTGTGTGTTGTGTGCTTGTGGTTCATTAGATTAACCATCTTGCTGATTGTTATTGGGAAGGTTTGTTTTTTATGTTGGGAGTCATCCAGAGGCAACTGGAGTTGATCAGCATCTAAACTGAATAAAAACAAATTAGTAAAATAAAATGTTATTATTTCTCCCAACTCCAGTTGGATTAGATCCCCAACTCCATCTAGGGGTTGGGGTCTCCAACCTTGGCAACATTAAGCCTGAAGGACTTCAACTCCCAGAATTCCCCAGCCTGCAAAGCTGGTATGCCTAGAGGTGACAGCAGCTTTCACAAGAGATTGCCAAAGTCACTTTCATCTGTGACAGATATGTTGTAATTAGCAGATTGCACAACAGTAACAAGTATACTGCGCAGATCGTTATGCTGACTGCTTTGTCACACTCACAGGAAAGGCGCTGCTGAATACCTCAACCTAAATCTGCCATTTAGTTCACAGGTTGCGAATTTGGGTTAAGAGTGCTTGGGTGATGGGTAGCCTGGTTTCTTGGACACCATGTTTCTTGGCTTATAGGAAGTAAGTGTTCCTCTCAATTCGGCCTGTCCAGATCCCATTTGGAATATGGCACACTGTGTTCCCCAAAAACAAGACCCTGTCTTATTTTTTTTTTAACCCTGAAATAAGCGCCTGGCCTTATTGCCATGCACTCAAAATCCCGACAGGGCTTATTATCAGGGGATGTCTTATTTTGGGGGAAACAGGGTAGAATTATGGGCAGTGACAGATTGGAGCAAATTTACCAAGATGGTGAAGAATCTGAAACTCAAGCCCATGAGATTCATTTAGAAGATATAGATACATTTAGATGGCATATTAAAAAGCAGAGACATCACCTTACTGACAAAGGTCTGTCTAGCCAAAACTATGGTTTTCCCAGAAGTAATGTGTGTCTGTGAGAGTTGGCTTGTAAGGAAGGCTGAAGACTGAAGAACTGATGCTTTCGAATTGTGATGTTGGAGAAGATCCTTGGATTGCAAAGTGATCAAATCAGTCAGTCCTAAAGGAAACCAACTCTGATTGTTCTTTGGAAGGACAGATATTGAAGCTGAAGCTCAAATACTTTGGCCACCAAATGAGAAGAGAGGACTCATTGGAAAAGACCCAGATGTTGGGAAAGATTGAAGGCTAAAGGAGAAAGGGACGGCAGAGGAAGAGGTGGTTGGATTGTGTCATCGACTCAATAAATATGAGTTTGGGCAGGACACAGTGAAGGACAGGGGGGCTGGTATGCTATGGTCCATGGAATCTTTACGAGTCAGACACAACTTAGTGACTGAACAACAACAAATGTTTAGCCTGCAGAAAAGGCAACTGAAGGGAGGCCTTCAGTTGTGTGAAGACTTGTCACCCAGCAGAATTTTCTATTGCCCCATTTTCTATTGACTAAAGGGGGAGAGATGTACTTTCAGACTTCCAAGGTTCTGTTAATGCAACCTTACAGTCAGAGGTGGGTTTCACATAATTTTATCACCAGTTTGCCATGCACCGAAAATGTGAGCGCATGTGCTCTTGAGCGCTTCTTCCATGCATACGTGTGGCCTTCCATGCATGCGCTTTACTCATGGGCACAGCTTGCAGTGTTAAGGATATTGTTGTGTTACCAACCAGCAGAGTAAGTGCACAGAGAAATGGTACTGAGAGCAATGAATACAATACATAAAAACTGGTTTAACAAAGCTTTTACCTTGTAGTGAAAAACAGTTGCATAGTCTTTTAGTCAATCCAAGTCTTTAGCCATTCAAATCAGTCCGAAGTTACAGATATCTTCTTACCAGACAAACAGCAGTAATTCACGCTGGTAACAAATCACGATGATAGCAGATCCATCCACTTCTTCACACACGACAGTAACAGTTTCAATCAACAAGTCAAGCAATGATGAGAGCAGGTCCAACAATGACTATAGCTCGGCTTCCTCCTTATATATAGTTTACACTAGTAATTATCCACTTAAGATAATTGAAGTCAGCAGTGCAATGACTCAACAGTACAATTATGATAATTGCAGTCAGCATTCAGTCAGCAGTCATTAGTCATTACAATGACTCAGCAGTACAATTACTCAGCATTACATTTAAAGTTATAGAACACATATATTGCCTGGACAACCCGTTAGACTTATACCATATCCTAACACACACGGTTTGGAAAACGTGGCTAAATAGGACAGCCTAGCGACGGGGTGGCTGGATGGGTGGGCACACCCGCAGGTCACCGCTACCAGTTCGCTTGAACCGGTCTGAACTGGCTGAATAATAATAATAATAATAATAATAATAATAATAATAATAATAATAATTATTATTATTATTATTATTATTTTATTTCTATACTGCCCTTCTCCCGAAGGACTCAGGGCGGTGTACAGCCCATTTAAAAACAGAATAGACATCAATTTAAAATAATTTAAAAGTATTAAATAAATTTGGCTTAATTTAAAACCCCAAAAGTTTAAAACATCCAATTTAAAATTAAAATTATCACCACTGCTTACAATAACATTGAAGCTAGTACTTCTGGGTGTGTTTCTTCTCTGAAATATCAGTCAATGCTGACATCAATCTTGCAAGTCTAAAAGTACACTCCCCCTACCTTTACAGTCCAAGAAACTAGGGAGAATCTCTTCTGAGGTGTTTGTCATGTCCTCATTCTTTTTGAGACTCAGCTCTTGTCTTGTCTGTGGTTCTTCCTTTTGTCCCCCCCACCCCGCCAAGTCATACCACATACCATTACAATATAATGCTGAAACAGGATAGGAGAAAGAGGAATTAAGGCCACCATAGTTCCTTGGAAGGACAGAAACTGAAGCTGAAGCTCAAATACTCTGATCACTTCATGAGAAGGGAGGACTCATTGGAAAAGCCCCCTGTGTTAGGAAAGACGGAAGGCAAAAGGAGAAGGGACAGCAGAGGACGAGATGGTTAGATAGTGTCATCAACGCAATGAACATGAATTTGGGCAAACTCTGGGAGACAGTAGAGGGCAGGAGGGCCTGGCATGCTATGGTCCATGAGGCTGCAGGGAGTTGGACATGACTTAGCAAGTGAATAACAACAAAACCATAGCATTAAACATTATTCCCCAGATAGCATGGTGGCTTAAGTGGTTGGAACGCTGGGTAGGAGGTTAGCAAGCCCACTGCTGTGGGGCAGGGTTAGGGTTAGGGTCAGGGGTGGGTTTCAAAATTTTTTTACTACCGGTTCTGTGGGTGTGGCTTGGTGGGCATGGCATGGCTTGGTGGGCGTGGCTTGGTGGGCATGGCAGAGAAAGGATACTGTAAAATCTCCATTCCCTCCCCAATCCAGGGGAAGGATACTGCAAAAGCCTCATTTCCTCCCGATCAGCTGGGACTTGGGAGGCAGAGAATAGATGGGGGCGGGGCCAGTCAGGCTTTTTACTATCGGTTCTCCAAACTACTCAAAATTTCCGCTACTGGTTCTCCAGAACTGGTCAGAACCTGCTGAAACCTAGCTCTGGTTAGGGTTGTCCCTCACTCCAGCTCCTGCCAAGGGCATAAAAGGAGCCCCCAAATGAGTGTCTCCTGGGCAACGGTGATGTCATTGGCTAGTCTTTTCAACCTGGAAGTGCCCTGGGGCTTCTGACACAAGTGCAAAAAAATATATCCCTAGACGTTCCCTCAAAATATATAGCTAGGAGAGAGAACTTTAAAAAAAATAAGCTGAATCAATGAAAAATGCCACTACTGAAGTTCAATCCAACTTGTCTCTATCTCCCCCCACTCTCCCCCAGAAAACCAGGGTGCATAGGAACATCACAGGTTCTGCCGCTTTCCCGCCATGGATTGCCCAGTTTGTCTTCATTGTAAAATAAACAGAGTGGAAGAGAAAAGAAGTACATTTCTACAACATAAATCATTTTGCCTTCCTTCCTTCCTCGTGGCTCTTTATATCTCATTCTCCTCTTGCCTCGACTCCAGAGATCTAATTACTTAAGATAAATGTGTATAAACATGAGCTTTAAGCTTTCTAATCGCTCTTCTGCTTTGCTTGTTTCCACAGAGGTCAAGACGATCAGTTTAAATGTTTCTAAATAGCAAAGTAGAATACATTTTTCTTTTTCACGCCCCAGATGCAATTTATGACATTTTATTAGCAACTGCAGAGTTAAGAAACTATTATCTTTTGATTGGTCTCATTTCAAATCAGAGCTTTTATCTAAGGTAGGAATCTGTCAGCATTGACAGCAGCTGGTAAAAAGATTTGTGGAGTGATGGTGGAGGGAAGGAATAGGATAATTTTTCCCAAAGCATTAATTCTCTCTCATTCTCTCTCTCCCCCACCCCAAGCTCTCTCATAACTCTTGATTTACAGAAAAGGCCAATACATTATTATTCCCAATGTCTGAAATTCAATTATGGGCAGATTACAGCCTCTCTTCTTGATCCTGCTTTAAAAGCAAAAACATCAAAACTTTTACCGAAAGGATAGAAACGATTTCAATTGGAGTGTGCAGGGACAGAGACACCAATGCCGTAAAGACACAACATGTTTCTCCTGAAAGGTTTTGCTAACTCAGATTGAAGTTCATCATCATCATAGCTAATGTACAGAAGACCCTTCAGAAGATCTGAAGTTAGGGCTTGGGTAACAGGTCCTGTTGATCAAGGTCAGAAGCAGGAGTGGGTTCTACTTACCTTTACTACCGGTTCACAACGGGATCACTTCTGCGTATGCGCAGATCGCCGATGATGACATCCGGGGCAGTGGGCGGGGCCTCCCGTTGGTTTTACTACCGGTTCTTGCGAACTGGTCTGAACCGGGGGCAACCCACCACGGGTCAGAAGAAGAATGCGAGAAGTTAGAACCAAAGCTGATGATTTACGTAGCTGTTCTCTGAAACATCTTCACCATCTTTATAGAATAGGTGGGATGAGCTGTTCCAGTAAACTCTATAGTTCAGGGTTTCTCAATTTTGGCCACTTGAAAATGTGCGGACTTCAACTCCCAGAATTCCCCAGACAGCAGTTGCTGGCTTTGGATGTGTGGAGCTGAAGTCCACACATCTTCAAGTTGGAATGGGACAACTCGCTGCAGCCACCTCACCAAGTCCACCTCACCACGGCCAACTCTCTGCAGGACAACTCGTCACGACCAACTCGCTATGGGACAACTCGCTGTGGGACAGTTTAACAATTCTATGTAATTATTTAAAATAAATAAAACATTATTTTAATTTTTGCCGTTCGCATTTCATTCTGTCCCTACTATTGCATTCTTTCTATCCCACCATTTCTTTGATATTAGTGTAACTCTTGTCCTGCAGTGAGTGGGCCGTGGTGAGTTGGCCATGCAAATTGTCATAGACCCTCTTCAAGTTGCCAAGGTTGAGAAACATTGCTATAGTTAAATGGGGATTCGAACCTCCCATGTATCAGTCCAGTGTTTTAACCACTATGCCAAAACCAGGAGGACTCAGGATTTTCTTTGGCCCGCACAATGTCAGAAAAACAAATGTGTTTCTTCTCTTCTGCATTTTGGGTGGTTAGGGGAAATCCAGGGCTGAAGCTCTTTAACTTAATGCGTTATTGCTTAACGCATTGTAAGCCGCCCTGAGTCTCCGGAGAAGGGCGGCATATAAATCAAATTAAAAAAAAACAAAAAAACCCCCTGCTTAGTCAGATATTTTATGGTGCAGCTCTAAATTGCAGCATGGAACTGTCAGGTAGAAGTCTGAAGATTCCTAGTTCAGGCCCCAGCAGCTCCTGATCTATGGGTCATAACTGTGGATCAAAATATCTACTGCTCTGTCAACCTCAGCAGAAAAGGGAATTAATCAACAGCTGACTCTCTTGGCCATTTGACCAATTAAATTGCTTTCTTCCTTGATTTACTGCCTTTATCACTTTGGATTATAACTTTATTTTGGCCTGCATAGCACCTGAAGGGATGTGGTGACTCAGTGGCTAAGATGCCGAGCTTGTCGATCGAAAGGTCAGCAGTTCAGTGGTTTGATCCCTAGTGCTGCTTAACAGGGTGAGCTCCCGTTACTTGTCCCAGCTTCTGCCAACCTAGCAGTTCGAAAGCACGTAAAAAATGCAAGTAGAAAAATAGAGACCACCTTTGGTGGGAAGGTAACAGCGTTCTGTGTGCCTTTGGCGTTTAGTCATGCTGGCCACATGACCACGGAGACGTCTTTGGACAGCGCTGGCTCTTTGGCTTTGAAACAGAGATGAGCAATGCCCCCTAGAGTCAGGAATGACTAGCACATATGTGCAAGGGGAATTTTTACATTTACCTTTAGCACCTGAAGGCAGGACAAGAAGCAATGGATGGAAGCTGATTACAGAGAAAACCAACCTAGAACTAAGGAGAAATATCCTGACAGTTCGAACAATTAATCAGTGGAACAGTAATAATAAACTTGATTACAGTCACAGACCAGCAATAGACAAAATTATCACTGTTTACAATAGTATTAAAAGATATTACTAATAATAATAAGTAATAATGTCCATAATAATAAAATACATGGTATCAAACAGTATGGCTCTTACCCTTGATTACATGATGGGAGAGCAGGTAAGTATGAGTGTAAATATAATTTCTCTAAAAATTGTTAGAGATATCTACAAGAAATTGGTGCAGTAAACATCTTTAATTCTAATCAGTGGAACAGGTTGCCTCCAGAAGTTGTGGGTGCTGGAGGTTTTTAAGAAGACATTGGACAACCATTTGTCTGAAATGGTTTCAGGATAGGGTTTCCTGCCCTGATGGGATTTCCTGCCTGAGCAGGGTGTTGGACTAGATGACCTTCAAGGCAGGGATGGGCTTCAGATCCTTTAGCAACGGGTTCACTGGGTGGGCGTGGCTATGGTGGGCGTGGTCTAGTCGGCCGCCTGCACCATGGCGGGGGAGGGGGGATTTTTCACCCTTCCCAGGGTCCAGAGGTTTTTTTTGAGCCTCCGGGAGGGCAAAAACTGCTTCCCCCGGAGTCTGGAGGCCCTCTGGAGGCCGAAAACAGACCTGTTTCTGGACTTCCGGAACCTCTGGTAGGCCCATTTTTTGCCCTTCCAGACCCTCCGCGTAGCCCCTGCACTTACCTGGAATGATGAACGGGCCATGTGAAGACTCCTGGGAGGGGTGGGGCAGGGTGGGAGGGGCTGGGTGAAATGGGGTGGGCGTGGCAAGCCAGGTGGCATTTGGGGGTTCACCAAACCCTGGTGATCCTTGGCTAGAGGATCGCCCGAACCCTGCCAAACCTCCAGGAGCCCACCCTTGCTTCAAGGTCCCTTCCAACTCTGTTATCCTGTTATCTCAGGGGATTATTTCCTGTCCTGACAACGGATTCTGCCTTGATTGGGATCTTGTTATTCTGCTATTAGTTATTCTGTAGGTGAAAAATGCACATAGTTTACAATCTGAATAAAAATCCTTAATTTGGATAGGATTAGTCAATTCTTACACATGGGCATTATGGACACAGCAAGAAAATTGTGGTAGAGGAGCTAATTTGTAGGAGAGGCCACCTGCTTGCTTGGAGAAACGAGGGAAGACAAAGCTCTATCTAATGGTTGTTCGTATTAAGATGATTTATGGGGTAGGGGCACAGGTCTCAGTTGTGATTTGAAACAATCTTACATTAATTGTTTAGGAATAGACCCTGTTCTTATTGGATAAGAACACATTTTTTCATCATTATTGAGTATTGCCTTTTTTTGGCATTGGTCTAGTGATGGGGCTGCACCTGCCTTAACCCTGGCAGATACTCCAGACAAGAAGCACAGCCAGAAGTGCTAGCTCTATTTTTATTGCAAGGTTAAGGTAATGGTTTCCCCTGGCCAGTCATTTCTGACTCTAGGGCACAGTGCTCATCTCCATTTCTTGGCTGAGCGAGCTAGTGTTATCCAAAGACATTTCCGTGGTCATATGGCAGCATGACTATAAGCTGAGGCACATGGAACTTCCTGCCAAACTGGTACCTGTTAATCTATTTATTTATTTATTTATTTATTGGTTCGATTTATATGCCGCCCTTCTCCGGAGACTCAGGGCGACTTACAATGCGTTAAGCAATAGCCTTCATTCTTTTGTATATACCTGCTTAGTGGGGCTTTTGGCCCCCCCAAGCGGTGTTCTTTTTATACAAAGTCAGCTTATTGCCCCCACAGTCTGGGTCCTCATTTTACCTACCTCAGAAGGATGGAAGGCTGAGTTAACCTTGAGCCTGGTGAGATTTGAATTTGCAGTAATTGCAGGCAGCTGGCAGCTAAATGCTACTTAACAGCATTTTAGTCCGCTGTGCCACCAAGGCTCTTTTCTACTCGCATGTGCATGCTTTTGAACTGCTAGCTGGGCAGGAGCTGAGGCAAGGAGGGGAGCTCACCCCGTCATGCAGCACTCGGGTTTCAAACCCAGGCTGTCAGCTTTCCAGCTGACAAGTTCAATGTCTTTAACCACTGAGCCATCATGCTCCTGTGTGGTAAGCTTACATTAGCAGAATATTTAAAAGACTGAAAGTGCATCTCCCCCGCCACCCTTGGCTTTATAATCAATATAAAAGGGGCAATACATAATTCTGCTTTGCGATGCCCTTCAGATGTTTGAAGACTGCTGTCATATCTTCCCTTCAGGTGTCTTTTCTGCAGGCTAAGCATACCTACACCTTTTAACTGAGCCTCACACCAGGGGTGAAATGCTCCCGGTTTGGACCGGTTCGGCCGAACCGGTAGCGATGGTGGCTGGTGGTTCGGAGAACTGGTAGCGATGGCAGCCTGAGGCTCCGCTTACCCACCCAGTTGTCATTACTTCCTGATTTTAACCAGGAAGTAACCTGTTTCTTACCCTCTGCACATGCACAGAAGGGTTTGTGCATGTGCAGAGGGTCCATGCACACACATGATGTGCGCGCGTATGAACGAAGCAAGAGCGCGCGCATGGTGTAGGCACTTCCGAACCGGTTGGGAAGGTAAGTAGATTTCACCCCTGCCTCACACCATCCCTCTTTTCCTATTACTTTCTGGAAAATTAGGGAGGATCTCTTCTGAAACGTTTCCCATGCTCTCCATCTGGACTGAGATATTTATTCTGGTTATCCAGTCTATGTCTCTCCTTCCTGTCCCCCAAGGTCATTCCCACATACCATTACAACTTAGTTCAAGTTGGAATTGACTCCAAATCTCTGAGGAGGGTTTTTTTCCCATTAAAAATTTACCTGTTTTTGAATATCCCACTCGGTCTGGTTCAGTTAATGGCTATTTGCTTATAGTCAGTCTCATACAAGCCATTCCTTCATTTCCTTTCGATAAAACATCGATAGAACTCTTCAGTCATATTTGAAACTCAGATAAACGTCTTCTGAAAATGACTCTTTGAATGGGCCACCATCAAAACTAGGATGATTTTCACTGAGACCTGAATCACCCGCTTAAGATATTAATGGTTGTTCTCTTGATGTTTGAACTACAAGCAAGCCATAAAAAAAATCCTATTATTCCCCCCTGATTGATTGTAATGGAGATTGATTGTCCTGGCCAATCAAGTACCGTAGGAGAAAGTCATTACTAAGAACTGTACCAAGGCTTTTGCGTCTCTGAAAATGTAACAGAAAACAGTTCTTGCTCAGATAAAGGCTCCTACTTGCACAACAGAAGTCAAATATCTGCTCAATAGACTGCATTGCTTGCGGTTTAGCAATGATGGGAGACTGTTGAAATTTAGAATTCCTGAGCTTTCCAGAATTGTGAAGACTGATCTACTGGCTTTAAAATCCCCGAAGTTTCCAAAATTTTGAAGACACAATGGATAAACTCTTTGCTTTAGAATCCCTGAAATTTTTAGGCTGTTGAAGACACAACGAATACACTCCTTGATTTTGGGGGGAAAATAGAACATTTTGATGCTTCCTGCAAATAATTGATGTGCCTAATTATAAACCTATATAACCACAGTAGATTAGTTTACCCTGTTTAAGGGTTCACAGATCTGTCACTTTTGCTTTCTTTCATTTTCAGATTGCAAAAGTTGGAAGTTCATCAAGTTCTTATTTAAAAAAACCAAGTTGTTAGACATCTTCTCTCTAGGACAATAAAGAACATTTGTGAATGATGATAGATTTCAACAGATTGCCTCTTCCAATCCAAGTTCACAAACATGAATGAGCACACACATGACACCTGGTACAGGAAAGAAAAAATAAGAACAAGCAAATACAAATAAAACTATCCTATATTCTGCAGTGATTGGTCGAACCAATAAAGATATGGATGAGGCAGGCTGCCCCCCATTTTTTTTCTCCCCGTGGCTAGCAAGATTAGTTAAGTAAAAATTTCCATTTTGCAGGATCGATAAAGCTTGTCTTCCTTTCAAAACTTCTTCTAAATAGCCTTTCTTTACACAATGTGCTTAATCTGGCTACCTAATCCATCCAGTTTCTAGGTTTACACAATATATTGATCTAAATGGCTAAGGCACAAAATTATGGAGTCCTTGATGCTCTCTGAGCTTGGTTGTTTGCTTGCAGACATTTCATTACCCAACTAGGTAACATCATCCATGCTCCAATGATGTTACCTAGCTGGGTAATAAAACATCTGCAAACCAACAAGCATGCTCAGAGAAGACCAAAGACTCCACAGTTCAACCTTCAGCTACAGACACTCTTCTATTCATGCCATCAAAATATAATCAAAGTTGAAACATCAAAGGTCATCTCAGGGGTTGCCATAAAGAAGAGGGAGTCAAGCTATTCTCCAAAGCACCTGAGGGCAGGACAAGAAGCAATGGGTGGACACTAATGAAGGAGAGAAGCAACTTAGAACTAAAGAGAAATTTCCTGAACAATTAATTATTCCACTAATTAATTAGAACAATTAATTAGTGGAGCAAATTGCTTCCAGAAGTTGTGGGTGCTCCAATACTGGAAATTTTTAAGAGATTGGATAATTATTTGTCAGAAATAGTATAGGGTTTCCTGCCTGAGCAGAGGGTTGGACTAGAAGACCTCCAAGGCCCCTTCCAACTCTGTTATTCTAAATTCTAATTCTCAAGTTTTTCTTCCAAGATCAAAACTTTGTACAAAGCCCACACTTTTATTTTTACATCGAGGTCAAAAATGGTACTCAAAGATTTTCCCCAATGACCAGTGTCTCTCTCTTTCTGTCATCTGAAAAACAACACTGAATCCATATAGAAAAATTCTAGCCTAAAACCAGTGGGGGGTTTCTACCGGTTCAGACCGGTTCGGGTGAACCGGTAGCTCTGATTTTCAGCCATGAGCGAACCGGTTCGCTCATTTTTTGAAGTGGGCCCACCTGCCCCTGCATTATACTCACCAATATTTCTGCTTCCGAAGTTCAGCTGATCGGGGCGGCAGAGTGGATTGCCGCTCCCCAGCTGTTTTCCTTGCTCTCAGCAACGCGGAACTTCAATTTTCTGCAAACTGCGCATGGGCACTCAACAAGCCGGTTGTTAAACTGGTAGGATTCCACCCCTGCCTAAGACCCACAGCCCTATATACCCATGATCACACTTGGCATACAACTTGATTCTCTTCTTCCTATCATTTTCTCAGGATCTGTTTCCCAATTAATGCCACCCACTAGTTAGCTCTAAAAGGAAAATAAAGAATCTGTCTTATATTAAGCAGCAATCTACATTATAAAAATATTTGCAGTCTTTTGACAGTTATTACCTTTTAAAAAACTACTACAGTTTCCACAGGAATATGATTTATCTGCGAACTGTGCCATTTTGGCTGGGAGAAATTCCACTGTGTATCTTTCTTGGTGTACATTTTGAAAGGTCCCATCTGTCTCTCCGTGATCCTTCTGGTGCCCCTTGGCTAAGAGATGTATGCATATGGACTGGTACAACAGTGTCATTAGAATGATTGATGATCCCAGTGAACCTCTGCATCAAAGAAAGTAGATCTGTAAGGATTTTTCTGCTTCAGGATGGAGTCCTATGAAGTGGACCTAATGGATTATTTCTCCCTGTGGTGATGTTGGGTTGGCAAATAAACACATTCTTGTAGTAGGTTTTGTTCATAGAGATGGGCTGGGTAATATACCCTTGACCAAGGTAAAGAATGGCCTAAGAAAGGGAAGAGAACATCACCAAATGTGCAAATGTCTTCATAAGTGGGATCAACTAGGATACAAAAATTGAATATGGCAGAAAGGGAAAGTTGATTGATCTGACAGTTTTGTGTGGCTAATTCTGGAAAGTTTGGGTTTGAGTTCTGATTAGTTCAACCATGATTGTGATTCTACAGCCACGTTCCTTGTCTTTTACAGATTCATAGAAAAAGGATCCAACCGATCTCTATTCTAGTCAAGAATAGTTGTAATTGCTGATTTTAATTCAGGGGTTCCCCAAACTTGGCAACTTTTAAGACTTGTGGACTACAACTCCCAGAATTTCCCAGTCAGCCATTCCCCATGCTCACTGGGGAATTCTGGGAGCTGAAGTCCACAAGTCTTAAAGCTGCTAAGTTTGGAGACCCCTGCTTTAATGGATTGAAGTGGTGAGATTTAGTTTGCTGTTTCCTCTTAATATTCCTTATCAAATTTTTAATTATTTTTGTAACTTGGGTGAAGAAAATCTGGGAATTTATTTGAAAGAAATGAATGTAAGGAAAAGCAACAGTGACATTTCTCTATCCATTCTAATGGGAAAAAAGGCACAAAGCAATTGAATCAGTAACAAAAAACAGAGGGTTTACCACTCTTTGACTAGCCTTCCTTAATCAATGAACTCCCAATCCATTGGATTACAATGTTCACAGTTTCTATCTATAATTCATACCTGGCATTAAACCTTATACTCAGGATGATGAACATTATGTTCAAATGTATCGAAGGGCTGGAACATAGAACATAGAATAATAGAGTTGGAAGGGACCTTGGAGGTCTTCTAGTCCAACCCCAACCCTTTTGGGTACCAGAAACAGGTTCTGTGGAGAGAGGTTTTTCCACGGACCGGAGGGGGGCATGGTTTCGCCTGCTGCCTGCATCCTGCAGATGGGGCTTCACTTGTTTGTGCATCCTGTTTTTTGGCATGCTGGGGCCCAGTGTCAGTCCATGGATGAGGGGTTGGGGACCTATACCATTTCAGACAAGTTGTCCAGTCTCTTTGCAGATGACACCAAGCTGGCAGGAATAGCCAATACTCCAGAAGATAGGCTCAAGATACAGAAGGATCTTGACAGACTTGAACATTGGGCACTATCTAACAAAATGAAATTCAACAGTGAAAAAAGCAAGGTTCTACATTTAGGCAAGAAAAACAAAACACACAGGTACCGTATATGTGGTACCTTGCTCAATAGTAGTAACTGTGAGAGGGATCTTGGAGTCCTAGTGGACAACCATTTAGATATGAGCCAGCAGTGTGCAGCAGCTGCCAAAAAAGCCAACACAGTTCTGGGCTGCATAAACAGAGAATCAAGATCAGGTGAAGTGTTAATACCACTTTATAATGCCTTGGTAAGGCCACACTTGGAATACTGCATCCAATTTTGGTCGCCACGATGTAAAAAAAGATGTTGAGACTCTGAAAAGATTGCAGAGAAGAGCAACAAAGATGATTAGGGGACTGGAGACTCAAACATATGAAAAACGGTTGCAGGAACTGGGTATGTCTAGTTTAATGAAAAGAAGGACTAGGGGAGACATGATAGCAGTGTTCCAATATCTCAGGGGTTGCCACAAAGAAGAGAGAGTCAAGCTATTCTCCAAAGCACCTGAGGGCAGGACAAGAAGCAATGGGTGGAAACTAATCAAGGAGAGAAGCAACCTAGAACTAAGGAGAAATTTCCTGACATTTAGAACAATTAATCAGTGGAACAACTTGCCTGTGGAAGTTGTGAATGCTCCAACACTGGAAATTTTAAAGAAGATGTTGGATAACCATTTGTCTGAAGTGGTGTAGGGTTTCCTGCCTGGGCAGGGGGTTGGACTAGAAGATCTCCAAGGTCCCTTCCAACTCTGTTATTCTATTCTATTCTTTTTGAAAGCCTCTAATGATGGAGCACCCGCAACTTCTGAAGGCAATCAATTGCATTGGTTGATTGCTCTCACCATTTCTCCTTAGTTCTAGGTTGCTTCTCTCCTTGGTTAGTTTCCATCCATGTTCCTCGTCTTGTCTTTTGGTCCTTTGGAAAATAGTTTGACCCCCTTGTCTTTGTAGGAGCTCCTCAAATATTGGGACACTCTTATCATGTCTCCCCTAGTCCTTCTTTTCATTAAACTAGACATACTCAGTTCCTGTAACTGTTTTTCATATGTTTTAGCCTCCAGCCACCTAATCATTCTTGTTGCTCTTCTTTGCAATCTTTTCAGAATCTCAACATCTTTTTTTATATTGTGATGACCAGAACTGGATGCAGTAAGCTACACTTGGAATACAGCATCCAGTTCTGGTCACCACAATATGAAAAAGGCTGCCTAGAGTGAAGGCTGAAACTGCCAAGGGCAGAAGCAAGGAGCCTGGGGCCAGACAGATCTGTTATCAAAAAGCAGCACAGTTTCCTTCCACCTGCATTACAAAATTAGTCAGTAGTTGATCTTTATTATTAAGGTTTCTTCTTTCTGTTATAAAAGGGATGTATTTATCAAAGAGATAAAGGAGACCTGGTGGCACAGCAGACTAAAGCACTGTTATTAACATCAGCTGCCTGCAATTACAGCAAGTTCAAATCTCACCAGGCTCAAGGTTGACTCAGCCTTCCATCCCTTCTAAGGTAGGTAAAATGAGGACCCAGTTTGTGGGGGCAATAAGCTGACTTTGTATAAATATACAAAAGTATGAAGGCTATTGCTTAACGCATTGTAAGCCGCCCTGAGTCTCCGGAGAAGGGTGGCATATAAATCAAATTTAAAAAAAAACAAAAAAACCTGTTGCCCTTGACTCTTCTGTTGCTCTCTCCCAAGTTCTGTAGAATTTTTTTTTTATTTTTTTTTTAGAGAGAAATTTATTGCTGTGCCCTGGGTGAAGACTCTAACAGCATCATCATCTATTCCTAACCTCAGGAGAAAAGAAAATGCACCCAGGACTCCAGGATTCAACCACAGTGACTGATCCATCATGCAAATCCATTGACTGTGGATCAACTCCCCAAGTTTTCAGCATCAGAAGGGTACGTGGACAAATTTACTACCTTCTTTGTTCAGTGTGATTTAAACATTTCTCTTAAGGATTCCCCATGGACAGATCTCTTGTTGGATTTATAATTGGGAGAGAGAGAATGAGATAGAGACAGACAGAGAGGGAGGGAGGGAGGGAGAGAGAGAGAGAGAGAGAGAGAGAGAAAGAGAGAGAGAGAGAGAGAACAGAATTTTCTTCTGCTAGCGAACAGCCTAGAGTTAGACAACATTGCCAATTGTTCCAAGGCAGATATGCCCACTTTGTTGACAAAGGTTTGTATCATGAGGAAGAGTGATATGATGTGTTAGCAAAGCATTGCTTTCTTTTTTTACCCAACCCTTGACTCTCCCTGGAGATGTCTCTGCCCCTGAGAACATTTTATTATTTTATTTTGTTTTATTTTGTTTTGTTTTATTTTATTTTATTTTATTTTATTATTTTATTTTATTTTATTTTATTTTATTTTATTTTATTTTATTTTATTTTATTTTATTTTATTTTATTTTATTTTATTTTGTTTTGTTTTGTTTTGTTTTATTTTATTTTATTTTATTTTATTATTTTATTTTATTTTATTTTAATTTATTTTAATTTATTTTAATTATATTTTATATTTCTTATTTTATATTATTTCATATTTCATATTTTTACTTTTTATATTATTTTATTTTTTAACAAATTTATATGATTGCCCAACTCACACACAGGTCTGTGACTTATCACAATAAAAATCCACAATATAAAAACCGTAAAACGCCAGCCCTTTAGAATTTTGAAGATCCTGTCCAAATTGGTCATTAGTGAAAACCGCTGATCGCAAGAGGGTGAGTTTTCTGTGGAAAACCATATTGCAAATTTTCATTTGGTCTCTGAGAATATGGACTGGAATAAAAGGAGCTTAAATGACCTTTAAAAAAAACCACACAGAGACAATCTGATGAATATGGGATGAACAGAATGCTCAGGGGACCTGCATTAAACCAGCTGTGCATTAAAGCAGCTGTGTTTAGAGATTGATGGAAAACTTGAGTAGCAGAAATGTATGGGTGTTAAAGAAAGATGTTTCTATTCCCCTTCCCTTATGCTCCTTTCTCCATCTCTTATCAAAGATGTGAAGGCATGCATCTGGGAGTTAGTAGATTCCATTCTTGGCCCAAGAAATCTGCAGCAAACACACAAAGGTAACAGAATAACAGAGTCGGTGGAAGGGACCTTGAAGGTCTTCTAGTCCAATCTCTTCTTAAAAACCTCCAGTGTTGGAGTACCCACAACCTCTGGAAACAAGTCGTTCCACAGTTCCAAAGTTCTAACTGTCAGGAAATTTCTCCTTAGTTCTAGGTTAGTTCTCTCTCAGATTAGTTTCCATCCATTACTTCTTGTCCTGCTTTCTGGTGCTTTGGGGAATAGATTGGCCCCCTCTTCTTTCTGGCAACCCCTTATAAACAAGGGTTATGTTTGTACTGTCGAAAATCTAACCACCTTGCACAGAAGTGGTTTGCCAAAACCATCCATAAAGTAGTGTATTTGTGGAGAAGAGGTGACTTTGATAAGCAGATACACTAAATACAACTCAGAGCAATGTTTCTCAACCCAACTTTAAGAGGTGTGGACTTCAACTCCCAGAATTCCTCAGAGAGCCGTGCAGGCTAGGGAATTCTGGGAGTTGATGTTCACATCCCTTAAAGTGGGCAAGGCTGAGAAAAACTGACCTAGGCAAATTGTCATTTAGTCACCCCTGTGATACTTCAGGCCCAGACTTGTCCTGCAATACAACTTCAGTCTTTAGTGGATTCTAATGTGATGGGCAACTTCATAGAATGTTCAGCCAGGTGCAAATTATGCTTTGTTCACTCAAAGCATTAAAAGAGTAGAAACTATTGATACATCAGTATTAAATTGTTTGATAATCCATTTGTCTGTTTTCTTGGCTGTCCAGGATATTCTCAGAAGTCTTCCACACCAGGATCACGGGAAATTAATTTTACTGGACTGTTCCATTTTTGCCTGTCAACAAATTGATTATAGTCTAAGGTGACCAGACGTCCCGCTTTTGGCGGGACAGTCCCGCTTTTGAGCAATTTGTCCCGCGTCCCGCGGCGTTTTAAAAAAGTCCCGATTTTTCATTCTGCCTCCTGGTTCCCGGCTGCCTCCTGAATCCCCGCTGATGGCTAGAGGGAAAAAACCTGTTTAAACTCTTGCCGCGGGGCTTCAAAGGGCCGCCCTACGTTAATTAGCTCGGCTTCCCCCTCTCAGCTGATTTGCACAGGGCTCTGCTCTTGCTAAATTGCTCAGGTTTTTTTCCCTCTTTGTGCAAACCAAGCTCAAAACGAAACTGAAAGTAAAACAGGCTGTTGGCTTTGCGGTTTGCTTGCAACGTTGGAAAATTAGGCAGCAGATTTATTTTCCTTTTCCTCACCAAAAAAGGTAAGTGCAAACAATGGAAAATTATTTAGGGCAAAAGAGGAGAGTTCAAGATTTTAAAACACAAAAGAAAAAAAAGCTCTTTTTAACTAGGGAATTGTAATAATTGAGATATTATTAATTGTATACTGTGTTGAAAGCAGAAATGGTTAAGTTGTGGTTTGGAGGAATATATGGGGGAAATTATTTGGTTTATTATTATTGGTAAGTATAATTAATTGATTTGTAAGAAATTGGATTGCATGGAAATAATTGGAATATTCATGTTCATATTGATTAATATACAAAAAAGATAGTTATATAACTAATTGATTTATATTAAAATGTTGAATTTGTATTAAACAACTGTATTACATAATTACATAATTAACCAATGTGAGGATGGATATAAAAATAGATGACAATGGGAAGGGGTATAAAATAGAATAGAAGGGAAAAATTGAATTTGATTAAGATTAGAGATGAGGATGAAGGGTAAAATTGTTTTTTTAAAAAAATAGATGAGGAATAAATATGGCAAAAAGGAAATATAGAAATTGTAAATTTAATTGAAATGACTAAACACTGTTTAAATTTGTGAACCAGCCAAATATTCTGTTCAAAGAAAATACATTGTATGTATGTGTGTTTCTAATTATTGCTATTTATTCATATTTGTTCTCTTTTATTCTTTAAAGTTTAACAATTCATTCTTTATCTTAATATCTTTATATTTGTTTGGGGTTGGCTTTCTTCCCTTTCATCTTTTTTATTGTACAGCAATCTTTCTCCTCAAACCTACCACCTCTCTTTTCTTTCCTTCTTACTTTCTCTTCCCCCCCTCTTCTCCTCCTCCCTACTTCCTCTTCCTTTCTCCTTCTCCTCCTCTCTTCCTCCCTCTCTTAACCGTCACTCCTACTCTAATTTCCCTTCCCTTCCTTCATCCCTCTCTATTACTGTATCCTTTTATGCATATGAACTACTCAGAGGGCTGAAAAAGTTATTTTTGACTGGTCCTCGCACTTTTGACCAGTCCTCGAACTTACGACTGTCCTCACATTTTACATTTTTGCCCTATCTTGTCATCATGGTGAACAGAAGCAGTTGTGAAATGAGTGACATGGTTGTTAAGAATGCTGCATGGGCATAAATGTGAGGATGGTCATAAGTGTGAGGACCAGTCAAAAGTGTGAGGACCTGTCAGAAATGACTTTTTTCAGCCCTCTGGTTAGTCCTTTTGTGCATATGGACTACTCAGAGGGCTGAAAAAGTTATTTTTGACTGGTCCTTGCACTTTTGACCAGTCCTCGAACTTACGACTGTCCTCACATTTTACGTTTTTGCCCTATCTTGTCACCATGGTGAAGAGAAGCAGTTGTGAAATGAGTGACATGGTTGTTAAGAATGCTGCACGGGCATAAATGTGAAGATGGTCATAAGTGTGAGGACCAGTCAAAAGTGTGAGGACCTGTCAGAAATGACTTTTCAGCCCTCTGAGTAGTCCCTATACACACAGCCATGGCCACCCAGTCACATGACCAGCTAGCCATGCCCACCCAGTCACATGGCCTCCAAGCCACGCCCACACAATAAGCCACGCCCACAATGGTGTCCCTCTTACCAATGTTAAAATCTGTTCACCTTACCCTATACACATAGCCATGGCCACCCGGTCACATGACCAGCTAGCCACGCCCACCCAGTCACATGACCAGCTAGCCACGCCCACAAAATAAGCCACGCCCACAAAGTCCCTCTTTACCAATGTTAAAATCTGGTCACCTTATTATAGTCTGATCAGTCTGTTTTCCATTTCATTATGATTCTGCTCTTTAAAGCAACAACAAAGCCACCATGATAAAGATAGTTTGCTTTGAATATGCTGTTGGAAGAAATATCCATCTGGTTCAGTTCCAAGTGGGGAGAAAGACACTGGAAACATGGAGGCTGATTGGAAAAATGGTTTAATGGAACAGAACCATCAAGCACATGGTCCTGCTGCAGTTGACCACATGGAGTTGAGAGAGAGAGAGCTATTTATATCCTCTCATGGGATTTGCACTTGAACTTCCTGTTCCTGTGCAAGAATATGTATTCTATTGGTTGTTGTGGGATGTGTGTGTCACAGCTAACTTTATAGGCTGTCTGAGTCCCAGGTTTGGTTGAAGCTTGCTGGGTGATGCAATGTGCCCAGTGATTGTGCCATGTGGTGAGCTCTGCTGCTGGATGGGTTTAATTCTATTATGTCCTGGAGGATCATGTTTTAATCCCATCACCCTGGAGCTGGAGGTCTTTTGTCTTGTAGATAGACTGGCCCAGTCTTTCTTAATGGGTACAAAATACCTGCTGGGGGGGCGGGCAGGAACTGCTCTCTGTCTTTAAAACATGTTTGTTCTTTTATCATCCAGGGAAATATAACATTCTGCCTTTTTAATATTTCTCAAAATATTTCATTCTTCTAGGAGAGGGCTGGGTGCTAACTTTCTACAATACTTTTAACATATTAGCATTTACAAAATGCTAATTTTCGTATAAATAAATATGTTTTGTATATAAATTGGTGTTGGGTGGGGAGAGATTTTTCACCTTGGTTGATAGCTTGGTGCCATCTTTCCTTGCATTATGATAAAAACTGATCACAACAACTTAGTATGACTTTAAATCTAGCAGTGCTAACTACCCAGTAAAAATCGCATTGGCTGATTCCTACAATGCTATTTTGAGTATGTCTATTCATAAGAAATTAAAAGTAAGTTTCCTTGGTCACAATCTCAGTAGGGCAATAAAGCCTCATTCATCTCCCCAAGAAACTAATTTAAAGAGGTTTACAGTCTCCATTACTAGAACAATCACAATCATTCTATCAAATAGAACGCTGTGCTGAGAGCTTTTTCCTCTATAATTTTTTTCCCTAATCCCCCTTGAAAACCATTTCAGCGGGCACCCATCTCTGCATCCAGTGGCAGCGAATTCCACAAGTTAATTGCACCCCATGGGAAGGAATCCTTGTATTTTGTTCCAAACTATTTACTATTGATTCCACGGACGTATGGCGGCCAGACAATTGAGCATACTCTAGGACAGTGATGGCTAACCCTTTTGCCATCACATGCCAAAAGCGGGGGGAGTGGGGGGCAGTCGCACGTGTGTGTGCCGACACCCATAATTCAATGTGCCCCCCTGCACATGTGCACGTGACCCCCTCTGTGCTCCCCCCACTTTTGGCATACGATGGCACGGTGGGCCCGGTAGGCCCGTTTTTTGCTCTCCACAGGCTCCAGAGCCTTTCTAGGAGCTTGGGGAGGGCAAAAACGACTTTCCCTGCCTCCCACCGGAGGCCTTCCGGAGGCCGGAAATGGCTGTTTCCCAGCGTCTGGTGGGCCCGGAATGCCCAAAAATCAGATGGCCGGCGTGCACATGTGCGCTGGAGCTGAGCTAGGACAACACTCATGTGCCCACCAATATGGCTGTGCCATAGGTTTGCCATCATGGCTCTAGGATTATAGCTTTTTGATACGCGAAAAAGAAGAGAATAAAAAGGATACAAGGTGGGGGGGATTTAATTTTCCAGCTACAGGGGAGAAAGCTACCTTTGACAGTATGAATGTGGTAAACTAGCATTGTCTATGGCATGTCATATTAAGTAGGTGTTGAATTATAGTGATCTCCCTTCTATTTCTTTCTCTAATTAAATATCTCCTAAAGGACTTCCAGCTTACCTGTCAGAGCGATCTGAGCCTCCGTGACTGAAAGTGTTAAGCGGAAGCAAATTGTTTGACTCAATCCTGAATGATAGAGTCATTTTGGAAAGAGATTGGAAATCAATGCTTGTCATCCCCCAAAGCAAAGTGCTTTCTTCAGAGCAGCAATTTGTACGGCGTAATCTGCCCCGAGTCTACAAAGTTACAATGCCAAGCATAGCAATTTTAAAATGACAGGCTGTAAAATGTAGGCTTATCATTGCTGGATTCATAGGAACAAGAGTGAACTTCATAATAATCGGGCCACAAAGAGATAAAATACAAAAAAAAAAAAAAAGAAAAAAAAAGAAAAAAAAAAGAAACCCCAAAAAAAAAAACCAAAAAAAAAACAAACCACCAACTCAATGGGATGAAGCTGGCTTTCTCCCTTTTCTTTCCATCTTAAATACTGGGAAATCAGATTTAACAGAACTGCCCTAGTGACAGGATCAGAATAGAGCTCTAGAATAGTAATATGCAATTAATGATATAGAATAGAATAGGATAGGATAGAATAGAATAGAATAGAATAGAATAGAATAGAATAGAATAGAATAGAATAGAATAGAATAGAATAGAATTCTTTATTGGCCAAGTGTGAGTGGACACACAAGGAATTTGTCTTGGTGCATACGCTCTCAGTGTAAGTAAAATAAAGGATACATTCATCAAGAATCATAAGGTACAAAACTTAATGATAGTCATAACGAACAAATAAGCAATCAAATCATATTAGGAAACAGTCAATATAAATTGTAAGGATACCAGCAACAAGGTTACAGTCATACAGTCATAAATGGTGGGTTGCTCCCAGTCCGTACCGGTTCACAAGAACCGGTAGTAAAAATTTGTAGTAGTTCGGAGAACCCGTAATAACGTTGGCTGGCCACGCCCCCGAACTGGTCCCCGGCCCGGTCGCCACTCGCTTACCCCGCCCATCTCATCAGAGGCTTTTTTTTTTTACTTTTAAAAGCATTTTTTAAAAATGCTTTTTAAAATGCCATAAAAATGCCTTTAAAAGTTTCTGGCGATCCCAGCTGAGTTGCCTGAGTTGCCTGATCATCAGAGGCTTCTAAAAGTATTTTTTTCTGCAACCTCTTAAGGTTGTAGAAAAAAATGCTTTTAAAAGTAAAAAAAAAAAAAAAAGTTGGCCATGCCCACCCAGTCACATTACCCCCACACCCACAAAATAAGCCACGCCCACAGAACTGGTAGTAAAAAAATTTAGAACCCACCCCTGGTGGGAGGAGATATGGGGAATAGATGTAATAAGCATAGTCATGTTAGTCTCCTTGCTAATAACAGAATAACATTGTAAGATAATAACAGAATAGCATTGTAATAGCACTGCTAATAACAGATTAGCATTGTAAGCCGCCCTGAGTCTCCGGAGAAGGGCGGCATATAAATTAAAGCAAAAAAAACAAAAAACAACAAAAAAACAAAAAACAAAAAACAGCGTTGGAAGCAACCTTGGAGGTCTTTTAGTCCAACCCCCTGCTCAAGCAGGAAACCCTATATCATTTCAGACAAATGACTGTCTAATCCAGGGGTGTCAAACTCACATCATCGCAGTATCGTCACCTGATGTATCGGGCCTCCCCCCCCCCCTTTGCTAAACCAGGCATGGCATATCCAGCACATGATACATCCGGCTCATGGGCCGGGAGTTTGACAGCCCTGGTCTAATCTCTTCTTAAAAACCTCTAGTATTGGAGCACCCACAACTTCTGGAGACTCCACTCAGCCACCTCATTCTCTGTCATCTCCTTCTTCTTTTGCCCTCAATCGTTCCCAGCATTAGGCTCTTCCCCAGTGAGTCCTTCCTTCTCATTAGGTGGCCAAAGTATTTGAGTTTCATCTTCAGGATCTGGCCTTCTAAAGAGCAGTCAGGGTTGATCTCCTCTCAGATTGACTGGTTTGATTGCCTTGCAGGGACTCACAGGAGTCTTCTCCAGCACCATAGTTTAAAGATACAATCTGCATCAATGCTTAATTTCAGGGAACTGCAATTAATTTAATTTTCCAGAAAACTAAAAGATTCACGAAAGCTGCATTAATGTGAGAGAAACTCAGTTTGTAAAGGCAAAGTTAGCTGGAAGTTCAGAAAACAGAATGTAAATGAAGCTGAAATGATCTTTTTTCTGCTTTAAGAAAAAAATGGATGTAGTTGTTAACTGCCTGTAACTTAACAACATTTGACAGCATTTTCTGGCTGCTGTATTAGAAGCAAGATGTGGGTTTACAAACGAGTGGCACTGAAGTTTCAAGATAGCAGAGTGGAATAATCAATAAGAAGCTCTTATACATCTTGTCTCTTTCTTTGCTGACATTGTTTAACCACCTATGGAAACACTTACAAGCGAATATCATGGTGTTGCAAACTTGGATCCTACTTTTCACTTTGCTGAAGCTTAGCTTGCACTGTGAAGTGTGTACATAAAATCTACACCTCTTTAGCTCACTGCATGATCAGATTGAATTAGTCAAGGAACACCAGTATTTTAAATATACAGCAATAGGTGGGCTTGATAGGAAGTTTCAAGCAAAAATTTGGGGAAATCCTAGCTTCAGCTTTATGTATTTCTTTAATTTATTTATTTATTGTATCAAGCAGAGAGTTAAATCATCCTTTTTCCAATAAGAAGTGTACAATTCAACTTCCAACCATGATCATGCTAATTTCCAGTTCGCATCATATTATTCTCTCCTTATCCCTCCTTCCCTTTCTCCTTCCTGTTTTCAGGTTGTTTTGTCTTCAGTCTGGAACAAAATAGAACAAAAACTATCGCGAAGCATGCTTATTCAGTTGCTATGTTTCTAAGGACCAGTCAAATGTCAGTTAACTGTGTAAAGTGTTGAATTCTGAAGTATTCTTCATCAGACTAGGTGATACAACAGAAGAGATAAAGAAAACAGGAACAATTACACAGATCAAGCATCATGGCAAATAAAAATTTGCAATTTAGAAGATGGAGATTGCAAGTGGAAGGAAGAAGCTGCTGGAGATGTGAGTATTCTCAGATCCAGTTCATTGCTTTGCCTGCTTTGGTAGGTCAACTTTCCAGTTCGATGCATTTTTTTTTAAAAAAAAAATCTAAGTAAATATTCACTATATCAGATAGAAGGAGACAAAGATGGATGGAGAATTAGAGAGTTATTTTCTGTTCTTTTAAACCTAAAGATGCTTTTTCAAAAGGCAACTGGAGTTTCTGTGGTTTTTTCCTCCCTTGAAAATGTTTCGCTTCTCATCCAAGAAGCATCTTCAGTTCTGAAGTGAAGATGCTTCTAAGTTGAGAAATTCTGAAGTTCAGTTCTGAAGTTCTGAACTAAAGCTGCTTCTTGGACGAGAAGCAAAACGTCTTCAAGAAAAAAACACAAAGAAAGTCCAGTTGTCTTTTGAAAAAGCACCTTTGGGAAAACCATGACATGGATGACTGAGAATCTCCCTAGACATTCTTCTTTTAAACCTCTAATAGCCTGTTGTGTTTCCAGCAGCAGGAAACCAATTTTAGAAAAGCTTCTTTTCTTGATTCTTCCTGGAACGATCATGAGCAATGTTGCTTCATCACATGGTCATTCCCACTTAAGATAAATTTCTTTTATTTCTTTTATACCCTTGGGAGTGGAAAGTGTGGGAAGAAATTGTCAGAGAATATTCATGAATTGGAATAGAAGCATGGTAACAAAGTCAGTCAATGCGGGCTATTTGGGAGCCGAGACAGACTGGAGCCAGGGTGTGTCTTAGTCTGCAGCTTCTGAGTCTGTGCTGAGAATTGAAAGTGAAACTCTTCTCAACTGTTGGTATTGTATAGATATATTTTTGTATATAAAGAAGTTTCTTATTTAAATGAATCCTGCTGAATCAGTTTATCTGTGTATGCTTCTGGATTTGATTTTTGCAAGAAATTCTAACAGAAATATCCACCTGGTTCAGTTCCAAGCTGGGAGAAAGACACTGGAAACATGGAAGCTGATTGGAAAGATGGTTTATCAATGAAGCAGAACCACATGGGTTTGTGGTTCTGGGTAGCTGACAAAATGGAGTTGAGAGTGGGTGATTTTTATATCTTCTTTGGGCTTTGCACTTAAGCTTCCTGTTCCTGTGCAAGATAGGGTTGCCAGATGTCCACTATTTGAGCGGACAGTCCACTTTTTTCACATTATGTTCACTATTTTTTTTCACAAAATAGTGGACATTTTTTTTATTCAAAAGCTTTATGATGAAATGGTACGTAATCTAAAGCTGTATAGTCTAAGAGAATAAGGATAGGAGAATCGCGTTTTGTCCTTTTTTTCATAAGTTAGAATGAGACAAAGATCGAATGCTCATTGCAATAATCACATTTTACACAACAGCGCAAAAAATGCATTAAAGCAGTTATCTTTTGATATCGAAAATGTAGTGCTGAAGGTTTTTGCCAAATTTTCGAATTCTGCGAAGAAACGAGAAGAGTTGAAATCATTTTTTGAGTTTTGCGAGTCAAAATTCCATGAAGTTTTGCGCCATGTTCCAACACGTTGGTTAAATTTGTTTAAAGCCGTCGAAAGACTTCTTTTAAACTGGATACCTCTAAAATCGTATTTTATTTCTCTTGGATCTGATGAGTGCCATAAGGTTATCTGGAACCTTATTTCAGATCAGGAAAATGACGATGAATCAACAATTTCAGAATTGTATTTATATTTCACGCACTTCTTCATGTCAATAATGCAAGACACCCTACTGAAGCTGGAAAGCAAGAAAATTCTTGCATGTGATCTTCACATTATCATGTGTAAGCTGCATGATTCTTTGCAAAAAAAATACAATGAGCAGTTTTTTGGAATGAAAGTTTTATTTGCCTTATGTAAAAAACATTTGCCTGAGAATGTCATGCAAAAGTTCAAGAAAGAAGCCATCAACGTGTACCAAAGAGCCATTGCGTACCTAGAAAAGTGGTATAATTTCACTGATTCAGTATATGAGACGCTAAATTGTTTCAATCTAATTGATCGCAATAATCCTCCAACTTTAGAAGAAATGACGAACATCTGGTTATTATCACCATGGCGAGAAGAACTTCCACCTAACACTCTCTTCTATGAAATTTCTGCCTTAGAAGAAGTTTATGTTCATCTGCAGGGCGATTCATCCCTTGATAAGTGGATGTACTTTTTCAAGAAAGAGCCAGCTCCGAGTTTACTGAAACTGTTCCAGTATTGTGCATCAATTCCAGTATCAAATGCAAACGTTGAACGAATTTTCAGCGTCATGGGAAATTTGTGGACTGACAAATGTCAGTTCGAAGTGAACTTTGTATATTTTTAAATATTTCTCAATGTTGTACTGAAATTAAAGAATTATTCCTTAAACACAAAGAATTGATCAAAGCTGCACAGTCAAATAAAAAATGCACATGACAGTAAAGTAAAATGTAATTTAATATTTTACATATTATTATAATATATTTGATGTTTTGAATTTTAAGTAAGGTTTTGAAGTGATTATTTTAATACGTGTTAAAATGTTTGTAAGAAAATATATAATTTAATTGTAAATTTTTAAATTTTTTTTAATACTTAACACCCCCCCGCTTGTCCGCTATTTTTTGGAAGCAGACCTGGCAACCCTAGTGCAAGAACATGTATTCTATTGGCTGTTGTCAGATTCCTATGGGGTCATGTGGGAGTTATGTAGGGGCCATAGCTGGCTCTATAGGTAAACGAGGAAATCCAAATCCTAGGTGTTTGTCTGAGCTAATTTTGTCAACCTTTTGTTTACTGCTTATCTGAGTTTCTGTCTTGACCCGGTCTTTCTGAATGGATTACCAAATCTGCATTTCTAAAAGCTGGCCTCCTTAGTTTCTGCTTGGGGCAGGGAAACTGGGGCAGGTTTCTGAATAGGCTGTCCCGATCTTTCTTAATGGGCACAAAATATCTGCTGAAATATTAAGAAAGATTGAGTCTGCTTTCTGTTTTTAAGAGCATGTTTCTCCATTTCTCCATTAGGGAAATATAATATTCTGCCTTTTAAAAATATTTCCAAAATATTTCATTCTTCTAGGAGGGGTAGGCACTGACTTTCTACAAAAGTATTTCAGTGATCAAAATAAAAAGTTTAGTCTTCCAGTTGTCCTAAAATTTTGGTATTAATAAAAGAGAAGAATGACCATAGAATCAGCAGCAATATATTTCTGACTTTTCTTCGTATCGTTGATTTATCGGAAATCATGGTCCACTTTTAACATTTCCCATGCTTCAGTCATGCAATTGCTACAGTTGTTTTTGTACTTTTTTTAAAAAAACAAGTTAAAATGAACACTTGTTTTTAGAGCAAAATTTGGATTTGGTTACTCTGTGCCTCTGAAAGCCAGCATTTCAATAAGTTCAATCTATCCTAATTCAATACTTAATTGTCTTGCAATACTGGGTAATTAAATGTTCAAAGAAGTGATAAATGAAAGCAAATTCATCATTAAACACAAAGAATTAATCAGACCAAGAGATCCCAAAGTTTGTAATTTCTTAAGAGGAAAACTATTATGCACTGTTTGCATAGAGAAAGCTTTCTCTTAAAGGATTCACTACCAAGGAGGATAATTTTTTTTTTATTCTGGAGGATATGTTTCAGTTGCAAACACTGAGTTTATGAGGGCAGCATTTCCAAAAGCTGTAATTTTATTTGTTTGGTCTTGTCTTAGGGCCAGGGGTTGGCAACCCATGACTCTGGAGCTGAATGTGGCTCTTTCATCCCTCTGCTATGGCTCTCTGTCTTCGGTCAGCGCCACAATTTTGAGAGGAGCTTCTGATTGGGGTGGGTGGGTGAAAAGCACGGTATGCCAGGAGACTAGGGAAAGGAGTGGGTTTTCCGGTTGGCTCCACAATTGACAGGGCTTTCGGTTAGGAGAAGTAGAGGAAAAAGGACACCGTTCTAGGAGGAGACTCTATGATGGGGGAACAGGACTTCCGGTCGGCTCCAGAATTCAAAGGGGGGCTTCTGGTTAGGACCTTTGTGCTCTTTGACTGTTTAAGGTTGCCGACCCCTGTTTTAGGGAATAGATGGGCAACATTGTGATCCAGAGACTGAATGTACTTGATCAGCTCTGTTTTTATAGCTTCAACACCTCAAAGATTTGCTGCTGAAGTACAATATCCATTTTTCAGCAAAATACCAGTTTTTGGTATGTTTTTGCAAGAAAGCAATCAAGTTCAGAGAGCACCAAGGATCTCACATTGCTATATTCTATCCTGTCTAGATCACAGATAAATCAATGAACAATCAAGCCAGTAATGAGAAAAAAAATAAGCAACAGAATCAAGCCAAATTTCATAAATGGGGTTTAGGCAGAAGATGAGACATCAGAGCCAAAGCCAGTCCAAGCCAGGCCCTCCAGATGTTGAAAAGCTGACTCCCAGCATCCCTCTCCACTAGTTATCCTGGCTGGGCTGCTGGGAATTATTGTTTAGTTATCCAGAGTTCATTAGCTTCCTGGTTTAGTCCTGGTTTACCAAACATGGTAAATCTGTGACACTAAATTGAAAACTGGAGGATGAAGCCCAAATATAAGCCTTGAGCAGGAGAGCTTGTCAATGCATAAGGCAGAGTTCCAAAGCATGAAAAGAATATAAAATATGTGCCAAGTGATTCAGGGACAAAAACAAAACAATAAAATGGCAAAAATAAGAAGGAAATCATCTTGGCTTTTATGATGATGGCTTTATGGATTTTATTACAGAAAAATTGGCTTCCCTCCCTTTTATTTCCAAATTACATAGTTGCTCTTCATCGTAAAAGAAGAGCAATAAAAGAAAATTGGCCACAGGGCTCAATCCTTTTCTTTACTGAAATGGAAGACATCTCTCCCATTGCAAGAATGTCATGGGTGGGAGAGAAATTTAGGAATGAAAAGCCTAATTTCTCCTACAATCACTCAGGTAGCTATATCTGGAATGTCTGGAATTTGGAATAATGTGATAAACCATTATTCTTTATGAAACTGCACCACCATCTTCTCCTCTGCTATACACACTTGTAGTATGAAACTATGGATATTTTATTTAGGCTGTAGAAAGTCAGCACCCACCCACCCTCCTAGAGAATGAAATATTTTAGAGAATATTAATAAGGTAAGATAGAATATTTCCCCTAAAGGAGAAATGGGGAAAAATCATCATTCAAAGGGAAGGCAACAGAAGTGGGATTCAGTTACTGTTACTACCGGTTCACCCAGCACCGTAAATGTGAGCTTGCGTGTGGCATCACAACCCACAGCAATTCGCTTGCACATGCCGTCCACATGTGTGAGAGACATCAAAAACACAGCAATATAGGATGGGATTGCACCCGGTGGGTGGACCCATCTGCAGGTCACCACTACTGGTTCATCTGAACCAGTCCGATCTAGCCACTACTGGTTCATTCGAACCGGCTGAATACCACCTCTGGAAGGCATAAATTTTTACTCATTTTTTGTCAAAAGGATGTAAGATGGCATCTTGAGACATTGTTGACTATCAGCTATATTGGTTCTGGGAACTGATGCCTGCCATTGCCTTAACCAATTCTTTGGTTCAGATAATTTTTCCCACCTGTCCACAGTAAGCACAGCACACAAGGTGATGGGATTTCAAAATAAATCCAGAGCAAAGGAGAATTAGCTGGTAAAACTAAGCACACAGATACTGCAAACCAGAAGCAGGTTCAGGAGAGGAATCCTCCATGAAAGCAAGGACACTATTCGTGCTCTTCAAGGTAGTCAACAGAATTGTCGTCAAAATAAAAATACTTGGAAGAGGGTGTTAGAAAAAAATACCCTTCTGGGTTATATTCCAAGTGGGGAAAAAGACACTGGAAACATGGTGGCTGTTTGGAAAGATGGTTTTAATGGTGGACAGAATCACATGCCTTGATGATGTTGGGTGAAGAAGAAAAAAGGGATGAGATGCTGAGAGTGCCTGAGTTTTATACCCTCTGTTGGGATTTGATTTGATCTTGGATTCTGATTGGTTGTCAGACTCCCATAGGGCCATGCAAGGGCAACTCTGTAGGCTGTCCTGAGTCCCAAGCTTGCTTGAGCCTTGCTGGGTGATGTAATCTTCCCAGGTGCCATGTGGTGAGTTCTGTTGCTAGATGGGTAGAGGGCAGTGGTGAAATCCAAATTTTTTTATTACCAGTTTTGTGGGCATGGCTTGGTGGGCATGGCAGGGGAAGGATACTGCAAAATCCCCATTCCCATTCCACTCTGGGGCCAGCCAGAGGTGGTATTTGCCGGTTCTCCTACTCAAAATTTCCACTACCAGTTCTCCAGAACCTGTCAGAACCTGCTGGATTTCACCCCTGGTAGAGGGCTAATCCTACCTTTATTGGATCTTGGGCGAGGGCATTTGCCTATGAATAGACCCCGCTATCTCTTAAGTGGGGACATCTGCTGTGGGCTATTGAGGATGATGGGGGCTATTAAGAGTGAGTTTGCTTCCTGCCTAAAAACATGTTTCTCCATTTCTCATCCAGGGAAATATAATATTCTGCCTTTTTAATATTTCCTAGACTATTTCGTTTTTCAAGGAGAGGGGTGGGTGCTAACTTCCTACAAGGGAAAGATGAGTGGGACGAGGTCTCTGGAGGTGAGAAGCTTTTTAATCTATAGAAAAAACCCAGTGAGAAGTGAATACAAGAGAAGAGGATCTATGGGCTTGGAGCACATTAAAAGCAAAATTAGGAAGTGTCATTTTCATCCTTTATGGAAATTTTCAGTGATCAACAAAAAAGATGAGCTGATTTTCACATCATAGTCAAGGCAACAAACAGAGGCACAGCTTGTCTTGTGAATGTCCTAAGCAACAGCCTGATGGAGCTCATTCTTGGCATGGAGGAACTCTTGGCATTGCAAGGTAAGTCTGGGAAATATTCCAGTCTGAAAACATGGAAAACTATCGCCTGTCAAAATAGAAAATACTGGGGTAGATGAATCTGGCTCAGTTTAAAACCATTTTCCTCTATTCCTATGTGGATCTCTGTAGATAAATGAAGACCATTAATGAGTCGGAATGCAAGGTTTTGATATTAAAATGCTCCTTGTATATTTCCAGCTGCTTGTCCCTGCAAATCAGATTCTAGCTGAGATACAGTGGCAAGGAACCAACACAATTGTTTTCCCTCGTGTTGATTGGTCTATTTCTGATTACATTAGCAGACACTTGATTGATGTAAATGAAGGTTAGAATAGCAAAATAGCTGTAAGATGTGCCAAGGTATGCCCGCTGGACAACTCATGGCTACCCCAATGATCTGACTGCAATTCTTTCCCTTTGAAAGAGCAAAATGCTATGCCAAGCTAGCCTATTCATCATGTTAGATGGAAAGACCTCTGGGCCCCTTGGTTGCAGGCACAACTCCAGGAACTAAAATCCTCTTTTAAAAAATCATCTGTTGAAATGGGCAATTTGGTTTCTTAGAAGTGATTACTGCTTTCCCCCATTACAAGCTCAGCTGCTTCCACAAGAGGAGGGGGAAGAGGGAAGAAAGAGGAGGAGGAAGAGGAAGAGGAGGAGGAGGAGGAGGAGAAGGAAAAAGAAGAAGAAGGAGAAGGAAGAAGAAGAAGAGGGAGGAGGAGGAGGAGGAGAAAAAGGAGGAGGAAGAGAAGAAGAGGAAAGAGAAGGAGAAGGAGAAGGAGAAGGAGAAGCAGAAGGAGAAGGAGAAGAAGAAGAATCATAAATATGAGCCAATTGGCAAGTGCCCAAATTTTAATCACATGACCATGGGAATGCTACAATGGTCATAAGTGTTGAAAATGGTCATAAGTCGCTTTTTTCAGTGCTGTTGCAATTTTGAATGGTCACTAAATGAATGGCTGTAAGTCGAGGACTACCTGTACTTGCCCTATAAAACACATATTCCAGGAACAGTTAGGGAGGAGCCATCGTCACCCTCGTTCTCCCACACAAACTATGCTCTCTTTTGCTCCTCTGGAATCCAGCCCCTCCCTCCTGGGAATCCAGACCATATTCCATCGCAACACACCAGAGGAGGAGGAAGAGGAGGAGGAGGAGGAGGAAGGAGGAAGAGGAGGAGGAGGAAGAAGAAGAGTTACATGTGCTAAAAAAGTTTAGATATGTTCAGTGAAAAAAAGGCATTTCAACCTAAAGTAAGCTGTAACATTAAATTATGTGTGTCACTGAAGTTTGCAGTTCATTTAAAAAAAAGTTAATCAGCATTATCACTATCACCATTACCACACTGAGTCTGACTTTGCTTGGACTTATTTTAAAGCCATACTAGAACCTGGTGTGTAGATCTATCATTGTTTTGGACTGCAACTCCTTACAAGTTTTATAACATGTAAGCTAGTGGTGGGTTGCAACTGGTTCGCCCCAGTTCGGGTGAACTGGTAGCGGCGGCGGCAGGAGACTCCGCCCACCCGCCCGGACGTCTCTGTGCATGCATAGAAGTGGTGCGCGCCTGTGCAAACGTGCACACCCATGAGCAAACCGGTAGCAAACGAAATTGAAACCCACTACTAGTGTGTAAGCTGCCCAAAGTTATCTTGTAAGGGAGTTGGATGGCATAAGAATTTAATAAATAATAGTAACTCCTATCATACCTATGAAGCCAACCTATTATTGATCATGCTAGCTGGGTTGAAGAGATGAATGGAGAATATCTGGAAGTTGTTAATTTGCTAACTCTTGGCCTAAAAATCCCTGATAATCTTTATCAAATGAGAGGAAGATCTTTTTATGTTACAAAACATTAATTTCCCATTATGTAAGCACTCTAGGCTATTTCAGTTACTTTACGAGTTTCTTCAAAATATAGAGTTCAAATGAATGTAACACATCAACAATATACTGTATTTTGGTGTCCCATGACACTATAGCAATAGCAATAGCATTTAGACTTATATACTGCTTTAACTGCTCTAAGCAGTTTACAGAGTCAGCATATTGCCCCCAACCATTTGGGTCCTCATTTTATCCACCTCGGAAGGATGGAAGGCTGAGTCAACCTTAAACCTGGTGAGATTTTAACTGCCAAATTGCAGGCAACTGGCAGTCAGCAGAAGTAGCCTGCAGTACTGCACTCTAACCACTGCGCCACTATGGCTCATCTATAGATACTATGGAGTCCTTAGTGCTTGCTCACCTTGGTTGTTTTCTTGCAGATGTTTCATTACTTAGCTAGGTAGCATCATCAGTGCAAGAAATGTGGTGTTTGCTTTCTGTTTATATC
This sequence comes from Arizona elegans, assembly GCA_022577455.1. Classification (NCBI taxonomy): domain Eukaryota; kingdom Metazoa; phylum Chordata; class Lepidosauria; order Squamata; family Colubridae; genus Arizona; species Arizona elegans. The sequence continues at coordinate 3,637,905 of JAKOOJ010000017.1, forward strand.
CAGTAGGTTGCCCTGGCAATATTTGTTGGAGTATTGTTTTCTCTTTAATAGTTCCTTGACTGGGTATTATTTTCTGTTTAATTGTATGTCTGGTATTAATCCCTGCTTATCTGAGTGTTGATTACTGGAGAGGATGTGTTCTTGTCTTTTGTTTCTTTCTTAGCTTTTTTTTTATTGTCTCTTTTGCATGGTGTATAAATGTGGTTTTATCTCTGCAGTTCAACCCTGAGCTATATATATATTCTCTTCTACTGCTTAAATCAGTGGTGGGTTGCCCCCTGTTCGCACCGGTTCTATAGAACTGGTAGTAAAACCGGCGGGAGGCTCCGCCCACCGACCCCAACATCATCGCGAGCACGCGAGCGTGGCCGCATTGCAAACCGGTAGTAAAGGTAAGTAGAACCCACCCCTGGCTTCAATATTCCAGTAGCTCTATTGAGAGATCTTGACAACCATGGCACCAAACTGGGATTGGTTGAGAAACCTGGTGGTGAAGTTAAGTGCCAACACAGTAGGTCCTGTAAGTTTCTCACATCAAAAGAAACTGGATGGAAGATGGGATGAATAGATACACTCTGGAGCTACAGAAATACTCTATTTTCTGAATATTCCAGCTTGTAAATATCACATAGGAAAATAGCACACAGGCCATTCAGTTTTAAATTTTATTCTAAGTAATCTTGAAACACGGAGGACAGGAAACAAAATTAGAAGGCTCTAGTCTAGCAGGTAGTTAGCCATGGTTTATGATTTTTAGTGTGGTCAACTGTATCCTTTGAAGAACTGTCTCAAGGATAATCAATAATTTAACAATTTTTCTCTTTAACATTTGCTCTCTTTAGGTCAAGTTTATATGCGATAGATTAGTGTAATGCAGCCTCAAAACTATATATTTTCTTTCTTTTAAAGAGTTTCTTCAATTCAAGCCACATTCTCTTTTAAAAGTTTGACATATGCACATACCATATGCACATATGGTATATGTGCATATGCCATATGGTAGGATTTGCATTCTGACTTTGCATTCTGACTGCTGCAAAAAATGTTGTAAAATTGGATCAGTCACATAGGTGCCTCGATTTATGACCGTCATGTCACACAACGGAAATTCCAGGCTCCATTAGTGTTGTAAGTTGAGGATTACCTTCATAGGAAGTTCAACAACACTTTTAGGAGTATAGATCTCCCACCATCAGCCTACTGAATCTAGCATGTGTCTAATATTTTCTTAAATGCACAGTTCTTCCTTAGGGTTGATAGCTCTGTAGATAGAATAGAATAATAGAGTTGGAAGGAACCTTGGAGGTCTTCTAGTTCAACCCCCTGCTTAGGCAGGAAACTCTATACCATTTCAGACAAATAGTTGTTCAATCTCTTCTTTAAAACTTCCAGTGTTGGAGCATTCACAACCTCTGGAGGCAAGTTGTTCCACTGATTACTTGTTCTAACTGTGAGGAAATGTCTCCTTAGTTCTAAGTTGCTTTTCTCCTTGATTAGTTTCCACCCATTGCTTCTTGTGCTGCCCTCAGGTGCTTTGGAGAATAGCTTGATCCCCTCTTCTTTGTGGCAACCTCTGAGATGTTGGAACACTGCTATCATGTCACCCCTAGTCCTTCTTTTCACCAGACTAGACATACCCAGTTCCAGCAACATTACAATAGTTTAAAGATAGTTCTTTCATTTTTCTTCCCATTGAATAATTTCCTCCTCATGCAAATTGTTCAAACTGTATATAGGGCAGGATTAAAACAAAAATGAAATATTTTGCTTGAGGTGTCTCTATACTGCATGGCAGATTCAACTGTACATTATTTGCAAAGGCAGCCATCTTGCCTGGACTTCTAGATGTAGCTACAGGGAAGTACCACTAGATGGCTCATCCAGTCCTTATCAAAACTTTGCCTGTTTTCCTTCCTTTGCTTGGCTTCATTGCTTGAGACAGCACTGGACATTTCTGCTTGAAAAGAAGCTATTAAAGAGTTCAGCCAATTGAGTTTGTGGCACCACTAACCACCGTTAACGTAGATTAATTATATATTTCATTAGTTAAGCCAAACCCTATGTCCTGGACACTGGCTGGAAAGCATCCCTGAATTAAATCAAGGAAATTGAAGTAAGAACCATTCAGTGACAGCAATTAATAAACCATGACTAAGTAACTAGAAGAGAGCTAAAAATACAACTCAGCTTTCGGTTGCAAGCTGGAGGCATCAGAAGGCATGTGATGTTGCAGTACAAACTTCAATCCAACTTACTAAGCACCAGTGACAGGCAGATGGATATACAGGCTGGCATTCCACTTTTGCTGTAGATTTTGTTTTATCTATCTATCTATCTACCATATTTTTCTGAGTATAAGACGCACTGGAGTATAGGATGCACCTACCTTTTTTGGTGAGGAAAAGAAGAAAAAGAAATCTGCCTCTGCCTCTGCCTCTGAGAAATTTTGCCTCATTGCAGCAAACAGCAAACAGCCTGCTTTACTTTCATTTTTGTTTTCAGGATAGCTTGATTAGCACAAGGAAAAAAAAATCTGCTCTAGCAATTTACCTCTTTGCAGCAAGCAGCAAAGCCCTGTGCAAAACAGCTGAAAGCAAATTGGCTGAGAGTTGGGAGGCCGATCCAATCAACTTGTGCTAATCAGGGTGTGCTGAAGCTGAAAGGAGCTGTTTTTTCTTGCTGTTTGCTTGCAAGGAGGTAACTGCTGCGAGGCAGAGGCCAAAGGGTGGGGGCCAGTGGGTGGGCGGGGCTACATTCGATGTATAAGACATACCTAATTTTTCACCCCCTTTTAGGGGGGAAAAAGGTGCGTCTTATACTCCGAAAAATACTCTATCATCTATCTATCTATCTATCTATCTATCTATCTATCTATCTATCTATCATTTGTTTGTCTATCTATTATTTATTTATTTGTTTATCTATTATTTATTTATCTGTCTGTCTATCTATCTATCTATCTATCTATCTATCATTTGTTTGTCTATCTATTATTTATTTGTCTGTCTGTCTGTCTATCTATCTATCTATCTATCTATCTATCTATCTATCTATCAGATAGAATCAATGTTATTTTCCTTTGGAGTCCTACAAGTTTTTCTTACAGTTTTATGGTTTTAAGGCTTTTTTTTTTTACTTCTGTTTTGTAAGTCAACCAGGGTTACAGCACATAAGCATCGGTCCATCTAAGTCTTTTAAACAAACAAACAAACAAACAAACAAACAAACAAATGATAGATAGATAGATAGATAGATAGATAATGGACCGATGGACCGATGCTTATGTGCTGTAACCCTGGTTGACTTACAAAACAGAAGTAAAAAAAAAGCCTTAAAACCATAAAACTGTAAGAAAAACTTGTAGGACTCCAAAGGAAAATAACATTGATTCATGCCACTGTAGAAGACGGGGTGGGTGGCTGGGTTCAACCTATTCTCCAAAGCAGCTGAGGCAGTGGTGGGATTCAGCCGGTTAGCACCACTTCGGGAGAACCGGTTGTTAACTTTCTGAGCAGTTTGGCAAACTGGTTTTTGGAAGAAATCATTAGGGCAGAGAACCAGTTGTTAAATTACTTGAATCCCACCACTGACCTGAGGGCAGAATAAGAAGCAGTGGATGGAAACTAATCAAGTCTCACCTTAGCTATGGATATATTCGCCATCTTGAGTTATCTGAAAAAAATAATTATAATAAATAATAATAAAGGCGGGACACAAACAGATAAAATAACTAAGGCAGGCATCATCTTGCAATATCAGAAGGTGAGGCTAACCTTCTGCATAGAACCTGGCATTAAAGTTAACGGGGGTGGGGGGTGGGGGGTAGAGAAACCATAGCACTAACAAAGGCATTTAGACTTATATACCGCTTCATAGTGCTTCACAGCACTCTGTGGTTTACAGAGTCTGCATATTGCCCCCAATCTGGGTCCTCGTTTTACCAACCTTGGAAGGATGGAAGACTGAGTCAACCTTGAGCCGATGACGATCAAACTTCTGGCAGTAGGCAGAGTCAGCCTGCAGTACTTCAATCTAACCTGTTCTGTCCCCGTCTCATACCCGCACACCAGCAGTCGACCAAGAGTTAAAATAAACCAGCAGACAAGAATTTCCTTTGATAACAGAATTGGCAGCAACCCCGTGGGTGCTTGCCAAAAGTCTTTACTTACAAAGGGAGGTTTATCTCCTCCGACTGAAAACATCAAAGTCCACAAAAGCCAAAGAATAATCAAGTCCAGTCCAAAAAATCAATTCAAGCAGAGCATATAACAAAGTTCCAGAAATGCAGAATGACTTGCTAGCTTTCCGTTTTGTCCGTCACAAAGTCTGAATGGCTACCGCACCCCCTTTTATCCCCTGTGGGGTGTGGTCCAGTGACTCAGCTTAATCTCTGGCATGCCTCCTTCTCTGCTGCATGCGCTTGTCTTTCCAACACTATCGAGGATCTAGCCAAGACTTATCTCCGTCGCTATCTAACTGTGGCTGCTCGGAAGTGCCTGGCTCCTGGCCTATCTCTTCTCCTTTGGAAGACATCTGAGGCATTGCCAGAGAGGAGGGTCCTGGAGAGGGAGGCCTTGCTAACTCCTCTCCTTCACTTTTGGAGTCTTCTCCCTCCGATAAGACGGGGTTGGGGGTCGGAGTCACAACATAACTACTGCACCACCATGGCTCCATAATCATGGAGCTACTGCATAACATTGCCATTTGTGGGACCATAATAACTCTGATGATGACGTGCTTAACTCCACCTCCCAGCTCTACCTGCTCTTCTCTTACATTGTGATCCCTTAAATATCAAAGTAAAATTGTGCAAAATAGATGAAATAGATGAAAATTAAGGCATTGGTGCATCACATTTTGTCTTATTCTGGGGTCTGTATATTTTTACTTCCCAGTTTAGTCAATTGGGCTGGAATTTCCCATGCAGTGTGCTAATCGGGTCTGACCAAGACCGGCTAATTTTATTTGTGCCAAGACCTGCTGGGATCTTGGCACAAATAAAATAGAACATTTTGTGCATGAGAACAAAGTCTTCCCAGTGGCATGTTAGGCAGAAAAAAAGTCAGAGCTTCAGGAGAATGGACCTAGACATGCAGTACTATGCACCACTAAATTATGGACATTGGTGCAACTTGATTTGTGAGATAAGCAAAGTGTTTGGTAAGGAAGATGGTGGTTGGTTTGATCCATATGGCTGGATGTAGACATCAGAGGTGGGTTTCACATAATTTTACCACTGGTTCGCTGCTGTTGTGACCTAGCCCAAGTAGTTATTACCAGACACAAACAGTCCTAAACAAACATATTTTATTAGAACATCTGAGAATTACTTCATTCTCATCTTAGTCCAAATTAATTCCAAAACAAATTCTTCATAAACAGTCCTTCGGCCTTATCACCAACCTTTGTCTTCTTTGGCACCCTGCCAAAGGCTCTTCTTGGCAAAACCCCATGAAGTTCAGAAGCAAGAGGCGCTGACAAGAAACAAATGTAGCAATGTTGCTTTTCTACAAAGATCCCAAGAGCTGTTGCTGCTCTTTTAAGCACTCTGGGAGGGGCCAATCATCTCCTGGCCTTACTCCCGAGTTGTCCTTTTTGCTTTAGCTGCTCTTGCCTTCTGGCAGCTCTTCGCATGCATGCACTAGGAACAGGCTCCTCCTGTTCCTCTGCCTCTCTGCTATCTGCCTCTGGAGGCTCCAGAGTCCGCACATCACTCCCAGATGGCCCTGGCCCAATCTCTGCCTCCGACGCAGAGCCCTCATCTGGGCCTTCCCCTGACTCCAGGACTGTCCCATTGTCCTCCCCAGCCTCCTCACTGTCCGACTCTGCTGCAAACTCTGCAGGCTGCTGGCAGACCACAAGAGCTGCACACTGAAAATGTGCATACACACTGCTTAGACAATGTGGCTAAATAGGATGGCATAGTGCTGGGGCAGGTGGGCGGACCCACCCGCAGGTCACCAGTTTGCCCAAACCGGCTGAATACCACCACTGGTAGACATTCATGTAAATTTAATTGAAACTGGTGTATTCAGTTCTGTGGACCACACTGGTGAAATAATTCTCTGATCTATCAGTTTTTAGTGGAGAAAAGAGAACCCAGGGGGAATAAAAGAGCAACTTTCCCGAAGAGAGAGCTTTTGTACAAAATGTCCCCTAATGTATGTATTTTAAATGTAAATGCTGTATGAAAGCTATATAAAATGCAGATTTTTCAGTTGTCAGGTTTTGTTATGCAAATTACACTGAGGCAAGCTTTTAAAATGTTAATCGTATGTTCTTTTTATCTTTAGCACAATTATATCTACTGTAAGCTACTGTATGCAATGTTCAGAAATATGCATTCATCTTCAGAAGCCTCTCTCACAAAACAATTGAATAAGTTATTTGGTAGAGGTTTTGGATCACAGACAGATGACTAATGGACTTTTTTTCAGTGCTGTTTGTTCCCAGTGGCAGCAGAAACAACTTTGCTGGATCTCACAAATCCGCTCTCCTATATTGTACTTCTCTAGAGAAGAACGTTCATTTTATAATGCCTTGGTGAGGCCACACTTGGAATACTGCATCCAATTTTGGTCACCACGATGTAAAAAAGATATGGAGATTCTAGAAAGAGTGCAGAGAAGAACAACAAAGATGATTAGGGGACTGGAGGCTAAAACATATAAAGAACAGTTGCTGAAACTGGATATGTCTAGTTCAGTGGTCAGCAACCTTAAACATTAAAAAACCCATCAAGATCCTAACCGGAAGTCCCCCCTTCAATTCTGGAGCCAACTGGAAGTTCGGTTCTCCCACCATAGAGTCTCCTCCTAGCGTGCTGTCCTTTTTCCTCTACCTGTCCTAACCAAAAGCCCTATCAATTGTGGAGCTGACCAGCAACAGGGAACCGCAGCAGAGGGATGAAAGAGCCACATGCGGCTCCAGAGCCGCAGGTTGCTGACCCCGGTCTAGTTTAATGAAAAGAAGGACTAGGGGAGACATGATAGCAGTGTTCCAATATCTCAAGGGCTGCCACAAAGAAAAGGGAGTCAAGCTATTCTCCAAAGCACCTGAGGGCAGGACAAGAAGCAATGGGTGGAAACTAATCAAGGAGAGAAGTAACCTAAACTGAGAAGAAATTTCCTAACAGCTAGAACAATTAATAAGTGAAAAACGTGCCTCCAGAAGTTGTGAATGCTCCAACATTGGAGGTTTTTACGAAGAGATTGGACAACTATTTGTCTGAAATGGTATAGGGTTTCCTGCCTAAGCAGGGAGTTGGACTAGAAGATCTCCAAGGTCCATTCTATTCTATTCTATTCTATTCTATTCTATTCTATTCTATTCTATTCTATTCTATTCTATTCTATTCTACTCTACTCTACTATACTATTCATAATTTTTTATTCATCAACCATTACTAAAAATACTTCCAATTTACAGTGATTTGTCCAAGAGCCCCTTATGCATTTTCCATAAAACAGATTATGTATCATATCAATGGAACAACTGGGTAATGCAGACTAAGATAAAGATAAAAGTAAAGGTTTCCCTATTCAGTTGTGTCCAACGCTAAGGGATAGTGCTCACCTCCATTTCTTGGCTAAGGGAACCAACGTTGTCCAAAGACATCTTCCATGGTCATGTGGCCAGCATGTCTATACACCAAAGGTGCATGGAATGCTGTTACTTTCCTACTGAAGTGGTACCTATTTATCTACTCTCATTTGCATGCTTTCGGTCTGCTAGGCATGGAGGAGCTGGGGCAAGAACAGGAGCTCACACCATCATTCAGTGCTCAGATCTCGAACCCAGGTGACAAGCTCAGCATCTTTAACTGCTGAGCTGTGCCCCTTGCTGAATATTTCATTGCATTTCTTCAGGCAGTATTCAGGCAGTATTATTTTGGAGACAAGGGAACAAATGAAGTGCATCATCAACATACATGCACATACACAAATAGAAAATAGTGCTGAATCTCTTTTTAGGGTTAGGGACAGCACCAAAAATTGTCTTTACATATTTAAATATACATTGAGAAATGTCAGCTCTGTTCGATCGGTAACCTACCAGGGACAAAGTTGTGCTAAAATTATCTTTGCTACTGTAAACATGTATCTAATAAACAGCGATATTTGTTGTTAATATGTGTTGGAATTATGCCTTGTTAAGAAGAATTGTGGTGTCATTTCAAATTTGATTTCTATGTGGGAAGAAATATCCATCTGGTTCAGTTCCAAGTTGTGAGAAAGACACTGGAAACATGGAGGCTGATTGGAAAGATGGTTTAATGATGAACAGAACCACCAGCATTTATGGTTCTAGCGCAGCTGACAAAATGGTGTTGAGAGTGGCGGGGTTTTATACTTTCTTTGGGTTTTGTATTTGAGCTTTGTATTTGAGCTTCCTGTTCCTGTGCAAGAACATGTCCTTTAATATTCTTTATTTTTAAATTTTGTATTGGCATGTGTTTTAGTTCTGGCTGTTCACCACCCTGAGTCCACTAGGAGAAGGGCGGTATACAAATTGAAATAAATAAATAAATTATATTAGATTCCTACGGGGTCATGTAGGAGTTACGTAGGGGTCATAGCTGGCTCTATAGGCCAAAGAGGAAATGCAAATCCTAGGTGTTTTTCTCAGCTCCCAGGTTAGGTTGAAGTTTGGACTGTTCTTTATCTCTTATATAAGTGCTGACATCTGCTGTGGGCTATTAAGGAAAGTGGGGGTTGCTTTCTGCCTCTAAAAAAACATTTCTCAATTTCTCTCTTGGAGTAATATACTATTCCGCCTTTTTTTAAATATCCCCCAAAATATTTCATTCTTCTAGGAGGGGATGGGGTGGCTTCCCACATCTAAACATGAAAAAAAAGATTGCAGGGCCTTATCAAATTTACACAAACTGTATACTAAAAGTTCTGTCTGTTAGGTTAAATCTTTTAATGGGTGTTGATTTTTTAAATTAGATTTTTCTGCTAGCATAAACAGCAAATGGACTAGTACTCTGTTTAACTGGCTTTTCTGTCCCCCACCCCCAAAAGCGGACTCTTGCTGCATTTAGAAAGCTGCACTCTATGACCTCTATGGTGGTGATTCGGCCTACATATTGCTGCTTTGGCCTTTTTTGTGTAGCAACCCCCGGTCTCCAAGGAGTTGTAAGTTAGCTGAGGTAGGCCAGTCTCTCCCAATTGTGTCACTACTAATTCCTAAGCAACACTCTTCATTCTACAAATCACTGGTATTTGTGTAAGCTTTAAGAATTACGAAGATTTACTCCACTTCGGGATAGGCAGTGAGTGAACTGCTGACAAATCCTTCACTTGAAACAAGACAACTTGTAATGTACAGTATATCATGCTGCTAGGTTTTGCCAGTTGCTTTTCTTACAGACCATTGCCTACTCCCGGGAGATTTAAAATCTTCAACTTTTTTGTTTTTTTAAAAAGAATTGTAACAGTCTAGAGCCAGGGATCCCCAAACTTGGCAGCTTTAAGACTTGTGGACTTCAACTCCCAGAATTCTGGGAGCTAAAGTCCACAAGTCTTAAAGCTGCCAAGTTTGAAGACCTCTGGTCTAGACTGTTGGACCTTGAAGAAGAAGGTTAGGAAGAATATTAACGTCTTTGAGATTTGATGTTGGAGACGATTGCTGAGAAAACCGTGGACAGCCAAGAAAACAAACTAATGGATCGTGGAACAAATGAACCCAGAGTTCTCACTCAAGGAACAAATGACCAGGATCAAACTATCCTACTTCAGAAAGATTAGGCAAAGAACCAGCCCTCTGGAAAAGACTCTAATGCTGGGAAATGATTCTCAGTCATCCAGGTCATGGTTGTTCCAAAGATACTTCTGCATATTCCTTCTGCAAGGAATATAAATCCTTCCATTTCCCCCACCATTCAGTCAGAGCTGAAGAAGCTTCTTGGATGAGATATGAAATGTCTTCGAAGAAAAAATAAGGAAGTCCAGTTGCCTCCTGAAAAAGCACCTTTGGGATAACCATGGTCTGGATGACTGAGAATCTCCATAGACCAGTTCATTTAGTGACCTTTCAAAGTTACAACAGCATTGAAAAAAGTGATTTATGACCAGAGGTGAAATCCAAATTTTTTTACTACCGGTTCAGTGGGTGTGGCTTGGTGGGTGTGCCAGGGGAAGGATACTACAAAATCTCCATTCCCACCCCACTCCAGGGGAAAGATATTATAAAATCTCCATTCCTACCCCACTCTGGGACCAGCCAGAGGTGGTATTTGCCGGTTGTCCAAACTACTCAAAATTTCTGCTACCGGTTCTCCAGAATCTGTAAGAATCTGCTGGATTTCACCCCTGTTTATGACTGTTTTTCACACTTCTGATCGTTGCAGCATCCCCATGGTCATGTGATCAAAATTCAGATGCTTGGCAACTGGTTCATATTTTTGATGATCGCAGTGTCCTGGGGTCATGTGATCCCCCTTTTGTGACCTTCTGACAAAGTCAATGGGGAAGCCAGATTCACTTAACAACCGCGTCACTAACTTAACAACTGCAGTGATTCACCTAACAACTGTGGCAAGAAAGGTCATAAAATGAGGCAAAACTCACTTAGCAACTTTCTCACTAAATAACAGAAATGTTGAGCTCAACTGTGGTCATAAGTTGAGGGTGACCTGTATTGTCATGGTGATGCCTACCTCCCAATCTAGATGGACCATTAACATTTCTCAGTAGCTTTGTTCACAAATATGGTCATAGAATTAAAGTATTTATCTAGGTTCCCACAGTACATTTGGCATTCAACAAAACATGCTATTCCATTAAAAAAACTAACGGGTTAACACTAACTAAGTTTAGCATATTGTGTGGCTGCAATTGCTTGACCTTAAAGTAATCTGTTATGAGAAACTGATTTGGCAGCCTATACAAGTCTTAAATTCTTAATAGGGTGTATAGGGTTGCATCTTAACTGATAAATACAGCTGAGTTTGACAGGAGTGTCAAACTCAAGGCCCGGGGCCTGGATCTGGGCCATGGGGTGCTTAGATCTGTCCTGCGGAGCTGCCCTGGAAACAGCAAAGGACTGGCCCGCAGTGCCTCTGCCAGGGAAAATGGAGCTCAGGAAGGCTGGGTGCGGCCCTCTCAAGCTCCATTTTTGCTGGCAGAGGGTTGCAGGAGGCCATTGCAGCCAAAAACGAAGCTCGCTGCCTGTGGCTCATGTGGACCACAGGCAGCACTTCCAAGCTCCGTTTTTGCTGGCAAAATGAAGCTCAGGAGCCCATTTTCACTAGGAGAGTGCTCAGGCCACCACAGGCGCCCCCGACATGAGTGACGTTGAGCTGGCCACACCCACCCCGGCCCCCTGAGGTCAAACACAATCCTGATACGGCCCTCAACGAAATCAAGTTTGACACTCCTGAGCTATGAGGATCACCCAGATTTATCAAATGTGTGGCTAAACAAGTGTCTATTTTGGCTTTTGTTACCACAGACATTCCCAAATGTAGCTGAAAATATCTTTAGTTCTTACATCTTTCCAATCTTTTTGTGATTGTGTATTCTTAGCACCACCTCCTCTCAAGACCGATTATTTCTTCTGGAAATGGCATGACAAGTGGGTATAAATATTCTGTCTAATATCACAACTGCTATTCCTCCTTTGATTTATGCCATGTTCCTCCAGTGTTGCACACAAAACAAGCTGTTTGTTCCTTTCACTGAAGCGGTGTGTACAAGTTGAGGGAACGCAATGTTCCACAGGCTATTGTTGCATCTTTTCTGAGTCTGTAAAGATTCTCAGTCATCCAGGTCATGATTATCCTACAAGTGCTTTAAAACATCTGTGGGACAACCATGACCTGGATGATTGAGACTCTCTACAGATTTTAGCTATACAATTTGGGATGAATACCCTTGGAATGGTGTGGGAGTAGGAATGGATTTCCAGGGGGGAAAAATTGGAGACTACAGAAACCAGGAGCACTACTCAAGTGACCCTGAGGACACAGATAAACCTATAAGTGCTTCAATGACCCTCTAAAAGGATGCAAATGATCAGCTGTCAGCACGGAATATAAATCCTTCTATTCCTCACTATCCTGTCAGAGCTGAAGAAGCTTCTTGGATGAGAAGCGAAATGTCTTAAAAAAAAAACCAGAAAGTCCAGTTGCCTCTTGAAAAAGCACCTTTGGGACTTTTCTGAGTCAAACACTTGTGACTTGTTTCTTTAATTTGTAATCTGGAATTTTTGTGGCAATAAGACAGAATCCGAATTATCATTCTAGCTGGGCAACAGGCTACCTGAACGACAGAATTTAATCTTGTTTTGTGGCCTATAGAGAGCCTCTTTATATAATCATGGCCCCAGATTTATCATTTTTGAGAAGGACTAGGAGAAGGACTAGAGAAGGACAGAAAAGGACTAGGGGTGGCATGATAGCAGTCTTCCACTATCTGAAGGACTGTCACAGACAAGAGGAGTTTGACTTGTTCTCCAAAGCATCTGAAGGCAGGACAAGAGGTAACAGATGGAAGCTGGAATTAAAGAGAAATTTCCTGTCAGAACAATTAATCAGTGGACTGGCTTGACTCCAGAAATTGTGGGTGTGGATTGTGGGTTTTTAAGGAGAGGTTGGACAGCCATTTGTCCAGAATGGTATAGGGCAGGGGTATCAAACTCGATTTCATTGAGGGCCACATCAGGGTTGTGTTTGACTTTGAGGGGCCAGGTGGTGTGGCAAGGATGGGCGTGGCCAGCTCAACATCACTCATGTCAGGTGGCCCGAGTGCTCTGCCAGTAAAAATGGCTCTTGGGAGGGCTGCCCTCGTGAGCTCTGTTTTCATTGGCAGAGGCACCACGCTGGCAGAGGCACCACAACAGCGAGGTCCTTCACTGTTTCCAAGGCAGCCCCACGGGCCAGATCTAAGCACCCCACAAGTCAGATCCGGCCCACAGGCCTTGAGTTTGACACCCCAGTATAGGGTCTCCTGCTCAAGCAGAGCGCTGGATTAGAACCTTCCAATGTCCCTTCCAACTCTGTTTTTCTGTATGCTGTATTTTGAGGGAAGTCCATCTCAGCTAAGACCTCACCTGGAAAAACAACATGATCCAGGTGGCCAGGAAGACCCAACAGAGACTCCATTTCCTTAGGGAATCGAGTTCACCACTTGTGCGGCCCAGTTTCCCCTTTCCCTTGCCCCAGCTGGGTTGCCAAGCCACCTACTCCCAATGCTCCATAAGTGGAGTGGTGACAGCAGAGCTGAGTGGGACGACCGTGCCCTGAACAGCTTTGCTGATTTACCGAGGCTGCCCGTGCAGGACATCCAATCTGCTTTTGGAGCGTTGGGCAGCTTCAGTGAGTCTGTAGGAGCACAAGACTGCTCCCCCAAAGGCTTCTCTTCTCTATGTCCAAAGCTTTTGCAAATGGATGAAAGGCTTCGGGGGAGCGATCTGGTGTGGCTTTCAGACCAGGTGTGGGTTCTACTTACCTTTACTACTGGTTCGCAGCGGGGCGACGCATATGCTCTTCTGCTCATGCGCAGAAGCATTTTGATGACATCGTGGTCAGTGGGTGGGGCCTCCTGCCGGTTTTACTACCAGTTCTGTAGAACTGGTGCAAACCGGGGGCAACCCACTGTTTCGGACCTTCCATCCCATTGTAAAAGCTTTTGGCATGGAGAAGCCTAAAGGAGGCGAGACTGTGCCCCAAAGGCTTCTCTTTTGCTTGAGTGGAGCTGCGTGTGCAGACGTGCATGTACCAGACTGCCGCTTGTGTGGTCCTGTTTCCCTCTTCCCTCCCCCAGCCAGGCCGCCAAGCCGCAACAGTTGGTGACTACTGGTCTAGCTGATAGTCAATTATTGGAGAAGATGTTGCAGTACTGTAGATCAGGGGGTGTCAAACTCGATTTCATTGAGGGGCACGTCAAGGGTTGTGTTTGACCTTGGGGGACTGGGGTGGGTGTGCCCAGGGTGGGCGTGGCCAGCTCGATGTCACTGATGTCCAGGGTGCAAGTGGTAGCCCAAGTCCTCTACCAGCGAAAACGGGCTCCCAAACTCCATTTTCAGTTGCGACAGCCTCCTGCAACTCTCTGCCAGTGAAAATGGAGCTCAGGAAGGCCACACTGGCAGAGGCACCGTGGGCCAGTCCTTCGCTGTTTCCAGGGCAGCCCCACGGGCCAGATTTAAGCACCCCATGGACCGAATCCAGCCCATGGGTCTTGAGTTTGACACCCCTGCTGTAGATGATCTATACCGGGGTTTCCAACCTTGGCAACTTTAAGCCTGGCGGACTTCAACTCCCAGATATTGGAGGCTGTGCTGTGGAGGCTGGGTGTGGAATTCTGGGAGTTGAAGTCCGCCAGGCTTAAAGTTACTAAGGTTGGAGACCCCTGATCTATATGGCCTCATCCAATTTCAAGACCACCAGAGAGAACAATTTTATTTTCTATCTCAGAAGTTGCTGTAGTAATGATTTACTGCTCCCATAAATGAAGCACAGCATGGCTTAACTGATGCCCTGTGTTAAGGATATTATTGACTTACACCAGAAGTTGTGGTTTATAAAGCAGAGTACTGTTAGAGTTTTATGCACGGAAACGTTTTGAAAGTAATTGTGAATAACATACAGACAAACTGGGTTTTATAGTATTTTACTTTTTAGGGAAAAGCAAAATCATAGTCCTTTAACAATCCAAGTCTTAGCCATATAAAGTGCAATATAAGATCAATCCAGGGATATAAAATCTTCTTACCAGTTTGTACAAAAATACAAGAAACAATCAGGAACAATATAAAAACAGTTCAATAAATACCAGAAAGCAGTAAATAAATAATCATGATCAAACAATTGACCATAGGAAGATCAAAAAGAGTTACAGCGTAGCAGCAGATAAAAATGGTGTAGTGTCCACACTAACCATAATTTAGCTCTCCTTAAATACATTGGCTACAGAGCTCAGCCAATCAAGATGCAGAATGACTCAGTACAGTCCTTAAAGCTACATAATACATTCACATAATACAAACATACAATGTTGGCATATATATTTCCTGGCCAACCAATTAGGCAATAACCATTTCCTAACACCCTGCTTTATTCAACATGCTAAAATAATTGTTGGGTTCCCACAATATAGAAAGTCAAAAATTACCCATCCCATTTTAATATAATCTACTGCACTCACCCACTCATATGCTTAACATACTTATTCCGGTTACTGAATCATTCCCTTTTCTGGCTATGCAGAACATAATTGAATGATAAATGGATAGAAACAGGCTGGTTTTGCATATGAAAAACCTAACCAAGGTTAAGATTAGCTCTAAATTTCTAATGTTGCCTGAATGCAGCTGCTAGATTTTTACCTGATCTGTTTACCTATGTTGTATGTACACAGACAAATTCATTAATTTTAAGATATTGAGTTGGTGTTGACTCTTACCAACCACACAGATACGCTTTTTCTCCAGATATCGATTATATTCTATATTTACCATCGTAGCAAACTTTTTCCTGGGTTTGCAAAGCTATTCTAAGAAAAAGAAAAGCAGAAAGGGATGAAAAACAAGCAGAAATCAAAATAAGACTCAAAGAGATACTGGGAATCCCAGTCCATCTTTGTCTAAAAACTTCTGCAGGAAACTCAACCCCTTCAAAGTCTGACCATACATTTCTCTCTCTCTTCCTTAAATCTCCTACCCTTCCTATCCTCAAGGAAAAGCTTTTTCCCTGCTTTTGCTTGACTGCAAATAAGAATTTTTCCTCACCTGGCCAAGCTTCAAATTACAGAAATAAGAACCAATGGATCAGGGGTGAAATTCACTTATCTTCCCTACCGGTTCGCAAATGTGTGTGCACTGCACACACGCTCGCTTCACTCACGTGTGCCATTGTCCACACATGCAAAAAGCCTTCTGCACATGTGCAGAGGCTGAAAATCATCACAAAAAGGGACGTCATGATGTCTGCGTGGGTGGGTGGGCGGGGCTTCATGCAGTCAGCCCTACCTGATCGCGCGATCCGGATAGAACCAGCTGAATTTCACCCCTGCAATGGATGCTTCAAAGAAGATCTTCATTAGTATTCCAGGAAAGGATAAGACAATGGCAATGGGAATAGCACTTAGACTTACGTACTACTTCATAGTGCTGTACAGCATTCTCTAAGGCATGGGTGTCAAACTCAAGGCCTGCGGGCTGGATCTGGCCTGTGGGGTGCTTAGATCTGGCCTGTGGGGCTGCCCTGGAAACAATGAAGGACTGGCCCACAGTGCCGCTGCCAGGGAAAATGGAACTTGGGAGGGCTGCTCCGTTTTTGGCTGCGACGGCCTCCTGCAACCCTCTGCCAGCAAAAGCAGAGCTCAGGACAGCTGCACGCTGGCAGAGTGCTCGGGGCTCCACAGGTGCCCCCAACAGGAGTGATATCAAGCTGGCCATGCCCCCTGGCCATGCCCCCCCAACCCCCCCGAGGTCAAACACAACCCTGATGCGGCCCTCAAATCAAGTTTGACACCCCTGCTCTAAGGGGTTTACAGACATATTGCTCCCATCAATCTGGGTCCTCATTTTACCGACCTCGGAAAGGACGAACGGGTTAGTCAACCCTGAACCTGTCAGACTCGAACTCCAGGCTGTGGGCAGAGTTAACCTGCGATATTGCATTCTAACCACTGCGCCACTGTGGCAGAGGTTGGGAGCACCTATAGATTCATTGCTTGGCTGTTGTTGGTGCATTGCTTTGGATTGCTCACCCCTTAGATCTAATTAATGTGTTGGCTGGATGCTACAGATTTAGTCTTAGGCTTGAAATGCTGCTTTCTGGTCTAAGTGATAGAGCAGGGAATCCAAGTCGTAAAGCAACAGTGATTGAAACGAGAGAAAGACTCAACACCCTCCTTCCCCACCCCCACCCCCCGAAACATTAAATTACTCTTGTGATCAAATGCTCTCTGGAGAATGCCAGGAAATGTTTTCTCTTTGTCCAAGTGCTCTGATTATAGGAAATAGCTACAAATAGAAAATCTTCACTTGGATTGTCTCTCAATTCTTGAAATCCCTATTTCCCACAAGTAATTACCATCCTCTAATTGGTTTTAAAAATAAAAGATGTACGTTTCATTGAAAACTGGGGCGCTGTGACTAAAGTCGAATAGGCACTTTCTGATCCAGAATTTCCTAAACCGATAAACACAAACACTCCTAGAATTCTTTCTGCATTGCCAAAATTTGGATTGAATGGATGGGGAGTCAAGGATGGCTCGGGATTTTGGCAGAAGAAATGTCACTGACACATACATGGATTCGGAACAAAAGCAATCTAATCTTGTATGGTGGGTAAGGCTGTTTTTACTGGTGTGTTGCAATGGAATATGGTCTGGATTCCCAGGAGGGAGGGGCTGGATTCCGGAGGAGCAAAAGAGAGCATGGTTTGTGTGGGAGAACGTGGGTGACGATAGCTCCTCTCTAACCATTCCTGGAGTATGTGTTTTATAGGGCAAGTACAGGTAGTCTTCGACTTACAACCATTCATTTAGTGACCATTCAAAATTACAACAGCACTGAAAAAAAGTGACTTATGACCATTGTAGCATTCCCATGGTCATGTGATTAAAATTCGGGCACTTGTCAATTGGCTCATATTTATGATTCTCCTTCTCCTTCTCCTTCTCCTTCTCCTTCTCCTTCTCCTTCTCCTTCTCCTTCTCCTTCTCCTTCTCCTTCTTCTTCTCCTCCTCCTCCTCCTCCTCCTCCTCCTTCATCTTCATCTTCATCTTCATCTGTCCATCCCATCCATCCTCTCTCCATACAAGGGCTCTATTGGTTGTCCAGAAGGACTGGACTAGACAAGTGTCTTAATTGCTTCTGCTCTTCAAAATTTACAACCGGCTCAAAAAACACTGAGATGCTTTCAAATGTTATCAATGAAAACTCCTCCTTTGATGCAGAATTACCACAAAAGTGATCTAGATGGATTGATGTATTTATCCTTCGCTTTCATCCTGGATTGGCCAGCAGACACTTTGGTTTCAGAGGAGTTAGTATCCTAATGTTTTTCTATTAACGTTTTTCTATTAGTGAAATAGCTGTTTTTGAAAGCTCTGTAGTCAATAATTAGATCAAAACTTGTATTTGATGTATCCTATTTATACAGGCTTCGGGATAGAAGGAAAGAAACAATTATTATTATTTTTTTTAAAATAAAAAAGGCCTTTCCAATTCGAAAGTCACAATTTGCAGTGACCTTGTGCCAGAATCCATTACTACATTGTGCAAATTAAAGCGTCTTTTCCCATAATTGCCATCGTGCTGGTAACATGAAACATATTAAGCATTCATGAATTTCCGTATGCTTGAGAAAACACAACATAGGCTTTTTCTGTGCCTGAGTGTGTGGGAGATAATAGCTTTTTATAAGGAGATTTCATCAGGCTCAGAGATATTTCTCTTTTTAATCCTTTGTGTAAAACATTGACTTTTCTAATCAATTGCACGGGGAGCAGAAATAAATCCTTTGGATTTGCTAGATTATATGTGAAATGCAACAGGGAACACTTAGACTTATCAGTAAATAAACAAACACATTAAATCAAGCATCAGGGAGAGAGGAAGAGATTTTGAAGAAACTCTTTATATTGTATCCTGGCTTCTATCCATATTTATTATTTGATTTCCAAACACAAATCAATAGCTAAATGGAATTAAGTGGCTATGTAAGTACATGGGGACTGTTATCTGCAGGTGAGACGGTGCAGGCTTTACACAGTGGGAACCCACACTGATTTATTTTTGCAGTGGTGTGCAGGGGTGGGTTCTACTTACCTTTACTATCGGTTTGCATTGCGATTGACAATTGACAATCAGCTGTGCTGCCCGATCCTCGGAATCTTTTTTTTTTTTTCTTTTTAAAGCATTTTTTTACTACCGGTTCCAGCGAATAGGTAGTAAAAATGTAGTTTTTATCACTTTATCACTATTTTATCACGGTAGTTTTTATCACTACCAGTTCACCTGAACTGGAGCGAACTGGTAGCATTTCACCCCTGATGTAGGGGTTATGTACGGGTCATAGCTGCCTCTATAGGCAAAAGAGGAAATGGAAATCTTAGGTGTTTGTCTGAGCTCCCAGGTTTGGTTGAACTGCTCTGAGATGACGCAATGAAGGGGCTTCTGAAAGGGTGTTGGACAATTCCTATTGTGGCATAGAATAGAATAGAATAGAATAGAATAGAATAGAATAGAATAGAATAGAATAGAATAGAACAGAACAGAATAGAACAGAATAGAATAGAATAGAATAGAATAACAGGAAGGGACCTTGGAGGTCTTCTAGTCCAACCCCTGCCCAGGCAGGAAACCCTACACCACTTCAGACAAATGGTTATCCAACATCTTCTTAAAAACTTCCAGTGTTGGAGCATTCACAATTTCTGGAGGCAAGTTGTTCCGCTTATTAATTGTTTTAACTGTCAGGAAATTTCTCCTTAGTTCTAAGTTGCTTTTCTCCTTGATTAGTTTCCACCCATTGCTTCTTGTTCTACCCTCAGGTGCTTTGGAGAATAGCTTGACTCCCTCTTCTTTGTGGCAGCCCCTGAGATATTGGAAGACTGCTATCATGTCTCCCCTAGTCCTTCTTTTCATTAAACTAGACATACCCAGTTCCTGCAACTGTTCTTCACATGTTTTAGGCTCCAGTCCCCTAATCATCTTTGTTGCTCTTCTCTGCATTCTTTCTAGAGTCTCAACATGTTTTTTTACATCATGGCAACCATAACTGAATGCAATATTCCAAGTATGGCTTAATGGCTTTGTCCTGTTTTGGATTTTGAGTGAGGGCTAATCAGACTTTGTTTCAGACAGTAAAATATCCTGCCTTGAATGGATTACCAAAACTGCATTTCTAAAAGCTGCCTCCCCAGTATCTGCTGGGGGCTATTAAGAAAGATTGAGTCTGTTTCCTGCCTCTGAAAAAACATATTTCTCCATTTCTCATTTAGGGAAATATAATATTCTGCCTTTTTTAATATTCCTCAAAATATTTCATTCTTCTAGGAGGGTGGGTACTGACTTTCTAAAAGTCCATAGGTCTTAAAGTTGTCCAGGGACACCCCTGGACTAGAGTAACTAGGCCTTCTGTGATTGAACCCCAAAGGAGATACAGAAGGACAGAAGATGTCCAGGTTTTAGGACTCAAACAATGGGAAAAAGTTGCTATAAAACAGCACCATGAAGGGCTATATATTTCTCAGTGCTATTGCTGTTAATGTATTCTGTTACACCACATGAAATAAAAAAATAAACCCTCATCTCTGGGCATCTCAATGTCCAGGTCTGGCCCCTACCACTTAAAAAATATTTAGAGAAACTGGAACAGGTTCAGAGAAGTGTGATGAAGATGATCAGGTGATGTGATATGAAAAGAGATTAAGAAACTAGGCATATGTACTCTTGAGAAGAATATAATGACCTACGATGGCACATGTTCAAATATGGGAACCAAAGTCACCTGCTCACTGTCACCCATGCCCTTGTAAGCTCTCACTTAGATTACCGCAATGGACTGTACATGGGACTGCCCTTGAACAGCACTTGGAAACTTCAACTGAGGCAAAATGTGGCTGCATGGGTAATAATAAATGGTTCTACCGTATTTCCCCGAAAATAAGCCCTCCTCTGAAAATATTTAACTGCATGTGCAGCCGGTCCCTGCAATTTCCTCTCGTTAAGGTTAGGGAGTCAGAGCTGGAAATCAGATAAAAGAGCAAGAGGATCCTTGTCTTGCTCCACGCGTCCCAAAATAATAAGACCTCCTTGAAAGTAAGGCCAACTGCTTATTTCGGGGTTCAAAAAATATAAGACAGGCTTATTTTTGGGGAAACACGGTAGTTACATAGCACAGGTAACACCACTACTACATGAGCAGCACTGGTTGCTGATGTGTTTCTCGGTGCAATTCAATGTGCTGGTTGTCACCTTTAATAGATTTAACAGATTAACGGAGTTGGAAGAGATCTTATAGGTCATCTAGTCTAACCCTCCACTCAAGCAGGAGACCCTACACCATTTCTGACAAATGCCAGTCCAATCTTTTCTTGAAAGTCTCAAGTGACGAAGCTCCCACAACTTCCGAAGGCAACTTCTGTTCCATTGGTTGATTGTTCTCACTGCCAGAAGGTTCCTCATTTCTAGGTTGAATCACTCCTTGGTTAGTTTCCATCCATTATTCCTTGTCTGGTGTTCAGGTGCTTTGGAAAATAGCTTGATCCTCTCCTCTCTGTGGCAGCCCCTCAAATATTGGAACACAGCTATCATGTCTCCCCTGGTCCTTCTTTTCACTAGACTAGCCATGCCCAGTTCCTGTAATCATTCTTCATATGTTTTAGTCTCCAGTCCCCTAATCATCCTGGTTGCTCTCCTCTGCATTTTTTCTAGATTCTCAACATCTTTTTTATAGTGTGGTGATCAAAACTGAATGCAGTACTCTAGGTGTGGTCTTACTAGGGCCTTATAGAGTGGTATTAGTACCTCACTTGATCTTGATTGTATACCTCTGTTAATGCAATTTAAGATTGTATTGGCTTTTTTGGCTGCCGCTGCACACTGCTGGCTCATATTTAGCTGGTTGTCCACTAAGACTCCAAGATCCCTCTCACAGTCACTGCTATTAAGCATAGTTTCCCCCAGTTTATATTTGTACTTTTGGTTTTTCTTGCCTAAGTGTAGGACTTTACTTTTCTCTACAATGAATTTCATTTTGTTAGATGAGAGAAGTAAGGTTGTCGTCTCCGATTGGTTATCAGTCTAACCAATCTCCATAAAAGTCATTCTATACTTCCTGTGGAGTTGATTTCTTGTTCTGGTCTACCCACTGGAGCTGATACTAAATCCATCTCCAGCAGTTCCTTCCTCATGCTGGAATAGTGATTGATTGAGTCATTGACCACATATCATACTTCACTACAATCAATTTGACTCTTACAATATAACCTGGAAGAACGTGCCTTATCCTTTATGGGATGGGACGTAATCCATCAGGTCCTGGTGATTTGTATTCATCAAGTATTAATTTTTTTTAAAAAAAGCCCTATAGGCCCTGGGACTGGGTTCCCTGGAGGTCTACCTTTTCCCAAGAGTTTTTACCCATCGAACTTGACCCAACAGATTGGGCATGGTGCAGTGTTGGCTGGCAGAGACTAGAAGATGGTCCTTTTCTGCAGTGATCCCTGCTCTGTGGAATATCCTCCATATGGAGATTAGAATGGGTTCAATCCTATAGGCCTTTACTAAGGCTTTAAAAACTTGGCTGTGTATTGCATGTTGGGGGTCCTGAATGTGTTAAGAGCCCAGTTTCTTGCTGGATTGTTAGCTGATTAATCACCACGGCTGCTGTTTTTGTATATTTCTTGGATGTTTTTACTGTTTTACTGTTTTTTAAATTGTTTTATAATTTTACATGTCGGTGGTATGCATAGTTTTGTATTTATTGATTTATTTAGTTATGTTTATATAGTGTATATTAGAGTGGTGACCCTTTGAGAGCTGTATGCAATGAAATTTCATTTTAATGTATGCCGATTAATTCATTACATTCAAAGTAACAATAAAGTTATTCTAGTCTAAGTCTTTTAGAATTTTAAACTGCCCAGAGTCACTTGCATGAGTTGGATGGCTATAGAACAGTGGTGGGTTCCTCCCGGTTCAGCCCGGTTCTCCCGAGCTGGTAGCGGTGACAATATGATGTCACCGAACTGGTTCTGCCCCCCCATGTACCCCCCACCCTCACGCCCCCCGGCGTTATTCTTACTTTTTATTTGGCCCCACCCCCAATCTATTGCTGCCTCCTGAGTCCCAGCTGATGGCTAGAGGGAAAAAAACCATTTAAACTCTTGCCATGGGGCTTCAAAGGGCCGCCCTACAGCTGATCAGTGTTAAAAGAAAACAAATGAGTAGACCATTGCCTGCAAAAATACATGAGTAGATCAGTGCCTGCAAAAATAAATGGGTAGACCATTGCCTGCAAAAATACATGAGTAGATCAATGCCTGCAAAAATAAATGGGTAGATCGGTACAGCTCTGCAAGCAGTTAAAAGCCTGGTAGATCAGTACCTCTGCTAAATCCTAAATAATTGTCACATGACCATCAAGCCCTGCCCAAAAAATAAGCCACGCCCACAGAACCAGTAGTAAAAAGTTTTAGAACCCATCCCTGCTATAGAAGATGAATGAATGAATGGATGGATGGATGGATGGATGGATGGATGGATTGATGAAAGGTTAGGACCAGTTCTCTTGTGTTTTGGAATGTGGAATCCAAAATATTGGAGTAGAGCTAAAAGAAGGCAGATTCTTACAGATTATTAAAGAAACCTTCTCACCAGTTTAACTGGAAGCAATGATCCAGAGAGATGGCCGGTTCCCCTTCATTTTGATGTGTTAAATGTCTATGGAGGTTCTCAGTCATCCAGGTCATGGTTGTCCCAAAGGTGCTTTTTCAAAAGACAAAACGAAGTCAGTTGCCTTTTGAAAAAGCACCTTTGGGATTTTGATGTGTTCAAACACAGGCAAGGCAGTATCTATCAGAAATACTTTAATCTCCAGTTATTTACCTAAGTGGCCACTTCCAACGCTACGATTTTATGGACCAGGTGCCCATCCCTCAGCTGTTGATATGTAAAAATGCACTGTTGACATGTGCTTTCTGTGAAGTGTTGGATGTCATGCCCCCTTCGGAGTTTGAATCTGCGGCAGAAGATTAGCTGGGACAAGAACTGACAGTGAGTGAGAGGGCAGCTCTGTTGTCCTTGGAGGAAACTGGGGAAGGGCAGAGTCAGTCCAGGCAAGGCTTTTCGGAATTAGTAAGGCCTGCAGGTAGGGAGGAACAGAGGTAGGATGAACAGGAGAGACAGAGCTCAAATGAGGAGAAAGAACCACCCCCTCCTGATGCAAGGGTTTGGAGAGTGCAGAGAAAGTGTGATCAGTGCAGACGGAGCAGGCCACTCGAGAGGGGAGTGCCCCGCCCATCTTCACCAGGCACACCTGGGGAATGAGACTTAAGGAGATGCCGTGGGGAGGGGCATTCATCAGGAACAAATGCTGAGTTCCTGAAGTGTTGTGTGCCAACATTTGAACTTGCCAAGAGTCCTTGCATTCCTTGTTGGTATTATGGACTAATTATCTGGATCTTTTGCTCCCTGAACTCCTTGCTTTGCTCTTGTTTTGCCAAATACATTTGGGATTTATTGCCGTGCAGCCTTGGTGCAGACAGTGCTGGGCTGGACTAATTGCAGCCAGAGGCTGCTTGAGGTTTGTGTGGTGGATTGTTATCACTCTGCTCTGGGACTTGCCAGAAATGTGGTAGCGTTTGGGGAGATTTGGAGCAATAAAGGAGTGGTTTGAACTGCCAGCTGTTTGTGCCGTGCCCTGGGTCATCACAGTGGATATATGATCAAGCTGGCCATAAGATTAGAAATGTCTTTCCTTTCTGTGAAGATTCATACAGACCTGATTATGTAGTCAACCAAAAGTTGGACGGTTAAGAACCTTTTCCGAACAAGATGATAGCACTCTCCATCATTCAGTCATCTTGAAAAACAGATTCCCTTAATTTTCAAACCTGCTTCATATTCCAAACTGCAGATTATTTTAATCTTTCTTTGTTCTTTCTCCATTTTCTCCACCCTCTCTTTAGTCTTGCAAAAATATCCAAGGATATCATTTCTATATTATCTCCCCTTTAAAAATCAACATATTCTCATCCCTTTTGATAAATTTGTTTCAGTGGTACCTACAGCAACATTCCTGAGCCAGTAGAGGGAGCCCAAGTGCACACCGCATTTGCTTCGTGTGCAAAGCATTTCTCATTTGTGTTACCCTGTCCATCACACAAAAGGTTACTTCCACTTAGCCTTTTTTGAAGTTGTGGTTAAAAATTGATGGTGATTCAGATAATTCCGGATTGATTTTCCATCTTTAAATGGTTGAGTCTTCAAAAGGGAGGAGAATCCTTATTCAGTATCATCTCTCTTGTTTTTGAACGATCCTACACAATCAGGGACCAGTACTCATGCCCTGGTCATCTCTTGGTTAGATTACTGCCATTCACTCTACTTGGGGTTATCCTTGAAGAGTATTCAGAAGCTACAATTGGTTCAGAATGCAGCATTGTGAAAGTGTACTGGTTACTGATCTCCTTCTGTGTCCAATTCAAGGTGTTGATTATTACCTTTAATAACTTTAAAGCATGCTGGCTCGGGAATTCTGGGGACTTGGTGTTCACATGTCTTAAAGGTACCAAGGTTGAAAAGCACTGTGCTAGATAATCACATGTGATTTTGCTTCAAGCCAAAAATGTTGATCCTTGGTGATTTTAAAATTCTTCTGTGAATTTTCCAGCAGAAAATCCATATTAACCCACAAAGGATCCTACATTCATATTCTCATCTGCTGAGCTTCCTGGCTTTTCATGCTTCCTTAATATTTTCCTTCAATGAATTGACCGAAAGTTTGTTTTTTATAATGGGCAGATTTAAATGTTGGGTTTCCGTGCAGCTTTAGTTAGTTTAGTTAGTAATTTTTGCGGAACCCGGCCTATACATTCACATATATTTGAACCATTCACTGTACAGGCAGTTCTTGACTTATAGCCATCCATTTAGTGACTGATCGAAATTATAACAGAACTGAAAACAATGACGGGGTGAAATCCAGCAGCTTCTGACAGGTTCTGGAGAACCGGTAGCGGAAATTTTGAGCAGTTCGGAGAACCGGTAATGGAAATTTTGAGCAGTTCAGAGTGTCAGCATTACAGAAAACCCTAACTCCAAGTAAAGACGCTTTGGAAGCCATATTAGGCCGGAAGCTTCAATGCTGCCACAGAGAACTGGTAGCGGAAATTTTGAGCAGTTCGGTGAACCGGTAGTGGAAATTTTGAGCAGTTCGGAGAACTGGTAGCGGAAATTTTGAGTAGTTCGGAGAACCGGTAGCGGAAATTTTGAGTAGTTCGGAGAACCGGTAGCGGAAATTTTGAGTTGTTTGGAGAACCGGCAAATACCATCTCTCACTAGCCCCAGTGTGGGGTGGGAATGGAGATTTTACAGTATCCTTCCCCTGCCATGCCCGCTAAGCCATGCCCACCATGCCACACCACGCCCACCACGCCAAGCCCACAGAACCGGTAGTAAAAAAAATTGGATTTCACCACTGCTTATGACCTTTTATACTGTTATACTGTTGCTGCATCCTCATGGTCACATGATCAACATTCAGACATTTGCCAACTGACTCATATTTATGACAGTTGCAGTGTCCCGGGGACATGGGAACACCTTTTGCGACCTTCTGACAAGCAAAGTTAATGGGGAAGCCAAATTCGCTTCACAACCGTGTTACTAATTTAACAACTGCAGTGATTCACTTAAAACTCCAGCAAGAAAGGTCATAAAATGAGGCAAAACTCACTTAACAACTGTCTCGCTTAGCAATGGAAATTTTGGGCTTAGTTGTGGTCATAAGTCGAGGATTACCTGTATTGCTTCTCCTTCTTTTTTAATTTGAAAATTTTAAAAAATTTTCAAATTACATAACAATTCTTCTTTTGTGTTCTTCGCATGGAAATATTTTTACTGATGGCCATATATATGGCTTGCCTTTGAGCCCAAGGAAAGGAGTCATGATTAAATTAAACACTGAAATTTCCCCCAGTCCCCGATTTCCTGTGCTTTATCTCCTTGTTCCAAACTGAGTGGTTCAAGCCTTTTTCAGGCACTAACAGATATTTCTTTCTTTCTCTTTAAAATCCCCTGATATTCTCACGAGGGTCTATTAATCTTAACTATTGCTATTAGAGCATTCTAGATTTTGAAAGCTACTTCACTTGTCCCTAAGGACCTGCTTTTTCCCAGGAAAGATTTGTTTCTTCAGATTCAACCATACGCAATACTTTCTACCCGCTAGAGACAGACTTCCTGATATTTATTTGCTAGAGAAGGGATAGCAATAGCACTTAGAATAATATGTCACTTCATAGTGCTTTACAGCCCTCTCTAAGCAGTTTAAAATGTCAGCCTATTGCCCCAAACAATCTGGATCCTCATTTTACTGACCTCAGAAGGATTGGAAGGCTGAGTCAACCTTGAGCCGGTCAGGAACAAACTCTTGGCAGTGAGCAGAGTCAGCCTGCAATACTGCATTCTGACCATTTTGCCACCACGGCTACCATACTTTTCAGAGTATAAAATGTATTCCCCCCCTCAAAAGAGGGTGGAAATGTTGGTGCGTTTTATACACTAAATACAGCCATTTTTGGCCTCCTGAAACCCCGCCCTGCGTGTCCCATTTTCACCAGAAAGAGGCCCGTTTTTCGCAAAAACGGGATGCGCAGAGGGTTTAGGAGGCCTGCAGAGTGCTCCTGGGGGTTGGGGAGGGCAAAAATCCAACATGTGGGGGGGGGGTTGGGAGGCCAAAAACGGGCCCATTTTTCATGAAAATGGGATGCTCAGAGGGTTTGGGAGGCCTGCAGAGTGCTCCTGGGGGACTGGGAGGGCAAAAATCGGATGCATAGAAGCCAAAAACTATTTTTTCCCCTTCGAAATCTTGGCGCGTCTTATACTCTGGTGCATCTTTAGGCTGAAAAATACGGTATTTTAATCTTTGGGATGCGTCCAATTCCCAACAATCGCATGAGAATCATAGTCAACAATATCAAAAGCCTTGGAGGTCAAAAAGATAAAGAAGAACCGAGAATGTAATACTTCCTCTTTCAATCTTCTGACAAAGATCATCCATCAAGCCAATCAAAACAGTCCCAACAGCCTGCCCTGAAGCTGAGGACATAGGTATGTCCATGGGATTTGGGGTGGGAGATAAAAAAAAATTAAACTAGCCCCACTTCTTTGTTATATGCATTGTGTAACATACAACCCATGTTAAAAGTATCTCCTGCTGGGACATGTTTTTTCCCTTATTCCCCATAATTTCATTTGTCCTTTTTTTCACGAAAGCAGTGTTTTCAACCTTGGGAACTGTCAGGCATGAAAACTGGGACCACACATAGAGTTACAGTTAAGATGATTTATTGCTCCTGCCTGTATACAAGAATCTAGTCAAGTAATGGTCAGGACTAAATTGGTTATAGAGCCAACATAATTCAAGAGGGGTTGGATTTAGAACATTGGTGGGAACATAATGATTCTAGGCTGATTGCTCACTTGATTCCACCCCCTGGCTCTGCCTCCTCTTCTTCTACAGGAACTTTAAGACATGTGGACTTCAACTCCCAGAGCTTCCCAGCTAGTATGGGAATTCTGAGAGTTTAAGTCCACAAGTCTTAAAGTTCCCAAGTTGGGAAACACTGCACTAAAGGGAGATGTCATGTTATTTGATGAAAGATTTTTCTTTGAAGGTCAAGGGTTACACACCTGGCCTGTTTGGCCATTTCTTTGTGTGTTTATCTAGTCAATCAGTTAGATGGCCATGGTATGCCCTACTTACAGATAACAACCTTGTTTTTTGAAGTCCAATTAAAGTGTGCAGCGGCAGCCCAAAAAGCCAATGCAATCCTAAATTGCATTAACAGAGGGATGCAATCAAGATCAAATGAGGTACTAATACCACTCTACAAAGCCCTAGTAAGACCACACCTAGAATACTGCATCCAGTTTTGGTCATCACACTATAAAAAAAAAGATGTTGAGACTCTAGAAAAAGTGCAGAGGAGAGCAACCAGGATGATTAGAGGATTGGAGACTAAAACATATGAAGAATGGTTACAGGAACGTGGCATGGCTAGTCTAGTAAAGAGAAGGACCAGGAGAAACATGATAGCAGTGTTCCAATATTTGAGGGGCTGCCACAGAGAGGAGGCGGTTAAGCTATTTTCCAAAGCACCTGAAGGCCAGACAAGGAATAATGGATGGAAACTGACCAAGGAGAGATTCAACCTGGAAATAAGGAGGAACTTTCTGACAGGGAGAACAATCAACCCATGGAACAGAAGTTGCCTTTGGAAGTTGTGGGAGCTTCATCACTTGAGACTTTCAAGAAAAGATTGGACTGCCATTTGTCAGAAATGGTGTAGGGTCTCCTGCTTGAGTGGGAGGTTAGACTAGATGACCTACAAGGTCCCTTCCAACTCTGTTAATCTGTAAAAGAGAAAGACTAGGCAAAGAAAAAATAAATGGAAATGGGCAATGGTCTCCAATGACAACTAGAAGGAAATAACTTGGTCCACCCAATGTCCACCTAATATGATAAGATGTATTGTATTTCTATTACCCAGATTGTATGTTCCAGTTGGTTTCTGGTGAGTAATATTTTATGCAGAAATCTTTCTCAACTGTCCTCATTCCACTTTACATTTTTTTTTCACATGGTCAAAAATCTCAAGGTGAAAGTGCCAGTAATACAAGGAAAGCTCTTCCCGTTTTTATGTGTGTCAAAAACAATCTTCCATCACACATCCTCGACTTATAACTATTGGTTGTGACTTTTCAAAATTACAATGGCAATGAAAAAAGTGACTTACAACTAGATTTCGCACTTGTGACAGTTGCAGCATCTCCATAGTCATGTGATCAAAACTCAGGGCCACTGGCATGTACTTAAAATGGCTGCAGCATCCTGAGGTCATGTGATCACTATTTACAACCTTTCCAGTTGGCTTCTGACAAGCAAAGTCAATGGGGGAAGCCAAATTCACTGAACTTACTGTGGCAAAAGAGGCTGCAAAATTCGGTGTGACTGACTTAAAACCGCCTTGCTTAGCAACAGAAATTCTGATCCCTATTGGGGTCGTACATTGAGGACTACCTCTGTTGTCATGGGCAATTGTGATAGACATAAAAACTGTCTGGGCAACGTTGGGCCAGTCATTTTCTTTCAGCCCAGCTCACCTCACTGTGTTGTTGTTGTGAGGAAAACAGAAAGAGGGAATATTAGGTGCGTTCGCCTACTACTTGGTGTTATTTATCAAAACAATAAAGGTGGGAAATAAATAAACAAAAGGTGAAATTTTAGTCACATCACTAAAATGGGAGTAAAAGTCAAATGGGAATAAAATGTCAAAATTGGAGTACCATTTTGACTTTTATTTTTTAAATATATTTTAAGACATTTTTGTCTCCTTTTTTTTGTTTTTTTAATTTTTTTTATATTTTTCTTTTTTTTTAATTGCAAGAGTTTTACAATTACATTTTCACCCCTTTTTTCCCCCCCCTCCACCCACCCCAAACTTCCTAACCTCCCTAACCCACCCTAACCCCCCCCTCCCCCCGGACTTCCGCATAGCAAGTAAAAAAAAAAGAAAAAAAAACCCTCCTTTATATAAAACTTATATAAAACTTGAACCCCTCCCTCCCGCTTATAAATTTTTATCTTCATTACATTAAAATATTTCTATCTTAATATAATATAATATAACATTTTCAAATAAAAGCTATTTGATACTTCCTAGTTTGATATTTGTTCTGAACATAATCTATCCACTTTTTCTTCCATCTCTTCTTTCCCCTCGTTCTTCCCTTTTCATTCCTCTCATCATCCTCCTGTTTCCCTGATGTATTTTACCTTTTTCCATAATAATTACAACCAGAAAAATTATTTCATGGATTAACTGGAATAACTGGAAGTAAACAGAGACGTAATGGGCCAGAGAGGCATATTATTCGTCAAGGAAATGACATCTTAATCTAACCCAGAAAGACTTTATTCCTGTTGAAAAGAATTAGAGGCCTTTTTCACATGGCAGCCTTCAACGGCTGGTTTCCTGTGCATTAATCACCTGGAAATGAAATCAGTTTAAGAAACCCTTTCATTTGTTCTATTGTTGTTTTGGTCACAAACATGATTTGATATTCGGTATAGTCCCTGACTGGTTATTTTTGCTTACCTGCTTATTTCCACCCCCCCTTCTGATTGTCTCTTGCTCGTGAAATGAAGGAAGGAAGGAAGGAAAAGGAATGAAAGGGAGGGAAAGAAAAGGAAAGGAAAGGAAAGAAGGAAGAAAGAAAGGGAGGAAGGGAGGAAGGAAAAGGAGGGAGGGGGAAGGAAGGAAGGAAGGAAAAAGAACAGAAAGAAAGGAAAGGAAAGGCAGGAAGGAAAGGGAGGGAAGGAGGAAGGAAGGAAGGAAGGAACGAATGGAAGGAAGGAAAGGAGGGAGGGAATGAACAATAAAAAAAGGAAGGAAGGAAGGAAGGAAGGAAGGAAGGAATTGTTTCAATTTTTCCTATCAGGTGTCCTAGAGGAAGGAAGTGGCAGAATTCTGATCAATTTCATAACGTTTTTTTTTTATTTGTTTAACACAACCCAAAGGTCTGGTCTATCCTTGGGTTGTTCCATCAATGAACTTGTGTCAATGGTGAACCTGTACAAAAAAAAAGCAGTGGAAAGCAATAACCACTGACCAGAGACTAGGTTTTTTTTTTTTTGCCATCGCAATACCCAATTGGAGTGAAGAGGTTTGTTACAAATAATTGAAATGCAGCGTTCGCACCGGATAGCATAGCTTGAGTCAGCATAAAACAGAAGACAATATGTTGATGCAAAGCCAAAAATCACAGACAGAGGTTTAATTCGTTGCTAGGTTGAAATGAAGATGATCTCATGCATCCCTCCCTCCAGACAGGGATGGGGTAAGCTGGAAGGACAGGATTGTCCAATGCCTTCATAAATACCTCTTTTATAGACGATGGGATGTATCCTCATTTAAAGGAGGCAATTATTAGATCTTTTTGAGGAAGGCTGATTCCTTGCAGATGGGCAACTGCAGGTTGGTTTCTGACTTCCCATAGTTGGATAGGCATTCTTAAGAGATGGCAAATTCTTTGGGCCCATTGCTTAATGGTTTCAGGGCATGCTGTTGGGACTGCTTTGGCTGGTCTGATGAATGATGTTTGTCAGAAGATTGAAAGAGGAAGTATGACATTCTTGGATCCTCTTGATATCCAAGGCTTTTGATATTGCTGACTGTGATTCTCCTGGAATTCTTAGGAATTGGACACATCCCAAAGTTTAAAATAGCCATGGTGGCACAGTGGTCAGAATACAGAATTGCAGGCAGACTCTGCTCACTGCTAGGAGTTTTCTTGCCATAGATCTTAAGTGAATCTCTGCAGTTGTTAAGTTAGTGACATAGTTATCAAGTAAATCTGGTTTGACTTTGTTGGCCAGAAGATTGCAAAAGGTGATCACATGATCACAGGACACTGCAACCATCATAAATATGAGTCAGTTATCAAGTGTCTTAAAATTTTGATTACTTGACCATGGGGATGTAGCGACGGTCATAAGTATGAAAAACGGTTGTAAGAGCTCTGGTGATTCAGTGGTTAGAATGCAGTATTTGCAAGTTAACTCTGCCCACTGCCAGGAGTTTGATTCTGATCGGCTCAAGGTTGACTCAGCCTTCCATCCTTCTGAGGTCAATAAAACGAGGTCCCAGATTGTTGGGGGCAAGAGGCTGACTCTGTAAACCGCTTAGAGGAGGCTGTAAAGCACAATGAAGCGATATATTATTCTATGTGCTATTGCTTTCCCACTTTTTAGTAAGGTTTCATTTCCACCTCTCAAGTAGATTTCAGGTAGGGTCAGTAGGAGACAGTTGCTTGTCAAAACAGAAGCCATTATATAGTGTTCCGCTGGGATCCCTGCTCTCTCCAGAGTTTTTCCATTATCCACATCAAACTGGTGGGGGAGTTCATCATCAGATATGGAGCTGGAACAATCAACATGCTGAGGGGAACCATAGCCATATGTTGATGATAGCCAATGACAGCCAAGTTAGATTATTGTTATGCAGTGTACGTATGGGTGCCCTTGAAGAAAACACTGAAACTGCAAAATATCTAAAATGTAGTTTCCAGGCTCCTATCCAACAGGTTTCTGTGACACTTCTACTGACTAAATTGCAATCACTTCCAGTAAATGTCAGACTTAAATTCAAGGGGATTGTTATTACATCAAATTCCTTTGGGCCTTACCTACTTGAAGGAACACCTTCCCTTTTAGTCTGTTCCCTGGAAATTTTCTATCTTTATCCAAGGTCTTCTTCCTCCAAGAACTGTGTATATTTAGTTTAATGAAGAGGAGGACTAAGAGTGACATGATAGCAACCTTAAAATATTTGAGGGACTGTCAGAAAGAAGAGGGGATAAAGCAAACCACCTGAAGGCAGGGCAAGAATTAATAGATGGAAACTTTTCAATGAGAGATCCAAGCTAGGACTAAGGAGAAATTTCCTGACAATTGAGAACAATTAATCAGTGGAACAACTTGCTTCCGGAAGTTGAGGGAGTTCCATTATTGGAGGTTATTAAGAGGAGATTGGACAGTGATGTGTCTGGAATAGAATAGGGTCTCCTGTTTGAGCAGGAAATTAGAAGATCTCCAAGGTCCCTTCCAACTCTGTTATTCTGTTATTCCTAACATGTGTGATGGTTGAGAAGGAGGTCTGCTTGGTGTAGATCAAGGGTCAGCAACCTTAAACACTCAGAGAGCCACCCAATATAATCTCCTCCTAGCATGGCGTCCTTTTTCCTCTGCTGACCTTTGGTTCCCCCACCATAGAGTCTCCTCCTAGCATGGTGTCCTTTTTCCTCTGCTGACCGGAAGTTTGGTTCCCCCACCATAGAGTCTCCTCCTAGCATGGTGTCCTTTTTCCTCTGCTGACCGGAAGTTTGGTTCCCCCACCATAGAGTCTCCTCCTAGCATGGCGTCCTTTTTCCTCTGCTGACCGGAAGTTTGGTTTCCCCCACCATAGAGTCTCCTCCTAGCGCGGCATCCTTTTTCCTCTACCTGTCCTAACCAAAAGCCCTATCAATTGTGGAGCCAACCAGCAACAGGGAGCCGCAGCAGAGGGATGAAAGAGCCACATGCGGCTCCAGAGCTGCAGGTTGCTGACCCCTGGCATAGATGATAACCTTTTTGGGAAGGTTTCCAGTACTTGATCTAGTGAGCTTGATCTTCCACTTTTTGCCTTCTTTAATTGTTGTGTGTTTTGGGTCTGTTTCCTGGATTCCTATGAAAAGACAACAAATTGGTTATTCTGTTGTTTTTTTTTAAAAAAATATTTTTATTATAAATAGAAAGAGCAACATATTCAATATTTTATTTATTTTTTATTTTATTTTATTTCCAATTTCTATACCGTCCTATATCCATATAGACCAGTGATGGCGAACCTTTTCAGCCCCGAGTGTCCAAACTGGAATGCGCATGTGTGCATACATGCACCTGAGCACCAGAAACCCGAAGACAGGTGGCTGGCGCGCATGTGTGCACCAGCCATCTGATCTTCGGATTTCCAGTGCGTGCATGCACATGGCAGAGGTGGGTTCTACTTACCTTTACTACCGGTTTGCATCGTGCCCACGCGCATGTGCAGATCAACTTTGATGACGTCCAGGTCAGTGGGCATCTTGCGAACCGGTCCGAAATGGGGGCAACCCACCACTGGCGCGTGGGCCAGCTGGTCTTCACGCACACCGGAGCGCCAGAAACCTGAAGACCAGGTGGCCGGTGAGCATGCACTGCAACTGCGACCCCCAGGGGGAGAGCCTTCTCTGTGACGGCGCCCACCCTCTGGAACAACCTCCCCCCAGAGTGACGTACAATAACAGACCTCCGGATTTTTCGTCGGGCCCTGAAAACCTATTTATTTCAACTAGCTGGGCTGGCTTGAGTTAAATTTTAAATTGATTTTAAATTGGGTTGTTTTAATTTACGGCCAAAATATTTAGTTATTTTAATACTGTTTTTAAATTTTGTATGCTCTGTTTTTACTTTGGCTGTGCACCGCCCTGAGTCCTATTTGGAGAAGTGCGGTATAGAAATTTAATTAATAAATAAATAATAAATAAACTTTATGCACTGAAGACAAATTCCTTATGTGCCCAATCACACTTGCCAATAAAGAATTCTATATGGACTTTTCATTCTGACAGACTGGCTTGGCTAGGAATGTGCAGTGTGTGGATACAATCTATCAATAAAAAATGCATCTGGAATCTCATCACTGTCTAGGAAGATGCTCCAAGATTTAGTTCTGGTGTCACCCAAAAGACTTACTCGTGGCTAGAGACATCGCCTCTAGCACTATGGGACGTTATGAGTGTTGTCTTCATCTGGCAAAAGTCAGGTTTATGAAAAAGAGAGCTGAAATACAATATGAAAAGAAAGCTGGGATGATGGCAGGATGACAGTTGTTTTTGTTTTTTCTTCAGTGTCAAGAAATGGACGGTAAATACTATTTTCCCCAGCCTTGTAGAAGGAGTTGATGAGCCCCTGTAATATTTGTTTCTTCTATTTCTTTCTCTGGATGTATCCATTTTTTATCCTTTAACTTATTGTTCTAGTTTTTTATAGCATAAAAGTCAGAGTCACTGGGAGATGCCCATTTTTAAAAATCTATGTATAAAAATGAATGAATGAATGAGTGAGTGAATGAATGAATGAATGAATGAATGAATGACTTGTTTCTATCCTCAAGGTTCTCCCACCATTCTTCAGTTACTACATGAAAGAAGAACATTTCAATGTTGTCAATCCACAACCTGTAGCAATTCTGGACAAGGAGACAGATGTGAAAGTTGGTTGCAGCTTAAATTCAGCAGCATCTTTTGGGTGATAACATTTTGGCTCTAAGCTATTTGATGGATAGACTAGGCTAGACTCTGGGATACACTGTAAGATCATCCTGGGCATACCATACCTCAAACACACACACACACACACACACACACACATAGACACACAGACACAGACACAGACACACACACACACACACACACACACACACACACACACACACACACAGATGAAACTTCCTGGGAAAATTCTGATTTGTTATTGCACCACTGAAAAGAACCACATGAATTATAACTGCCTTTTGGGCATCTGATTTCCTATAGTGGCTGTCATTGAATTCACTGTATAGAAAATTAAGGGTATATTTCATCAGTTCTTTGAAAAATGGAAAGGAATTTAAAAAGGAAGGGAGGAAGGGAAGGAAGGAAGGAGGGAAGTGTTGTGGTCCGCCGGCGGCCTGCGGAGCTGGCAGCAGAGTCGGACAGTGAGGAGGCTGGGGAGGAACATGGGCCAGTCCTCGAGTCTGGGGAAAGCTTGGATGAGGGCTCTGCATCAGAGGCAGAGATGGGGCCAGGGCCATCTGGGAGTTACCAGTATGGGCGGACTCCAGAGCCTCCAGAGTCAGACATCAGAGAGGCAGAGGAACAGGGGGAGCCTGTTCCCAGTGCGTGCATGCGCAGAGCTGTCAGAAGGCAAGAACGACTCGGGAGTAAGGCTTGGAGATGATCGGCCCCTCCCATAAGACATAAAGGAGGAGCAAAGGTATGTGAGCCTTTGCAGGAAGCAATGTTGTTCAGTCTGGGCGGTTTAAATTCTGCAGCTCCGTTTTGACTCTGTGTTCCGTGTGGCCTTGCAAAGCCAATTGCCAGTTAGGTCTTGGCAGTGTGTCAAGGGAGATAAAGGTGGGTGCTTATCAGCCTTATCCTGAAGGACTGTGGCAGACTTCTGTCGGACTCTTTACAACTATTTTTGACTCATCTGTGAATGAACAGAATGAGAATGAACAGGCTTGTGAATGAACAGAATTTACAGCGGCTGAAATAAAAAGACGGTTTTTGGGACTAATTGTGTGCTTTTTACTGTCTCAGGAAGCCTAGGTCAGAACAGGAGGGAGGGAGGGAGGGAGGGAGGGAGGAAGGAAGGAAGGAAGGAAGGAAGGAAGGAAGGAAGGAAGGAAGGAAGTAAGTCCATCTTTTGTAATTGTTATCCACTCTACTGGGGCAAATGCAAAAAAATGCTTTGAAAAGCCTCTGCCGATCAGGCAACACAGCTGGGATCATCAGAGGCCTTTCAAAGCATTTCTTTTACCACCTCTTCCGCTGAAGAGGTTGCAGAAAAAATACTTTGAAAAGCCTCTGACATCCCAACTGAGCCGCATGATCATCAGAGGCATTTTTTATTTTACTTTTAAAAGCATTTTTCGGCGGAAGAAGTTGTAGAAAAAAATGCTCTTAAAAATAAAATAAAAAATGCCTCTGATGATTGCGCGGCTCAGCTGGGCATGATGGAGGGGGGGGGCACAGGAAACCACCCGCCACCATCACTACCGGATTGGGCGATCCGGTCCGAACCGGGAGCATTTCACCCCTGAATAACAGCAACATGAAATAAAGCAGAGTTCTTAAAAAATTATAGCACGTAACAAAAACTCAGAAAAATGAACAATAAAGTGATATTTCAAAGGAAAACAAAATCCCCTAAAGTTACAATCCCATTTCAGCATGGAGTAATTTATGATTTGGCTGAATTGTCATAAGGCATTCATTAATGTGAAATTGGGTTTGAGTCACCAATATGCACAGTGTGTGTGTCGATACGTGAGCAAGATGATATTGCAGTCCAAGCTCCACTCCTTTTGTCCATGCATTGACCCTAGAGGATCCAGATGGATCTTGACAGACTTGAACACTGGGCCCTATCTAACAAAATGAAATTCAATGTAGAGAAAAGTAAAGTCCTACACTTAGGTAAGAAAAACCAAAAGTAGACATATAAACTGGGTGAAACCAGGCTTAATTGCAGTGACTCTGAGAGGGATCTTGGAGTCTTAGTGGACAACCAGCTAAATATGAGCTAGCAATGTGCAGCGGCAGCCAAAAAAGCCAATACAATCTTAAGTTGCATTAACAGAGGTATACAATCAAGATCAAGTGAGGTACTAATACCACTCTATAAAGCCTTAGTAAGATCACACCTAGAGTACTGCATCCAGTTTTGGTCACCACACTATAAAAAAGATGTTGAGACCAGTGGTGGGTTGCTCCCGGTTCGCACCGGTTCACAAGAAGCTGTAGTAAAAAAATTTAGTAGTTCGGAGAACCGGTAATAACATTGGCTGGCTATGCCCCCGAACCGGTCCCTGGCCCGGTCACCGCTTGCTTACCCCGCCCACCTCATCAGAGGCTTTTTTTTTTTATTTTTAAAAGCATTTTTTTTACAACCTCTTCGGCTGAAAAAATGCTTTTAAAGGTTTAAAAAAAATCCTCTGATGATCGCACAGCTCAGCTGGGATCTTCAGAGGCTTCTAAAAGCATGTTTTCTTGCAAGCTCTTCAGCTGAAGAGGTTGTAGGGAAAAAAATCCCTTTAAAAGCTTCTGGCGATCTGAGCAGATTTGCCTGATCGTCAGAAGCTTCTAAAAGCATTTTTTTCTGCACCCTCTTAAGGTTGTAGAAATAATGCTTTTAAAAGTAAAAAAAAAAAAAAAAAGTTGGCCAGGCCCACCCAGTCACATTACCCCCCAAGCCACGCCCACAAAATAAGCCACACCCACAGAACCAGTAGTAAAAATTTTTAGAATCCACCCCTGGTTGAGACTCTAGAAAAAATGCGGAGGAGAACAACCAGGATGGTTAGGGGACTGGAGACTAAAACATATGAAGAACTGTTACAGGAACTGGGCATGGCTAGTCTAGTGAAGAGAAGGACCAGGGGAGACATGTTCCAATATTTGAGGGGCTGCCACAGAGATGAGGGGGTCAAGCTGTTTTCCAAAGCACCTGAAAGCCAGACAAGGAACAATGGATGGAAACTGACCAAGGAGAGATTCAACCTGGAAATAAGGAGGAACTTTCTGACAGTGAGAACAATCAACCCATGGAAGAGAAGTTGCCTTCAGAAGTTGTGGGAGCTTCATTACTTGAGGCTTTCAAGAAAAGATTGGACTGCCATTTGTCAGAAATAGTGTAGAGTCTCCTGCTTGAGTGTGTGTGTGTGTGTGTGGGGGTTTGGACTAGATGACCTATAAGGTCCCTTCCAACTCTGTTAATCCATTGCACACATACACAAAGAGGCAAGGATTCAACTGTGATGCGACAACTGCCATGTTGCCTGTTTTGACTGCCTTGCAGACACTGCTGGGCTTGGCAGTTTGTGGTTCATCATGCTGTAGAGATCCAAGCATTGATTTAGCAGATTGAATGATCTCGTTAAGCCATCGTGTGGTTAATTTGTTTGAGAATAGCACAGCAAACATATTGAGAACACAGCAAACATATTTTCAATGAGAATTTAACCTATTGCTTGTACCACCCTTAGGTTTTAGTGTGTCTGTCTATGGTGCTTAGCTGGCCCAGGTGTAAGACGGGCATGAAAGCTGGTAATAAATGAGATGATGTAGTAGCACAATGTTTCTCAACCTTGGCAATTTGATCACCTGAATTCCCTAGCCAAGATGCCGATGTAAAGTGACAAATAAGAAGGGTCCCATAGATAGGAAATGTAGATTACCCCTTAAACCCCTCACACTGCAGGATTTGGGTCTGGCTAGTCTAAAGAAAAGAAGAATTAGGGGCAACATGATAGTAGTATTCCAGTATTTGAGGGGCTGCCACAAAGAAGAGGGGGTCAAATTATTCTACAGAGCACCAGAGGGCAGGACAAGAAACAATGGTTGGAAACTGATCAAAGAAAGAAGCAACCTGGAATTAAGGAGAAACTTCCTGATAGTGAGGACAATTAACCAGTGGAACAGCTTGCCTTCGGAAATCATGGGCGCTCCATCACTGGAAGTTTTTAAGAAGAAACTAGACAGCCACTTGTCTGAAATAGTATAGGTCAGGGGTGAAATCTCCTTACCTTCCCTACCGATTTGGAAGTGTACACGCATCACAGGTGTGCACGGACTCTCTGCGCATGTGCAAAGCCTTCTGCGCATGCGCAGAGGGTAAAAATCATGTTACTTCCTGGTTAAAACCAGGAAGTAACGACAACCAGGCAGGTGGGCGCAGCCTCGCATTGCCATCGCTACCGGTTCTCCAAACCACCAGCCGCCATCGTTACTGGTTTGGCCGAACCGGTCCGAACCGGTAGCATTTCACCCCTGTTATAGGTTCTCCTGCTTGAGCAAGGGCTGGACTAGGAGGTCTCCAAGGTCCCTTTCAGATTCTACTGTACTCTGCTCTGCTCTGCTTTGCTCTATTGTCTTATGCTAGCACATTCTTTCTCAAGCTTGGCAGCTTTAAGACGTATAGACTTCATTTCCATTTTGGGGGGTTCGTTTTGACTGATCTGCAATGGACAATTGTCATGAAGATATCCAGGAAGAAGCAGTTTGTGTGATATATTCATTCCACGTCAGTCGCCATTCTGTTTTTATAATACGGTCAACACAATTCTACAGGTAATCCTCAACCTACAACCACAATTGAGCCCAACGTTTATGTTGCTAAGTGAGGAATTTGTTAAGCTTGCCCCATTTTATGATTTTTCCTGCCACGTTTGTTAAGCGAATCCCTGCAGTTGTTAAATTAGTAACACGGTTGTTGAGTGAATCTGATTTCCCCACTGACTTTTTTTTTTTATTTGATTTATATGCCGCCCTTCTCCGGAGACTCACGGTGGCTTACAATGCGTTAAGCAATAGCCTTCATATTTTTGTATATTTATACAAAGTCAGCTTATTGCCCCCACAAACTGAGTCCTCATTTAACCTACCTTAGAAAGGATGGAAGGCTGAGTCAACCTTGAGCCTGGTAAGATTCGAACCTGCAGTAATTGCAGGCAGCTGTGTTAATAACAGGGTGCTTTAGACCACTGTACTACCAAGGCCCTGAATTTGCTGGTCAGAAGGTTGTAAATGACTCTAGAACACTGCAACCGTCATAAATGTGAGTCAGCTGTCAAGCATCTGAATGTAAATCACATGACCATGGCAGTGGTGGGTTTCTACGGGATCGCCCCAGTTCAGGCGGCGGGAGGCTCCACCCACCTGCCCGGACGTCATCACAGACACTCTGTGCATGCGCAGAAGGTTCTGCGCAAGTGCCCAAACCAGAATGCGTGTTCATGCATGTGCATATGCATGTGTGCACGCCAGAGCGCCAGAAACCCAAAGACCAGCTGGCTGGTGCACGCATGCCTGGTTTTTGGTCTTTTTCAGGCCGTTTTCTGGCTTTTTCAAGATTTTTGGGATGTTTTCCTGGACATTTTTCGGGACGTTTTCAGGCTATTTTTCAGGATGTTTTTGGGCCGTTTTAAGGCCATTTTACAGGACCTTTTTCTGGCCATTTTCAGGCTGTTTTTTGGGCCATTTTGGGGCCATTTTCAGGCTATTTTTGGGCTGTTTTCAGGCTGTTTTCCAGACCATTTATCAGGTCATTTTCAGGCCATTTGTGACCCAAAAACGCGCTCACAGTTCCGAACTGGTAGTGAAGGTAAATGAAACCCACTACTGGACGATGGGGAGAGTGGTCATAGGTATGAAAAATGGTCATAAATCAATTTTTTTCAGTGCTGCTGTAATTTTATTTATTTTATTTTATTTTATTTATTTATTTATTTCATCAAGCATGTATTTTATGACAGATACAAGTGTAAACCTAATTATAAATACATGAAAGGATACGAAGAAATACGTACGCATACGTTGCGCATTGAAGACCCTGTTGTTCCGCCAGGCCGGGCTATCAACTTAATAATTTTAAATTGGGGTATTTTAAATTTTTGGGGTTTTAAATCGGCCAAATCTATTTAATTATTTTAATTTTTAATTATTGTTGTGTCTTGTGTTTTTAAATTGGCTGTACACTGCCCTGAGTCCTTCGGGAGAAGGGCGGTATAGAAATAAAATTATTATTATTATTATTATTATTATTATTATTATTATTATTATTATTATTATTATTATAAAAGAAATCATTAGGACAGGGACGGTAGGCAGGCTGGTGCGCTTATGCACGCCCTTCTGCTTAGTGAGACGTCACTAAGCCAACTGTTATAAGTCAAGGATTACCTGTACAATCTTCCTTCTTAAGTTATGTAGAGATTTTTGAGTGAACCACAAAAAATGCTGAAAAGAAAGCTGATTTTTTTTTTTAAAAAAAGAAAGAAGCTCTGTGCTTTGTTTCAAGGCGCTGGGTGAACATTTTCATTAGTGCATGTATTTATTATTTATTACATTTTTATTGCAAACATTTGTACGCCGCCCGATTCCCCAGACTTTAAAGCCTCTAGATTGAAAAAAGGAAAAGAAAAATCATAATCCAGCAAAGCGAACACATTTCACGCTTTTGTGTTCCTGAATTTGGAAACGTCCTTCCAGAACAATGGATTCCAGCATCCCTTCTCTTGCAGAGTTATGATTTGCAGGTTCGCAGTGCTGACTCATGTGCTTGCATTTCATGCGCTAAGCAAAAGGTTTTTTGGTTTTTTTTTTAAGAAAGCACAAATAAGCAAAAAGTGGAATGAAAGTCACAGCTCAATGCTAGTGGAAAGATAGCCAGCTGGAGGAAGCAGAATGCATTTCTCGCTGGTGGGCATCAAAGGGCTGAATCAGGAGATTAAACCAGGAGTAAATTTAGATGAGTCATATCATCCGCTTTCCTCGCTCTGCCGGTATAAGCTAGTTCTGCATTAAAGCACGGATTTTAGAAGTGTTGCTTTCATAACTTTGCCTGACCCACAATTCAGCACCATTTTGGTTTTCTGGTCCTGATTCAACTTTCTTGCTCTGCAAGAAAAACTTAATGTATGGTCCCAAATCTTGTGCAAGGAGAGCATCATTCCCGCGATACCATGTCAGCTAGGGGTTACTATGAGGCCAAAGGACCATTGGCTGGAAGGATAAAAAGCTACTCAAACTAAAGTTAGCATAATAGTGTATTTAAATGGAAGGAGAACTGGAAAGGCAGAATAACACAGTTGGAAGGGACCTTGGAGGTCTTCTAGTCCAACCCTCTGCCCAAACAGGAAAACCTATAGCATTTCAGACAAATTGTTGTCTAGTCTCTTCTTAAAAACCTCCAGTGTTGAAGCATTCACAACTTCTGGAGGCAAGTTGTTCCACTGATTAATTGTTCTAACAGTCAAGAAATTTCTCCTTAGTTCTAGGTTGCTTCTCTCCTTGATTAGTTTCCACCTACTGATTCTTGTCCTGCCCTCAGGTGCTTTGGAGACTAGCTTGATTCCCTCTTCTTTGTGGCAGCCCCTGAGATATTGGAACACTGCTATCATGTCACCCCTAGTCCTTGATTAGTTTCTATCCATTGCTTCTTGACTTGCCTTGTCCTGTCTATGGATCTCACCAAGGGAATTTGGATCCATTGCTCAATTGAGTAGTTTTTACCATTAGATGAGAATATTTGTAGCTCAGGGTTGAACTACGGGGTCTTGGGTGCTCTCTGAGTTTCGTTGTTTTCTTGTAGATGCTTTTTTACCCAACTAGATGACGTCATCAGTGCTAGAAGGGAGAGGGTTTTGCTCTCTGTTTATATACAAGTGGCTTGCCCTGGCAGTGTGGGTGAGTGTGTTTTTTCTTCTTGGTTGTTCCTTGAGTAGACTCTTGTTTACTGTTGATTTTGTCATTTTGTTGCAGGAATAAATCAGGCATGGTCATGAAAGCTACCTTGACTTTGTAGCAAAAAAAAAAAAAAAAAGGCATACAAGACATACCATACCTTAATACAGGTTAGTCCTCGACTTACGACTGCAACTGAGCCCAAAATTCCTGTTGCTAAGTGAGACATTTGTTAAGAGAGCTTTGCCCAGTGGTGGGATCCAACTAATTTAACAACCAGTTTGTCCTAAAGACCGGGTGGGTATGGCTGGGGTGGTGGTGATGGTCATGTGACTTAGTGGGCGTGGCCAACTAGATGTCAGTAAGGGTAGGGTGGGGCAGCGCAGGTGAGCAGAAACGGTGGTGGCTGGAGCCTTAGACTTACCTTTGTGTAGCAACAGCAATGGTGATTCTCCGACACCTCATCTCTGGCTGGGTCTCGCTGCCCGACAGTCAGGGTTTTTAAAAAGGGTTTTGCGGCAGGAAATGGTGGGCAGCTACTTCTGGCCTTTGTTGGTACAGCTGAGCATACGACCCCGCCCTGAGACACTGTAGCCACTGCCTCTTTTTCGGCACAAGAAGCCTGCAGCTGCCAATCTTTTTCAGCATGAGAAGCCTGCAGTCGCCGGTCTTTTTCAGTGCAAGAAGCCTGCAGCCGCTGCTCTTTGCTGGCGCCAGAAGCCTGCAGCTGGCGCTCTTTGCCGGCTGGAACTGAGCCGGCAGTGGTAAAATGAAGACTCAGATTGTTGAGAGGCTGCAAAGCAGTGTGAAGCAGTATATAAGTCTAAGTGCTATTGCTATTGGTATTCTGTAATTCATCTAACCTCTACCTGGTCATTGGTGGCACTGCTCTTCCCTTTGAAGTGTCCTAAAATTCCTTAAC
This sequence comes from Arizona elegans, assembly GCA_022577455.1. Lineage (NCBI taxonomy): Eukaryota > Metazoa > Chordata > Lepidosauria > Squamata > Colubridae > Arizona > Arizona elegans. Next base: position 3,682,099 of record JAKOOJ010000017.1, read on the forward strand.
CAATTTCCCTTGTAAACTCACAGGATTCTTTTTTTTTTTTTGGGCCATATATATGTATACATCCGAACTAGACTATGATCTTTCTCTGTGTCATATGTGTGTGTGTGTATGTGGGTATATGCATAATGGTTATCTTTTGAGAGCTGAATGCAATGAAATTTAATTTTAATGTATGCTGATTAGTGTACATTTAAAGTGATAAAGATTCTATTCCGTTCCATTCTGTTCCGTTTCCGTTCCCATTCTAATTCCATTCCGTTCCATTCCCTACCCTACTTTACCCTACCCTACCCTACCCTACCCTACCCTACCCTACCCTACCCTACCCTACCCAACCCTAACCCTAACCCTAACCCTAACCCTAACCCTAACCCTAACCCAAACCCTAACCCTAACCCTAACCCAAATCCTAACCCTAACCCTAACCCTAACCCTTACCCTAACCCTAATCCTACCCTACTCTACCCTACCATACCAGCATCCCCGTAACTTAAGAGAATTTATATATTTATATTTCACATTTCTGAACTGCCCATCTCCTTCAAAGAGGGACTCTGGGCAGCGTACAATAAATTATTTTGTGTCCTGCATTGTGGGATAAGACAGAACAAACCTGTGATGGAAGCTTTCCTGAGCCTCTTGGATTTGCTTTCAGCTCCACAATCTATTGCCTAAAATTCACATGCAGTTTAGAGTTTGCCCAAGTATTGGGACTCTTTAAATACACCTGGCCTTTTAGTGTACTATATAGCCAGTTTCTAGGATTGATGTCAAGTTCTTTTATAGCAGCACACAACCAAGAAAGCAAGCTCCTTAGAGTCAGAATAGGCAGGTTTATTGCAGCGAGCAAGGGGTTTGGCTGCAGAATCTTGGAAACTGCCCAGGTTTACCTTGGACCTCATTTATCAGTGGCTACATTAAGGCAGAGCCTCCTTCTTGACTTTGCTCTTCTTTGTTATTGTGTCTTGATTTAATGAGGAAGATGCTAATTGCTTGTTTGAAGCTGCAAACATATCCATCTGTTTTTGTTCTGCAATATTCTGAAAATGGCCATTTTTCATCTCAAGAGACAGAAATTTCTATCATAGCACCCCTGTAATAGTAAAGTCTCCTTTAAATTCAGTTTAATGCTTCCTAGTCCCTCCTCCTCCCCCTTTTCTTCTTCCTCCTCCTCCTCCTCTTCTTCTTCCTCCTCCCCTTCCCCTCTTCCTCCTCCCCTCCTCCTTCCTCCTCCTCTTCTTTTTCCTCTTCCTCCCCTCCTCCTCCTCTTCTTCTCCTTCCTCCTCCTCCTCCTTCCTCCTCCTTCTCTTCTTCTTCCTCCTCCTCTTCTTCCTCTTCCTCCTCCCCTCCTTCCTCCTCCTCCTCTTCTTCCTCTTCCTCCTCCCCTCCTCTTCTTCTTCCTCCTCCTCCTCCTCCTCCTCCTTCTCCTCCTCCTCTCCTCCTCCTCCTCCTCCTCCTCTTCCTCCTCCTCCTCAGATCTGATCTTCCTTGGCTTTCTGAGAACAGCTAAAGTTGGCTAAAAGAAACCTGTTGGACAGCTAATTAAAATGTCCAGCAACACAATTTGCATACTGCTTGTTCCATATTCCTGCTACCTTCTTTGTCTAATGAAATCTGAGAGAAACTATCTTAATTGTTAGGGATGGGTAGGAGAAGAACTTTTAAGGGGAAAGAGATGGGTAGAAAGGAAGTACTCGAGTCTCACAAAAATAGCACACAAGATCCTTCTTTCCGTTTAATTATCCCTTAACTTCTTTGATTCAAAGAAGTAACAAAAAAAAAAAATCAATGAAAAGTAAAACTCTTTTTGAGACACAATGGTTGCAATTATTTCTCCATTCTATTAAACATTGAATATAAAGTGCTGCCATTTATTCTTCATGTAGGTTATTAATAAGGTGCAGAAAAACCATCTTCCAGGTTTTAAAAATAAAGTAACAAAGAAGAAACCAAGAGCTTTCTAAAACTTACTGAGATCAAATTTCTTACTTACTAGTAATGTTGACAAATCGAAAATCTTAGTTATCAATAAAAGACCTATAAAATACTCCTGGAGAATAGAAGGACATATAGTTGATTGTAACAGAGTTGGAAGGGACCTTGGAGGTCATCTAGTCCAACCCCCTGATCACGCAGGAGACCTGTACTAGGGAGCTGAACCACTGAACTGCCGACCTTTCTGATTGACAAGCTCAGTGTCTTAGCCACTGAGCCACCTAGTCAGGCTGATTTAGAACATAATTTAGAACAGGTTAGGATATTTAAATACCTTGGGATGGTCTTCCACTCGCAAGGTACATGGAAGACTCACCTGGATTATACGTTGCAATCAGCCCTTAGGTCCTCAAATGCCATTAAACACTTTTTCTATACAGGTGGAGGACAATTAGTCACCGCTGCCCTAAAACCCTTTGAGGCTAAAACATTAGCGCAAATTCTTTATGGGGCACCAACAGGAATCTTCGCAAAAAAAAAGACTCACCAGAAATCATACAAACAAAATTCCTGAGAGCCATTTTAGCTGCACCCAAAAGAACACCAAACACCCAGTTAAGAATTGAGACAGGTATGCCTCAAATTCAGGTAAGAGCCTGGAAGCTGATGATTGTCTATTGGCTAAAAATTCATTTATTTCCAGAGGGACTAACCCCTTTAGTGTTGATAGATAACTTCCCTTCTGTTGTGGTCTGCCAGCAGCCTGCGGAGCTGGTAACTGAGTCGGACAACAATGAGGCTGAGGAAGAACATGGGCCAGTCCTGGAGGCTGGGGAAGGCCCGGATGAGGGCTCTGCATCGGAGGCAGAGATGGAGCCAGGGAGTGATGTGCGGACTTCGGAGCCTCCAGAGGCTGACAGTAGAGAGGCAGAAGAACAGGAGGAGCCTGTTCCTAGTGCACATATGAGAAGACCTGCCAGAAGGCAGGAGCAGATAAAGCAGAGAGGACGAATCGGGAGTAAGGCCAAGAGAAGATTGGCTCTTCCCATAAGGCTTAAAAGACCAGCAAAGGCTCTTGGCCTCTTTGCCGGAAAACAACGTTGAGAGAATTGCTTCTTATTTCACTGTATTCATTTCTTGTCGGTGTCTTCTGCTTCTGAACTTTTGCCAAGAAAAGCAGTTTGCCTAATTATCCCAATGTCAGTGATAAACTGTGGAATGGTGTTTTGAAGAATTTGCTTAAATTTAATTTGGACTACGCTGAGAATGAGTTAATTCTCAGCTGTTCTAATAAAGTCTGTTTGTTTTTGAAATGTTTGTATTTAATACTAACTACTTGGGCCTGGGTGATAACACCTTCCCCCTGGAAACAGGTGATAGACCACAAGTTGGGCTCTTACGGGCTCTCCTCAGAATTTTTAATATCCCTAGGCTTTGACCAAGCTAAGCAAATAGTCATTAACAGAATTAAAGACATGGAGTTCCATTAAGAAATAAATAGCTTGCCTCTCGATAGTAGGAACAGAATTAACCAGGAGGTGTGGGAGCCATCAAGATATTCAGAGGACCTGAAATCCCCAGACATAGAATAGCATTCTTCAGAGCCAGATTTAACATCCTCCCCTCAGCACTCCTCCAAGGCAGGAATAACAAGACCCCAATAGTGGAACGAGCAGAGGTGGCCATCGCATACCGTAACAACTGGTTTGCCTAAATGTAAGTGTGCGTGCATGCATGCTGGCTTCGCTCGCACACACGCCGTCTGCATATGTGTGCAGCATCATAAAACACAGGAATTTGCATGTGAGCGCCATCCATACATGTGTTCGGCATCAAACAACACAGAGATATAGGACGGGATTGCACCCAGGCGGGTGGGCAGGGGCGGGCCCACCCACAGGTTGCAACAACCAGTTCACCTGAACCAGTCTGAACCAACAGCAGCCCACCACTGGGAATGAGTATGTATATGTGGTAAAGGAGAAATCGAAGATATCACACATGTTTTATTGTGCTGGGAGTTATACAGAGTTTTTAGGTCAATGTATATTCTCCCCTTATTAGAGAGATTACCAGGGAGGACAGACAATTTTTATGTCTCCTCCAGGACGCAAACCTGGCTACCACACATGCAGTAGCAAAATTCTGTGCCGCTGCAATGACCATAAGAAAAAATTTGGTTCCAGAATCGGAGAAGTTTACTGGCGCCAATTTTTCGTAGATATCTCTAACAATTTTTAGAGAATCTATATTTACACACATTCTTATCCGCTCTTCCACCATGTAAACAAGGGCATGATCCAAATGGTTTGATACCATGGATTTTTATTATTATCCATGTTATTGTTCATTATTATTGTTGGTGCTATCTTTTAATACTGATTCTTGTCTATTGCTGGTCTATGACCGTAATAAAGTTTATTATTATTATTTATTATTATTTCTTGCTTACTAGAATTCTAGAGATCCACTCAGATTTCGAATAGAATAGAATAGAATAGAATAGAATAGAATAGAATAGAACAGAATATAATAGAATAACAGAATTGGAAGGGATCTTGGAGGTCTTCTAGTCCAACCTCCTGCTTAGGCAGGAAACCCTACACCACTTTAGACAAATGGTTATCCAAAAGATTTCCACCTTACTGCTCCTTAGATGGACTTTGACTTGCATAGACCTTCAACCAGAGCCTTGATAGTACAGTGGTTTAGTGAACCCTGTTATTAACACAGCTGCCTGCAATTTCTGCTGGTTCGAATCTCTCCAAGGCTCAAGGTTGACTCAGCCTTCCATCCTTTCTAAGGTAGGTGAAATGAGGACCCAGTTGTGGGGGCAATAAGCTGACTTTGTATAAAATATACAAAAGAATGAAGGCTATTGCTTAACGCATTGTAAGCCGCCCTGAGTCTCCGGAGAAGGGCGGCATATAAATCAAATTAAAAAAAAAAAAAACAGCATGTGATTGACCTCGAGATTGTGGGATGTGAAGCCTAAAGTCAACCAGAAGTAGAGGGCACAGGGCTGGAAAATTCCTTATTTATAGGGTCTGAGTCTGACTGAATCTTTTCAGAGGTCTATTTCTGATCTGGAAATACTGGAGGTTCATACACACACACAGACAGACACACACACACAGAGACAGACACACACACACTTCACGCCCTGTAGTTTTTCAGAGGTAGGTGAAGTCTGAAAGGGAAGGCATTCTGCTAAAGCTCTCTCTTACTTTGATTTATGGATTTGTTCCAGTCAGAGTGGCTCAGAGCTTCTTTTCGATAAGGGCTAGAAGTGATTAGAAAGTAATGAACTATAGAAAAGGATCAGAAGATGCTGAGATTAGATCTTCTCTGCCGGAAAGAAGCTGGTGATGGAACAATCTGTATGAAATGTCGCTTTGGTGTCAGCTTCTCAAAAACATTGAATTATTCCTGTTATCTTTACATTTTTCTCCCCGAAGAACAAGATAGGCAGAATTAAGTTAAGGATGATAGGGCTATATCCTCACGCTTGTTTCCATTTTCCTCACCTTGAAGGATTTTTCTTTTCTATTCCTTCAGAGATCTTTCTTAGCTGCAGTATATTTTCCCCATGTAAACCTTAACAGGGATAACTTTCAACCTCCAGACATGAGGATATCAACTCCCAGAATTCTTAGCAAATGGCCACATACCGGCTCAAGGTTGACTCAGCCTTCCATCCTTCTGAGGTCGGTAAAATGAGGACCCAGATTGTTGGAAGCAATATGCTGACTCTGTAAACCGCTTAGAGAGGGCTGTAAAGCGGTATATAAGTCTAACTGCTATTGCTACCTTAGGAAACTTGGGGAATTGAAGTCCATACATTAGGAATCATCCGGATGGAGAAGTCTTTCCTGGGGTGTTTCTCAGTCTTGAATAGCATAGATTTCTCCTGTTTAGGTGTGCATTTTATCTACTAGAAGAACCTCAGGGCTGAAATAGGGACTACCATCCAATAAGGTCTGGTAGACATGCAAAGGGACAGAATTGGGTGAATAGGTGAAACTGTAACTTTTCAGAGTATAAGACACACTTAAAAGAGGGTGAAAATGTTGGTGCATCTTATGCACAGAATACAACCATTTTTGGCCTCACGAAACCCCGGCCTGCATGTCCCGTTTTTGCCAAAAACAGGCCTGTTTTTCATAAAAACCGGATGCGCAGAGGGTTTGGGAGGCCTGCAGACTGCTCCATTTTGTGAAAACAGGCCGGTTTTTGGCATCCCAACCCCCCCACGCATCACGTTTTTGCCCAGCCCCCAGGACCACTCTTTTTTTAAAAAAACAAGTTTTATTGGTTTCCCCCCCTCTCCCCCCACATTTCCCCATATCTTTTTTGAACAGAGTATTGGCCATTCCTTGTCTTATACAATTAATTAAATTCAAATATATTTTACTCAATTACAATTCTTGCCAAAATCTCTCCCCCCCCCCTTTTATCATATCTCACTATTTCTATGCTTACTTACATATACAATATCTTCATTTGCCCTTAAATTCTAATTTTACTATTTATTCATATTTATTCCTTTTATTCTTTAACAATTCATTCTTTATCTTAATATATTTGTGTTTTTTCGGGGTTGCCTTTCTTCCATTTCATTTTTTTTTATTGTACAGCAATCTTTCTCCTCCAACCTACCATCTCCCTCTTTTCTTTCTTTCCTACTTTCTCTTCCCCTCCTCTTCTCATTCTCCTCCTCTCTTGCCCCCTCTCTTACCCTCTCTCCTACTCTAATTTCCCTTCCCTTCCTTCCTCCCTACTCTTCCTTCCCTCTCTCTCCTTCCTCTTCCCTTCCACCTCTCTTCTCCACCTCCATCTCTCTCTATTGCTGTATTCATCTTCAATTTAATATTTTCCACTATGGAGTCCAGGCCCCCAGGAGGACTCTGCAGGCCTCCCAAACCCTCTGCACATCCTCTTTTTGCAAAAAACAGGTGGTTGTTTGCAAAAGCGGGATGCGCAGAGAGTTTGGGAGGCCTGCAGATTCCTCCTGGGGGCCAGGGAGGCCAAAAACTAGAAGCGAGGAGGCCAAAAACTATTTTTTTCTTGTTTTCCTCTTTGAAATCTTGGTGCGTCTTATACTCCAGTGTGTCTTATAGTCTGAAAAATATGGTACCCAGCTAGTCAAGCATTAAAACAAATGACAAACATGGTAGATGATAGCTGCCCAGAGAGAATAGGATCATATTTCTCACTGAACACAATTAAATTGGATGAAGAGAATTCTTAGAGATTCTTAGAAATTTCTCCCTGCCCAAAGAGATGTTCTGGAAGGTGATGGTAGTGATCGGTGATGATAATGATGGTAATGGTGGCAAGAAAAAACATTAACGTGCGCACCCGAAACCCAAAGATCAACTGGTCTCTTGAGTTTCCTGGGATCCGACGCACACATTATGGTTTGGGTACTCAGCGCTGAAAAGTTTCGCCATCACTGGCTTAGGGCGATACCATTTCTTATATGTTTCTGCTTTATATCAGAAAACGATTTCTGTAGGTCCTGAGTCAATGACTCCCATCTTAAGGTGTGGTGAGTGTTTGCATAGGAGAATGCTCTCTCTGTGGTGGCCTTCCATGATGTGTTAATGCTCTCTGCATGGCACAGATATGATTCCTACCTCGTATTTTCTTAATTCTCCCTCCTCTTTAAATAGCTTTGTAATTTACATGCACGTATTGCAGGGAAGCTTTTCTAATGAATCCTCCTGCTGTTTATGCTTTTATTGTTACAGATGATCGTATTCCGAATCACTGTTTTATTGTTTAATTTTTTTTTTTTTAAAATTGCAATTTGGAAATGTTGGAAGCCACCTTGTGGAAAATTCTGCTTAGAAGAAAAACCCACTGACCCTAAATAAAAGAAGTAAATAGGCGTAGAATATAGAATCATAGGGCTAGAAGGGGCCTTGGAGGTCTTCTAGTCAAATCTCCTGCTTAAGGCAGGAAACTGTATATCATCCCAGTCAGTTGTTGTAGATCTATAAAAAAATAAATAAAAAGAAAACCTCCAGTGATGAAGCCCCCAGAACTCCAGTAGTCAAACTGTTCCATTGATTAATTGTTTTGTCAGAAAATTTCTCCTTATTTCTAGGTTGGACCTCTCTTTTTTTTTTTTTTTTTTTATTGAAAAAGTTTTTCAATACAAGTTTTTCCCCCTTCCCCCCCCTCTTCCCTAACCCACCCTTTCCACCCAACCCCCCCTGTGACTTCTTCACAACAATAGGCTATTTCATAACTAGTTACATACATAGTATCTTTCCTTTCCCTTAATCCCTTCTCGAAATACTGACCCTTAACATGTTAAGCTTATTGAGTATTATTACAATTTAACCTTTACTCTTTTATATATATTAATATAACATTTTAAATCGACCTTCTCCCTGCATCCAAATTTAACATTTATTCAATTCTGTCCAGTTCCTCCACTCCTCTAAATATATGACTTAAAATCGTACAGTACAATTCTAGATATAATCCACTACCCACTTTACTAAAATATACACATATCTATATATGCATCCCATTTTATAAAAAGAAGAAAAAAAAAGAATAGAAAAAAATATATCTTCTTTAGTATCTTTCCACTTTGTTAAGTCCTCCACTCCCCTAAATATATGACTTAAGAATCCTTTTTCTTAAACTAATCAGTCAGTAAACTAACCTATTTCAACCCTTCAATTCCTACAAAATCATGCAGTACAATTCTAGATATAATCCACTGCCCACATTACTAAAATATACACATATCTATATATGCATTCCATTTTGTAAAAAAGGAAAAAACAATAACTTTAAATTTATAATCCATATAGTATCTTCTTTGATGTCTTTCCTCTGGATTGTTAAATCCATCACCCATAATAGGGTAAAATAACATGCTGGTGCAACAGTTTGTTCAAAATCTCCAGTCATCTTCTGCCCCCATCAGTAGTAGATATCCTCGCATCTGTATAAAAGCAAAAACAACCACCCGAGTGACATTATAATTATAATTATATCCATATGGTTATAGTTGTGGTATTCATCAGGATTATTAATTCCCATCATCCTACTGAGTAACATCCAGATCTTCTGCATGCCCCGGCGAAACTCTCCTGCCTTATAACTCAAAATGATTATAATATATTTACCAAAAAAAAAAAAAAAAAAAAAAAAAATTTGATGATTCAAATCCAACAAAGTGAGGCTCTTTTCACATCCCAAAATCATGGTCTTGCAGAGATCTGCCACAATCCTCAGGATAGTATCAGACAATTGTTCGCCTCCACTATCTTTTCAAATATTCATTCATTTTTTAAAGTCCCTGGCATCACTGTTGCATAGTTTAGAAATTGCTGTTTCTATGCGATCTATTTCTTTTCTTTTTCTTTTCCGGGTTGAATTTCCATCCTCGTTTCTTGCCTACCAATTGTGTGTCTGCTAGTTGATTTTCATTCTGCTTTATGTATTGTTGTTGGGTTAGTTTTATCATCTCATCTTTCTTCTCCGTCACTTGTATATCAACTGATTGATTTGCGCACTTGTCTGTGACTTGATGGTTCATCACATTGGAGTCGGATGACACTGCTCTCTTATTTATAGACAGTCCAGCTGGGGTATCCAGGGAGTCCAAAGACAATTTATCCATCACAGCCTCTGTAATTTGATGTTTTCCTTTTGTTTCCAACTCCTTTTGCTTATCCTGTATTATGCCTAAAGGTGTTAAATTCATTTTTAAAATTTTTTGATAAAAATCTTCCGCTTTTTCAACAGTATGCAATTGATATCTTATTCCTTGATATCTCAATATTAGGCCAACTGGGGTGTCCCACCTGAATAGGATATTTCTTTTTTTTAATTCAGTCACTAGAAAGCCAAATTTCTTCCTCTCCATTAACATCTTGGGCGGGAGCTCCTTAAAAATCCAAATCTTTCTTCCATGAAATTGCCAAGTAGAATTAAAAGAGTTCTGCACAATATTATTCCTAATTTCTTTATCTGTAAAATAGATCACCACATCTCTAGGCAATTGCCTTTGCTTTGCCAACCAGGAGTATATTCTGTAAACTCTATCAATCCTGCAATACACTTCATCAGGTTGAACCTTTAAGATCCCAGCCAGAATTTCAGAAGATATTTTCCTTAGATCATCTCTATTATTTTCCTGCAAACCTCTCAGTCTAATTGCATATTCCGTAAAATTATATTGAATCATTAAAACTTCTCTTTCAATCCTCTGTTGTACATTTTCTTCATTACCAATCTTTTGGTCAGTCTCCATTTTAGATTTGTCTCCCGAGCTATTATCCTGAATGTTTATCAACTCCTTTTTAATTTTTTGAGTCATGTCATCCAAATTCTCCTCAATTTCCTTCATTTTAGACTCTAATAATTTAGTCTTTGCATCCACCCGAATCAGAAAGCCTGATAAACCATTAGCAGCTTTTAAAATCTTTTGGTTCAAAAAGTCAAACTTTGATTTCACCAATTCACCAATTTCTTTAATTTCCTGCTTAAAATTTTCAAGTTGCTGGTTCACAATCTCATCCCTTCTTACAATCTCTTCAAGGATAAATTCTAATATATTAAAATCGGGTTTCTGACGCTGGAGAGTTGAAATTTGTTGGCGCAATTTCTTGAGAGGGGAAGTTCCCCCCCCCATTTGTCCAGCTGTGTAAGTCCCGATGCCATTTCCCACACAGACAAGATTTAGCAAAAAAAAGAGAAGAAATAAAAAACGAAAGAACTTTCCCTTAAAAAAGGAAAAAAAAACTTCTTTTCAATCAACAGCACAGGAGCGAGGTTTTATCTACAAATGTAGCCAGTGGTATTTATTCCGCTACATTGTAGTAAGAAGAAGCGGAAGGACTTTCCCTTTTAGCCCTTCTCCAGCCACAGCAGACGCCATTTTAAAAGGTTCTTTTTCCCTCTTTTCCTCTCCTCTTTTCTCTTAGATAGATTTTGGAAGGGTGAAATACTTGCGGTTCAGTATTAAGGGTCCAGCTCGTCATTTCTTTAATTATTCTGTTGAATTCGCAGGCTTGCTCTTGACGCCTGGCTCTGCATAAGCAGAGGTCTCCCAAAGCCCGGAGCAGCGGCAGGGGATATGGGGCTTCTCATCCGCTCCGTCCCAAAAGTTAAAAAAAAACTTTTGGGACTCTGCGGAGAGTTCTACCCACCCCTGCCGGCTCTATCTCCGTTTCCTCTTGGAAACGGAGTTTTTTCGAGCCGCCATCCGCTGTAACGGCGGCTCTAACAGGGAATGGAAGCTGACGATCCCAAAGGAACGTCTGGCGGCGGCCAGCAGCAAACCGGAAGCCAAGGTTGGACCTCTCTTTAACAAGCTTCCACTCATTACTTCTTGTCCTGCCCTCAGGTGCTTTGGAGCAGGGGTCTCCAACCTTGGGCACCTTTAAGACTTGTGGACTTCAATTCCCAGAGTTCCTCAGCCAGCTGGCTGAGGAACTCTGGGAGTTGAAGTCCACAAGTCTTAAAGGTGCCAAGGTTGGAGACCCCTGCTTTGGAGAATAGGTTGATACCCTCTTCTCTGTGACAGCCCCTCAAGTATTGGAAGACAGTTATCACATTCCCCCTTAATCCTTCTCTTTATTAGGACAGACATACCTACTGTATTTTTCGGAGTATAAGATGCACTTCCCCCTCCCCAAAAGAGGGTGGAAATTTGGGTGTGTCTTATACACCAAATGTAGCCCCACCCACCCGCCGGCCCCCACTCTTTGGCCTCCATGCGTCCTCTCATGGAGGAGCTTTTGGAGCTTTTGGAGGTTGCAAATGCAGCTTCTCAAACGGAGAGCTTCTCAAGCAGATTTTTTTTTCTTATTTTCCTCCTCCCAAAATAAGGTGTGTTTTATATTCCGGAGCGTTTTATATTCCAGAGCGTCTTATACTCCGAAAAATACGGTAGCTCCCTCAATCCTTCATCATATGATTTAGCCTCCAGACCCTTTATGATCTTTGTTGCTCTTCTTTGCATATTTTCTGGGGTCTCTGCATCTTTTTTTTTTGTATCGTGGTGATCAGAGCTGTACACGATACAGTACTCCAAGTGTGGCCTCACTAATGTGGTACAAAGCAGTATTATCACTTTTTGTGCTCTCGATGTAAAATAGGCAAGCTTTATAACTTTACAACTCAATTGGTGGTACCTGGCTCAACAGTAGCAACTGGGAAAGGGATCTAGGTATCCTAGTGGGCCACCACTTATATATGAGCCAGCAGTGTGCTGCAGCTGCCAAAAAAAACCAATGCAGTCATAGGATGCATCAACAGAAGGATAGCGTCAAGACAATGAATAATTCTCATCCCGGGGAGTTGAGAAACTGTCCCATATGTTGTGATGGCTCCTTGATTTGCTCACACTAACATCTAAAAATACTGGCGTTCAGATCTCCCCACTCAGTCTATTTTTCTCTCTCACTTCTTAACTGATGCAGGCATACTGACCAGTGTGCCTTCCTGTGTACACAGTTTCTTGTAGGCGCTAGTAAATCTCAGCACACATAATTTAAAACAAACACTGCATAAGAGCTTGTAAAATAACAATACACAGCAGCTTTAAATTTCCCAGGTGTCAAATGGAGTCAGTTGGCCTGGCAGAGCTCCAGCGCAGACCTATGAGCTGCTTAGAAATTGTATGTGTGATGTGTGTGTGTGTCTGTCTATACCAGTGTTTTTCAACATCAGCAACTTTAAAATATGTGGCCTACAGCTTCCAGATTTCCCCAGCCAAAACAGGGGAGTTGAAGTCCATGCTTCTTAAAGTTGCTGAGGTTGAGGAACACTAGTTGATACAGACATTCAGTTATGATTTGCATATGATGATGATGATGATGACAAGGAAGAGGATGGTGATGGTGATGATGATGATGATGTTATCTATTCTATTGACTCTGACTCTTGGCAATTCTCTGGGCCAGGTGTCTCCACACCTTCCGATCTTGCACTACTTCTTTTAGAATAGAATAGAGTAGAGTAGAGTAGAGTAGAATAGAATAGAATAGAATAGAATAGAATAGAATAGAATAGGATTCCTTATTGGCCTAGTGTGATTGGACACATAAGGAATTTGTCTTTGGTGCATATGCTCTCAGTGTACATAAAAGAAAAGATACACTCATCAAGAATCAAAAGCCACAACACTTTTGAGTTGTTCTATGCTCTGGCTGGTGTCAGCTTTAATGGTGCCCATCCGTTGTGTTCTTTGATGGCCTGGTTCCATTTACCGCTAACGTTTCCAAACATAATTGATCTCTCCAGCGAATTTCCCCACATGATGTAGCCAAAATAAGAGAGACACAGTTTTGTGATTATTCCTTCCAGTGACATGTCTGATGTTATGCAGTCATTGTTTGTTGGTCACCTTTGCTGTCCAAGGAATAAGCACCACAGCTCAAACGAGTTGATTTTCTTCCTGTCTTACTTTTTAAAAGATCTGTACGTATAGAATAGAATTCAATTCTTTATTGGCCAAGTGTGATTGGACACACAAGGAATTTGTCTTGGTGCATACGCTCTCAGTGTACATAAAAGAAAAGATACGTTCATCAAGAATCATAAGGTACAACACTTAATGATAGTCACAGGGTACAAATAAGCAATCAAATCATATTAGGAAACAGTCAATATAAATCGTAAGGATACCAGCAACAAAGTTACAGTCATTCAGTCATAAGTAGAAGGAGATGGGTAGTGGGAACGATGAGAAGATTAATAATAGTGCAGACTTAGTAAATAGTTTGACAGTGTTGAGGGAATTATTTGTTTAGCAGAGTGATGGCGTTCGGGAAAAAACTGTCCTTGTGTCTAGTTGTTCTGGTGTGCAGTGCTCTATAGTGTCATTTTGAGGGTAAGAGTTAAAACAATTTATGTCCAGGATGCGAGGGGTCTATAAATATTTTCACAGCCCTTATTTTGACTCGTGCAGTATACAGGTCCTCAATGGAAGGCAGGTTGGTAGCCATTGTTTTTTCTGCAGTTCTAATTATCCTCTGAAGTCTGTGTCTGTCTTGTTGGGTTGCAGAACCAAACCAGGCAGTTATAGAGGTGCAGATGACAGACTCAATAATTCCTCTGTAGAACTGACATATGCAGACATATGTGCATTCATTTTCTGGATATGAAATGGAAGGTACAAATGATGTGTCTCAGGGGATGTAAAGAAAAGCACTTAGAAGAAGTCAAAAATTCAGGGTCCAAATCCAGTTGGAGTGACACTGAGCTCTGATTATTGCAAAAATGAGTCTATGCCTAATGCATGTTAATGAAAAATTGATAGCAAAGGTGACTGGGTTATCATCTTCATTCCTGGGAAGCAATGACTACTATAATAAGACACAGCAGGATGACACCATTCACACAAATCTAGAACTGTGCAATGTTTGATACTCAGTTCCTATGAAGCTACCCTGGGAATAGGTTGAAAGCATACCTAAAATCTGGACCTCTACCCTCACCCTCAAGAGGTTGTGATCTTCCCACTGTCAACTTGCAAAGCTTTCAAGTTGCCATGAGCAGGAGGGAGGGAGAACTGAAGTGAATTCCATACATTCTTCCTGACCGCAATCAGAAGGAGGGTGTTAGGTTTCACAGCCAGCCAAAGTGGTTAATTGGAGAATGGGATTTATGACATGGCCAGAGAGGAGGGGAGAGACAGGGTCATAGGGGAACGTAAATCTACGTGGGATCAGTCCTAACTGCATCCGAGTATTGCCGGAATGTTGCTCCTAATAAATGACTGTATTTCCTTTGAAGTATGGATCATGGCTCATGAATTAATTAGGGCATCTTTTGGAAACTTGACACTCACTTCCATCTAAGTGGGTGAAGGAACCTGATTGGTCTTTCAAAACATTTGAGGGCAGACTATTTCAGACTAAACGAATACAGTAATAAAACTGATTTTTCAAGAGATGTAAATGCTAAAGTGCTGGCAATTTTCAGATATGTGTTATTAGAGCGAACTGTTATAAAGACGGGCATATTATTAGGAAGAAATACTTGTCATTAAGTGAAAAGCCCTGTGTTATAACTTGCATCATATTATAGCTTTCACCCAAACTGGATCGGTGAAGGGAATCTGTGAAGGGCAGAAAATGCCATAGGCTTGAAGACTAGAAACTTGAAATTGATCAGAAAATGGATGATGTAAAGCAGAGGTGTCAAATTCAAGGCCCAGAGGCCGGGTACTGCCTGCGGGTAGTTAGATCTGGCCCACAGGGTTGCCCTGGAAACAGTGAAGGATCGGCCCATGGTGTTTCTGCCAGCAAAAACAGGCTCCCCAGCTCCATTTTTGACTGCCAGGGCCTCCTGCAACCCTCTGCCAGTGAAAATGGAGCTGGGGAGCCTGTTTTTGCTGGCAGAACACTTGGGCCACCCCAGATGCCACGACACGAGTGATGTCGAGCTGGCCATGCTCATCCTGGCCACGCCCACCCCGGCTCCCCGAGGTCAAACACAACCCTGATGCGGCCCTCAATGAAATTGAGTTTGACACCCCTGATGTAAAGGAATTTCATTTATATTGGCCCAAACTGTCAAATTAATTTTTCCCCTCCCCTTCTTTATAGTAAATATGCATGCTGTTCATTAAAAGAACTGCAATTACTCTAATGGCCATGCATTACAGGGAGACGAACTGCTTAATTTTCGTCTTCCAATTTAAATGTAATTAGAAGCTTCTTCATGATTACAACCCTAGTTTGTCTAGGGTTCTGCTTATGTGTGTGTGTGTGTGTGTGTGTGTGTGTGTGTTGAACCAGCACTTGCCAAAATGGATGTGTGAGTTGTTTAATTTATCCATCTTTTCGATAATTAAGATGCAATCAAGGGACCTTCAATCTTACTATCAAATACTTGTGTGGAGTCAGAGGTTCAGTAGTGAAAATGCTAAAAGCTGTGAAGATATTTGGGGACTCATCATTATGACTCATAGTCATAATTTGCAAAATCTGCTATGATCGGCTACAGTTTACCCTGCGATGAGAAATCATCATCCTGGTTCAGGGGCCAGGAATCCACATTTTAGCAGATGGTGGTCACCTGCAGGAAAGCCAAAGGTGACATCAGCACTAGAGCATTGTGATGAGAGTCTACATCATCTCTACATGTGTTGTGACATCACATGCATGCCCCAAAGGGGTGGAGCTTGCAATGTGACATTTCAACACTACTTTCATCATCCAGCAGGGTATGTTACGGGTCCCATCGATTAGGGATGTAATCTGATGGCTGGGACCACAAAAAAGGGCCTTTTTCTGTGGTGGCCACTTCTCTACAGAACATCATTCCCCCTGCAGTATGATTTGTTGCAGGATCCAATTTGGGTCCATCACTGGGACCAGAGGTTTAGCTTTCAAATTCTTAAATAAATAAAATACAGAAGAGGGGAAAGAGGAGCCATGTTATGAAAAGAGCATTGCAGAAATGGAAATAGTTCAAAAGGATAGGAGAGATATGGACAATCAAGAGGATAACAATACAGGGGGAAGATGACTGACATCGCGGTGAGATCGGACGTGAGGAATGGGTCTCTGCGCTCCCACGCTGAGTTCTCCCTGTTGCAGGACTTCAAAAGGAGCTAAAGCCACCCTGTAGGGGTGGTGGAGTAAAGAGGGGCGCCCTGCAGGTCGCGGAGAGCCACAACTATCCTGCTTGACCCAGGGCTTCTTCCCCCTCATCCATGACAAGGAGAAGAGGGCTGGGACATTTTTTTCCTTTTAAAGTTAGGGTCTAAAATTTAGACTCTAAATAGAGAAGATTCCTTTTTTATTTAGACCCTAATTTTAAAAGGGAAAAAAAAAAAGAAAATCCAAGAAAAGAGGCTCTTAGAACTATTTCTTAAAGCGGCGAATAACCATAGAGAGAAAAATCTTAGACCCAAATGAAAAGAACTAAGGGGAGAAAAGTTAAAGACCTTTTAAAACATAAAAAATTGGACTTTTAACTGTGTAGGCGTTGTTCTAGAAAGGCATTATAAAATGCTGGAACTATTTACTTGAATAGCTGACTTTGCATCCATTAATTGAATTAAATTTGGATTAATCAATTTGACAGACTCAAAACAATGCTGAAACCTAAGCTGTGGATGCCATCTACAGGTGAATGGAAATATACCATACCTCTACAAGCCTGCAAATGTTTAATAAGAGAAATAAACAACATCCATCTGGAGGACTGTGGTGATATTCCCTGTTCTATAACTATCTATTTTATGATTACTGGACAATATCATTGTCATTAAAAAGGAATATTGAAATATTGAATTACTGTAAAACAAACATGAATATTAATACTAGGATTACATAAATTTGATTAATGTAACAAATATTATTAATATTATTATCGCTACTTGTATCAAAATGAATTATACCCAGAGGCCACACTGTTCATATATTGATACTGATGTATATTTAAAAATAAAAATGGTGGGTGGCTCAGCAGACTGATAGCATTGTGATTAACATCAGCTGTCTGCAATTACTGTAAGTTCGAATCTCACCAGGCTCAAGGTTGACTCAGCCTTCCATCCTTTCTAAGGTAGGTAAATTGAGGACCCAGTTTGTGGGGGTAATAAGCTGACTTTGTATAAATATACAAAAGTATGAAGGCTATTGCTTAATGCATTGTAAGCTGCCCTGAGTCTCCGGAGAAGGGCGGCAAATAAATCAAATTTAAAAAAAAAAATCCAATAAAACTTTTTTTAAAAAAGAAGATAACAATACAGGGCTTACATGTAAGGTATTCAAATTATAGCCTATCCCCTATTATATCCACTCAGCCCACCAGAACAGGAAGGCAGGGTATGTTACAGGTCCTATCAATAAGGGATTAATCTGGTGGGACCACGAAAAAGGGCTTTCTTGGTGGTTGCACCTCCTCTATGGAACATCATTCCCCCTGCAGTATAGTTTGTTGCAGGATCCAATCTGGATTGGTCACAAGGACCAGAGGTTTAGTCTTCCGAGCTTTTGGACTTGTACTAGAGCCCATTCTCAGGGAACTTCTCTCTGTGTGACATTCTGGTGTGAGAAAGAAGTTCCCTGAGGATGGGCTCCAGCACAAAGCCCAAAGCATGGAAGATTAAACCTCTGCGTGACTGACCCAGATTGAATCCTGCAACATTATCCTGGGTCATGTTTATTTGCCTTCATTCATGAGTATGATTTGTCCCCACTCTGTTTGATTTATCAAATTTCTAAGGTAAATGGTAAAGGTTCCCCTTGTATATATGTGCTAATCAGTGGTGGGTTGCCCCAGGTTCAGACCGGTTCGCAAGAACCAGTAGTAAAACTGGCGGGAGGCTCCACCCACCACCCCGGATGTCGTCATAGGTGACCTGTGCATCCCGTTGCGAACCGGTAGTAAAGGTAAGTAGAAACCACCTCTGGTGCTAATCGTTATGACTCTAGGGGGCGGTGCTCATCTCCGTTTCAAAGCTGAAGAGCCAGCGCTGTCCGAAGACATCTCCATGGTCATGTGGCTGGCATGACTAAATGCCAAAGGCGCACGGAACACTGTTACCTTCCCACCAAAGGTGGTCCCTATTTTTCTACTTGCATTTTTTACGTGCTTTTGAATTGCTAGGTTGGCAGAAGCTGGGACAAGTAACGGGAGCTCACTCCGTAACATGGCACTAGGGATTTGAACTGCTGAACTGCTGACCTTTTGATCGACAAGCTCAGCCTCTTAGCCACTGAGCCACCATGTCCCAAATTTCTAAAAGTCCGCCTAAAAATATAGAGACTCTGAATGGAGATGGAGCCCATGAAGTAGTTAATTTGATTGTGTTGCTGCTGCCAACACAGGTTGGGTTTTATGGTTTTTTATGCTGTGATTGTAATGTTGTAAGCCTATGCGTATGTTGAGCAACCATACAAATTTAATCAAATACAGTAAATAAATAGAATTCTGACACTAAGAGGGGACAACATGGCGATTTCTGTTGTTCTCCTTGATTCGCCTCTGGAATTGCAACTCAGTTTAGGTTAGTGGAAATGCTGCACCAGATTTGGTGGCTGTGGACATATTGCTGCCATAAGTCCTCTGTGTTGAGGCAGCCCTTCTTTGGAATTGCAAAGTGAGGTGAAAAATAGATAAGTGAATTCCACCAGTGCAAAAATTGAAAGCTCAGGTGGTTGAAAGAACTATATTTGAAACAGCTTATCGCTTCGAACTATATTCAAAACAGCTTATTAAAACAGTTAATTGCTATTGCTATTGAATGTAACCACCCTTTACATTTCCCATTGTGTCCCAACTCCAGTTTTGCCAGGGGCAGATGGGAAATTAAAAAAGTGGCTACATTCAATAGCAATAGCACTTATACACCACTTCACAGTGCTTTATAGCTCTCTCTAAGTGGTTTACAGAGTCAGCCTATTGCCCCCAACAATCTGGGTCCTCATTTTACCAACCTTGGAAGGCTGAGGCAACCTTAAGCTAGCCAGGATCGAACTCCTGACAGTCGGCAGAGTCAGCCTGCAATATTGCATTCTAACTACTGAGCCACCACAGCTCATTCAGCCCCAATTAATCAGGTTAAGCAGTCATACTAATCCCCTTTGCTAAAGAAACTGAAAAGCAGCTGGAGAAAAGAATTAAAAATACATACCCTTTCCCAAACAGAAGTTTCTTTGCCAAGATTAATAAACCTGGCATTTAGAAGGCAGATATGGCAGGCTGTTATTTCAGCTGAAAGACCCATTAGACCTAGGATAGAATTGGTCTGTAAGAATCCAGATGACCACTAGATGGCAGTGGAGATAGGAAGATATCCTTTGCGGACTCCCAGTGGCAGAATAAAATTTCTGCAGCCCAGTTTTAGCAGTCTTCTTTCTGAATATTATGTCCTCTTTTCACTGCAGCTGCGAACGATTCGTTGGACCTGGTGCACCCGTGTGCTGTGAGACTTAATTAATGTTTGAAGACCCTCAAGTTGAAAACCTGGCATGGTATAAAAGCCCAGGAAATGGTGATCATTATTGCTTCCATTTGCATCTGCAAGCTGTAATTAGCCACGGACTGTGTTGCAAGGCATCTGAATAATTCAAACATTGAGCGAAGAAGCAGCTTTTCCTTTTTAAAAAATTCATAAACTCGAGCCACAGGTATGCTAATAACTTTTTTTTTTTTAGGTCTCTCTTCCTAGACGATCCGTATTATCAAAAGGAAAAAAAAAAAAATCTCCGACTAAATTTCAAGATAATTGCGCTAAAAGAATCATTTCACCCGTAGTCTGAAGCTGTTGACACTAGTTGGTCTTTTGACGAGCCAGCAAACTAATTGTTTAGCACATGCTAAAATAGGGGAGAGTTATTTTGTGGGTCCCGTCCAATAGGACAGTCCTGGCCAATAGAACCTCCTGTTTCAGGAGACCCACCTGACTTTCTGTGTGTCTTTAAACATGATTGGTTTTTTCTGGAGAGACCGGTCTATCAGAGCAACCTGGTCTACCCGATTATGGGACGGAGCATACTACTTCCGCTTTCGCCTTTCAGCCTTAATCCAGGAGATTACTATTACTATTAATAATTATAATTATATAATTAATAATAATAATAATAAATAGATTACTATTAATCTTCTCATCACTCCTATCACCCACCTCCTCCCACTTATGACTGTATGACTGTAACCTTGTTGCTGGTATCCTTACGATTTATATTGACTGTTTCCCTATGACTAAGTGTTGTACCTTATGATTCTTGACGAATGTATCTTTTCTTTTATGTACACCTAGAGCGTATGCACCAAGACAAATTCCTTGTGTGTCCAATCACACTTGGCCAATAAAGAATTCTATTCTATTTGCAGGCAGTTCTTTCGCAACAAATTATTTTTTTGTGTTAAATATATGTTGTACTGACAAAGAAATAAAGGGAGACTAGTATAGATGACACTGAACAAGGAGGCTTATGGCTGCAGTCATCACAGCGTCCCCCATATGATTGCCATTTGGGTGTTTGGCAACTGGCACACAATTACAACAGTTGTAGAATCCCACAGTCACATGAAGAGCCGTGGTGACGCAGTGGTTAGAGTGCAGTACTGCAGGCTACTTTTGCTGATCAGCGGCTGCCAGCAGTTTGGCAGATCAAATCTCACCAGGCTCAAGGTTGACTCAGCCTTCCATCCTTCTGAGGTTGGTAAAATGAGGATCCAGATTGTTGGGTGCTGTGTTCCAGGCTTCACATCGGTCCGCAGAAGCTGCTGCGCACTGATTGATTTTTTCGTTTCTGGCGCGAGTATATAAGTAGCTGTCGAAGTGCTGACAGCCGCTGCTCTTGTTAGCCGAGCAGCCTCGCTAGCCACCAAGCTAGTGAAAGTGTTAACCGCACTTGTTAACAATAAATACTATTAGCTTTTAAAGAACCCGTCTTGCTTCAGTCTGTTCGTCCCGACCAGGACACAACATTGGGAGCAATAGGCTGACTCTGTAAACTGCTTAGAGAGGGCTGTAAAGCACTATGAAGCGGTATATAAGTCTAAGTGCTAGTGCTAGTGATTGCATTTTTTGACCTTCACGGCCAGTTTCCAACAAGCAAAGTTAATGGCAGCAGTAAGTCACACGTTGAGCAGTAAATCACACATTTACACAATGTGCTTCATGATCACAGGTAATCCATTTAATGACCGCAGGTAGAAATCCTATTGTCAATCAGCATGGTCATGTAATTTTTTTTTTTTTTGCTTTACAACTCTATTGCTTAGCGACGGGGTTCCTGATCCCAATTATGGTTGTTGACTGAGGACCCCCTATCCAGGAAATGTAGACCATCTTTATCCAAAAAAATATCACGGTTACATAAACATTCCAAAATGATGCTCTGTCAAGTTTCCGAAACCTGCCCTAATTAATTCATGAGCCATGATCCAAACTTCAAAGGAAATATAGTCATTTATTAGGAGCACCATTCCGGCAATACTGGGATGCAGTTAGGACTAATCCTACGTAGATTTACATTCCCCTATGACCCTGTCTCTCTCCTCCTCTCTGGCCATGTCACATTCTCCAATTAACCATTTTGGCTGGCTGTGAAACCTAACGCCCTCCTTCTGATTGCGGTCAGAAGAATGTATGGAATTCACTTCAGTTCTCCCTCCCTCCTGCTCATGGCAACTTGAAAGCTTTGCAAGTTGACATGCTGGGCACAAAGTGAGTTTTTGGTCCCAGGGACAGTGGCATATGTTCATACAGGAAAAAAAAAAAGTCTCAAAACAGGTGGGTTTTCCAGAAGATTTGGCTGCTTTAATGTTTCAGGAGTGGGAGTTTGCTTATGTTCGTGTGTTCTGCAAAATGCTTCTGTAAAATGCTTGCACAGCTCTAATAAATAATGTGCTCCATGAAAACACCAGTAATGTGCTGGAGGCAAGGGAATTTAGAATGGAGGAACTTGAAGCTTAAAGGAAATTACTTAAATTACTTATATATAATTTCCTAGCATTACATCCACTTTTCTAGCCCCAGTGGCTAGCTTATAATGCTACTGTCAAACCACAAGTCCACAACATTGGTTCACATTATTAGTTAGGATACCACAGCTGCACGTGGTAAACCAAGCAAAAAGTATGAACAATGGTTGCAGGAATTGGGTATGTCTAGTTTAATGAAAAGTAGGACTAGGGGTGATATGAGAGCAGTGTTCCAATGTCTAAGGGCCTGCCACAAAGAAGAGTGGTCAACCTATTCTCCAAAGCACCTGAAGGCAGGACAAGGAGCAATGGATGGAAGTTAAATCAAGAAGAGAAGCAACCTAGATGGAGAATATATTTAATTATGTTTTTTATGTGGAAATCACTTCTAGGTTTTGTGCTTGTGATAGAAAAAAAAATTTTTTTTTCAGTTTCTTACCATGACTATCTATTCCCAACCTGAGTCTTTAGACTTTAGAAAGCCTTGATGGCGCAGTAGTTAGAATGCAGTATTGCAGGCTGACTCTGCCCACTACCAGCAGTTCGATCCTGACCAGCTCAAAGTTGACTCAGCCTTCCATCCTTCCAAAGTTGATAAAATGAGGACCCAGATTGTTGGGGGCAATAGGCTGACTCTGTAAACCGCTCCAAAAGGGCTGTAAAGCACTATGTGGAGGGGTATAAATCCAAGTGCTATTGCAATTGCTATTCATGTTGCTGTCGGTTGTTTTCTTCACTCTCCTTCCACCTTTCCCAGCATCAAAATCTTCTCCAAAGACCCAAGTCTTCACATCGTGACCAAAGTAGGATAACTACTAGCCTGTTATTTGTGTTTTGAGTGACAATTCTGTAAGTGTTGACTTTGTTTCACTTCATTGGGATTTAGTGTGTTGTCCAAACACTGTCTTTTGCTTCTAAAGTATTGTGCAATATCCTCTAATTTGAAGTGGAGGTGGCAGATGCACATTAGGGCTATTAATAAGGTGACCAATTGTCCTCCTTTAGGGAGGACAGTCCTTCTTTTGTTAAGTTCCGTCCTCTCTCGAAAAGTGTCCTCCTACATATCCTCCTTTTCGATATTTGAAGACTAATCTGTAAATCTCCGTATTCGATCAATGCCGAGCCGATCTGTTGCGTGTGATGTGATGTATTTGTATTTAACATGACGATTCGTCAAGGCTCGGTACAGTGCAGTGAGATGCGATTATGAGACGCATGCGCTCCGCACAGGAGAATTGTTTTGAGAGAGTGCACCGTGCGCAAGAGTGCGCCACAGGCAAGTGGCTTTGTTTACTTCTTACAGAAACACGACACGGCACACACGCATGCATTTTTCTTCGATTTATTCGTGTCCTCCTTCTCGTTGTTAAAAGGTTGGCCACCTTACTATTAATGAAACCACTTCCATTGCTTCGTATTGAAAATTGGAAAGAAAATCAGTTACCAATTCTGGAGGGTCAGGGGCCACATATCATTTTCCAGTGGTGGATTACCCATCATCACAATCCCGTAATAACAACAATATGGCGGTAAAGTAATATTTTGCTTTTTTTTTTACAAAAATAAGTCACAGGCGGATGAAACTGAACAAAAGAGATTAATGCTTGAATATATGAATGAGCTAGAAAGTGATTTACTGTCTCGGCTTAAATTTACCTGGCTTTGAATGAAACTAAGTAGACAGGTATAAAATGTACTTAAAAGCAACAGTGACCTGTGCAGAGCGAAATGAAATTCTTCATTTACAGGGGTGTTTTCCCAGCATGAAAGAATGGCTTTCTTATGGCAGATAATCAATCAATCATTGGCTTTTGGGTGCTCCCTTGCCTTCTTCAGGTAAGCATCTGTCTGGGCAGTGTCTCCCAGAATAGGCCAAAAATGAGGGTTCCTTGATACTCTCTGAGTTTGGTTGTTTTCAGAGGTGGGATTCACTTATCTTCCCTACCAGTTTGCTAATGAGAATGCGCATGTGTGCATGCACTCGCTTCACTCTCATGCACCACCTTCCACGCATGCTCGGTCTTCCATGCATGCTCTTTGCTCGCGCGTGTGCCTTCCACGCAGGCACACAGCCTCCAAAATGTGGCAAAATAAGACAGCATTACATCCGGGTGGGTGGGCGGGGTCTACCACAGTCGGTGCTACCGGTTCGCCCGAAGCATACAGAACCGGCTGAATCCCACCCCTGAATGTTTTCTTGCAGATGTTTCATTACCCGAATTAAGTAACATCATCGATGCTAGATGATCTGTCCCCGTCCACACACACACACAAACACAGCCAGCCGAGGGTTAAGGAAACACTTTGGCACACACCCAGGTCTTTATCTCCAACTTGGCAGCGATTTACACACCGTCTGCCAAGTGCGTTTATTTCCACAAAACAGAAAGATAAGATACTTAGCGTACAAAAGTCCAATCAGAATAATACTTCTCTCAGCAGTTTCCGGACGAGGCTTTAGTGACTATCCAAGATTTACTTTTGTTCGTCACAAGGATCACTGGCCACCACCCTCTATTATATAGTCTCTGGGGTGTGGTCCAGTGACTCAGTTCTAATCCCTAGCACGCCTCCTGAGCTGCTGCAATTGTTTATCACACCTTCGGAGGCATGCGTCCAGGAATGATGTTTCTTCTTCGCTTTCATCCGAGCCACCTGTCTCCCTGCTAATCTCCTCTCCCTCGGCCGGCACCTGAGACAGTGCCAGAGGGGAGGGGCCTGGAGAGGGAGGCCTGGCTGACTCCTCTTCCTCATGCTCGGAGCTTTCTTCCTCCGATGGGACAGGCTCAGAGGGCGGGGCCACAACACTAGTCTTATTAGTCTTGAAATGTCTGTAGGAAAAGAACCAAGCTCAGAGAGCATCAAGGATCCCTCATTTCAACCTTGAGCTACAAATATTCTCCTTTATAGGCCCCAAAGTCTGTCTTTTCACCGATCATCTTCCTAAGCACCATCTCTGTTTCTTTCTTTTCTCTTAAAGGCCTCCTTCCCTAAGTGGATTATCCATCACCATAAAAACTGCTCATTCATTCAGAATCAATTAGTTTTAATTACCTTGGCATGCACTGAGCTGGGCTCGGTTTTACTTTTACAAAGACGGGAAGGAGCTGAGAACACCTTGGATGCATGCACTAAACAAATTTTAGAATATCAGCCAGTTGACTGCACAAGAGTGATGCGCATCCCATCCTATGTTTTAAGAGCATTTTCTGTAAAGCGATAGAGATCTTGTTTTAGAAATGAAGAGAGTCTATGCTTGAGCCAAAAGTTGCCCTCCTTTTCCTTCGTTCTTGTTTTCAGTCTCAGGAATTGAAGCTTGGCAAGATGCACAGATTGTTTCTGCTTCCCAAGAAATTGCAAAGTAACAAAGCTCGGAGGGAGGTGATAGCAAAGGCACCCACAATTTGGATGGCTGGTGGGATATGTCCTTTTACTTCATGGTTGGTTTAACTAGGAAGGTTCAGCCTGGTGCTCCAGGTGGAATGGGACAACTCGCTCTAGCCCACTTGCTATCAGGCTTGGAAGCCATCTTTTGCATTGGGCCTTCAGGCCTGTCACATTTACTACTGTGGGAAACTGGGAGGGGGGATTGCATAGAGTATGGGTGATATATAGTCATAATAACATTCCTTTCTCAGAGAGTCAAGGACATCTTGCCCTGCACTTGGAGGGCTGGAACTGGGAGGCATCTCCACTGGGAACAGTGTTTTGATTGGACCTTGTGATGGACATGTGGGTACTGGGCAGGGACTTGAGGAAACTCAAGCCTGCTGCGGCCAATTCACCACGACCAACTTGCAATGAGACAACTCACTCGGACAATTCAACAATTCAACTCAATGATTTAAAATAATTTTTAAAAATATTTTAATTTTTGTGACACATTTCATTTTGTCCCTCCTTTGGAATCTTTTCTTTAATGATTCTATTCCACTATTTCTTTGATATTACTGTAACTCTTGTCCTGTGGCTAGTTGGCCATGGTGAGTTGGCAGAAGGCTTGGGTGAGACTTATAGAGCTCCTTTGAAATTTGCTCTCTCAACTGGAAATTTTTGAAGACACGGGTGATCGTCAGATTTACTATATTTAATTATTTTCATTGAACTTTGATTAAATTTAAGTTAAATCCAGATGAATTGGTCCAGCTTCCTTCTCTGTGGAATTTGCCCAGCTTCTTTCTTACGCGGTGATGCCTTTGATTCAGAAAGTCGTGTAAAGCCATCAAAAAGCAGCAATGTCTTCAGGGGTGGGCTTCAAAAATTTTAGCAAGGGGTTCTCTGCCCGGTTGCTGGGTGGGCGTGGCCATGATGGGCATGGCCTAGTCAGCCTCCTGTACCGTGGCGGGGGGTGGGTGGGTGGCGTTTTTGCCTTCCCCGGGCTCCGGAGGCTTTCCTCAAGCCTCCAAGAGGGTGAAATAGCCTCCCCAGGCTCCAGAGGCCCTCTTCCTGAACTTCCGGTAGGCCTGTTTTTCGCTTTCCCTGAGCCTCTGCATGTGCGCTGCACTTACCTGCATCCAAAATGCGCTGTGTGGGGACTCCTGGGAGGTGTGGGGCGGGGTTGACGGGGCCAGCCAGGAGTGGGATATGGGGGTTCTCCAAATTGCACAGAATCTTAGCCAGAGGTTCTTCCGAACCCCTGCAAACACCCAGCAGCCCACCCCTGAATGTCTTTATTCTCGTCATTCTTTTCTAAAAATTTGATTTGTATGCCCTGTTCCCTCCTCCTATTTTTCCCCCATAATGAGAGCCTTGTGAGCTATGTTGGGGTGAGGGAGAGAGAGAGAGATTAACCCAAAGTTTGGCAGTGAACACCCATGGTTTAGAGGTGACTTGAACCTGGGCCTTGCAACTGTTAGTTCAACATCTTCATTGGCTGTTGGGTCAAGAAAGAGTAAGTTACCTCAGATCTCCACATCAATTTCTGTGGCTAAGGAGAAAATAGAATCTAGTCAAGGGGTGTCAAACATGTTTTCATTGAGGGCCACAAACTGTTGTGTTTGACCTGGGGGGGCAGGGGGGGCATGGCCAGCTTGAAGTCACTCATGTCAGGGGTGCCTGTGGTGGCTCAAGCGCTCTGTCAGCAAAAACGGGCTCCAGAGTTCCATTTTCGGCTGTGATGGCCTCCTGCAACCCTCTGCCAGAGAAAACAGCTCAGGCGGGCTGCACACGGTGCTCCTGAGCTCCGTTTTCGCTGGCAGAGGCACTGTGGGCCAGTTTTTTGCTGTTTCCAGGGTAGCCCCTGGAAACAGCAAAAGTTCTAAACACCCCACAGGCCGGATCCAGCACCCGAGCCTTGAGTTTGACACCCTGCACCCAGTCCCTTCCTTACCCCAATACAGATAATCCTCAGTTTATGACCATTTGTTTCACAGTCATTCAAAGTTACAATGCTGCTGAAGAAAGTGACTTATGACCAGTGCTCATTTTACAACCTACACAGTTGGTCACTTGATCAAAATTTGGCTCCATGGCATATATTTATGATGGTCTCAGCATCCCGGGGTCACACGATCACTATTTGCAACCTTCCTAGCTGGCTTTTGATAAGCAAACTCACTGGGGAAAACTGGATTTGTTTAACAGTGCCGTGCTTAACTTAATAACTGCAGTCAAAAGATTGTAAAATCAGGTATGAATCACTTAGTGACTGTATTGCTTAGCAAAGGAATTTCTTGTCCCAAGTGTGGTTGTAAGTTGAGGACTACCTGTACATCACACTAGCTATCTAAACCATTTAAACTAGAGACCTTTATATTTGATGGGAACATATTCCATACTTCTTTTATTACTTCTGAATCTCTCCACATTTAATTTCAGTTAAAGCCTCAAGTTCTAACATTTAAAGAGTGGGGTGGGGGAAAACTTCCCCTTATTCACAGTTTCTATACTTGGCTTGATTTTATATACTGTTAGAATGACTATTATTATCCACCATTACTCTACGTGAAAAAAGCTCACAACTGCAGAGCCTTTCTTGTTTTAGCCATGTAATAATTTTAGTTTCCTTTTCTAAACAATCAAAGCATCCAGAGGGGTTTCTACTCCATGAATGGGCAGAAAATTAAGCTAGGTCTACTGACACACACACACACACACATCCTGGGCACTTTTTACAGAGGCACGATTGAGAGCATCTTAACAAACTGCATCACTGTTTGGTTTGGTGGCAGCAGCACCTCAAATAGAAAGTCCCTATAGGGAGTGGTAAGGACAGCCGAGAAGATTATAGAAGCTCGCTTCCTGTCATTCAGGAGACTGCTTATAAGCACTATGTGCTTCGAGCTCAAAGCATGGTTAGAGTCCCCAAGCACCCACTTTACAGTCTGTTTCTGTTGCTCCCCTTTGGGAAGAGATTTCAAAGTATTTCTAGCAGGACTATCAGATTCTGTAATTGTTCTCTATGCCATCCGTCTGGTAAATTTACAAGATTCATTTTTCTTGCCATATACATGTATACATCCGAACTAGTCTGTGTTGTTTCTCTGTGTCATATAATATATGTGGGTATATGCAAAATAGTTATTTTTTGAGAGCTGAATACAATGAAATTTCATTTTAATGTATGCTGATTAGTGAACATTTAAAGTGACAATAAAATTCTATTCTATTCTATTCTATTCTATTCTATTCTATTCTATTCTATTCTATTCTATTCTATTCTATTCTACTCTACTCTACTCTACTCTACTCTACTCTACATTCTATTCAGTTTTGGCATTGAAAACAAACTCTTTAATTCTGAGCAAATGTCTTCTACATTCACTGGTGTAACTTGGGCTTCTTAAAACAAGGCAAAATAGACACTACAATGATGAGGTCTGTCCATCTTTGTCTTACATATGAATTTAGGGACCTCTTGAACAGTGGTGGGATTCAAAAAATTTTACTACTGGTTCTGTGGGCGTGGCTTGGTGGGCATGGCAGGGGAAAATCTCCATTTCCACCCCACTCCAGGGAAGGTTACTGCAAAATCCCCATTCCCTCCCGATCAGCTGGGACTCAGGAGGGAGAGAATAGATGGGGGCAGGGCCAATCAGAGGTGGTATTTACCGGTTCTCCGAACTACTCAAAACTTCCACTACCAGTTCTCCAGAACTGGTCAGCACCTGCTGAATACCACCTCTGTCCTTGAATCATCACCTCCTTCCACCCTCCTTCCATTCTTCCACCACATTCTTTTCCATCATGCTTTATGATAAAAGTGAAACAATCTTATGAACATATTTATACTATCTTGGGAAGGGATGTCTTAAATGAGAGTTCAAGATGTTCAAAATGACCCTCCCCCTTTTTTCTTTTTCAAAAAGCACGAGATGGTACCATGCCCTCTCTTTAAACTGCTCACTCCAGAAGACTGTCCTCTTCCAGAATCCAGGAACATGGATGGAAAAAATCCATAAATTGGTAGCCATCTAGAAAATGGAACCATTTAGCTGGCAAACTCTTGTATCATAGAACAAGCCACCAGAGATATTCTAGGCTGGAATTTGATTACATCCTATCCTACTATAGGTAGTCCTCAATTTACAAAAGTTCATTTAGTGACCACTTGAAGTTACAATGACACTGAAAAAATTGACATAACTTTATTGCACACTGATGATCATTGTGGCATCTCCACAATAATCAAGTGATCAAAATTCAGATCCTTGGCAACTGACTCATATTTATGACAGTTGCGGTGTCCTGGAATGATGCGCTTATCTTTTGTGACCTTCTGACCAGCGAAGTCAGTGGGGAAGCCAGATTCACTTAACAACCGTGTTACTAATTTAACAACTGCAATGATTCACTTCACAACAGTGGCAAGAAAAGTCGTAAAATGGGACAAAACTCACTTAGCAAATGTCTCACTTAGTAATTTTGGGCTCAACTGTGGTCATAAGTCGAGGACTGCCTATATACTGTATCAGTACTATATACAAAACCCAAGCATCATAATCACATCTAGGGGATTTTTTGAAAGACAGAAACTCTGTATTATATCAATTTATGTTTGTCAAGGAAGACGTGGAGCTAAAAGTTATTCATTCGATATGTTTATTATAATTTGTCAAGAAAGACATGAAGTTAGAAAACAGTGACAAACCCAGACTGACATATTATTATATGGTTTTACAGTGGTGGAAGATATAAAATACTTTTGGTTTTCTGATTTTATTTTCTTGCATTTCGGCCTTCATAATCATGAAACCAGAATTCTTAGGGTGACGGTTATGAAAACTTGCCATTTATGGGGTGAAGCTGTAGGTATGACATTTACTTCTGCCATGGTGGCACAGTGGTTAGAGTGCAGTACTGCAGGCTATGTCTGCTGCCTGCCAGCTGCCTGCAACTTGGCAGTTCGAATCTCACCAGGCTCAAGGTTGACTCAGCCTTCCATCCTTCTGAGGTGGGTAAAATGAAGACCCAGATTGTTGGGGGCAAGAGGCTGACTCTGTAAAACCGCTTAGAGAGGGCTGTAAAGCACTGTAAAGCAGTATAAATCTAAGTGCTATTGCTACTGCTTATCCCTAGCCAACTTCTTCAGCTGCATATTCTTTGACCTCTAAACTTTGTCTGGCAATTTTTCTTTTTTTCTTTTGGAAGAAGAAAGGGAAAGCAATTTGCTTTGCATCAAACTCAACAAGAATGGTGACTGTTTAAAAAAAAGTTCATAAGACTTTGGTTTTGGAAATTTGGAATCTGTGCCACAGCTTTTAATTGTAGGCACCGATTACCAATTAAATCAATTGTCCTGTGTGTTTTAATCAGAGTTTGGCAGCAGAAGTGGCCACTTTTAATTCTACTGGTTTCCTATAAAAGCTGCCTTTTTCAACAAGTGTAGCACAAAGGTTTGCAAGTGTTCTTTTATTAACTGTTAGAACAGAGATTACAAGTTCTTTACTATTACTCGATGCTATATGATTGAATATATATTTGTCAGGGGAGTCCTCTTTTTCTAGGTCAACGATTCAACATTACTGCCTTTACTTTAGCTGTTAAAATTGGAGAGAGCTGTGCCTGTGTGAGAATGTTCTCTCTTACAAAATCGGTGGTGGAGGAATTCCATTGAATAAGGCCTGAGCAGGAGGTAGGACTAGAAGATCTCCAAGATCTCTTCCAACTCTGTTATTCCATAGTCTGTGTTTTGCTCCCATCTAAAGGTGCACTTCAGAACACTTTCTTCCTTAAAGTTTTAAAATCTCTAATATCAGGAGTAACTTGATGAACAGAGCTAATTCTTGATGAATCTTAGCCAACGGCTAGATAAGCCAGAGAAGTTAACATCTCCATCTGGATTTCTTAGGCTTAAGAAAATTGTTTTGCCTTGAGTAAGGCTTGAGGATGCCCATCCATCCATCCAGCCAGCCAGCCATCCAGCCATCCAGCCAGCCAACCAGCCAGCATCTCTCTCTCTCTCTCTCTCTCCCTCTCTCTCATCCATCTATCTATCTATATCTGTCTGTCTGTCTGTCCGTCTATCTATCTATCTATCTATCTATCTATCTATCTATCTATCTATCTATCTATCTATCTAATCATCCATCTATCTATTATAGCTACCCATCTCACACAAGTGACTTGGGCAACTTACAAGGTTAAAAACAAGTATCCAAGCATAAACCCCCCCTGGCACCAAGGATAAAATGTTTTCATCCATCCATCCATCCATCCATCCACCCACCCACCCATCCATCCATCCATCCATCCAATATAGCTGCCCATCTCAGTGAATAACTCTGGGCAGCTTCAATATTTAATACTTAATACTGTTACGTATTAACCATTCATTATAGCAGAGTGTATCTGCCCCCTGGTCCACAAACTTGGGGAAATAGCCAGGTCTTCAATGCCTTGTGAAAGGCTAACAGGTTGGGGCCATCTGAATCTCCTGGAGGTGCTGTTCCTCAAGGTAGGTGCTGCCACCGAGAAGGCACGTCTCTAAAACTGTAGTGGTAGGTGGGATAACCTTTGGAGACATGGGGAAGAGAAACTGCTTAGGTCTTCTTTGTCTTTGCTGCTGTCCTCCTTCTGCTGGTTAACAGAAGATAAATCTACCAAGGAGAGCACTGCAATGTGAATGGAAATGGACTGAATTTAGGACTCTGGGATTTTCCCCACTTGATCTGGCAGAAAACCGAGCCACCCTGGAATGTATTGTCCCCATTCCCAATTCCTGCCCTACTTCTATTTCTTCTTCTCATCCTAGGGACTGCAGTTAATTGATCTCCATCCAAGGTGATAGATTTTATGTAACTTGAGGCTACAGTTAGAGTGTGTGGTGTGATGGCAAAAAATCTCTGCTTCCCCCAACATGTTCCGACAGTTTGAACAATCAGGTTGGAGGAGTAGTGGAAAATCGCTTTAACTCGGGTTCAGATTATAATAATTTAAAGACAGGTTCACACTTCCACTTTATAGCAGCCACAAACATGACTCACCTATTCTATCTGGGGGGCAGGAATACATGATATCATCATTTACCCACATAACAAATAAATTGATCTCTGGCCAGGTTTTCTGGCTGGATGAATAGAATACAGAATAACAGAGTTGGAAGGGACGTTGGAGGTCTTCTAGTCCAACCCCCTGCTTAGGCAGGAAATCCTACACCACTTCAGACAAATGGTTATCCAACATCTTCTTAAAAACTTCCAGTGTTGGAGCATTCGCAGCTTCTGGAGGCAAGTTGTTCCACTGATTAATTGTTCTCACTAACAGGAACTTTCTCCTTAGTTCTAAGTTGCTTCTCTCCTTGATTAGTTTCTACCCATTGCTTCTTGTCCTGCCCTCAGGTGCTTTGGAGAATAGCTTGATTCCTCTTCTTTGTGGCAACCCCTAGATATTGGAACACTGCTATCATGTCACCACTAGTCCTTCTTTTCATCAAACTAGACATACCTAGTTCTTGCAATCGTTCTTCATATGTTTTAGCCTCCAGTCCCCTAATAATCTTTGTTGCTCTTCTCTGCACTCTTTCTAGAGTCTCCACATCTTTTTTACATCATGGTGACCAAAACTGTGTGCAATATTCCAAGTGTGGCCTTACCAAGGCATGATAAAGTGGTATTAACACTTCATGTGAACTTGATTCTATACCTCTGTTTATGCAGCCTAGAACTGTGTTGGCTTTTTTGGCAGCTGCTGCACACTGCTGGCTCATATCTAAATGGTTGTCCAATAGGACTCCAAGATCCTTCTCACAGTTACCACTATTGAGCAAGGTACCACATATATTGTACTTGTGCATTTTGTTTTTCTTGCTTCAATGTAGACCCTTACTTTTTTTCACCATTGAATTTCTTTTTGTTAGGTAGCGCCCAATGTTCAAGTCTGTCAAGATCCTTCCATTTCTTAAGCCTATCTTCTGAAGTGTTGGCTATTCCTGCTAACTTGGTGTCGTCTGCAAATTTGATCTACCTCCTTGCCAAATCATTGATGAAGATGTTGAAGAGTGCTGTGCCCAAAACAGAGCCTTGGGGTACCCCACTGCATACTTCCCTCCATGTAGATGCAGCTCCATTGAGGACTACACATTGAGTGCGATTAGTCAGCCAGTTACAAATCCATCTGGTTGTGATGCTGTTCAACCCACATTTTTCCTTTTTATCGAATAGTACGTTATGATCTACTATATCAAACACCTTACTGAAGTCCAAGTAAACTATATTGTCACCATTCCTCTAGTCCACTAATTTTGTCACTTTGTCAAAGAATGCAATAAGGTTAGTCTGGCATGATCTGTTTTTGACAAACCCATGTTGGCTTTTGGTTATTACTTTGTTTGCTTCTAGGTGTTTGCTGATTCATTGCTTGATTATCTTTTCCAGAATCTTCCCTGGTATTGAGGTCAGGCTGATAGGTCTGTAGTTTCCTGGATCTATTTTCCCCCCTTTTTTGAAGATGGGAATTGCACCAGCTCTTTTCCAGTCCTCTGGCAGTTCCCCGGTGCTCCAGGGTCTTTGAAAGATATAGTTCAGTGGTTCTGAGATCTCGTCTGCCAGTTCCTTCAGAACCTTGGGGTGTAGTCCATCTGGTCCTGGTGATTTGAACTCTTCTAGGGTAGACAGGTGCTCACTTAACATTTTCTTCCCTATTTTAACTTGTGTTCCTAAACTATTTTTTTGTGGTGGTGTTTTTGATAGGTTGGACTGGATAGGTTGGACTGGATAGGATAGGATGACAAAGGAAGTATTTGGCGTCTTGTGACTGGCTTAAGATATGCTATCAGGCTAGCATATTAATTACCATACAATACAGGTATTCCTTGATTTGCGATCACAATTGAGCCCACATTTCCATTGCTAAGCAAGACAGTTGTTAAGTGAATTTTGCCCTATTGTATGACCTGTCTTGCCACAGCTGTTGAGTGAATTACTGCAGTTGTTAAATTAGTAACATGATTGCTAAGAGAATCTGGCTTCCCCATTGACTTTGCTTGTCAGAAGGTCGCAAAAGGTGATCACCTAATCCCAGGACACACAAGTGTCATAAATATGAGTCAATTGCCAAGCATCCAAATTTTGATCAAATGACCATGGGGATGCTGCAATGGTCCTAAGTGTGAAAAACAGTCATAAGTCATTTTTTTCAGTGGTGTTGGAACTTTGAATGCTCACTAAATGAACTGAGCTACCTGTACTCCCACCAACCCAGTTTGGCTACTGTGCCTGTGATGGGAATGTCCCTTGCTCTTCAATCACTGGTAAAATAGTAAAAAATTATCTCCTCCTCCTCCTCCTCCTCCTCCTCCTCCTCCTCCTCCTCCTCCTCCCCCCCCCTTCATTGATGGGAGAGTGCAACTATACACCGGTCAAATCATAAGGACCTAGAACTAAAAGAGATGTTTCCAAGATGTGAGCCTTGTGCTGTGGTTAATGCATGGGGAACCCAACCATGGTGAGATGTTCAAAGAATAATATATCGCTGTTATGTGCTTGCCATGGTAAGAATAACATTCTGGGTGGGAGAGGGCAGTGGGGAAATATTCCAATTTTCCCCAAACAGTATGGTTACACTGTTTGACTTGTGAGAACATTTAATGAGTTCCTGGCAAAGCAATTTTGCATCTCCGGAGTGCGGAATGAATGCAAAAACCCCTGGCACTCTGTAACACCATCAGAAAGAAAGAGGAGGGGACAAGGCCAGATGTTTTGCGAATCTTGTTGCTAATGAGCTGCAAATGCTGTAGTTTTTTTTTTTTAACCCTCTCTCCATCCCTCTCTCTTTCTACTACATGGACCGGGTGAGAAAATTATGATTTTTTTAAACGCCCCCTCCCCCAAAACAAATAGTTTCTAATTGCATTTAGTTCTTCAAAAAGGAAGATGACATAAATTTAGGAGATTAATGGCATCATTTTGGAGTTTTCCTGGCTGCTAAAACTCCAGGAACTAAGCTCAAGACATTCCCCCAGTGGAAAGCATCTGTACTGACAAGAGGAGTGGGGAAGAGGAGCAGGAGGGATGCAGGACGAATTTCAAAAGCAGAGGGGGCCGTTTTCAGCAACAGTGAACAAGACAAAAATTACAAGGTAATGGAAAACGCAGCAGGAAGCTCTCCAGCTCTGTGATTAGCTAACTCCTGCCCATGATTGCCAAAGAAATTGCTTAGCTTTGTGTAATCAACAGATGCTGTTTCTTCACAATACCTTTTCATCCAGCAAAGCACAAAGACAATTTAATTAGATCGCAAGAGCTATCCGGCGTGGCCACCACATCTAGAGATGGATGTGAGAGAGAAGAGGGTTGTGATGGGCCCAGAAACCCACCCCAAAGCAGAAGCCGATCCCTCCCCTTGTGGCCATGGCAACCAGATCACGGTCCTGACAGGGTTTGGTAGTCTTGGAACCAGAATTCGGAGGACATCTCCACATAATGCTTGCTTATCCATTTGAATTGAAGATGATGGTCTGATGTGCTCCTCAGGGGTGATTTAAGCTAGAGAGGAAGTCTTCACACGGTTCTTCTGCACTGCATAAAATGTTGGTTAGGAAAGTCTTAGGTGAGTTTTTAAAATCAAGAACAGCCGTCTTGAGTGCCGAACGCGGTGAGGCTAAGAAAAACTCGGATTTCTGCATTATGTTATAAATCTGCCTTGCCGTTCCAGCAAAGTTTTCTTCCCCTGTGAAAGATTCTCAGGATGCTTGAGGATTTAATTTCTCTTGAAGGTCTTTTTGACCTTACTTGGTTATTCAAGGAAGCAGAGGGAACTTCTGCTGATGTTATTGTTTTTGGTGACGCAGCTTTCCATCATTCTGAAATCTCTTTGGCTGCTCACAATTTTCAGTCTGCAAAAGCCCAGGGGGGAAGGTGGTTTCTCCTGATGTCTTCCCTTGAGGTTTAATGGAACTGAGGGAAGCAGCTCACTGGAGAAATGATTGTACAGGGAAAAACAGGACATTCGTGCAAATCCCTTGTTACGTTTGTAACGAGGGATTTGCACCATTTGCAAGCTAGAAGAGTCTGAAATTCTCGGCTTCCTTGAAGGGGTTATTAAAAGCAAATTCTCTTTTCATCATATTTAATTTGAACTGGTAGGAAAAACACAGCATTATTTTAGTAAGACCCTTATCTTATGGAAAAATCTTTACAGTCTTTGACTTATGACTGGCCACATAGTTACAACAGGCCTCCCCAGATCTATTTACCACTTGAATTCAGAGTTTTGACGGCTGTATCCACCCCCTGTGGTCATGTGATTTAATTTGGGGCATTTGGCAACTCAACCCATTTAAAGCCATTTGCAATGTCCTGTGGTCACATGATTTCGATTTTTGGCATTTTTTAAAACCTGAAACTGGTGTTTACTTCCCATTTTTGGCAAAAATGCCCACAGGGTATAATGCTTCACTTAACAACCACATCATTGGCTTAACGGCTGCTGCAAAAAAAAATCATATGGTCATATAGTGACTGCTTATTTAATGACTGCTGTGACTTGTGGCTGTAATTCCAGGATCAAATACAGTTTGTACATTGAGGATTTACCTGTATTAATGCAATAGGAAGGCTTGCAGATTATTGTGCAAACTTTTAAGTTTCTAAGAACCTTACAAAGCGATGTTGGTTAAACTCAAAACTGATATAGATCCTCTGGTGAGGAAGAAAGAGTTGTTGGTGGTTCCCTTTAAGAATGGCATACAATTTTTGCTGATTTTGGATGAAAAAATACAATATTGTATGATATTAATGTAAGTTTCTGCCCTTGATAAGGATTATGATCCTTTCCCTCAATGCTGCCCAGGGAAACAGTACACTCCCAGCAATATGAAATATGTATAAGCCAATGTAAAAATAGATAAATCCAAAATTCCAGTAAGAATCCTTCTACGCAATGAAGATCTTAAGATGCATGCATCCATAAGGCTGTTTTTTATTCATTACACTTAATCTGGTTATTGAATTAAGCCACGTTTTGGGCTCTCACGATACAGTAGTCCTCAACTTACTATCACAACTGAGTCCAAAATTTCTATTGCTAAGTGGGACAGTTGTTAAAAGTGGATTTCAACTCTTTTTTTACAACCTTACTTGCCACAGTTATTAAGTGAAATTACTTAATCAATTTTTAAGTTGGTAACATGGTTTATAAGTGAATCTGGCTTCCCCATTGACTTTGCTTGTCAGAAAGTCACAGAAGAAGATCACATGACCCCAGGACATTGCAACCTTCATAAATATATACCAGTGGCCAAGCATCCAAATTTTGATCATGTGACCATCAGGGATGCTGTAACAGTTAGTAAATGTGAAAAATGATCATAAGTCACGGTAAAAGTGTCATTGTAACTTTAAATGGTCACTTAAGGAATGGTTGCAAGTCAAGGACTAGCTGTACAGGGAGCCATAAATGAATCCAGATAGTCCAGATTTCAACAATGTTAATATGGTGTTGGAGAAGACTCTTGCGAGTCCCTTGGACTGCAAGGCGATCAAACTGGTCAGTCCTAGAGGAGATCAACCCTGATTGCTCATTAGAAGGCCAGATCCTGAAGATGAAACTCAAATACTTTGGCCACCTAATGAGAAGGAAGGACTCACTGGAGAAGAGCCTAATGCTGGGAAAGACTGAGGGCAAAAGAAGAAGGGGATGACAGAGAATGAGGTGGCTGGATGGAGTCACTGAAGCAGTAGGCATGAGCTTAAATGGACTCTAGAGGATGGTAGAGGACAGGAAGGCCTGGAGGAACATTGTCCATGGGGTCATGATGGGTCGGACATGACTTTGCATCTAACTACAACAACAACCCAAACCTAGCTAAGTTTAAAATCAAGACACAATCATAGCCAGAGCCTAGCATTCTTCCCAAAGCTGTCTGGCTGCATGTGTGATGGAATGTAGTCTGGATTCCCAGGAAGGAAGAAATACATTTCAGAGTGGTAAAAGGCAGTTCAGTTCTGATAGTTCATATGAGAGAAAGAGGGTGAAGACAATCTCTCCCCAGTAATTCTCAGAATTTATGCTTATTGTAGAAAGTAGGGTGCTTTAGTTTGGTAAGATTCTGTCTATAAATTGGACCAATAAAGATATGAGCTTGAAGGAATCACCTTATATCTTTGTTGATTTTTGGAGACTGTCAACTTGGGCAACATGGAAATTGTGGGATCATAGGAATTAGGAGGCAGGAGAATGCTGTATTTGTGTGAGCCACAAACTTGTGTGAGAGTTCTGTTCTCTTGATAAGAACTAAAAGGCCTAAAAGTACAATCAATCAATCAATCAATCAATCAATCAATCAATCTCAATCAGTCAATCACCTGAGGCCTCCAAGTAGGATTATAATGTTAAGCCTGATATGGGTTGAACCTGGTGAATTTGAAGAAAGCTATCAAATCTACCCAGTGGTGAAATCCAGTTTTTTACTAATGGTTCTATGGGTGTGGCTTGGTGGGCATGGTTTGGCTTGGTGGGCGTGGCTTGGTGGGCATGGCAGGGGAAGGATACTGCAAAATCTCCATTCCTACCCCACTCCAGGGAAAGAATATTACAAAATCTCCATTCCTACCCCATTCTGGGGCCAGCCAGAGGTGGTATTTGCTGGTTCTCTGAATTACTCAAAATTTCCGCTACTGGTTCTCCAGAACCTGTCAGAACCTGTTGGATTTCACCCCTGAATCTACTCCTCTATCATCTTTTCTCAAGGTCCTCACCTTGCTTGCTCTCTCTCTCTCTTTGAACCTTCACCTCCATGCTCCCTCTACCTTGAGCTCCCACCATTTTTGCCATCAACCAATGTCCTCTGATCTCCAGCTTTGCATCGGCTTAACTCCTATTGGGTCTTTGAATTCAACGGGAGAGACAGATAGAATCCCTGTTCACTATATTTCTTCAACCTCTGTATTTATAAGGCTAAAGGAGAGACTTCATATGTGGGGGGTTAATCGTTTTCAGTTAAAGCTTCAACCTTCCCCCCCTCCATAATTCAAACACAGTGTAACTTCCATAAATATTAGATTCCACTTTTATTTGTTTTAATTTTTAATTTATGTGCTGTTCTGCCACCGTTGGCTTATAATTATAAGTATAATGAGCAGTTTGAGACATAATTACTGATTTCTGAACTGGTATATATTTAAGCTGTGAAGGAATTTTGTATTTATGAAGTACCACTTTTCCATAAATTTTGAACTTTGTTAATGAGCGTTGGAAAGGACTCATTAACATCCAGAGGGAGATAAATAATGAATGGAAGAGTCACTGTTTATTCATTAAAAACAATCACAAAAAAGGGGAGGAGAGAGGGGGAAAACCCCTGCCATTTTTTATTACTGACTCACTATGTTTAATTTTTTTAATGAGCTTCATATTAATTACTGTCATTTAGTATGATTAGTGAGAAGATAAGATACAGACATATTTTACCAGTGAGCTGGATTTCAGAAATAGAAACGGATGCAAGCCTGAAGCTAAAAGTTGCCTTGATTATAAGATCTCGATTATTAGATACAGGTGGCATTTTCTTACTTTGTCTTTCTGAGTTAAAGTTGGAAAGTAAGAATAGATGGAATAATCTCTTTTTCCAGCCAGTTGCGCTTGTATTCACTCACAAAGCCTTGTTGCTTCTTTCTGCATTGATCTAGAATTTAACCCTCCAATATAAATTGTGTTTATTTGTTTTTCCCTCAAAGGTGCTTTTCTTTATATGTTTTAATCCTAAAAAGCACACTTTTGTACAGATAGTCTTCAAATTACAACTATACATTTACTGACTCTTTGAAGTTACAATGACATTGAGAAAAGTGATTTACAACCAGTCCTTGCATTCGCAACTTGCAATTGACACAGTCATGAGATTAAAATTCTGGTCCTTGACAACCAGTATGTATTTACGATACCTGTAGTGTCTTGGGGTCATGTGATCATTATTTGTGACCTTCTCACTGGCTGCTAACAAGCAAAGACAAGGGGGAAGAAGCCAGATTTATTTCATGACTGCATGATTCACATACCAACTACCGTGATTCATTTAACAACCATGGGAAAAAAAAGTTGTAAAATCAAGCATGACTCCCTTAATAAGTACCTTGCTTAGCAACAGAAATTCTGATTCCAGTTGTGGTTGTAAGTCAACTACGGGTCAGGAACTGAATAACAGCATTCAAAAAAGTGTGCTTCTCCAAAAGATAATACTGTTTCCCAAAATATAAATGTTCAATTCATTACAAATATGGATCACAGGAAATCCATATGAAATATGAGCCACAGTGGTGCAGTGGTTAGAGTGCAGTACTACAGGCTACTTCTGCTGCCTGCCGGCTGCCTGCAATTTGGCAGTTCAAATCTCACCAGGCTCAAGATTGACTCAGCCTTCCATCCTTCTGAGGTGGGTAAAATGAGGACCCAGAGTGTTGGGGGCAATAGGCTGACTCAGTAAATTGCTTAGAGAGGGCTGTAAAGCATTGTAAAGCGGTATATAAGTCTAGGTGCTATTGCTATCACAGGAAATTGTCTAGTATCCCAAGAAGTGGATCAAAGATAGAAAGACCAGAGGAGAGACATATCTCCAGGGCTGGGAAGATGATACATGATGATGAGGGATGGTGACACAATGGTTAGAATGCAGTATTGCAGGCTAACTCTGCTCACTGCTACAAGTTCAATCCCGACTCTCTCAAGATTGACTCAGACTTTCATCCTTCGGAGGTTGATAAAATGAGGAGCCAGGTTGTTGGGGGCAATATGCTGACTCTGTAAACCACTTAGAGAGGGCTGTAAAGCACATAAAGCGATATATAAGCCTAAGTGCAATTGCTATTTCCTCAGTGTTGTTGTAACTTCGAACAGTCACTAAACAAACGGTTGTTAAGTCAAGGACTAACTGTATTACCCATACGATGCCACAGCAGAAGTGTGTGCAGGGTTAACTGCTCCACTCTAAGCTGTCCTGAGGGAAAAATCCTGGAAACACAACGAAACCTTAACAGAAAAATTGGTCTTTCAGACACTCTGATGCTTAGAGAGCTTAATTTTTATTTTTACTTTATTTTTGAGAATCTTGTGTGCATGTATTTCAATCGAGTGGAAGTAGAAGGACAAGTTTTATTCATGTCTAGCTCAGGGTTACAAATGAAAGGTGTGTGTGTGTGTGGGGGGGAGGAATAGCGGGATGGGAAAGTGAGGGGAAAAACTCTATCTGAAGCTGCAGCTGTTGCTTTCCTTGTAATGGGGTTTGAGATGTGTAATTTCACACAGGCCCAAGTGAGCTAATCCAACCTGTCATGTTACTGCTATGTTTGTAGATCAAATGGGATTAAAAGATTTAGGCAGAGCCTTCTGAATGCATTTTAAATAACACGGTGGAGCATCTAGTGTGCAGGGTATGTACAGTATAAATTTCAGGGAAAAAAATGACGCTCAGAAGCAAGAATGGTAAACTCCAAAAGCAGAGGATAATAATGTATAGGTAGTCCTCGACTTATGACCATAATTGACTAAATAGGACTGGTCATTAAACGGGTCACCACATGATCGCGCTAATTTTGCATCCTTTTTCGTGGCTGTCTTTAAGTGAATCATCCTTGATCCTTCTTTTCATTAAACTAGACATACCCAATTCCAGCAACTGTTTTTTATATGTTTTAGCCTCCAGTCCCCTAATCATCTTTGTTGCTCTTCTCTACACTCTTTCTAGAGTCTCCACATCTTTTTTTTACATGGTGGCAGCCAAAATTGGATGCCGTATTCCAAGTGTGGCCTTACCAAGGCATTATAAAGTGGTGTTAACACTTCACGTGATCTTGATTCTATCCCTCTGTTTCTACAGCCTAGAACTGTGTTGGCTTTTTTTGGCAGCTGCAGCACACTGCTGGCTCATATTGAAATTATTGTCCACTAGGACTCTAAGATCCCTCTCAGAGAAAATAGCTTATTCTTATTTACATAGAATAAGCATTTCTAGTCCTGAAGAGTTGGGGTGATGGTGGCAGCAGCAACATTTAACTTGTCCTTGATTTCAGCTCCTTCTGTCTGTTGCTTATAGAACAAACCTGATGCAGATACAAGCTAATAAATATTGGCAGATACTGCTCCATTTAATTTAACAGAGGAAGCAGAACTTCTCGGAAAACAGGAAACCATGAATTTCTCCTCGTATAAAATTAGCACTCTTACAAACTGTGTTACATGCCTAGAATATCTTGTGCATTTTTTTTTTTTAGTTTTACTTAACATTTGGGGCTATGCAGGATTTAAGTGAGTCTTCTATCTCTCTCTTTCACGCACACACCAATTTAATTCAGGAGTATATATTCTGTCAGTTTTAGCAGCTAAGAAATGAATTCTTTGGGCATAACTTAATTAGATGAAAATTGATTTATCGTGTTTGGGGAAATGTGTTAAGAAAACATGTGGCTTTGGCGAAGTCATGTTTTCGCAGGAGATATCCCATAGGACTAAAAATCTTATTTTGTCTTTCCTTTTATTGATCTATTTTTGTAGTGGATCTTCACCCTGTATCTGATCTTTTTTGTAAACCCCAAATCCCAAGTGGGGCACAGCTCAAATACATGGAGAGAGAGGGAGAGGAAATGGGAGAGAGGGAGAGAAAGCGATTCATTACATTAAACCGAAGTAAGGTGTAATGGACTTCAATGAAGCAGCAGTTTCCTAGGAAGGAAGGAGCACATTTCAAGGAGTGGGATCATGACAAGAGACAACAGAGCCCGGAGCTGAATCAGAGAAGAAAGAAGAGATTTAGAACAGTCACTGGATATATCCATCCATTAGAGTAGAATAGGTTTACTCTGGCAAGATTCTGTCTATATGATGTAAGCAAATGAATAACAGAATAACAGAGTTGGAAGGGACCTTGGAGGTCTTCTAGTCCAATCCTCTGCTTGAAGAACTGAACTTTGGCTAGATTGTTC
Organism: Arizona elegans; assembly: GCA_022577455.1. Classification (NCBI taxonomy): domain Eukaryota; kingdom Metazoa; phylum Chordata; class Lepidosauria; order Squamata; family Colubridae; genus Arizona; species Arizona elegans. The sequence goes on from JAKOOJ010000017.1 coordinate 3,725,814, forward strand.
TAGGTCGTTCTTGGGCTGGGCCCGAACCTATAGCAGCATTTCAGTGAAAAGTTCCTACTTAACAGTTTCCTTTAATAGCAATAGCAATAGCATTTAGACTTATATACAGCTTCATAGTGCTTTTACAGCCCTCTCTAAGCGGTTTACAGAGCCATTATATTGCCCCCAACAATCTGGGTCCTCATTTGGAAGGATGGAAGGATGAGTTAACCTTGAGCCTGGTGAGATTCGATCTGCCAAACTGCTGGCGGCCAGTGATCAGCAGAAGTAGCCTGCCGTACTGCACTCTAACCACTGCGCCACTATGGCTCATTAAAAGCAGAAGAGTTGGACTCTTCTGTTTAGACTGCAAAATTCCATTCCACGAAATGAAATCAATCCATATAAGATAGCATTGTTTAATTTGGTCCGGTATGCTATGCAATCCACTCCTGTTACCATTCCAGATCATTGAACAATATTTATTTTTTTATTTTATTTTATTAGGCTTATATGCCGCCCTATCTCCAATGGACTCAGAGTGGCTCACAACAATAAAACCACAATCCATAATGCAAGTTAAAATGCCTAATTAAATCAGATACAATTAAAAACCCCATCAGTCCAGGCTGGGGGACTCGAATAACCAATTTTTTAATTCATGGCGAAAGGTGCGAAGGTCAGGGGCCAGCCGAAGCCCCAAGGGAAGTTGATTCCAGAGGGTGGGCATACCCACAGAGAAGGCTCTACCCCTGGGGGCCTCCAGCCGACATTGTCTTGCTGACCGCACCCTGAGCAGGCCCTACCTATGGGCGGAAACCGGGTGATGGGATGTTGTTGCTGGCTGCAGGTGGTCCGCCAATATCCGATAGATACAGATACAGATTAACAGAGTTGGAAGAGACCTTGTAAGTCATCTAGTCCAACCCCCTTGAAAGTACCTCTGCAGACTTAGATGAACTCACAGATACTGTAACATTATGTCAGCTTCTGTGAAGACCAATGTGTACCGACCATGAACTTGCGAATATATAGTAACAACAAACCTTGGTTCACAGCTAAACTTAAGCAGCTACGTCATTCTGAAGAGGAAGTCTACAGAAAAGGTGATAAAATGCTGTACAATCAGGCCAGAAATGTATTAACAAGGGAGATCAGAGCAGCAAAAAGAAACTACTCTGAGAAGCTAAAGAATCAGTTCTCAACAAATGAACCAGCAAACATGTGGAAAACTCTTAGAAATATCACTGGTTATAGCAAACCTCCTTCCCAGGCTGAAGGAAATCAACAACTGGCAGATGACCTGAACGTGTTTTACTGCAGGTTTGAAAGGAAACTACAGCCACCTATCTCCACAACCCCCATCTCAGACACACCAACAACAGCCAAGCCTCCTACAACTGACCCCAATCCATTGGGTTCCCAACCCCTAGTGATCACAGAAAAGGAAGTGCAAGACCTATTTCACAGTCAAAAGCCAGGAAAAGCTCCAGGCCTAGACAAGATAACTCCTTTTTGCTTAAAAGTCTGTGCTGACCAATTGGCCCACATCTTCACCTGTATCTTCAATAAATCGCTAGAGATGTGCTATGTTCTTTCTTGTGAGGCTCAATTCCCCATCCTCCTGCTTATGGCAACTTGAGAGCAGGTCAGGAATGCTTTGTGAGTTGACACTAATATTTTTTAAATTATATTGTCATCTGTTGGAATTCCCTCATTTTTCCAATATTGTGCAAATACAATTTTTCCTGCTGTCAACATCTGTAATATTAAATATGGGTGTTTGCATTTTTGGAATGCTCCCACAGTGATTCTCAACTCCCAAACAGCAACAAATATTGTTTTAAAGCCCTCTGGCAAATATGGTTCAGTATGAATGTTTCTGAGAGAACATCTATTTGAAAATACCCAACAGGAGGCAACATCTACTGTCCATAGTTTCTCAAAAAAGCTGAACAGGGTTTAATGCAGCTAGAGCTTGGATGAAAGACCTGACAGTTAGAATAATTAAGCAGTGGAATGACTTGCCTCCAGAAGTTGTGGGTAATCCAACACTGGAGGTTTTTAAGAAGAGATTGGACAATCATTTGTCTGAAATGGTATAGGGCTGTGATGGCGAACCTATGGCATGGGTGCCACAGGTGGCACACAAAGCCATATTGGTGGGCACGCGAGTGTTGCCCTAGGTCAGCTCCAGCGTGCATGCGTGCACCGACCAACTGATTTTCAGGCCTTCCGGTCCCACCGGAAGTCTGGAAACTGGCTATTTCCAGCCTCTGGAAGGCCTCCAGGGATGGGGGGGGGGTGGAGAAGGCTGTTTTTGCCCTCCCCACGTGCCCCCTGCTTTTGGCACATGACGGCAAAAAGGTTAGCCATCACTGGTATAGGGTTTCCTGCTTAAGCAGAGGCTGGACTGGAAGACCTCCAAAGTCCCTTCCAACTCTGTTATTTTGTTACATTTACAGCAGACCACCAGGATATGTGAATCCTATAGGCTGGACTGGAAATTCAAAGAAACACTCAATGCAATTATAAACGTTTTTTTTTTAGTATAGTCCCCCAAACCTCTATATGGATTTTCCCAATTACTAGGAGTTTATTTTATTTTATTTTATTTATTGAATTTGTATACCGCCCTACTCGCGAAGGACTCAGGGTGGTGAACAGCCAAATAAAATACATATAATACAAATGTTAAAAAACCATTAAAATACAATTAAATAATTGGCCCGGAAAACGAAATTTAAAACACCCCACATTCATAAGACAAATTTAAAATTTAAAAATTTAAAAAAAATTTAAAAACAATTTAAAAGAGAGGTTAGGCCAGGCCAGCCTGCTGAAATAGAAATGTTTTGATGGCATGGCGGAAAGCGCGCAGATCCGGGATCCTCCGTATCTCCAGGGGGAGCTCGTTCCAGATGGCGGGTGCCCCCACAGAGAAGGCTCTCCCCCTGGGGGCCACCAATTGACACTGTTTGGCCAACGGCAACCTGAGGAGCCCCTCTCTGTGGGAGCGTACCGGTCGGTGAGAGGCTACTGGTGGCAGAAGGGGGTCTCGTAGATACTCTGTCCTAAGCCATGGAGCACTCTAAAGGTGGTAACCAAAACCTTGAAGCGCACCAGGAAGACCACCGGGAGCCAGTGCGCTCACGCAGGAGGGGGGTCACATGGGAGCGCCACGTCGCTCCCATAACCACCCGTGCGGCTGCATTCTGGACCAGCTGGAGCCTCCGGGTGCTCCTCAAGGGGAGCCCCATGTAGAAAGCATTGCAGTAGTCCAGGCGGGAAGGGACGAGGGCATGAATGACCGTATTTAACGAGTCTCAATCCAGAAAGGGACGCAACTGGCGAATCAGGCGAACCTGATAAAATGCCCTCCCTTTGAGTTGAACTTGACTCAAAGAAAACTTGACTTTATAGGTTTGTCTCTCCTGGCTCAAGATTGCTTGTCTCTAGTATAACTGTGAGATTGGGTGGAGGAAACATCAATCAAAGGATAAGGCACTTTCTTCCAGGTTATATTGTAAGAGTCAAATTGATTGTAGTGAAATATGATATGTGGTCAATGACTCAATCAATCAGTATTCCAGCATGAGGAAGGAACTGCTGGAGATGGATTTAGTATCAGCTCCAGTGGGTAGACCAGAACAAGAAATCAACTCCACAGGAAATATAGAATGACTTTTATGGAGATTGGTTAGACTGATAGTTCTGAGGATAGGCAACACGGAGACGACAACCTTACTTCTCTCATCTAACACAATGAAATTCAGTGTAGAGAAAAGTAAAGTCTTACACTTAGGTAAGAAAAACCAAAATACATATAAACTGGGTGAAACCAGGCTTAATAGCAGTGATTGTGAGAGGGATCTTGGAGTCTTAGTGGACAACTAGCAAAATATGAGCCAGCAGTGTGCAGCGGCAGCCAAAAAAGCCAATACAATCTTAAACTGCATTAACAGAGGGATATAATCAAGATCAAGTGAGGTACTAACATCACTCTACACAGCCTTAGTAAGACCACACCTAGAGTACTGCATCCAGTTTTGGTCACCACACTATAAAAAAGATGTTGAGACTCTAGAAAAAGTGCAGAGGAGAGCAACCAGGATGATTAGGGGACTGGAGACTAAAACATACGATGAACGGTTGCAAGTATTCGGTATTGTTAGTCTAGTGAAGAGAAGGACCAGGGGAGACATGATAGCAGTGTTCCAATATTTGAGGGGCTGCCACAGAGAGGAAGGAAGTCAAGCTATTTCCCAAAGCACCTGAAGGCCAGACAAGGAACAATGGATGGAAACTGAACAAGGAGAGGTTCAACCTGAAAATAAGGAGAAATGTTCTGACAGTGAGAACAATCAACCCGTGGAACAGAAGTTGCCTTCGGAAGTTGTGGGAGCTTCATTACTGGAAGCTTTCAAGAAGAGACTGGACTGCCATTTGTCAAAAATGGTGTAGGGTCTCCTGCTGGACCTGCGGGTTGGACTAGATGACCTCTAAGGTCCCTTCCAACTCTGTTAATCTGTTAATCTTCCAAAATCACATAACCAGGTCTTCTCAGGGATGAAAGCACCGTGTCTTTCTCCTTTTCTGAGATAGAGTGGCGCATGTGCTCAGTGTCTCAAATGGGGTGTTTAATTTTCCTTCTGTGTAATTAAAAACATACTTGCATTTTAGGTTAAGCACAACGGGCCAGACTGCCATCGCTCATTAAATCAAAAATTACTTCCTGCCCATTGTCCTTTTCACAGCTCACCAATGCACACATAAAGACAAAGGTACAGCAACTGGCCTGCATGAACATACCATAATTAAAAGGTTGAGCTACCCTTGTAAACAAATTACCATGAACAAAGGGGTTTACAAATGCTGGCTAATTAGTTTGAGTTCCCTGAAGCTTTTAGCTGTGTGTGTGTTTAATTCAATAATGCAGTGTAAATTCTCCAGCCTGAGAAGTCTAATAGGAATTGGCAGAAAGCTGAATAATTGATATTGTCAACAAGTTCAACAGCCTGGCCCTTGAATGTGATTGTCTGGCAGGAAGTATGAGTGCCATGATTTCCTGAGAGGATAAAGAACTGGTTTTAATAAATTAACAAGCGTAATGGTTGACAGCTGGCTCTTGATGCTACCTTGCGAAGCAGTGCTTTTAACTGGCTCAGAAAATGAGGGGGGAAAAGTGTTTTCTTAGATTCTTGCTTGAAGCGCAGCTGAATTTTGCAGAGGCTGTAAGCCTTTTGAAATTTCAAGATTTTAATATTTTGAATGACAAGGTGACAGTTCCTCTGGAATTACCATGCAAGCGTCGAACTGGAAGGAGGCTAAGATGTCATCAAGTCCGACGTCCTGCACACTGCAGGATTTATTACACCATCTTTGATAGCACTTAGCAATAGTACTTAGACTTATATACTGCTTTACAGTGCTTTACAGCCCTCTCTAAGCGGTTTACAGTGTCAGTCTATTGCCCCCAACAATTTGGGCCCTCATTTTACCTACCTTGGAAGGATGGAAGGCTGAGTCAGCCTTGAGCCTGGTGTGATTTGAACTGCCAAATTGCAGTCAGCCGGCAGTCAGCAGAAGTAGCCTGCAGTACTGCATTCTAACCACTGCGCCACCGTAGATAGATGACTATCCAGCTTCTGTTTGAAAATTTCCAGTGAAGGGGAAGAAACCACTCCATGCAGTAACCTATTCCACTCATTGATAGCTGTTACTATTAAGAAGTCCCTCTTAAACTATGTGTACTTCAAATTTCATCCTGTTAGTTCTAGTCTTATCCTCTACAGCAGTGTTTCTCAACCTTAGTAGCTTGAAGATGGGTGGACTTCAACTCCCAGAATCCCCCAGCCAGCAGCGCTGGCTAGGGGATTCTGGGAGTTGAAGTCCACCCATCTTCAAGCTTCCAAGGTTGAGAAACACTGCTCTACAGTAGTTAGTTTGAACCCTCAACAATAGTATTTCTTAGCCTTAGCAACCTTAAGATGTGTTGACTTCAACTCCTAGAATTTCCCAGTCAGCATGGTTCAGGTGATGTGATGTTTATCCATTCAGTCATATCCAACTCTGAGCTCCACATCTTCTGAACTTGCACTGCTTATGGTTCAGGTACTTGAATAATATTCTGAATTATTGGTGTACATTATTCCTAATGCTACTGGAACCACTGGTGATGGTGGTAATGGTGTAGCATTTTACTTCATTTGTTTTACAACATTACTACACCTCCCCCCCACCCCCCAGGGATGAACTCTGGATGGATCTATGGTTGCCAGGTGTCCACTATTTGAGCGGACCGTCCGCTTTTTTCACATTATGTTCACTATTCTTTTTCACAAAATAGTGGACATTTTTTTTATTCAAAAGCTTTATGATGAAATAGTACGTAATCTAAAGCTGTACAGTCTAAGAGAATAAGGATAGGAGAATCGTGTTTTGTCTTTTTTTTCATAAGTTAGAATGAGACAAAGATTGAATATCCATTGAACTCGATTCTCCAAAAAAATTAATGATGAGATTAAAATAAAAATATATTATAAAATTATGTACAGTTCACATTTTTAAAATGTATTGTAGCTTGTGTCGACTGACCTAAAATGGCGTCGAGTGATGAGAGTGACAGCGGTGAGATTTTGAATTCTTTAAAACGAAAGAGAGGAGTGTGATGTAATTTAATATTTTACATATTATTATAATATATTTGATGTCTTGAATTTTAAGTAAAGTTTTGAAGTGATTATTTTAATACGTGTTAAAATGTTTGTAAGAAAATATATAATTTAATTGTAATTTTTTTTTAAAAAAATTACTACTTAACACCCCCCCCCCCCCGTTGTCTGCTATTTTTGGGAAGCAGACTTGGCAACCCTAGATGGATCACAATAAATTTCAATTTCAAAAGTGATTGGTTTGACTGAATTTTTCATGATGACACCGGTTTTCAAAAGATTCTATGTGCCTGGGTTCACACAATGTGTTAAGCCCTCAACGGAGAGTAATATGATTGCTCTATTCAAATATACATTTTCTCCCAATAAACAAATGACATTATAGCTCAACAGGAAGAATTGGTCAACTGAGTTGCCTAAAATAATGGCTGAATTCTTATACTATTATTTGCAAACTACCGAACCTCATTTTAGTTAATCTAACATGTCATGCAAACTCAGTTAGTGTAGGGAATACTAGACGGCAATGCCAGACTGGAGCAGTATTTCCCTCATGAACAATTTTATGGCAGGAAGATTTAAGGGAGGCAAAATAATCTATTCCATATGGCTGGTGCTTCCTCCATTTAAATGTTCAGAATTTAGTAATTTTAAAACAGCCATGACCAGCTATAATCAACTGATGAAAGGTCAGCTAAGGTTTAATTTGACTTTTAGTTTTGCTAAAAGGAGTGAAAGGGAAGAAAGCATGGAATGAGACAACTTGCTGTGGCCATCTCTTCACAGCCATCTTGCTGTGGCCATCTTGCCACAACCAAATTGCCGTGGCCATCTTGCCATGGCCTTATTGACAAAAATGGAAATAATGTAGAAGAAACAGTGGCAGATGATATTTGTTGTGTTGAGTTATTATCAGAGTTTCTTACAAAAATCAAACCCAGAAGGACACACAGATAACTGATTCAGCTGGATTCAATAACTTCTTTATATACATAATAACAGATGAAGTAAATTTTACAATACCAATAGTTGATTCTTCAACGTGGTAAAAGTTACAGGCAGAACACAAGGCAGGAGAGAACACTTAGTTTCATTTCAGCAGAGCAGACAGCATGCACAGACTGCTTAGTTTCAGTTTCAATTCTCCGCACAGACTCAGAAGCTGCAGACTAAGACACGCCCTGACTCCAGTCTGTCTCAGCTCCCAATTGGCTGACTTAGTTGCTATGCCTATTCATTGACTGACCTTGTTATCAAGTCTCTGCCAGTTCATGAATAATCTGACAGTTATCCCGCCTGAATAGTCCGGCAGCGAATTGTCCGTGGAGAGTTGGCTGTGGCAAGATGGATGCAGCTTGGTTAGCTGGGGTAAGTTGTCCTAAACCCAGAAAGCAGCCTAACAGCTTTTTTTTATGGCATGTAGAAATTGATCACACTATTTGTTGGTGACAAAGGTTAGATTTAAGGCAAGATGGGCGGAGAGAGAGAATCTGTAAAATCTTGAGGGGAAAAAAAAAATCCCAGAAATTGTTTTCTGAATATCTTGTTGTTACTCTTGTAATGCTGAATGATTGCAGCTCTCCTAATGCTGAGTGATTGATTGATATTGATTGACTGACTGACTGTTTGATGTAAGGGTGAGGTTTACAACTCCTAAGAGATTTGGGCAGCTTACAACTAAAAAAGAAAGAATAATACAATAAACCAAACAAATCATGAATGATCAGAAGACTAATATATTATAGGGGCTCAAACACAAACCTGTCCCCAAGGCCTATGAAAATAGCCAGGTCTTTAATAGCTTCCTGAATGTTGTCAGGGTGGAAGCCAGCTGGATATCAAGCTCCAGGAAAATCAGGAAATCCAGATAGATGGGTATAAAGATTTATTGCAAGCTTAAGCTCTGTACAAGAATCTGAACAACTAATGACCAAGGGAAATTAGCGGGAGATAAGAGTAGAAGGAATTTAAGGTGGGCTGAACTTAGATGTCTTGTAGGCACAAAGGGACTCATGACTGATGACATGTTTGACCTCTTCCTCAGGCTCACCTGGTCATCTCCTCTCATTCTAGAGGGCAGGTGCGGTGACAAAGAAAGCATGCTTTCTGAGTCGTTTAACTGATGGGACTCAAAGTGTGTGTCCACACTGCCTACTCTCATCAGATGGACAGAAACAACCAGAGACAAATCAGGCCCTATGACAAAAAGGCTTTATGGGTGATAATCAGCACTGGGAAGACAACTAGTAATTGACGAAGCTTGTAGAGGTCTCACGGGCTTGATGAGACATGCCCATCAGAGTCCACATTGCTTATTCTAGACCAGAATTATTAGCTTGTGTTGTTTGCCTGGTATTAATCTCTGCTTATCTGGGTGTAAACTACTGGAGAGGATAAAATTGTGGATTGAGTCTGCCCACAGTGTGTCATCTATTTCAGGGGTGGATTCTCCTTACCTTTACTACCGATTCGCAAAGTGGCCGTATGCGCTTCTTCCTGATGATGTCGGGGTCAGTGGGTGGAGCCTCCCGCTGATTTTACTACTGGTTCTTGCGAACCGGTCCGAACCAGGGGCAACCCATTACTGATCTATTTGGTGTTCATGGTTGTACCAAGAACTTCACAGCTCAACTCTGAGCTGTAGACATTCTTTTCTATTGAAAGAAAAGGCATGCCAGATGATCCGCTCAGTGCAAGGCAAGGCATCCACTCTATGTTTACAGGTACGCCTCGAGTTATGACCATAATGAAGCCTACCCATTACGGTCATAATTTGTGACAGTTGTAAAGTGGGTTGTTCACTTGCCTGATCCTATTCTGTTGTGGTGATTAAGCAAACCCCATAGCCATAAAGTAACTATCACAAATGTTCCTTTGGTCGATAATCAAACCAGGGGTTCACTATGGGGTCAGTTTTGTCAAAACTCGGAAGTAATGCTGGTTTTCAGCAAAACTGTCATAAAACACAGTCATACCACTGCAGGATGCTGCAAACACTAGTAAATGCAGTCTGGTTGCTGAACCAGACTGCAACCACGTGACCACATGACTACATGCTGCAATCACATGACCATAGGGTGGGTCAGAGGTGGGTTTCAGCAGGTTCTGACCAGTTCTGGACAACCGGTGGCAGAAATTTGAGTACTTCTAAGAACTGGTAGTAAAAATTCTTACTGGCCCCGCCCGCATCTATTCTCTGCCTCTCAAGTCCCAGCTGATCAGGAGGGAATGGAGAATTTACAGTATCCTTCCCCTGCCATGCCCACAAGCCACACCCACCAAACCATGCCACGCCCACCAAGCCACGCCCACAGAACCGATAGTAAAAATGTTTGAACCCCACCACTGGGGTGGGTGCAAACTTTTAAATTTAGAATCTAGGTTGTAAGTAGCTCTGGGTAGGCCCATCAAAACTTTGAATGGTTCTTAAGTGAATCAAGGACTATTTGCAATGGTGTAATTTCTCTAACAACTTACACAGTACAAAGAGAAATTTATGCCATCAGGAAGCAGGACTTCATGAGCATTTTATTAAGATCCAAGGCCCACTCCCCACCCCCGGTGCCACATGACCTCCTGGGCAAGGTTTGATTTTACTAAAGGACTACCTGGATCTGCTTCCCCACTTGGACTTTTCTTTGCGGGAAAAGCTACAAATTATCGGAGAGGAAGCTCTCTTTCAAACACATGAAAGTTCCATGATTAAAATGCTAAATAGCTCCCTCCTTCCCGCTGACATTCCAGATTGTAATTTTTTAAAAAGAACATCCATTTTGACACGCCAGACTTTTAAGAGAGATTAATTGCTAACATTTGGTTTTTGAAAGGCACTGCCAGAGAGCCTGTCTGTGTCTCCTTACAACGACTGCAACATAATATTTACACATTACTTGAACATGTATTAATTATTACATAATGAACTCTCGATCAGGGTGCCTTGCCACTTTAAAAGTTTTATCACCCAGCAATGAATCGGAAATGCTTTGTTTTTTTTGTTTTTTAAAGTCATGCATATTAAACACTTTAAAAATAAGAAGAAGAAAAGGACAGAATGGATGGGGGGAGGGAGAAGCTGGAGAAAAGGGGACTTCCAGAAAATCAGAGATGATGAATAAAATCCTTCACTTTTACCAGTGTATTTCACAACCTATTCATTACTCTGTCTCTCCACTGGAAAACTAGTTGTTACCCTGACAGTGGAAAGCAGCCCGTGAATATCTGTGCAGCTAACCATGAAATCTTAACAAATTTAACATTTATTTCCCATTGCTGGTGAATTCTCCTTCTCCCCCTCCCGCGGCACCACTTGAACAATTTGGTTATAGAACCCCACACTTCTGTGTCTCCATCCAAGGTAGCACACTGAAATCTCATCACTTTATTTCAAGGTGCTGTTTCTGTCACAAGAGTGGCAGGTCAGTCAAATTTCACAAGAGACGGTTGCTATTCAGAGGTGGTATTCATCCAGTTCACACCAATTCGGACTAACCGGTAGCGGCAATCGTGGGTGGGCCAGGCCACCCGCCCTGGCTCCAAGTCGTGCTATTTAGGCACATTTTTGAGGCCGGGCATATTCTCGGAAGGCGTGTGAGTGAGCAAAGCGCATGCACAGAAGGCCAGGAGAATGCACGGACAGAGTATGCATGTGGTGACAGAGAGCATGCACGCAAAGTAAGCGTGCAAGTGTGGGGCAAACCAGTGGTAAACGTAAGTGAAGCCCACCCCTGTCGCTATTGCCTGTCTCTGAGGCCAGAATCTTTAACTCAGTGACTTCTTGTAGATCTGTCTGTAGAGATTCTCAGTCATCCAGGTCATGGTTGTCCCAAAGGTGCTTTTTCAGGAGGCAACTGGACTTCCTTGTTTTTTCTTTTGAAGACATTTCACTTCTCATCCAAGAAGCTTCTTCAGCTCTGGCAGAATAGTGAGGAATGGAAGGATTTATATTCCTTGCAGACAGCTGGTCATTTGCATCCTTTTAGAGGGGCATTGAAACACATTGGAGGTTTATCGGTGTCCTCAGAGTCACCTGAGTAGTGCTCCTGATTCCTGTAGTCTGTTGTAGATCTGCTTTTCCCAACTATAGCCTTTTTCCATGATTCCTTTAGAGTAGGAGTGCGTGACCTGGACAGATTTTAATGAGTAATGTAGGTTTTTTAAAGGTACAGAGTCAATGTCTCATGCTCTGCAGAGGTTTAACACCTCTATTTTTTGTCATTGTAATTTCACAACATATGGACAGTTTTAACCATAGTTTCAAATGGAAAACTGTGACCTTCCCAGACCAAGCCAAGTCCAAAACTGCTAAGCAATTTTCTAGAAGCCTGGCACTCTGACAAATTAGCAATCAATAGACACATAGACATAAATAATAGCTACACACTGAGCAAAAGAGACAATCAATAAGCCAAAAAGGGAACAGAAATAACAAAACATCTTCTTATCAGCAATCAGCACCCAGGTAAGCATGGGTTAGCTCCAACATTGACACCAGACTAAATATTAAGAAATAAATAATACTCCAATCAAGGACCTGCAAGACAAGCTAACAGTAAGCAGCCCAATCAAAGAACCATCAACACTGACAGGAGAAGCCACTGGAATAGAAACTGAGAGAAAACCCCACATCTTCTAGCATTGATGATGTTACCTAATTTGGATAATGAAACATCTGAAAGAAAACAACCAAGCTCAGAGACCACAAAGACTCCTTATTTCAACCCCGAGCTACAAATATTTTCCTTTAAAGAGGCACCTTCATTTTGCTCTTTGCTCTTAAAAACCACATATTTGGCGGCCCCCAGGGGGAGAGCCTTCTCTGTGGGAGCACCCGCCCTCTGGAACGAGCTATCTCCCAGAATACGACTGATCCTGGATCTCCGCACTTTCCGTAAGGCCCTGAAGACTTTTTTATTTCAGCAAGCCGGCCTGGCCTGAATAGGTTTTATGGGTTAGTTTTTTAATTGTATAGTTTGGGGTTTTAAATTGGGAGGCCGATTAATTTAATTTATTTTTAGTTATCTTAACTTTTATATTGTATGTTATTTTAATTTTCGGCTGTTCACCACCCTGAGTCCCTTCGGGGAGAAGGGCGGTATATAAATTCAATAAATAAAAATAAATAAATAAATATTTATATCACTGAATTTTGAAGAAGGGATTGCATGTGGTTTGTGGGTCACAGATCACCTACCCTTGCTTTAGAGACCGAACACTTCTGTTTTGAATAATGCTATCTAGTGGTTGGAGCACTGTAATCTTAATTCCTCATCATGGAATCACTTTACCTGTTTTGTAGATGTTGCTGAAAGAACTGTGCCTCGTGGTAAGATATTTCTAAATCTGTGGACTTGCAGTCCTATGTGTGAAAAGGGAACAGGCCTTTTCATTAGATTCTGGTAGGAGAAGAGGAGAAGCCTTCTACCCATAATGGGAATGGCTAACCTATCTGTCAGAGTTTGTTGCACCTCACACAATCAGACAATTCAGCAGGATTCAAAACTTCTTTATATACATAATAACCAGTGGTGAAATCCAATTTTTTTTACTACCGGTTCTGTGGGCGTGGCTTGGTGGGCGTGACAGGGGAAGGATACTGTAAAATCTCCATTCCCATCCACTCCTGGGGGAAGAATATTGCAAAATCTCCATTCCCACCCCACTCTGGGATCAGTCAGAGGTGGTATTTGCCAGTTCTCCAAACTACTCAAAATTTCCGCTACCAGAGGAGTTGCATGTACACCCTTTTATCATCTATGGTGGACTTGCCCTGAGACCAAAAAGTACTGGTCCAAAATCCAACACTGGCTCTGTGAAATAACAGGCCAGGTGGTAGCCCTAGTTCCGGAACTTTTCCTCTTAGGTATAACCGATGAGGGCCTAAACAACAACAAAACCCAACTGGTAATCCAGATTATAACTGCGGCGAGATTAGCCTTCGCAAAATGGTGGAAAAACAAACTTATACCCTCAGAAGAAACTCTAATAAATAAGATCTTAGAGTGCGCTGAAATGGCGAAACTGACAAGCGAGTTAAAAAATGAGGATAACTCAAGATATTATGATGTATGGGGTATTTGGTACCATTGGCTTAAAAATAAGGCGAAAACATGACTTTAGAAGCCTGACCTGGCATATGTATTATAGTCATACTGCATAGTACCATGTATATTTAGAATTGAAGTTTTATTTTTCCCAACTATTGTTTCACTATATTGTAAATACACTGTACCTCCGGAAGTAGAGATGGATTGTATATTTTCTTTTTTTTTGTTTTGGAAAATCAATAAAAATTTATTAAAAAAAAAAAAAATTTCCGCTACCGGTTCTCCAGAACCTGCCAGAACCTGCTGGATTTCACCCCTGATAATAACACATAAGGCATGTCTACAATACCCTTGTAGGTTTTTCCACATTGTAGAGAAGAGAAATAGCTAGTACAAACACAGCACAAAATGGAAGCACAAAATGGAGAAAGCAAAATGGAGGAGAGAGAAGCTAGTGCCCTCAAACTTATATACAGAACAGTTAAGCCACGCCCAGGCTCCAACTGTCTCTTATTTATTTATTTATTTATTTATTTATTTATTTATTTATTTATTTATTTATTTATTTATTTATTTATTATTTTTATTGAATTTTTATACCTTCTCCTGCTGGACTCAGAGTGGTGTACAGCCAAGAATAAAAAACATCCGATACAAAATTTAAAATTATTAAAGAATTAAACAAATTTTGGCCCAGATATTAAAACATCCCAAACTAAAATCCATTACAATTAAAATATCTAAGGGGAGGGGGGGTTACGCCAGCCCAGCTTGGTGAAATAGAAAAGTTTTGAAGGCACGGCAAAAAGCACGGAGATCTGGTATCCTACGGGGCAGGTTGTTCCAGAGGGCAGGTGCTGCCACAGAGAAGGCCCTCCCCCTGGGGGTCGCCAGCCGACATTGCCTGGCTGACGGCACCCTGAGGAGTCCCTCTCTGTGGGAGCGAACTGGCCGGTGGGAGGCTATCGGTGGCAGAAGGTGGTCCCGTAAGTACCCAGGCCCTGTACCATGGAGCACTTTAAAGGTGGTAACCAACACCTTGAAGTGCACCCAGAAGACCACCGGGAGCCAATGCAGTTCGCGCAGGAGGGGTGCCACATGGGAGCGGCCCATCACTCCCATAATCCCCCACGCGGCCGCATTCTGCACCAGTTGGAGCCTCCGGGTGCTCCTCAAGGGGAGCCCCCTGTAGAGAGCATTGCAGTAGTCCAGGCGGGAAGTGACGAGAGCCTGAGTGACTGTGCGTAAGGAGTCCCGATCGAGAAAAGGACACAATTGGCGAATCAGGTGAACCTGATGAAAAGCCCCCCTGGCCCCATACAACAGATACTATGTTTCAGTTACCAAACAGTCCCATATTGGCTGACCTGTTACTATGCTTATTCTAGTTCATGAATATACTGACACTATCAATATGCCATGTACCATTAAAAATGGCAGTAGAATAGTTTTGGATGGTATGGTTTTTATTCCTCTTATTCCTTTTTATAAAAGAGGAGAATGAAGATGGGCGGGATCTTCGGGGCAAATCATTGCCATTTTCACACTTCACCTCTTCCTCTGTTCTCAGGTTGCACTGGTGGAGTTATGCTATCTTGATAATGAAAATTTTGCTGGTCCAATCTAAAGATCTTTTTCTGTGGATTTCTTTTTAGATAGGTTTCTCATTAGATAAGTTTCTGTGCCCTTCCAGAGTAATGTTTTTCAACCATGGCAACTTTAAGATGTGTGGACTTCAACTCCTACAACTTTAAGTTGTGTGGATCTCAACTCTCACACAACTTAAAGTTGCCAAGATTGAAAAACACTGCTCCAGAGGCTGCATGGATACTGATTGTCTTAACCACTTTTCCCATCTCCAGTCTGAGTTAATTTTTAAAAATGATAGATCGTTATTTGTTAGATGGAAATGGGTTTGGCCTTAGTTTCAAACTCCATTCTGCTCATCGTTGTTAAAATTTCTCTTCTACCTTGTTTGGTTTCAAATGAAACAATATAAGTACATTCAAGCAAAATTCATCTCCATGTGAGTTCAAGAACCAGCACATCTGTATAGTCTTCTTGAAAATAATACAGAACTATCTTGCCGTTTTCTGGAATGTTTTTGCAATTTCTAGCTTACAAATCTGTTGGTAGTGTCCCATCCAAGCACTAGCCAGGGTGTGCTCTAGTTAAGCTTTCTGAGATCAGCCAGACTTAACTCTGATGGACAGAGAAATTGGGAGATGGAAGCAAAACAGAAATATTCTGCCACATTTCTGTAGTAGGGAAAGGAGATGTAGGAAGTTAACACCCACCCCTCTCATAGAAGAATAAAATATTTTAGGAAATATTAAAAGGGCAGAATATTTCCCCTAAAAAGGAGGCAGAACCTCAGCCCCTCCCCCTTTGTTAATGGGTCATTAAGGTCTGGGCCAGTCCATTCTACATAACAAAGATCTACCTCCTTCAGGCAGAGCCATTTAATTGCCCTTTGTTGCATCACCCAACACGATTCAACCAAACTTAGCACACAGACAACCTACAAAGCTATAGTAGCTATGACCTCTGACAGCAACCAATCAGGATACTCTTTCTGTGCCCCAGGAAGTTCAAAGCCCAGAGAGAGTATAAAACCCAGGCACTCTCAGCATTTCTTTCCTTTTTCTTTGCCCAGGACCAAGAAACCCATGTGGTCCTGTCCACCATTAAACCATCTTTCCAAGCAGTCTCCATGTTTCCGGTGTCTTTCTTTCCACTTGGAACTGAACCCAGATGGACATTTCTTTCAACAGAGAAATCCACAGTGATTGAGCTTCTTGATAACCATTATTATAGCAACATCTTTTTTTTAAATTTTCTGTTCTTTTCACTTTCTTTACTAATTACCATTGCATAAAATAACAGAGTTGAAAGAAATCACTTAGGCCATGAAATCTAACACCCTTCTCAGTGTAGGAATTCAGCCAATTTATGTGGGTTTGTTTTTCAATTTTCATATCAAGAGGGCTATTTTTTTGAACCTTGTTAACCATATTGTGTTTTCCTCCCTGGACTTTAATTTTAAATCGCTTCAAGATGATGATAGTAATTATTATCAATATCACTATTATCACAACTGGTACAGAGCCTGAAATCGGATGTCTCCAGCAGCTCCAAGACATGGATCTTCTTTTTGGTGGCAATAAACATACAATGGCTGCTGTTCATTTGGAAGTTGTGGGCCAAGAACTGAGCAAATCTAGTTGCTACGGCAACGGGAAATAACACATCCCATCAAGAGCAGCAAAAAGACCACCTGCATCATGGTTACCAGGGCAACTAAAATGTTTCCTTAGCTTGAGGTGGAGGTCTCTGAGGGCCTTGTACTTCAAGGAAGATAAGCTTGGGGACAGAATGGACTGATTCCTTTCAAGAGGGGGAAGAACTGGGTATGTGCAATCTAATGAAGAGGAGGACTAGGGGTGACGTGATAGCAGCCTTCCAATATTTGAGACGGTGTCACAAAGAAAAGGGGGACAACCTATTCTAGAAAGCACCTGAGTGCCAAGGCTCCAAGTAATGCATCCATTCAATAAGAACTCCGAGGCAGGGATATTCCTCATAGAACATTTTATTGGAACATATCAAACTGGCATTTTCTTGGTGAAAAACTGGCTCTGGATTCCCGCCGGTTTTACACCGAATTAAAAGTAAAACTTTGTCACTTCCCCCCAGAGTCACCAATCACATGGTCCAATCAGCCTGTAGCCCAGTTGCTAGGTGACCTCAGTCTCCACCTTTCAAACACCCGCACTGCTCTGTAGGGCAACCCGGGGGTCAGTAACTGAGGCGAGACCAGGTAAAGTCAAACAGGAACGTTTATTACTAACAGAACAGCTAGAGCAAAACAGAGCAAAGAGCTAGGCATTTGACAGCTATTTATACCAACAACCAATAAGGATTTAGTATTCTCCCGCCGGCTGGATGGTGCGTCTTAGCCAATCAGGGCCGCATGTCGTAAGTGCGAGGACTTCATCGTAAGTGTGAGGACCACATCGTAAATGCGAGGACCTCATCGTAAGTGCGAGGATCTCGTCGTAAGAGCGAGGACTCAACAGGCACCAACGTCCTTGATTCCCAGGGGAAAGAATTTTATTTTGGCTACAGCACCCCAACTATCTCTACACCCCCCCTCCCTGGCCCCTTCACTCCAGGCTGTGTCAGCCCTGAAGCTATGAGAAGAAGAAACTCTCTAGAGAAAAACTACAAAATAATAATAATAATAATAGCCACAGTTCGGCCAACTTCAGGGTTGACACTGAGAGCAAGACGAAAGGTAATGGATGGAAGTTTATCAGAGAGATGCAACCTAGGATTAAGGAGAAATTTCCTATTAGTTGAGAACAATTAGTGGCCTCTATTTGCCTCCAGAAGTTGTGGTTGCTCCATCACTGGAGATTTTAAGAAGAGATTGGACAGCCATTTTGTCTAGAATGGTATAAGGTTAGGGTTCTCGACCTGTGGTCCATGGACCTCTGGGGAGGGGACACGATGTCATCATACCCCTATGATGACATCGTGTTCCCTCCCCAGAGGTCCATGGACCACAGGTCGAGAACCGTGAAACGTGAAGAAATATTATGATTTAAATCTTAAGACTTGGGAGCCTGTGACCAAGGTCCGTGGCCACAAAAGGTATTTAAAGGGGGTCTGTGGTGAAGAAAAGGTTAAGAACCACTGGTTTAGGGTCCTCTGCTTGGGCAGGAGGTTGGATTAGAAAGCCTCCCAAATCCCTTCCAATTCTGTCATTCTGTATTTTCTAGGAATAAAAGTGTGATCTCAATTATCTTTCTTCCTGAGGTCAAAGTTGTGTATGAAAACCTACTGTATTTTTCAGAGCATAAGACGCACTTTTCCCCCCCAAAAGGGGGTGAAAATTTAGGCGCATCTTATACACCAAATGTAGCCCCGCCCACCTACTGGTCCCCATCCTTTGGCCCCTGCCTTGCAGCAGTTACTTCCTTGTAGCAAGCAGCAAGAAGAAACAGCTCTTTTCAGCTTCAGCACAGCCTAATTAGCACAAGTTGATTGGATCGGCCTCCTGACTCTCAGCTGCTTTGTTCTCAGCTGTTGTGCGTGGGCCTCTGCTGCTTGCTGCAAGGAGGTAAATTGCTAGAGCAGATTTTTTTTCCCTTGTGCTAATCAAGCTATGCTGAAAACAAAAATGAAAGTAAAGCAGGCTGTTTGCTGCAACGAGGCAAAATTGCTGGGAGGCAGAGGCAGATTTCTTTTTCTTGTTTTCCTCACCAAAAAAGGTAGGTGCATCTTATACTCTGAAAAATATGGTAAGTTGCGATGCCTACAAGACAGACTCAGTTCCTAAGTCACATCTTTAAAAATTGTTTTATGCCTTCAAATTAGTTTTTGACTTCTGGCAACTGCCTGAACTACTTTTGTAGTTTTCTTGACAAGATTTTTCAGAACTGGTTTGCCATTGCCAATTTCCTAGGGCTGAGAAAGAAAGATTGGCCCAACGTCCCCCAAATGGTTTTGTGCCTAAGGCAGGACTAGAACTCACAATCTAGCATGATGTTTTAACCACTACAGCAACTGGCTCTCTGTGCTGTGTGTACTTATACCTCAGCACAATACAAAAAGACAATAATAAAAAAAATCTCAACGTTACATGGAGTATTTGGAAAACTTTAGGTGTCAATTTCCTCATACTATCTAGATCCGTTCCAGTTGGGTTTCAGGCCTGGGCACAGCACGGAAACGGCATTGGTCGCGTTGGTTGATGATCTCTGGAGGGCTTGGGACAGGGGTTGCTCCTCTGTTCTGGTCCTGTTAGACCTCTCAGCGGCTTTTGATACCATTGACCATGATATCATGCTGCACCGGTTGGAAGAGTTGGGGATGGGGGGCACCGTATTACGGTGGTTCTCCTCCTTTCTCTCCGACCGGTCGCAGTTCGTGTTGGCAGGAGGGCAGAGGTCGACCTCAAGGCCTCTTATATGTGGAGTGCCTCAGGGGTCGGTCCTCTCGCCCCTCCTGTTCAACATTTATGTGAAGCCGCTGGGTGAGATCATCTGTGGCTTTGGGGTGAGATACCACCAGTATGCTGATGACACCCAGCTGTACATCTCCACCCCAGGCCACCCCAATGATGCCCTTGAAGTGATGTCCCAGTGCTTGGAGGCTGTGTGGATCTGGATGGGGAGGAACAAGCTCAGGCTCAACCCTTCCAAGACTGAGTGGCTGTGGCTCCCGGCATCCCAATATAGTCAGTTGACTCCATCACTGACTATTGGAGGCGAGTCGTTGGCCCCCACTGAGAGGGCTCGCAATCTGGGAGTCCTCCTGGATATGCAGCTGTCCTTGGAGGAACATCTGACGGCTGTAACCAGGGGGACCTTTTGTCAGGTTCGCCTGATTCGCCAGTTGCGGCCCTTTCTTGATCGGGAGTCCCTGTGCACAGTCACTCATGCCCTCGTCACCTCTCGCCTTGACTACTGCAATGCTCTCTACATGGGGCCCCCCTTGAAGAGCACCCGGAGGCTCCAACTGGTCCAGAATGCAGCAGCGCGGGTAGTGACGGAAGCAGCATGGCGCTCCCATGTAACACCGCTCCTGCATGAGCTGCACTGGCTCCCAGTGGTCTTCCGGGTGCGCTTCAAGGTGTTGGTTATCACCTTTAAAGCGCTCCATGGCATAGGGCCTAGCTATCTTCGAGACCGCCTGCTGGCACCGACGACCTCCCATCGACCCGTGCGCTCCCACAGAGAGGGCCTCCTCGGGGTGCCATCAGCCAAACAGTGTAGGCTGGTGACCCCCAGGGGGAGGGCCTTCTCTGTGGGGGCACCTACCCTCTGGAATCAACTGCCTCCAGAGATAAGGAGAATCCAAGACCTCAGTGCCTTCCGCCGTGCCCTTAAAACCTTCCTTTTCCAGCAAGTCGGGCTGGCCTAATTTTTTAAGCGTTTTTAAGTGTTTTGTTTATTGTTTTTAATTAACGGGGCCAAATTTATATATGTATATTTTTAACTGTATTTTAATATTTGTACTTGATGTTTTTACTTGGCTGTTCACCGCCCTGAGTCCTCAGGGAGAAGGGCGGTATACAAATTCAAAATAAAATAAAAAATATATATACATGTGGTAGTAAATGCAAGGTTTGGTATGATGGAGTTTCAGATAGGTGAACACAAGTACTCTAGTTTGATCATTCCATCTAAACTAATCTGCTTCCAGCAGGGACCATCCAGTTAACATTGGCAAGCCCATGAAGAAAGTTGAAATATTCGTGTATCCCAAATTGTATTGATTCCATCTCCCAGCTGGCATTAATCGTCCACTCCTTCTCTTATGGATTTGTTGCTTGTCTCTTTATGAAACAATCTAAGCCCACAGCTGTTATCACAAAAAATCACTTTCTTTTACTGATCTTGAATTTGCTGCCTGCTACTTAGATTAAGTGGATATCTCTAAGTGCTATTGATATAAGAAACAGAGAAAACCTCTTCTCTGTGTGCTTTCTCCATATCTCACCTTACATTCACCCTAATTCCTTTCTCTCTATATTAAAAAATCCTTACGCTTTAAGTCTTCAGAAACTTCTAAAAATGAAAATGGTTCTTAGAGGCTTCCCCAGATCCTGTTCATTGCAGTGTAGGAATAAAAGAGTTGGAAGGGACCTCAGAGATCTTCTAGTCCAACCCCCTGCTTGAACTTGAGACCATATACCATGACAGACAAATTGTTGTTCACTCTCTTTTTCAAAAACCTCCAATGATGGAGCACCCACAGCGTCTGAAGGCAAGTTATTCCACTGGTTGATTGTTCTCGTGTTAGGAAATTTCTCCTTAGTTGTCCTTAGTTCTCTTCTTAGTTAGTTTCCAACCATTTTTTCTTGTCTTGCCTTTTGGTGCTTTAGAAAATAGTTTGACCCCCCTCGTCTTTGTAGGAGCCCCTCAAATATTGGAACAGTGCTTTAATCATCCCTAGTTCTTCTTTTCAATATATAGACAATGTCTATTAGACATACTGTGAGCCCTGGAACTATTGTGGAAATCTTCAGGGCAGGGGTGGGTTCTACTTACTTTTACTACCGGTTTGCAATGGGACCGCGCGCACGCAGAAGCTTCCTGATGATGTCAGGGTCAGTGGGCGAAGCCTCCCGCCGGTTTTACTATCGGTTCTTGTGAACCGGTCTGAACTGGGGGCAACCTACCACTGCTTCAGGGTTGCCACAGCAAGGCCAGTTGCTGCTGTGGGAACATAAGGGGGGGGGGAGATAGAGATAACTAGGGGTATTGTAGCCAAAATAACATTCTTTCCCATGGGAGCCAAGGACATCCCCACCAGGTTTTGGAGGGTGTGGGCCAAAGGCAGCCAAAGGAGGACTGTGACCTGATTGGACCATGTGATGGACGTGTGACCTGGGGTCAAGAACTTTGGGTTTTGATTTGGGTGGGGAAAACCTTGGGTCCTTCATAGTCAGGTTTTCACCATCTGTGCCAATTGGCATTCCTAATAAATTCTTACTTAGCGGAAACTCCAGGCCTCAGAGTTTTGATTTCGTTGGGATTGTTACTTGGAACCCTGACACATACCCAATTTCTGTAACTATTCTTCATATGTTTTAGCCTCCAGCCCCATCATCATTTTTGTTGCTCTTCTCTGCACTCTTTCCAGAGTCTCAAAATCTTTTTATATTGTGGTGACCAGAACTGGATGTCCTGCAGCATCTAAAAAAATGGCTACCTACCTTCTGCTTAAATTTCTCCAGAAAATGGAGAGGCTACTACTTCACTTTCAAAACATGTATTCCCCCTCATGATTCTTTCCTTTTAGGCAAAAGTACCATAGAAGGAGACTTTTGCAGTCCAAGTCAAGTGAACAATTGTTTTGATAGCTGTTGAGTCAAAGTAATTAAATGACGAGAGGCAAGCTGCTGCTACACGTTGACCAGGAGAATGGTGTAAGGTGCTGCAACTCTAGAGGCATTTGTCACATATTTTGTTCCTTGCATCAGATAAATTGATGCCTCAGAAGAAGCTCTTGTAGTATCTGTCTTGAAAGACAAGCTGGAAATAGATTTACTGAGCTACAAGCATGTCGTTATAGAAGATAACAAATGTCTTGCTCAACAATACATCAAATATATGGATGTGGAAATGTGGACAAATCCAAAGAAAAGCTTGAGAAATCTGTAAATCATGGCACAGGGTGAGAAAAAACTAGCTGCACATTCAGCACAGAAGCTGTCAAGTTGGTATCATGGAGAGGTGACAGGACAATCACAGGCACAAACAATGTGTTGCTTTGCTTATTACCAATAACTGGCTTATATAAAGTTACTCATGGGAGGGCACCTGATCTTTTTCTGTTAACACCTAGGGAACTTCCTCTTTCCTTTGATTTTTTTTAAAAATATATTGTTCCATTCTTTATTGTGATGGCTCCAGGATCTGAAAAAGCTGAGATGCTTATTCTTCTACTTTCCTGGCTCAGCTTTAGGGGAATCAGATAACCACCCAGAAAGTATTGTAGGCTTCATGTTCCCTCTGTTAAAGAGCAATTTCTTTGACAGCACAGAGTTCCTACATTCTGTTTCTTTGATGCTTCCTTTCAACTTCCACTTCCATGGGTGGCTTTCTAGACTAATATTGCTCAACCGCAGTAATAATATGTGTAGATTTCAACTCTCAGCATGCTGGCTGAGAATTCTGGAAGGTGAAGTCAACACATTTTTACAGTTGCCAAGGTTGTGAAACACCATTCTAGACTATATTTACTTTCTGTTTCCTCTAACCAATAGACAGACTCTGTTGAGTTTGGGATTAAATGGGAGATCTTCCAAGAATGCTCGGTCTATTTTCCTTTATAGAGTTTGTTCTGCAAACTAGGGCATACAAAATCTTTGCTAGACGAATTCTAGAATACAGCTCGTCTGTATTCTAGAATCCACACTGTATATCGGACATTAATACAATTGAGCAAGTCCAGAGGTATTTCATGAGAAGAGTCCTCCACTCCTCTGCTCACAACAAAATACCTTATGCCACCAGGCTTGAAATTTTGGGCTTGGACAACCTGAAACTATGCTGCCTATGGTCTGACCTAAGCATAGTACACAAAATTATCTGCTACAACGTCCTACCTGTCAATGACTACTTCAGTTTCAACTGCAATAATACATAAGCACACAATAAATACAAACTCAAGGTAAATCGCTCAAAACTCGATTGCAGAAAATACGACTTCAGCAACAGAGTGGTCAATGCCTGGAATGCACTACCTGACTCTGTAGTTTCATCCCCAAACCCCCATAACTTTAACCTTAGACTATCTACTGTTGACCTCACCCCATTCCTAAGAGGTCTGTAAGGGGTGTGCATAAAAGCACCAGCGTGCCTACTGTCCCTGTCCTACTGTCCCCCATTTATTTGTACCCATTTCCTGTATTCATATCCATGTTTATACTTATTCCTGTTATATTGTACATGTTTGACAAACTAATAAATAAAATATATAAAAACAAATCTTTATTATTTTTATAAATAACTCAAGGCAGCGAACATTGTCTATAAATGCAATGAGTGCTTGAAGACTAGAGAACAAATTGCAGTTATTCCTTGAAAACATAGTCTATGTTTTATTTGGAACTTTGGCACCGAACCTCTTCTTAAAGATTTTAATTTGATGGATTTAAAAAAGTACTTCTTTCCCACAGGACCATCCATGAAAACAGAAGCAATGACTTTGTCCCCTAGATTTGTGGTTCATGGAGATATGAAGTAATTCCTCCTAAACTCTAGAGACCTGTGGAGTTAGAAGTTCAGAAATTAGAAAAATTAGAAAAAGAAATCTTTCTATGGAAGCTACACTGCAGTTATTTCTTCATCAGTCAAGATGATTCTAATGCAGGATCTTCCTCAAGTTATAATCAAAAATGTCATCACAACAAATACTACAGAACATTCCCGTTTCTATATCATTATGCTACAGAAGCCTCACTCAGCAAATAATGTGAACTCTACTTCTGCATTGATCTCCCTAAGTAAAAGTATGTAACAGTAAAATAAAAAAACCAAAAGAACAGCTCACTCGGAACAATAAGATTCAGGAGAATAATATTGTTGGAAGAAATATCCACCTGGTTCAGTTCCAAGCCGGGAGAAAGACACTGGAAACATGGAGGCTGATTGGAAAGATGGTTTATTGATGAAGCAGAACCACATGTGATTCTGGGAAGCTGAACAAAATGGAGTTGAGAGTGGGTGGGTTTTATACCTTCTTTGGGCTTTGTATTTGAGCTTTCTGTTCCTTTGTAGATGCACATGTCCTTTAATATTCTATTGGCTGTTGTCAGATTCCTATGGGGTTATGTAGGGGTCATAGCTGGCTCTATAGGCAAAAGAGGAAATGCAAATCCTAGGTGTTTGTCTGAGCTAAGTTTGGTTGAAGTTTGGACTGCTCTGGGCTGCTTCTAATCCTACCATTCTGCCTTTGTTTCAAAATATCCTGTCTTGAATGGATTTCTGCCTGCAGTATTTTCTTTGCCTATGAATAGAGCTATCTAGTTTTCAATAAGCTCTTTATCTCTTAAGTGCTGACATCTGCTGTGGGCTATTAAGGAAAGAAGGGATTGCTTTTTGCCTCTAAAAAAAACATGTTTCTCCATTTCTTTCTTTGAAAAATATAATATTCTGCCTTTTAAAAATATTCCTTTTTTTATTGCAAAAGTTTTACAATTACATTTTCACCCCATTTTTCCCCCAACCCACCCCATACTCCCCAACCTAACCCTCCCAACCCCCCCAATCCTTCCCCCAACTTCCACAGAATATAATCCCATCAAAATCCCCTTTTTATAAAACCTGAACCCCTCAAACCCCCATATCATTTTTCATCTTCACAAAGTTCAAATATTTCTATTCTATTCTATTTTTATATAATACTTTCAATGAAAAGCTATTTGATACTTCCTAGTTTGATATTTATTCTGCACATAATCTATCCATTTTTTCCATTCCCATTCATAAGTCTCTTGTGAACGATCTTTTAGATATGCTGAGATCTTTGCCATCTCTGCAAAGCTGGCCATCTTCAACGTCCATTCTTCAATAGTGGGCAAAGCTTCATTTTTCCAGTATTTGCCTATCAATAATCTTGCTGCTGTTATCATATACAATATCAACTTAGTTTCATCCAATGTAAAACCCTTTACTATACCCAGTAAAAACAATTGTGGAGAAAATTGAACTTTTTCCTTCAAAACATTCTGCATAACCCACCATATTTTTACCCAAAAAGCCTTAACTTTCTTACAGGTCCACCAAACATGATAATATGTAACATCTAAACAATCACATCTCCAACATTTTGGCTGAACATTAGGGTACATACACGACAATTTCTTGGGATCTAAATGCCATCTATAAAACATTTTATAAAAATTTTCCCTCAAATTCTGCGATTGTGTAAATTTAACATTTTGAACCCATATTTTTTCCCATGTTTCCAACATCACTGGTTCTGCAAAATTTTGTGCCCATTTAATCATACAATCTTTAACCAATTCAGTTTCTGAGTCCCTTTCTAACAAGACATTATATA
Source organism: Arizona elegans (assembly GCA_022577455.1). NCBI lineage: Eukaryota > Metazoa > Chordata > Lepidosauria > Squamata > Colubridae > Arizona > Arizona elegans. The sequence goes on from JAKOOJ010000017.1 coordinate 3,752,092, forward strand.
ACCTTTTAATATGCATTGGACCTTTCTCTTTTATATGTCTAACCAATTCTTCCTCATGCAACATAATACCAGTTTTTTGGTCCTCTTTCCATCTCAGTTGAAGTTGATTATACTGTAACCAAGTTAGATTAATCCCTTCGTCCAACAGTGTCTCTAGTGTCTTCAGTTGCCATCTGCCCGCATCTGTAAAAAGAACTTCTTTATATAACCCCGCCCCCGAGTGACATTATATTTGTATTCCACATAATATGACCAAGATCCAGCCATAACGGTGTTTTATAATCCCATTTGAATCGGTGCTTCTTCCAAACTCTCATCAAAGAATCTCTAAGTATATGGCTTTTAAATACTTTATCCACTTTATCTTCATAAAATAAGTAAGCATGCCATCCAAATTCAAGGTCAAAACTTTCTATATTCAATATTCCAGTCTTTTTTCTTCCAAACCAATCACTTGCTTGAGTCAAGGCTGCTGCTTCATAATATAACTGTAGGTTTGGAAGTTTAAGACCTCCCCTTTCTGGAACATCTTGCATGATTTTCAGTTTCACTCTCGGTTTTTTCTCATTCCAGACAAACTTATTCAGTCCTCTTTGCCATTCTTTCAATTGTTTATCACTTTTAAGGGATCATTTGAAACAAAAAAAGAAATCTTGGCAAAATGTTCATCTTAACTGCTGCTATTCTTCCAAGTAAAGACAGCTGCAGTTTTTTCCAAGTCTCCATATCTTTCTGAACATCTTGCCACAACACCTCATAATTATTTTGAAACAATTTCATATTCGATTCTGCAACCTGAACTCCTAGATATTTAACCTTTGGTACAATCTCAAAACCTGCCCTCCTTTCAAGTTTGTGTTTTCGATCTTGTGTCATATTTTTAACTATCATCTTAGTTTTTTTCTGATTCAATCTAAATCCTGATACTATACCATAGTCTTTTATAATGTCTTTCATCTGGATTATTGATTCCATTGGCTGTGTTAGGGTAACAACCAGATCATCTGCAAATGCCCTTATTCTGTAGTTCTCTTGCCTAATCACTATTCTTTTCAAGGTACTCGAATCCCGTATTGCATTCAACAAGACTTCTAGTGTTAAAATAAATAACAATGGGGATAATGGACAACCTTGTCTTGTTCCTTTCTCAATATTAAAATCTGTTGTCAAACTTCCATTAATAATAATCTGTGCCTTTTGTTCTTTTTTTTTATTGAAAAAGTTTTTCAAATGCAGATTTCCCCCCCTTTTTTTATCCCCCTCCTCCCTAACCCCCCTCACCCTCCCCTTCCCCTGTGACTTCTTCATAATAAAACCCAAATTCATAACAGATTATATCATACTTTACCATCCACTTACTCCATCTCCATATACCGACCCTTTCTTTCTAGTAAAATTATCATATCCCCCTTATATTATACATTTCAAAGTGATATTCTATTATAACATTATCTAATAACTCCTAATTTAACATAATAATATTATTATATCTCCCAATTTAGCGATTTCCGCTCATAATCTACCCTTTTACTACCCCCCATACGTATATCTCTTAAGTCAAATCTTTTATGTATATTAATATAACATTTCAAAACAACCTTCCACTATAAGACTATATAGTAAATCCTAATTTAACATTTATTCAGTTCAGCTACCCATTTCCTTCCCCCCATCATTATATCTCTTAGCTCAAATCTTTTACATATATTCACATCTAAACATAATATCCCTTTTCTTTAAACTAAACAATCAATACCCTAACCTATCTCCACCCATTTTCCTACAAAACTACCATAATTATTCTTAATATCTTTATTCTTCTGCCCACTCCACTAGAAAAATATTCCCTTATGTAAATAAAATCCTAAAAAAAAACTTTAAGCTTGTAGTCCATATGATATCTTCTGTAATATCTTTCAGCTGGATGATAAACTCCATCACCCATATTAGGGTAACATCGCATCCAAATTCCAACAGTATTTTCAGTATCTTCAGTTACCATCTGCCCCCATCAGTAACAAATATCTTCATATTGGAAAAAAAAAACACAACAACCACCCGAGTGACTTTATATTTATATTCCATATAATGTCTATAGAGGTGTCTTTTATCCAGATTATTAATTCCAACCACCATAATAGGGTAACAACCAGATCTTCTGCGTGCCCCAATCCAGTAAATCTCTTGCCATATAACTCAGCATAAACGTAATATATTTATCAAGAAATCCAAAAAAAAAACCCCAAAAGATATTTCCAATCCATTCGATTTAAGGCCCTTTTCACATCCCAAAAGTTCAGCACTGCAGAGATCCGTCACTCTCCTCAGGATAAAATAAACCAAAACTTTGCCCATTATCTTTTCATATATTCAATCCTCTCATAAATAACTGGCATTACACTGTTGTTTAGTTTAAAAGTTTTTGTTTTTGTGAGACCTACTTCTTCTTTTCTTGACTTTTTGTGGGTTGGATCTCCGTCCTGAATTCCTTTCTATAGATTGTGTATTGACTATTTGGTTTTCATGCTGATCTATAACTTGATCTTGTTGGTTTTGCTTTTGTGGCTTAAATCTTTCTGGTTCTATAAATTGTATATCAACTAATTGACTTCCATGCTGGTTTGTGGCTTGATAAATCATTACATTAGAATCCGGAACCGCCTCTCTTATATTAAATAGTCCAGCTGAGACCTCTGAGAAAGAATCCAAAAGCGGCTCATCTGTGGAGACCTCTGTGACTTGTTGTTTCTTCATTACTTCCATCTCCTTCTGCTTTTCTTGAGTTTCTGTCTCTTGTTGATTTTGCTTTTTAAGGACCTTGTAGTAAAATTCTTCCGTTTTTTCAACAGTATTTAACTGATATCTTACTCCTTGATATCTCAATATTATACCCATTGGGACATCCCACCTGAATAAAATATTTTGTTTTCTTAGCTCAGTCACCAAAAGTCCAAATTTCTTTCTATCTCTTAACATCTTAGGCGGCAATTCTTTATATATCCAAATTTTTCTCCCATACAGTTGTAGAGTAGAATTAAAGGATTTTTGCACAATATCATTTCTTATTTCTTTATCTGTAAAGTAAATCACCACATCTCTAGGCAGTTGCCTTTGCTTTGCAATCCAAGAATTTACTCTATAGGCCTTATCAATTTTACAAGATATCTCCTCAGGATGAACCTTTAAGATCCCAGCCAGAACTTGAGCAGATATTTTTCTTAAATCATCATTGTTATTTTCCTGTAAGCCTCTGATTCTGATCGCAAATTCTGTAAGCCTGTATTGCATCATTACAACTTCTCTTTCAATCCCTTGCTTTATATCTTCTGCATTGTAAGTCTCATGACCAGCTTCCTCTTTGGACTTTATTTCTAAACTATTGTCTTGAATATTTATTAAATCCTTTTCAATTCTTAGTATTTTATTGTCCAAATTATAAATCTTATCATCAATTTCCTCCATTTTAGACTCTAGTAATTTAATGTTTGTATCCAACTTTATAACAACTTCTGAAAAACCATTAGTCAGTGTTACAATCTTTTGTTGCAAGTTATCATACTTTAGTTGTATCATTTCTTTAATTTCCTGCCTTAATTTTTCAAATTTCTGGTTCAGAGTCTCATGATATTTTGCCATTTCCTCCTGAAGATATTCTTTTAAGTTAAAACCATTCTGCAAGGTCTGTAGGCTCAAAGCTTGTTCGAACAGTTGTGAGTGGGGGAGCACCCCCCCGCTTGTCTATCAGGCTTTATAAGTTTTAACGCCATCCTGCCAGCAAACTCTTTTTTCCCCCCCAAACAAGATCAAGCACAAATCTCCAAGAAGAAAGAGAGAAAGGAACTTAAAATAACTAATTTTCTTCCAAATTGTAGCCAGCACTATATATTCCGCTACTTTGTATCTGTTACGGAAGGACTCTCACTTTCGGCTTTCTTCTACTTCCCAAGCCTCAGTGGTCGCCATTTTAAAGTTTTTTTCTCTTTCGCTCTGAAATGCTTATAAATTCATTAAGGATACTTGCAATTTAGGGTCCCAAGTCCAAGTCTCATCTTTTTTAATAAATCCATCTGTTAGGTTCGTTGGTTAATCTGGTTCCAGCGCCTAGCTCTGCAAAAAGGCAGAGTTCTCCCGATGCCTGGAGCGACGGCGAGCGGGAATAGGGAGCCTTATCTGCCTTCTATAAATCCCGCTTGATCATCATGAATCACCTCTTGAATTACTGGCATCAACCTGTTGGCTAATACTTTTGCATAAATTTTATAATCATTATTCAGAAGAGATATTGGTCTATAGTTCTCAGGTTTTTTAGGACCTACTTGCTCTTTGGGTATCAAAGAAATATAAGCTGTTTTCCATGATGGGGGTATTTTACCCCCTTGTTGTATATTACAAAACAAGTCTCTGAGTTGTTCCACCATTTCTGCTTGCAACGTTTTATAATACTGCAGTCAAGCCATCCGTTCCGGGAGCTTTAGCTGTTTTCAATTGTTTAATTGCTACAATTATCTCCTCAACTGTTATAGGGTGATTCATTCTTTCCTTTTGTTGTTTAGTAATTTTTGTAACTCTTTTATTTTCTAAATATTTTTCTATAAGTCCATTCTGTATGTCATCTTTAGCATATAATTTGGTGTAATAATCCACAAAAGCTTCTTTAATTAATTTTTGTTGAAACATTTCTTTCCCTCCAATATCGATACTATCAATAGTCCGCATACTCTGCTTCTTCCTTAATGTATAGGCCAACCATCTGCCCGGTTTATTGGCATTGCAAAATGTATTATGCTTCGCATATTGTAAATTTGTTGCAGCTTGTTCCGCCATAAACATTTGGAATTGATCTTTCAAGAGTTTTATAGCACCACTTATTCTTTCGTCTGTTGGATTTTTAATAAGTAACTGTTCTTTATTCTTTATTTCTACTTCCAGTTCAAGTCTTTTCTTTTGTCGATTCAGTTTGTGTTTAGAGTTCATATGAATGAGTACCCCTCGCATGTACGCTTTACTCGCATCCCACACAATTTCCATTGGGGTACCCTTATTCAAATTTATTTCAAAAAATTCTTTAATCTGTTTTTTAAGTTCTGTTATATTTTTTTCATATCTAAACAAGTTTTCAATTAATCTCCATGATCTTCTCTCAGTCTTTCCAGTCTCAATTTCTATCCATACTGGACTATGATCAGATAGAGTTCTGGGAAAAATCTTAGTTCTTTTTGTTTTAACAAGTAAATCATTTGATAATAAAATAAAATCAATCCTAGAAAAAGATCTGTGTCTAACAGAAAAAAAAGTATAGTCCAAGTCTTTTGAATTATGTATTCTCCACACATCTTTTAATTCCAAATCTTCTTTCATATCAAAAAGGTATGTGATAGTCTGATCCTTGACTTCGCCAAACTCTTTTTATCTAATTTGGAATCAATTACTCCATTCCAATCTCCCATAATCAAAATAGATCTGTAATCCCATTGCAATATTTTGGTATGCAAAATTTTATAAAAATGATCCTGTTGTTGATTGGGAGCATAAATTCTAATCACAAGAATTTGGCCATATACAGTGTGCAGTTCAATTGCTATAAATCTACCACCTTCATCTGCTTCTATAATTTTAGCTGATAGTCTTTTATTTATGTAAATAACCACACCATTCTTTTTTTCCAAATTTGAAGCTATAAAATGTATTCCTAATTTTGAATTTATCAAATATTTTTGATCTTGTGCTCTGACATGAGTTTCTTGTAAGCAAATTATAGCATTATTAAATTGTCTCAAATATGTAAATATCTTCTTCCTTTTCTGTAGTGAGTTTAATCCATTCACATTCCAAGATAAAAACTTAACCGTCATGTAAACCTTTTTGAAGCGACGAGCAGAATTGCCAGATATCTTCCGAGATCTTCGGCTTTGCTCCCCCCATGGCTTCACTTTCTTGTGTAGTACTCTTGACTCCTTTTTTATATTGTTGTGCCTTAGCTCTTTCCTGTAATTGTTTTTCTTTGAGTTGTTTAGAAACTGCTCGAGTTATACGCTGGTCTTTGGCTTCAGCCATACGAGCTAGGTCCAAGGCCACATCTCTTGTAGTCAAAATTGGAGAAGATTCTAACAGGGGCTCCTCCAGAAGACCTCCTGTAGCACCCTGCACTTCCACTGACTCTGATTCAACCTGCTTAGGCTGCTCTTCCAGCTTCCCACAATATGAAGTTTTATCAGCAGAGGAATGGCTTATAAAATGGGGATATATACTATGGGTATTGTGATATTGACCATCATTAATTCCATCCATCCTACTGGGATTTTGCAGCCACCACTTATACAATGGAGCTTTGCATGCTTGCACAAAAACCTGGCACTTGCACAAGTGGAGCTGCGCGTGCTTGGCTGCCACTTATGTGTCCCAGTTACAAACGGACTATGGCCCAGTACCGGGCTGCAGCCCAGGGATTGATTGCTCTACTGGGAAGTGAACTAATAGATCTTTGTACTGAAAGATGACTATATATATCACTTGAGCAGCTATCCAGGGCCTGGGATTTATTGATTTCAGGAGTCACCAAATGATCATCAAGAACCATTGAGTCTGTTAAATATTACTTTCCACCTACTTTCTTTTCTGATGTCCCATCTCAGTAGAAGATGCTCCACAGAATGGCGGGAGATATAATTGCTTATATATGTGGTGGCGCAGTGTTTAGAATGCAGTACTGCAGGCTACTTCTGCTGACTGCCGGCTGCCTGCAATTTGGCAGTTCTAATCTCACCAGGCTCAAGGCTGACTCAGCCTTCCATCCTGCCAAGGTGGGTAAAATGAGGAACCAGATTGTTGGGGGCAATATGCTGACTCTGTAAACTGCTTAGAGAGATCTGTAAAAGCACTGTGAAATGGTATATAAGACTAATTCAGAGGTCAGCAACCTGTGGCTCTAGAGCCGCATGTGGCTTTTTCACACCGCGGCTGCGGCTCCCTTTCACTCAAAATATGCGTCAAAACAGCCAATGTGCAATACCCACCGGCACGTGATTTATTGAGCTTTTCAACCCCCAGTAGGCCTACCATAGATAAATCCAAGAAAAGAAACGTTTCAGAAGAAAACAGAACGTTTAATTCAACTACATATGCTAGTTTTGTGACCGCTCAAGAAATAGTCAGGCACGGGAAGGGTTTTGTGGCTCCCGGTGTTTTCTTTTCTGTGGGAAATGGGTCCCAATGACTCTTTGAGTAAGGTGACCAGACGTCCCGCTTTTGGCGGGACAGTCCCGCTTTTGAGTAATTTGTCCCGCGTCCCGCGGCGTTTTAAAAAAGTCCCGATTTTTCATTCTGCCTCCTGGTTCCCGGCTGCCTCCTGAATCCCCGCTGATGGCTAGAGGGAAAAAACCTGTTTAAACTCTTGCCGCGGGCTTCAAAGGGCCGCCCTACGTTAATTAGCTCGGCTTCCCCCTCTCAGCTGATTTGCACAGGGCTCTGCTCTTGCTAAATTGCTCAGTTTTTTTTTCCTCTTTGTGCAAACCAAGCTCAAAACGAAACTGAAAGTAAAACAGGCTGTTGGCTTTGCGGTTTGCTTGCAACGTTGGAAAATTAGGCAGCAGATTTATTTTCCTTTTCCTCACCAAAAAAGGTAAGTGCAAACAATGGAAAATTATTTAGGGCAAAAGAGGAGAGTTCAAGATTTTAAAACACAAAAGAAAAAAAAGCTCATTTTAACTAGGGAATTGTAATAATTAAGATATTATTAATTGTATACTGTGTTGAAAGCAGAAATGGTTAAGTTGTGGTTTGGAGGAATATATGGGGGAAATTATTTGGTTTATTATTGTTGGTAAGTATAATTAATTGATTTGTAAGAAATTGGATTGCATGGAAATAATTGGAATATTCATGTTCATATTGATTAATATACAAAAAAGATAGTTATATAACTAATTGATTTATATTAAAATGTTGAATTTGTATTAAACAACTGTATTACATAATTACATAATTAACCAATGTGAGGATGGATATAAAAATAGATGACAATGGGAAGGGGTATAAAATAGAATAGAAGGGAAAAATTGAATTTGATTAAGATTAGAGATGAGGATGAAGGGTAAAATTGTTTTTTTAAAAAAATAGATGAGGAATAAATATGGCAAAAAGGAAATATAGAAATTGTAAATTTAATTGAAATGACTAAACACTGTTTAAATTTGTGAACCAGCCAAATATTCTGTTCAAAGAAAATACATTGTATGTATGTGTGTTTCTAATTATTGCTATTTATTCATATTTGTTCTCTTTTATTCTTTAAAGTTTAACAATTCATTCTTTATCTTAATATCTTTATATTTGTTTGGGGTTGGCTTTCTTCCCTTTCATCTTTTTTATTGTACAGCAATCTTTCTCCTCAAACCTACCACCTCTATCTTTTCTTTCCTTCTTACTTTCTCTCCCCCCCGCTTCTTCTCCTCCCTACTTCCTCTTCCTTTCTCCTTCTCCTTCTCTCTTCCTCCCTCTCTTACCCTCACTCCTACTCTAATCTCCCTTCCCTTCCTTCATCCCTCTCTTGGTGTATCCTTTTATGCATATGGACTACTCAGAGGGCTGAAAAAGTTATTTTTGACTGGTCCTCGCATTTTTGACCAGTCCTCGAACTTACGACTGTCCTCACATTTTACGTTTTTGCCCTATCTTGTCACCATGGTGAAGAGAAGCAGTTGTGAAATGAGTGACATGGTTGTTAAGAATGCTGCACGGGCATAAATGTGAGGATGGTCATAAGTGTGAGGACCAGTCAAAAGTGTGAGGACCTGTCAGAAATGACTTTTCAGCCCTCTGAGTAGTCCCTATACACACAGCCATGGCCACCCGGTCACATGACCAGCTAGCCACGCCCACCCAGTCACATGGCCTCCAAGCCACGCCCACACAATAAGCCACGCCCACAATGGTGTCCCTCTTACCAATGTTAAAATCTGTTCACCTTACCCTATACACATAGCCATGGCCACCCGGTCACATGACCAGCTAGCCACGCCCACCCAGTCACATGACTAGCTAGCCACGCCCACAAAATAAGCCATGCCCACAATGTCCCTCTTTACCAATGTTAAAATCTGGTCACCTTATCTTTGAGTGTTTAAGGTTGCAGATCCCTGGACTAAGTGCTATTGCTATTACTAATGCTGGACATTTATTAATTTGCTTCACTTATCAAGGTATTTTTATACCAGTCTTTAAAGCAGAAAACTTTCTAAGCTTGGTTTCCTCAAATACAAAAATACCATACGTATAATCTTATATACGTACAGGGAAGCCATCCTCCACTAAAGCAGCAGGATAGCCACTGACGATAACCCAGACCATCAGAAAGCCAATTAAAAATAGCTGAAAGCAAAGGCATCTGTGAGAGGGGAGGTGAGCAAATGACACAATCAGTGTCACAACACACATAAGAAACTGTTTTTGAGCACACTCTGTGGACGCTCTTGCTTCTGGCTGAAACATAATAAAGTACACTTTGGCAACTCTTCAGAGCAATATCTTCATGTCATATTTAAGACAAGACATTGGAACAAATCAGTTGAACTTCTTTTGGACAAAAGGCCAAAAGTCAAAATAGAATTCAGTCTCCTCCACTGTTTTTTAAACTAAGCCTTTCTCTTCATTCAATAACCTTGTAGTAGTTGGTTTCAAGTTTGCAACAAATCTCTGCAAAATGTGCCAGCTCCAGAGCATTAAGTAAGGATCACTTATGTCCTTTTCCCTATACTTTTAATAATTATCGGATTCTCTTGCATTATAAGAAATTCCTCCTGGGCTAAATCTTGTCTTCTGTCCCATTTCTTTGGTTTAGTAACAGTCCTTCCTTAGCTACTCCTCCTAAATATTGTTTTTGTACTGATAATACAAATGAGCATGTATATACTTTCTCTTCATACCTGGCTGTTGAACTCAGCAAGATCAGAAACTTGGAGGATGGGGCTAATCAATGCAATAAGACTCACTTGGGTTTAACATCTGAACTGCATTTAAAAGAATTCTAACATTTTCTATAAAATGAGAATGTAACTCATATCCATGTTTCCCTGAAAATAAGATCCTGTCTAATATTCTTTTGCCACCAAAAAAGGCACCAGGTCTTATTTTTTGGGGGGGGGGTAGGGGTAGAGAGATGTCGTCCACTGACTCACCTCACTTGCGTGCATCGCCCCTGCCTCCTTTTCACTGTCAGAGGAAATTTCAGGAACTTCTTCGGCTTCGGATAGTTTCAGCCAGGCCTTACATACCTCGGCCTATTTCTTCCAGATCTGGAGCTCTGTTATCAGCTACAGAGGCCTTCAGGAAAGCTTTGGTGGGTGCAGAAGAAATGGGCCGAGGTGTGCGAGACCTGGCTGCAAGTATCCAAAGGTAAGTAGTAGGGCAGCTCCACCGCCCCCATCCCTACCCTAGCTTAATTTTCCCTGTGCACCATGGAGTAGGGTAGGGTCTTAATTACGGCTTATTTGGGTGCATGTGTAAAAATCAAGCATGGTAGATTAAATGTTTTTTCCAGTGGGACTGGTCTACCAGGGCAACCTGGTCTACGGAAGATACTGCTTCCATTTTAATCTCTCCCCTGGTATAACCGACAAAGCAAGGAGAGTCTGTGGCTCAGAGGTCTACCTAATATGCAAGTAGCCCAGGTTCGAATCCCAGTAAGGGTATGGCTAGCTGATGAGAGCTAAATAGCTTGAAATAGATCTATACTAGTCTCCCTTTATTTCTTTGTCGGTAAGACATAAAAATGTAACTCATAGATGTTACTGTAAGTTATTTTGCTATCTTGCATTTTTTCCCCTCATCTTCTAGGGCAGGGGTGTCAAACTTGCGGAGTCACATTCTTGTCACGTGACATATCACAACTTTTTTCACCTTCGCTAAACCAGGGTTAGGTATGGCCAGTGCGTGACACATCCAGCCTGCTGCCTGCAAGTTGAATACCCTGTTCTAGGGTATTAATAAGCACATACTGATCAATGTAACACTGCCAAAATGAAACTTCCATGTATTATTTTTCCCTTTCCTGTTTTAGACATCAAATTCTGCCCTCAGAAAAAAATAGTGTTGTGTATGCATTTGGATAGAAACTTTTGAGTGTGTCATTTTAAGCATGCACCAGGGCATGCTTAACACATACTAATACATACTAATAGATTGTGATTCAGCTGTGTGTCCTGTCACATCTGTACCATACTGCTGTCTTTGTGAGAGGACATGGAGCAACATACAAAACATCTCAACGAAGGGTGATAAATTGTTGCATTCATTCATATCACGATGGATTTGGGCTGTGTTCCATCAATAGTGAAGCTCACATCCCAACAAATACTGTATATAGAAAGGAAGCAATTAAGATGCGCTGAGATTTTTCTAACTTTGAACCATATTCTAAATCTTGTGATTTTGAAAGCAGCTTCTTCATCCAAATGTATGAAATTAGTTTTTGTTTTCTTAATTGCTTGTTGTGTAGTCTGGCACCATCGTTTTTGAGTCAAATGCTTCTGATTACTTTCTCCTCCGGTCAAATAAAGCCTCAACCAAAGCCAAGATTTTCATCTCTCTAATTGCAAATCTTGGCATTCTGGAAGACAGCATAAAAGTGGGAGAGTAGCAGGAACATTGTGGAAATCACATTAAGAAGACAATGCTGCATTATTCCCCTGATTGGTAATGGATCCAAACAGGGACTGGAAATTACTGGAACTTGCCAAACCAAGATCCCAACAACAAATATCACTCTCTCAACAAAGTACCAACATACTTTACAAACCCGTTAAGTCTAAATTTTATAACTCAGATGGTATAAAGTCACTGTGACAATTAATACTTGTAGTTTCCCTCTGATATGAAGGAATCTCATTTATTTTGATAGCAGTCTACAGAAAATCAAGTCTGTTCAGATCCTTTTGCGAATGAAAGAAAGCAGTTGTAACCTGGTTAGGGATGCTTCTGGAATTCTTGTTTTATTTTCTCCCCTGGGTTTTAGATTTCCAAACTATGTAGTTTCTGAAATGAACTGCTTTAAGGTCTTATTTGAGAGTATATGCAAAGTGGCCACACCAAGATTCTGCTTGTATTCTGCCCTGAAGCTGTTCAGGAATACTTCTGCAATAGTTACAGTGCACCAAAAGCACTCATTCAATCATATAAAGATTGCTTTTATAAGACTACCATGCTTCCCTGAAAATAAGACTTGGTCTTATATACTTTTTTGCCACCAAAAAAGGCACCAGGTCTTATTTTTGGAATATATCTTCCACTGACTCACCTTGCGGCGGTGGCACCGACAGCAGGTACCCATTGCCAGCCCACTTCTTCTGCGGCCCACTTCTTCGTCACTTGCCCCTGGCCTTTGTTTTGCCACCAGAGTCCTTCAGGAAAGGCCTCTGTAGCCGATAACAGAGCTCCGGATTGACGTTTGTGGAAAGGCCTCTGACAGCAAAATGGAGGCCAGCGAGCACTGTGCCCATCAATCTGGGGCTCTCTTATTGGCTGTAGAGGCCTTTCCTGAAGGACTCTGACAGTGAAATGGAGGCCGGGGGTGATGCGCACAAGCGGCGGCAAGTGGTCGCAGAAGAAGTGGGCCGGCAAGGTGAGGCAGGTGTTGGGGTGTGTGAGGCCTGCCTGCAACTCTCTAAAAGTAAGTACCGGTAGGACAGCTCCAGCCCCCATCCCCACCCTAGCTTGATTTTTACCTGTGTGCCTCACCCCACCCTGTGCACCCCAGAGTAGGCGGGGTCTTAACACCCTGGGTAGCTTCTTCATTTTATATTATATTTTTTAATTCTAGCCTGCTTTGAATTGATAATATAGTCACTACATATTTTTTTTTTAAATTGCAGGAGATGAGTATTTCTAATGAATAGGTTGGCTAGCATGAAATTAATGGTTCGTTAATGATTATATTGCACTTTCTATTATATTTTCTATATCTTAATTTTGGGCATTGGTTTAAAATATATATTGCTGTTTCATGTACTTTCCTGAATGAAATCATTTGTATTTTGAAAAGCAGCTTAGAAGTCTGCTAAATGAATGAATGAATGAATTCATGCTCTGCATAAAAATTATCATTTTTGATACTGGTTCTCATATTATTACAATAGAAATTGCTTTTCTTTTAAAGGAGAAGAAGAGTATTTCGATGAATTTCTTCTTAAAATTATCATCATCTTTTAACGACTCCATAAACCCTTGTGGGGTGGAGTCTGGGCAACTGAATGGAGCTAGCAGAATATTTTAATGGCCGGATGCCCTTCCTGTCACCAATGAGGAGTTTTGTTCAGCAGTTATATTCTCAGTGTGCCCAGAGAGAGAAATATCTGCCTCTACCTAGGATTGAACTCACAGCCTCCTGATTTACAGTCATTTTTTCTGGCAGATACAACCAGTTTGATCCAGTGGTTAAGGCATCAGGATAGAAACAGGAGACTGTGAGTTGTAGTCCTGCCTTATGCAGCTGGGTGACTTTGAGCCAACTACCAGGTGACTGTGAGTTCTAGTCCCACTTTGAACATAAAAGCCAGCTGGTGTCAGCCACAAAGAATCAGGACCATTCGTAAGGTTGTAGCATAGAAGATTTATTCAAGCTTATTGTTGTGACTCCGACCCCCAAGGCCGATTTATCGGAGGGAGAAGGCTCCGAACATGAAGGAGAAGAGTTGGCCAGGCCTTCCCCTCCAGGACCCTCCTCTCTGACAATGCCTCAGGTGTCTCCCGAAGGAGAAGAGATTGGCCAGGAGCCAGGTATCTCCTCGCAGTCGGACAGTGACGGAGATAAGTCTTGGCTGGATCCACGCCCGCATCGGAGAGACAAGCGCACGCAGCAGAAAAGGAGGCGTGCCAGAGATTAAGCTGAGTCACTGGATCACACCCCACAGGGGATAAAAGGGGGTGAGGTGGCCATTCAGACTCTGTGACAGACAAAACTAACTACTAGCGAGTCACATTGCATCTTTGAAACAACGTTATCTGCCTTGGATTTAATATGGACTTGACAATTCTTGAACTGTGTGTATCTTGTTTGAGTTTATCTGATGGAGGAAAAACCTCTCCCTTTATGAGTAAAGTTCTTGGCAAGCAGCTACTGGGTTGCTGCCAATCCTCTTATTGAAAGAATTTGTTGTCTGCCAGTTTTATTTAACCCCTGGCTATCTGTGTGTGTGCATGTGTGAGACGGGGACAGAACACCTATTCACAAGATTTTAGTTAATTAAAATTCAGCACTAAATTGGTGTGTCATGGTTTTGAGTAATGATACCAGTCAATTCAGGACTCTGAGGCTGTAGCTTTTCTCAAAGATCTCCTTTATTGGATATATCAGATTGAACCAACTCTAAATATTTCCTGCATTTTAAGTATAATAAAAGAAATAGATATCAACCCTCCGCTCCCAGTGTCACTGGTCACGTTAACCAACCAGGTAGATGGCAGGCTGCTCAGCTACTCCCTCCGGCCATTATCTTGATTCCCACAGGCCTTATCGCTGTTATGTCTGGCACCTGGGAAGAGATTATTCCACCCTGTAGTTCCCTTCATATGTATGGCAACTAAGAAATGAAGTAAAAAAAGAACATAGTTTTTAGCTAAAATCATTTTGAGAGTTGACAGTTGGCGCCAGTTAAGGGTCAACAGAATTCAAGAGGGGTAGAACTTGAAGCACTTATGGGAATGCAACGACTCTAAGCTAATGACTCACTTAACTCCACCCCCCAGTTCTGCCTGCTCTTCTTCTACAGCTGGGTGGCTTTTGGCCAGTCATTCTCTCTCAGCCCAACTCACCTCACAGGGTTGTTGTTGTTGTTTTGAAAAAAGAGGAGGAAGAAGGAGCATGTTCGCTGCTTTGAGATATTTATAGAAATTATGAAAGTGTGGGTAAAAATAAATAAATAAATCTCCTTGTCTGCTTACATTTTTATTAAAACCCCTAAGAAAGTGTTCAAGAGGATTTTCAAATTGCAAAGTATGGGCTGCTAGGGAGGCTTCAGAATGATAGTAAGAATTTTACAAAAAATGACACCTCCCCCCCACATATCTGGAATAGCACCCTCTGCCACTTCCAACAATCAAGCAAGCCCAAAAACGCATCCAGAGAAATCCAGCATAATTTTTCAAGCAAGATGGAATTGAAGTGGAACCTCCTTTTGCAGTGAATGAAGACTTTTGAGAGAACTGTAAGTGGAAAGCAGAGTTCCTCAAAGTGTTGGGACGGCCAAGTACAAATGAAATGAAAGTTGAAAATTAACCGAGGGGAGTTTGCAGTATCCTTGTGGGTCTTCCCCAACCCATTCTCATCTCTTCCACTCCCCCATCTATATTCTGTGAAATTAGTACTGATCCCCCTCAGAGCTATTTTGAAAGGAAATTAAAACAAAAGCTGAGGAGAAAGGAAGAGGACCTTTTTTTTTTAATTTTAATTTTAATTTCTCAGAAACACATTTACATGTACAGTCATTTCCATAATTTTTCATTCATCTTTTCTTTTAACTTTCATTTTTCATTTTTACTTTTTTGGGGCTGCTCTTTTACCCTTTACCTTTACTCCAATTTTTCTTCTTCTCCTCCCCTTCTCTTCCTTCCTGTTTCTCCTCCTACTTCTTTCATTCTTCCTCTCCTTCTCTTTCCTACATCCCTCCTCCTCCCCCACTCCTCTCTTCTTCCCCCCTTCTAACCTTCTCCTCTGCTCCTCTTTCCCCTTCCTTTTCTTCCTCTCCTGAAAGGAAGAGGATCTTCACCCACTCAGTCAAGTACAGCAAGAGAAGTGAGTTTTTACCTCAAAATACTTGTTCTGCTGAGTGGCCTCTCGGTATTCTGGGAAAGATCAATCATGATAAGGAAGCGTTGAAACCAAGCGTAAGAGGATCAGAGAGCGATGGTAAAGCAATAAAAATATCTGTTATAGATAAAATGAAAGACGCTGCACAATAAATAAGAAAAGGGGAAAAGCACGTGCAGCAGAGATGGAAATCTCTCTCTCTCTCTCTCTCTCTCTCTCTCTCTCTCTCTCTCTCTCTCTCTCTCTCTCTCTCTCTCTCTCTATATATATATATATATATATATATATATATATATATATATATATATATATATATATATATATACAGTATATATCCATGGACAATGCTTTCAGTCTACCTAGATCCTTGTAAGAAAAGATTCAGCTAGTACAATACAAAGCCTCAGGGGGTAATTTATTGACAAAAGCAGCAACCAGTGGAGAGAATAAATGTGTATGTTAGTGTTCATGCCTGAGCATTCAAAAAAGATATAAGGAATTCAGCTGACAAACTGTACTCAACGAGTAGTCCTAAGTCTTAAGTCTACATGGAGAGAAGTAAGCAGTGGGGTGCCACAAGTTTCCCCCTTAGGCCCAGTACTCTTCAATATCTTCATAAATGACTGCGATGAGGGAATAGAAGGGTAACTCACCAAATTTGCAGATGATACTAAGCTGGCAGGAATAGCTAACATCCTAGAAGATAGGCTCAAGATCCAGATGGATCTTGACAGACTTGGACACTGGGCCCTATCTAACAAAATGAAATTCAATATAGAGAAAAGTAAAGTCTTACACTTAGGTAAGAAAAACCAAAAGCACACATATAAACTGGGTGAAACCAGGCTTAACAGCAGTGGCTGTGAGAGGAATCGTGGAGTCTTAGTGGACAATCAGCTAAATATGAGCCAGCAGTGTGCAGCGGCAGCTAAAAAAGCCAATGGAATCCTAAATTCAATTAACAGAGGGATGCAATCAAGATCAAGTGAGGTACTAATACCACTCTATAAAGCCCTAGTAAGACCACACCTAGAATACTGCATCCAGTTTTGGTTACCACACTATAAAAAAGACGTTGAGACTCTAGAAAAAGTGCAGAGGAGAGCAACCAGGATGATTAGAGGATTGGAGACTAAAACATATGAAGAATGGTTACATGAACTAGGCATGGCTAGTCTAGTGAAGAGAAGGAACAGGGGAGACATGTTAGCAGTGTTCCAATATTTGAGGGGCTGCCACAGAGGGGAGGGGGTCAAGCTATTTTCCAAAGCACCTGAAGGCCAGACAAGGCATAATGGATGGAAACTGACCAAGGAGAGATTCAACCTAGAAATGAGGAGGAACTTTCTGACAGTGAGAACAATCAACCAATAGAACAGAAGTTGCCTTCGGAAGTTGTGGGAGCCTCATCACTTGAGACTTTCAAGAAAAGATCTGGAAAAATGAAGCGCTGCCTTCGATTGAGGAATGGATTTTGAAGATGGCCAGTTTTGCGGAGATGGCGAAGATTTCAGCATATTTAAAAGACTGTTCTCAAGAGACTTATGAATGGGAATGGAAGAAGTGGATAGATTATGTTCAGAACAAATATCAAACTAGGAAGTACCAAATAGCTTTTATTTGAAAATGTTATATTAAGATAGAAATATTTTAAGGTTGAGGATGAAAATTTATTTGAAAATGTTATATTAAGATAGAAATATTTTCAAGGTAATCAGGATGAAAATTTATTTGAAATTGCTATATTAAGATAGAAATAGGTTAATGTAATGAAGATGAAAATTTGTAAGGGGAGGGCGGGGTTCAAGTTTTATATACAAAGGAGGGTTTTTCCTTTTATTTGACATGAGTATATTGTGAGGAAGTCTGGGGGGAGGGGTGGGTTAGGGTGGGTTAGGGAGGTTGGGAAGTTTGGGGCGGGTTGAGGGGGGGGAAAAGGGGTGAAAATGTAATTGTAAAACTTTTGCAATAAAAAAAAAAAAAAAAGAAAAGATCGGACTGCCATTTGTCAGAAATGGTATAGGGTCTCCTGCTTGAGTGGGGGGTTGGACTAGATGACCTATAAAGTCCCTTCCAACTCTGTTAATCTGTTAATCTGAATTCATCATTTCAATTTTTCTAAAATTTTTAATCTTAAATTATTTGGTTTTTTAAATGTTTTATTATAAATTGTACACTGCCCAGAACCTCTCTGTGAGAGATATGAGTGATTAAGAAATTTGATATAAATAAAATAAAATATTAAATTAAATTAAATTAAAATCAGAAGAGGGGAAAGAGTTGCCATGTTATGAAAAGAGCATTCCAGAAAAGGGAATAGCTCAAAAAATTATGAGAGACGTTGGCAATCAAGAGGATAAAAAAACAACACCACAGAGATTATATCAGGGGTAGGATTCACTTACCTTTGCTACCGGTTCACAAATGTGCAAATGCACACCTTCCATGCAGGGCCTTCCGCGCATGTCCGGAGCATCAAAAATGTGGATAAATGGGACATGATTACATCTGGGCAGGTGGGCGGAGCTACCCACAGCCGCCATTACTGGTTTGCCCAAACTGGATAGAACTGGCTGAATACCACCACTGGATTACATGTAGGATATTTGAAGGACTGCCTCTCCCCTACTACAGCCACTGAGCCCAGGTGGAGATTTTTATGGAGTTTTTTTATTATTATTATGCAGTGGAATTTAAAATGTTGTAAGCCTCCCAGAGTCACCTATGTATGAGTTGGGCAGCTATGTAAATTTGTTTAATACATGAATAAAAATAAATATAGCCTCTTAGGATCATCATTCAATTATTGATAGTGCGTAAAGTTCATGGTGTTTTCCTTAGGTAAGCAAAATCTGGCGACTGACTATGTGTTCATCCATTCTTTCCCCCCAATGAAGGAATCAGACCTTTCCTTCAAAGTGACTTGCACGGCATTCTCTCTATAGCAGTGACAGCTAACCTTTTTCTCGTCGTGTGCCAAAAGCGCGCATATGGATGCGCAACAGCGTGTGTGTGTGCCGGCACCCATAAGGCAATGGGGGCCCCCTGTGCATGCATGCATGACCCCCCATGTTCCCCCTGCCCCGTGCATGTGCACATGACCCCCCCACGCTCCCTTGCCCCCCATTTTGGGCCTAGCAGGCCTCCCTGCAGCCTCCTGGGCCCAAAAATGGGCTGTGGAGGGGCACGCTGCATCCTCACGCTCCACCCCTGCCCCCTGTGTATGCACATGTGACTCCTGCCACCACGCATGCATTCAACCCCCACTGTGCATGCACATTCATCTCCTGCATGCGCCCCGCCCCCCTTGCATCCCAAAAATCAGCTGGCCAGTGGAAGGCGTGCGCGGTGGAGCTGAGCTGGGCGACAGCTCTCGTGCCCGCAGAGATGGCTCTGCGTTCACTATCACGGCTCTATAGTTTAGAAATAGCCTTGGCTGAGAGACAGTGGCTGGTCCAAAGTCACTCAAAGAATTTACATGGGCGAGGGTGATCTTGAATGTGGGTTTCCTAGACCAAGACCTTCCCCCCTCTACCACCCTGCCTTCTTTATAGTCTACAGAGGGCCCCAAGACCAAGAATGACACATCGTGATTCTTCCAAGCTGAGTTCTTTATTTCCACATCGATAGACAGAATCTTTCTAGACTGAGGACTCTACTATCTGCATATATACTGAGAACTTTTAGGAAGGGGTTGTTTTCATCTCCTTTCTCTCATACAAAATATCTGGGTTAGGTTGTCTCTTATTTTTCCAGAATCTTCCCATCTTACCTCCAGGAATCCAGCCCACCACATTCCATCACAGTTGTATACCCCACAATTTTATTCACTCAATGGGCCAACTTAACTGGGTGATTCACTGCAGAGATTCACTTTCTGGCATTTCAGCAAATTTTCTACAATTTCCTTATTATCGGTGAGAATAGGGGTGGGCTACTGAATCTCTGGGGATGCGGTGGCTCAGTGGCTAAGACACTGAGCTTGTCGATCAAAAAGTCGGCAGTTCAGCAGTTCGAATCCCTAGTGCTGCGTAACAGGGTGAGTTCCCGTGACTTGTCCCAGCTTCTGCCAACCTAGCAGTTTGAAAGCACGTAAAAAATGCAAGTAGAAAAATAGGGACCACCTTTGGTGGGAAGGTAACAGTGTTCCATGAGCCTTTGGCATTTAGTCATGCCGGCCACATGACCACGGAGACGTCTTTGGACTGCGCTGGCTGTTTGGCTTTGAAACAGAGATGAGCACTGCCCCCTAGAGTCGGGAACGACTAAGCACATACAGTATGTGTGAGGGGAACCTTTACCTTTACCCTACTGAATCTCCAAGGCTGCATACTACACCCAGACACCAATTCTGCAAGTTTTACAGTCTCTTACCATCACGAATTTAACAATCAGTCAGTGCCATCCTAACAGGCTGTGTGTAAGCTCCATGCTTATTTAATGTGGATTTATCCATATTTATCTTGACACAACCAGATGCGGAAGTGATGAAAAATGGTGAGGAAAGCTTTAAAATTGACTTAGCGTAGCTAAAAATAGGAACACTCATCCCCCAGCAAATCCTGACTTTGCCCCTGTGTTACACAGACCTCATTTTGTTGCGTCATTGTCGCTTGTCTCTTAGAAGACTTTGAGTGATTTACAGACATCATTAGATGAATGATACTTCTTTAATATTTCATCTCCTGAGGAAGTTTTCTTTGCTTCTGATGTATATATTATTTTCACCGCTTTTTCACTGCATTTTAGTGACATTGTTTGTTATTTCTTTTCGGGCACCAGCACTGGTTGACTTGCCACTCATTTGCCAACTTTGAATTTCTTATTTACAGAAGTTGGAAGGGACCTTGGAGATCTTCTGGTCTAAACCCCTGCTTGAGCAGAAGACCCTACACCAGTGATGGAGAACCTTTTCGGCACCAAGTGCCCAAACTGAAACGTGTGTGTGTGCACATGTGTGTGTGTGTGCATGCCAGAGCCCCTGAAACTCAGAGATCAGCTGGCCGGTGTGTATGCGCGCACCAGCCACCTGATCTTCTGGCTTCCGGCACATGTATGTGTACCAGCCAGCTGGTCTTTGCACCTGCCGGAGACCTAGAAACCCAATGACCAGCTGCGCACTGGCCACCTGGTCTTTGGGTTTCTGGGGCTTCAGCACGCACAAAGATCAGCTGGCTGGTCTGAGTGCGCATGCCAAAAACCAGAAGAGCAGCTGGTGACAGCGTGCGTGCCCACAGAGAGGGCTCTGCATTCCACCTTTGGCACCCATGCCATAGATTAGCCATCATGGCTGTACATCATTCCAGACAAATGGCTGCCCAATCTCTTCTTAAAAACCTCCTCTGTTGGAGCATCCACAACTTTTGGAGATAAGCCATTCCACAGATTAATTGTTCTTACTGTCAGGAAATTTCTCCTTAATTTTAGGTTGGATCTCCCTTTGATAAGCTTCCATCTGTTACTTTTTGTTCTGCCCTCAGATGCTTTGGAGAATAGGTTGACCCCCTTTTCTCCGTGACAGCCCCTCAAATATTGGAAGATTGCTATTACACCACCCCTACTTTTTCTCTTTAATAATATTTATTTATTTAATCATATTTTGTTGCACCCCTTTGGGCAAACAGTGGCATATCACTGTCACCAGCATTCTAGAGTTTCTTTTCTTTGTGCTAAGATTGTCAAAACAGTACCAGTACTGCTTTTCCTTAAATATCCAGTAATTGCAGTATAATTTGAGCTATTCGTCTCCTTCATTGAAATCTTTTAAAGCAGGGGTTTCAAACTCGATTTCATTGAGGGCCATATCAGGATTGTGTTTGACCTTGGGGGCTGGATCTGAGGCCCAGGCCTTGAGTTTGACACCCCTGTTTTAAGGGAAGACTTCAAAATCAATACATACATTTGCCTGTGTGTCAAGCTGGCTACTGATAATGCCCCACTTTTGTGAAAGGGATGTGGGATAGAGGCACTGAAATACTACTTTTCCACAACAGTACAGTTGTTGGTGTAACAGTTGTTGCAACACAACAAGATTATTGCAACTAGATTTATCAACACCATGGTCTTGCTTCAGAAAATGTTCAAAGCTGAGAATTCCCATAGAGCTTTTGCTGACTGAGATTTGGATGGATTTGCAGGAATGAATTTGAATTCATTCTTGGTGGATAATGTCCTTGCAGCAAACAGCAAACAGCCTGGTCAGCTTCAGCACGTGATTGCAGCATGATTCAGCATGAGCAGCTGATTGGTGGTTGGATTGGTTTCCTGGAATACCGCCAATCAGCTGTTTCAGGCTGCGGGATTGCCACAGCCCACTACCACTTCTGAGCGTCACGTTTTTGGCCTCCGTGCATCATGCTTTTGGCCTCCACACTCTCCATTTTAGACCCATTCCAGGCTGCCAGGATCACCACAGCACATTGCCGCCTCCGTGTGTTGCATTTTTGGCTTCCGTACGCCCTGTTTTTGGCCTCTGTATGTCGCATTTTCGGATGGTTCCAGGCAGTGAGGATTGCCACTGCTGCTGCTCCCCACCACCTGAAACTGGCCAAAAATGCAATGCACGGAGGCCGAAAACCCAACACACAGAGGAGGAAATTGGTGGTGATGTGCTATGGTGATCCCCACAGCCTGAAACAGGTCTAAAATAGACCATGTGGAGGGTGAAAATGGCCAAAGGGTGGGGGCCAGTGGGTGGGCAGGGCTTTGGCAACATTTGGTGTATAAGACAC
This sequence comes from Arizona elegans, assembly GCA_022577455.1. Classification (NCBI taxonomy): domain Eukaryota; kingdom Metazoa; phylum Chordata; class Lepidosauria; order Squamata; family Colubridae; genus Arizona; species Arizona elegans. The sequence continues at coordinate 3,774,619 of JAKOOJ010000017.1, forward strand.
ACTAGAATTTTCACCCACTTTTAAGTGGGGGGGAGTGTGTGTTATACTCCGAAAAGTACGGTAATTGGCCAAACTCTAGGTGAAACTTTGGTGATTTTCAGCAGCAAATTAGAAATATACATTCAGTCTATTTACACTAATATTAGTTGCATTTTTACTAGAGTATTTTAGATTTGCAATAATGTTAGTAGTATTTTAACAGGGTATTTTTTTTTTAGCAGATTTGTAGTAGTATGTTTTAGCAGAAAGGAAATTTAAGAGTGCTATCCACCTTCAGACTGGAGATTTTCTGGGTTTCGGAGGTTTTGGAAATCATATCATGTGCTGATACAAGGTAGCTGTCAGAAAGAGCATCACTTCAATCTAAGACAGAAGGTTTAAAATATTAATGATCTCACAGACGTTTTAGGGATAGCTGTTGTATATCTATTTTAAATTAACCTGCAGGGTACTTAGCTGTCCAAAATATTGAGTTCTTGTCTTTACAAGTAATTCAATAATGGCCTTCTTTTCCCCTTTTCCCCCTCTTTTTGGCAGCTGATATAAACAGCAAGGTTAATTACCTGTGGAAGAAAAGATTAGGTAATCCAAAGTTAAACTCCACAAGGCCCTGTAGCTAATTGATTTCCCACAGAAACAGATAAAAAAGCCTTTCTTAATGAAGATACACTTTCAACGTTTCGTTTACATTTGTTAACTTAAAATTTCCATGCCTGAGAGAATGAATCAGCTCATTCATTCATTCATTCTTGTAAAATGTAGCTTCAAGTATTCCACTTCTCACAACTTACTTCCACTTCTCCATTCGAACAAGGATGGACAAACGAATTTATGGCCAATGAACAATAATTGAAAATGTATTTTCAAACCATTTGACTGGAATGATATAACACAGTGGTTGCGAACCTTTTTGGCACAGAGTGCCGAAGAGGTTGTGTGGAAATGTCATGTGCACGCACACTGGTTGGGGCCGTGCTCTGGAAAAGCCAAACTAACGGGTTCTAGTGCCCATGCACGCCCAACTATCAGCTGGCCAGCACACATGCACACCCCGGTTTTTGGCACTGCAGCACGCACAAAGGACAACTGATTGTCGCACACACGTGAGTGTCAGAAACCCGGAAGACAAACAGGCAAGGCTGCATATGCTGGGCAATATGGATTCATGTGCCACTTTGAGCACGCGTGCCATAGGTTCACCATCACAGATATAACATCTCCTACCTTGCAGAAGAAGTTGGACTAGAAGACCACTGAGGTGCCTTCCAGTTCTATGATTCTATGTTCTACAACAATTTATTTATTTTTTAAACAGAGCATAAGAATATTTTTTCAAAAGGAACGTGGATTTTCTTGGGTTTTTTTCCTTGAAAATATTTTGCTTCTCACCCAAGAAGCTTTTTCAGTTCTCTAAAAAGCCTCTTGGATGACAAGTGAAATATTTTCAAGGAAAAAAAACAAGGAAGTCCAGCTGCCTTTTGAAAAACAACAACAACCATCTTTGGAACAATCACAACCTGGATGATTGAGAATCTTCATAGCATAAGAATAGGAACTCTAAACCAGTATTTAATCAGCTTTAAATGTTTTCTTCCCAAATACATATTTCTTCTTCACTTCCATGAAGTGTTGTGTCAGAGCGTTCAGTATGAAAGCCAACTGGTAGCAAAATTTTAATCTGCTGGAAAAATGTCATTAGGGTCAATTTGCTTCTTAATGTTCAAAAAATGAAATTGTCAGAGTGCCTATCTTGAAGGACAATCTACAAGGGGTAGGTATGCATGACCTTCGCTATGTGTTTGTGTATCAATAGTTGGTTGAGGGGCGCAATGGCTCAGCTGTTAAAGACCCCAAGCTTGTTGGCTGGAAAGCCGGAAGCCCAGGTTCAAGACACAAGCGTCGCACAAGGGGTGAGCTCCTGTCCTTGCCCAACTCCTGTTCACCTAGCAGTTTGAAAGCATGCAAATGCGAGTAGATATATAGGTACCATTTTGGTGGGAAGGTAACAGCATTCTGTGTGCCTTTGGCACATTGCCATGCTGGCCACATGATCATGGAAAACATCTTCAGAGAACCCTGGCTTTTTCAGCTAAGAAACAGAGATGAGCACTGTCCCCTGGATTTCAGACACAACTAGATAGGGAAACCTTTACCTTTATATATTTGATTGATTCAAATATTTGATATTTGAAACCTTTACCTTTTTATATTTGATTAGCTGCTGGACTTCCTTTTCACTTTCTTTCCTGTAAAAGTGCAGCCAATAAATAAAAGTACGGTTTGTCAAGAGGTTGATGAATTAGCCAAATTTGGGTTTGCTCAGTTTGTCCCTGTCCTCTCAGTAAATTAAAGTTTTGTCAAGCTGATTTGAAGATTCGGTAGAAAAGAAAATTCCCACAAAATTTCACATACATCTTTTTGTGCATGCCTTTCTGCCAGCTATTTTCTGCTGATAATGTCTTTTTGTGTTTCCCCTAACACACCTGTTTCTCTTGGCTGTTGGTGTGCATCTTTGGAGTTGTGCACCGCACTGCAGCATTCTGATAAATGTTGACTCCATTGCTTTCCAGTTTGGGGAAATAAGGATTAAGGATATTTTCCTGCTAGGTTTTGGACTGTATTACTGTTGCTTGGTTAGTAGTAGAGAGAAAATTCATAGAGCTAGTTCAAAGGACATGAAGTAATATTAAGAAGCCACATCCCACAGAATTGGATTGGACTCAAATGTTAGCCTCAGGAAAGAAAGTGGCTTTCACTTTTAGTTGAGCTAAATAAGGATTTTAATAAACGTTGACTGTGCTAACAGTGACTACCAATCTTACTAATGTGAAGAGTGCCAACTATGCAGCTGGAAAACTGGGCACTAGCTCATCTTATTTTTCACAATGCCTGACAAAGAATGCTGATTTACAATGTAAGCGGTCTTGAGAGCAAAAAATAACAATAACCATAAGCCTTTATCTGCAAACCTCATCAGAAAACTGTGAGAAGACCCTTACTGGATCAGATAAAAGTATCTCAGAATTCTACCTAAACATACCTAAAAAATTGCGAGAAGCTCTAGAAACTGATGAGTGGTTTAAAACCCACTCAAATGAATGTACACTCCGTGACGTCTGGTTGAAGTTATGGATTACCTTGGATTGGGGCGAAACTGTATGTTCCGGCCAAATTAAGACCAACAGTATTGCAATATGCCCATGATTCCAAGGCAGCCGGACACTTTGCATTTGTCAAAACACTACATTTGGTTAAGAGACAATTGTGGTGGCCTGCACTCAAGAAGGATAAAAGACCTCCAGGGAAGCCACCTGGATTACTTCAAGGTGTGGCTAGATCGAATGCCCCGTGGAAGGAAATATCCATGGATTTCATTGTAGAGTTGTCAGATTCCACCTGACCTTTGGGAGACCTTTGGATTGGATGATGAATGATGAACACGGGGGGGGGGGGGAATGCTATCTAGATGCTATTTCGCGCGTTTTGCTCACTTCCAGCTTTACCTGGGTTGCGATCATTTCATATTCAGTAAAAGTACTAATCTCTATAAAATATGGAGTTTGGGTCTTTCTTTCCTGGATTTTGAAGGAAGCATACCTGACACTGAACCCAAAAGTACTAATTCTAAACCCCCAAATACTGGATGTAGCACCCCAAGCTCATGCCTCAAATGTTCCACCATGTTGTACTTTTGGGGACATTGTGAATACTGCAGCCTCAAATATTAAATGAAGAAAATATTTAATTAGAGGTAGTCCTTGACTTATGACCACAATAAAGGCTCAAATTTCCATTGCTCAGTGAGACAGTTGTTATGTGAGTTTTGCCCCATTTTACAACCTTTCTTGCCACAGTTGTTAAGTGACTCACTGCAGTTGTTAAGCTAGTAACACGGTTGTTAAGTGACTCTGATGCCCTCATTGACTTTGCTTGTCAGAAGGTCACAGAAGGTGATCAGATGACACTGGGACACTGCAATCTCCATAAAATACATGCGGGTTGCCAAGTGTCAGAATTCAAATGGTCATAAGTGTGAGAAATGGTCATAAGTTGTTTTTTTCAGCACGGTTGTAACTTCAAATGGTCACTAAATGAATAGTGATAAGTTGAGGGCTATTTACATTGACTTCTCTGAAGAAGGCTTTATTGCTGGTAAAAGTGGAAAGAAAGAGAGGATGAAGACCATAACCAGCAAGGTGCTGTCCCATCACACATGCAGGTAAGTGCAGTGGTGGGATTCAAATAATTTAACAACCAGTCTGGGTGGGCATGGCCATGGTGGGCATGGCCAGGGGATGTGATAGGCAGCACTCGGCTTCCTGTCACCCCTGGGAGCAAAAATGGGCTGCGGGGGGGGGGAATGCTCCGCCCCCGTGCCCCATTTTGGGCCTAGTAGGCATCCCTGCAGCCTCCTGAGAGTGAAAACAGGCTGTGGGGGGCATGCCACACTCCCCTGAAGCCCGTTTTGGGCCTAGTAGGTCTCCCTGCAGCCTCCTGGATGAAAACGGGTCACAGGGGGGCCTACACTGCCCCCTCATGCCCCATTTTGGGCCTAGGAGGCCTCCTTGTACTTACCTGGGAGCCAAAATGGGGTGCGTGGGGACTCCTGGAAGGAGTGGGATGGGGAGGGGTGGGGCCAGCCAGCAATTTATCGGTTCACCCGAACTGGCCCGAACCGGCTTAATCCCACCACTGGGTAAGTGTGGTTTAATGAGTTTATTAATGTTCCCCATCAATTCCCTTCACCAGCTTCAGAATGTCCCAAATAAATCCAGCCACAAGCAGGCCAAGATTAGTCCACAGGGCAATGACAATAGTCCATAAAGCAATGGAAAGCTGAAACAAATAAATCCACCAGGCAAAACTGAAACACACATACAAGAGCTCACTTGGCAAGAGACGTTCCGAGTTTCCCAGGCACAAAGTCAACCAGGAAGCACAAGGATCAAACAAACAGCTAGAAAACCTTCCCAGCAATGCTTCCCTGTGCCTGCTGTGATAAATAGCTTTCCGGTATAGCCCATCAAGATGGGCATGGCCTTCTCCCAAGTAATCTGGCAGATCTCCATTGCTCTTGTCTTTTCTCTGCCCTCCGTGCTCTTGGATACAGGGCTGAAGGCAGCTCCTCTTCCTCTTCACTAACTATCCGACCCTGCAAGCTTTCCACAGCTGAAGCCTGCTCTAAAACTCTTTCGGCTGAATGTTCAGAGCCATTACTTAACCCAGTTCCTGATGTGCCAGGAATGAGTTCATCCTTCCTTGAGGTGACCTCTGAGGAAGAATCTGGGGAGTCATCCTAAGGAGACATCACACAAGGTGGATGGACTCAGCTACAGTGATGATGGGTGCCCCGTTGGAAGATCTGAAAGACAGGTTGGGAACAGATTATCATGGACAGAATCTTTCTATGTGGTTGCTAAGAATTGACAACAATTTGATGGTACATAAATTAAACAATACTCGATTTTATGTGATCAGCTGAATGGAACTAAATAAGGTGGAATTGAAGTTAAATCAAATGCTTTGATTCATCAGCTTCTTTCTCCTGGGCCAACCTACTTTTTGAGTGTGTCCCTAGCACACCATTCAAAGCTTAGGGCTGGGTCCTCAGACAGAAAGAAATTGCACAAATGTTCTAATTCGATGAGGTTTTTGTTTGCAGTGGTGGTCCATATTTATTTATTTATTTATTTTATTAGATTTTTATATTGCCCTTCTCCCATTGGACTCAGGGCGGTGAACAGCCAAGAATAAAAACATCACATACAAAAATTTAAAAATTTTTTTAAAAAAAGAATTAAACAAATTTTGGCCCAACAAATTTAAAACATCCCAACTAAAATCAATTAACAATTTAAAATATCTAAGGGGAGGGGGTTAAGCCAGCCCGGCTTGATGAAATAAAAAAGTTTTAAGGGCACGGCGAAAAGCATGGAGATCTGGGATCCTACGTATCTCTGGGGGCAGGTCGTTCCAGAGGACAGGTGTTGCCACAGAGAAGGCCCTCTCCCTGGGGGTCACCAGCCGACATTGTCTGGCTGACAGCACCCTGAGGAGTCCCTCTTTGTGGGAGCGTACTGGCCGGTGGGAGGCTATTGGTGGCAGAAGGCAGTCTCATAAGTACGCAGGCCCTAAGCCATGGAGCACTTTAAAGGTGGTAACCAACACCTTGAAGCGCACCCGGAAGACTACTGGAAGCCAGTGCAGCTCACGCAGGAGGGGTGTCAGATAGGAGCGTCCCATCACTCCCATAATCCCCCGCATGGCCGCATTCTGTACCAGTTGGACCCTCCGGGTGCTCTTCATGGGGAGCCCCATGTAGAGAGCATTACAGTAGTCCAGGAGGGAGGTGATGAGTGCCTGAGTGACCATGCGTAAGGAGATCCCATCCAGAAAGGGACACAACTGATGAATCAGGCGGACCTGATAAAAAGCCCCCCTGGCCACGGCCGTCATATGCTCTTCTAAAGACAGCCATGCATCCAGGAGGATGCCCAAGTTGTGAGCCCTCTCCATGGAGGCCAGTAACTCGCCCCCAATAGCCAGCGATGGCACCAGCTGGTTATATTGGGACACCGGAAACCACAACCACTCGGTCTTGGAAGGGTTGAGTCAGAGCCTGTTTCTCCCCATCCAGACCCTCATGGCCTCTAGGCACCGGAACATCACTTCAAGGGCATCATTGGGATGGCCTGGGGTGGAGATGTACAGCTGAGTATCATCAGCGTATTCACGGAACTCCACCCCAAAACCACAGATAATCTCACCCAGCGGCTTCACATAAATGTTGAACAGGAGGGGTGAGAGGACCGACCCCTGCAGCACCCCACAGACATGCAGTAGGTGCCGCATATGCAGTAGATGCAGTTAGAAAGTTCACAATTTGAAATCAACTGTCTATTTCTGAAGTTCCCAGAGATATGATCATCATGAGAAGTTATCACCTGATCAAAGCATTCTTCATGGATTTATCTGATGACAAGAAATGTTGGCTGGTTCTTGTTTTATGTTTTAGGGCTGAACGTTGTTTGCTGGTCTAATTTAATAAAATAAATTAAAATAAACGCATTCAAAATAAGCCGAATAAAGTAAACTGAAATCAGTTAAAAGCCAAGATAAATAAATGAAACTGTTCTGTCCATTTTCTTCAGATGATAGTTGATACATTTCTTGCACCCATGTTTTTGTTCCAACCATTGGCAGAATTTGTTTTTGCCTTTCCGGCATTTTTGCTGCTTTTTGCGATCATCTTTCTCAGATGCAACAAGTACACAATGATCCAAAATTGGTACGTTGTGAATTTCTATACTTTACAATTCACAGAAGAGCAGCAATCAGGGGTATAGAAATGAAATCTTATGAAAAGAGATTGAAGGAATTTGAAAAGAAGCCTTGAAAAAAAGATGAGGAAGAATACAGAATTGCTCTTCAAATACCCAAAAGGATGTCACACCTGAAAGTCAAGTTGTCTTGGAGAATCTTAACATAAGCGCAGAGTTCAGATCGTGGGAAGCAATACTGTAGTTTCATTTTACTCTGCCTTGGTAATCAGAATAGTGGATACGGTTCTAGGCACTTCCATTCAGAAGAGAGAGGGACAAACTGGAGCTATGAAGTCTGTAGAGATTCTCAGTCATCCAGGTAGTGGTTGTCCCAAAGGTGCTTTTTCAGGAGACAACTGGACTTCCTTGTTTTTTTCTGTTGAAGACGTTTCGCTTCTTGGATGATGCTTCTCATCCAAGAAAATTGCAGACTACAGGAACTAGGAGCACTACTCAGGTGACCCCGAGGACACAGATAAACCTCCAAGTGCTTCAACGACCCTTTAAAAGGATGCAAATGATTAGCGGTCTGCAAGGAATATAAATCCTTCCATTCCCCACTAGCCTGTCAGAGCTGAAGAAGCTTCTTGGATGAGAAGCGAAATGTCTTCAAAAGAAAAAACAAGAAGGCTCAGTTGCCTCCTGAAAAAGCACTTTTGGAGCTATGAAAATAATGAAGGGTTTAGAAATCAAGTCCATGAGAACAGGTAAAGGATTTGGGTATGTTTAGCCAGTGGAAAAGACAAGCAAAATCAAGAATGACAGCAGTCTTTCAATATCTGAAGGATTATCACACAGAAGGAGGAGTGGATTTATTCTCTGTTGCACCAGATAGCAGATCGAGAACTAGGTGTGACTGTACTAAAGACATAGATTCAGGAAGAATTTCCTGACTGTGCAAATCTGTCATTCTGCGGTACAGATCCCCCATGAATTGGGAATGCTTGTATAAATTTAATAAAAAAAACTGTCAGAGATGCTGTGGTAGATCCTACAATGAGCAGAGAGTGAATTAGACGAACTTTAAGGTCCTTTCCAATTTGATTACTCTAGGATTCTTTTCCTCGTTTGCCTATGTGAAACGAATTTTATGGCCATTTCAATTGAACATTAAATCTCACATTCCTAAGGGTAGCTAATGACCCAAAAGATAACAAAATAACAGAGTTGGAAGCTGTGGTGAAATCCAAATTTTTTTACTACCGGTTCTGTGGGCGTGGCTAGGTGGGCATGGTAGGGCTTGGTGGGCATGGCAGGGGAAGGATACTGCAAAATTCTCATTCCCTCCCCACTCTTGGGGGAAGGATACTGCAAAATCTCCATTTCCACCCCACTCTGGGGCCAGCCAGAGGTGGTATTTGCCGGTTCTCCGAACTACTCAAAATTTCCGCTACCGGTTCTCCAGAACCTGTCAGAACCGGCTAGATTTCACCCCTGGTTGGAAGGGACCTTGGAGGTCTTCTAGTCCAACTCCATGCTCAAGCAGGAGACCCTATACCCCTGATGATAAACCTATGGCATGCGTGCCCAAAGTGGCACACGGAGCCATGTCGCCTGGCATGCGTAGCATCGCCTGTTCCTCTTCTGGGTTTCTGGGTTTCATGCGTACACGATGATCAGCTGGCCTTTGTGCGTGCAGCAATGCCAGAAGCCGATCTTCCGTTTTCCGGTGTGAGCATGCATGCCAGCCAGCTGTATGTGCGCATGTGCAGCAGTAACTGGAAGACTTGCTGGAAACCGGAAGTACTTTATCTGGCGCTCGCATGCCCTGTGGGCAGTTCTCTTCCTGGTCGTGGCCCTGACGAGCACACGAAGTGCTCCCTTTTTGGCACTCAGTGATGAAAAGTTTCACCATCACTGCCCTATACCATTTCAGACAAATGGTTGTCTGATCTCTTCTTAAAAATCTCCAGTCATGATTGCTTCACTTTGCAAGGAGTATAAATCCTTCCATTCCCCATCATCCAGTTAGAGCTGAAGAAGCTTCTTGGATGTGAAGTGAAATGTCTTCAAAGAAAAACCAGAAAGTCCAGGTGCCTCTTGAAAAAGCACCTTTGGGACACCTATTGACTGCTTGTCAGAAGCTGGATGAGAAGCTTGTAAATGGTGACCACATGACCCTGGGATGTTGCAACGCATAAATATATGCTGGTGGTTGTGTTCCGCCAGAACCCCTAGAGCTAGCAGTGGAGTTGGACAGTGAGGAGGCTGGGGAGGACTGTTGTGGCTCTGACCCCCGAGCCCATGTTATCGGAGGGAGAAGGCTCCGAACATGAAGGAGAGGAGCCGGCCAGGCCTCCCTCTCCAGGCCCCTCCTCTCTGGCTATGCCTCAGATGTCTGCCGAGGGAGAGGAGATTGGCCAGGAGCCAGGTGTCTCCGATGACACCGATGACGGTGATACGTCGTTCCTGGATCCACGCCAATGAAGGCGAGATAAACGTTTGCAGCAGATAAGGAGGCATGCCAGGGATTAAGCTGAGTCACTGGACCACACCCCACAGGCTATATAAGAGAGTGTGGTGGCCATTTAGACTCTGTGACGGACAAAGCTAACTTCTGGCTAGTCACTTTGTACAAAGCCTGAATCTGCTGAAGGTTTCTGTTTGAGCTGGACTGTTTTTGAAAACTGTGTGTATTTGTTGGTGTTTATCCGGTGGAGGAAAACTCCCTCTTCTTGAAGTAAAGCACTTGGCAGACGGTTATCGTATTGCTGCCAAGTTCCTGATAACAAATCTTGTGTGTGCCAAGTAATTCTTTAACCCCCGGCTGGCTGTTTGTGTGTGTGTGGGGACGGGGATAGAACAAGGACCATGGGCCAGTCCTGGAGTCTGGGGAAGACCCAGATGAGGGCTCTGCATCGGAGGCAGAGATGGGGGCCAAGGAGGAGCCTGTTCCTAGTGCACGCATGAGCACTGCCAGAAGGCAAGAGCAGCTAAAGCAAAAAGGACAACTTGGGAGTAAGGCCAGGAGATGATTGGCCCCTCCCATAAGGCTTAAAAGAGCAGCAAAGGCTCTTGGGCTCTTCATAGGAAAGCAATGTTGCTAAATCTGTTTCCAGTCAGTGTCTCTTGTTTCTGAGCTTCGTGGGGCTTTGCCAAGAAAGGCCTTTGGCAGGGTGCCAAAGAAGATAAAGGTTTGTGATAAGCCCGAAGGACTTTTTCTGAAGGACTTGTTTTGGAATTAATTTGGACTAAGCTGGGAACGAAGTAATTCTCAGCTGTTATAATAAAATATGTTTGATTAGGACTAATTGTGTCTTGCAATGACTAAGTGAGCCTAGGTCACAACACTAGTTGCCAAGTGCCCAAATTTTGATTATGTGACTGTGGGTTGCTGCCACAGACATACTTGTGAGGACTGGTCATAAGTCAATTTTTTTTCAATGCTGTGGAAACTTCAAACAGTTGCTAAACAATTGGTTGTAAGTTGAGAACTACCTGTATGTGTTTCAGAAGAGGATGGATACCCATCAGACGAGAACACTTTAACTTAAATTCCTGTGCTGAGCAGAAATTTGAATTTGATTGCCAAAATGGCCTCCTTCAATTATAGGATTCTAAGATGAGATTCACAATGTTATTTTGGCTATCATTTTGTGAGCTAGGAAACTGCCGGGGATGCCTGCATACAGTACATCAAAGGGTTATTATGGATGAGATTGTGGAAATTTATCCGGGATGCTTTTTCATTTTATTCCATCTGTTGCACTAGGTGGCAATCTCTGTCATTCAAGCTCCTTGTCTGTGATAGCACAGTTAGACTAATCTTTTAATAATACTCTTGAAAGCTTTCAAAATAACTGTTCCCTGAATAGGTCTGAGCAAAGAGCAGGAAAATACAGAGCTGGGAAGAGGGAGATTTTCTGTGTCATTACAATCTCAAGTACTGGATTCTGATTGAGGTTCTTGAGTTGTGTACATCACTTTAAATGCTACTGTCACTTTTTCATATTTTACTGCTTTCTCTTTCTCTCTCCCTCCCTCCCTCCCTCCCCATTTATTGGCATGTGCTCAACAGCCTCTTGAAGATTTGAAGTGGACATGTGGAACAGTGCTGGATTGAGCTGACAGTCAGCCAAGTGCTTATTTTATCTCCAGTTACTGTCTCCCCTGTGAACGAATGAGTGAATGAACGGAAACACATTGGCTTGTTAGCAAACTGCACTTTTGCATCTTCAAACATTTTTAATGCAAATGCAGCTTCGATTTTACATCTGGAACTACTTTCCCAAGGAATGTATCAGGGGTGAAATGCCCCCGGTTCAGACTGGATCGGCCAATCCGGTAGCCATGGCAGCAGGTGGTTCGGAGAACCGGTAGCAAAAATTCCTGCCCACCCCCCATGCCCGTGTCCACCCAATCACCTGGTCCCCCGCTTGCCACTTCTTTTAAAAAATGCTTTTAAAAGGTAATAAAAAGCTCTGACAATCCCAGCTGCCTGATCATCAGAGCCCTTTTTTTAAAAAAATTAAAAGCATTTTTACAACCTATTTGTCCGAATAGGTTGTAAAAAAAAATGCTTTTAAAAGATAAAAAAGAGGCTCTGATGATCACAGCTGAGCTACACTATTAAGGATATTCTTGGTTCATAACTGATGTTATAGGTTATTGAGCAGAGTACCCCTTCAGTATGCACATGAAAGCGGCTGAGAGTGAATACTACAATTAATATACTGACACACTGAGTTGTGGTAGTCTTTTACTTTTAGAAGAAAGGAAAGCAAAGTCCAATAACAATCCAAGTCATACACAGATAAGGCGATAGTTAAAATATCAATTCAGGGATATTCCAAGTACAAAGTCTTCTTACCAGTTGTTGTCATTACACAATAAAACAGTTCTTTTCGAGTTTCAAACAGGAACAAATTCAGTATTAAAACATTCAATAAATAGCAAAAAGCAACAAGTAGCAATGATCAAACAGTGATCATGCAGAGAGATCAGGTAGAGAGTAACAGCAAATAAGCAGATAAAATGGTATAGTGTTCTACAAGCCATGATTCAGGCTTCCCCTTAAGTACAGCTGAGCTGCGCGATCGTCAGAGCCTATACAACCTATTCGGCCCAATAGGTTGTAAAAAAATGCTTTTAAAAGTACAAAAAAAATTGCGCGCCACAGCTGATCACCCCTCCCCGCACGCTGTTCTACTTACCCCAGGCCTCCTTTTGGCATGCGTGATGTGCACTGCGCATACATATACCAGTGTTGGCAAACCTTTTCAGCGCCAAGTGTCAAAATGAGAGCATATGCGCATGTGCACGTGCCAGAATCCAGAAGAGCAGCCGCCCGGTGTGCATGTGCGCGCTGGACAACTGCTCTTCTGGTTTCCAGTGCGAGCATGTGCACAGGCCACCTGGTCTTCCAGTTTTTGGCATGTGCGCGCCGGGAGGATGAACTTCTGATTTCCGGCACACACATGCACACTGTCCATCTGATCTTCATGTGTGCATGCACATCAGAAACCAGAAGACCAGGTGGACGGTGCGCCAGAACCCAGAAGAGCAATGGGCGACAGCTCGCATGCCTGGAGAGAGGGCTCTGCGTGCCACTTCTGGTTCACCATCATGGCCCTATACCATTTCAGACAACTGATTGTCCAGTCTCTTCTTTAAAAACCCCAGTGATGAAACACCCACAACTTCTGAAGGCCAACTGTTGCACTGGTTAATTGTTCTCACTGTTAGGAAGTTTCTCTTTAATTCCAGGTTGCTTCTCTCCTTGATTAGTTTCCATCCATTGTTTCTTGTCCTGCCTTCTGGTGCTTTGGAAAATAAGTTGATCCCACCTCCTCTTCTGTGTGGCGCCCCCTCAAATACTGGAGTACTGCTATCATGTCCCCACCCCCACCCCCCATTCGTCTTTTCTCCAGATTAGCCAGACCCAATTCCTGGAACCATTCTGCATATGTTTTTGTCTCCAGGCCTTTAATTATTTTAGTTGCTTTTCTTTGCACCCTTTTCTGCACTTTTTTTTTCTTTGCGCTCCAACATATTGGAAGTTTTGGCTGAGAAGGAAAAAAGGAGTGCACTGGGAATATTACATTAGGTAAAGGTAAAGGTTCCCCTCACACATATGTGCTAGTTGTTCCTGAGTCTAGGGGGCGGTGCTCATCTCCATTTCAAAGCCGAAGAGCCAGCACTGTCTGAATATGTGTCCATGGTCATGTGGCTGGCATCAGTGGTGAAATCCATTTTTTTTTACTACCAGTTCTGTGGGTGTGGCTTGGTGGGTGTGGCAGGGGAAGGATACTGCAAAATTCCCATTCCTTCCCCATTCCTGGGGGAAGGATATTGCAAAATCTCCATTCCCACCCCACTCTGGAGCCAGCCAGAGGTGGTATTTGCCGGTTCTCTGAACTACTCAAAATTTCTGCTACCGGTTCTCCGAACTGCTCAAACTTTCCACTATCAGTTCCCCAGAACCTGTCAGAACCTGCTGGATTTCACCCCTGGCTGGCATGACCAAACGCCAAAGGCGCACGGAACGCTGTTACCTTCCCACCAAAGGTGGTCCCTATTTTTCTACTTGCATTTTTTATATGCATTCGAACTGCTAGGTTGGCAGAAGCTGGGAAAATTAACGGGAGCTCACCCCGTTATGCAGCACTAGGGATTCGAACCGCTGAACTGCTGACCTTTCGATCAACAAGCTCAGCATCTTAGCCGCTGAGCCACTGCATCCCTATTACATTAGGGAACTACTAAAACATTTTTCATATATCCATCACCTTGACTTTTGGTTCTATTTCTACCCCTGTTTTGCTTAGGAATGTATTTGCTGCTATAGATACATTCAATTTTATGCACTGTATCAAAGCACAGCTGCTTTTACATTGTGGGTGAGCCAGTTGTGTTGTGTTGTGTTGTGTTGTGTTGTGTTGTGTTGTGTGTGTGTAAAATGTGAAAGTTGGTTTTTTGGGCTTTTTGTGGCTGTGTGAGGTTTCTGCTTGTTGCAGGGGCCATTTTGGGTCTAGCACAGCTGCTTTTATATTGTGGGTGAGCCAGGTATGTTGTATTGTGTTTTGTAGGTTAAAAAAGGGCAAAGAAGTGACATTGACTTGGCCACGCCCACCTGACCAACAAGCCACACCTTCCCAGTCACCTTACCACCAAGCCACGCCCACTAATTAAGCCATACCCACAGAACCGGTAGCAAAAAATTTTAGATTTCACCCCTGATTAAAATCTTTAGGTTTTAATTAGTCAACCACTAGTAGTCTAGTGTAAAGATGGTTTAATAATCCCATTTGTTAATGGAATTCTAGAACCAACTGTGGTCTTAAATTGAGGGCTACCTCCATACGTTTTGGTGTGATCCAGCAGAATTCTTTCCAGATTCTTCTGGAGGATTTCTTTGAGACAAATTCTGAATTTCAAAAGAGGGACGCTCTTGAAAGAGATTCTAAGGCTGAGCCCAAGAATGCCACCACTGAGTTAATAAGATTGTCCAGCAAGTAGGTGCTTCATGTTGGAAAGACACAAGGCTTTGGATATGGGAATTCCTTGGATATGGGAATTCATAGCTATAGGTGAGGATCAGGGAGAGATAAACCCTGACTAGTTCTGTAATAGGAAGATGAGGTTTGAGTTGAAGAAAACCATTGCTTACTCGAGGGACTGCTGTGAAAATGATGGTAACTGCCAATGCTGTTGTGTTTTTAGAGGCTTTTAAAGTTTCTCCCCAGTGAGCTTCATTGCAGTTGGATGGATTTAAGTGGCACGGTAGCCCACCAAGAGCAGCAGGGCAGGTGCCTAGCAATGACCCCCTCTTGAAGCGGTGACACAGCGTCACAACGTCAGCGTCTTATTATAATGGATATGTTATGCACATGCAATCATAACAGAATGACAGAGTTGGAAGGGACCTTGGAGGTCTTCTAATCCAACTTCCTGCTCAGGAAGGAAGCCCTATACCCGTGATGGCGAACCTATGGCATGCGTGCCAGAGGTGGCACGCAGAGCCCTCTCTGGGGGCACATGCACCATTGCCCCAGCTCAGCCAGCTGGTTGTCTGGTTTCCAAGGTGTGCATGCTTGCCAACCAGCTGGTCGTTGGGTTTCCGGCACTCTGATGTGGTCACGCGCCACATGCCTTCCGGTTTGGGCACTCTGTGCCAAAAAGGTTCACCACCACTGCCCTATACCATTTCAGACAAACAGTTGTCCAATCTCTTCTGTTGGAGAATTCACAACTTTTGGAGGCAAATCATTCCACTGATTAATTGTTCTAACCAGGTGTGAAATCCAGCAAGTTCCGATAGGTTCTGGAGAACCAGGAACGGAAATTTTGAGTAGTTTGGAGAACCAGCAAATACCACCTCTGGCTGGCCCCAGAGTGGAGTGGGAATGGAGATTTTGCAATATCCTTCCCTCAGGAGTGGGGAGGGAATGGGGATTTTGCAGTATCCTTTCCCTGCCACACCCACCAAGCCACACCATGCCCACCAAGCCATGCCCACAGAACCGGTAGTAAAAAAAATTGGATTTCACCACTGGTTCTAACTGTCAGGAAAGTTCTCCTTAGTTCTAGTTTGGGTCTCTCCTTGATTAGTTTCTATCCATTGCTTCTTGTCTTCCTTCTGGAGAATAAGTTGACTCTCTCTTCTTTGTGACAGCCCCTTAGATATTGGAACACTGCTATCATGTCACTCCTAGTCCTTCTTTTCATTAAACTAGACATGCCCAATTCCTGCAACCGTTCTTTATATGTTTCAGCCTCCAGTCTTCGAATCATGTTTGTTGCTCTTCTCTGCACTCTTTCTAGAGAGCAATCTTCATTACTTGTCATTGGATTTCAGGAGGATCGTCATCACTTAGCAAATAAAAAGAGAATTGATGAGTTCCTGTTAATTCATATCTTTACAAGGTGTAGAGACAGTGTTGTGGCTCCGTTACCTGAGCCTGTGTCATCGGCAGGAAAGGACTCCGAGAGTAAAGCAGAGGAGTTGGCAAGGCCTCCCTCTCCAGGACCCTCCTCTTTGGCAATGACTTCGGTGTCCGCCGAAGGGCAAGAGATAGGGCCAGGGCCAAGCACGTCCACGCAGCCACAGGTGGACAGTGATGAGAGTAATGAGTCTTGGCTGGATCCATGCCAGCGTCGCAGAGATAAGCGCACGCAACAGAAGAAAAGGCATGCCCGAGATTAGGCTGAGTCACTGGACCACACCCCACAGGGTATAAAAAGGAGCATGGTGGCCAGTCAAAACTTGTGATGAACAAAGCTGAAAGCTTTCACGCCATTCTGCATTGCCGGACTTTTGCTATAGACTTTGCTGGATTATCTTTGGACTTGATTGACTCTGTAATTATTGAGCTTTTTACTTTGATGTACCAGAAGCGGAAAGAAGTTATCTCTTTCCTTTGTAGTAATAAACTCTTGGCAGGCAGCCACTAGGTTGCTGCCAAGTTCCGTTATCATAAGGAAAAGGATTTTGTCGGCTGGTTTGGTCTTTAACTCTTGAACGTCTGTCGGTGTGTGTGCGTGTGAGACGGGGACAGAACAGATAGTAGGGCAGACAGAAGAGACATTGATGGGAATAAATTTGTGAGACCCAATAAATACTCGCCCTGGCATGGGTAGCAGTCAAATTGAGTCTGATACTGCCTATTTTTCTCTTGTCAAAAATGTACAAGACAGACCATATTTTGTGTGTGGTGTGTGGGAGAAATACAATTGAATAAGAAAAGGCAAACTATGTTCAGCCAGAGATATTTTACATCAGGGAAATGTATGTAGCAATAACGTACATCAAGGAACTTTCCGAGCTTAGTTGTTTTCTAGCCGACATTTCATTACCAAAACTAGGTAAGATCATCAGTGCTAGGATTGATGATGTTACTTAGTTTGGCTAATGAAATGTCTGAAAGAAAACAACCAAGCTCAGAGAACACCAAGGACTCCTCATTTCAACCCTGAGCTACAAATATTCTCCTTTAAAGAGGCAGCTGGACTTTTTGTTTTTCCTTTTTCTCGATGACTCTCTAAAAGAATGCAAGTGTCCAGCTGTCTGCAAGGAATTTAAATCCTTCCATTCCCCACCATCCAGTCAGAGCAGAAGAAGCTTCTTGGATGAGAAGCAAAACATCTTAAAAAAAAAAAAGAAAGAAAGAAAGAAAGAAAGAAAGAAAGAAAGAAAGAAAGAAAGAAAGAAAGAAAGTCCAGTTGCCTCTTGAAAAAGCACCATTGGGACAACTATGACCTGGACGACTGAGAATCTCCATAGACATTTTTTCTGAGATATTTTTCTCTGCAGCTTCAAGCTGGATCCAGTGGCATTTCCAAACTCCATCTCTCTTCTGCTTACTTCTCCCGAGGTACCCTATTTCAATGGCCCCCCAACTTTTGGGGCACCCGTGGACTGGTTCTATGGAGAGTGTTTTTTCTGCAGGCCAGAGGGGCAGGGTTTGGCATGCTGACTGCATCCCGTGTGTGCGTGGTTGAGGTTTCAATCGCTTGCGTGGATGGGTTCTTGGCAGGCCATGGACCAGTGCTAATCAGTGGACTGGGGGTTGGGGACCCTTGCCCTATTTGGTTCCTTTCCATTCAGTTTTTGGAGAGTTATCCTACTGATGGACAGCCAGAGTTCTGAGTCCTCTTTATATGACCTCTTTCCGACATTCTGTTAGATTGAAAAGATTAAAAATAATTCTTCAACCCAAAGATGGGTTTCAGCAGGTTCTGACAAGTTCTGGACAACCGGTAGCGGAATTTTTTTTTAAAAAAAATGATTTATATGCCGGCCTTCTCCAGAGACTCAGGGCGGCTTACAATGCGTTAAGCAATAGCCTTCATACTTTTGTATATTTATACAAAGTCAACTGATTGCCCCCACAAACTGGGTCCTCAATTTACCCACCTTAGAAAGGATGGAAGGCTGAGTCGACCTTGAGCCTGGTGAGAATTGAACTCACAGTAATTGCAGGCAGCTGGATGTTAAATGCTGCCTTAGGAGGCATTAGCCTCCTACGCCACTCAGGCTCCTAATTTTAATTTTGAGTAGTTCAGAGAACCGGTAGTAAAAATTCTGACTGGCCCCACCCCCATCTATTCTCTGCCTCCCAAGTCCCAGCTGATGGGGAGGAAATGGGGATTTTGCAGTAACCTTCCCCTGGATTGGGGAGGGAATGGAGATTTTACAATATCCTTCCCCTGCCACGCCCACCAAACCATGCCATGCCCACCAAGCCACACCCACAGAACCGATAGTAAAAAATGTTGAAACCCACCACTGCTTCAACCTCTCACTGGCTGTTTGGGTCTATGAACTGAAAGTCGATTTGGGAATCTGTTTGGACTGTATAACAAGATTACAAGGAGAATGTTCTGGTTCACATCGTAATATGAGCCAATCAAATTCATCTCCCCCCATTTCCTGATATAACACACAACTCGGAACAAATTATCCCTGGGTTTTTATAGTTCTTCAGTTTTCTGACGGGCAATTGCTTGCTCTTTTATAATTATTATTTTTTGTTTTTTTTTTAAAAAACACCATACTGTACATAGGTGCTTGCAAAAATGCTGCAGTTTTACACTGTTATTATTATTTTTTTTGTGCTAAGGAATTGACCTGATAAGGTCAAGTTATTCTGGAAATATTATCACTTTGGTTTAGTTTCTGCTTTTTACAATATGGGTCAACAGAGCTATCTGTAACGTTTGCAAATCTTGGAGGAAACTTTCCCAGGGGTTAACAGGCTCCTCTATTGTTTGTGGGATGGTGCTGGTGCGAGATCAGAAAAGATGAATCTTTTGCACATGGGCCTATATTTAACTCCGCAGACCTTAAGAAGCTGTTATCATGGTATGATAATTGACTGTGAAAAGCTATCAACTGTAGTAAGGTGAAATACACCATACTTAACATATCACTGAGGTCAATCTCGTGATTATGGCAGTTGCCTGAGTACCATTATTAGCTTCAGTTGCTCAGATTAACCTTTCTTGATGAAAGATCCTTCAAATAGAATTAAACTAAAGCTTAGATCTATTCAGGGTTTTTTAAAAAATATATAAAACACAAGGATGTTTCACAGCACTAATCTTAAGATAATGGCCAGTGTGATTGCCTGCTAGCACACTAGGTTTGAATCTACTGTGCCTTTCCACTGTTATTTTTTAAAATTCATAACCAATTTCTATCCATTAAGGAGAAGAATAGAGAATAGCTTTGATATTGAAGTTTCAGACAGTGATATGCGTGTGTTTATGTGTGTGTATGTGTGTGTGTGTGTGTGTATTGATTAATGACATATAAAGGCAGAGATCTCTGTAATGGTAGTTTAATACTCTGACAATGTCAGCAGATGGCCGACGAAAGCTTAGTAGAATAAAATTTTAATTATTTTAGTTCTGGAACTCGCAGAATATCTGTTTCTTTCTTTACAAATATACCTGGAACTTGTATTTTTAGAATAGTTTGATATGTATGTATGTATGTATGTATGTATGTCTTTGGTTATTCGGGTTTTCTCCCGCGTAAAATTGGAAGTGTCTTGGCGACGTTTCGACGAAGTCTCATTCATCATCTTCAGGCTGATGTTTTTGGCTTTGTGCTTCTAGGAGCAATGTCATGTTTCTAGGAGCAAAGCACGAAGCCAAAAACACCAACCTGAAGATGACGAATGAGACTTCGTCGAAATGTCGCCGAGACACTTCCAATTTTATGGGGGAGAAAACCCAAATAACTAAAGACCTACATACAAATACCCGTGAAAACCTCAGAAAACTCTCTCTCTCTCTCTCTCTCTCTCTCTCTCTCTCTCTCTCTCTCTCTCTCTCTCTCTCTCTCTCACACACACACACACACACACACACACACATATATCCTTCATGTGACATTTTGTGATGTTTTTCCCTTTGCGGAGCTGGGGTGGGGTGATACACTTGACCCCTGGGCTGCTAGTTTGACACATCTATCTATCTATGTATCTATCTATCTATCTATCTATCTATCTATCTATCATCTATCTATCATCTATCTATCTATCTTCTTCACCACTATCATCGTCTAATAGTAGCATTCCAGTATTCCTGCCACAAAGAAGAGGAGAATCAACTTATGTTCCAAAGCACCTGAAGGTAAGATAAGAAACAAGGGATGGAAACTAATCAAGAAGAGAAGCAATCTGAAATTAAGGAGAAACTTCCTAACACTGAGAGCAATTAACCAATGGAACAGCTTGCCTTCAGAAGTTGTGAGTGCTTCATCACTGGAGATTTTTAAGATTAAGAAGAGACTGGACAGCCACTTTTCTCAAATTGTATAGAGTCTCCTGCTTGAGCAGAGGGTTGGACTAGAAGACCTCCAAAGTCCCTTCCAGCGCTATGATTGATTGAAACCTATTATATATTCCTAAAAATGAAATATATCAGATGCACCAGGTAGATTCTGGGTTTATGAATCTGATGTGATGAAGAAGGGAGTTAAATGTGCCTGAATTGAGAACTTCATTGTGCCTGATAATCGTGATGTTTCTTGTCTACTTAAGGGTAGGTCCAATGTGATGTCCCAATTTGCTCTTCTTCATGGTCATTATTAGTGTACTTAGTGCCTTGATTAAGAGACATAAAAGTCAGTAAACAGTTTAATTAAAAGAAGGTCCAAAGGTAACATGATAGCAATGTTCCAGTATCTAAGGAGTTACACAAAGAAGAGAGAGTCAAGCTATTCTCTAAAGCACCTGAAGAACAGAACAAGAAGCAATGGATGGAAGCTAATCTAAGAGAGAACCAACCTAGAAATAAGGAAAAATTTTGTGACAGTGAGAACAATTAATCAATGGAACGGATTGCCTCCAGAAGTTGCGGTTGCTCTAACACAAGGTTTTTAAGAAGAGATTATGTCTGAAAATGGTACGCAGGGGGGGCCAAATTGCAGGGGGGGCCATGCCCACCCCAGCTCCATGAAGGGGGAAAATGTTGCGATAAATCATGTGAGGGCTATGTGATGCTGTGAATTTGACACTCGTGATATAAGGTCTCCTATCAACATCAACATAACAATTTTGAATTGGGTTTTAAATTCCTGGGGTTTTAAACTGAGCTGAATTCATTTAATAATTTTAAACTATTTTAACTGATGTTGTCTTGTGTTTTTAATAGGCTGTACACCGCCCTGAGTCCTTCGGGAGAAGGGCGGTATAGAAATAAAATTATTCTATTCTATTCTATTCTATTCTATTCTATTCTATTCTATTCTATTCTATTCTATTCTATTCTATTCTATTCTATTCCTATTGAGCAGGGAGCAAGGGTGTCAAACTCAAGGCCCGGGGGATGGATCTGGCTCATGGGATGCTTAGATCTGGCCTGTGGGGCTGCCCTAGAAACGACAAAGGACCGGCCCGCGGTGCCTCTGTCAGCAAAAACGGAGCTCAGAGGACACTGGCAGAAGGCTGCAGGAGGCCGTCATGGCTGATAATGTGATCCAGGAAGGCTGCGCACAGCCCCCTGAGCTCCATTTTCACTGACAGAAGACTGCAGAAGGCCGTCATGGTTGAAAATGGAGCTTGGGTGCCCATTTTCATTAGAAAAGTGCTCGGGTCCCCACAAGCGCCCCCAACACGAATGTCACCAAGTTGGCCATGCCCACCCCGGCCCCCTGAGGTCAAACACAACTTGGATGCAGCCCTCAATGAAATCGAGTTTGACACCCCTGAACTCCAAAGTCCCTTCCACCTGTATTATTATGTTCTGTTCTGTTCTGAAATCTGAAGAATGCTTGCAAGGATTCAGGAAAAGCAAGAATAAAATGTAAATCCAGATGGTAAGTGAAGAACAGGAATTAAGGTCCCACATGTCAAAATAATTGGATCAAGTGCAAAAATTGTGACTGTCAATTTCTGCAAATTGCTGCATTGCTGCAAAT
The DNA here is from genome assembly GCA_022577455.1 of Arizona elegans. Classification (NCBI taxonomy): domain Eukaryota; kingdom Metazoa; phylum Chordata; class Lepidosauria; order Squamata; family Colubridae; genus Arizona; species Arizona elegans. The sequence goes on from JAKOOJ010000017.1 coordinate 3,796,810, forward strand.
TGGTCCTTGAAATGCATTTACAGGTAATCTTTGGGTTACAACTAGGTGTTTAGTACCATATGAAGTTATGATGGTCTTCCCCACTTATGATCTGGATTTAACCTTCTGCTGTCCCATCCCCCCCCCCCCCGCCCTGGCTGTCATGTGATTGCATTTGGGTGCTCACCAACCAGCCTGCATTTGCAGTATCCCATGATCATGATTTATGACTTTTTCCCCCTATATATTTTCTTTTGCTGGAGAGTGCCATTTACTTCTGGTTTCTAGAAGAAAACACCTATTGTGGGCAATGGGTTTCCTTAACCATCATGACAAAAGGGTAGTAAAATCAGGTACAGATGTGTTGTGACCCAATGAACAACTGGCAAGACTTTAATCATAATTCTGGGTTCAATTATTGTTGTATGTCGAGGACTACACTCACACACATAGATACATATATATACACACACACACACAGTGTAACCAAGACTTCCTGTTCATATAGTCAGCATGGAAGGGAAGGGAAGGGAGGGGAGGGATGGGGAGGGATGGGGATTGGAGTGGGATGGGAATAGAACAGAAAAGACTAGAAAAGAAAAGAATAGAAACAGAAATAGAAGGGAAGGGAAGGGGAAGGGGAAGGGAAGGGAAGGGAAGGGAAGGGAAGGGAAGGGAAGGGAAGAGAAGAGAAGAGAAGAGAAGAGAAGAGAAGAGAAGAGAAGAGAAGAGAAGAGAAGAGAAGAGAAGAGAAGAGAAGAGAAGAGAAGAGAAGTGAAGTTAGAATGGAAGAGAAGAGAAGACTTTATTGGCCAAGTGTGATTACACACAAGGAATTTGTCTCTGGTGGGATAGATCTCAGTGTATATGCAAAACAACAAAATTATCATCATCATCATCATCATCATCATCATCCCAATAAAAGGAGGATAGTAGAGAAAATAAGCTTTTCTAACTTTTTTTTTGTTTAAAAATCAGTGATCCTGTGTCTTCTTTCTTTCTGATTTGATCCCAAGGCTTCTTCTCTGATCGTTAATATAAACCCAGACATGTGGACACAGAGATGTTCTGGATTTCAGACCAGATAGCAATTATTTTGGAGCTCCCTTCTTAATGCGGCTGCACAGAAGAGGAAGCTTCCCACTGAATTTCCTTGTTCTCTGAATCAACCCTGTTCACTGAACAATTTCCTCCCCCCATGTAGTCATCACAACCTCCTATTTTTATTGCCTGCAAATTGGGAGACAGGATTTTAGGAGAAAAAAAATACTGAATCTCAGCTAAGATGACCTTGCTAAAAAAAAAGTTACAGAGGGTTATTAGTTAGACCGTGTCAGTTAATTGGCTGGGAGATAACCAGAAAAAAATAATAATCTCAGGATACATATTAGAGCAAGAAATAAAAATTTAAAAAACAGGAAAAGATTTTTCTGTATTACTGCCAGAAAATTATATGGATATTTCTATGTTGTCATCAGAACTGTTCAAGTGAAGAGTCTAATTTTTAGGAATTAGAAAAGAGCCAAAGAGATCTATGTTTCGTTTATTCTTGTCCCTTTAATAGCCCTTAATTTTATAATAACTGGAAGCAGGGGTTTTCCTAGCAACACATGCCATTTTTATCTGTTTTCATGTCTACTGTAGCAATATCATAGCAATAGCAATAGCACTTAGACTTATATATTCAGCCAGTTCGCACCACTTCGGGAGAACCGGTTGTTAATTTTCTGAGCAGTTTGGCGAACTGGTTGTTGGAAGAAATCATTAGGGCAGAAAACTGGTTGTTAAATTACTTGAATCCCACCACTGGAGTCAGCCTATTACCCTCAACAATTTGGGTCCTCATTTTATTGACCTCGGAAGGATGGAAGGCTGAGTCAACCTTGAACCAGGTGAGATTTGAACTGCCAAACTGTTGGCAGCTGGTTATCAGCAGAAGTAGCCTGCAGTACTGCACTCTAACCACTGCGCCACTGCGGCTCATATATATCATGCTTAAACACTACATGGAAACTAGGAAAAACCATCGGCAGTCAAAGCATAACTAGCTGGGGAATTCTGGGAATTGAAGTCCACAGGTCTTAAAGTTGCCAAGGTTGGACACCCCAGCTTTAGAGAGATGCTTCAGCCACTGATAATCATTGGTGCTCTCAGATATATATATATATATATTTAGTTCTTGCTGTTGACATTGTCAGCATACTTCGAATCTCGCTGTTTGAGGAAGTTGCATAACATTCTCAGAGACTCTTCCCATCCTGCTTACAATCTTTTTGGACTGTTGCCTTCTGGCAGAAGATACAGAACAATTAAAACTCGGACCACATGTTTTCTGAATAGTTTTTAATCCCAGAGCTATAATTGCACTCAACAATGAACTAAAGGGCCACCATCAGTGAGCTGTTGGACAGCATTACTTGGTCTGTTGTGTGGATGTTTGGGTGGTTTAGGGGTGGGGAATTGTGGTGGGTGGGAGTGTGTTTGGGGATTTGTTATGTGTGTTGGACCTGGTCTCTGGGTGTTAAGTGAATTTCGTTGTATGGATATACTGTGTATATATGTACAATGACAATAAAGTTATTATTATTATTATTATATATGACATGAGCATTGCAGTGTGTTCAGAAGAAATTAGATATTGCTCAGACTTCATTTCATTTGACCAGTTCCATACTAGTTTCATCTACTGCCAGTTAGGTCAGCTACCACGAAGAAAACACGGTTGGCTTGCATGAACAGAACATGCTAAACCCTATGCATGGTTTACAATCCATAGTAACCAGTGGGGAAATTCAATTTTTTACTACCGGTTCTGTGGGTGTGGCTTGGTGGGCATGGTGTGGCTTGGTGGGGTTGGCAGGGGAAGGATACTGCAAAATCCCCATTCCCACCCCACTCTGGGACCAGTCAGAGGTGGTATTTGCCAGTTCTCTGAACTACTCAAAATTTCCGCTACCAGTTCTCCAGAACCTGTCAGAACCTGCTGGATTTCACCCCTGATAGTAACTGAATCTGCTAAACACACTAAGCCAAAACTAATCATATCATGGCTGAGTGTCACAGACACTGTTCTAGTTAAAGTGTGGCTGCCTTCAGAAGGGATAGCCACTAATTCAGATGATTTTCAAAGAGCTCTAGACAAATTAATGGAGTATCAGGCTATCAAGGGCTATTAGGTTTGATAGCTGTATATTACTTTCAGAGCAAAAGCAATACGCCATAAATCTAAGTTGCTAACTAAGAGGACAATTATGCTCATGACCTCTAAGCTTTTCGGAAGATGCTTTGAGTCAGCTGTGTCATGGATGCTTGATTAGCAAAAGCTCTTCTTAAGTTCTGAAGGAGTTTGCTTGCCTCCAACATTCTCTGCTTTCTGGATAGCATTTCTGGCATTTTTGGCACTGCAATAGCTTTCAAAGAGCCTGCAATGAAAGCCCACTAACACTTACAAGTTTCTGAGATCCACTAGGTTATGAAGAAATGCTGATCCTAAATGGCTTTTCAGTTTCTTTCTTGTGCATCTATCCTTGCCCTAATTGACCTTTGGCTGCTTTTGATACCATAATAATTCAGAATAGAGCTGAAAGGGACCTTCGAGGTCTTCTAGTCCAACCCACTGCTCATGTAGGAGACCCTATACCCGTGATGGCGAACCTATGGCATGCTTGCCAAAGGTGGCACGCAGCGCCCACTCTGTGGGTACATGAGCTGTCACCCCAGTTTAGCTCTGCCGTGCATGTGTGTGCATTTCCCACCAGCTAGCTGGTCTATGTGTCTGCTGCGCATGGGTGGGGGGCAGAGAGAATGCAGAGGGACCTGTGTGCTTGCACGGGGGCCAGGTTGCATGCACGGGGGCCGTGGGGACATTGTATTTTGGGGGTTTGGGCTCATGTGCATGCATTCACGCACACACGTTTGGACACTCGGTCCAGAAAAGATTAGCCATCACTGCCCTAAACCATTCCAGACAAGTAGCTGTCCGATCTTTTCTAAAAAAACCCTCCAGTGATGAAGCACCTACAACTTCTGGAGGCAAGCTGTTCCATGGGTTGATTGCAGGGGTGAAATGCTCCCGGTTCGGATCAGATCGCCCGATCCGGTAGCGATGGAGGCAGGTGGTCCAGAGAACCGGTAGCAAAATCCCTGCCCCCCCCATGCCCAGCTGAGCTGCGTGATCATCAGAGGCTTTTTTTCTTTTAAATGGCTCTGACGATCCAAGCTGAGCTGCCTGATCGGCAGAGGCTTTTTAAAAAACCCTCTGACGATCAGGCAACTCAGCTGGGATCATCAGAGCCTTTTGAAAGCATTTTGGTTTTAAAAGTAAAAAAAAAAAAATTGGCCACGCCCACCCACCCAGTCACACTATCCCTCCACACCAAGCCACGCCCACAGAACCGGTAGTAACAAATTTTAGATTTCACCACTGGTTGATTGTCCTCACTGTTAGGAAGTTTCTCCTTACTTCCAAATTGCTTCTCTCCTTCCTTAGTTTCCATCCATTGTTTCTTGTCTTGCCTTCTGGTGCTTTGGAAAATAAGTTGACCCCCTCTTCTTTGTGGTATCATCAACCATGGTTTCCTTCCAGATCGACTCAGAGGTTTGGGTGTGGTGGCACTGTATTGTTCATTTCTTTCCTTTGCAGTTGATTCCAGGGGAGAAGAGGTTCCATCTTTGGCTCCCATTTTGTGCGGTGCCACAAGATTGAATGTTGTCTCCTCTCCTCTTTAAAACCTACCTGAGGATTCTGGGTGAGTTTATCCATCGGGATGAGTTGAGGTATCACAAGCATGTTCCTAGAATAGTGCATGTTACAATTCTACTCTGTGACCTGAAGTGGTTGCCAGTTTGCTTCCAGGTCCAATTCAAGATACTGGTTTTAACTTTTAAAGCCCTTCACGGGGACAGGGTCTCTGAGGGATCTCCTCTCCCTGTCAGCCTGTCCTATTAATCTGGCACAGAAGGTCTGCTGCAGGTACCATCAGTTAGGGACCCACATTTGGTGGGTCCCAGGGCAATGCTTTCTCTGCCATGGCACCCACCTTATGGAACACTCTTCCCCCTGAAATTAGATTATCTCCATCCCTTTTGACATTCCTGAAGTCCCTCAAGATCTGGTTATATAATCAGACCTAGACTCTGAAGGAACCAGCAACATTAATGTTTGTTTTTTTTTACTGTTTTATTGTTTTAATGCTTTTTACTGTGTTAAAATGTTTTAAAATCTTTAATTGTAATATATGTTTTGAATCGCGAGCTTCCCAGAGTCATTTGCTGAGATGGGCAGGTATAGAAATCAATCAATCAAACACAAGCAAACAAATAAATACATAACATACTTAAAGGTAAAGGTAAAGGATCCCCTCGCACATATGTGCTAGTCATTCCTGACTCTAGGGGGCGGTGCTCATCTCCGTTTCAAAGCCAAGGAGCCAGCGCTATCCAAAGATATCTCTGTGGTCATGTGGTCGGCATGACTAAATGCCAAAGGCACATGGAACGCTGTTATCTTCCCACCAAAGGTGGTCCCTATTTTTCTACTTGCATTTTTTATGCATTTTTGCAAGCATCTCAAAAATTGAGATTCCTGATAATTTTAAATATAAACTGGATCCATTTTATCTAGTAAAGCCTAAATCTTGTTTAACATTAAGCTGACAATTTCTGACTCATCCTTCTAGGCTCCTAAATAAATGCATTATAGTCAGGGGTGGGCTCCAAAAATTTTAGCAAGGGGTTCTGTGTGGGTGTGGCCATGGTGGGCGTGGCCTAGTCGGCCTCCTGCACCATGGCAGTGGGGGGGCATGGTGTGCGTTTTTGCCCTCCCCGGGCTCTGGAGGCTTTCCTCGAGCCTCCACGAGGATGAAAAAAGCCTCCCCAGGCTCTGGAGGCCCTTTGGAGGCTGGAAACAAGCCCGTTTCACCCTCCCCAAGCCTCCGCATGTGCCCTGCACTTACCTGCATCCAAAATGGGCCGCATGGGGACTCCTGGGAGGGATGGGGCGGGGTGGTAGGGGCCAGCCAGGATTGGGATTTGGGGGTTCTCTGAACTGCACAGAATCTTAGCTAGAGGTTCTCCTGAACCCCTGCGAACCCCCAGCAGCCTATTCCTGATTATAGTGGATTTGAGTTAGTTTTTCTGCACAGTCTGGAAAATTTCTTTTTCTAGGCTAGATGGATAGATTCCTTTGCTTTTAGGCAGAAGATAACAAAGGTTTGAGAAAAAGACTTTTTCCCCCTTCTCTAGAATTTCAACTCTTATACTTGGATGTGTGTAGGTCCATGCTGAGATTTACTAATTGTTGTAAATCACTCAAGGGGTGGCAGGATTTGCATTCATTTGGATGATGGAGTGGAGGATACTGCTGCTTTCTTTTCACTTCTTATTAAAATCAAGTACATTTTAATGCTTTGCATGCATAAATGACCATCCAGACACCTGTAAAATATCCACGAAGACTTAATTGCAATTTTTATTCCAGGCCCATCCCTAGATACTGAGGAGAATTGTCTTAGTTAAAGCAGACCAGCTAATTTCTTCTGAGGTTTACATGGGGACGGGGGGGGGGGGGGGAGTTTTAAGTCCATTCCAGTATATTAAATGAGACTGAAAACACTTTGGATCGATAACTTGCTCATCTATGAAAAAAAAATTAAATGTGATCATCAACTGATTTGAAATGCTTAATGCGGACTACAAGCTGATGTGGGCCCCTTGTAAATAGCATTTGGTATGACTGCCAGTGAATTAAGCCAAAATGCGCAAGGAAGATTGAACTGTTTTTCATAATGTTCATCTCCACTTGAGCAGCCTTTACAAAATGAGGAAGGAGGAGAGAGTCAATCCTAAGAAAAGAGAGAAGAAGATGCTGTAAAGACATAAGAGAAGGGTAGGCAATCTTTTTGCAAGTGGGTCTACATTTGGGGTGGGGTGGGGTGGGGGAAGGTCTTTCTTACACTGTAAGGGGCAAAATTATCCCTTTACATTACCAAAATGACTGTAATTAAAAGGTGTGTGTGTGTATTTAATGGTTTAGAACAGGGATGGGCAATTGTGGCTCTTTTACAACCTGAGACAGCTGTCTCAGGAATTCTGGGAGTTGAAGTCCACAGGTTGTAAAATAGCCACAATAGCCCACCCCTGGTTTAGACAAACCTTTGCTAATCTCCATTGCTGGATAATTCGTAATGATTATTTCAACTGTTGGAATAAATTGGGTCTTGCTATAGTAGTGGCCAAAATTGTGGAAACCTTTTGGGAAAAGTGTAATTTTCTAAAACTAGCTAATAACACCACTTTTTTGGGGAGTAGTACCATAAAATAATATATCAATGGAAAGATAATTTAATCAAGAATGTAATGCAGTAACTTTTAGGAAGGATTTGTTATTAGAATAGCAGTTACAGTATAAAGAAGAAAAGTGAAACGTAGGAAAAACGAGATGTGCAAAAATTATCACTATAGAAAAAACAAGAATATACAAAAATTATCTCCATGTCAGTTAATACTTAGTTGGGTAATCTTTAGCATGAATTATGGCCTTACAACATCTTCCCACAGAGTGAACCAAGTCTTTTAGTTCTGCAACTGTTATAATATGAAACCAAGATTAAATGATTGCTTCTATTAACTGGGTTTTATTGCTGGGTCGCTTCTGACTAATAAGTTTCTTTAGTCGGCTCCACAGATTTTCAGTTGGCTTAAGGTCTGGGCTATTCCCAGGCCATTCCAGCAGTGGGATATGACTATCTTGAAACTCAAAAAAAAAAAAAAAGGGGGGGTGTTATTAGCCATCAAACCCCAAAAATACACTTTTCCTAAAAGGTTTCCACAATTTTGGCCACTACTGTATTAGCAGTTCTCAAATTGCAGATGGTTCGGAGTTTTAATATTAAAAACTACTGCTGGATGGTTAGCAACTAGAAAATGTTTGTCTTATTGCTATTAGATTGGGGGGGGGGGGAATGAGATTTCAATCTTTGTTGATCCTTTAAATGTCATAGCCCTGTCGGATCCCAGTTTGGAGGAGGAGGAGTTGGAACCAGGACATCCAACCAGGATAACACGTCTCCCCTAGAATGTCTGGAGAGTCCAGGAGCTGAGAACGATGTTGTCCCTGGCTCCTCCAGCATTGGGAGAAGTGGTCGACCGGATTGGGAGTTGCCAGCTATAGTTCACAGTGTTGGGGCCAGTCACCCTTTTCCAGCCTAACTTATTTCAAAACTTGTTTATTTATTTAATAAACTTACATAGCATTCCATCTCATGTATTATAGTTCAGGGTTTGGAAGAAAAGTGGAGTATAATAACCTAACCCAGGGGTCGGCAACCAAAGAACCGACACTCAAAGAGCCACAAAGGTCCTAACCGGAAGCCCACATTCAATTCTGGAGCCAACCGGAAGTCCGGTTCCCCCACCATAGAGTCTCCTCCTAGCACGGCGTCCTTTTTCCTCTACCTGTCCTAACTGAAAGCCCTATCAATTGTGGAGCCGACCAGCAACAGGGAACCACAGCAGAGGGATGAAAGAGCCACATGCGGCTCCAGAGCCACAGGTTGCTGACCCCTGACCTAACCAATAAATAGAGACCTCGTTTGGTGTAGAGGTTAAGCCTTAGACACAAAGGCAACTTGATGTCCATGAACCAGTCACTCTCTCTCAGCCTTAGGAAGGAATCAAAATCTTGTCAAGAAAACTATAGGGACTAGTCCAGGCAGTTACCAGAAGTCAACACAGATCCAAAGTGAATGGATGGATGGATGGATGGATGGATGGATGGATGGATGAATGAATGACAATTCTACCCAAGACCAACTGCTGAGAATCAGATTAGGGTCTCCAGAAGCTATGCTCCTGATATATCTCCAGGCTTAAAATGGTAAGTGGCACTCCCTTTAAAAGTCAGCGATGCTTTCTCATGTCCTTATAATTTAGTTGCAGAGTCTTTAAACCCTCTTAGGGTTTCAGTTTAGTTTTGAGCTGTTGTGGAGTTTCCAATGTTAGTGTCTATATCCCAATAAAAACGTGGAAAGGACAAAATTATTTGCAACATGAGAAGAAGTTTATTTATTTAGCGTGTGACGTACAATGTCAGGGAAATCTACAAATGCTAGACACATTTATTTATTTATTTAGCTTATGGCATATCATACATGGACTGGCAATATGTATTAACATTAACATTACTAACCTAGATTAGTAAAACACAATAAAATATAAATGTTAAAAATAATCTATGTTCAAATGCTTCCTTAAATGCTAGACACAATGCAATCCCGACAGTCTAGATTGACAGTCCATTCTGTTTGGTGTTTGCAAACCTATCCTTGTGCACCATTAGCTTTACACCAGCTAACTAGTATCGCTTGGATGGCTGGCACTTCCAGGCTCCTCCGCTGGTCTTGCCTCGCAAAGGCCTCATGTCCAGCCAGATCCAGCGCCAGCTTCTGGGCTCTGCACACATGAACACAGCTAGGTTTGTCCCACAGAAGTGGTACCCATTTATCTACTCGCAATATTGCATGCTTTGGAACTGCTGGGTGGGAAGGAGCTAGAGATCAAGCAATGGGAGCTCACTCATCTTGTAGAGCCAGGCTTGAACTGTTGGGGTGCAGACCATTTCTGCCTGGCAGTTTCAGCATCATTAAGCCACTGCTCCATCGAATCCCCCTACGGCAGTGATGGCGAACCTATGGCATGCGTGCCAGAGGTGGCACGCAGTACCCTCTCTGTGGGTACACGAGCCGTCACCCCATTTCAGCTCTGCTGCACATGCACAGCTGGTCTTTGGGTCTCTGCCGTGCATGCGTGGGGGAGTGGGCACCATGTGGGCAGCTGCGCGTGCATGCACAGGGGGGTCGGGTACATGTGGGGGGCAATGTGTACATGTGCAAGGGGAGGGGCACATGTGGGGGCTGTGCACGCATGCACGGGGGCAGGGGGCATGTGCGGGACCTGTGCACACATTGCATTTTGGGAGTTCGGGCACGCATGTGTGCATTTGAATTCGCATGCGCTTGCATTAGTGCGCTCTTTGGGCACTCAGTCTGGAAAAGATTAACTCTCACTGCCCTAGGGGAAGAAGGAAAACTGACCCATTAGTCCTCTAAGGTAGTTGGAAAACATGGTTTAAAGTAGGAGAAGGTAATGTGCAGCTTTAGCCTTAAACTAAGCTCAAAAGCCATGTTCATCAAGCTCAAAAACCTAGGCCCTGTTGTCAAACTTTTTAAAGTGTTTTGAAACACTACAACACAAACCCTGTTGTAGCTAATATAAAAAATGTACTGTACATAAATTGGTCAGATTCCTTTATTATTAAAAGAAAAAAAAAAGATATCCCACTTTTCAAATACTGTACATAAACTATATCATTTGGGGAGGGGATGGGGGAAATGTAGCTGCTTTTTTAAAAAACCAGACTGTGACTGTTTCTATTCCCTCTGCAATCTATATTCAGTGGTGACAGTGGTACAATTAGGTCACTAATATTTATTTATTTATTTTATTTTTATTTTATTCAATTTGTATCCCGCCCTTCTCCTAGTAGACTCAGGCGGTGCACAGCCAGAACTAAAACACATACCAATACAAAATTTAAAAATTTTAAAAGAATTATATGACTTTGGCCCAAAATTTAAAACATTCAAACTAAAACTCATTGACAATTTAAAAGGCTAAAAAAAAAAAAAGGGGGGGGGGGGTTCACGCCAGCCCTGCTTGATGGAAAAGAAAAGTTTTTAGGGCACAGCGAAAGGCCCGGAGATCCGATATCCTTTGTATCTCCAGGGGCAAATCGTTCCAGAGGGCAGGAGGTGCCACAGAGAAGGCCCTCCCCCTGGGGGGTCACCAGCTGACATTGCCTGGCTGACGGCACCCTGAGGAGTCCCTCTCTGTGGGAGCGTACTGGTCGGTGGCTATTGGCGGCAGAAGGCGGTCCCGCAAATACCCAGGTCCTATGCCATGGAGCGCTTTAAAGGTGGTGACCAACACCTTGAAGCGCACCCGGAAGACCACTGGAAGCCAATGTAGCTCACGCAGGAGAGGTGTCACATGGGAGCGCCCCCTTGCTCCCATAATCCCCCGTGCAGCCGCATTCTGCACCAGTTGGAGCCTCCGGGTGCTCCTCAAGGAGAGCCCCATGTAGAGAGCATTGCAGTAGTCCAGGCGGGAAGTGACGAGCGCCTGAGTGACTGGGCTTAAGGAGTCCCGATCCAGAAAGGGATGCAACTGGCGAATCAGGCGAACCTGATAAAAAGCCCCCCTGGCCTCAGCCATCATATGCTCTTCTAAAGACAGCCGTGCATCCAGGAGGACACCCAAGTTGCGAGCCCTGTCCATGGGGGCCAATAACTCGCCGCCAATAGCCAGCGATGGCACCAGCTGGCTATATCGGGACGCCGGAAGCCACAGCAACTCGGTCTTGGAAGGGTTGAGTCGAAGCCTGTTACTCCCCATCCAGATCTGCACAGCCTCCAGGCACCAGGACATCACTTCAAGGGCATCGTTGGGATGGCCTGGGGTGGAGATGTACAGCTGAGTATCATCAGCGTACTGATGGAACTCCACCCCAAAGCCACGGATGATCTCACCCAGTGGCTTCACATAAATGTTGAACAGAAGGGGCGAGAGGACCGACCCCTGCGGCACCCCAATTAATAGATTAATAGACAAGTATGTATAATTGTCTAGAAATATGATATAGATTGTTAGTATGATGTTATGTATAAATAACATATAAAGTTAAAGAATTATATTATAATATTAACTTTAACATAATTTGTATTAGTTTAAAGTGTTGGAAGATATTTAGAACCAGTGATGTCATATCTACGTCCGATATTTTTAATTTTGAATGATTAATAAAAAACTTTTTAAAATTAAAAAAAAAAACAATTAGGTCACTAACTGCAGTGGCATATGAGAATGACCTTGGGAGAGAGGAGGAAGTGCTGGAGACTAGACAATGGTCAGAGAAGAAGCAGCTGAGCCTTCAGAAGCAAAGGGGATGTGGCAAAGGTCACAGAAGGGACCCTCCCTAGTTTCTTGGACTGTAAAGGTGAGGGGAGAGAACTGTACTTTCAGACTTTCAAGATTCTTTTAGAGACTTCAAGACATTTAAATCAGAGGTGGTATCCAGCTGGTTCAGAACGGTTCACCCAAACCGGTAGCAGAAATCGTGGGCTTGCCCACCCATCCACCCTGGCTCTATGTCATCCTATTTAGGCACATTTTTGAGGCCAGGTGCACACATGGAAGGCGCACATGCCAGCAAAGCACATGCGTGGAAGACCAGGCACATGCGTGGACGGGCGCGTGGACATTTGCGAACCGGTAGGGAAAGTAAGTGAATATCACCCCTGATTTAAATCCAGCAAATGAAAGGTTGAACTGATGGCCAGATAGGAGTCACTGTTTCTGGCCAAAGGGGTAAAAAAAAAGATGATAGAACATCAATAGCTGAGTTTAAAGAGAAGCAAGCCATAAAGGCTGAATGACTCACTCTTGCTTAAGACTTCCCAATACTGTTTATCCAAGAAAATGAGTTTCAAAGAAGGAAGCAGACAAGAGAAGGTTTTAATTAACTTTAACAAATACAGTATCTTATTGTTACTAAGCATTTTATGATAAAACTGTCATTTTTCTTCTGTCTGGTAAGCTTTCTATAATATTATTCTGGACATGGTTAAGCAAGGAAAAAAATGTTCCATCATAGTGTAATAGTTATGGTGGAGAAGACAATATTCTTAGGTGAGGAGCATGTTTAGAATATTGATGATGTGTGGTGGACACATGCACAAAATAATAGTTATGCTAGGAAAGACTACATGACTGTTAATAAACCATCAGTTATCCTGAAATAAATTAGATGTAATAGATATAATACAACTAGATACAATGCAAGATACTAGATTCAATAAAGCTAGATACAGTGAAATATCTACCCATCCCAGGAAATCCCAAATGAATTTTCATGAAACCCCAAAGGAATTCAAGAAAATACTGGAGATTGGTTCTTTCTTTCTTTCTTTCTTTCTTTCTTTCTTTCTTTCTTTCTTTCTTTCTTTCTTTCTTTCTTTCTCTCTCTCTCTCTCTCTTTCTTTCTTTCTTTCTTTCTTTCCTTCCTTCTCTTTCTTTCTTTCTTTCTCCTTTCTTTCTTTCTTTCTTTCTTTCTCTCTCTCTCTCTTTCCTTTCTTCCTTTCTCCTCCTCTTCTTCCTTTCCTTCCTTCCTTCCTTCCTTCCTTCCTTCCTTCCTTCCTTCCTTCCTTCCTTTTCCTTTCCTTTCCTTTCCTTTCCTTTCCCATCCATCCATCCATCCATTCATTTTTAAATATCTTTTAACCTGATAGGATCAAAGGTATTCTAGGGACATGTCTTTTCCCCAGAACTGTATGTTTTCTGTATTTTTCTTGAGTTTGTCATCTGCCTGTAGCATCTCTGATTCCACAAGATTATTCTTTGAATAAATTATTTGTCATAATTCCGATTGTGACCATGATTATGATTATTTAAATTGTCATGGCTCCATACCAATTAAGGTCCCATTTTGGAACCAGGGAAAGTCAGGTTTGAAGATATAAAGTCAAGATATAAAGGTAAGTATGGAATAAAATAAGAATCCATTTATTTATTTTACCTTCCTATGAGAGGGGAAAGGACAAAGCTCATTAGCAGAGTGGGTGTTTTCTGTGTAGACAGTTGGCATTTTGCCTTGCTGAATGCAAGAGTGAGAAAGTACGGGGTAAATGAAATGAAGGAGAGGGTTTCTCTCAATAGGTCTCAGTTGGAAATATATATAAAAATACCTGCTAAGTGAACCTCAAAAGCAAGAGAGACATGGATGGATGAGTTGGGCCCAAAATCAATTTCAGCCGTGCACACATCTCTGCTTTCCCTCTGCATCCCTGATTGATTGATTGATTGATTATGTGCCATCAAGTCTGTGTCAACACTTAGCATAAATAGACTTTCTTCAAGGTGATCAAACCTCAGTTTAGTCTTTCAGCTCTCAATGGTGCAGTCATTACTCAATGGTGCAGTCGTTACATCCACCAGCTTTGTTGCTGGTCATCCTCTTCTCTTTCTTTCAATACTTCTCAGTATTATGAAGTTTTCAAAGGGTCTTCACAGAATATGTCCAAAATATGATAAAATGAACCCTGCCACTTGAATACTTGAGTTAAGAATTCTGGTCTGATTGGTTCTGTAATCCATTTCTTTCTTTTCCTGATTGTTCATTTTATGCTTATGAATCTTCTTCAATACTCAAAAGCACCCATAGTCTTTCTATCCTGCTCCTTCAAAGTTCAATATTTGTTTTCATAGAATGTCACAAGAGAAACCATTGTCTGCCTCATTCTGATCATTGTAGATACAGACATAAAACGTCATCTGAATGTGTTTTCCAGGGCCTCTTCATGGTTATCCCATCAAGTTCTACTCATATTGCATATTTCTTGACTGTTAATTCCTGTATTGTTGATAGTCAATCCTTAAAGGCAAAAGCTATCCACAACTTTTGTCAACTCTAAAGTTGGTTCCTGTATATGTTGACTTAGTTTGATCTTTTTCATTTTTAATTGTAGTCACATCTTTTTTCACTGTGGTCCTTGACTTTCACAACTTGAGCTTGCAGTTCCTTTTCATGTTCAGCAAAGGATCTGCACTTTCAGGAAAGGATCACACTTGGAATGCTGAATCCAATTCTGGTCACCACAATACAAAAAAGATGTTGAGACCCCAGAAAGAAAGCAGAGAAGAGCAACAAAGATTAGGGGGCCTGTGGGCTAAATCATACAATGAACAGTTAAGGAAGCTAGGTATGACTTGCCTAACAAAGACAAGGACTAGGGGCAATGGTGGGATTCAGCTGGTCAGCCCGGTTTGGGTGAACCAGTTGTTAAATTGCTGGCTGGCTCCTCCCCTCCCCTTCCAGGAGTCCCCAAGCGCCCCATTTTGGCTCCCAGGTAAGTACAGGGAGGTCTAATAGGCCCAAAACGGGGTGTGGAGAGGTGCGGTGCTGCCCCACCACAGCCTGTTTTTGCTCCCAGGAGGCTGAAGGGAGGCCTACTAGGCCCAAAACAGGGCACAGGGGGTGCAGCGTGCCCCCCCCCCCCATGGCCCATTCTTGCTCCCAGGAGGCTGCAGGAAGCCAAGTGCTGCGTGTCACCCAGCTGGTCATTAGAGCAGAGAACCAGTTGTTAAATTATTTGAGTCCCACCACTGATTAGGGATGGCATAATAGCTTTCTTCCAGTACTTGGGGGGCTGTCACAGAGAAGAGGGGTCAAACTATTCTCTGAAGGATCTGAGGGGGGAGGAAAGGGTATAATAGGTGGAAAATCATTAAAAAGAGATCCAACCTAGAAATCAGAAAAAATTCTCTGACAGTCAATTAATCAGTGAACTGGAAGGTTTCAAAAAGAGGTTTGACTGCCATTTGTCTAAAATGGTATAGGACGTCCTACTTGAACAGGAGGTTGTAGAAGAAGGCCTCCAAAGTCCCTTCAAACTTATCATTCTATGTTCTCTAAGAGTACCAATTAAATAAGTAAAATCAAAAACAAAATGTTATAATATGATATTTCTCCAGATGTCAGCCAGAGCATTATTTTCTATTCCCAGTTTTCAATTTCCTTGTTTCAACAGTTATTCAGCATCTGTTATTGAATAAGTATGTTATTTCTTATTGCCTGCGTTTGGAGTATCCTCAAGGACTTCAAATATTTTTCATTCTCTAAAAACTTCAGTCAAAAACCTGGTGGTAATATTTACCTGTGTTCGGGGAGTTTTATTATGGCACTCCTGACATAAACATCAGAAATAGAGGGAATGTATCATTTTATAAGCAATAAGCCAATAGTGGAATTACAGAGTTTACCTTTTATATAGAGAAAGTTATTTTTTTTCCAGAGTTTCAAATGTTATTAAAGAGTTTATATTGGATAATATGTGCCCTGACAAGAGTTACACCTACAGGAACTGATGCTTTATAAACAGACTGAGCCATTAAAACACAAAAACAATCACACACACATACTCACACAAATGCGTACACATGAAAGAACAGGATTTTATTACCTTTGTGTATACAAATAATACAAGCTCACAAACCTCAGAGTCTTATATATGTTACCGACAATGTGTGAAAAGCTGGCATTTCCTAGAATGTCTAGGAAATCTATTGATTTTTAGGCAAAGCATGAAATGTCTGTGTTAATTTAATTTGCTAAATACTTTCCCTTGGGGTTTATGGGGTGTTCAGGGAGGGGTAGCACCTCTGGTTTCGGGGCATGTTGTGTCCTTTTAGAGCAGCTCGTTCACCTTTGGTCCCCACCTGTCACTCAGCTCTCGCTTGTGGCTCCCAGTAGCTATCACATGCACAGTTGCCACACCCTGTGCAACAGCTTTGACAGGCTGGCCAAACCAGGTTGAGGGTAGCCGTTGGGTCATTGACCTTCGGCGAGATAGGGACTTGTCTATCCCGAACATGTGAAGATAAAGTCTGGCAGATTGAGTGGATGAAACCTACCAGAATAGGACAATGGTCATGAAGGCGGTCTCAACAAGCGACATGGTAAGCTAAGATCACAGCAAAGCACGAAAAATACCCTGGTCAACCACTGCACCCAACATATCTCCAACTATCTCAACTCTTGTCCTGCCATTGGAGCAAGATGGAATCTGGGAAGAGAGAGTGAGGCTGACTATACGCACCTCTCCCTTACTTTAATCCAATTTACACGCAACAGCGGTGGGTTTCAGATATTGCTACCACTGGTTTGCTCACACACGCACACTCGCTTCGTGTGCGTGTGCACCTTCCATGCATGTGCCTGGCCTTCCATGCATGCACTTTGCTCACATGCGCCCAGCCTCAAAAATGTGGCTAAATTGGATGGCATACCGCTGGGGCGGGTGGGCAGGGCCCACCTGCGATCTCTGCTCCCGTTTCCAGCGAACCGGTCCAAACTGGCTGAATACCACCTCTGACACTTCTGACACGCAAGTCTTGACACCCCCCAACTCCCGTAACCCTTTAGATGTCAAGTTTCCCTTTGAACATGATGGACGAACATCATCATATACTTTCCCTACGTATAGTACTTAGGCATTATGCAGAATGAGAAGAACTATTTTGGCAAAGTATGAAAAGAGAGTCATGAAAGGGGTTAGGGTCAGGATTAGGATTAGGATTAGGATTAGGATTAGGATTAGGATTAGGATTAGGATTAGGATTAGGCTAACTAACTTTAGCTCCAGTGGTGGGATTCAGCCGGTTCGCACCACTTCGGGAGAACCGGTTGTTAACTTTCTGAGCAGTTTGCCAAACTGGTTGTTGGAAGAAGTCATTAGGGCAGAGAACCTAATGAATCCCACCACTGCTTAGCCGTAATATTAACCCTAACCCTAACCCTAACTTTGACTCTAACTCTAACTTCAAACCTAACCCTAACCCTAACTTTAACTGTAACCTTTTATTGAAAAGATGTATATGAAAACAAAAGAAGAAATGCAAAATAAAGTATAGGACTTTGTTACTGAAAAAAAAAACAATAGAAAAAGACCAGCATTGACCTACTTGTTGCATCAAGGAAGCTGGAATCTGGATTTTGTAATTTATGATTAATGATTGTAACTATGATTGTTTCCTATGACCCTGTTTATATGTATACTGTGAGCTTATGCACTGGAGACAAATTCCTTGTGTGTCCTGTCACTCTTGGTCAATAAACTATTCTATTCTATTCTATTCTATTCTATTCTATTCTATTCTATTCTATTCTATTCTATTCTATTCTATTCCATTCCATTCCATTCCATTCCATTCCATTCCATTCCTTCTATTTCCTGTTCCTATTCCACTCCACTCCACTCCACTCCACTCTAGAATGGCATTTTAATGGGACTATTTTATACTTTGCCGGTTTGCCTTTCGGCATTGCATAGAATACCTAGGAAATGTGTGAAATATTAAGGGTTTCATACTTTGACGTCCCATTTTTGGCATTCTATAGTTTTCCTAGGCATTCTATGAAATGCCTAATTTCACACATTGACGGTAACATATATAATGCTGATTTGATTATCCTGTGCAAAATGTTTTCTCTGTATACATCTTGAGGCCATATTTTGACTCTTTATAGTGTATGTCTTTTCCACTTAGACACTCTGGAGTCTTGCCAAATGGCCTTTTTCAGTTGAAATAGCTTAGCCCTT